>CM029922.1:16096708-17450875 GCA_017639245.1 Myiopsitta monachus | reverse complement strand
AAAGGATCCAAGTAACTTAATGTTATTGATCCTGCTGCAGTAAGAAGTTAGGAGGCTTAACCCTTGCTTGATTCACCAGTCAGTATTAGCTTTACATTTCTTTTCTGAATATATATCAAATTAAAATACTAGCAGTAATGAAAATCATAGCAGCAATAATGACAATAATTCTTGTTTTGTTTCATATGGCAGTAAAATTTCTCTGCTATCCACAATGATTAGTAAGTCCTCAGGCAAAGTAGACAAAGAGTGCAATCCTTCCCCCCTTCATTGACCTGCTGTTTGATAATGATGTGGTCATTTAATCATCACCCACCCTGATTAGCATGAAAGTTTTGCACCACAAGGACTATCTCCAACAGTATACCTACACAACACCTGTGTCACATGGTGGAAGAGAGCTACTGCAATCTTACTTCAGATCCCTGGCTCCCTGCCATCAGTTAACATGACAGTCAACTTGTTTCAGAATTAACTCAGGTTATGTTTTGATGATTAAATGAATCGGGGGCAGAAGCCTCCTCTGGCTCTGCAGGCAAGAGGTGCATTATAGATCACATTCATATGACTCAACTCTCTTCCCTCCCAAATGATGAGTATTTTCAACCTCCTTGTTCAAAAAGCCTCTTCTGAATATTGTCTGAAACAACGCTAGCTGGCATAGTCCAGAACTGTGCCATCCAAAGAATTTAGCAATAGGGATTTTTGCTATGCTCTATTCACACTTTTTTATTTACTATTGTAACCTCAGTGGGTTCTCTGCAGCCCAGAAGCAATGAAAATGGGAAGTGGTGTTTTAAAATTTTCCAGACACTTTTACTCTTCAGTAGCTGAATAGGTGACTAAAAGAGCAAATGAACAGATCAGAAATCCAACCATAACCCTTCCCACCTGATAATATTACTGGTAGTTTTTGCAATATCTGTAATATTATGAAAGAGCAATTTCATAATATTATGAAGCCTGCAATTCAGTTGGCAAAGCTTCTCCAGCTGATGTAGAGTCAGAAATCACAGCTGTTTGCTATCCAGAGAGAGATTTGGGAAGAGTATTCAGCACCAAACATGGAAAGGGATAACTACGGTGAATGATGTGAATTAAAGCACCACAGTAACGGCACTGATAACTGGGAGCTGTTGGTTGAACTACTCTCCTGGAATAAATCCAATCCAATGAAATTTCATAAGATCATAATCTCCTCTCCATTGCCAAAAAGGCAAATGTTATACCTTTTAATCTGGTATAAATCTTGATGAACACCATGGAAATCAATGGAGATAATCCTGATTTAGGCCAATTGCTGAAAGCAGAAGGTGGCCCCATCTGTAGATACTAAAAGTAGCTTTGATTTTTTCCTCATGGCCAATGATGTCCAGCCTCCCCTAGGGATTCTTAATCACAATGGCAGTGTGTTACCTTACAACTAATCAGTTCCCCATGAATCCTGGAAATATATTAATTTGACTTATCTTTCAAGCACCATGAGGCCAGAATGATGTCTTATATTGTTATAAAGGAAGTGACATGTACAGCAACAATGAATGAATGCTCAGTTAGTGAGCAGAAGGAACTAAAATGTGCAAATAAAAATTTTATACATAGTTTATTGATCATAGTTGGAGCTGTAAAAAAGTTGCAAAAGCAGCTTTAGCTATCATTCATTCAGGTTCTGCACAATTAATGAATTAAAAGGTATCCAATAAATGGTTTCATGAAGAGAAATTTTGGGGGAGCAATGGGTTTCATGTTACAAATTCTCAGGCAAGCAAGAGCGTTCATAGAGGAACAAGAATATTCCTAATTTCAATTTTTGATATTTATCTTACTTGCTTACCTCAGCACACACCAGTTTAGAAGTCTGGTATAAAGTCTGAAGTTCAGACACTGGAAGACAAGCGAAATAGTTTTGCTCTTCAAGTTCTAGCTTAATCATTGAGAAGGATGAGATCTGTTTGCAGTAACCTAGAATAAGATCACAAGTATTTTAGAGTGGAAATGGATATGGGCATTTAACAACTATGTACAAATGGATCTTACTGTCTCTGTGCAGCAGCATGGCAGCATTTAACCTCATTACCTCTTTTTAATATGTTGCAGCTGACATTTTATGAGCTACAGAGTTGATTGTGGGACTCATTTCACCTACGTTTAGACTCCTAAAGGTAAGATATCTCATCTAAGCTGTTACCAGGCCCCCTTTTCCTGCAAAAGCACGTCTACAGAATGCCTTCTCCCATCTTAAGAGAGGTGAGAAATTTTCCGACAGAGCCTATCTGATGAAAAAAAAAGACAGACCAGGTAATATACTTCTAGGCAACAATCATTGGGTGAGATCACTTATATGATTAGCTTAGCACCACATATATGATTAGCACTATGGGGAGAACAGGTCTCTCCAGGGGCAAGTGTGATTTCAATGGAATAATAATAGTAATAATAACAAACAAAATATTTCGCAGCATAAATGATGGTTTTGCCTCCAATTTGCAAAAGAGATTAATGTATTCTAAGTAATGTAATAGTTTCTAATATTAAAAAACTTTCTGAATTCTTTGAGTAATTTATAAGAAATAATCCAGGCAGTTATAAATAGATACTGTTTAATGGCAAGTTATTTGCTAGATCGTGTTGACATCAAATTTATAATTTTCCCTCCAGTAAAGCGGATTCAAACTGTAACAAAGATAATGTAAGGCCAAGACACCAGCTGAGGCAAAGTGGCTTGATTTTTTAAAGTGAAGGAGCCGAGTTGATTTGCACCACCTAAGGTTTAGGCTCTTGTGATATAATGTTGTTTGATTCTTTTATTCTATGGTTCATAGGAAAAATCCAGCAGTGTCAAAATGATTAACTGTAAATGGTCTTGTGTTTGATCATCTTTGTGCTTCAATTATAATTACAGAGTCAGCCTAACAATAGTCTCTCTATAATTTCTTTATTGGCATGCAAACTTTGCACCATAAATATTTCTTCTCATCACATTTTTTTCCCTTTCCAACAAAGCTACTGTTCCAAAATAAAGAGCAACTGAACTGGACTGCTATTATTCTGTACATACTAATTTGCTCCCAGCTATTTTTTTTAAAGCATCGAATTCATAGATTACAAAGCCTACTGAATCATATGAATTCATCTTTTAAATAAGTCCGAACCACATATTTCAAAGCCCAAACTGCACTTCCTCATCAAAGATAAATGTTTTGGGCTCATGTTCTTGTTTGATCCAAGAAATAAGTCCTAGGTCTCTGTCTTCTAGAGTGAAATCTTGATTTCATTCAAGCCAGTAGCAAAATTCCTATTGTTTGTTAATGAGGTCAGGACTCCAGCACTGGGTTTCAGCTCCCTGAAGTTCAGGTGTGGTGGGAGTTCTGAATCCACCACTCTAATTGTGATGCCGAGTTTGTTGAAAGTTAAAAATAAAGTGAGCTCAAAAATATCAGCCTTTAAAGTAGGCATTACACATCCTTCAATGCCAACTGATATATCTGAAAGTCATAGTTACTGGAAAGAGCCCTGCCAAAAATAAGGGGTTTTGGTTTAGACCACAGATCTACAATTTGCACAACCAAATTCAATGCACTTAATATATGTCATTACATAATTTAAAGTATCCTTTTTTTTAAGTTTTAATGTTACAAATTTTTTTTTTCCAGTGCTGTATGTATCAGTAAGATCTTTTTCCAGTCCTATTGAAGAGATACACATTCGTGGAGAAGTACAAATCTGTCAACTAGTTTGAAATCAGTCCATGAACACAAGTTTGCAATATTCTCTCACCATTGTTCTCTTTAGAATATTAAACCAAACCTATGGTTCTCAAGATGATTGCAATTTTATTTCCTTTGTTAAAAAAAAAGACTGAGGGAGGTGTGGTTCCTCCCCATCCCCGAAGTTTTCTGAAAATACTGATGTGACAACAAACTGATCTTTACCATAACACTTTAGAGCACATTGGTGACTGCATTAAGCAAACATGTAGCTGCAACATGAAATTTTAAAACATGCTAACCTGTCTTATTTCACATCTTGAATAAGGAAAGGACAAAAAGAATTCTCAAAGGAAACTATAGCAGTTTTAAGTGATGGAGAGAATTAGATCTGTTTTTTTATAGTGACTGCTGGTTTTGTCAGTTTTGACATTGTTATTCTTGTGACTATTTGTGTTTTATCCATATATTACTATAATATTACAAACCTGTTAGACTCAGATCAATAAAGGGAATAAGATATTTCATACACCCTGTGTGGACGCAAACAAAGCTCACGAGCTATCCCCCTATTGTGACTGTTTTCTGATGCATTGGTGCACATTTTCTGACATGCGAGCATCAACAGTGTTGACAGAATTTCTCACCATCAGTGTGGAAATGATAGGAAATGGTAATGATAAAATGTCATCAGTATAGTTTCACAGAACTTTTATCTATTGCATAGCATTTGAAAGGGCATGTAAAGAGAAATTCCTGAAGATCAACATTAATTATTCACTTTTTGGTAGTGCTAAAAATGATACAGTAAAATTTCAAAATATATTGACCAGAAAGGAGAAAAAATTGCATAAAAATATTGAACTGACAACAGAAAGGGTGGTGTTACAGATGTGGAATGTCTGTCATAGTCTATAAATATACATTCTTTATATTCAACTGAACACTACAAAGAACTGTTCCATGGAAGAGTCATGATTTCAGTCCTGTTCTGCTCTACTGATTGATTCCTTGAGTCTCTCTCTCTTCAAATATCAAGTATTCCATCATGCAGATCAAAGCAACTACACCTGGAAAATAAAAAATGACTAAAGTATAACTCTGGAACACACAACAGTCAAATTGGAGAACAAAACACACCTAGTTTAATGAAGTAAAGCAATTGCTTTCAAAGAAATAGTAAAACTAGTCTGACACTCCAAGGAAAACTGTGCTAGCAACTTCAGCCATTACAGTGATTCCTTGGTAAAATCAGGATGAAAATGATACTCATAGAGAAATAGGGTGTGTGCCACTTCTTTCTTTTTTCATCTATCCGAACTGGATGATATAAAATACCAAGTCTGAGGTTTATTGTGGCTTGTCATGGTTTAAGCCCACACATAACTCAGAATCACGCAGCTGCTCTCTTACTTCCCCCTTTCCTCCCCCCTCTGCTTCTGGAGGGATGGGGAGGAGAATCAAAAGAATGTAACTCCCACAGGTTGAGATAAGAACATTCCAGTAACTGAGGTATAACACAAACCACTGCTGCTACCACCAATAATAATAATGATAAGGGGAATAACGATAAGGGAAGAGGATACAACAGCTCAACACCTGCCGACCGATACCCAGCCTGACCCAGCAGTGATCTAACCCTTCTGGGTAACTGCCCCCAGTTTATATAGTGGGCATGACGTGCTGTGGTATGGAATACCTCTTTGGCTAGTTTGGGTCAGGTGTCCTGTTTCTGCTTCCTCCTGGCTTCCCCTCCTCCCTGGCAGAGCATGAGGCTCAGAAAGTCCTTGGTCAGAGTAAACATTACTGAGCAGCAACTAAAAACATGGATGTTATCAGTGTTGTTCCCAGGCTGAAAGTCAAAAACACAGCACTGCACCAGCTGCTAAGAAGGAGAAAAAACACTGCTACTGCAGAACCCAGGACATGGCTCAACTTCACCACCAAGATATTATAAAATGATAGTAAGCTAGCTCCCTAATTTTATTCTGTCGGCTATGAAAAGAAATAGGTTACCCATCCTGGTCTTTAGTTATTTCTCACACAAAAGTGTTCAGTGGAGAAGAGATTTTGGAACAGTGATGCTTTTGATAATTATTTACACTGAGAATTATTCTTTCATTTTGTCTTGGGAACAGAGTTTCTGCAGATACTGAAACAACAGTTAGGCCAGGAAAAGATAGTAAAGTATTGCAGACTGGACAGGATCGTAGGTCATCCTCTGGTAAGCTAGTTATAAAATATCACCACCTATATCAAAGAAATCTCCAGTGAACAAAATAAAACTGAAAAAGGTAATGGTTGGAGCTGGAGACCTATAGGTCTCAAGTGAAATTGCTTGTTCAGTTACTCAGCTGAATGGTGGACTTAATTTAAGAAGAGTTAACAGTTTCAGGAGATACTTGTAAAGAAATCTACTGTATGATTTTCATACAGTGAGAGGTGAGAACTGTGTGCCCCAACTGCAGAATCTGAGTAAATTGACCCAGTTTTTTCAACAATGTCAAAACCCATAAAGAGGAGATCAAACATCTCTTTAGTCTAAAATAAATTCTCACTTACACATGGGAAATGTGGATGAAGGCTATATCTTTCTTTGGTGACAGATAAATAAATGATATCAGTTTTCTGTCAGATGTTGTTTAACACTTTGTGTCTTTGTAACCATGTCCTCCTGGTTTTGTATTTTTTATGCTGGACACTGGCACAGATTGCCCAGAGAAGCTGTGGCTGCCCCATCCCTCTAAGAGTCAAAGGCCAGGTTGGACAGGGCTTTGAGCAACCTGGTTTAGCGTGAGATGTCCCTGCCCATGGAGTTGAGTGTGAATTTAGGCCTTAGATGTAGACAACCAGATATCTACATTTGACCAGAAAGATTCCACCTTTTTCTGAAGAGGAACATTTCTAATAATCTAAAGCTTGAAGTTTAGAAACAACCCATCTTAAAAATAGCAAGAGTTAACTGGATTTAACAAGGGGATTGAAATCTATATGAATAATATTATACCAAATAGATGTCATCCTGTAGAAGACATATAATCTCACTGGTCTTTCATAAACATATACATAAATCATCAACAGCCAGGCTGAATAAGGATAACTTTACTGAAAAATTCTGTCATTGATTCATTTTTGCTTTATGCTTCTTTTGAACAGTTTTAGCATAGCTGAAAATGGTGTCTCTTCCTTGGATTAGCCCTACTTACAACATGTTAATGATGGTTCATGTTACAGCACTACATAATAATTTGTGATAACAGTTTTTAAGATGAGCGTGTTCTCGTCAGTTCTGCATGAAACTCAGCTGTCCTAGGCTGGGAGTTATGAGACCATTTGCTTTGGCTTTATGTTTTTTCAGCTTGGATCCTTTTGCTGTAAAGTTCAAGGCCTACATAAATCTAGGAATTCACAAAGATGTTAAACCAAAAGCATAGTTCCACCAGGTTTCAAATCAAGTTCATGGGAATCCAGGTGTTCTGGACAGCTTCCACAAACTATTAAGCCTTTAGCAATGATTTGTTTCAAAGATGGGTCCAGAATGGATCCCCCAAAATCATCACAAAACAACCCCAAAACAAAACCCCCATATCTGTTTATTTTTATCTGACTTAGAACGGGTATTAGTTCTGAATTACTTGGGGAAACAGGTGAACTGCTTGAAGGCCATAAAGTATAATTACATTCAAACACTTGAAGCTGGAACTGTATATTTTGAGGGTCAGAGAACCATATGGATCTTGGATGAATTAATGTGAAAACCTTCACTTTCTTTTCCAGAATGAAGTAATATGGTCAGTTTGGTACTGAAAGGACTAAGGCTAGCATTAATTCCAGAAACACATTAAACACCAACAACGAGTAAGGATTCTGTCTCCTTATTTCCTTCATTTATTTTTGAAATATTGAGGAAAAAAAAAGGAAAACATAGGTAGTTAAAAACCCCAAACTCAACAGACAGAAGAAATATTTTGATTTTTCACAGACAGTAATCTTCCTCCTGTATCTGTCAATGTACTTCTGGTGCAGTGACATTATTGTCGCTATTGTTACTGCTAATGGTAATAACAATACAGACAAAATAAAACTCCAAATTTTATAGAATACTGATAATTTAGTAATGATCCATAAAATATAGAGCAGGATATTTTTAAATAGTGCCTCCGTGGTGAGAGTTTTCACTAGATACTGTAAACCAATTCATAAGAGATGTGCAAACCAACAAAAGTTTATGTTAAATCTTAGCTTTACAGATGCAATCCACACTAGGTGTGGAAAGGAGCAGTGGGGACTAAACTGTTGCACCCCAAAGGCAAATGAGTGCTCAGCAGCTGTGTCTGTAAGGTCCTGGTGATGGTGCTTGCATCCTATTCTTGAATCTATGTGAAAGCAAGACCTGACAGAGTCAGTCAACTTTTAAGCTGG
Source organism: Myiopsitta monachus (assembly GCA_017639245.1). Lineage (NCBI taxonomy): Eukaryota > Metazoa > Chordata > Aves > Psittaciformes > Psittacidae > Myiopsitta > Myiopsitta monachus. Next base: position 17,442,746 of record CM029922.1, on the reverse strand, counting down.
ATGAAATCGAGTACACTTGGGTGAAGTAACACCTGAGCATAGTGGGTACTCTGGCTAATGATCCAAGAACAGAGATGGAATACTTTTGTTGGATTTATTCCGGAAGAAAATGTCATCCACGCAGAATTAAAATACAGGTTACAAATTAAAAATATTATTTTTGCTATCTATCAGCATAATTGGAAAAAGGCCACTGCAACAACTCAGAATAAAACTTGTACTATAACTAAAATTGCTCCCACACAGATACAACGTTTATGAACAAGAACTGAAAACAAAAATTAATAATTATGTGTGATATCATGACAATATCTATTTCTAAATTGACACCATGCTAGATATTCCTTAATCCACGTCCACATACAGCTGAAGATAGACGTGTGTAGGTGTGTACACATGTTTGTGACTACAAATGGAATGACTAAAAAAATGACCAAGTTGGTTTTATTTTCAAAAATAGTAAAAAAAAAAAAAAAAAAAAAAAAAAATCACTAGCATTGCTACTTCCAGCCTGAAGCACATTTTTACAGCTGAAAATAGGGACTTATAATGAAAATGCTGACACAACCTTAACTATAGAGGCACTAGCAGGCAATGCTATAATAAATAATGTGGGAAATATTTTATACTTCAAGGCAATTACATGTTCAGCCATCTTCAGGGTTTCTGGGCCAGGAAGGGTAGGGATTAGGTGTACTTGACAAGTGTAAAAGACCCATGACTCATGACTGCTAGAAGGCACAAATGAATTACAAAAGCTGAGAGAAAGCTTTGCAATCACATAGCATAGGTAGAATATTTTTTATTTCGGGGTAGATAAGGATCAGGTATATGTAAAGATACACACTCCAGATTCCACTGAGTTTGTTTTTTGAAGAAATTGTGAAAGTTGAGTTAAATCTATTGTCCTAACTTGCCTGCCTATTGTCCTAACTTGCCTGCCATCCATTTGTGTATTTCTTTATGCCATACAAATATGACTTCAGTATGTTTTGAAATAAAAGTCAGCATTTGTAGGAGAGCAGGACTGGATAGGACTAACTGGGACAATGAGTAAGCTCTTTCTGTTGCAGATACTTCTGCAGGAGATTTCAGGTGAGTTTAGGTTTATAAAGACCCCTAAGAACAGCTTTCCCAACCTCTACCCACCAGAAATGCCCACAATAGCCTCTTTGTTTGGTTAAGTGATGGCTAAGAGGCCTTGTGTACTGTGAATCATTAGATTCCTCTTTCTGCTCTTGGTTTCTTGATTAATTATGGCTTGTGACTATGTGGTCAGACAGTGCAGCAGGAACAGCTTTTAAACCCATGGGTCTGCTTGCATTAGCATTATATAGAGTAGAATATAATGTTCTAGGTCTGAAAAATAACTGAAGTGGAAAATGCTTGACTCCAGTCCAGAACTTTGAATAATTGCTGAAGAGAATTTTAGTAGGTATACCGACTGTTGAAACAGCTGATTTTGGAAACCTTAAAGGTGAACATCCAAGTCAGAGTGAGAGATAATTTTTCGTCATTAGGGATAAATACACACCATTAGGAGAAAACTAATGGCATCTGTCCCACAAGCTCAGGTTTTGCAGTCTAAATCCCACCACAAACAGCACTTACCTGTGTAGCAGTGATGTTGGTAATCCCCATAAGGAGGCTAGAGGGAGAAGGAACTGTCCTGCTCTGCCATTTACAGCAGGTCCGTCCAGAACATTTTTCTAGAGGGATGAGGGAGATAACATGGTTATTTATCATGCCTTCTCCTGTCCAAACTCTCTGAAATGTTTTAAAATGCTTATTATTATGGTTTCCAAGAATCTGTGCTATATATGGGGCGAATGTTTTCAGAGCTCTTTATCTGACATCTGCCTTTCAGAAGCAGACACAATAATTCTTCATACTAAGTAAAACTCAAAAAAACCCACCACCCTTCTACCCATTTTATCTTAAACTCTTGACAAACTTTTAAAACTTGGCTAAATCTTAGGTTCCTAAGATCATGCATGAGTTCACCTGGAGCCTTACTTCAAATATGTACCACATCAAGTCTGGCAGAATATTCACCCCTTCTCTTTCTTATCTGTTTCCACCATCTTTTTTCTTACTTTCATCAGTCTTGGCTATAAGAAATGAAGTAGATCATGAGGAACAACCTTCAAGCAATCAAGAAAAGAGACTTAATACATTGCTTTTTCCATAGAAAAGACAGGAGTCTATCCCTGTCGTTTAGGGAACTCCCACAATGAAGGAGGCAATGAAGTAGGACCAGAGATTTGACTCCAGTAAAACAGATCTTGGCCTCTGAAAGTCAACAAAGAACAGTGTCATCAAATATAATGCATCTAGAATTTTACTTAAGTATTTTATTCTTTCTAATTTCTCTGATATTTGGGAATCCTACTGCCATTCAATATTTTTTAGCCTTACACCTTTCATCTCCAAATGATTTAAAGCTCCTTCACTCTCACAATAAAACAGCTACAGTGCAAAATGATGAATATTCACTTTCATGTCAGTTTGTATGAGTACTGAGATAGATAAATACTTTTCAGTACATAGTGGTGTTAGGTAATAGCACGATAGCTTAAGACACTTAAAATAATGTGACACCAATTTATTATCATTAGAAATAAAGCCTTTGGAAAAGACCCTAAGCATTATGTTAGCATTGATATGTCAATCCTTTATTTGAAGGATGGCAAGTCTGAATCCCAGCACAGCCTTAATTAACAGAAAATAATTAGCATCATTTTCCCAGCTGTGAATTTGAGATTTTTTTTTTTTCCAACAGAATCCATTGATTGATAATTAAGGAGGAGTTAGTTGTAATAAAACTCCCAGTATTGCAATTTCTAATTGGCCTTTAAGGACATTTTACAGTTACAGTTACTTTGTTCCAGGCACTTTCTGCATTTTCTTTTTTTTTTTTTTTTTTAACCAGCTTTAATAAGGAATCCTTTCTCAGTGAGGTAAAAAAGATGCAGACGAGTATAAAAAGCCACCATAATGTTCCATCTATGAATTTGAAACTTCACATATAATACAGTCCATTTGATTTGTTTGGGTAATAATTGGTGTTAAGTGAATGTAAAAAGCTTTGAAGTTTGCTTTGAATAACCTAAGATTTATCCAAGCACTTGCGTCTCCGATTAAACTACATTATCACAGAGATTTATGTAAATACTTAACTTGATGAACAGTAAATACTTCTTTTGGCTTCAGTGGGATGGAGCATCATATGTATAGTTAAGCAGATATATGCATATCCTTCAAGGAATGCTGCCCTAGGCTGGAAATCTTATAGGAATGGATTCAGTTCAGGACATGTCTGCTTGTTTCATATTTCCAGCCAGTCCTCAACTACTGCTAGTACAATGTCCCCCAAGGCACTAAAATTTTCTTCTAGTAATCCTATAAGTAGAATTGATTTAAAAGCATACATTTAATGATTTTGTAATATTTGTACATTGACATAATTTTTAATTCTTATCCTGAACTATCCTAAAATTTCAAATGTTCGATGAAAACAATATGAAGCCTTTTAGCATTTTGTCTATTTCTTTCCCTCATTTCTCTTCATTCTCCTACCTGCAAAGAAAGCTGGAACAACTGACATAAGAGAAAAGGAGAAAAAAAATCTTCCCTATTTAAATACAAAACAATTATAAAAAATAGATTCCTTTTATACAAAGACTTTTTCCCAGCAAAAAATATTTGTGAATAAGCTGTTTCAAAGATCTTTATGTACCAGCAAATCGGTAAGTTCAATTGAACATGCAAGTGCAACACTTTTCATAAAAGAAACTTTCATATTTGACAACATAGCAGAGATCAAAACTGGTCATTAACGTTGTGAAAGTGGGTATGAATAATCAGACATGGACCTGCATTGGTGTCACTAATGACAACTACACAATGATGTAAGCTTGCCCAGACTCAGGGAAATAATAAATAGTTTGATAATTTTGCTAGTATTACTGGCAAAAAAAGCCCCATAAGGACTTTTGCTGTTGTTTCCACTGGTTAATGTCTGTCTCTTTCTTGTCCTGTTCATGTGTAATTTTTTTTTGTATGACTGTGGCAGTGAAGAAATGTTTCTGTGTGATCAAAGTGTCCTGAAAAACAGATCAGCTCAGTTTCTCCATCTTGGAAACACTATGAAGCTGTGTTTCTGCCTCTCTGAGGAGGATGACAGATCACTTAGCTGTGACTGCCTTACATCTTGGCTGGACTAATGTAGCTTTCTCTCTTTGGAGATTATCCAACAAAGCTATATGCTGACGACAAATTTATTTCCAGTGCCTCCACCACATTTTGTTAACACTAGCTAAAATGTCCTTTCTTATTTCAGTCACACAGGTCACTAGACTGATTTTCAGTGCAAAACAACCTGGAGAGTTTCACACTGTTACTGCTTGTGTTCAAGACAACTTGGTTCTCCTCATCTCACCATGCTTAACCATGATGTCAGCCACTAGGAGTACAAGAGTTACCAAAAATCAATGGGCCACCTTAGCCAGTAGTCAAGGTGATATACTTGCTGACATCAGATAATTCAAAATGACAGTGTATATAGATGTGAAAAGCATAATGCATGTTTACATATTATCTGCACACATATAATAGGGACATTTATTCCTGACACTTGCATTATTCCCTCAAACTGGAAAGATTGTAGCTATCTCTTAACGGCGTTTTGTTTCATGTCCAAGATAGTCTTATTGATATGCAATATACTTGGTTGCCTAGACCATCAGACTGCTGGAAATAGCAAACCGTTGAGCTCCACATCCTATTTCTGCAAGTGACACCATCCTTGAAAGCCTGACCGGCTACTGCCACCACCAAAGGGGGGGGGAGGATGAAGGAGCAGGAGACTGCAGCTACTGCTTATAGAGAGGGCTCATACAGAGACAGCAGTCACCACCTTTCTCCTCACATTTCTCTGGAGGCAATATAGGCATCAGCTGAAGGCATATGCATATTAGCATTCACATGCATGCATTGTCTGGGCACACAGCTGGGATAAATCAGTATTTCGCTATGGATGGTAATAGAGCGTGCTGTCTTTTGCTGCTAAATAGATGGATCTGTAAGTATCACACAGGGATTCTTGCGGATATTTTAGGAAGGAAGTCATCTCAGTTGTCCTCAGCCTTCTAAGAGAGAACTGTCAGGTCTGAGCTAGCCTCAGCTCCTTAAGTCAAAGAGGGAGCTGAGCATGCTGTTGAGCTATTTGTTGTACTTATTTTAAACTTATTTTAAAATCAAATCAAAAAGCTTTATCACAATTTTCTGAGCTAAAATTTCCCCCATCTTGGAAAATATTTCGAAAAATATTTTAAATTATGTCTCAGAATTCCTTTCTTTAGTAGATTTAGCACTTACTCTTTTCCCAATACATTTACACTGTCTCTAACCTTAACCAAATCACCATTAGCCTCCCTAGGCCATATTAAATCCTGTAGTAAGGGAAACTTAAACCTGACTATCAGCAACTCTAAGAATCACTTTTATCAGCCCACTGATAATTTCTGTCTAGTGTAGAAAGACTTCTTAAAATGTATAGTTTCAGTGAAATCAGGGTGGGAGGAAATTTCAGCATATTGCTCAGGTCATGCTCTTGCCCCAAAATAGGATCAACTACAGTTGCATGATTCTTGTTAGGTACTCATCAGACTTGTTCTTAAAAACTTGTTAAGCTTCAGCAATCCCTCCAGAAAATCTGTTTCAGGCCCTATTGATGCTGCAGTTTGCACATTTTATCTGAGACCTCTCCCAGATCTTTCTGGCTGTTTTTTCTCATAGCTTTCCACTCCCCAGAAAATATGTACTACATTTCATTTCCCTCCTTTGCAACAATCCTTTTACATATTTAAAGACAGTTGCCAGGTCTCTTCATAAATTTTTAGTCCATTTTAGACTAAATAAATCCAATTAAAAACTTCCCATAAAAGAAGAGCACTGCCTGCGCTGGAGAGATTGATAAGAAATGGACAAACAGAAGTGTGTACAAGGTGCTGCATACCAAAGGAGAAGACCCATTTAGGATCCAAACCACATACTGGCTGGGGTGACCTTACTGGTTTTGAAAAGGCAGCATCAGCTTCTTCTACAGAGAGCTGCTCAGAAAAAGGAGTAAGATCTTGGATATTTTGGATACAGTGTTTGGAATCTGTCCATATTGATACATTGCATTTTCAAGTATTATGCATTCCAGTAAATTTCACATTGGGGGGGTGGGGGGGGGGGGTAGGAAGGAAACCTACCATAAGGAAAACTGATATGTTATCCTAGGGTATAATTCAAATTTTGAAGCTTTCATCTAAATGACATTTCTCAAAATATGATTAAGACTTACAAGCATAGGTGCCAAAAATCAGGACCTGATGCTAATATTTAGAGAATAAATATGAGGCCTGACTTCTGAAAGAGGCTATTTTTTGACAGTTCTATTCAAATGAGCTGGGCATCATTTTTAAAATGAGCCCGTAGGTTAAGGAACCCAAATACAAACTGAAGTGGTAGATCCTACTTTTAATAATCTTGTTTTAGAGTAGTACAACATGTGCTGCCTAGATGGAAGTGTGTGACCCTTGACATCAGGACCCTTCCAATGCATTTAAGTATAGATTTTTTAAGCATTAAGAATTTATTTTCCTTACTTAAACCACACTGAAAAAATTGAGCATAAGTAAGTATATTCAAGGCATTCCTTCTTTCTTTAGATATAATTCTTTCTTGCATGTTGTACAAAGGAAATGGCTGAGTGAGATCAAATAAAGTCTTACAGATTTAAACAGTGTCTCATTCCTCCACTATGTTCTTCTGTTTTCATGCCAGTGACGCTGTCCTGAACTGAAATCACATATGTGAATGGAGGGCTAGCTGCCAGGGTATTAGCTCAGAGCCATTTCACTTGACTGTGTAGTGATGCAGCATGTACCATTCATAGAGCAGTTGCATCTCATTCTGAGAAACTCCAGGAATATGAAAATAAGGAGCTTCAATTCTGGGGGCTGAAGGAGTAATGAATCTGACCTAGGGTCAGTGCTCTGAGTAAGTTCAAACCAAAACTGATCAGCATAAACCAAAGCACATCATAGACCAAGGAAAGAGAAGGGTTCACAAGATCAACAGGGTTCTGCAAATGATGACTTTCTGACAGACTTAGTTGGAAACGCTAAGCCTGATAAAAATGGCTCATTTGCCGATTCTGTGATTTTTTGGCTTGTGGAGGAAATTTTCTAGCTGATCCACTAGCACTAAAATGAGGGATGGGCTGTAGCCTGCATCTCCTATATTCCACGCCTGGATTCTACTAAGTAGTATTGTTTAAAATCTTGGGAAAATCCTGATGCCAAAAGCAAATTTTCTGTTAGCCTTAGTCTTCTTGAGATTTTTAAGTAGATCTCATTTTCCCCTTACAGAAAATGCTTGCTTTTTGCTGCCCAGCTATTCAGGAGATTGTGATTTAAAATCCTACTTGGTCACAGGATCCTGAGAGTAAGCCAAAGTAGATTTGTTTTTCAGATATTTTTTTCCTCTTGAAGGTTTCCTCTGTCAGGGGGTTATGCAGTTTTTGAGACCTTCAGTTGTTGCAGAGGTAAGGTCCATGTAGAAAGATAAACCTTACTTGGCAAAGGCAAATATTGCTGGAGCAGAAAGTATGATCATTCATTTAGCTTTATGCTGCATGATGGCTCAGATTTAGTAATGATGTTGTGAAACGCAAATACGGGTAGCAAAGGATAATGGGTTGTGACATGACCTTAGTGAGGAGTGGTATCAAAATTTGTAAGAAGCAAAGCCCAAAACTTTGTCTTCAGCAAATATGCTGTTTTACAGCCATTAAGGAATTGGACCCTAAAAAATTATATCAATTACATGAACCCACAAAAATAAATTGTACTAAAAAAGGCAGTGAACCCGTACTGGTGCACCCTTAGACACCGATTAAATTTAACAATTAAGCCTGAACCTATTGCCAAAATAAAAAGGTTCAGATGTCATTTTTGATGAGTTTAAAACATTTTTATTGATAGTCCCCTCACTGCTTACCCTTCAGGTTTCCAACATCAATTTCTTTTAATCATGTACTTAATATACTCCAAGGTGTTGAATTGTGTGTCAGCTGTAAACATACAGCTAAACATTTACATGTAGGCTTCCTTCAGCTCCTCACAATCAATTCAAGGAGTGAACAATGAAGCAGCACTACTGTGCAAGATCCAAATTGTGCTGCTGGCAAGAAGATTCTCAAATAACTGTGGATCTCCAGGGAGAAGGAATATTATACTATGGAATAGAGAGTATTTGCCAATGAGCAAGCTGGTCTGTAGGCTTTTTTAGCTCTTCTTTCATTCTATTTATTTTTTTTTTACTGTCACTGGTGTCATCTGAAGCCAAGAAATACAATAAGGTTAAATCTATTGTGGGAAAATATTTTGATCCACCAATTAAATGAACAAGTTCACCTTGCCTATGATATGTCATCAAACATCAGCATGAGCATTTGGTGCAATCAATCTATTACACATCAATTTTATGGCTGTATAATGAGGTTTAATTGCTGCTTTATTAGTCTGACTAATATTAAGTGTCAGTAATTGCTTTGCATTCAAGTTGGATTTCTCATTTAAATTACACATCCAATATTTAACCATAAATGTAGACCTCCTTTTTTGTCTAATTATATTTTGCTTTCATCCTTGTGGTACAAGAAAGCCCATTTGGAGTGATTTTCCTCCTTTTTATGAGTTCTCTGGCCCTGAGGACCAGAGGCTGGAAAAATAAAATGTTGTTCTTTGTAAATGCACAGGCCTTTGGCATTTGGAAAGTGAACTTCAAATTTCCTACTGACAGAAATATAATACCATTTTTGTGTACTAATAAGTGAATAGCTAAGGTGTGTAAACTCATTTGTAGTCACGCTGAAGTCTACTGGACTAGTAATACACTTTAAGTTATGCATATACTCGGGTGAATGGTAGGGCTAATGCATACTACCCTGGAGCACATGTGAAAAAAGACTGGCAAGATGCAGGGTGCATTTTGACTGGCAAGACACAGACCAAATGTTATTGCTAGCTGGGATTTTAGTGCACTATTAAAGTCGTAGGCTCGGATGCTCAGATGCAGAGCTTTAGGAGACAAGAACTGAGGCTGAATAAATTACTTGGTGCAAGCAATGAGGAAACATTTTTGCAGAGCCAGTCTTGTTCTGTGATGTCCTTACATTCACAAGGACTATATTCAGGTGATGAGCTGCTGGATTGTTCAAGTAGGTAGCAGTTTTATCATTTCATTTGGCTTCTTCTGATTCCCCTTTTTTGTTTGAAACAGATTCTGATTTTGCAGGGTTGAGCTCAGCTCACTGAATAGACACGCCAGTTGCCATTAATATCTGATCCTCCAGTGACAGCTGGCTAATATCACACTGCGAGCACCTCATGAGCTAAAATCAATCTGTATTTTGGGAAAAAATGTCTAATGCTGAGGTGTGTCGTGTCTGGTTATGAAACACTGGGCTGCTGAAATTCTGATCAAGAAAACATAGCGAGTGATTCAGTAATATTTTATTAGAATTCTCTTCCTGGATCCATGAAAGAGACAATATTATCTAGAGACCTTGTGAGAGTCAAATATCCATCACTGTACATCTGCTGGAATTCATACAAATGACTGAAAAAATCATAGAATCCTCAAATGGTTTAGGCTGGAAAGGACTCTAAAGATCATCTATTTCTAAGCCCCCTGCCATGTGCAAGGACACCTTCCACTAGACCAGGTTGCTCCAAGCCCATCCAGCCTGGCCTTGAATTCTTAGATGGAGCATCCACAGCTTCTCTGGGCCACCTGTTTCAATGTCTCACAGGAAAGAACTTCTTCCTTACATCTAACCTAAATCTACTGTATTTCAGTATAAAGCCATTCCTTTTGGACTTATCCCTACATGCCCTTGTAGGAAGTCCCTCTCCAGATTTCTTGAAGGCTCGCTTTAGGTACTGGAAGGCTGCTTTAAGGTATTCTTTGGTGGTGGTAGTTTGTTGGTGGTAACTCTGTTTTTCTTTCTTTCTTATTTTTTTTTTTTGTCAAGAACAATAATTTTGGGGATAATAAAAAATGTTACCTAGCACAGAACAGGTTTTAGAAAAGATTTATTTCTGGAAGAGACTTCACCTATGTTGTCTATCCATTTTTTTCTTGAGTAATGTACTCATTTCACAGTTAAGAAGAGGTAAGAACATGGGGACTTTCTGAAGCTGCAACTCAAACCTACCAACTACCTGGCAGGAATCCAGGCCACAGTCTTTCAGCACCATTAATACTAGTGTCAACCCTCAGCTGGACATGAGATCAAAAATGGTTATTCTGTGAAAAAAGTAGCCAACCAAAGCTCTAATACCTTGCCTGACTCTCTAACCTAGGCCCTGAGGTACCTTTATATCAAACAGGGTCCTTACTCAGTAATGATGAGGCCACCCACATTTGCCATTGTTGTGTAATATTTTACCACATGCATGAAGAAGCAAGAGACCCGGGCTTTGGAACAGCTTTAGCCTGAATAGTTGGAAGAAATCTATTTGGACATCCCAAGAGAATACTGGATCTACTATCTTACAGGGCATTTTGTGTGAGTGTACAGTCAAGAATGTAAGACCATGGAACCAGGCAGAAAACAGGCAAGATGGAACCTACCTTGTGCCTTTTCTACAGCATTTGGTTAGGTGACAGGATACCTGGTGTTTTTATCCCCAGTCCAGAGACTTTATTTTTCTTATCCAAAGACTGATCTGAGGTAAACCACATCCACATTCCAGAGAGCAGGTGAGATCTTCTGTATGAGATCTGGCAGCTAAAGAACCTGGAGGCTGAGAAGGGGCAAGGACTTTGGTTTTTACCAAGGGGAGTCAGCTAACCTCTAGGTCTTGGTCCTAAAAAAGATGGACACTGCCAGCACAATATTTTTTTTCCTAATTTGCTATAACCAGTTCTTTCTCATTAGATATGTTTCTAAGAAGGCATGATTCTGAGCAGCCATTGGCACCTCCTCACTTCTACTGGTTTCCTATGCAGTCATGACAGACATGACAGACATGGTTACCTTGAGCAGCCTTGAAGTTTTCCAGGGTTTCAGAGACACTTTCTTCTCCCCAGCCAACTTCATAAAAAACACAGACATTTAGCCCTGCATTCCCTTCCTTTCCCTCTCCTTCCCATCCATTAGTGGAAATGGTAATTACTGTACCCTATATTTCTCACTATGATGTCCGCCTGCACCAGCAGCCTTGACAGCAGTGTTTCATAGCTGTGTGGGACCGCATCATTTTGAGCTCAGCTCTCTAACATTGAAAGGCTTCACCACAACAATGAAGAACTTCAGTGAACAGCTGAGTTGACCTGAAAATTACAGAACAGTGTTTCAACAGGGCTGACACAAGTAAAATCTTCTACATTTTTCTTACTGTTTCTGAGTGCTACGGCAGCAGATCAGGCTTGATCTGCTGAGTGAGAAAATGCCATTTTTACACATCACTGTTCAGAGCCAAACTGCATTTTTAAGTGTGGCTGTCAGTCTTTTTACTGTTACATTAAATCGTTATCCATGATGATTCTTGCTCATCCACACTGACTGTCAGTGCTGAGGTCAGGAGTAGAGCTCCCCCTCCCCTCCAGCAGGTTGGCAGGACATATATGTTCAAGGAACTAGTCCACCTTCCCTGGAAGCAGTGAGCTGAGGTTCTCAGTCAGCGGCAAAAGGCCAAAGCAAAGGTCTGAGATTACAGATGGGAGAAACATTGCAGCTCTCTGTTGCTTCCTGTTGCTGTTTTAATTTTCTTTGCTAGGCATTGCCAGACTACTGTAGTCCAGCCCAGGCCAGCTCTATAGCAGTAAAGATCCCTTGTCAGGCAGGTGGGAACCCTCTTCTACCTTAGATCTCAGCTGCACCTTGGACTTTGGAGCTTGGACCTCCAATGTTTTCTGCAAGGTTAAATTCTTCTCATACATCCCTCTCAAATTAGCCATGATGATTTTTCTTTTTTCCAAAATGCAGATTATTATCTCTGCAGAACCCCCCAAACATAAGCAAATAAACCTTTGACTAAGAAGAATCCCTCAACTACCTTGCAAAGACATCATCCCCTAATTAAAGTCCCCAGGATGTGCATCACAAGAAGTCTAAAGACTGTGTGATGTGTGAAGTCTAAAGATAACAAAAAATCTGTTCTGGGCTGAGAGGCAGCTTCACAGATTATGCTGGAGACCATGCCAAAACCTACATTTACCAGAGATTAAGGAAAAGAACTTTATATATATGTAAAGATATATATATAAAATGGGGGCTTATAAGAAACATAGACTTTTTACCAAGGCCTTGTAGGGATAGGACCTGGGGGAATGGCTTCAAACTGACAGAGTGTAGATTTAGACTAGATATAAGGGAGAAATTCTTTACTGTGAGGGTCGTGAGGCACTGGAATAGGTTGCCCAGAGGAGCTGTCAATGTCCTAGGATGCTCTAGAAGTGTTCAAGGTCAGGTTGGATGGGGCTTTGAGCAATGTGATCTAGTGGTGGATGTACCTGCCTGTGGCAGGGATGTTGGAACTAGATGAGCTTTAAGGCCCCTTCCAACCCAAACCATTCTACAGTTCTATAGTGGGGGTCTCACAAAAGCAGAGTAGAAGGGAACAACCACCTCCATCAACGTGCTGGCCACAATTCTTTTGGTGCAGCCCATGATATAGTTAGCTTTTTGGGCTGTAAGCACACACTGCCAGATCATGTTGAGCTTGTCACCCGACATGCAACAGTTTTTCCAAACTTCTCCATTTCCAGCCAAGTTTTCAGCTCAGGCCAATTAGCATTTTCCCAAACAGTTCCCAGTCATGGTCTGGAACTTGCAAGAGCCATTCATTCCTTCTTATTCATTCCCATAAATAAATTTGGATGTGAACAGCTTGTTTTGGAAGCTAAGAGAACTGTGGAAGCAGTCAAACCACATCAGGTGGATCTAGTGCTGGACAACAGGCCCCTGCAGTGATTCTTTTAGCAGTAAAGATGTCGTTGAAGGAAAAAAGAACTATCTTTGAAATCTAGAGAGGAAAAGCCTCCCATGGACAGATTCTCAGATGGTGTAGATCAGTATCAGAGTTGTGTTGGTTTATTGCATCCTTAGAAACAAACAACTGGACAAATATGGAGAGTTTATTGCCTTCTTCATTTCACTCCTTCCTTTCTTCTTTTCCTTCCCTCCATGTCTGAAAGTCTTTACCACTGCACAGTGAAAGCAAATAAACAAGGAAGGTTAAAATCTAAAACCACTCATCCAAGTTAATTAAGTTCAGCCAGCCTCAACTACATCATCTGGTAAGATCTGGCAAGTCATGCACATGTATATTTGTGTGTGTGTGTGTACATGAATGCCTGTGTATCTCTTCCTCTATTCAGAAAGAATCCTCCAAAAGTGCACCTATTTTAAAATACGTTATTTCCATGTCTGGCTGTGAGGGGTTTTGATTTTTTATCTCTTTTTTTATTTTCCTTGTCTGTTTCTGTTCTTACAGCTGCTTTCACACTTTTCTCCAACTTCCCATTATTACATTTTCCTCCTTTTATTTATGATGCCTGATTCCCATTGTACATTATTGCTGCTGTGTTGGTACTTTATTAAATACCATACAGATACTAGAGTGAGAGTGAGTTTTTATGTCCCACACATGGTGTGTCGTAATTGTGGCATTTTTACTTTCCATTAAGAAATATCTCCAGGAGGGGAGGATGGGGACTCGGTTCATTACTTCTATAAACCAAAGAAAAAACACCAGACAAGCTTGATGAGTTGTTAAGTAGTCTTTAAAGAAGTTCTTAAATCAAGATTAGATGTCTTTCCTAAAAAACCTCTCTTGTTCAACAGAAGTTACAGGCCTGATAGAGGGATCACTGGTCAAATTCTGTGATTTGCAATATGAAAAAGTCAAACTACATTAAAATAATGTCCGTTCTGGCCTCCAAATTTATGAGAATGTAATTAGAGGATAGTAGGTTTAGCTAGCTAGACAAAGACAATGTAAAACTATAAACATCTCCATTATGAAAGCAAAAATTTACTTATTAAAATCTTGGTCTAAAAGAAATGATAAAAGACACAGGACAAAGTGAGCACAGACAGAGCAGAAGAAATATTTTTCTAGTCCTGTAGTCTTTCTTCCCGGAATTTGTCTAAGAGATTTCTAAGAACCCCTTCTTCTATGTCATCTTTGAATATTTTGAAATTTTAGAGTGTTTCATGTCCACAATACCCCTGCCAGGGAAGGATTGCTCCTACCTCATCTCTACTGTTCCTTTATAGACATTTCTATGCAGTGTTCCTCTGCTCAGCCCCTCAAAGTCTAAGCAGTGAGCAGGGTTCACAGTCTTTCAGCTACACCAGTGCCAGTGTCCTGGCATTACTAGAAAAATAGGAATGACAATAAACAGGGCTGATTATTCTCTGGGTATTAATTTTCCCATGATGAGCACTGGACTGAAAAGGCAGATAGGTGCCAGGAGAGCAGACTGCTTCAGGCCATAAAATGGCCATCACCCAGATTATATCATGTATGCCAGAGCACTAGCAAGGCAGAGCCTCTTCTGGGAAGCAGCTCCTTACTGAGTTTTGACTACTGCCCTGATCACCTTCCCTCAGGACCATTTTGCATCTTAAGACTTTTTCGTGTGTCTCTGTCCCAACTCTGTCTCTCTCTCTTCTGCAATATAAAAGTTTCAGCTTTGGTCTGATCTGAGTTCTTGTCTTTCCTGCTTAAAATTCTGACAGTGCTTGAATGCTCACGGTATTCATGGCAGGGAACAATACCTATATCTTCTTGTCAAGGTGGGATAGTCCACTATCTCCCACAAACCCCCAAGCTACAACTCCAGAGACATAAGAAATTCTAATACAAAGCTTGAAACACACACAAAAAAGCAAAATTAAATAAACAATAAAAATATTAACTGAGCAATCAAGTGGACCTTTCTGGCTCCAGTGACATGAAATGAATCTGCCACGAGAAAG
The DNA here is from genome assembly GCA_017639245.1 of Myiopsitta monachus. Taxonomy (NCBI): domain Eukaryota; kingdom Metazoa; phylum Chordata; class Aves; order Psittaciformes; family Psittacidae; genus Myiopsitta; species Myiopsitta monachus. Next base: position 17,427,697 of record CM029922.1, on the reverse strand, counting down.
GAGTGGTACCAGTTGAACAGTTTGCTTAATTTATTTACATTTATTTCATATGTATAGAGCCTTCCCTGTAATTATTGTTGCCTTTTTAATAAGCAAATAATGTATCATTTAATAATTAAATTAAAATATTATTAAATATTAAAATTAATATTAAACATTAAATTAAATTATTAAATATATTAAATTATTATTACTTGTAAAGAATTAACAATTTAATAATTAAATAATATTGTAATTATTGTAATTATTGTGAGATGAAAAAAGAAGGCAGGAAAGGACAGAGCAATGACATTCACATATTTGTCTGCTGTGCCTCTTGCTCATCCTCTGTTGTATGATGCTTCTTTATATAGAGAGGGACAGATAATAATATTGGATATATTTAGAGAGGGAGAGATAATATTGGAGGAAAAACTAACAACCATGCACACACAAAAAGATCAGAAATAAGGATTCAAAACATTGATTTCTAGAGATTAGCTTAGTCTGTTGTGGAGTTATCAACACAATAGCTAAGGCAGGATGATGGGAATTTGTGTTCGTGTATAGACTGAATTTGCTTGAAACAAGGCAGGTGCTTTGAAGTTATTCAAGTGATTATTTAACAAAGTGACTTTGTTTCTCTCATTTAATGGCTGGAACAACAAGATGAGGTTTTCTACTTCCTTGTAGCAGATTGTAATTTTGATTGACCTAGTAGAATCTCCAAATTTTACACACCTGGCCCAAAGAAAAGAAAGAAGGAAACCAAACTTTGGTATTCCCAAAACAGTTTAGAGAGAAAAACAGATCTTCACATTGCACTGAGAAGGGTCAGAAACAAAAAATGAATATGCAACTGCAAATTCAAATTGATTTCAACATCTAGGTATCTCTGATTATCTCCACTGACTCCTAATTCTATGAGCCAGGATATGATTTCAACTATGCTGAATTTAGCCAATCAAAATCAGTCATTTCTTTTTGAATCATTTCAGCCACTCTTATAGAATACTATATGTGCAACTGATTGTAGAATCTGTTTTATTTATTTCATTTCCTTTTTTTTTCTCTTCCAGTCTCCCCTCTTCCCATAGATACATTCCCTCCAAGTGGAATTCAGGCTTTAAACACTTTAAACACCTCAAAAAGTCACTTTCTACAATCTGTATCAAAACAAAGGACTTCTGTGATTTAGCAGGGGTAACTGAACCAGGGAAGGCCAACATCATCATAATTTCAGTGAAAAACACCTCCCCTATTTGCCAACTCATATCTTCTATCATTCTGTGTTTCTCGCAATGCCTGTGCTTTTAATAGAGATGCAGCTGTGTTTGGTGTGTTCCCAGAGCCGTGGATCTGATAACTGATTCGTTTTATGAAAGCCATCATCTGGTATTTGCTCAAATAGGACAAAATGAAGTTATAGATGTAGGGTCAAGAGATAAGTTTTTTGCTTTAAGTAAAAATCTACCAAGGACCCCAAAGCAGACAACAATGCAAGCTCCAGAGCCCACTGAAATGGTAGAGAATGAATCCAGTCCCTGTAAAATTGTGCAAACTACTTAGAGGGGTGGTAATATTTGCTGTGTTATTGTCAGCCCCTTTGCCAGTTATCAGCACCAGAACTGCAGCTGTCTGCTGAATAACACATTTGTTTATATAGTAGATTGAGAATATTTGTGTGCGTGGCAAACTCCTTGGGGGTATAAACAATGTGTTTCTGAAGAAGGCCAGTGTCATTAGAATAATCAAGACTTGTAGTATGATAAACAGAGTCACAAACAGAAAGTGCTACATAGATTCTTGAGTGTGGTATCTTATTCAGTGTCAAGTCCCGAGGATGATCTGTTCAAACAGCATTTCCTGTGGTGCAGACACAGGTTGCTACACGCTTTACAGAGGAATCAAGGGGGAGACATGGTCATGGTGCATTTTTGATGAGACCTCGTCAGCAGCATGCTGGCATATAGTAGGAATCTCCTTTTCATTTCAAAACACCCAAATCCTTTTACCTGTTCAAACCATGTGAAATCTATGAGAGTGGAAGAACGTCCACTTTCTTTACCAGTGAAACCAAACTTCTTTTGTGGTATACTTATATTTTCCTCAGAGTCTATATCAAGGAAACTGTCCCCTCTCAGCTACTTTGTGTAAGTTCTGTCTACAACAGTCAAGCCTATGACCATCTCATGCTGGCCAGCCATATATACTGCAAAACATTTTCAGCATTGCAAATGTTGTTTCTGGGGTTCTGTGACAGCTATTAATTTTGTGAATGTCCTTTTGAGTACAAAGGGTGCAAAATAGCATTGCAGCTCTGTGCAGAAGTGCTCTTTCATACTGTAGATTACTACCATGAAAAAGCATTGCAGAATACTGAGCTCATCCTAAAGGCATACGGAAGTATTTGAGAGTTCAGATCCTCAGGGTCTGGTGTTGGGAAAACTGTCTTGGGTAGGAGCAAAAAAGCAGCAGCTGCTGTAATGGACCCTGGAAAGCATTTTCTTGTCATCTGTGGATTTACCGTTGTTTGCTTAATGAAGGGAGCCTAAGAATGATGAAGAGGCATGAATTCAGTGAACACAATCTGGTATTGCCCCAGTGTAATACGGCCAGCAAACTCTTAAAGATTTCCATTGGAAAATCAAGTCTTACAGACTTCCTTTGGAGTATGAGGTATATGATGAAATTAGGCATATCCCTGCCCATGATAGGGGGGTTGGAACTAGATGATCTTGAGGTCCTTTCCTACCCTAACTATTCTATGATTCTCTATCCCTGGCAGTGTTCAAGGCCAGGTTGAACAGAGTCTTGGATGACATGGTTTAGTGTGTGGTGCCCCTGCCCATGGCAGGGTGGTTGCAACTGCATGATCTTAAGGTCCTTTCTGACCCAAACCATTCTACAATTCTATGATTCTGTCCTCAGAAGTGGCTGAATGGGATTTAGCCCTGATGAAAAGCAGAATATATTTTGAAATCTCAATGAAAAAATGATCTTTCAAAAAAATAATCTTTCAAAAAAATGCATGGAATCCTAATTTGGTTCATGAGCAAAGAGAGAGAAACAATGGTAAAAGGAAAGTTACAGCCATGAGAATGTAGTAAAGTTCCAGTAGAAGGGCAGAAACATACTGAACCTGTGCTTTGGTGACAGCCACAAAGAAGAGTTGTGCACCAATTTCAGTCCTATTCTTTCAATACCATAGAGCAAATATTGCTTCCTACTTCAGCAACTATATCGAGTAATATTAATTGTTAACATACTGTCATGAAATACTTTCCATGAGAACAGGGAACTAAAAAAGTTCATCATGACAACGTCATTTTATTATTTTATAAATAGCAGGATCCCAGGTGGTCAGCAGAAACCAAGTGCCTGAATTTTACACATACATTTCTTTGGTGCTGATAACTTGGTGTGCTGATAAGATTACTGCAGCCATAATGAGTTGGGCAAAAAGGAAGAAAGAAAGAAACCCAAATATATAATTAGTAAAATCATACCTAGGGCTTTTGACTTCTTGACTTTAGTCTCCTTTTCACAACACGGTGATGAGTGATGGAAGTCTTCTGAAGCCTGTTAATTTTGTTTTATTCCTTCTATCCTGTTTTTCTACTTCACTGAACTGAGGTTCTTTCTTTGAAGGTTAAAGATCTCTCCTTAAGTGTATTGCATCTGTTCACTTGTAGAAACACCATGTTCTCAAAATTCATGTGCAGCTATTTAACTTTTGCCTGTCTCCTCCTTCTAGTCTCTCACTGTTCCTTCACTCCTGTCCTTTCCACTACCCATCCAGAAAACATTCCTGTCCTTTCCACTGCCCATCCAGAAAATGAAGGCAGCTATCAAAGACCGTAGAAATTCTAGCAGGAATGAGTTCAGATGAATGGGGTAGCTTGTCTGCTATCTTTAGTAAGAGATATAGCCACACAAAATAAAATAAAAACTTTGTCAAATTCATGGTTCCTTCTCCGACACCATCCAAGACCTGATGAATGTATAAGAGACACAGAGTCCAGGTAACCTGGACTGTGCAAAGTATTTGACACCAATTTGCACAATGTCCTTGTCTTGAAACTGAAGAGACGGATTTAATGGACAGACCACTAGCTGGATAAGGATTTGGCTAGATGATTGCACTCAAAGAGTTGTGGTCTATGGCTAGATATTCAGGTGGAGACCAGTGACAAGTGGCCTTCCTCTAAGGTCAGTATTGAGATTGGTGCTGTTTAACACCTTTGACGGTGACATGGGCAGTGGGATTGAGTGTCTCCTTAGCAAGTTTGCTGATGAAACTCAGCTATGCATGTGGTTTGGTTGATGGGCTGGAGGGAAAGCAGATGCCATCCAGAGGGAATATGATAAGCTGGAGAGGTGAGCCAATGCAAACCGCAGTTCAACAAGGCAAGGTCCTGCACTTGGTTTGGGGTAATCCCAAGCACAAATATAGCTTAGATGGAGAATAGATTCAGACAAACAAAATTGTTTCCTAGTCTTCAAATGTGCAAACACATGAAAACAAAATGAACCACCTAATTCAACTTCCCAAAATATGTAGTCTGGGGAATTCCATCTAGTACTCCCTAAAGGGAACGCATCTTGTAAGAAAATGTTTTATTTGAACCTTTACTCTGCCTGAATAACAAGATTTACCCAAAATAATGGATAAAATAAGAGTCATTGTGAAGGCATGAGGAGTTTTGGAGTATTTTTCCTATCCTGTATATCAGCTAGCTTTGTTCTGGACAAAATATATCACCTTGTGCCTTAGATTCCACGTCTCTTCGAACAATACGATATTCTTCTGGTTCAAAGAACTCATATCCTCCCCAGATTGCTGTTATATATGTACAAAGTAGGAAACGTGTGAGCAAACTCTTATAATAAGTAAACAATAAAACACAGAAGGAGTTTCAAAGTGAAGAATGAGGAAAACAAGGAAAGTTTGGATCCTTGTAGTTCACATTAGCAGATGTTAAAACTGCTGCACAGACATTTTAGTTGCACAGATGCTGCATCACCTCCTGTGCATTAAAGCTATATAGCCAAATAAGTTTGTGCTGACCTAAATTCCCCTCATCCTGTCACCAGCTCCTTGTATTATTTACACAAGATGGTTCTTATGCTTTCCCCAACTTCTCTCTTCCCATCTTTCCATCACTAGTAGTAAGTCATTTGCTGCACAGATGTTTCTCCCAAGCCATTGCAAGGTTATTTTTCAAGTGACTTCTTCCAGCAGATGTTCTCCAGTTCCCAGGTGTATGCATTGTCCTCTCCACTGAGCCGAAACTCAGAGATGCGCTTGACATATTGTAGTGCCGCTGTCTCTTTGAGCTGGAGGGCCTGCAACATTACACATCAATGACATCTCTGCTCATGCCAGGCAGCTTGGTGACAGTTTCCCTCAGCAACAGGCCTCCTGCTCTTCTTGCTGGTTCTTCATGTTACAATCTCACTACCTGAGCTGCCCAAACCAGATTTCTGTGGTGCCTGAAATGAACTTTTATAATTGCTGTGGAGTGTGTGCCCCAAAGAAGAATTAACTTCACTTATTATTCAAGCAGCCAAATCCTATTTCCCTGGAGAATCAGAGGAAAGCCAGATGTGATAGCTAAAGGACATCTATAAAGTAGCATTTTGAATACAAGACCTTCTTCCCATTACCTGGGGAGTCAAGGTCATGTGAGTAGGTACAGGAGGAAAGCTGTGTAAATCATAGAGCTCCTTCCCTCAGAGTCCAGAATTTAAGTCCGCCTTAAGTTTCTGTGGTAGATGACTCAACACAGGTATTTGGCCCTGTTTTCAGTTGCGATTGCTGTTTTCCTGGTACAGTTCAGATGCTTTCCTAGCTTTCATCTTTTGGCATTAATTTAACTTTTTTTTTTTAATCATTGCAGGGGTGCAGACTGTCTCATAATGACAGCCCTGTTTGGTTCAGCTAATATCTGGGCTAGCTTTAGCCTCAGGCTACAGAACAACTCCTTGAAAGCCTTCTGTGAGACAAAATGATAAGTAGAATCTTTAATTATTATTATTTTTAAATAGATACTATATACTGAACTCAAAGAAACAGCAACTTGTATTTAATTAGAGAGAAAAGAAAACCTGAAAAGACATGTCCTCTCTCTACCTCTTTCCTTAACTTCTTCCATCTGAAACTCTTTTCCCAGGGTCTCTCATTCAAGTGGCCATGGGAAGAAAAAAAAATGGAGCCAAATCCTCAAAATAACTCTCTGTAGATGGGCAATATCTGGCCATAATAGGAACATGACTACAGTTAATGGGTGCGTACTGTCTATTAGCACTCAGCTGAAGTAGGTAACCATATGAACATAGTTTTGCTACTAATTGTATCTATGTTAGGAAAGACAATCTGATTCCTGCAGATATATAAGGGCAAAGCTCCTGACTACTTGGAGTAGTTCACCAAAAGGTGAAGTCCTGTCCCCACCATTCTGTTGTCTTCAACAGGGACAGCAAGCTGTTTCTTTGTGGTTTTCTTCCAGTTCTCTATCATATATTGCCCCCTTCATTCCTTCTGTTCCTGCTGAAAGTATAGCTCTTTCCTCATTCCTGGACCAACAACATTCAGTATTTTAGCTCCTCACCACTGAGCCACAGCAGAAGAGAAAGGAACTTGAATGTTTACTGCCAGGCAAGCTTGCAGAAGTGGGACCAAGACAAATCTCCTGCCAGACATCTTGGCTACATCTCTGCTAGTAAGCTAAGGAAGTGTCAGGATCAGCTCTGTCCCCGAGGCCAACTGGCACAGTCTGGCCATTTCCTTAGTATTAAACAACCTTACCTCCAAAATAGAATATCCAGTTCCAACTTGCCTGCTGGGGACAGTGCCTGGTGCATGCTGGCTCCTGAGCTGTGCTTGGGAGTTGTCTGGGACAGTGCTAGCTAGCCTGGATAAAAAACATGCCAGGGACTATCTGAGTAGTCCAGAGAACATCAAATTCCAGTGTTTGCTTCCTGTGCAATGGTACTGGTTTGTTTACTAGCACAGGCAAAGTCCATGCATATATGCATATACACAGATATACACACATACATATGTGCGTGCATGTATGTATTAGTAGGTAAGCATATGATATTTCCTAAGCAAGTATCTCCATATTATCATCCTCTTCACACCAGCTCATTGAAGTTACACTGCTTGAATATGGGTGAGAAGCTTCTTTCATATGCAGGTTTTGCATATTGTTGTATACTTGATTTCATTGATACAACTTTTTAATTCACAATATTGGTGTCTATCGTTTTACACAGGTCCATTTTACACCCTTATGTACCATCATGAGGGCTAGAAGAATGAGCGGGTGTTGGAAGTCAGCAAGAACTAGGATACACTGAATAATAGCACTCCACCATGAACTACAACCTGATTTCTTTGGAGCAAATGCAGGTGAGGAAAGGTAATTAACGCCTGAGCAGATATGTGCAGACAGATGCAAGCTTGCATTTTAAGCTGATTAGACAGAAGCCAGCTGCTGCCTATGGTCTGATCTCAGATCATGCTGGTGTCTGATGGACAAAAAAATCAAACTGAGCTGAGTACAGGTATGGGTCTTTGCCCCTTATCATCTGTATTGGCACACTTAGCACAGCTGTCATAGTTTTGATCCAAGTCAACCAAAACACTCATTGCCTGATCATGCTTCAAGGCCAGAATGAAAGAGGGATTTACACCAGTAAACTATTCTTTTTTGGTGTGGTAAAACACAGGTGCAAGCAGTGTCATGTGTCACAATTTAAACCCAGTTGGCAACCAAGTACCACATACCTGCTTGCTAACCCCTCCTTTCCCCCTATTCCTTCCTACCCTTCATCCCAAGCAGGATGTGGAGGAGAATCAAAAGAATGGACTAAAACCAGGACATCATGTCATTTAGATTCATAACGACAAAGGAATGGTTCTACTTACTCATTTGTGTAGACATCCCTTAAATACAGGCATGTACTGTTCTGTTTGGATCTCCTGGTCACATGTTCCCATCCACCTTGAGTCAGCTAATCCAACTGTGTGGTTGGGTGGTCTCTCTGAAAACTATTCCAAGGCAAGAAATACATCAACTTTTATCAAACAATGACACTTGTTCACTGCCTTTTTTTCAGAGCAAGAAGAGAGAATAGGTCTGCACACAGAGTACTAGGGGAGAGAAGAGTATAACATCACTCTGTACTTGAATTCGTTTAATCCTGGAGCTAGTGTCTGACTGGAAGAACAGTCCAACTCTGCTGTACATACAAACAGATATAAAAAATTATAATTTTAGTAACGTATCCAAGTTCTACTCTCACAAATACACCCAAATGTGCCAATTTTAACATATTTTGAAGTTGTATTAAAAAATGTAAATATACATCACAAGTGTTTAAAAAAACTGGGCCAAAACCTTTCTTAAAGCAAACTGTCTGCCACTGAAAGGGTGCTAAGAGAATGATAGGAAAATGGGTGTAATTTGAAATGGAGAGTTTGAGTCCTTTGGTTTGTCATATTTGAATGGAAATAATATTAAAATATAGCCAAATGAAAAGCTCCAGGTGTTCTAAGAAATCATTGTGCTCACTGGAAAAGAAAAAGAAGGAAAGGAGTAGAACAGATAACTACTAGAAGCAAAGAATGTCATTGCTATTTTACTATCGCTATTTTACTATCACTATTATTATTAATTACAAATCTTATTTGTAATTAATAGCAAACATATACAAATATGAGATTAAGTTAGTGCAGTCAAAATATCACAGCAGGAAAGCCAGCCTCATTTTTAAACGATTACACAAATATATCTGTAGTGTCCCCACTTGTTCCCATGCCAATCCCTTTTGGAAATAAATAAATAAATAGATTCATATATTCATAGATTTTTAGGGCCAAAAGAGGTCATTGCAGCCATCCTGGTCGAGTCTTTCCTGAAGACAGGCCTTATAATTTTATTCTTATGTCTGGACCATAACTTTTCTGAGCTACACTGCACCTTTTCAAGTTGCATATATTTTTGATTTAAACACTTTTAGCAACAGACAGTCCACTATATTCCTGGGTGAGTTAATTTGATAGTTAAATACTGTCACTTCTAAGTGTTTTTTTGTTGTTTCCAGGACAAAATCATCTAGATCCAACTCCAGGTCATGGGATTTTGAGTAGCCTTTTTCTGCCAAATCACAGAGCCCTGAGCCTTCCATAAATAAGTGATGATGTCCGTTTGTAAAAGCTTTGGCCTTCTTCTCTAGTTCCTAAAATCACATAAGTTTTGTCACTAGGTTCACTCAGGCTCTTGACTTTACAACATCCTACACTCTTAGGCATCACAGAAGTCAGCACCAAAGCATCTCACCGGTACCTTAGCCGTGAAAGCTCATGGCCTTCAGTTTGCTCTCTGCCTACAAAGTTTGTTAAGCACTTTGAGAACTTTGGATGAAAACCATCTTATAAATGCACCTTATAGCACTGTCATTATTATTGTGTTGTCATTCTGTCTTCTTTACAAAATTGTTTCAGCCTGCTGTAGCTCTTGCAGCTTAATTTCTTGTCTTTAAACAAAAAGCCCCATGGAACAAAGGATCCACATTGGATCCAGAAATGCTGCACCTGTGAGAACCTGATGCACTGAGGTTGGCACCATCATGACTGCCAGGGCAAGCCACAGGCAGGATCACACTGGGCAGGATAAGCAGGGTCTGAAGCTTTTAGCTGATAGCTCTGGCATGACTTCATGAGAGGCAGCAAAGTGTGAAAGGTCTGAGGCATGCCCTGCATTGTGTGGTCCTTCTCTGGTTGCTGTGAACTCAGATGTTGCACTGTATTCTCACTCTTACAGAAAGGAAAGTCAAGGCAAGATTTTCCTAATCATTAACACCTGAAGTGCAGGCTCCCCACCACACATTTTCAGATACCTTTTTTGACCAGCAAATACTTCTTGTGCAGTCAAGGTGAAAGCACTGCTTGGTTTCAAACACAGCCCTTCTCCAGGATGACTCTTGATATAGTTGTCATGTGTCAGAACAAGAGCTAAAAATTAATGTATATCTATGGCCACAAGACAAACTTTCCCCACCAGCTGGTCACAAGTTCAGACCCACGAAGGTACAGGTCCCATATGAGGAGAAAAAGTACTTTTGTTCAAAATAACACAACAACCCAGTGGCAGACATGGGAATAGAGCTTGTGTTTTCTGAGCCTTTGCCTAGTACACACAGACCACAATAGAAAATGTTTAGATATTAAAAAAAAAAAGTTTCTCTCTGAAGGCTCATATAGAAGGAGAAATTCCCTTTACCATCAGTTCTTTCTCATCCTTCCTCTAAAATAAAGGGAAAGGAAATGGTATGTAACCAGCTTGAACCTGATTCACACCCCATGAACTGAAAAGCACGTATACATTTTTGCAGGCTGACAACTGTTGATACTAATTTCAACACATCTGTAAAATCCACATACAAGTACAGTTAGTGATGGAAAGATGCTTAAAGCTGCAGCCTGAGCCTTACTTGGGTGACCTGATTTCATCATAATACCAACAGTTCCTGAGCATGAACAACACTGAAATACACCATTTACACCACTGAATCAAAATATAGCACCTCACACAAATTTGCTCTAGGTCACCTAATTCTCAAACAGTTCCCAATGACTGTGAATTAATGTAGTTCAACAACTTACTTAATCTATTTCAAAGAGTTGGTATCAGGGTCAGTGAACAGGCTTTGACACTGTATAGCTAAGTCAGTGGAGGTCTTTTTCAGGCTTTCATGTGTAAAAATTCCCCAGCATTGCCACCGTAGAAAAGATTCATTTTCTCCAATTTTAGCAATTAAAATGTTAGATATTTCACTGAAGTCAGTCATCTGGAGATAAGGTGAACATCCTCACAAGGGTTGTTTGCTTATCCTAAAATAAATTTCTGAAAGTGATAAAACAGTCTCTCGAGAAACATTTCTTTTGCCTTTTAAATAGAAGGAGCCTAATTAAAGTGTCTATTTAGCCAAATGGCTAAACTAGAAGAAATTAATCTCATGTCTAACTCTGTACATTCAGTTGTTACTTAAATCACTGTATGTGGCCTCACCAAAAGCTGCAGATCAAGCTTATTTCATTCACCAGATAGGACCAGTAGTACTAATAATCATTAGTATTATTATTATGTGTTATATAACAACAACAACAACATCAATAATAATAATTAGGGGGACCATTGTTAGAAGCTAGTGAAAAGATGCGTTAATAACAATAAAAAAATGCAAGAGTTATATTACAGGAGGAAAACCCATTTGAAAAGCAACTCAGTGCAGCTGAACAAAAAAGGCTTAAAAGATTCAGGCTGGCCCCAGTGCAAATTATGTGATAACATCTTATGATTACTTTGTGTCTGACACAGTTTTAGCCTGGGATGCAATCTGTCATTCTGGATTGCTACTGTGTGCTCTACACCAGGGAAAAATACATATCAGTAAAATTTACCATCTGTGTCGTTATGTGACTACATAAATTTCAATCTGAGCATATTTGTTAGTTTTAACTCCCAGATACTCTATTTCTCACTAAAGCTGTTATTCATATTAGCTTTTATTGTATAAGCCATACACTGACTTTGGGGGTCTTCTTCAGATGTTGTAAAAAATCTGAAACCTGTATTATTCACAAACTTCAGGTCAGGGAGTGCAATGATTTTACCTAAATGCCTTTTTTAAAGTTCATCCTTACAATTAAAATTGGCACGGAAAGGTTAAGGATCACCAGCAGTTATGGTGGGTTAAAGCTTAACCTCTAATCACTCCCTCCCTGTCTCTCTCTTATGTCATACTTTCTGTTCGGTAGTGACGTGGTTTAAGCCCCTCACACAGTCACTCTCTCACTCCCCCCCCCCCCTCTTTCTTCCCCCAGTCCCGGGGGGACGTGGAGGAGAATCGAAAGAATGCAACTCCCCCAGGTTGAGATAAGAACAGTTTAGTGACTAAGGTATAACACAAGCCACTACTGCTACCACCAGTAATAATAATGACAAGGCAAATACAAGGAAAGAACACAATCGTTCACCACCCAGCCTGACCAAGCAGTACACCCCCCCACCTTCCAGGTCTCTGCTCTCTCTGTTTTCACATCCTGGGCATGACGTGCTGTGCCATGGAATACCTCTTTGGTCAGTTTTGGTCAGGTGCCCTGCCTCCGCTTCCTCCCAGCTTCCCCTCCTCCCTGGCAGAGTATGAGGCTCAGAAAGTCCTTGGTCAAACCAAAACATTACCAAGCAGTAACTGAAAACACTGGTGTTAACAGCACAGTTCCCAGGCCCAAAATCAAAAACACAGCGCTGCACCAGCTACCAAGCAGGAGAAAAATTACTGCTACTGCTGAACCCAGGACAGGTTGCCACTCTGTAAACATAATTTGATTAATCTTACCCATGCTCTAATGCCTACCTGTGAAGAGATATAGGCTGCAACAAGAGGAATGTGGAAAAGTCAGTGAAGGTTTAATTGGATTAATCTCTGTGTTCTACACATACACTGGCAACTTCTGTGACAGCTTAGCTAACACAATAATACATAACAAAGGTATCTGGAATTCAGCAGGTTCCCACACCTTAGCTGGGGGGGATACACCTGGGAAAGCTTCAGCATGCAACAGAGTAACAGGCAGCTGACAACAACCCTGCCCTGATATTGTCACAAACTGCTGTATCTGAAGAGCATTATTTGATGAAACTCATACCCCATTTTTAGTGGTTGAAAGGAATGGCTTTCAGCTACAGGGCTCTGCCAGACATGAGCTCCGCACAGCACCTTGTTTCTTTCCCTAGGAAAAGCAAAATCACACTTAGAGATGGTCTGAAGGTGTTTGCAAAATTTCTGTGAAAGGAAGGGTGACAGAGATAAAGAGCAATACTGAACAATGAGAGCATGATTCAGGGGAAAGCACCTGTTCCACTGGTTCCCAGGGATCAACATGGATGTGGCTACACTGGATGGAGAAGGGAATCCTACCAGGACTCAACATGGCCTTTGTTCCTCGCTGTCAGATAGAAGTTAAAAAGCGTGGTAGGTGACTGTCTCGAGAGGAGACGCCTGCAGCGCCTGATCGGGCGGAGGCTCGGCGTCCAGAACCTTCACCTTCGAGCAGCAACAGGCACCGAGGGAGCCTCAACTCTTCGACAGGACCTGCCCAAGAGCCGGCAGCTCCGCGGACGCGAGCAGCTGACTCAGAGGGGGCGGCGCCAGGAGGACCGGTACCACCCTGACTGAGTAAAAGCCTGCCCCAGGGAGCGCCCCGAACAGGGCGGGTTCGAGGCAGTTCGCGCTGCTGTTCGCGTGGGCGGGCGAGCCTGATGGTGAGCAGTCGCCGTATGACCACGGCACTGTCTGGGAGCTCTGCTCTGGCTGCCCCGGCGGTGGCCAGTGTAGGCGCCCAGAAAGAGCTGATGGGAAGGGAGGCTGCAGTGCAGAGCTCGGGGTGTAGAGAATGTCTGCACTGCTCTCCTAAGAGGAGGGAGCACAATGGGCAGGGCTGCACTCTGTGCTCCCTGGTGGAGGTCCTCCTGCAGCAGGGGCTGAGCTGCGGGTCGCTGTTGCAAGGCTGAAAGGCGTCAGGGAAGCTGAGGGGAAACAGCACTGCTTGCTCCAGGACCAGAATTTGCAGGGGCCTCAAGCATCCAATTTTGCTCATGCAGGAAAGGAGGCCACTAACCCAGGAAGCTGGGAAACAGTAACAGGGAAAAAAAAAAAAAAAAAGAGGAAGAGGACAATTAAAAGCAAGGGGCTTCCTCCTAAATCTGTTGCCCCCACCCAGAACTGCTTTGCTGTCCTGCAGGGGGCTGATGAGAAACCGTACTCCCACCAGGAACAAGAGGCTGACGCACTGGTAAAGAAGATCGCTACTGGTGCTGCCAGGAAAAAGCCGTAGGTTGTAGTAGTAGGGGACTCTGTTGAAAGAAACAGAGGCACCCATCTGTCAGCCTGACCCAGTCTCAAGGGAGGTGTGTTGCCTACCAGGGGCTTGGATCAGGGATGTTGCAGAAAGGCTGCCTGCTCTAGTCAATTCCACTGACTATTACCCACTTCTGGTGATCCATGTGAGTCCCCATGTGGGTGCTAGTGATACAGATAGCAGTAGCCTGGAGAACATAAAGAAGGACTACAGAGCCCTGGGTGAGGTGGTCAGGGGCTCTGGAGCTCAGATTGTCTTTTCATCAATTCTCCAGGATACAGGGCAGCACCTTAAAAAGGCTAGGAGGATTGGCCAGGTTAATAAATGGTGGGTTAAAAGAGTGGCCCTATAGTCAGGGGTTTGGGTACCTTGAACATGGGACACAGTTTAGTAGGCCAGGTCTACTAGGGGCTGGTGGAGCTGGTCTGACAAAGAAAGGGAAGAGTGGATTTGGTAGGAGGCTTGCCAGACTGGTCAAGGAAGCTTTAAACTAGATGAGCTGGGGGAGGGGGGCATCATTCCATCCCAACACACCCAATCACTGGCCAGCACCTGTAGTAAACATTCAGAGCAATGTAGAGATATTCCAGCTGCTCCAGCCAATGAGCTGGCTTCAATTGAAGCTCGGCTCAGGTGCCTCTGTGCAAATGCCTGTAGCGTGGGGAACAAACAGGAGGAATTAGAGATGTGTGCACGTCTACGGGAGTATGATATAATAGGCATCACAGAAACATGGTGGGATGGCTCCTATTGCTGGAGTGTTGGAATGGAAGGTTACAGGCTCTTTAGAAAAGACAGGCACGGTAGACAAGGGGGGGGAGTTGCTCTTTATGTTAGGGATAGGCTGGAGAGTATGAAACTGTCAGCGGACAGGTGAGCAGTCAACAGAGAGTTTGTGGATCAGGGTTAAAGGGAGAACAGCATTGGAAAACATTATTGTGGGGATCTGTTACAGACCGCCTGACCAAGAGGACTCTGTGGATGAAGAACTCCAGAGACAGATAGGAACAGCCTCACGCTCACAGGCCCTTGTTCTCGTGGGGGACTTCAACCACCCTGATATCTGTTGGAGGGATGATACGATCCGGCACAAGCAATCCAGGAAGTTCCTCTTCTGTGTGGAAGACAACTTCCTTCTGCAAGTAATAGAGGAGCTGACAAGGAGAGGTGCCATGCTTGATCTCATCCTCACCAACAGGAAAGGGCTGGTTGGAAATGTGATGCTCCAGGGCAGCCTTGGTTGCAGCGATCATGAGATGGTTGAATTTGAGATCCTCAGGACAGTGAGAAGAGCGTGCAGCAAGGTCACTGCCCTGGACTTCAAGAGAGCAGACTTTGGCCTCTTCCGGAACCTGCTCAGTAAGGTTCCATGGGATATAGCCCCAGAGGGCAGGGGGCCCCAAGACTGTTGGTCGATATTCAAGGATCACCTGCTGCAAGCTCAAGAGCGATACATCCCTCCTAGAAGGAAGTGCTGCAGGAGGGCCAGGAGACCTCCTTGGATGGATAAGGAGCTGCTGAGGAAAATTCAAAGGAAGGAAGAGTTATAAAAAGTGGAAGCAATGACAGGCAGCCTGGGAAGAATACAGGGATGTTGTCCGGGAAGCTAGGGACCAGGTTAGGAAAGTTAAGGCCCACTTAGAATTAAGCTTGGCTAGGGATGTTAAGGATAACAGGAAGAGATTCTATGGGTACATAGGGAATAAAAGACAGACTAGGGGCAATATGGGCCCCCTCCTGAAGCTATCGGGAGAACTGGCTACCCTGGATTTGGAGAAGGCTGAGGTTCTTAATGACTTCTTTGCCTCAGTCTTCCCTGGCAAATGCTCTGACCACACCACCCAAGTCTTGGAAGGCAGACACAGGGACTCTGAGAATGAAGACCGTGGGCCCACTGTAGGAGAGGATCTGGTTCAAGACCATCTTAGAAACCTGAACATACACAAATCCATGGGACGTGTTGAAATCCTTCCACATGTCCTGAAGGAGCTGGCAAATGAAGTTGCTAAGCCACTGTCCATCATATTTGAAAACTCATGGCAGTCAGGTGAAGTTCCCGATGACTGGAAAAAGCCACCCAGAGGGACCTTGACATGCTTGTGAGGTGGGCTGATGCCAGCCTTATGAAGTTTAACCATGCCAAGTGCAAGGTCCTACACCTGGGTCAGAGCAGCCTCAGGCACAGCTCCAGGTTGGGCAGAGAAGGACTTGGGGGTGTTGGTCAATGAGAAGCTGAACGTGAGCCGGCAGTGTGCACTCGCAGCACAGAAAGCCAACCATATCCTGGGCTGCATCAAAAGCATCATGACCAGCAGGTCGAGGGAGGTGATCCTGTCCCCCCTGCTCTGCTCTTGTGAGACCTCACTTGGAGTATTGTGTGCAGTTCTGGTGTCCTCAACATCAAAAGACATGGAAGTGTTGGAGCAAGTCCAGAGGAGGGCCACGAGGATGATCAGGGGACTGGAGCACCTCCCTTTAGGAAGAAAGGGTGAGAAAGTTGTGGCTGTTGAGCCTGGAGAAGAGCAGGCTGTGTGGAGACCTCATAGCAGCCTTTCCAGTATCTGAAGGGTGCCTATAGGGATGCTGGGGAGGGACTCTGCATTAGGGACTGTAGTGACAGAACAAGGGGTAATGGGTTCAAACATAAACCGAGGAAGTTTAGGATTAGGATATGAGGAAGAAATTCTTTACTGTAAGGGTGGTGAGGCACTGGAATGGGTTTTCCAGGGAAGTTGTGAATGCTCCATTGCTGGCGGTGTTCAAGGCCAGGTTGGACAGAGCCTCGGGTGGCATAGTTTAGTGGGAGGTGTCCCTGCCCATGGCAAGGGGGTTGGGACTAGATGATTTTAAGGTCCTTTCCAACCCTAAGTATTCTATGATTCTATGAGTCTATAATATATATATATACACACATTATATATATAGTATTACATATATATACACATATATGTATAGTATTACTGTAGACATGAGCTAGGTGGATGGAAGTTTTTTCCACAAGAATGGCTCTGTCCCATGGTGTGACAAAAATTGCACTATATCTTGCTCTTAGGACATCTTAAACCCTTGTATATTCCCCATTAAGGCGAACCCCTAATGAAAATATATCCGTGCTAGCCTTGACCTTTGCAAAACTCGTGACAGCGTACCTATGCAGTTCAGATTTTTAGTCGTGTAATTTTCTAAGGCATGGAACCCAATTTCAGATGAAGTCTGCCATTTGACTGATTTAACTATTTCTCATCCATCTAAATGGATTGGCTCATTTTACATTAAAAAGTACTGACTTCATTTAACATAGTGTCCAATTTTATTCCAGTCCATTTCAGACCTACCTCAAGAGCTTAATACGCAGACTAATATAAGTGACCTGTTATCCTTGTCCCAGATGCGTTACAGATTTCAGTTTCCCAGATTCTGATGAAGCTCATGTTCCTCTGTCTCGAAAAGATTCCTTGAATGATTTTTCTTCTACAGGCACCAGTGGTTACAATACACTACAGTCAGAGAAGCCAGTGAGGTTGAGATTCATCTCACTTCTGGAAATTTAAATATTGCATATATAGAGAGCAATTATGGTCTTTCTCTTTGTCAACAATCATTTGGATGCCTTAGAACATCTGCTGGCAACTCTAGGATGGGACTATGGGAGACTTCATGCTTCTGGACCAGGCACTGGAGGCTAGAAGTTGTATCATCTTCTAGAGGTACCTGTCTTCCTCCTTTGATTATAGTCTAAGATGAATAACCAAGCTGCGTAACTTTAATTCCCTTCTGTTACCTTTTGTACCTGAATGAGACAATTATCTGTTAATATTAGTTCCCACAACCCAGAAACTTTCCCGTAGTGGGTACTACAATGAAAGCAAAATCTCCTATTTTAACTTCCAATACCATCAATTCTGGTGGCCAGTTATCTGGACTGTAGCTATAAAAGGATTTAGAATACAATTAATATCTAAGCACGGCTTCGTCTCTATGATGTTGTGTAAGCACTTTCTAAAAGATGAATGAGGAAAAAAACATATATTGGAATCAAATCTCTGTTTATGGTCCATGTTCCTCTCTCAGAATCAGTGAAACTGATTGGGTACTTTAATGGCAAATTAACTGACGAGTTAACCAGTGCCATGACCAGTTCTTTGGCCCTGAATACACTTGTTATCTCTTAGCTGTATATACCATTAATTTCTCTTATTTTCCCAAAGAAGATGATCACATGCATATACTTACTGAAAAGAGTATCTTTCTTGTGTTAATTCCCAAACAGTGTCCAGAAATGGTTTAGAAGGTGGTCAATAGCATGGGCCAAAAGCAGAATAGGTGCTGTACTACCAGTTTAAGAACAAGAATGATTAAGATCCTTTTCGCATATTTATCTAGTAACATGTTTTTACTTCCTAGTGTAGATGTGGCTGTATATTCACTATCATAATAAGACTCATTCATTACTATGCAGCATGACTGCATGTAATTGGCAGGTCATGTAGTTCCCAACCTCATCAGAGCAGTTGTTATAACACTATTTAAGTGCAGGTTGTCATACTCTGTAAGACAACAGATATCTTCTAGCCTAGAAAAGACATCAAGCTTCTTTCAACTCTGGACCCTTGCTACTTTCTCAGCTTTTGTGAACCTCTTGTGGTCTCTGGTCTCATGTCCTTTGGGATTTTCTTAATCTTTTCTCTAGCAGTTCTCCAGTTCCTGCCTCAGAGGTTTCTGTAATAACTTCTTACCTGAGATTGCTTGTTTTGTTGTTGTTGCTGTTGAACACAAAACAATACAGACTAAACCAGAAAGTTGTGCTATCAGTATAATGTAACCCAGGCAGAATATCAGTCATGCATTTATAACAATTTAGATTGGAAGTAAATTCTGGATATCATATGGTCCAACAAACCATCAAAACAATTCTAACCAGTTCAGGGTATTCTGGGTCATGACCAGTTCTTGTGTCTCAGTTAGTTCTTTACCCAGCCTAATTCTGGTAGGTGTTCTGTCTTTGAGTTTGGACACAAAGGCATGTGAGGCATTTGCCCCATGACAGGAATTTGACAAAGTTGCTGAATTAGTAACACTGATCAACTTTCAGACAGAGGACAGCATTTGCTGACCAGTGAATCACAATTAGTTTGAGATTGCCTATTAGTCTTATACATAAATTTGAATATATGTGGTTTTGAAGACAGCTTTACTGCACTGTGGATCAAGGCTGCATCTGCAATTTAGAGAAGGGGTGGTGGTGTGTAGAAAATGGCTGGCAACAGGCTTCAGAACATGAGACAGCCACTTTCAGCACCTGCGTTCCCAGGCCTGGGTCTCTAATAACCCCAGGGTTTTGATCTTCTGAGCATGACAGGAGGTGTCCATTTTCATTCTTCCCCTGAAGAAAAGTGACTCAAGAACACTGGGTTTATACGGGTGAATGGGGTTTGCATTTCTTTGGGGTTTTTTGGTTTGTTTGGTTGTTGGGTTTTTTTTATTGACCTCTTAACCTGTACACTAATTGCAGGGAGAGAGAGAAATTTCATAGAAACGTGACTTTGGATAAAAATTCTGAACCAAACTACAACAGCAGTAATAACTTTGAGTTCACAGACATCCAGAAATTATGTGCACATTGCACTTTTAGAAAATATATTACATGTGGGATAGCTTGTGTCCCTAGGGTGAGCGTTCTGCTTCTTTCGTGACCCATAACTCAAGAGTGTGGCAGGCATTAGCAGTTTACAAAACATCTTCATTCTTCATGGCTGAGACAGAACCTGTAGCATACAGAGTATCTTACTTACTCAGCAGTGATTTGAGTCATTGTATTTTAAACATTAACTTTATGGGGTCAGTATCCCAGATAGATGAAGGGGGAAAAAAAAAAAAGAGGCAGTGGAAGTGTATCTAATTTTTTATTAAATACATCACTGTTGCTGTCTGACTTGTTGTACTGTAACGGGAAATTACACACCATAAAACAGTAAGAAGAATGGATCTGATGCATAATACAGGAGCCTGCCTGGAGAAGAATGCATATCACATGAAACTGTAAATACATACATACAAATTCATACACGTATGCACTTTGGGAAAACAGATTTTTGCACCATGTCTCTTGAATCAAAAAGAGGGAAATGCATTGATATGTCTTTTTTTATTTGCCCTATTCTCTGATTTGCCAATATCAGAGGGCATCCCCTAGTCTTTTTTTATCACAGTTACTAAAACATTAAAAAATAAGTGGTTTCTGTTGATACATAGAAATACCCTGAAACTTCTCTTGTTCCAGGGAAACAAATAGGTTGGGCTTTAGCATCTAATGGTACTTCCCTGATATTTCTGTTTCAGGCCAAGATGCCAGAAAAACAACAGCACTTCAAAGAAACCCTGTATTAGTTTAAGTTCTGAGGGAAGGTAAGTTGTTTTTGGTTTGAACATCAAACAATCTTAGGATGATCACTCTCTATAAAACATAAATGATACCTTTTCTCAGGATTTTCAGAACTGGATCTGGAAGAAAGTTTTTAATCAAAACTTCTTTGAAAAAAAATGAAGACTCTCAGTGAATAATGAAATATTTCATACTTCTGTTTTGTTTATTTTTTTCACACTGGTAAGGCAGAAACCTAGCATTAGGTGTTACTGTTTAGTGTTATTTTATCTTTGCTTTTTTTCCTTTCTTTGTTATAAATCAGAGCTGTATATAAGAAATGTACTCATATATTTGCAAACTGCTTGTTTCGATTCATGCTGGGACTGTGCAGCAATAGAATAGCTCAGTTTAGCTATGAAGAAATATAAATGAGCTGAATATACCAGTTATGACATTGTCATGTCAACAACAATCAAGGGTCAGCAGGGTAAGGGATCTATAATTTCAATTGATTAATTTTAATAGCATCCAGAGGCCCATTATTCCTTATACCACCTGTCTTCCCTGTCCTTCATCCCACAGGTACTAAAGTTTGTATCTAGCCTTACTCACAGGGGCAGAATAGCTGGGACTAGCTACAGAGAGCAGAGTTTCCTGCCCAGCAAAGCTTAGCACAAGCTCAAATTTTTTGCTGAAAAAAAGTCAAACAGCCTTATGCCTAATTTGCTGTTCTGGTAGAATAAAATTTGCTGGGATAGAGATTTTTAGAATAATTTCGTAGTCACAGTGTCAATGCCTCCTGGATTTCTACATTGATATCACTAATCATAATAATTTTATCGCAGTGAAATTAACTGTAGAGCATTGCAAAAGGACAAGCTACAATAAACCATATGTAAGGTATAAATGCAGTGTAAGAAGTATGTTATCACACGTTCTTTCCACTAGTAGCTCTGGATGGATGCATTATGCTGAATCCTGTTAAAACTTCCGTTTTCAAAACCTGAACTGAGAGAATAAGCCCACATTTTTATTTCTCTTGTACTCTTCTTTAGCACCCGTTTCTGGAACTGGTTTGTTTTACCAATGAACCATTTTGTCTGTCAGCTTAGATTAGGTCAAATTAGTTCTCATTTCAATAACTGACAAAGATCATCTTTGACAACACCAGTGACCTCACATGTCCTGACAAGGGCATATATTCAAAGTATATTAAAAAGAAAGAAAAGTTTTATAAATTGTAAGGAATGTAATTATCAAGGTAACACTTTAGGTTCTTTTGGAGATATACAAAACCCTGGATGAGAGTCTTTTTGTTTTCTGGTGTACTTTATAATTGGTTTTGAAAATAGATAGATAGATAGATAGATAGAGGCAGGCAGGCAGAAGCAGCAGGTAGGCAGGCAAGCAGTCAAGTAAACAGAAAAACAAGTAATAAGTCGTTAACTTCTGTCTCAATTATCCTATATGTTAAGGACTGGAACTGCTTTAAAATCTGCTGTCACTCTTACTAACACAACATTCAGGTATTGTTTTTGTGAGGAAATCTGTCACTTTAGGCACCTCCAAACTCAAACCCACCATATGGTGGGGCAAGACACAGCCTGGAAGTTGCATATGTATATAGGCATTTTCCTTTCTTGATAAATTTATTATTGATAGAATACGCATTCTTTAAGCTGAGCACCTGATTTTCTTTACTGAACCAGAACTGTGAGAGGTTTTTGCAAGGTGAAACCCATTCTTATGTACATGAGAAATTCCCGTTGGAGAGCTCCAAAGAAGTTTGTGTCATGTCTGTGGTACAAAAGCCTTTCTACAGAACCCATTCATGAGGGGTAAGTGTCATTTCCAATAGAGTAAATTGTTCAAGGAGGCAGAGGAATGCCTGTCATTTCTGTTTCTCCTGACTAGACCTGACATTCATCTGGTGGTGTCAGGAACGGTTTAAGGATAGTGAAATGCATCTTCTGTCCTCCCATCATTCGAGCAACCAAAATGCCTGATAATCCTTTAACTGAGAAGATACTTCAATAGCAAACATGATAGAAGCCCTCAAAGTAGGGAGATTTTAAGACAGACTTATTTATCTCTCAATATAAATCCACTTTTGTTTGTTTTCACTACTGAAAAAACTTACATCTCCAAAATTTTTAATGACTGGTAACATTCAATTCCATATCTTTTTGTGTCCCTACCCCCACATAACCATCTCATTGTTTAAAGATATGTGATGGGATTGATACTTCCACCACTAAGACACAGTTATCTTGGGATGTTCAACAAACTCTTTATGAATCTGCCACAGAAAGAAATTATATATAACAAGCTTCAGAATCAGTTTTATATCAGTAAACTTTTTAGGAGTTATCTTCTCTTGGTTTTCTATGAAATGTGGAAATGGAATGATTAAATATTTTAAATATAGCTCAGAAATGTTGTTACATTGATTAAAGGCTAATTATTTTAAAGGGAGAATTAAAGATATGGATCTACTTGCATGACTGCCGGTAAGCTTTATAGTAGCTTTGTATTAGGCAGTGCATAGTACAAAACGTAATAAATGTCCAGCGTGGCTGTGGAGAGATTAGTCCACTTTGTGCAGATGATCAGGTTTGCATGGGTTGATTTAGCATTGCCTTTCTAGTTTAATCATGTTACTTATTCCTGACACCCCAGACTACTAATCTGCTGTGTCTGATTTCTAGTTCACATATAATTGTCATATACCCAAGCATGCAGCTTGACAATTCTCTGCTCATGAGCTTGGATCTTTAATATTCCAGAACTGGGTATAAAGGTATCACATATTCTGCTCAGTACTTAGCGTAGCTCAGGCTGATGGAGATTTGGTTCCTCATGATGTTGGAACAAGCATGCAAGACAAAGGTATGAGATGCTTTACCACCTTACACATGCCATTCATTATTATTACAAGAACAATTCTGTAAAAACACAGCAGAAAACGTTGCAGTCTTCAGGGCTTCACATTCTTTTTAATCTTTGTTCACTCGCCACTTGCATGGCATGTGAGCATTGTCGTGCATCTGGAACATCAAATTGTGACTGCACACCCAGTCTAACTGCTAGTGAACATGTAAGAAGGACTGAGGAAGAGATTAATAGAAATCCTACCTTTGATTTTAGCTACAGCATGGGCATGTCAGTGGTGCATGGGGTGGAAAATTTCATCCTGTAGATGTCAGCTATATGTCTAGTCTAGATTAGTCACATACTCCTCATCTGTAGCTAATGGAGAAGGAGGGGTAACTCCTGGAGTGCTTAGTCCCTCCTGTTGTGGATATTTGTCATAAGAATGAGTTGACTTACCCTCTGAAAGTGCCAATATTGATAGTGTAAAGATGATCAACACGTAAATGCTGCGTGAGTAATACAAAGTCAGGTGAATCCACTCTTCCAAATCTTATTCTACATCCCCAGCCGCAAGATCTTCAACAACAAATTCAGTATCATCTTCACATGAAAAATGAGGCTAAGGATAAACAAACTGCATCAATAAAAGTCACCAGGTAAGGCTTAGCCAGATGGCGATGGGGAGCTGGAAAGAGCGAATAAACTTTAAGTGCAATGTGAGTAGTGAAAAAGGAATTTTGATTTCTGGTGTCACAGCTGGTCATAGAATCATAGAATAGTTAGGGTTGGAAAGGACCTTAAGATCATCTAGTTCCAACCCCCTTGCCAGGGCAGGGACACCTCCCACTAAACCATGCCATCCAAGGCTGTGTCCAACCTGACCTTGAACACCGCCAGCAATGGAGCATTCACAACTTCCCTGGAAAACCCATTCCAGTGCCTCACCACCCTTACAGTAAAGAATTTTTTCCTCATATCCAATCTAAACTTCCTCGGTTTAAGTTTGAACCCATTACCCCTTGTTCTGTCACTACAGTCCCTAATGCAGAGTCCCTCCCCAGCATCCCTATAGGCACCCTTCAGATACTGGAAGGCTGCTATGAGGTCTCCACACAGCCTGCTCTTCTCCAGGCTCAACAGCCACAACTTTCTCACCCTTTCTTCCTAAAGGGAGGTGCTCCAGTCCTCTGATCATCCTCATGGCCCTTCTTTGGACTTGTTCCAACACTTCCATGTCCTTTTGATGTTGAGGACACCAGAACTGCACACAATACCCCAAGTGAGGTCTCACAAGAGCAGAGCAGGGGGGACAGGATCACCTCCCTCGACCTGCTGGTCATGATGCTTTTGATGCAGCCCAGGATATGGTTGGCTTTCTGTGCTGCGAGTGCACACTGCCATCTCATATTTATTTTCTCATCAACCAACACCCCCAAGTCCTTCTCTGCAGGGCTGCTCTGAATCTCTTCTCTGCCCAACCTGTAGCTGTGCCTGAGACTGCTCTGATCCAGGTGTAGGACCTTGCACTTGGCATGGTTAAACTTCATAAGGCTGGCATCGGCCCACCTCACAAGCATGTCAAGGTCCCTCTGGATGGCATTCCTTCCCTCCAGTGTATCAACTGAACCACACAGCTTGGTGTCATCAGCAGACTTGCTGAGGGCGCACTCAATCCAACTGTCCATGTCACTGACAAAGATGTTGAACAAGACCGGTCCCAACACCGATCGATTCCTGAGGGACACCACTCGTTACTGTTCTCCAGCTGGACATTGAGCAACTGAGCACAGCTCTTTGTGTGTAGCTATCCAGCCAGTTCTTTATGCACCAAGTGGTCCACCTATCAAATTAATGTCTCTCCGGCTTAGTTCATTGGGTTTCTCGAAATAGATCTAAAATGAAAAAAACAGTCTTAATTAAAAATGTCTAGTGATAAAGAATTCATCATAACACTTGCTATGTTATTTCAGTGATTAACTACTCCATCTCTTACAAGTATAAGCTTTACATTTACTATGAATTTACCTAGGTTTGGCTTTTTATTATTTATACGTTTATCTTCCAAAAGTCCATTTTGTCTTGACATGTAAATTATTAATTAGGCTAAATGACTTATCAGAGTTTGATACATTTGAAGATTCATTTCCTTTCCCCAATTAACCCATTAACCCCTCAATTATCATTTCATTAAGTAAACAGGAGGGCTGTGTATACCGGTTAATATTTATTAACAGTTTTTTGCCAATTAGTAAGGAAAGTATTTTTCCTAGGCAAGGACCAAACAGCCCTCCAGTCTTTTTTGTATACACTTGTTTTCTTTTAATTTGGCTAGTGAAAGTAGCAGGTGTTGAAGGCTAAGTTCTGTATACAATCTGAGGTTGTTCAAGTCTACTTATTAGGTGATGACTTTAGATGGAAATTCTCACTGGAAAGCAGAATTCCTTCATTTTGGTCAGTCTATAAAATGTCTCTTTGCTAATAATATACTTGCTGAACTTTGCTGAAGAAGTGCACATCAACAACATCTTTTTATCCCACATGGGCATACTTTGAAACAACAATCTTTACAATAAAGGCATGTACACAAAATATTGCATGAAAAGGCTCACTGCCTCTGACAAAGATCAAATAAAACTTGGTTGGTTGATCTGTCCATGCCTATAGGGTATTAGTGATTATAATATTGAGCTTTAATGGACTATAGACCCAATTTACATAACATTTACATCTTATCTACATACTCTTTATGGAATAAAACCCAGTGATTCAGACACAAAAAATATCTAAGACATACAGATGCACTCTTCAAACTGATTTCTTTTTTGCTCTTCAGCTTGAAGCTTAAAGTTTTGACTTTACCTGTTCCCACTGGAACCCCAAAGCAGAGTATAATGATCACTGCTGCACCACTGACAGTACTCACCATGGAACAATGGCCATTAAGTGCTTACTGAACCAAAAAAGCATTACAATTTCAAGAAAATTTCTTTTCAAGTAAAAATGTAAATTAAATAAAACATTTCCTTTTTTCAGAAATTTCTACTTTTCTGTGTTTCCTACCTGGAAAATCCATGGCATGGCCAGAAACAGGTTTTTTTAAGCCTGTTTATAATGCTCCTGCACTTCTGCTCTGCATTTAGGGGAAGTGGAGGACTGAACTGTGGCACAGCAACAGTGCAAAACAGCAGGCTTTCTGCATAGTAGCTGCTAATCAAAGATAATATTTAGGATTTTCTGTTCAAGAAAGAAATGCAAAGAAACACTTTATTAATTTCCTGGCATATCTTTGTCATTTAAACCTTTGGGAGAAAATGTCCAGATCTTCTAAACTGAGGAGATGCTCAGTAATGTCCCAGTGGTTGTTGAGTTGACTGTCCTGGCCCCTGGAGGCCTGAACCACAAAAGGAATCCACAGAAGCCACACAGAAACTATGCAAGGTTATTGTGACTCCTTTGAGCTAAAAATAAAATGGGTACCTCAGGGCAGTGACTGCTTTTTATGTTTTAATCAACCTGTGTATCCATAATAGCTCTGGTGATAACTGGAAAGTAAAATTGTCAAGGCCAAAGGGATACAGTATTAAGTAGGACACATCCTATGCCCAGGATGAAGGTTCACTTATTATACAATAAACACAAAATCAAAATAATTTTAGAATTCAGATAGGAACTGAGAGATTTGGATTCTAGGTGTTCCTGAGCTGTGTTTGGGACCAGTGCATTTTATGTACTACCTGAAACACTGCATGACTTCTTTCAGAAAAGGAAGAAAGGAGAAAAGAGAAAGTAAACAAAAAGAAAGGAGAAAAGAGAAAGTAAACAGGAAGAAAAATTAAATATAAAAGAATAAAAAAAATAGAAAAGAAGGGAAAAGAAGAAAAAAATGTAAAAAAGAAGAAAAATTTTAGGACCAATGGTTTGGGCCTTCTGCTAGTCATGAGCAGGAATCTATGGAAGAAAGTCAAAAGCACAGCATATAAAGGCTTCTTGCAAAACACCCATGAGGCACCAAGCACAAGACAGTGTTTTCAGGCTCCAGCAGAGGTGTGATTCAGACCGGCTTAAACCCAAATGCCAGAAGTCACTCTAAGGTTTGGGTTTTATTTTCCATAACTAACTTCTCACTCAATTCAGCCTTGTGACTTTCTATCCCAAATCTGGGAGAGAAGTATTTTGATGCAGATCTGGTTTTGTGGATCTGAGATCTGTTTTTGTGCAACAGACATTAGCAGAACTAAGACTACAAAGAGAGCTAGCATATTAAGAGCCCTGATTATGTGGAGGAGGTACTACTGACAGATTGTTTTCTACAATCCCTCACAAAAAGATAGAAGAGGCTGGATGGGCTTTTGGCCTGACCATGTGCAGCAGATTTTTGTTCTGATATTCTTATGACAATTTAAAGGAAGGAAGGCAAAGCAATACCTTGGATGTGAAGCAAAATCTACCATTTGCTTATGAAAGTTGGCCTGACATACTCTTTCCATATTTCATAGCAATAGTTGGCACAGGTTGTCTGTCCAGTTCTACCGCCAAAGTTTTGAGTTGTATTCTTAGAAAGTTAAAGACAAACTTGGCACATTCTGTTGACTCAAGGTCACTAGAAGAGACTACTCCATTTGAGATATCTCTGACAGTGCAGGAAATCTGCCTGCAAGTCAAGGCTCCCTCGTGAGTTGTGGTGAAACCCCAATTTTGACAACAAAAGATCTATGAAAAGTAATCCCAATGTTGTATTATACAGGTAAGAGTATATCTATCTATTATGGATATTTCTTCATATACCTTCATATAGATGCTATGTTAATATCATATATGTCTTCATATAACTTTCCTCATGGTACCTACAATGGTTTATGTCAGGGAAGTAAAATACAGCTCCAAGCTTGAGAGCGTGCAGCAAGAAGAAAGTCCTCTTTATAAAACCAAGCATGCAGGAACATCTTTGAGGAGAGGAGGCCCTCACTGGAGGAGCAGGGGTATTTGAGGAGGTTGTAGTAGCTACACATGGCATAGCGTCTTGGGAAAAAGACAGCTGTGACTTGAAAACATGCTGAGAGAGGATTGTAACAGACCAGTCAGAAGCTAGCTGAGCTCTAGGAGCCAGATCAGCCTAAGCAGCCTGAATCACCTCTAGCACAGCTGTAGGAAAGAAGTGAAAACAAAAGAAGACAAAGATGAGAACTGCTTGTGTAAGCAAATGGCAATTGATTCCATTCCTTGTTATCAGGGCTTCATCTTACAGTCTTCCAGCAGTGAAATGGGAGCATTTTATCTGTGTGATGGGACCAGCAGAGCAGAGGAGCCTGATACTTCACTACCAGGATAGCAAGCAACATGCACACCTAGTGCAGCTGTCATGGGGATGGTTCAGTCGGACAAGAGTGGGAAGATGCCAGAGGCTTCTGGGAATTTGGAGCTTGGATTTTACCTGGGAAACCATGCAGTTAAGGAGAAGAGCATGCACAATACTCTTTGCATTTAATCTTGGAAATGTAGTTATATTGTCTGCAGAAAGATGGGAAAAGCATGGAGTTTGGTGGATCTACTTGTAAGACCCATATGGCCTGCTGCTCTATGATGGGTATCTTTGTATTGCAGGAATGTGTTTATGTCTTCCACTCAGCTGTCATGAATTAACACATTCATTAGGCTGTCAAACAACTTAGATGGATAATTAGCATCACATCTACCTCTACAACAAACATGGATAGCAGGATAGGGCATCTATACAGACAGAATTGAATTGGTGTTGTATGTGTTAGAACCTACAGATCTGTGCATAAACATAGCATGCAAATCTCTGCATGAAAACAAATCCTTTCAAGTGAAGGGTCTGCATTATTTGTATTCTGTGTTATACATGGTGGAAGTTTATCTGCAGTCATAATGACAAAAAAAAAAAAAAGAACAAAAAAAAACCGAAAAAAACCCAAAAACCTAACAACAGAACTGATCAAATAAGTAACCAGTCTTAAATGCTGCAAATTAGTGCATTAGAATGATGACATAGCATGCTATACAGCATCTGGGAGGGTCAAATGAGCTGGATGGGAGCTGAAATGGGGTAAAGAGGTTTCAGCACATCTAAGAGGCAGTCCTAGGAGAAGAATAGGCTGGCTTGAACCAAAGATGCATAGAGCAAGCAGCTTTTGACTAAATGAGTTTATAAGCTGAGGATCAACTCAAGGGGAATGAGGAGAGTCTCACTAAAAACTAAGACATTTGAGGAAAGTGGTCATACTTCACACTTTACAGTTAGGACAACAAAGATAAAGTGGTAACTAATGATACAACCTTGACCCAAACTATCACACAGAGTGTCAATGACGAGAGAGGTCACTGTAAGCAAAAGCTGTTGGATATGGTCTCCTTTTACACATATTGACACTAGATTTAGGTAGAAAGTATTTTGTTCATAGAGTTCATAGCTGAGAAGATGGGCAGAAAGATGGTGCTGAATAATAAGATGAGTTCAGACAGGGATGGTGGAAGAGGCAAGATTTGTGGGTAATTCAGGATGTTTTGATAACTGCTAAGCAAGCAGAGTGCAAGAGGTTGGGCAGATGCCTGTTAAACTATAAAAACAAGGTAAAAGAAGAGTTTCTTTGTTGGAAAAGTGAGTTGAAAAACAAGTTTTCTGAACAAGAGAACGGTGGAAAGAAATGGTCTGAACAACAGGTGGAAAATTAAAAATAAAGAGAACAATTCTGCCTTACAAAAGAAGATTATGACACACTGGAGAAAATCCTTAGAAGAAATGAATCTGGTATGCAGCTGGTTGTGAAAGAACAGAAAATTGAAAGTTCTACAGACAGAAGGAGAAACAGAAAAGACAGAATGAGGTTCACGGAGTTCATGGTAGCTCTACGAAGATGTGTTTTGCTGTGAATATTTGTTGCGGAGAGCTGTAAGACCTATCACAGGATTGAGTCGAGAGAAAAAAACCTGTGTCTTCTGCCAGGAAAAAAGCGCAGAAGGTATAAAAAATAAACTGTATGAGAAAAATAACTCAGTTATCTCTTCCCCAGTGAGTTCCTGGGCACTTTGCTTTTCCCAGCTGGGGAAAATGAGGCACATGAATTAATGTGTGTCTGGTCTTGCAGTAGACTAGGGACAGAAGCATGAGTAAAACAACCCCTGTCTAACTTTGGGAAACAACTCTCTCCAATGACTGTTGAATAGACTATGCTTTTTTCAGTGACAAATGTTTGAGTTCTGTCATGTTCTGAATACTGTTGCCAACACTCTATTATTGCTATTGATGTACGATGGGGTTATTTTGGCAACCCAGCCACAAGTTGTTAACTCTGAAAACCTGATTGACATATTCATTTAAATCATGTGCACACCAATAAACCTTTGTGCTTTTTTGGTGAGAGAATATAAATTATCCCCTGCACTGTGAACAGCAGATCTGCAATGATGTTCACTGCCGCTAACACACTTGTTTTGCTTTACAAACCGGACCCCTTGATGTAGATTTCAAAGAGCTTTTGTGGAAAATCCTGCTTGACCTTGTTGCATTGTCAACAGCAAACAACTTTTATGTACAGTCTCTGGTGATTTCCTTTTTATTTAATTTTTTTTTAACATCAGTATATAACGATACAAAAGGATTTCTGATAACATAATTTTTTGACTGGCAGCGAAATAGCTGCCACTTCACTGTCTATATAATGGGTTTATTTTCTTGTAATATTTTTCTTTCTTTTCTTCTTTATAGAAATGGTTGGTTTTAATCTTCTTTTAACTGGGAAACATACTCAACCCCCTTTTTTGCATTTGCTTAGCCTCCACTTACTAATTCTTCTGTTAGTAAGGAAGGAAGAGAGGAATAAAACGGCTGCTATGGTTCTTCCTATAAAGAAAGAATGTGTGTTTAGTAGTCAGAGCAGGAATTTTAAAGAGCAGACTCTTGGGGTCCAATTCATTCTACTGTGAGTTAGGGGACTTCCTTTCATTCACTTTGATTATGATTAGGGCTGAGCATTTGTATTTCTGTGATGACTAGCAACGCCAACCCATTCAGTTTGGTGTCTTTCAAGAGAAAAGAAATTCAATGCATGAATCAAATCCCTTACTCCACCAGTGCTTAACATATGGGTCTGTCAGGTACAGCAGTGAAGTGCAGAGTATTTAAGCTCAACTAAGATCAGTGAAATTGTATGTGTGGGACTCTGCTTAGGTGAGCTGCACATCTGTTCCTCTATCTTGTGCTACCTTGCAATTACTTGACTAAAACATCTCTCTCCTCTTTCCCCCTTCAAATCAGGACAGCTTCTTCTCTGTTCATTTCATTACTGTGCTGTCTAGCCATAGCAAGCCTGCTCATATACCTTCACTTAGTACTTCGCCTTAGTGGTGCAAGTTTGGTAAGTAACCCCACTGCATCTGAAGATATCTGCTACCTCCCTCCAAAGAGATAAAGAAGTCAGACAAAGAGATGTTGTCCAGCAAATTCCTCATGTAGGGATTGTTCTTTATAACATAACATCTATGTTATGTCAGATTGAAGGTCTAGCCAGTGTATCTTCCTGTCTCTGATAGTAGCATAAAGTATGTGCCTGTGGAGGAATAATAACACTGAACATACCTGATAATTCCTTCTCATATTTCCCTAATTTCTGGCATTTCCATGTCACCTGAACAATCGGTCTATAACAACTTTGAGAGTCAGTTGTAGTTTCCATATATTTATTAATTTTCAATGTCTTTGTTCTCCATAGGCATTTCTGATCTCCCAGTGTAGTTCCAGTGAGTTGGGATAAGTCCTGTCACTTGTTCCTCAAATGAGAAATTCTGGTGCAATTGAGGTTGCAGGGTCCTGTGAAGTCTGAGAAAAGCCCTTCTAGGAAATTTCCAGTCTTTGTTTGACTTGCCATTCTTCTCTAGAGGGTACTGCATCCAGGACTGAAATAAATAGATGCAGAATCAATACTTCCACCATTTCTTTGTCATGACTGCTTTAATTTTCCTTCCTTTCTTGACTTTCTTCTTGCCCAATCCCTTCTCTCAATGAAGTGGCTTAATTTGTAGGGTAACTTGTTACACACTTTTGGTGGTGACAGTTTGTTTCCTATAATGCAGAGCACTATTAATGCTCACTATTAATTTTGAAGCCTGTCCACAGCAGTAGTTTGTGTATTCCTCTGAAAAAGTAGACAACAATGGTTCAAAATTCCTAAAGCTATAAACAGCCAAATGGTTGAACCTGAATCTTGGTATATCAGTTCTAAAGATTAAATTCCTCTGGTCATCTACTGAGTAGAAGAACGAGACCCTAAACAGGGTATGCCCTTGCAGGGATGTAGAGAATGGACAGTGATTTTGTTCTAAAAGTCATGGTTTGGCTTAGTGCAGATGTTGATGCAACTGCTTTCATCCCTTTCTTGTTTTTCCCAAAGAGGGAACAAATACTGCCCAGACAAAATCCACCGCTACAAGAATCTGCTGAAGGTCTGCAGCCTTTTCCTTTGTGCCATAAATGCTAATAAATGTTTCTTTTTACACAGTCTGCACTTTTTAAAGCAACCCATCATTAAAACAATATGATTTGGAGGGGAGGGGACAACTGACCCCAAATGACGAATCATTCCATGTAGAAAGGGCCACAGTCCTGTTAATTCAAATGACATTTTGACAGTAGCATGCTGTCAGCCCAATGATTTGACCTATACAACAACCTCTAATTATTACTAATTAAAGAATTAATTATTCATGGCAGCACGTGCTATTAGCATAGCAGAGATGTGTTGGAATATGAGTTATGTGCGGTTTATGAATCTTCAGAAAATAGATTCTTTAATAAATTAATAAAGGGGCTCTGGGGTTTCATTAAAAGGTGGCTGGAGGGGTTGCAAGCCAGTTTCCAAGGAGACCACAGGTGGTTTGCTTGGATTTTTTTTTTAGTTAAACTTGTTTGGGCCAGATGATTTCCCTTCCCCCCTCCCCCTCTCGCCCTGTC
This sequence comes from Myiopsitta monachus, assembly GCA_017639245.1. Taxonomy (NCBI): domain Eukaryota; kingdom Metazoa; phylum Chordata; class Aves; order Psittaciformes; family Psittacidae; genus Myiopsitta; species Myiopsitta monachus. The sequence goes on along the minus strand of CM029922.1, from coordinate 17,394,580 downwards.
CTCACTGCTCTTTCCTCAGGCAGAGAAGAGAACATTTTAATGAAACCCCTGTTGTCCTCATATCGCTTTGATCCCCGTGTGGTCTCCAGCCTCCACGTTGGCCAGTTGGAGGATGGTGCGGTTGGTTTTTTTCTGTTCCTTTTTTTTTTTCCTTTCCTTTTTTTGATTGAAAGCTCCAACCAGCTTTGCCATGAATAAACAACAGAAATGATAAAAGCACATGGTTAAAGGAAAACAGAGCAAACAAAGGAGAAAATAAAGGAAAATGCATCAATTCAGATGAGACCATCAGGATGTGAGCAGAGTTAATTACCCTGTTCTCTGTCTTTAGAGCAGATTTGGTAGTTGTTCTTATTGATATTTTTATATCCGTGTTTGTTTCTAAAGTGATATTTTTTATTCTTTAGATTGTTTATAAATTTTATTGTTATAAAAAATTAAGAGGGAGAAAATTCTTCATTTTTTATTCTTTTTTCCTTCTCCCTTTACTAACGTTTCCCAACATTTTTTTTACTCTAGTAATGCAGAGGGTGATATTAATACCTTCCGGTACTGCTAACTAAACAGTGATATAAATAGCAATAACAATGTTTCCAAGTTTATGCTCCAACTTCCAGATCACATAAAAATTCCATTTTAGGTTAAGGGAAACCTCAACAAAATAGCAGCTACATTAAAAAAATAAAATTAAGTGTCCCTGCCTCATTTTCCGAGGGCTTGCCTTCCAGCCAGTCTTACCAGTGAAGGGCATACCCACCAAGTGGAGTGCTCCTTGCTCCTACACAAATTTCACCAGAATCACACTGCAGTAGGGGCCAAACATATCCATTGTCTGGAAGGGATCAGGGATCCATATGGATGATAATGAGGAGGGATTAATTTCCTCTGTTGCTGTTCACCTCATTGACAGGAGGAGGACAATCCTTTCTACTTATGAAACTGATATTACAAGAGGAGTTACCTCCATAAGCTATGGGGGAAGCTTGGTTTTAGGTACACAACTTCTCAACCAAATGCAAGAGGATCCTCACACCCTGTACCTTCAGGTTCTTGCATGAAGCCCATCTCTTCTTATTCAGTTACAATACAGCTTTCAATAAGACACAGATATATTTTACTTTCAGATCTCACTTGATGATGAGTTTATTTGAATTCTTGGCAAGCTGTTCCAGTGACTGGTTACTGTGGGTATTATGTGTTCATGTGTTAATTTCTGTTGTTGTACCCTGACCACATATTACATCTACATACAGCATCTAAATCAATAAGATTTCTATCTCAGGTGAAGTTTTGGCTTCTCTGATAAAACATCTGTTGACTTTGTGAGCATTTTTACTTATTTTATCATAGCACTTAAAGACTCTAATAAGGAACAGAGGTTTTATTTTGCTATGTGTGGTATGTACATATAAATGGGATCACATTACAACATTGCAAGCAGTTGTATAAACTTGATCTGCCTGTGTTCGTCTTGCAAATTGACAAGCAGAGCCCGTTCCTGTTGAAAACAGATCTTTCAAAGACTGCATGATTCCAAGCAGTTAGCCTAATACATCAGAAAATGTCAACTTCCCAAGCCTAAAAGTCTGGATAAATTGTGCTTGGAAGAAGCCGGTTTTCAAAAATAATTTCCCACAGAAATATATCCTATGTCATGCTACATATTTTCAGACAACTCCTTGTCTACCAATGAGTTCTGTGGTCAGATTAGACAGTCAGAATGTATTCAGGTTATGGTATCAATATCCCAGTAATAATACCAATACCAATAATACAAATATCCCAGTAACAGTACCAATAAATCAAGTCATCTGGGACATTCTGGTTTAACTAAATAAGAACAAAAGCATGCATCTGCTGCCCACTTCCCAGATGAGCATATAAAGCATTAGAGAAAGGAAGTGCCTCTTATTTTCCCCTGAGAAAAAAAAAAGAAAGAAAAACTTTTGGTTTCAAATAAAAACACATGCTGAAATGCCCATATTTTAAAATATGCAGGGTAATTCTTGTTTTCCTATATGGATTAAGTCTTGAAAAAGATATCTGTCTGGGATGCTTTATAATAATTTTGCTCTTGGCAAGTTCAGAAATAAGCTCAGGACATAATTCAGAATTAAGTTCCTAATCCAAATTGGGATTTAAAATATAAAAAATCTCAGTTTAACCCAGACATGGAAAATGTTGCTACACTGATCACCTAAAGTTTTAATGAAGTCTAAGGAAAATTGACTCAAAAGATTCACACAAAACTTAGCCAATTTTATTTAAATACCTGAAAAATAATTGATATTCTTAACTTCAGGCTCAAAGGTTTGAAAACCTAATTGGCTTAGCCAATATTACACAGAAAGCTAGCATTGCTGCTTTCTGTCTATAACAGTCAACTAGAGCCAAAGCATGGGGTGACATACTTTTGCTGTAGATTTTAATTGTTTGCCAGCTCTGCTACTTCAGGACAGAAAACCAGCCCTGGGCCCCTCTAGTTCATTGACTTACCTCTAAACACAAAGTCCAGCATGCTGCATGCCAATAAGAGATTCCTGCAATACCTTTACCTAATGTCATTTTTCATCTTTATGCAGACTGAAACAAATTGATTGAAACAATACTTTTTGACTGAAGAAGATGATTTTAATTTTTTTTGAAAGAAATTGTTTTGAATGGTTCTAACTTTTATTTTATATTAATGAGATATTTAAAGAATTTCATAATTTTGCAAATATTTTTCCATAAAAAAGTATTTATAGGAAATTTTTTTTTTATACCAAACCTGAGAATAAATGGGGTTTAATTCCATTAAAGCAATACACATACAGTTCTGTACTTCTGAGTAAATATGCACACACAACAAATCTCTACATGAGGATATAGGCATATGAATAGGTATATGTATGCTCATATTTTGACACTTCAAAAAATAATATCAAAAATTATTTTGAAGAGTAATACCAAAATTTTTCCTCAGTCATTGGACCAGTGAAGCATTTCAGCTTTTTCTGAGTGACTGAACAGTATTCCTTTCCTTCATTAATTTCTTCACCTGCCTTTGAGATACCTTAACTACCTGCCAATGAACCTCTTACAAACTCTTGGGAGTAAATTCCATGTTGTATGATGTTTGTTCTGCTCCAGATGTTTCCTGATCTTTTCAACCTCCGCGGCTGAGAATGATCTCAGGAATTTTAAGGCCAATATTTGGAAGTTTCACAGTGATTTTTACTCCCTCAATATATTTTCCTGTACCCTCCAGATTTGTAACCTAGCAGTATTCATTTCTGGTTTCACCAGATATTTTTGATCAAGCTTCTTTAATGGACAAAGGTATTTCACTTGCTTCCTTGTGCCTCTCATGCTTTGCTGGTCAGTTTGCACCTAAAGGTTTGTATATTAGGAGGCTTTGCGCCTGTATTTTGAACACTTTTCCCTGAAATAGCTAATTTTTATTTTGTATTTTTATTTTACTTTTTATTTTAAATGCTATTACAGCCTGATGAAAGCTCTATTTTTATTGACTGAAGAGATTTAATATTCTGAGATTTGGCTTCACTAGCCTTGAAATCACAAAACTTTTTATAGAATTTTTCTCTGTCCAATTCATTTGACCCAAAGGTTTCAAGTGATCTGCAGGTTCAGCTGTGGAGAGAGATCAGCTATCTCTCAGCTTTGACTGAAAAACAGTTGTCCAGACAGTTCTATCAATGTTATTATGGTGGTGCTCGTTTAAGAATTATCTGGACCGGAACATAAAATCAGGAGAAATAAATGGATATCCAAACCATGAGGTTAATTACTAGCAGAAATGAATGTTTACTAATATATATTGTAGGAGCAGTTTTCACTCTAGGAAAATATTATCAGACCCTATGGGCATCCATTCCCTGCTTTTTTTTTTTTCTTTTTTTCTCTTTTTTTTTTTTTTTTAATGAGCTCAGGAAAGATTAAAGCCCTAATTAAACACATATTTTATTTCTGTATTTAGGGTTTTGTTTTGTTTTTTAAACTGCATCCTTTTAATGTAAAACCGACATTCTGTCATTGCTCATATGCCCAGAAGAATTAGATAATCAACAGCAGTTTATCATAACAGTGTGCCAGAACAGAGTATGAAGTTCAATAAAGATGGTGTGTTTTCCTTCGCATGGTTAGGAGAGATCAGATTTTCTTCGGGGTTTGAAGCTTTATTTTGCAAGCCAAGCTCAGTACTGAAAATGTGCTACAATTCAAATCCATTTACTTGAACTGCTTTCAAAGTTGGGGGCTGTTGTGCCAGTAGGTGACAGACACAGATTAAAAAAAAAATAGAAAATAATTAATATCTCTAATTTGGGCAGGACAATGACTCCACATATAGACAACTATATTCAAGCTAATTATTGAGCTGAGACTCAACTCTCCTAACTCCACAGTTTTTGGTGCTGACATGTGGGTATTTTCGATCCCAGGTTTAGTATAAGAGTGAATTAATTCAGTCAATCGGGTGTGAAGAATGATGCGATAAATCCTGACAGAATATGCTTCTGAACAGCTGAGTTGCTCTTCAAAACCTGCTAAATCTGTTGCCTCAGTCTGCACTGACAGGAGCTGGGTACCCAGCATGCATGGAAACACTTGTAGTTAATTAGAATTATGATACTAGAAACCAACACCTTCAGTGCAGACTTGCTGCTTGAAGTAAGTTAAAAGGAGACTGTGGTAAATAGCTGAGATATAAAAGCCTATTTCTGTGGTTGATGGAGTTAGCTAAAGTTCATACCACTCTTCCTATCCCAAATACCATTGTATCCGACCCACATGTGAGTAGAATAGATGTCAGAAATGAATTACATACTTATAACAGTAAAATGATGGATAAATGGTCTATATATAAGGGATAGAAAAGTTGCCTCTAAATATGCAACAGCGAGGGATAAGAACTTCTTAACTGAAATAATCATATTGTCCCCAAAACAGTACTGTTTACCCTGGGGATGTATGTTTCTAGAATTTAGTAGGGTGAGATTCTGGAGCAGCCTGACCTTCCACAGAAATCCAGTGGACTATATTCATGACAGTGCTGCCCAATGGTAGCAGTGGATGAAATGTGATGAGCAGCGTGGTCTATTCTAGGTGTGTGAGCCTAAATAAGAGCTAGTGCTAATAGTGTGTCCTGGGGTGAGCTACTACTGTTATTGTGCATATTATTCCTAGTGTTGTGGTGACTGATCAAGAAAGGCTCCTTTTTGCTCCTTACTATGTATAAAAACAACAAAATAATCACAACTTTCCCAAAGACTTTACTACCTACAAAGTTTTAACTCTTATTATCTGCAGTGGATGACCATGTTTTTAATAAAAAAAACCCCAAACAATCTCTTTCTATAAATTGAGGCTGAGCACATAACTTATTTGAAAGAGAATCAATGCATGGAAATTATCTACCTTGCAATTCAAATGTGGTAGTTTTTAAGAAGGTCTCAGAATTTCTGTAAGGAATTTCCAGAAAGGTGACAAGACCCCACCTTTTCATAAAATGATTATGAAAGAATACAGAATTTATCCCTATATAAAATTACACAGGAGAGATTCATGAGGTTATCAAATAATTCTTCTGTGGACCCCTCCTAATTAGTACATTATGCAGGCAGTGTCACAGGCCAGAGATCTAAACTACAAAAAGTACTTTTACTAAAATTAAAAGTATTACTGAAGGATCAAAATATTAGAAGTCATCAGAAATATTTCCCCATCTCTGCAAATAATCTAAACTGCTGTTAGTGGAAGCACCTTTGTCGCTGAATCACCAGACCAGGTACATCACACAGTAATAATCCAGTTTCCTATGTAGAGCACTAAAACCACTGGAGGCACAGATCTAAGCCACAGGTTTATATTAGGATAGCCCAACTGACCTTAGTGCTGTGCGTATGTGACACACCAAATGAACATCCAGAGCCTTACACCTAGTAACAAGAATCCAAGTCTGCTCTTGCTAACTGGACTGCAAATCCAGTCTAATTTGGCAGGTTTAAATCTAGATTAGCTCTGTGTAAAATGAGATCCAAATTGGCTGTGGCTGAGGGATTTACTTCATGTTCCAATTGAGTTTGATTTAACCACAATGCCTCTGTTTTTTAAGATATTAATGAAAACTAAAAGAACAGATTCTTGCTGTTCTTAACTGCAGTCACTAGTGATAACTGCTATGTAGAGATGTGCCAGGACTGAGCTTCTGTGATGTAGCATGACAGTTATTTTTAATTTACTTAATATTTGTGGTTTATTCCTGTTGCTGCAGGACAAGGATGCTTAAGTTTTGCTTTGTACTTCATTACCTTAGTGACAACCTCCTTCTCCAGGGTACAAGTTAATTAGTTCACCTGGATCACAAATATTGTCCTCAACAGGTACAACACAGAATGGAAACTCATCTAAAAGTTGTCGTGATTATCATCGTATTGAGGATACTATTTCTACATGAGGATTATCTGTCCATACCTTTGTCTTTCCATCCGTATGATGCTTTTTCCTATCCAGAGCAATTTCCTCAGGGCAACCCAAGCATGTGCTGCTCATTGATGATCAAAACTACAAAAGTCTTAACTGTGTAAAAGGTACTGGTGAGGTTCAGTCAAAAAAAGAATTTTAAGTCAAATTCTTTGCTATTTTTTTTAAATGAAAATAAAACCCGTAGCCTGCTAACTATGAATTTCCCTATGAGATCCTACAGAGGAAGTTCAGGGAGTTTGAAACAACCGAGAGTTTATTTAATTTGTCTCTCTGTGACTATCTTTCACCTGAACCCAGAGAACTCTGTGAACAGAGAGCATAGGACCATGAGTGCTTGGCTGGGCATGTGTGAAAGAAATGGGAAAGGCAAAGGACAAGGGCAAAGAGAACAACATAGCAAGAAGGACAGAGGAAATTAAATACAAAATCAAACAGTTGGAAATTCCTTTGGTAGTGCACAGAAAAGAGCATAAGAACTCACTGAAAAGGCTTTGTTGCCTTTGCTGTTAGATATATGAAGGAACATATACAAATTGTACCTCAGTTTCCTCAACTAGTAACTGAAGGTAAGATTTTTTTTTTGTTTATTGTTAGGGTTTTTTTAAAAAATATAGTGACTTTTAAGGCTACAGGTGTAAATCACTATTACTATTCCCATTAATAAACCATGAGGAAGACTGTTTAAGCCTCAGACATACAAAATATCTCTAGACACAAAGTGAGGTGATCCAGAGAGATTTGCCCTAATTCTTAGAGAGCTTCCTTGGGTCGTGGAACTGGGTGAGCTGCATTCTGATCAAGCTATTTATTTCAGCTGAAGAGGAAGAAATATTTTTCTAGACAGACTATAATACTAACAGTGTGATGCTGTTGGTGATACCTGAATATGCTCCAGCAGATATCTGCAGGCTTTGTGCTGTATGCACAGACTCCCACAGGAGTCAGATCAGAATTAATCTGAGTGTGGCGCTTTTCTCTATTTCCTTCTTTGCTTTCACACACTCTGCAGTTCTCTTCTGTTCAGACTTAAAGGCTTTGGCAGCAAATATTTCTCACTTGAGCTGGTGAAATCATAGAATCGTAGAATAATTTAAGCTGAAAAAGATTATAGATTCCAAGTTCTAGGATTTGTCTCAGATTTTTACTTGCAAATGCTGGTTACTTATAGTAATAATTATTATGATTTTCATTTACTCATCACTGTGTTATTGGTAGCACTCAGTTTTCGATGATTTCTCTAATCTCTTGAGAAGCTTTTTCAAGACCACCATTCATTTCACCAAGTGTTCTTGCAGGAAAGGGAAGGTATGGATAAGGCAAGAAGCATTTATAAGTACTTTTTTTATAATTCTTTAATAACTTAATGGGAAACTTCCCATTCCCACTGAGGGATTTGGATCAGATTCTTAAACCTGACCTTCCTCTACATTTAATTTTGCTTTCCTTCCATCACCCCCGCACTAATCCTGGTGGCTGATACCTCCTTTTGTCGTGCTGCCATAGGTTTATGGAATCATTAGATATGCCCAGAATACTTCTCTCTCCCACCTTCCAATAATCTTAAACATTGATAGGATTTCACACAAGCTTTTCCAAGAGATGTCTTCAAATGGTGCTGGATTTCAGACATGCTGTGAAGGCTTTTTCCTGCCTTTTAGGGTGGAACACACTCAATCCGTCCTATTTTTTATGATGTGCTGTTGTCCCTTTCAAATCCTGCTGAAGAATCTCAATGCATGGCATAGCTCTCCTGAATGAGGCTGTTGTCTGAGAGGAAGAGACAATGGGCCTTATTTAATGAGATTAGTTACAATAGGAAAAACAGCTAAGAAAGAAAATAAGGCAGTTATAGCAATTGGGCTGACTGTTAAACCATGTTAAACCATTCTTTTATGCAAGTTTGGCACCAGCCATACCTTTTCCTGGACATTTGCCAACATCCTTGACAGTTTAGACTCAGTTGTTGATTTTTTTTGTTACAATTTCCGCTCGACTTTACAGTTACATGGCCTATGGTGTAATTCATTTCCGCTGTGAAAATGCTCCAGTATATTAACACTTCTTCCTGCTTGTAACTTGATCAAAGACAAGGTATCTGCTTTAATTACTCTTAATGGCAATTTTTTTTTTATTTTTTTAAAGTTATATTGACTTATTTCAAGCTGTGTCCGCATTGAAAATGGGAACCTTGTTTTCAGCAGAGAACCAACAGCAATTCCACTTACACAATATGTCCAGCTCTTACACATCACAGAAATATCCTGGTGTTCTCTTCAAAGACACAAACACCTTTCAGAAGGTGACTTCTGTTCTGCTATGTCTAAGCAGCTGTCTGTGTTAAGGGTTGGATGGGTAAAGCAATATTTATACATAACACAGTCCGAGGATTGGCACTGGGAATGGTTGCAGCTAACCTCTCTCCTTTTCCTCAGTTTTCTCAGTGAAACAGGCTACAGCTTTTGAGGCACTATGAGAAGTTCAGTATTCAAGTGCCTCTTTTTTGAATCTAGACCTGGACAGACTCAGAACCATAAGCAATAATTTCTGGGTTCATTTGGTGTCTTAGGGTAGCAGATACTAAAATCAGCTAAAGAAGATGAACCAAAGAATGCCAGATATGAAAATTATAAATTTTAGCAGTTCCAGGATGTCTGCATATTTCTACTGCTTAAGATAGAGTTTTAATGATAGCATGTTGTAGTTTAATTTCCACAGAAAACAATTTAAATTGTTTCTCAGGCCAGGTAATCACCGAAGGCTTAAACCCTATAAACAGCAATAAAATCTAAGTCATATTGCTCCATCATATAATTTGCAATGAACCTTGCAGTTTCTTTTTCCTTCCTCCTCTCTGCATAAATCTTTCCTCCTCTACCAGCATAAATCTATCAACAGGATTCAAACCTCAGCTCACAAAGACAGAGGTAGCTAATAGCAAGAGTTGGCTGGTATTCTCTAATACCACATCAAAAGCACCCTACTAAGATGCTCATAAGGTTTTCCCTTGTCACTATGAACTTTACAGACTGCCAGGCCTAGGCTGCCCAGCTCTGAGACAAGAAGCTGTGAAAGGTAGACAAACATCTACAGTTTTCTAGGAGATGTGAGGGGCTGAATCATGCTGAGTTCAGACTAAACCACTAGATAATTGCACTGTCGTATTACTGAGCAGTTTCCTAAAACTCATAGATTGGCCAAATCTGGAAAGGTTTTCATGTGAACAGTATCCCTAACCTTGTTTTAGGTGATTCTTCAAGCAGGACTAATGTTGCTTTGACAATTCTTTCAGGTTGTTCTTTGAAATTGTAAGACTTTAGTGTCTTATTAAAACTTTAAACTTTTAATTGTTTAGACTTTATGATTTGCAGCTATGCTTATCTGACAAAATAAAAACTAATTCTCTGATTCTTATTCACCCACATAGCAGTACCTCACTTCCAAGTATTGACGTGATCTGAGAGCAGGGGACAGTTAGAATTCGGTCTGACTGTTCATAGGCGGGGAATCTGCCCCTAAAGAAATATGTTAAGTCCTTTGGTCAATTAAGTTGTGTTACAGACTTCAGTATGTTGTTTTGTTCTTGCTTTTATGGGTGGTATTAAATTGTATGATCACTCTATAACTTGACAACAGCACAGTTTAAATCCAGAAATAAAGGAAAAGACTAGACATGTTATAACTGTGAATTAATTCAGAAAAATAAACAAAATGGCAATGTGAAGAATAATTCACTGAACAGCCCTGAAAGTGTCTGTAATCCATATATAACTATTATCTGTGTTAAATAGGCTGCAGCTGATCCTCCAAGCCATACTGCTTTTACAGTGTTTGATAGTAACTCTTAACAGCTATATTAAAACATAGTGTTTCACTGGTGTTAATCAGTATTATAGTATCGAAGTTCAAGAGGGGCGAACAGTAAAGACTACTGCAAGTAGAAAGATTCACATTGGCTATTGGGCATCCACAGTAAAAATCACAGCTACCTCTGTTCATTGACTTTATCTGGAATTGATTTCTGGTAGTCCCTGATGGTCAAGGGATGAAATCCTTAACCCTCTTTTGAATGCAGGTGCAGTAATAATGCCTGAATAATTGTCAGATGTTATGGTAGACAGTCTAAATAATCTAATAACAATCTGATAACTTGCTTAGACTCTTCTAAAACCTTCTGAAAATTCTGAAACATATTAAAAAAAAAAAAGAAAAAAAAGGTAGCAAAAAGTAGGATTAATGGGATCTAAATATTGAAGGAATTGAGACTTAGGTCAAGGAGGCAAACCTTACATTGCTTAAGATTTGTGTTAAGAGATGAAATGACTTCAAGAAATAATCAAGAGGACTTCTAAGAGGAAACATATATAGTCAAACTCAGGACTGAAAAGGACAAACATTTCAGTTTTGGATATAAGGTTTCTAAAATTAAAAATCTCAACATTTTGCTCAAAACGTGTGCCCCTAAAATGAATTTTGGGACTGGATTCCTCAGCTCTTGCAATAAAGATCAGCCACAGTGGCATCAACAGTTAAGATGCCTCTTAACGCAGTTTGGTTAGTGTGTATGAATAAGCAGTCCATGCTATTGTTATTCATCAAAGCAGAGATGATGAGTCCAAATTTTCCTATTGGAAATAGTTCTTGGCCCTTGTTAAGAAAAAAATGCACATGGAAATCTTTGGAAGACTATGAGGGGAGAGAACCAAACCAGACATGGCTTAAGCCTATATACGATTGAATTCCATAGCATGCAACTTAACCTAATATTGTCTAATGCCTTTAGTAAAACTGTAGTCTTGGGGAACTAGTAGGTGCCATCCAAAACCTGCTTATTTGCAAGACATCCTTATGACTGCAAAGCAGGTGAGACACCGGGTATAAATAAAGTTTACCCATTTTTCTCTGCAGCCATCATGTAAATATGAAAAAGAGGAGTTAATAGGGTAGTGCCATAAGGATATTAATTCTGCGTAGTAAACTTGCTTGATTGCATTGTCATTTTTATTTTATGTCTCCCTTTATTGTTTTACAGCATTTTTTGTTGACAGCTTTAGAAAGCACCCATCAAAGAGGAGTTTGCATTACAGAAAAAGCCACTCTTGTCTTTGATGCAAATAAAGAACTTGCACACACAGAGTAGAAGGTTTTAGCAGTACATCATCATGAGAAATGTACATTTCTGAGCTTGCCCCTGAAATCTCACTTAGCTCCAGGGATAACAATTTTACTTAGCTTCAGGGAGATGGGGAGACAGTTATTTTTCCCACTGCTGTTTAAGCATCTGCCTGTGGTCAGGTGAAAGGGAAGAGCACGAATTTACGCTTCCGGTTCATTTCAACAGAAATAATGAAACTGTCAACAAGTAATGCAAATGGCGAAATTCCGAGCAAGGCTATTTATTCTCATCAAACCTCATCACTTTATTCAATCAGTAAAATAAGAACTGATAGAAAAAGAAGGTGTTAGAAACAGTTTGAGAGTATATGAAAATACATGAGTGAATCCCAATATGTACTCAATTTAGAAATCAAATTTGTGACTACATCTCAAAAATACACAAACTTTGACTTGTGGTGCCTCTTTTCCTCTGTTATATATTTGGCAACTACCTTAATATATTTTCATTTACATTCTGTTAATAATTGTAACTTAAATAATTCTTTACGTAATTTAGTTGAGTCTCTAACATAGTTCTATTGATCTTCCATTTGCTATTTTTATATATTAACATAGCAAGCTGTTTTGTCAGTCATTTGCCAATTGTGTCTAAATCTATGTGAATCTCTGACCTCTTTTTTTTTTTTAATATTTTTTTTTCATACTTTTAGGTACAAGGAACCCAAACCAGCTTTAAGTTTGGTTAATGGGCCCCACCTTTCCTAATATGTTAAACTCAAGGCTTCACTCTCTGTAACTTTACTCAGTTCCATAAGTCAATTACTGTCTTTTTCTAATTCCCTGTCTGCATTTATTTTCCATTTATTAAATACTCATTTTAAGGCCTCAGCATATATTTTACTGCATGCTCATTTGCTGATCCTGGCTTTAGCAGAAGTAATGGTAGACCCCAAAGCTATGCACCTGCATAAACCTACACAAGATTGCCCTCTCTACCAGATTTTTAAAACTTCAATAATTATCTGAATTAAGTGATGAACTTTCCAGCTGTGATTTTTTTTTCAGACTGGACCTTGTTAACACATTTTTAATGAGTTCTGAACACATTCCTTCTCATTTCGTATCTAGATTTTAGAGAAATCTGAGAGGTTTTATTTTCTTATAATGCTGAGTCACTGGAGGGAAAGCTGACAACTACTGAAAAAGAATGCACTTTTCTGAACAACACACAGTTTTGATATACAGACTTTTCGGGAACTAAAGCCGGTAAGAATGAGAATAGTTTCAATGATCTGACTTAAACCTTGAGTGTTTCCTTTGCTCTTTTTTTTTCTTTCTTTTCCCCAGAGATAAAACATCACATTTTAATTCCAAAGCCCCAGTTTTCAGCTTTACCAACACAATTAATTGCTTAGATTCTTTTCCATAAGGAAGTCTCATGTTTTCTGAATTGCTGGAAAAAGAACACATTTTCAAATTTATTTGTTCAGAGGCTGCAAAACAAAAGAAGATATAGTAAAAAAAAAAATGAACCCAAATGAAACTAGTGTCTACATTGTGGAGTTAGAAATTACAAGGCTGTGCACTTCTGTCCAGGATAGCTGTCTGGGTTTTAAAGAGCTAAAATGCTGAATCCTCCATTTTCACGAAGAATGTAAAGCATTCTGAAGCTAAGGCAGGACACTGGCAGTCATGTCAGCTGCCAGTGCCGTGAGTCTGTGCCTGAAAACCCATTATGGAAATCAGTCCCAGTAAATTATCTGCTTTGACTTTTCCCATTTCATACAAAGTAACTGTTCATTGTCCAACTAATAGAAGAGAAAGATATTTAGAAAGCCCTTAATAACCAGTAATTAGCTTTCTATTTCCTGTTATAAAAATTGAACACACTAAAGAACTGAGTCATTTGTATCATTTTCAAGGAAGGAATTGTCATTTCTGTCATAGATCCTCCCACAGAATTATACTTAATTTTAGCATCTAGATTCTAACTGATGGCCAGGATTATCATCATGGAAGCGAAGAGGATGAGTTCCACGCAGACCAAGAACCAAAACAAAAGCCAGTCTAAGTAAAATATGGAAACAAGATAATTCCTCCAAGAGGAATCTATTCACCCTCAACATTGGCAGGCAAGCAAATCATTAATAACAACAACAAGGGAGCATTCATTGTTGTACAGCAATGTAGTTTAGTGGCTCTGTGCTGCATGGTGAGAGAGACTAATGCTGAAAAAAACACAGAACACTTCTAATATTTTCTTTCTCCATAGTAGAAAACATCTGAAATTAATGAGTCTTATTAATGTAAATTGCACCACACTGTCAGGCATAAATATCCCTATACCAAAGGGGCCCATTACCATTAACATCAGAAATGATCAACAAATAAAACTGTTAATGTCACAATATTTACTGGACAAATTGACTACACTCCAAGATAGGCTTATGATTGTGTCTTGCTGTTCGATTTCATTTCCCTGCAAGATGCACTAATGCATGTTGTTATGTGCAGCTGTGGCCGCTTTCCATAAAAAATATCTGTTTTCTATTGGGAGGTGTCGAGCTCAACTTAATCACCATTATTTTCTCCCCTTGTGAAAACTGAGCAGTTTGGTCTCTTCAAAACTGATATAGGAAAACCTTAGATTTTTATTAGAAAAGATAGAAACAAGCTTGAAGGTTGGTTCTCAGGAGAAAAACAAAACAAAACAAAACACCAGACTAATGATTTAAGTCAATCACAAACAGATGTTCTCCTAAAGAGCTAATAAATTTTTTCTTTCTTTTTTTTTCCATCAGAAATGCAAAGCACATCAGCCTTTGAGCAAAATATCAGATTTTTCAGCTGACATTTACTCCAAATTTGAACTTTTAGAAGACACAAGATTTGCAACAAGAAAGTTCCAATTTATCACCAGTAAAAAAACACAGAAATAGTTCTCCAAATATGACATGAATATGACAATGAAATAGTTCATGCAAATATGTTTCAAATTCTGTGAAAATACGAAAAATGTCAGTTTTAAATTTTAAAAGTTTTGCATAAATTTTTCTCTCATTTCAAACAGCTGAATTTGAGTATTTAGAGTATTCTTCAAAAGTTAAAGTTCTAATTCTATCTAATAAGAATGTCATGTGAGAGTAGGGACTGTTTCTATCTTCAGTATATGTATAGCAGTTAATTGTGTGGAGTCCTGGTTTATGTCTGAAGACTTTAAGCGCTCCTACTGTAAATATGTTAATGGAGTTTACAGAAGTACCACTGTGATCTGTGTAAGCGATTATGGAAGTGATATGTTAGAAATTAAAGAATGAAGTGGAAAAATATAATTTGTGCATTCTAGTTAATTCTTCCCAGTGGGTTAACTTTGAAGGGTGATTCCTATTCAAACAATGCAGTCCTCTGATGTTCCCTAAATGGGCCGCTGACTATAAAATAAGGCAAGTGGTACTTGTTCCGCTTTACTGGTAAATTTAGATAGTTTTCCATATGGGATCCTGACTGACATGAATCAAAATTTACTGCTTAACTATTACCTGGCACCATACAGGGAAACTAAGGTAGTGAATTCCCCTATAAGGCAGAGCTTATTGCACTTACGCAGTTTGGTAAGGAGCACTGATCTACTCAAAGTCTGGCTTTAGAGATAGTAATACCCATTGACTTTCATAGGGCTTTGGATGTTCTAAGCTCCTTTAGCAAGCCTCAAGTCTGAGTATGACAGTCATACCTTAATTTTATTGTTGAAATGCCAAGCATACAATCTAAGCAAGTCATCTGGGCTCACTTAACAGTTGGCTCCCTGAATTTTCGTCTGAAGCCTGCCTCTCTCTTTTCTTTGTAGCAGCTATTGAATTAATATTACATTAATTCTAAATATGATATCAATATTGCAGCATCACTATGGACCCCAAATTTTTGTCATTCTAATTATTTTCAAGAAAAAAATACAGTAAAAAAAATCCCAAGATACAGGCAGCGGCCAAGCAGAAAACTCACGCTTTTTCTGGTCTTCAGGTCAATACATACTTTTTGTTCATCATAAATTTAAGAACCTTAGTTTTCAACAAGATACATCTGTGTAGAGGGCAAATAGATACCATAGAACTACTTCAGCCTCATAGACTGCATATTTAAACTGAGCCAGGGACAATTTTTGGTTTCAGACTACCTGGCACAGCAGTGTTTTTATCCATACAGCCATTTCCTATCACCCTCAAAGTCAAACTACCTGATTGGGAGTGCTGCAGTGCAGTTGCCTTCATCATTCATGTGAGTTTTTTTGGGAAGATATAGCCGGGCACAATCCAGTGGCAGTGCTAACAATTAATGCTAGGAACTACACTGTGGCATTGACCTGCTGTTCCAGGTTCAGTAGTTCAAAGACAGCCACAGTGTGTAAGGCAGCATCAAATGACTCATCTGTAGCAGCAGAATCAAAGAAGCCTTGACACAGTTATTAACACAGTGATCCACAGCCAGGGGTGAAAGGATTGCTTGGCATACCCTTGTCAGAAAAGACAAGGTTCTTGTTCCCAGACCTCATGCTATCCAAGTTTGATTGCACACTACAAATATTGCCTTTTCCAGCCTGTGGGTCTTACTTCAATTCATACTAATAATAATAATTATATTTTTTCTGGCATTTTATCCATTTCATCTTATACAACTTAGTCACTCTACTTGTGTGTCTGCTATATGGTGTAATTACTGAAGGTCACAGTAAAAGCCTGAAGCAGAAGAAACAGCTAATTCAACTGGTGGGACCTCCAATTGACATCAGTTGACCCACTTTTCTTGAAGTAAATGAAGCCAGCAACAGTTGAGAGTTTAGCTCATTTTTCCTAATTATTTTTTGCTTTAATCATAACTGTTCTTCTTTAAGGACCATCACAGCTAGAAGCTGCACAAGAAATAACAATAACTGCTCCAAGCAATGATTGTAATAAAATAGTTGGTACCTGCTCTGTTTATTTATAAGACTACTGACTAACTGACGTAAGAATCACGCTGCATTGACTCGATCTGGCTGGGGAGTAGGCAGGCATGAAATCATACATGCTGTCCTAAATTTATCCAGCATAGTAGAAGCGCTGGCTTTCTCCAGATAATTCAGCCAGCCAAACTTGATGGCATGAAAAAGTATCAGTACGCAAGGCAGATAACTCAGGTTTGGAAGTTCATGACAACATGGCCATTGAGATCAAAACCATAAATGCTTTCAAAAAGCAGCTAGAAAACCATGAAAGAAAAGTTAACTGCAACTTAAGAAAAATAAAGACACAGGTTGGACTTCTAGCTTGTAAATTTTTTAAGACTTATGTTCCTGGAAGTTGAAAAGATAAACTCAGGAAATCAATAGAATTTAAGCTTTTACCCGCTTTGTAATTTTCACCTGAGGACCCATTGCAGGTCACTCCAAAACTGAGTATGTTGTCAATGGATATTTAGCTCTGACTCAATTATTATCATTCTTAATAAAGCACTCTTTACCCTTAACACTAAGAGCGCTGTCTATGGTTTCTGGCTGGCTTCCATGCCTTCAGTCGAACAAGATCTTTCCTGGGTTTTTTTGTATTTTTTTTCTTCTTTTTTCTTCTTTTTTGCCTTTTTCCCTGCAGAAATACCCATATTCCCATCATCTTTACTTTTGCTATATCCTCCTTTCTAGTAAAAAACTAGATATGTTTATGTACATATATGTGTGTGTGCATACTTCTATATGCATATATATATACTGTGCTTAATTCTTTGCAATTAAGCTTGGCGATAATTGTTTTTGTGCATTAGTCATGATCACTTTTTAAGCAGCAAAGCCTATTATTGCCGTAGTGTGTGTTTCAGATGCCCTGCAGATTTGAGTAATTTTTGGGTATTGCATCTGTGCGTGGTAAAAAGATTTTACAATGCCTATAAAATTTTGCCTCATGACTTTCAGTAAGTTTATCTGTGGGACTGTGTAGCAGTTTCAGTACTTTTACTAAATACTGGATACCATCACCTTATGCAGGTTTTAAACAATACCTATTCTTAGAAACTGAGGTCAGAAGGTCTAGAGTCTAGGCTGAGATCTTGTGAGAAGCAAATGGTTTCTTTCCAGCTAATCTAGCCTGTGCACTTCACTGTTTTCTTAGGTTTGGGATATGTGAAGTTGGCTCATCTTCCTTCAAATGACTTGTGTGTTGCTGAATACAAAATGTTAATGGTGCACAAACACCAGTGTTCCATAATGAACTATTTGAGGATATTTGTAAAATTGGTTCAGTTATGCAAATACATGTCACTGAAAAATTAGAGGGGAGTGATCTGTTCCACTGAATCCTGGGGTTTCTCTTTCTGTCATGAGACACAGGGTTAAAACATTCAAATGTCTTTCTTCTCGTCATATTTTGCTGTCTGAATGTTATTTGCCTGGGTGTCAACCAGGCACTTGAGAGTGCTTTCACAGTCAATAAAAAGAGATCCTCTTGAAATAGTGACTTGTCTCATCCTAATAGAGGTCTCCACAGTGAAACGTTCAAAGAGCTCTCAGGAGGTACTAGTTTCTCTCTACAGGTACAAAAAATGTCAACCTTGAAAATGCTAGGTCTGTGCATCCAGTATGTAGCTGTTTAATATGAAAAGGAGATGAATTCTACCATTTTCTATCCTAATGTAAGTCAGCTGGACCAAGAAATAAAGACAGTTCTATCACATCTGTTCTTATCTGTCATGCTCCTATTTCCCCCAAAGAGGTCTTTTAAGTAAGTTGGAAAACTGACCAATATTCTGCTTCTTCACATGCTGCTCCTGCAGAAGCCTGGAGGCCTAAGGGCACCAGTAACTGCTTTTGTGGCAGTATTCAGAATCATCATTTAATGTATTTTTAGCATGTGTCTGTTTTGGTGGGTTTTTCTGGGGGGAGCAGAAGTCTGGGTTTTTTTTATATCCAAGGCTTCAGTAACAGGGTTTTACAGTTCCTAGATCAATGCTGAGTAACATCACACCAGTGCAAGGACTGAACTGTAAGATTTTGCTTTTATCTACAAAAAAAAAAAAAGCAATATAAGCCTGTCCTCATTCAGCTAATCACAAGAAAAGCACTATTCACATCCTAATCTTTTGTGCAAAAACCCTAGAGGCAAATGCTGTTGTTCCTGTTGTTAAAGTACCTGTTGGCTAAAACAACAAATGAAAATCATGATCTACCCACACAATGTCTCTAAGAAAAAGAAGGTAAATTAGCTGGGTGCATTGCTTGGCATGATTTTCTCCATCACTTTGAATTGTCACTATGAAAAATACCATGTCGCAGCTGTGAGAGTGCATCACTTTTATACAATCAAAGAACTTTCCTTCTGTTCACTCCCTATTTGCAGCTCATAGACAAGACAACTTTAAGATATAAAGGCAGTGTTTGCAATAGCAAGTTTTGAGTGATTTAGAAGTGATTGAGTGCATGGCTCTTATTAAATCTCTCATCCCTTGGTGAAGACAAGAGATGGCTAACAGAAGCATGCTCTGATCATACCAGATGTGATGAGGGCTGTGCTTTTAGAGATCTTTCAACATTACCTCCTGAATAAACCCACAGGCACAATTATTTAAAAGAAATGTGTTACAATCACAGTTAGTTTCAGTTAAGATGGGATAGAAACATTTTCTGCAATGAATTTAAACCTTCACAAGACAGTTCCACTTTCCTCTCCAGATCACATTCCCTTTGAGTATCCTTCTCCACTCCTCACCCCCAACCAGAGGGACTTGGTTTTCTGAAAAGCCCCTCTTCCATTTTACTTCTACAAGCACTTGGGAAGGCATAGATCACAGTATCAGAAAACTTAATTTCCTTCTTTCCTGGCCTTGCTGGCTGCTGGAAAAGAGTGAAAACTAACTCAACTCTTCTCTCTCCCAAATTACAACCATTTTTCCCTATAAGATGAAAAGTGTTACACAGATGAAAAAGTGAAAAAGTTTTAAAAATAATCTTTTCTTTGTGATAGTTCAAGCTTTGATGAATTTACACTCACCAGTGACAGAGATCACATTAAAAAACTCCCATCTACCACCCATTTCTATATTACCCTGATTTAGATCCCCTGGAGTTTAATGAAATCTTAAAAATCACTGACTACAAGCTCTGATTCTTCTTGCTATCAACATATCTTTTCCTTTTTCTGGATCAGTGGTTTTCAAGATGCTAAGATCTCTGAAAACCAAAGAGGATTAATTGTAAGCCTAATATCCATAAGTCTCATGGACCCATCCTCTCTCTATCCTACTGTACGACCCTATGGCTTCTTCCTGCCACCCTTGAAGATGGTGACACAAAATGAGGAAAATTCTCATTCCTGGCCTCAGTGGTAGGGCATGTAGGCATGTTTTGAGGCTCCATCAGCAGCAAGCCAGCAGTGTTATTCAACAAATTTTGCAGACCACTGCTTTGCTGGGGATTTAAAAGAAACAACACCATGTGCAGTGCTGTCAACACCTTGGCAATATCAGCCTTTCCTCAATTACTTTTGCTTACAAATTACTCCTAATTTTGTTCTTTAAAGCTAGTTAAGAACAAGTGCTGGGAGGATTGATGGGGAGCTAACTGCATGATTAAGTAATTACAATTTTAAAGCTTGCCTTACACTACAAGTAATGATTTGTCACACAGTAGCAGAAACCCAAGATAATGAATGAGAAATGTTTAAAGGTAGTTAGTTCTTCCAACTCTTTTATCATTCCATGCCAGGTGCCATACAAGCACATGATTCTCAAATAAAGAAAATCTATCATATAATTTCACCATTTCTAAGCAATTTGTTAGACCTTTGATCACAGGTATTCACATTTATTATGTGATTTGTCCTATGATCAAAATTCATTTGTTTTAGAAAATAGTGAACCGATTTTGGATAAAATAGCTTTCTGTCAGAAAAAGATGCTTCCACTAAATTCTAAGATGCTGTTGATGCACATTGACTCAATAGAATCCAGCATACCAATAATAATTTGCAACATTCTGTTTCAATAATTTCAAATTTCATAATATTGGTGATTTACTTCAATTTGTCATTCATTTGAAAGGTTTTTCAGGTTGCGTACGTATGAAGTTTTAGTAACGTTGTTTTAATTTTTCTGAAAGGAAATGCGTCAGTAATTCTACCTTCTAAGACATTTCTGAAATTCTGGGGTTTTCCCCTCAGTTGAAACAAATGAATATAAAGTATCAGTGCTTAGACACAAATTTTTCAGGTTGTGATGGGCTCTAATCACGATGTGATTTGATGGCCAGCTAAATTAATTTGTCAAGATGTTAACTATTATTTACAATGTGGAAGCATTTGGATGCTTTAAATGCAATTGTGGCACAACTGAATGAGGCATTGCAAAAATGCTGTGCAATGAGCCCTAAGAGCCAGAGCCCTAAGAAATCGGTGGTAATACTCCTACAGACTTCTGTAGACTTTGAATCTGACTCAAAGGCAGTGGAACTCTGATATACAGTGACACTAACGGAGGAAGGTAAAGGGATTTACTCAAGGTCAGAGAAAAATTCTGGTTGCTATGCCAGTTCTGTCCTTGTTAGAAAATATTAATTCTAATAGTCTCTGCTCTTTTAATTAATGGACCAGTATTATGGACGAATTAAAATTATTGGAGTTAGCTTGTTTGTTTATTTGTTTTTTTAAACCACATCAAATCAGATATTGTAACTAAGCCAACAGAATAAGCAATTTACCATTAAAGGCTCTCTCTAGTCTGTATTTGCACTCATCAACTGTAATTTGTCCTAGGGGTTGTCTGTTTCTTCAGAAAAGCAATATTAAGTAGCTATTCTTGAAATGAAAGAACAATATGGGATTGAATCTACTTCAGGGCCACTCCAGTCACAGAGAAATGCAAGATTTCAGAATCTACTAAGCTTTAGAGCTTAAAGAAACATATTTGGTGCTGTAGTTAAAACCAGAAATATGGAAGAAGTGGAAGCCCTGTTTCCTGCATCAAGGATTGTGCATCATGCCCCTCACATCTCGCTACCTTCATGTCAATTCTGTCATCCAGCCTGGCACAGAGAAAGGCAGTAGTAAGATCACAATTAGTCTGCAGTCTCTTGATCTCTGGTGTCTTTAGTATCTGTCCAACATCACCACTCCTGGTCATGCTCACTGCTGAATAATTCATGACAACATGAAGAGTTTTATAGCTTTATTGTAATCTCGACGTGGTAAAACCATTTCTACTCTACTCTTAGGTTATTTTCATAAAACACAGTCTGAAGGTATGTATTTTAGAGGAGATTTGATTCCACTTTGAAAAGTACAAGAAAGGGATTGCTACTGACCCACAGAGTTGATGAGCTACACAAGCATGCCAGAAAGAGTAACAGATACGAGGTGATTGTACAATGTAGAGAGTCAGTAACATGATGCGATGCAAATCTCAGATGTCTTAGTACATAGTTTTATTTTTTATCCTCAAAAAATTATGCCTTGAAAATAGTCACTCCTTGCTGTGAAAAGATAGCTGACTGATCATCCTTGTAGGAGGAGTAATTAGCAAATTGCAGCAGTCATGCAGGTCTTCTTGAATGTTGTCAGTAGACTGAATAAAAACTGAGTTTTAAAATAGTTAATAAATAAAATTCAACCTAACAATTCTAGCCAGAAGAAAGCATGCCAAAAAAAAACCCTAACAAATAGAATTGCTAATAATATTACAAAAAGACATAAAAACTGCTTTGGATGTTGAGCTGAAATGGATGTGAATGTGTTTTATTTTTGTTTTTTTCCCTTGTTTTAAAATTTTTCTTTTTCCTAACAGTTACTCTTCCAAACACAAAGGACAACTAAACTGACATCAAGTAAAGTTAGTATTCTCCTGTCATTTCTCTGGACATCATCTGTGACAGTTCTGCTTGCGGTGATTCAGTCCCTCACATGTCACTGTTTTCATGTCAGCTCCTCGTTTCACGTTGCAGAAATCCCTTCTGTCAGCTCCCATTCAGTTTGATAGGTCATGCTTACACCTGCAAGCTGGGGCAGTGCCTCTCTGACAGGATCTGTCACAGCACAGCAGTCACCATGCTCAGCCAAACAGCAACTTCACTCAGCGCAAGTTTGTTAGGATGACTTTTAGGATTTGAGGTTTTCTTTCTTTTTTTTTCCCTCTTCCTCCTTCCCCCCCCCCCCCCCCCCTTTTTTTCCTTTTTTTTTTTACCTCTGCCTCCTCTCTGCCAGACACGCACTCTGGGAACTACAAGAGAAATTACAACTCTCATCAATGGGGAGAAACCAGAGACTTTCCTGGCAAATTCTGGCCAAGGTGATGGCTTATTTTACCTTTCTTGGTCTGCTCCAAGCCTATTATGGGGTGTCATGACAGCTAAAGATTCCTTGGGTGTGTGAATCTCATGAATCATTTGAATACATGTCCCTGTATTCCTGAACTGTGCAGCTTAAAGAATCATTAAAATTAGAGATGCCAAAAGCCTTTGAGGTCATCTGTTCCATCAACTCCTAACATCTCAGGATTGCTCTCTCTGTGCACTGAACGGGTATGTCCTCCAGTCTTCTGTCCACTCACATTTAACTACATGTACGATGCCACTGGGTTTTCAATTACTTCCACACGTAGAATCATAGAATAGAATCACAGAATAGAATCACAGAATAGTTAGGGTTGGAAAGGACCTTAAGATCACCTAGTTCCAAACTCTCTGCCAGGGGCAGGGACACCTCACACTAAACCATGCCACCCAAGGCTATGTCCAGCCCGGCCTTGAACACCGCCAGCGATGGAGCATTCACAATTTCCCTGGACAACCCATTCCAGTGCCTCACCATCCTTACAATAAAGAATTTCTTCCTCATATCCAATCTAAACTTCTCCTGTTTAAGTTTGAACCCATTACCCCTTGTCATCTCACTACAGTCTGTAATGTACAGTCCATCCCTGGCATCCCTATAGGCCCCCTTCAGATACCGGATGGCTGCTATGAGGTCTCCATGCAGCCTTCTCTTCTCCGGGCTGAACAGCCCCAGCTTTCTCACCCTGTCTTCATACAGGAGGTGCTCCAGTCCCCTGATCATCCTCATGGCCCTCCTCTGAATTTGTTCCAACAGTTCCATGCCCTTTTGATGTTGAAGACCCCAGAACTGCACACAATACTCCAAGTGAGGTCTCATGAGAGCAGAGTAGAGGGGCAGGATAACCTCCCTTGACCTGATGGTCACACTCCTTTTGATGCAGCCCAGGATGTGGCTGGCTTTCTGGGTTGCAAGAGCACACTGCCGGCTCATGTTAATTTTCTTATTGACCAACACCCCCAAGTCCTTCTCCGCAGGGCTGCTCTGAATCTCTTCCCTGCCCAACCTGTAGCTGTGCCCGGGATTGCTCCCACCCAGGTGTAGGACCTTGCACTTGGCAGGGTTAAACTTCATTGGGTTGGCATCAGCCCACCTCACAAGTGTGTCAAGGTCCCTCTGGATGACATCCCTTCACTCCAGCATATAAACTGAACCACACAGCTTGGTGTCATCGGCAAACTTGCTGAGGGCGTACTCTATCCTACTGTCTGTGTCACCGGCAAAGATGTTGAACAAGACTGGTCCCAACACCAATCCCTGATGGACACCACTCGTTACTGGTCTCCAGATACACATTGAGCAACTGAGCACAATTCTTTGCATGCGGCCATCCAGCCAGTTCCTTATGCACCAAGTGGTCCAGCTATCAAATTGATGTCTTTCCAACTTAGAGGGAAGGATGTCGTGTGGGACAGTGTCGAACGCTTTGCAAAAGTCCAGGTAGATGACATCAAATGCTGTGCCCCTGTCCATCAGTTCCATAGCCCCATCATATAATGCCACCACATTGGTCAGGCAGGATTTCCTCTTAGTGAAGCCATGCTGGCTGTCACCAACCACCTTGCTGTTTTTCATGCGCCTCAGCATGCCTTCCAGGAGAATCTGCTGCAAGACTTTGCCAGGCACAGAGGTGAGGCTGACTGGTCTGTAGCTCCCCCGCTCATCCATTTTCCCCTTCTTGAAAATGAGGGTTATATTTCCCTTTTTCCAGTCATCAGGAACTTCACCTGACTGCCATGAGTTTTCAAATATGATGGACAGTGGCTTAGCAACTTCATTTGCCAGCTCCTTCAGGACATGTGGAAGGATTTCATCAGGTCCCATGGATTTGTGTATGTTCAGGTTCCTAAGATGGTCTTGAACCAGATCCTCTCCTACAGTGGGCCCAGGGTCTTTATTCTCAGAGTCCCTGTGTCTGCCTTCCAAGACTTGGGTGGTGTGGTCAGAGCATTTGCCAGGGAAGACTGAGGCAAAGAAGTCATTAAGAACCTCAGCCTTCTCCAAATCCAGGGTAGCCAGTTCTCCCGATAGCTTCAGGAGGGGGCCCATATTGCCCCTAGTCTGTCTTTTATTCCCTATGTACCCATAGAATCTCTTCCTGTTATCCTTAACATCCCTAGCCAAGTTTAATTCTAAGTGGGCCTTAACTTTCCTAACCTGGTCCCTAGCTTCCCGGACAACATCCCTGTATTCTTCCCAGGCTGCCTGTCATTGCTTCCAATTTTTTTAACTCTTCCTTCCTTTGAATTTTCCTCAGCAGCTCCTTATCCATCCAAGGAGGTCTCCTGGCCCTCCTGCAGCACTTCCTTCTAGGAGGGATGTATCGCTCCTGAGCTTGCAGCAGGTGATCCTTGAATATCGACCAACAGTCTTGGGGCCCCCTGCCCTCTAGGGCTATATCCCATGGAACCTTACTGAGCAGGTTCTGGAAGAGGCCAAAGTCTGCTCTCTTGAAGTCCAGGGCAGTGACCTTGCTGCACGCTCTTCTCACTGTCCTGAGGATCTCAAATTCAACCATCTCATGATCGCTGCAACCAAGGCTGCCCTGGAGCATCACATTTCCAACCAGCCCTTTCCTGTTGGTGAGGATGAGATCAAGCATGGCACCTCTCCTTGTCAGCTCCTCTATTACTTGCAGAAGGAAGTTGTCTTCCACACAAAAGAGGAACTTCCTGGATTGCTTGTGCCGGATCATACCATCCCTCCAACAGATATCAGGGTGGTTGAAGTCCCCCATGAGAACAAGGGCCTGTGAGCGTGAGGCTGTTCCTATCTGTCTCTGGAGTTCTTCATCCACAGAGTCCTCTTGGTCAGGCGGTCTGTAACAGATCCCCACAATAATGTTTTCCAATGCTGTTCTCCCTTTTACCCTGATCCACAAACTCTCTGTTGACTGCTCACCTGTCCGCTGACAGTTTCATACTCTCCAGCCTATCCCTAACATAAAGAGCAATTCCCCCTCCTTGTCTACCGTGCCTGTCTTTTCTAAAGAGCCTGTAACCTTCCAACACTCCAGCAATAGGAGCCATCCCACCATGTTTCTGTGATGCCTATTATATCATACTCCCGTAGACGTGCACACATCTCTAATTCCTCCTGTTTGTTCCCCATGCTATGGGCATTTGTACAGAGGCACCTGAGCCGAGTTTCAATTGAAGCCAGCTCATTGGCTGGAGCAGCTGGAATATCTCTACATTGCTCTGAATGTTTACTACAGGTGCTGGCCAGTGATTGGGTGTGTTGGGATGGAATGATGCCCCCCTCCCCCAGCTCATCTAGTTTAAAGCTTCCTTGACCAGTCTGGCAAGCCTCCTACCAAATCCACTCTTCCCTTTCTTTGTCAGACCAGCTCCACCAGCCCCTAGTAGACCTGGCCTACTAAACTGTGTCCCATGTTCAAGGTACCCAAACCCCTGACTATAGGACCACTCTTTTAACCCACCATTTATTAACCTGGCCAATCCTCCTAGCCTTTTTAAGGTGCTGCCCTGTATCCTGGAGAATTGATGAAAAGACAATCTGAGCTCCAGAGCCCCTGACCACCTCACCCAGGGCTCTGTAGTCCTTCTTTATGTTCTCCAGGCTACTGCTATCTGTATCACTAGCACCCACATGGTGACTCACATGGATCACCAGAAGTGGGTAATAGTCAGTGGAACTGACTAGAGCAGGCAGCCTTTCTGCAACATCCCTGATCCAAGCCCCTGGTAGGCAACACACCTCCCTTGAGACTGGGTCAGGCCGACAGATGGGTGCCTCTGTTCCTTTCAACATAGAGTCCCCTACCACTACGACCTGTGGCTTTTTTCTGGCAGCACCAGTAGCGATCTTCTTTACCAGTGCATCAGCTAGTTACTTCTGGTGTGAACGTATTTCCTCATCAGCCCCCTGCAGGACAGCAAAGCAGTTCTGGGTGGGGGCAAGAGATTTAGGAGGAAGCCCCTTGCTTTTAATTGTCCTCTTCCTCCTCTTTTTTTTTGTTGTTTTTTTTTCTGTTACTGTTTCCCACCATCCTGGGTTAGCGGCCTCCTTCTTCCCTCCATGAGCTACAGGGGACGCTTGAGGCCCCTGCAGTTTGGTCCTGGAGCAAGCAGTGCTGCTTCCTCTCAGCTTCCCTGACATCTTTCAGGCTATTGACTGCGTCCCACAGGTCTGCCCCTGCTGCAGGAGGACCTCCACCAGGGAGCACTGAGTGTAGCCCTGCCCATTGCACACCCTTGCCTCAGGAGTGCAGTGCAGGCACTCCCTACACCCCAAGCTCTGCACTGCGGCCTCCCCTCTCATCGGCTCTGTCTTCGTGCCTGCATCTGGGTGCCTACATCTCACCCTTGGAAGGTCTCTGTCATTATTTAGCCTCCATTTTTGATTGTTTCCCTCAGCCGGTCTTTGCAACTGGAATATTCCAGTTCTTGGACCAATGAAAGCTACATAAATCAGAGGAGGTGAAAGAGACCTGAGATCCAGGACTGTTCTGTTATGTTATAACAGAACTGTTATGTTCTGTTGCATGACTTTCTATAACCCACTTGGCCTTTTCAACTTTTGTTTATGTAAAGCCATTTTATTAAAGAAAAGAATTCGTTTCTTGGTATGTCACGCACTGTGACTAGCATATAATTATTAATTATTGCCCCTTTATGGAGTTATATCTTTATTTTACCACAAATAAATATATATCTCAGCTTTTCACAGTCAAATGGCCAAGTTGAGTGTGATCACAGAGGACTTAATAAACCTTGTTCATCACGCCCCTCAGCTGTGATAAGGGGCACAAGAAAAGCAACACATATAGGGCTCTTTTCTCTGTATCCCTCGCATTAATATTTAACATTTGCACTTGAATGAAGAAAAAATGTTTAAATTCAACAGGTGAATTTGAAACTTTGAGATGGGTTTTCCTGGAATATACCAGAGTCTCTTCTTGTGTGCTATGGCAGGACAATTTCAGGTAATTTAAGTTTGGGCAAAACAGATATTGAGACTAAAAAGGAGAAGGAGGTAGGTTGAAGATTTAGAGTTGCAGTTAATCAGTGAGAAAGATACTGGTTGTCTCCAGAAGTTTAAAGACAGTAGTTCTTTTGTAGCAAAAGGCTGTGCTTTAAGGTCTAGTAGCCTATTTGCACTGAGGATATTTGATAATTTGTGGTAAACTTTCACTGCCAGTGCTATAATAAGCTATTTCAGTAAGGTCAAGCAAATCTCTATAAATACGGTCATATCACATGTGGTAGAACATGCAAGTGAATATGAGAAGATACTAGATTATATTCTGCTTCTGTAATCGGTAACTGCATGGTCTTGGTGTCATAGAGCTGCGCCCAGAATAATTGACTCTAGGAGATGCATACTGGTGAGTGTTGTACTTCTAGAGTTAAGGTTAATAATTCTGCGTGACCGTCACCATGCTCTTATTCAAAGCAAGTGTGAATCTGTCCTCCTTCCATATATACCTGTATTTCAAGACCTTAATCCAGTCAAGCATGTTCAAATATATAATGTTTTAAATGTTTGTGGGGTTTTTTTTTGTTTGTTTGTTTGTTTGTTTTTTCCTTGGAATTACTTTTTTTAGACATC
Organism: Myiopsitta monachus; assembly: GCA_017639245.1. Lineage (NCBI taxonomy): Eukaryota > Metazoa > Chordata > Aves > Psittaciformes > Psittacidae > Myiopsitta > Myiopsitta monachus. Next base: position 17,366,063 of record CM029922.1, on the reverse strand, counting down.
TGTCTTGGGTAGATATCTGTTCCTGCCATGGCATGGCATGCCTATGGGCCACAGTCCCCTCAGATTTGCACTTACTCTTTCACAAATCACCTCCCTTCAAGAGCACCTCTCCAGTTGCCTCCCCAGTAAAGTCTTCTATATTTCTTCTTCCATTCCTCCCCATATTTCTTGAAAAATTTTGTTCATCTATCTCCTTCCATCTCCTCTGCACCTCCTTTGCATATTCATTTTGTTCTTCATTCCAGTTCATTTTCGGATTGTGAATTATCTGGGGCAAAGTTTCTCCCTTTCCTTATACCGTTAATGCAGAGATAACTAGAAGAGGTGAAGTCTGAACTATAACTATAGCCTGCTTATAAACTTCCTAAAATTGTCATTGCATCCTCCTACCCCAATTGCAAAGACTTCTAGATCAAATCCCAATGTTTTATGTATGTATGTGTTTGCAATTCTGCAGTTTACACATCTTTCTCCAGGGGTTTCACAGCAAATGATCTGTTGTAAACACTCTTCAGCCTGTCACAGCATCCTCAGTGCAAAGATTAGCAATATCAAGCTGAATGAAATTATCTTTTAAATTTTATTTAGTACCCTTACTTAAAACACACAAAAAAGTCAGGGAAAATCAATTACATGTGGGAGATGGGGTAAGGCAAGAAAACTGAGCTGAGTTAAACCTCTGTTGCTTCTGCACAGTGAAGACATAGCTTTCCTGTATGTTTCAACATTGCTTGGCAGACTACAAAGCCACACTTTGTAGGAGAATCCTAGCATTCACTATTATAAAAATACAGACATACATACTAGCTTAACACCTCAAGAAGCGATGCACAATGAGGAGGAAATAGTATTTGCCTTTCACTGGGAATGTTAGCTTCCAGAAAAGAAATAATTCTTTGGGCTTTTACCAAGTGAATTTTCCATTTCAGTGTATAATTTCTTTATTTAGCATTACACCGATTATCCATACTTAGACTAATGATCAAATAGCTCTCAAGTCCAAGATATTTGGCTAAGGCAGCCCGCAGGATTTTTCTTTTCCTTTTTAGTCCTTTTTTCCCCCCATTTTATTCCAATTTTTTAGGGTGATTATAGGGTGTGTAAGATTGTTAAAGGATTGGCAGCCTGCACAAAACTCAAATCCTTTATCCAGAGGCTAGAGGAAATGTGAGTTGCCAACATTCAATTCCTTCATTGTCCAACCAATGTCCTGAATTAATGGAGGAACCATGCTCTTGCTCCACTGAGGGAAGGAAATAGGCTCTCTTCTTCCCGAGGACCCTGCTGAACAAAATGCTTAAGCAGTATCCTACTCTTAGGATGAGAACAATTAAGCATACATTGAAACTCAAAGTATTTGCTTGATATTTATCAAGCTTAAGGATAGAGAAGAAAAAATTCACAGTAAGAATGGGCTTGGGTGGTTTTTTTTTTTTGTTTTTTTTTTTGGAATAGACATAGCTACACCTTATATCCAGGCTAAACTGGAAAGAAGGCTGCTACTTATTCATGTGAGAAGTTTCTGAGCTTCATGCCAAAAGACAAATCAGGATCCTTGTTTTTGACACTGTCCCACACTACATAGAATCATAGAATAGTTAGGGTTGGAAAGGGCCTTAAGATCATCAAGTTCCAACCCCCCCGCCATGGGCAGGGACACCTCACACTAAACCATCCTTGCCTCTAAGTTGGAAAGACATCAATTTGATAGCTGGACCACTTGGTGCATAAGGAACTGGCTGGATGGCCGCACGCAAAGATTTGTGCTCAATGGCTCAATGTCTAGCTGGAGACCAGTAACGAGTGGTGTCCATCAGGGATTGGTGTTGGGACCAGTCTTGTTCAACATCTTTGTCGGTGACATGGACAGTGGGATAGAGTGCGCCCTCAGCAAGTTTGCTGATGACACCAAGCTGTGTGGTTCAGTTTATATGCTGGAGGGAAGGGATGTCATCCAGAGGGACCTTGACACACTTGTGAGGTGGGCCGATGCCAACCTGATAAAGTTTAACCCTGCCAAGTGCAAGGTCCTACACCTGGGTGGGAGCAATCCCGGGCACAGCTACAGGTTGGGCAGGGAAGAGATTCAGAGCAGCCCTGCGGAGAAGGACTTGGGGGTGTTGGTCAATAAGAAAATTAACATGAGCCGGCAGTGTGCTCTTGCAACCCAGAAAGCCAGCCACATCCTGGGCTGCATCAAAAGGAGTGTGACCATTAGGTCGAGGGAGGTTAACCTGCCCCTCTACTCTGCTCTCATGAGACCTCACTTGGAGTATTGTGTGCAGTTCTGGTGTCCTCAACATAAAAAAGACATGGAACACTTGGAACAAATTCAGAGGAGGGCCATGAGGATGATCAGGGGACTGGAGCACCTCCTGTATGAAGACAGGGTGAGAAAGCTGGGGCTGTTCAGCCCGGAGAAGAGAAGGCTGCATGGAGACCTCATAGCAGCCATCCGGTATCTGAAGGGGGCCTATAGGGATGCCAGGGATGGACTGTACATTACAGACTGTAGTGAGAGGACAGGGGGCAACTGGTTCAAACTTAAAGAGGGGAAATTTGGATTGGATATGAGGAAGAAATTCTTTATTGTAAGGATGGTGAGGCACTGGAATGGGTTGTCCAGGGAAGTTGTGAATGCTACATTGCTGGCGGTGTTCAAGGCCGGGTTGGACATAGCCTTGGGTGACATGGTTTAGTGTGAGGTGTCCCTGCCCCTGGCAGAGAGTTTGGAACTAGGTGATCTTAAGGTCCTTTCCAGCCCTAACTATTCTATGATTCTATGGTGATATGATCCTATTTTCTAATAAGAAGTGAGACTGGGACAGAGCAGAAGAACCACTGCGAAATTTAGGACTTTTTTTTCCTTTCACCTTAAGACCACATTCACATTCATGTTTCATAAGCAAAAAGAGTCAGGATGACACTAATTCATTAATGGTGCTTAAATAGGTACAGCTTGAGCAACTGAAAAACAAGCTTAGAGCCACCATGGGAGTGGAACCCACCATCCACTGTCTGGAGACCAGAAAGTGATTTAGTCTCCAGAGTTCCTCAGTCTTTTCTTTGCTGGCCACCAAGGCAGGTGATTAACAGTAGGTTTTATTTTTAATGTGGTGCCCTCCCTTAAAAGCTTAACAGGTTACAGGTCACTTTTGCTTTCATTTTTTTACTTATATTTAAATAAAAATGCAAAATAAGGAGAAAGCCTCAAGTAAACTGAATAGACCACAGATATATCTGTGGTCTTACATAGCAGAATTATTGCTCTGTATTCAGCTATTTGAAGTCTTCCTTCTCTTATTGATACAGCCAGAAGTGACTCAAAATGCCTGAAAAAAAAAGTCCTTAAATTGAGGAACTCCTAGGTTTAGGTCTTTATTTTGTGGATTTCCCCTGGCATTTATAATCTCATTCTCTTTGCTCCAAAGATATTTACAGACCGTTTAGCACTCCAGTCACCTATACAGATCCTTAATTGGTCCCCTGAATTATTTTTAATCACATCCCTTAAAAAGGGAAGCCTGAGTGGGTTTGTAAGTAGCTTGAAATTGCTTCTTAAAAAGTCTAAAGTTTTGTGTTTATGACTGAAGAGTCTGAAAATTCAAACTCATGAATACCTGGAGACAGAAAGCAAGGCAATATCTCAGTCTTCACTTTTTTTTTGGATCATAATATGGGTAATTCTGGTTTGTCCACTTGCTTTTCCTATCACCTTCTATGTCCTCTCCATTTTCAGTCTGAGTGATAACTGAAAGAGAAGAATGAAAGGAAAAAGTTAAAAATCAGAGAAAATGACATTTCTTTTAGCTAATAGATAAAGACACACATTGAACTTCTCTAAGGAAACCTAAAAATTGAATCAGAAGCAATATTAAGAATTTCAACCAGCAGCCAACTGTTCTGTGCTCTGTCCCCATAAAGCAATCTGAACAGGTGGACAGATTAAGCCACTGTTCATTGATGTTTTCAGACTACACAACTTTTCCAAAGCTAATCTGAACTTCCACTCATTTAGATGCAAAATACCAAATGAAGAAACTTTTTAATTGAACAGTTAGAATGTGTTCGTGCTGAAGCTCTTTTTGGAGAGGAAAGAGTTTTACAAAGGAATGGTGAGAAAAAAAAAAAGTTTTTTTTTTTTAAATGAAAACCAAATACCCCAGAGTCATCAATGCACTTCAGACTCCTCCTCCATCACCTAGCTCAGCAGCTGCTCATCTCAGTCATCTAAAGTCACTAAGGATGACTCATATGCTACTTTCTGTGAACCACCTGGAAACAGCAATTCAGTGCAGCCCTAACCAATTTTCCTTAGATGTATATTTAAAAGCAGAGAAATTATTTCCTCATAGAATCATAGAATAGTTAGGGTTGGAAAGGACCTTAAGATCATCTAGTTCCAGCCCCCCTGCCATGAGCAGGGGTGCCTCACCCTAGATCATGTTGTCCAAGGCTCTGTCCAACCTGGCCTTGAACGCTGCCTATCTAAGCTAATGCCCTAAACTTCCTAGGAACTGGTGTCTCTTGCTCCTACTCACATGAGTGTTATTCTCCTTTCCAATTATTAGATACATGTGTTTTTTAAAAATACCATGTGCTCTTTCAAGGGGGCAGTTGCAACACCAACAGTTTTCCTGGCAGCCCTGAACCCTGTTCTTTCCTTCCTCAACCTGCTTGCCCCTGCTGGCCTTAAGTGCAATAGTGTCAACTGGTCTGTGGATGTGGAGGGAAGCAGGTGGTACTAGTGGTGACATAGGGTAGCTCCCTCCTGTAGGGCTCCTGCTGTTCCACTTAAAAACCCGTTGTTGCCTGAAAAGTAACCCCTCCAGCGAGGGTCTGGTTCCACTTGTGAGCAGGAACTGTGCCATTCTACCAGATGGGCTCCAGTGAAAACAGCCAAGAAAACATGTATATTCATAATACAAAAAAAAATATATATAAAAAAATATTTTTAAAAAAATGAGTACTGAGGGCATGAATACTAGCCAAAAACATCAACATCCCTCCGTGTCTTCTTTTGAATGTACAAATCCGTGGTTAAGGAGATGTGTGGGAGCTGAGCTGAATTCATTAAAAGAAATTAAAACAAAATGCCTGGCCACGTAGAAAGATATTTCAGGGCATCAGGAAATGGGCACGTTGCCCGGAGGGAGAGGAAAAACAAAAGAGATAAGTAATATTCTGGAAAAACGGAGCCACAAAACCTCATGGGGTCTGTCTCGTAATTCCTACAGCGTGGGACTCATCTGGGTGCTCAGTTCATGTGTTAGATTTGCGGGCTGGGAAGAAGGGTAGGTGCAGTGCCCTGTCTCCTGGACTATTTTTTCCTGTTCAAGCTATTTCACTTTCAGTAGGCCAAAATTAAAACAAGCAAAAGAAAAAACCCAAGAATTTTAGGCCGATCTAATGTTTAGGAGTCACTGAGGTATGTCATGTAGCACATCAGTGTTGTGTCCTTCAGGTCCCAGGGACATAAGCCCTGGAGTATTTTAGGCAGAGAATTGCAAGAGGTCTCCAGTTAAAAGGTCAAGGAGAACAGATGGGGTTCAACTGAGAACATTAAAAAAGGGTGCGAATGTAGATAAGGAACCCATCTCACCTGGAACACCTGCTGGGAAGCTATTCCTATCACCAAGTAGTCATAACAGGACTGCCAAAGATAGGCCTAGGTACAAGAAAACCAGGAATATGCTGAGGCTACTGGCATGGAAAACAACCAGGGGGAATACTTTACCTAAGTCACAAACCTTGAAAACCAGGCTGATTACTGCTGAGATGAAACCTAATGGATTTCTCTTGCATATCCAGCAGCAGAAGCAGCAAATGAACCTACTCATCTCTTTTCCTTACCAGTTACACATCAAGAACAGGAAATTTTAAACTGGATTTTAGTTAGCCCTTTATCCCCTTGAAGGGGTAAAACCTCTCAGAGGGGTGGTACGCCTCTCATAACCAGCAGACAGAGGTCTCACCTTTGCCTGATTTGGAGCTTGGAACTGCACTCAGCTTTTCTACTTCCTTGAAGGCTTCATTCTTCCTGGAACAACAGAATGGGCTGAGATGGGCCTCTGCTTTTGAAGCTCTTCCAGTTCTTACAAAACCATTAACAAAGGAAGGCCTGCAAGCCAGATCTCTCACAGGACTGTGTTAGCGTAGGAGATGTGGATTTATGTTTCTCAGATTAATTCATATTTCACTGCCTTATGAAAAGCTGAACAACCTCACCCTGAAATAGGAAAGAATGTTTCATTATAAGATACCGTGGATCAATTCTGAAAGTAGTAGGATCTAAGCCTTTACATAGGTAAAGGCTTAGAATATAACACCATGTGGTTGTCAAAGGAAACTAGGAGTCAACAGAAAAGTTAGAAGAACATGAGGTGTGTACTGAGCTCATGAACTCTATGCTAAAGATAGAAATATTTGTTCAGTAAGATTTTAAGTTCCTACAAGCTTAAATAAAACATTAGAACCTACGTTCTCCTGAAAACACTACTAGATACTAACAAACTTATCAATACCTCTGAAAATCTCACACTAAAAAACTTGCATAAGGTCATATTTGAAATCTCCTTGAAATTATAATAGACTATTATGGGTGTAGGCTAATATCCTAGCCACTTTTATTTCAAAATCAGCTCATAGCATACCTGTATCATTTTGCTTAGCATATCTTTTCTGTAGTGCTTTGAAACCATTACAGAAATTAGTATGGAAAGCCATATAAGGTGATGCTACCCCACCATTTAGCACTGCTGATTATTTGTCACAACCAAGTGACAATGCTGGTACTGCTTTTTGTACCTGTCAAAGCATCAGAAAACCTCATTCAAAGTATATGAAGTCTGTGAAGATGAATTTGATCAGGTCTTAATTGTTCAGTGGTAATGAGCAACTAAAACCACAGGGATATAAACCAAAACTGCCCAGCCTACTGTGAAACCTCTGTTGTTTTGTGGGCTTTTTTTGTAGTCATGATCTCTTTCCATGACATTACATGCTATGTTAAATCTATCCAACAATTTTGGCACATGTCCTGCTGTTAGGTAAATCACACTTCCAAAAATTGGTTTCAGAGAGTAAAAGTCACACCCACGCTTAATCAGCTGGGAGATGCTTTGATGCAGAGAGCAGGTGGCAGAAAAGAGGTAGGAAAGAGACTTGGTAATAGGGTCTTCTCAGTGCTCTGCGGAGGTTCCGAGCTGTCAAAGCTACTCTGTGTTCAGCAAAAATCTGTTAAGTTCTTCAAGTCTTTGATCTTTAACCTGTGTGCAGCCATATCAGTGCAAATCCTTGTCTTTTTCTCCCAATAAGCCCCACATCTACTATCATTCATGGTGCCAGAAGTTAATGCAATGAGGCAGCTATTGTTATTATTGTTGTTGTTATTATTATCATTATTATTCCTCACATCTTTTCCCACTGTACCTTCACTTCTCCTAATTAATAACAATAACAACAGTAATAATAATAATAACAACAATAATGATGATAATAATAATACATAAATTTGGATTCTGCCCTTTCTAATTACAAATCACCACCTGTGGTAAAATTATTGAAAAACAGATGAGCATTTCATTCCAGCAATAGCCTTAAAACAAGCAGCAGTTCCAACTGCCAGTGTGATGTATAGACACAGTGCAGGGCAGATGAGGGATTAATTAGGTCTGTCCCCACACATTGCCAGGGGAGCACTTCTGTAGAGGTGATTGAAAACTAGAAAGAGTGGCATTAGTCTTCATTGTTGGTTAAAGGCAACAAAAATAAAGATGCAATTGAGTTGACAAAGCTTCCAGGTGTGTGGCTGAGTCATTTGGAGGTGTCAAAATGATCAAACCATAATTAATTGGCTAAAACGCTATCTTTAATTCCTCAATTTTAATGAAGATTTCTGCAGCTGAAAACAAACACGAACACCATTTGTTTCTGAAGGGAAGGGGTGGAATTCACTAAGGGGATGACGCCAAAGTTTAATGGCACCTTTATAATCAAGCTTATGTTCTTAATCTTATTGCCATTTTCTGTACGCAGAAACCCAGTGATGTTGTATGAATTCATATTAGGAATGCAATTATGAGATTAGAAATGACTGGGAAACCAAAACACTTATTATTTTCAAGGAATAAAGCAGAATACAGCTAAGAAACTGTTAATATTTCCTAGCATTGGTCTCCCGGGTTGACACTGTAAAGGCACAGGAGACCTCAGTGGCAGATAATCTAAATCTATATATCAGAAATTTAATGCAGCTTGTTCCAAAGGAAAGAAATTTGAGATTTATGAGTAAAGAACTGAAAGAGTAAAAGGTGAGTTTTGATGCAAGTTCTACCACAGTCTCTGAGACTGCGGACAATCCCAACCTTGGGATTTAGACTGAGGAAAGATGTACATGAAACTCAGGCAGCTCTTTCTGAGTATCTGTCCTGGTACTGTGAGTACCAGGATGCACCTGTCCTGGAGTGTGAGAGGTTTATTTCTCTTTAGGTTTATCATCTCTCATCACAACCTAAAATGCACCCTAATCCTACCATGTACTTGGACCTGCAGCGACTCACCCCAAAATGTTCCGCGGAATATGTCCCATGCCACCACATCAAAGTGGACACCAAGAGCTCTGGAATATGCAATCTCCTATCCCATGGATATTCAAACACGTACGCACACATGTGCTGATGCATCTATGCACTTCTTAAATTGGAAATCACTTTTTCTAAGACACTATATTGTTCACACACAGGTTTTATGCAGGGATGGCTATTTTCAGATGACTTTACATTGAAAGGTGCTTTCTGTTTACCCTTTTTGTTAAACAAGGATGTGTCCTTGGTAGTCCTGTGCATGTAGATGGCAAATTTTTCAAGATGGCGAGCACCTATGTATTAGGCAAACACACAGCACCTTTCTTGAACAGTTACCAGCAGCTTCTGTAACATTGATAGAATCAGAAATGAGAGCTGAAGACGTTTGTGCTTGGCGCATATATGATAATAGTACAAATGGCTTTAATCAGTAAAAAACATCACCTAATGATACATATTCTGCACAAGGGCAAAATATGTGTGCATATGTGTATGCATGTTAGCATGTGTGCATAAAATCTCTGATTTCTGCAAAAAAATGGTTGTGCTGTAGTGTTTTACTCTCCGTTCACACTGGTGTTGGTAGCTACAGAAGGTGAGGGGCACATGGACAGCAGGACCGAGATAGTCTTATCAGCGTGTTAGGCATTAGAGTGTATTTTAAAATGTCTCCTCTCCAACTGTCTGTGGCTGGGATAAATGGTATTGCACAATCTTCATAACACTGTGATGTCCAACAACCCATTTCTGCTGCTTGGCATCCCCAACCTTTTGTAAACCAGAAGGGTGAGAAGATGCTTTCTCCCACAGAGGAATTTACTGGATTAGCTGACAGTGGAGGTCTTAGCAGGAAGGCCAGTTAATGCACTGTTTCAGCTACAATGTAAAATGTAAGCAATGTTTTGCTCTTACTCGACAGCTGTTACCTCTACCATAAGCTGTTAAAACTCCCTCATTATTCCATGCAGCCAGGCCAGGCCTATTTCCTGTGCAGTTGTCATGTCCTTAATATATTATGACATTACAAACTTTATTAGTACATTTGCAGTGCCTTTTTATTTTTTATTAGCTAATGGGCTGCTTTCATATGCTGTATTTTCTTAGTCTTTCAGAGCTCAGCCTATAAAATGGCCAAACGTGATCCCATCTGGAAGCCGTTAAAGATCAATAGACAAAATATGAAGAAGAAAGAATGAAAAAAAAAAAAAACTACTGTCAAAACAATTGTGAACAAAAATGTATCCGCTTCTGTTTTCAAATTCGGGTATGCTAAAGCACATCACATTTCCAACGTGACAAAAAGGACCATGATCTCATTAACAACATGAACAAATAATCTAGTTTAAAAGAATCATAAATATAACTAAAGCCCACAGTTTCCTTGATTCTTTGGGAAAATGGAAACCTTTCTAGCATGCGTTATATTCTTCTGATTGCTGGGCTCTTTGTGGGGAAGCAGCTCAGTGGAAGACTGCTTCTGTGCCAGAAATATGAGTTGTCATGATCTGTCCCACTGCAGCTTTCATGGCTGTGTCAAAACATCTGCAGATGTTAGCATGGCAGGACTGTGCTGTGATAAGGAACCTTCGTTGTGAAGTGCAGATTATGGCAGCCAGACTTATTAAGCCCTATATGGCCCCAAAGAATATTAATTCTGCATCTGCTACTAGGAAGAAAATTAACTATCCCAGCTGAAAACAGGACAAGTGCTTAACTGTTCTGGCAGATATGCAGGTCTACAAAGGTCTGGAGTACTCCTGCACCAGGTGAGTTGTTTGGTTCCCCAGGCACTCCTGAGGCAGGGACCGTACAGAAAGCTAGAGAAGATTTGCGGCTTTGTAGGAGCAGAAAGGATTGTAAACACGAGTCCTCTATGTGCTCATCTCTGAGCCAGTGCAAAAATCAGTTTTGAGTATGGAACCCAGAAAGGAGATGTGCTCATGGTTGGCATTTGCCTGTGGCATGGACACAGGGCATTTCACCATTCATGATGAAAGCTGTGTTTGCTCTGGGCATGTCTCAATAGCTGGTGCCTGGGGTCTTTAAACAGTGAAAGCAGACACAGCCATGCTTACCTGGTCTGTGCTTGTTCCCCTCTGACTTCAGATGCCTGCAGTGTAGGCAGCTGTGTCTGCTTTAATCACTTTATAGTCACAGAGAGAAGGAGACACTTCCAGGGCTTGACCCATCTGACCTGCTTTAGCACTGTGCCTCAGGATGAGATGAACTGCATCCTGGAAGAACCCTTTTCCCTCCTGCATCTCTAAAGGCAATTCAGATGGTTAAGTCAGATGCAAATGTCTTCACCCAGGTCTTGTGTGGTCAGTGGCTACAGCTATACTAGTAAACTAAACGGTGCTAGTTTCTGAGTCAGTGTTCACCATCTAGCTCTGATGACATGATTCATTTAACTTTTAAAGGAATGTGACTTATTCCAACCTACCTGTTGGAACTGGTCTTCAGACAGAGAGCAGATGCCTAAATCTGCTCCAAAATCTTTGAGTCTATGTGAGAGCTAAGAAATTTGCCCAGAGTTTCACACTCACCCTCTTGCAGAAATGCTTGCTCTAGAGTTTTGTTTCAGTGAGGATTGTGGGGATAATTAGAGTAATTCATTTTAGCATTGAGAAGAGGAGACTCTGGGGGATTTTGTCTGTGTGCCCCCTACACTCTATGGGGGAATATATAATTCAGTATATATCAGAATGTATCAGTATCATAGAATCATAGATTCTTAGAATCACAGAATAATAGAATCACAGGATCATAGAATGTCTTCCGTTGGAAAGGACCTTAAAGCTCATGTAGTTCCCCCCCCTGCCCTGGACAGGGACACCTTCCACTAGACCAGGGTGCTCCAAGCCTTGTCCAGCCTGGCCTTCAACACTGTCAGGGATAGGGCAGCCACAGCTTCTCTGGGCAATCTGTGCCAGGGCCTCACCACCATTATAGTAAAGATTTTTTTTTCCTAATGTCTAATTTCTTAGGATTGCTCTTGCCAACAAAGTCAGACTCTTCTCAGAGGTATCCAGTGAAAAGACATGAGGCAATGGACGCAAACTGAAATACAGAAAATTCTGCTCAAATATTAGAAACACCCTTTTTCCTGTCAGGCTGACCAAGCACTGGAACAGGCTGCCCAGAGTGGTTGTGGAGCCTTCATCACTGGAAAAAAAATAGAGATCCTGGTCCTGGGAAACCTGTTCTAGCTGATCCTGCTCTGACCAGAGGATTTGTCCCAGATAATACCCAGAGGTGTGTTCCTACCTCAGACTCTAATTGTCTCATTTTCTTCTAAAGTGACAAATGGGATCTGATCTCCTAATGCTGTACTTGAGATATTGTGTCTTTGGTAGCTTTCCCTCTGCTGCTGCAGCTCTAGCAGTTCAGTTTCACAGGAGATATGATTCTGTCCAAATAGAGTGTTCAAATAACTCTATATTTCCGTGTTTGAGGGGTGTACCTGAAAGACAGCTTCAGTCCCAGCACCCAGGAGTACTTAAGTACTTTTTATGAAACAAAATAGATTTGATGAAAGCTGTAGTCCAAGCATCTCCATGGTGTATTCACTAGGGCACCTTATTAGAGCTGAGAGTTTTTTGTTTACATTTCTGTTCTGATTTCATGACATAAGAGAACTGGAACTAGGACCATAGCATCTTAAATTTATGTTGTCAGAAACTGGATATCCAGATAATACTTTTTAATAGAAACCTTAAAATTTTATTGAAAATGTTTAAAAAGAAATACAAACAATTTTTTAAAATTGGATATCTAGAGAAAAAAAAAGAAAAAATAGCTTTAGATCAACTTGATACAAGGTGATTTTTTTTCTTTTGGTTAGATGGCAAAGCTGAAAAATGAGATTTAAAAGAGTCTTACTCCTGAGTCCTAACCTTGTGCCTTGTCTACTGTGATATAGTATAGAGGAATTTTGTGCTACTGCTGCTGCTATTCATATTGTTCCTTTTTTGATTGACAGCTCTGGGGAGAGCTTTCAGCAGTTTTAGATCTACTTTGGGGAAAAAAATACAAACTAATAGAATGCAGCTCATCTTTTCCTCAGGCTTTGGATGCACCCACAAGTTTTTTAAAAAAATCAGTCTCTCTAACTGAAAATATCCCCTTTAAACATATTGCATAGTAATAGCAATGACAGTAACAACAATTGTTATCATAATAAGTAATAATAACAGCAATAATAATAAAAAATACCAATAATAGAAAAAAAAAACCCACCAAAATTATATACCTACAGTTTGATATTTGCAGGAAAAGGCGGCTTTCTATTTTGCTGTTGCTAGTAAGAAAAAGGAACAAGATGTCTAAATAACCACCCTGACCAACTCTTCAAGATTTTAGCTAAAGGAAAACCTCTGCGCTAGACACAGAAGATAACTTAGTTAAGACATTTTGAAGTGAATAAGAAAGACAGAGTGTAGCGTGCATTACAAATCATACTATCTACCCAGGAAGACCAGAGATTCAAAGGAACATGATGAGGCAGAATTATTCAGCAATGGAAAAGAAAAGCAGGAGAGTCTTATGATGGTGCTTTGGTACCAAAGCAATGGGGTACTTAAGCAAAAAAACAGGTATCCATTAGATTTTGCAGCGGACTGCTTGAAAACTGAGGTCACCAAAATGTCCAAGTAAAAGGAAGCATTTGAGAGGATTTGTGATTTGCCAGCACCAGGAGAAGCAATGCACAGTTTAAAAATACTGCCCCTCAATGGGAGAAAATGTATTTCTATTAAGGGACCAGAATTGTGCTACGCCTGTTGGAATTTTTGCTTGTGCACAGGAATTTAGCTCCAGGTTCATGTCTGTCACTAAAATTGACAACTGCCTATGGCTCTCTACAATTGAAACGTAGATCTTAAATTTCACATCATTATCCAAATAAAATATATCTGCCAAGGGGGACTGGTATTACACAGTTAGAGAACTGTGATACCAGTTGTCTGATTAACATATTGAGAGGAATATAAGAATTTCTCACCTATTTTCCAGAGGGAGACTAACTGGGGAGCTTGTGGTAAAGAGACTAATTGAACATCCTCCCTCTGCTAACTATGTAGATGCCCAGAAATATGTCTGCTCTATGCAAGCAGGTTTTCCTTCTGCATATTACGTTTGATTTTTAGGACAGTCAGGAGGAAAATAATTAAATCTTTTTTTTTACACCTCTTTTTTGAAAAAGTTAGCCAAATTTTCATGTTGAAAAGTGTATTAATTTCCATAGAAAGCTTTCTTATGGCTACGTAACAGTGCATGCAAAGAAGCTGTGTCTTAAACAGAGGAGTTGCTTTTGGAAACAAGAAACTCTTTTTCAGCAGATATCAGTGAAGCAGAGATCAGAGAAAATCTGATCAAGCTTCATTCAGATCCTGAAATATTAATAGCTGAGTCAGATGTGGATTTACACATTACAGGCAGAGTCCAGTTCGGAACTGGATCCACATGTCGTAAGTGGCTGAGGTCAGGATTTTGGATCAGTTCATCAAAGCAGCTGCCACTGAGGATGCTCAAAATGAAATCTGTGTCTGAAGTTGTTTCAGGGTTTGTTTCTGAAATGTTTGTGACATATCAGAGAGATGCGCTTTCATCTCCTTTGTTTTCCCTGGACTTAAGAAATACCAAACTGGGACTGAGGACTCAGACACAGAACAGAGTGTTGCTGTAAGTCAGCTGAGCCACAGTAGGAGTTTGTATGCACATTCTTAGCCCATGACATATTTGAGCAAATGAGAATCATGTTACCTTCCAGTGAAATAAGTTTAAACTGGCATAAATTACCTGCATAATTGCCACAGATGAGGAACGTGCCTACAGACAGTTGATGCTGACAAGCTGATGTGCCATCCCTGTATCTCACCTTGTGGCCAGATGGACCCATTCCAGTTTTATTCTATCTATGACAGTAAATAGAATTTGACCCGTATCCAGGTCTGTGCAGGTATAGGGATGCTGAGGAGGGACTCTTCATTAGGGACTGTAGTGAGAGGACAAGGGATAATGGGTTCAAACTTAAACAGGGGAAGTTTAGATTGGATATGAGGAAGAAATTCTTTACTGTGAGGGTGGTGAGGCACTGGAATGGGTTTCCCAGGGAAGTTGTGAATGCTCCATCGCTGGCGGTGTTCAAGGCCGGGTTGGACAGAGCCTTGGGTGGCATGGTTTAGCATGAGGTGTCCCTGGCCATGGCAGAGGGTTTGGAACTAGATAATCTTAAGGTCCTTTCCAACCCTCACTATTCTATGATTCTATGATTCTATGGTTCTGTAACTCATCTGCCTGCAGCCATCTAAAAAGTACACTTGCAGCCACAAAAAGACTGTAGCCAGTAGGTCAAAAGAAGGGATTATTTCCCCCCACTTGGCTCTCATGGGTTGCATCTAAATAGTCTGCCCAATGTGGGGCTTGTTTGTAGAAGAGACAGACCGAAAACTGATGAAAGTCCAAGAAAGGCAGTTAATGCAGTTAACAGAGGTGGAACATGCAAAGATGTGTGAAGAGATGCTGAGGGAACTATGTTCGGCTTGGATAACAGAAAGCTAAATGGGACTCTAATTGATGTTTTCAACTATCTGAGTTGGAGTTTTCAAGAAATTAGGACCTTTTTTGTTTGTTTATTTGTTTTTGGCTTTTTTTTTTTTCCCCCTTCAAGGTGCATAGGATTTTCCTTCTTCCCTTTTTTTTGAAGACAGGAGTGACATTCGCTTGGTCCTCAGGAGCCTTCCCCAGTCGCTGTCATCTTTCAAAGTTAAATGCGAGTGTCCTTGAAGTGATCTTGTCCAGCTACACTCATGGATGCATCCCACCAGGTCTTATGGTTGTGCTTGGCCAGTCTGTTTAAATGGTCCCTAACCCTATCCTCTTCTACCAAAGGTGAGTCTTCCTTGCCATGGAATTTTCCTCTGGTGTTGGTGACCTGGTATTCATGAAGGCCAGTCTTCGTACTAAAGACAAATTAAGAACATATTGAGTACCTCATCTTTTTCTGTGTTGTCACCAGGTCCCCTGCCCCATTCAGCAGCAAACCAACATTCTCTCTGGTCTTCCTTTTGCTGCATATATGCTTGCAGAAGTTTTTCTTTCACTTCACATCACACGTGACATTCAACTCTAGGTAAGTTTTTGCTTTATTAGCCCTGTCTTTGCACTTGGACAGTGTCTCTTTACTTGTCCTAAGTTGCCTGACCCTGCTTCCATCTCTTGCATGCTTCTTTTTTGTGCTTGCTTTTTCAGAAGCTCCTTGATCATCCATACATGCCTCCTTCCACCTTTAGAATAGAATAGACTATTTCAGTTGGAAGGGACCTTCAATGGTCATCTGGTCCAAATGCCTGACCACTTCAGGGCTGGCTAAAATTTACAGCATGTTGTTAAGGGCATTGCCTCTCAAACAGTGACAGGCTTGAGATATCATCCATCTCTCTAGGAAGCCTGTTCCAGACTTTAACCACCCTCTCAGTAAAGAAATGCTTCCTAATATACATTTTTATACCTCCCTTAGTGCAGCTTGAAACCATTCCCACATGGATCCCAGGGAGAAGAGCTCAGCACCTTCTTCCTCACTTCCCCTCATTGTGAAGCTGTAGAGAGCAATGATGTCATCCCTCAGCCCTTTTTAGATTAGACAAACCCAAAGTCTGTAGCTGCTCCTCACAGAACATTACACTGTCTGCCTCTTAGAGGGATGCTACAAATTGGACATGGTTCAGCGAAAAGTCTTACAATGAGATATTTAAGAGGCTCATTTTGTCTAATTATCTGCAAAGAAGTTTGCAATGATTTTATTTTAGAATCTGTGTTTCTTAAATAAAGTATTAGGTACTAAGCAAACCTTTTATTTAACTAAGAAAAATACTAGAGGGGTCTAGTATTAAGATACTGAAATTAGATAAGATAAAAATAAGAAGAGAGCACCAATATTTAACACAGCCAAGACACGACAGCAAACATCAAAAAGGTGACATGAATGCCTCCATTTTTGGTATTTTCATATATAGAAAGAATGGCTTACCAAAGGATATGATTTAGTCAGAAACGGATAATTAGCTCAAAACAGATGTTAATAGGTAAAACTTTATCACCTGTTTTACACAGAAAATTAGATTCAACAATCAAATGTTTTTTTTCCTGGCTATAAAAATATGTGATTACTTCCAGAGTCAGAGCATTGCTTATATAAGATTTCATGTTGTTTCCAGTGGAAAAATATTGGGAAAGGAGCAGCCACAGGAAAATCTGCCATTAGAGAATCTTCAATAAAGAGCTACTCATGTCCTGCAGGAGGCCATGAATTCTCTGGGAAATTGAATGTCTTTTATTATATACCTAAGCAGCACCTATCACCGTGTTTCCTGAGACCTTGCAGATCTCAAAAATAAACATATTTCCTAATTTCTAGTGATGCCAGAAGTCCTTGCCAGTCTCTTGTGTTGTTCTTACTTGGTGACTTTCCACATAAAGATTTCATTTCAAACACACAAGAAGATATGAACGTCATGCAGGTTTGTGGGAAAAAAGTTTAGTAGTGTGATTTATTCTACAAATTAATGCTAGAAATGACTGCTTTATGATTTCTATTGGTCATTTGGGTCTTGCTTATTTTTTAAGCCGTTACTAGAAAAAGAAAAGGAGAAATGAGAGAAGATAAAAAAAAGTCAAAGAGTAAAGACAGGAGATGTTCTGTTATGCTAAACCCCTTTTCATGATAATTTAGTCTCAGAAAGAGTCATTCCCAGTCACAGGCACAGCAAATACTGAGTCACTATCAGATCTTGATTCAATGCCGTTTATCTTCTGCACCAGAAGGAGATGACTTTGGTTAGACACGCACAGTGTCAAAATCCTTAACAAATTATTCTGATCTTTTTTATCTTTTGAATAGCTTATTCTGTAGACATGAATGAAGATTTTTTCCCCTCAGTTTTAGAGTGAAATGATTTTCAACCTGCAAATTATTTCAGGCTTGGTAGAGGCACAGAGACTGTGATGTGCTGTTAATGTGTCAGTCTTCCCCCATTTTAGGGTACTTTACAGCAGTTATTTTCTTTTTTTTTCTTTCTTTTTTTTTTTTTTTTTTAACTGCAAAATGGAATCAGAGGACAGTTTTAGATTAGATAGAAGAAAGAAGTTCTTTGCTGTGAGACACTGGAACTGTTTACCTGGAGAAGCTGTGGCTGACCCATCCCTGGAAGTGTTGAAGGCCAGGTTGGACAGGGCTTTGAGCAGCCTCGTCTAATTGAAGGTGTCCCTGACCATGGTAGGGGGGTTTGAACTAGATGAGCTTTGAGTTCCCTTTCAACCCAAGCCATTCTATGATTCTATGATTCGATGCTTCTATGATTCTATGAGTCTATGAATATGGGCTTAACAAATAGTGACAAAATTATGTAGTTGATAGATCAGAGATTCATAGCGTATAGTTTGTAACAAAAATGTGAAGTAGCATACAAACATCTATAAAGCAGAAAAATGACATCCTGAAAAAATGTGGATTCTGTACCACATCACAGACCAACAGCATGCCAAGACCAGAAAGTAAAGCTTAGACTCTTCTAGTTTTAGGTAGCTACCTCCAATGTAGATGTGCATCTTTTACATATGAGTGAAATGTCACTGATTCCCGTTGCAATTAAAGCAGAAAACCAGACTGCAACTATACTTCATGTGAAAGTACATATCTGAAATAGATTTTGTTTTTTGTCTACTGATAGTAATTTTGTCTGATAGTATCTTCTTGAGTGTATGCAAAAATGCAGCATAGCTTCACCAATGTTCTGATCTGTGGCTAACATGGAAACTCAGAAACCCCAGAATCAACATTTACCTTTACCAAATGCTGCTAATCTAGACCATTTCCTTCCATGCCTGTCCTGTCTCTGAGACATTGCTACATTTCAGCACAGACCAGTGCATTTCAGGCATTGGACTTTCCCAGGAAAATAAGCAGCACCTCATTGCCCTTCATGGGGTCCCAGTAGGAGTTACCTGAAAATTACATAGCATTTTGGCATTCATAGGTGAAAACTATTCCATGCCACTTCTGTGGAAAATTCTTACCATTTTTAGTCCCAGTGATTATTTTTCCAAAGGTTTTTAGATCTGGTCTTCAAAAGATCAGTCAGCCAGGGTGGAGAAAAACTTATGAAGGACATGAGCAATCATGCCAGTCAGAGCAAAGAGGTTGCAAATGATTAGCAGGAAGAATTCTGGTTGGCAAATACTGAATGTTTTATCTTTTTCTGAGAAACCAGGATCAGTGTGAGAATGATGCATGAGATGCGATGTTTGATGCTTTGTCCCATTTCCCTCGTGTAATCCAGTCTTCTGGAAGTTGGCTCCTGTTGAAATGACAGGGGAAAAGTATCCTGCAACTCAGATGCTGCATTATATTACCTCTTGCTTTAGAAAGAAAATGAATTTTCTGTTAGGGACCAAAATGCTTATCTCAGCTAGAGGACACTTTTTCTTAGAAGATTTTTCTCTAAGCCAAGTCCTCAGCTGGTATAAATCTGAGCAGCTCTGTTTAAATTAATAGAGTTCCACAGATTTACATGATCCAGCTGCTTGATTTCAGCTAAACAGCTCCTGTCAGAAGGCAGTTTTTGGTATAAGAACATAAATCCTTGACCCACACTGAGTCAGGTAGAGAAAAATCAATAGTGATCATTTTTGGTTTTATTTTTCTTTTCTTTTCTTTTTTTTTTTTCATTTCATAAACCAGGAAGGGAGAAAAAAAAGAAAGAATCAAATGAGATCTGCAATTAAAAATATATATTCCACAAGGAGATTTACAAGAAGAAATGAGTGAGACGGATGGAAAGAGAAACAGAGCACATATTGAAAGTGTCCCCTATTTGCTGAATGCAGCCTTTGTGAAGACTGATGGATCGGAAAAAAACCTGGAAGCTGCAGTGTTCTGTTTATCCAAAAATAAAATATTGCATAGATCAAGCAAGCACAATGCAATCCTCTCTCTCTTTCACTGTGTATCAGCTTTGACCTGAAAAGACAACTCTCTAATGTGCTGAAAGCCTTTCAGGTTCCCATTCTGGGCAGGGACTGACAGCTTTCCCAAGCTATGCCAGAAATAAGACAGATCTACAAAAATTAATCAAGATCCAATTTAGCAAGAGCTTGAGCACACACGTAACTCCTTTTACCCTTAAAGCTAGGCACTTACTAAATTAGTGTGAATTGAAAAAAATGAAAAATAAAATAAAATCCCAAACTGAGAGAAATCCTATGGGAGAAACTTTCCAGTTACATTATGCAGAAATGTACCCAAAATTAATTAAAATCATTTTCATCCTCTTCTGTCCCTTTTATTATTCTATAAAAATTAGGAAAATTGCACCTTCAGTAGTGTGGAAAAAGATCAAACTGAAGTTTAAAGCCACTGACAACCAGCACAGTGCTCACTTCCATTAAGAAAGATATATGTGCATGTGTGTATTTGGTGAAAGATACCAAATGTTGGCACCAAACCAAGCCATTTTTAGCTCATGACAAATTTCCAAGTAATTTATAACTTTCTGATGGCAAAAAATGGAAAGCTTGCTGAGACCATCATACTAATTTTTCTGGGATATGTTTACAGTTATCTTGCCAGAACATACAGTTTTTTCATTCATTCTTGTCTGATCAAACTCAGTTTCAATCTGACCTTTGAAATAACAGGCTAATATCCCTTTCATTCACAAGTGTAAAACTTCTGATCTTCCTGAAAACTGGTAAGCACACAGAATACTACCAACAGGTGAATCTCAAAAGTTTATGTACAAGAATCTTCGTAAAATGTATTTCTGAAATAATTGCAAGAAAAAAAAAAAAACCAAATTAAAAAAGAGGGAAACCTAAAATCATAAAGAACAAAAGCCTTCAGCTAATTTTATCCCCAGAGTGCCCCAGCTTCCTTCATGTACAATTTTTCTGTTTCTTTGGATGGGAGCTGCCTCACACCCTGCAATGTTGCATTTTGAGAGATATTAACAAATCCAGCTGCCAAAACACTTATTGAAATGCTCAAATTAATTACCATAAATATCAGATTAGCATCTCTATGGGTGCCTGATCTTCAACAGAAAGGGTTTTTCCTCCTTGAGCTTTTGAATGTTGAACTTGCATCCCACAGCCATGAAGAGTAGCCCAGAGACAGCTCTACAACAGGACAAATGCACCACCCATTGTCCCACAAACATTTAAAATGGGAATAATTTATCTATACTTGGGTTTTGTTTTCCCTAAAATATGTAGACAGAAATTATAAAAAAACAAAGGAAACAAAATTCAGTACAGAAGAAAAGGAAGATCTATAAATAAAAAAAAAAAAAAAAAAAAAAAAAGAAAAGGGACAAAATTTCGTGGGTGCAAAATGATGAATTCTAAGATCTCTCTAACACCTCCAATTGCTCCAGAAAACAAAACGCAGAGATGTACACTCATGCACAAAGGATGGAAACTCTTTGGATTTGGTCCCGCTCCTAATGACTGGAGTTTCTTTCCTCTGACCGCACAGGATGGGGCCCCTTCATTATGTTTCAACCAGCCGATAATTAGCAAGTTTTGCAACAATCATGTCAGATGAGCAGCCTGGGGAAGGGAAAGGAATCTATTATGTAGCTGGGGCCTTCTGTCTGCCCGATCTTTTAAGCAGATTGAAGTGGGGCGGCCGTCGCGCACAACCGCCCCAGGTAAACTGGCGCGGGGCTCCTGGGGGTTATCAAACCGGCCAGGGCTTTCAGGCAGAGCAAAGCCTTCCGCCGGGGAAGGTCCTCCCAAGTGCTGGCACCGCATCTCCAGGATTATCCCCACTGCACTAACATATCATCTGGCTTTAAACTTCACCCCCTCTGGCAAAGTATATACTCAAAATGCTGCTTCCCCCTCCCTATCTCCTCCCCAACCCTCCTTATCCTTTAGTCCCGTCTTCCCCCTGTTCCCAAGCAGCCACAGGCTGCGGCCGGCACCGCTGCCAAGCACCAGGCTGGATTAGCTGCAAGCCAATAGCTGGGGGTCAGGATTAAGAGGCCAGCATGCACTTTAATACAAGCTGCCTATAATTAATGGCATTATTAATAGCTTGACTGAAAAATTCATTAAAAAATCCATTAAAAATAAATACCCTTTTACAAAAGGCATTGCCTTGGGTAAGAAAAACAGAAAAAAAGATAAAGGAAAATTGATTGGTGGTTTTCAGTTCACAGAAAGACAGACCATAGTTCAAGCTGATTAAAATTGAACATTTTAGATTAAGCACCCTTGCCAAAATATTCTCTGTAGTTACCCAATATGAAAATATTATGAGATGTCACATTTTACATTTTTTATATGTGAAGGTTTCAGCATTAGACACATCCACCATGCACACACGCACTCAGATGCACACATATATATCAGCCCATGCTCATACCTGTAGGTAACTTCCTTCCCAAGATAATTTTTTTCCTTCAGGAGCATCAGGACTCTTCCTGCATCAGAGGTCAACTGTCAGTGATATACTACAAGACTGTCCTGCAGAGAGTGTTTTAAAATGCTGCAGAGCTCCCCACCAGCATGTATCTTCACCTCTCCCTTCCCAGGCCTAATGGTTGCACCTAAAAAAAAAAAAAAACCAGAGGAAAAAGATATCAAGCATATAAAACATAAAACAGGTGTCCTTTTGATGCAGGTGTGGGCTTCTCTTCAGTGCTTATCAGCATTTCGAGTATACAGGCCAAGGAAGAAAAGAAAGTAGATAAAACTGATTCTCATTTGTCCTAAGACCACTTGACACCTTTCTGGTAGTGCAAAAGGCCATTTGTTGTGGTTTAAGCCAAGCCGGTAACCCAGTAACATGTAGCTGCTCTCTCACTCTCCCCCTTCCTCACCCCTCTCCCCCCCCGAGAGGGGTGGAAAGGAGAATCGAAAGAATATAACTCCTATGGGTTGAGATAAGCACAGTCCAGTGACTAAGGTATGACATAAACCACTGCTGCTACCACCACTAATAATAATGATAAGGGAAATAACAAGGGAAGAGAATACAACCGCTCAACACCTGCCGACCGATACCCAGCCCGACCCAGCAGTGATCTAGCCCTTATGGATAACTGCCCCCAGTTTATATACTGGGCATGACATGCTGTGGTATGGAATACCTCTTTGGTTAGTTTGGGTCAGGTGTCCTGTCTCTGCTTCCTCCTGGCTTCCCCTCCTCCCTGGCAGAGCATGAGACTCAGAAAGTCCTTGGTCAGAGTAAACATTACTGATCAGCAACTAAAACCATCGGTGTTTTCAGCGCTGTTCCCAGGCTGAAAGTCAAAACCACAGCACAGCACCAACTACTAAGAAGGAGAAAAAAGACTGCTACTGCTGAACTCAGAACAGTATCCACCCCTTATTCCATATCATTCACGTCATGCTCAGATACCACATTTTCAATATACCATCACTCTTATCTCATATATATACATATCTGTACATCCACAGAGAGAAAGAGAGAGAGAGAGATCATTCCTTAGTGCACAGACCAATCCCTATAGAGCTGCTGTGTCCACCTGGTCCATGACATCGGGCTCCATCTCTTGTAACAGTCTTTCAGAGCAGGAGAGAGAGTATGATGTAGTCAATCTGCCAGGCCTCTCCATATTTGTACTTCAGCCATAGTCTTCCATACCAAAGAGGCTTTAACCGCTTGGCTTGCTTAAGTGCAGCACGTTTCACACTCATGAATAACCTGGGTAGTAGTGCCCATTGCTAAGTCCACCCATTGATCAGGAGTCCATCTGTATGTTGCATCTCTCCCCGGATGGCCTGAGGTGTCATGGGCACACCAGGCTCAAAATAATTCACCCTCCTCTCTAGCAGTTTTTGCAGCTTGTCACTGGGGACTCCATACACCCGCCTTCCACCTCCAATGCTTCCAAAGGACTGGAGGGGACCAGTGGACTAGATACTTGCCCATACTGTCACACACACCCTGCCACTCATGACTGTCCAGCCTCGGGGAAAATCTCTTGGTCCTCTTATATTGTCGTCTAATCCTAGACAAGTCCCAAACACAACTCTGCTTAACTTTCGAGATCAGACGAAATGGTCATGGGTAAAACACACTCTGTGTACCAACATGGTGATCCCCATCATAATCAGCAGGCAGGTCTTAAGGGTACCCGAAGGCCATTCAAAACTTTCAGAACTCTCAAATGACGCTGCTGTACTTGTCACTGGGGCTGGTGTAGCTGCTGTGCTTGGACCTGGAATAGCTGCACTGTCTGCTGCAGTCAGAGTTTGAGCAGCTGCTGTACTTGTCACTGGGTTTGGTGTAACTGCTGTGCTTGGAGTTGGAGTAGCTGCGCTATCTGTTGTAGTCAGAGTCTGAGTAGCTGCTGTACTTGTCACTAGGGTGTGTGGGAATGTCTCCCTCATAGGCTGACCACCCAAGGAGGGGAAAAAAGATGTGTAATTGCTATACATTTCTATTATATACCTCCCAAAGTATAGAGGTGGTGACCATACTGGGAACTCAAGCCAGATCAGTTTCATGATCAATCATTCTATTGTATTACAAATCATTACCATAAAGTATAATGAAACAGGAACCTTAACCCAAGGCTCCCAGCCAATAAACACTAACACAGCAAATGCCTGCTGTAAGTAAGGTATGACATGCTGAAGCTGTGAGATCAAGAGCAACAACTCTGAGATCCAATAAATCATCACTGTGATGAGTGACTATTAATCCGAAACAATGAATGCTTATCATAAATACGATTAGACACACTCTGGTCAGATCTGTCGTTATCTCAACCCTTCAAGCCCCACGTTGGGTGCCAAAAAAAGCCATTTGTCGCAGTTTAAGCCCAGCTGGTAACTCAGCATCACGCAGCCGCTATCTCACTCTCCCGCTTCCTCCCCCCATTCCCAGAAGGATGGGGAGGAGAATTGAAAGAATGTCACTCCCACGGATTGAGATAAGAACAGTCCAGTAACTAAGGTATAACACAAACCACTACTGCTACCACCGCCAATAATAATGATAAGGGAAATAACAAGGGAAGAGAATGCAACCACTCAACACCTGCCGACCGATACCCAGCCCGACCCAGCAGTGGTCTAACCCTTCCGGGTAACTGCCCCAGTTTACATACTGAGCATGACATGCTGTGATATAGAATACCTCTTTGGCCAGTTTGGGTCAGGTGTCCTGTCTGCTTCCTCCTGGCTTCCCCTCCTCCCTGGCAGAGCATGAGACTCAGAAAGTCCTTGGTCAGAGTAAACATTACTGAGCAACAACTAAAAACGCTGGTGTTATCAATGCTGTTCCCAGGCTGAAAGTCAAAGACACAGCACAGCACCAGCTACTAAGAAGGAGAAAAAAGACTGCTACTGCTGAACCCAGGACACCACTGTAGTGAGTAAAAGCATAATTTATCCCATTTTTAAACTCCACTTTACACTTAGTGATGTAGAGCAGACTCAGACTAAATGAGGGACGGATCCAGAAAAGCCTTGAACTTTGCTTCCAAAACATTCTTCTCTGAAGTTCTGGGTGAGACTACAGAATAACCATAATCCTACATTATTTTTGCTACCACCAGCACTGAAACCTGAAATCTTGTATATAGTATCAAGGCAGATAATCTAGCTCTTCACTTATGTAGGTGAAGACCATGGTTGGAAACCAACATGGGCCATTTTTAAGACACCAGCTTTCCTGCCCTTTTATAACCTTCAGTTTATTTACACTGTTAAAAGCAGCAGGATAACGTGCAAAGGCTTATACCAGATTTAGGGTCCAAGTAGTGATTGACAGTCACCAAAATCCGATGCTGGAGTGAAAAAAGCAGCTCTGACAGATTAGCCTACTAATCCCTAAGAACCACAGCTTAGTTTAAAATGACCATCACAAGGTACAGCAGGATCCCCCTTCTTTCTCCCTAAACAGGAGCTGGTTCAGGATGTAAAACCTAATTATTCTTCTGTTAACCTTGCTGATTCTCCCAGCATCACTCCTCCTTAGTTGGCATTACTTCTGCCAGCTGATAACACAAAAAGTTCACTTCCCATCACTGTTACACTGAAGACACAGAGGGTGACTATATTAGTGTCTCAGTTGCTGATGTTATCTGTTGGATATCCAGTGTGGGGTATCAGTGAACTCTCTCACACTTCATCCCAGGAAGGCAGAAATATTACTCCTTGGCTCCACATTCCTTCTTGGCTCCACCTTCCTTCTTGGCTCCTTGTGTTGCAAGCTGTTATGTTTAATGGCCATCAAACTGTTTGTGCTTCTGAATTAAAAGTCTCCTGGAGGGTATGTTAGATCCCGCCTTTTCTCTAGAGAAACACAGCGATTCTGTGCTTAGATAGCCTTTACACTGCCTAGTGAATATGGCTAAGTTGTTTTCGAGGCTGCAGCAGTGTTTTTTGCCCTTAACTACATGTAACAAGCAGTAAAAATTTCATTCAAGGACTGCACTTTCCCAGGAGATATTGTAACAGATAAATGTTTTAAGATCCCATAACTGGTCTACTGTTTATGGTTGAGTCACTTTGGTTCTTTGATCTATGCTGGTTTTTACACTACTAAGGTATGTGAGAACAGCATGGAGTGGTGACTGGCAAAATCCCTGCCTTCCACACATCCATCTCTCCCCCAATTATATTTTTAGCATTACTATATGCATTAGGTAAAACCCTTCAGAAATGGGTGCCCAGGAACTACAGACACACTCCTAACTGTTGAGCAAAAAATAAGAAGTCACAAAATGGAATTCTTTCCATGTTTTCTGTGCAACTTTACACATTTGAAATCAGAAGACTGTTTCATAAACAATTCATCAATGAAAAAGAAGGTGATGAAATCTACGGAAATCTGAACGTTTGATAAGAATGAATCTATCAGAAAAAAATTTTCAAAATAAAAAAATACTCATCAACTTTAAAATTATCAGTGTTAAATCTTTTCAATTTCCATTTTCACATCATAATTTCTAGTGAACTAAAAGAGATTGTCTATTTTTCATCTAAATATTGGAAACTTATCTATAATTTAGAATTGCCATCCCTTTTTTTTTAACACAAAATGTTTCAACAACCTACCTATCAGTTATCTGTTGTCATATATGGTTTCATTTAACATGTTGGTCTCCTAGGTCATTTAGGAAGTGAACTTAACCTGAGGATGAATTCTCCTTTCTGCAACAGACCAGCACAAATTCTGTTCATCCCCAGCAGAAGGTTATCAAGCTGATTTTGTTTTGGTAGTACAAACTAAACAAATAACTTCTCTTGGCAGTGAGGTACAACCTTTTCTAATAGTAGATATTAGGCACTTGTGTCATGGGTTCAGTAGTAACAGTCATTTTTTTTTCTCCTTCTTGGTAGCTGGTGCAGCACTGTGTTTTTGACTTTTGGCCTGGGAACAGTGCTGATAACACCAGTGTTTTCAGTTACTGCCTGGTAATGTTTTGGTCTGACCAAGGACTTTCTGAGTCTCATGCTCTGCTAGGGAGGAGGGGAAGCCGGGAGGAAGCAGACAGGACACCTGATCCAAACTGACCAAAGAGGTATTCCATGCCACAGCACATCATGCCCAGGATGTAAAAAAAACTGGGAGCAGGAAACCAGAAGCTCACTCTCTTGGCTCGGTTGGGTGGTGAGTAGTTGTATCCTCTTCCCTTGTATTTCCCTTATCATTATTATTATTATTGGTGGTAGCAGTAGTGATTTGTATTATACCTCAGTTACTGGACTGTTCTTATCTCAACCCGTGGGAGTTACATTCTTTTGATTCTTCTCCCCATTCCCCACCCCCCTCAGGGTGGGGGGGAAGAAAGAGGGAGAAGTGAGTGAACGGGCTGTGTGATTTATGACTTAAACCACGACAACTTACTAAAAGGCCATTACCACATCACACAGTTTTAGAGAAGAAAGAGAATATGGAACTTAGCAAAAGGACAGTGCTAATTTAAAACCAGTTCTGTACACTGACATCAGTAAAACCTGGTAGCAATTCGTTTATCCTAAAAACGGATACTGGATATTTCTAAATCAAAAAGTTGCAGACCAATAGTCTGCTTAAAATACCTTTCAGAAATCACAAGCTCTTAGTTCATTACGAGCATATGAAGAAGAGTGTTTCCACTGAACCGTGCCTATGCTGATTGATGTTCCTCTGTCATCTCAGTACATCTGTGCTTCCTGGATCCAGCCACATTTAAAACCAGCTCCAGTACTGCATGATGTTGCAGAACTTCTGGATTTCCCCCATAATCTTTCATTCATTCTGACAACCTTATTTTATCAGACATAAGTGTGAGATTCCTTTGGCTGAGGGTGAATCTTTGCAATTTAAATTTCTGTACTAAGATTAGTCACAGAAAGCCCTCCACACAGTTAAAAGCGGAAAAAAAGCTCCAGGATTGTGAATTATCTCATCCTGAAGTAGATATCTGAAATTATAAAGTTAATTACCTTCTGAAGGTGGCTATTTCTACCCATTAAACATAGCAAGATTTCAGAGTGATTATCTCTGATCAGCTGTATGTAGTGTTACAACTTGAATTAAATTAATCCAACTCTACCTAAAAAATATTTAAAAAATCTGTATGTCCTGGGTTCAGCAGTAACTCTTTTTTTTTTTTTTTTTCCTCCTTTTTGGTAGCTGGAGCCGCACTGATAACAGCAGTGTTTTCAGTTACTGCTTGGTAATGTTTTGGTCTGACCAAGGACTTTCTGAGTCTCATGCTCTGCCGGGGAGGAGGGGAAGCCAGGAGGAAGCAAAGACAGGATACCTGACCCAAACTGACCAAAGAGGTTATTCCATACCACAGCACATCATGCCCAGGATGTAAAAAACTGGGGGCAGGAACCCAGAAGTCACTCTCTCTCAGCTGGGTCAGGTGTTGAGCGGTTGTATCCTCTTCCCTTGTATTTCCCTGGTCATTATTATTATTGGTGGTAGTAGTAGTGATTTGTATTATACCTCAGTTGGTGGACTGTTCTTATCTCAACCCATGGGAATTGCATTCTTTCGATTCTTCTCCTCATTCCCCCCCCCCCCCCCCCATCGGAGTTGAGGGGAAGAAAGAGAGAGAAGTGAGTTAACAGGCTGTGTGAGATTTACAGCTTAAACCACAACACTGTATTATGAAAATTAATCTGCATTATGGTATATGGTCGATTGCACGGAGGGAAATGTATAGCTATATACCTTTACATGGAGATTTTTCATAAACTAGAAATTATCACTGGTAGAAATTAAATGCCGTTAGAAGGTTTGCCTTGTATTTGCATTAATTTTTGTGCTGTGTGATATGAGATTAAGGGGGATAACACAGATGCCTATATCTAGGCCACTAGTTCTGTTAGCAGTCCAGTAAAGTATCTGCAATATCCACACAATTCAGGTTTCTAGTACATGCTACATCACAGAGGGATGTAGCATGTACTAGAGACCTGAGCCTAGAAACCGGCCTGTCACCAAAGTGCTGAAGCATTTACACACAGGCCTGAATATCTTAATTCAGTTAGGGTTCATTTGAAAAAAATAACTCTGTGAAGAAGTGTGATTTAGACAATGAAAATGAGTGTGGGTAGAATTCCAAGTTTGGATAACTATCATATCCAGCATACCCCAGACTGTGGGTATCTTAAAAGTGATTATCTCACAGAAGGTACCACTAAAATTAGCCTCCTTGGCAAAGGGATACATCATATACAGAACTGAAGGTGAAGCATTTGCTTCATTGCTGTTAGGGCCTGAGGGCACAATCCAATAAAAGTGTGTAACCGTGAAAAGCGTTAGGTACCGGAAAAGATTATTGCTGATAATATGGAAAGGAAATAAAATCCAAGTTTTAAGACAGGATTTAAAAAGTTTTCAAGAGGGGTCATCTGGCATGGGTAATCTCTATGCAGCAGTCTGAACATGACAGCCAGGAAACTCTTCTCAGGTCTATGTCCATGATGAGCTCTTGAAATGACATCTTGAACTAAGAGGGAGAAACTTGATCTCCTTTGTTTATCACAAGGAAATGATTTAATAAGGATCTGTGAGCTCATACAAAGGAAAATGAGCCATGTTTCCCCTGCCACCAGGAAGAAGAGCAAAATAAAAACCACACCTAAGGGAGATTGCTACCTACAAAGACTACATAAGGTGGAACTTAGCAAAATGAGGCCAATTGGTGCAGCACCTGCTAGATTGAGTTTTGGTTAAAGTTTCACACCTTTGGTTTTCTTTAGCAGCCTGTGCCTGGCTAAGCACCTCACTGAAGTGAATATGAGAAAGGTTTCTCCAAACAAACTGGTGCTCATTTCTTTATCTCATACTCCAGTACAACTGATAGAAAGAAGCTGGAGAAAAGGGACTGTTACAGGGCAGGTCCACGTCAGAGGAGAGAGTCTGGCTGTAGAGCTCGGCTGATTTACCTACCCCTTCCTGGCACTTGACTGCTTCACAAGAGAGCTTCATCCCACACTGCTACGAAGAACATGACCTAGACAAAAGGATATTATTGGTTCTTTACAGAGCAGAAATCACTTAAAAAAATTCTGCAGTCCACATAGTAGTCAGGCTGGTGAAGAAGTTGGTGTGATGTCCTGTCTTTTGACTTTTTGTAGAAATCTGTTATTTCACTTCTCTCTGGTCAAGGTGTACTGTACATGAACTAAATCACCCTCATCCATAAAATGACAGAATAGATTCCAGTCTGGTTGATTTTCAGGTGATTTTTTTTCAAGACTCTGGATAATTCCCCAAATTGAATTTTTATTTTTTTTAGAAGGAACAAGAAACATATTGGCTCTTGTTAACACTTATTTTGACCCAGACAGGATCATTTCTTTCCTGTCTTCTTTTTCTGTTAGTTAATGTGTACTAAAAGTGTACTTTCTTTATTTATTCTAATCTAGAAACCAAGTTGCCTTTCCAAACTTATATTTCTCAATAATTTGAAAATATAATAATAAAATATAACTCCACTAACATAATTACACATTTATGTGTGTATTTGTAAATTGCCCTACAATTCCAAACTGAACTTTCTCAGATTCCTGATTACTACAGAAAGTTAGTATCATAGAATCATAGAACAGTCAGGGTTGGAAAGGACCTTATGCTCATCTAATTCCAACCTCCCTACCATGGGCCGTTCTGACCATTATGTGCTGGCAGTGTTCTTCACTGGATGCTAGATGAAGAGGAGTTTGAAAAAACACCTTTTAAGCAATGTTTCTCATACGTACCAATTCATAAAGATATTTTGTCCCATGATCTCCACTTAAACAAGCTGTGATATGCATGTCCCTTCCCTCATCACCGAAGACCATTCTTCGATGGAGACATTAAATTATCTTACTACTGGAAGCTAATTCATACATTGTTCCCTCCTCACCCTCCTTCAACAAGTACATTTTGTGTTTTACCCTTTCAGGACACACTTAAGTGTTTGAGAAACATCACACTAAGCACAAGTCCAAGTGCACATCAGCTCTTCCTTCAAGCCTAGAGATGTAATGAATAGGGTGGGGACTCTCACAGTGTTACCCACCGGCTATAATAACTTTCAGTTTGAGCACACAAGTTTGATACTTTTCCAGAGTCAGATATCATCTCAAAAAGGTTTCTTTTATCTTTAACCTTGTTAAAACAAGATGTCTGGGTGGTAATATTTCCATTCTCTCTCAGCTCACAGGCTCTGAACAATAATACACTTCACATGGGTTAATCGAACTGAGATAATTGTGTCATAACTAAGCCAAAACTCTGGAAAACACATAAATCAGCAAGAGGATCATTGGCTCATCAAAGCTTTTCCTTTGCCAATGCAACAAATACAGTTGCAGTATATAACCATGTAGACACTATGAGCAGGGGCTCCTTTCAGGGAAGTGCTTCTGAACTATTTTTATGATAATCAGCTTCTTTTTTTTTCTTTTTTTTTTTTTTTTTCCAAACAAGGCACTGCTCCCATGTACTGAGAAAAAATGGGTAATTTGATTAACCTGTACTTTAAAACTCCTCTGCTTTAAAATTCCCTTGCTTTAAAATTCCCATTAACTGGAGAATTCACTGCTTTTGTCTGGGAATTATTGCACAGCTGTATAGTTCTCCAGTTAAATGCTATTTCAATTCTTCAGCTTCACTTGTTATGCTAGTGCATCTCAAGAAAGCTTCTTGTCATTTCCTAAATATTCACTGTTCAAGCCTTGACATTTACACTCTTCAAATATTTGCATACCGTTATTATGCTTCTGTTAACCATCTATGAGCAAAGCTATATTTATTCTACCCTTGTACTCAGTTTGAATAATTCAACCCTCTCCAGCTTTGATCTTTTTGTTCTTCTTGGAATAATTATTGCATATTGTCAGCACCTTTTTATTTTAATGATGTCAACAATAAAAAGTTATCCTGGATGAACTTAGTAGAATTGATCCAGAGGTATGTACTGCCTTCCTAGACTGTGATATAACAAGCTCCTGAATGCAAACTTTAGGATTGTATCAGATTCCCTCATCTTTCTGTTTTCCAGCCCAGTAGTAGTCTGGTTTGAAAAACACAGAGCTTCTTCACAGGGCAGTTGGGTAACATAAGGTTGCTTAGAACTGGGGCTAAATGCACAAATCCTGAGCTACTTGTCACTCAGTTGGTTTTCTTATGTGTTTGACTATTCTTTATGTAGATAGCAGCTTTGTGAATTTTGAAAATATGATGTTTCATTGCTAAACAAAAAGAATGCAAGGAAGAAAAGTGCAGGGTTGCTTACGGAGGATATGATTCATTTAATCTAGTGGCGTTAGCAGAAATGTCCATCTTGTTAAGATATTAGCTAGAACATGGAAATAAAAGTCATGTCAGTGCCTTATTTTTCTGTTATACAATCTCTCTTGGATGTTAACAGGACATCTTTCCACTTTACGACTAGGTCTATGACATTTGAGGATTCCTATGTGGCTATGCTAAATTCATGACTTTTCTAATTAGAACAATAGAAATTTAACTAAGCACATTATTTCCATAAGTAACAACATTTTTACTCCGAGATGAATATTCCTCTCAGCTATTTGCCCAACCACTTTGTAGTCAGCTCTATTCAGGCCTACATCAGCAACTGAGACACATTAGTGTAACTGCATGTGTGCTATTCTGTATGCAAAAGATATCTATGAGTATTAACTAAATTTGCAAGAGGAATTAGGATCCGTAATAAATGCTTTAGCAAAGAGGCTTTTGGGAATAAAAAATATATCTTCAGGCAAAATTCTCATAAACTAGACATCATCTTTGATTTACAGTTTATGGTATTTTCTTCCTTGCATCCAATATTCCCAGCTTCAGGGCTCCTGTTCTGTTTGTTGTGATTGACTGTATAGGGTAAGGGGGGCAGTTCTGTAGGCTAAAGTTAAGTCAATAGCAATCATGAACTTTGGAAAATAAAGAACATGTTCAACTTCAGTTTGTACAAGCCAGGTCACTCAGGCTGAAATCCCTTGGATTTGCTCACTGGTAAGGAGCTTCCAGTTCTTAATACACAAATACTGCACTAGATATGACTGATTTAGTGGCAGAATATAGTAATTTGGTTGAAAGAGTAAAATGTGGCCATGTGTGGGCAGTGAGAAGGACCACTCCGGAAGTTCTTGTCCATCTCTCCTTTCCTAGATTCATTGTGTATAAGGCCAGAGGGACCAGTTATAATTCTCTTGAATTATTCCCTGCATAATAAGTTGATTATTATGATCTCCTCTGTCCTTAAAGAATTTAGATCATTTTGTCTATACCTTGGTTATTGAAGAATTATCCCCAACAGGATTTTTTCCTTTTTCTTTTACTCAGCTTTAAATGACCATATAAATGGAGATTCCACCAGTGACAGGTTGTTTGAAAGTTACTTTAGAACTCTTTTTTCCTTTCTGATAGTCAGCTTATACGTTCTTTTAGTTAATTTAATTCCATTGCTTATGGCAATGTCCACACCCTAAATAATTCTTCACCCTTCTTGATGTTTAAACCCTTCAAATGACTGTAGGCAATCTCTCTGTTTCTTTTTAATCATTACTTAGCAAAGCCACATGGATATTAGTTTTTCGGATCTGTCCTTATAAGTCAGTTCTCCTCACCCTCTTGATTATGTCTTAGCCTTGCTCTTCACTATTATACTGGAACAGCTTCAGTTTTCCTCCTGCGTTAATCCATCCAGACCAAACAGAGTGCAGGCAAAATCCCAAACTTGCCAAGTCTGTAAAAACTGTCACTGACCTTACTAGATGTTGGAGCAGGACTTATAACGTGTGTGGTTCCTTTTGGTGAATGATGAATAAGAATGCAATCTCTTCAAAAACATCTTTTGCTATGTTCTGACATAAGCAACTCACAACTGCATTGATCTAAAGCAATTTTGCCTTTTGAGTCTCACTTTCCACACAATCTTTGTGCATTATTTGATTTCTTTCTGGGTACTTTACGGTGAGTTTTTCAGATTGAATTTTATTTCACATTCTTCCCAGTGCATTCTGTGTGTGCACTTCTGTATTATTTCTCTTTCTCCTAAGGTGGCCTTTCCATTTCTGGTATGATCTCACTAAGATGGGTCTTTATTGTGTCCCTCAGTTTTTAATAAAGTGTCCTCATTTCAGAGAGATATCAGTTGAATATGTTTTGCAAATGCAATTATAGCATGCTATTTACAATAGCCTTCTTCCAGGGTATTAATGAGAACTTCCAACTTTTATTTTGCTATGTGGTAAAAGCAAATGGATCTCACTGGGACAGCTACGCAGTCCTCCACATGATTCAAAGAGTCGCCAGTTTTCATTAACTTCTTGCTGTGGATTTTCATTACATTTTCAGTCAATACAATGGCATTATTATTCAAGTCAGTGTAAATTAATGCGTTGAACTAGATTTTGAGTTTAACACTTTCCAATTACATATACTACACTGATATATAAAATATGTGTTATGGTCACATCAATGTACTTCTGTACCTTACCATCCACACATGGCATACATATACCTGCATAAAAAGTATTATTTCTATCTTAGGAAATACACATATGTGTTTATGTATGTATGTGTAAGGTTAAACCATCTCCATGCTTGGGTAGATATACACAGTGTAGGACAATAAGTAGAACTGTTAAATAGCCTGCTGCCTAGAGAACATGTATGAAGAACTTCAACTTTAGTCATTCCATACAAAAAGGAGACTAAAAATCAAGTTGGCAAATTCAAAACCAGTGAAAAGGTGTATAATTAGATCATGGAACTTATGTCCAACAGAACTCTCAAAACCAAAATCTTAACTTAGAAAAGGTCATTACTGGATACAGTGCTGAGTATTCAGAGGTAAAATGCTGATTGTGAACAGATTTTTGCAAGGGTAGAAGATTACATCAGTCAGGGTTTAAACACTAGCTCTGTAAAAATGAGGATACAGAAAGGATACATGACTGTCATGGTTGGCTCATCATAGAGGACTCAATTTAAGTGCCCAAAAATTCATAGATACTGTCATCTGAAATTCCTGCCTATATCAAAGAGATCCTTATGGGACTGGTAAATATATGATCAATGGAAACCCTGTATTCCTCTGGAGTGGAATTGCTCCTTCAATTGTAAGAATTTATTTGCTGTACTGGAATATGCATCCCCAAAATAACCTTTGTTATTACACCATTTTAAAGTAAGATATTACCACCTCTCTTCCTTTATGTTGGTTTCTTTAGATTGGTTTCCTCAGGAAATGAAGCTCCTGTGAAACACCTACTAATGTGCATTAAAATTCAAACTTTATGTAGGTACCTACCTGTCTGTCTTTGCATTTCCTAATTACCCTCACAAGATACAAATCTGTAAAAGCAGACTTGACTGTGGCTGCTTGCCCCTTTTTTTTTTTTAGATAAGGAGGAACTGTTGTACAGGATTTGCTAATTTGTCCAAAATCAGAGAGGAAGTCTGTGCTGGATCTTGAAACAGCTTGCAGGTCAAAACCAATTTTCTCTCGCTGTGTGGACAGAGAGAAATTAAGTTAGAGGGAAGAAAAATTATGGTAATGCAGCAAAATTAAGTTGAAATAAAACTTTAACCCTTGCTGTCTTTGGCTACGAATCACTAGACAAGGACCATTTGCCAGGACTAGACATAGCTGCATTTCTTTGTGTTTTAAAGAACATACGCAAGGAGCTGAGAGAATTGCAAGATGAAAAACAGTTTAACACTTTAATACAAGAAAGATGGATATTGTCAATTATGATGGCACATAAAGCTTCCCAAATAATCTTTGGTATGGCCTATACTCCAAACAATTTTCTGGCACTGAGGCCAGATGGCATGGAAAATCTTGCAGCAAAAGATTTAATCCCCTGAGCCCGTGAAACAGGGTGACTACAATCAGAATTCCCATGAGAAGTGTTCATGACCAGTTCTACTTCCTGAGGCAGGACCAGAAATTTTGGAGGACAGTTCTAGATGTCTAGGAGCTACTTTAAAGATTTAACAGTATAAAAAACTGAGTTCCAGTGCCAGGCGGTGTTATTAAGTGCTTGATTTACCAGTGTGGGTCTAATCTCCTGGGTCTAGGCTGGGTTGTTTTTTTCCTAAAGAGTAATCTTATTCATAGCACAAAGCTTGATTACGTATTTTTAAATGCGATTATAATGGTTATAAATTATAATTTTGTAAAATAAGAAGAAAAAAAACACAGAGAAACTGATGAAGCGATGATGAAATACGTCAAAGCATGCTATTTTAATATTAGTGGATGAAAATGTGTTTTCCTGTTCAAAGCAAGTCCTCATATTAAAGTGGACTTAATTTAATATAAAACATGAGACATAAACTTAAATCGAAAACTATTTGCATTTGTGAAAACCTGATTGTTAGGCTTTGATTTGACTTGATTGAATGCTAGTCTGATTTTTCTGCTGTTTTGTGAAAAAAAAGAGGGAGATTGTCCTATAAGGAGGTAAGATAACATGTTGTGTCACCCCCCCGTCTCTCCCCCCCCCCCCAATCCTTTCTCTGAAATGCTTTTAGAACAGAATGTGACACATAAAAATTACCCCTCTAAGGAAACCAAATATTATTCTAAATGATTGTGGAAATTAATAACAAAGATACGAAGGTGGGATTTTCAGAAACACCTATGTGACTTGGGAGCAGAAGTCTCATGTAGTCATGTGTTTTTATCTATGAACGTGTATTGCCCAAAGTTACTTAACAGAAGAGTGAAATATTAGGACTCCAGTGTACATATAGCTTTATATTGTTTTTAATCTATCATTTCTCTGACCTGCTGTCTCCTAATGTTCCTGTACACCAGCTTTGTTCTTATTTAGGGAAATTCTAGTTTACTTATGTTTCTGCATAATCTGCTTGCCACCCACTGCAAACCCATCACAGACCACAGACTCTACACACTGACCTGGCATTTACTTCAGCCCACAGAGTCTTAATGCGATCCATAAAGGACATTTGGCATTGCTGTGCCTTGCCAAATCCACCTCAGGGTTAAGCTTCATATGTTCTCTTTTGCATCAGTTCCTTTAAAGATGGTACTTTCTTTAGTGAGCTGTCAGAGCTAAGCATTTCTCTGCATTTAAATGGTACTACACTTTCCTTTTTTTTTTTTGTGCTAATAATTACTGAATAGCTAGGCACACCACAGCACTTTCCCCATCTGCAAACTGTAAGTTATTGAAAGGTAAGGCACATGGGAAGCTCAGAGTATCAGAGACATTGTGTCATCTTTAACGTGACCATTTAATGCAGAGCACATAAAAGTGAGGATTTGTCATACCACATTGAATCGACCATCCCTCAAGTACCTCTGGCCACACTCTGGTTTTGATCCTTAGGTAAAAGGCAAGGAAAGACGTAAAGATGTCCTACATGTTGACTACCCACATTAAGTTAGCATTTCAATCACCCTTGCCCAAGGAAAGGATATAAAGAAAATTTTTCCTATTTTCTTCTGTTGTTAGCTTTATTATCTCACTGGGGGTGAGACATGATTTTTAGAGCTTCCAAAAATTTTGGACGCCAGTTCATGAACCAAAGTTCCTGCTTCGGTGCCTGATTTTAGCTGTGCAAAATGCTATGGGTTCACTTGATTTTGAAGCAAGTCAGTTTCCAAGTTCTTACATTCCTTCAAACCAGAAATTCAGACAAAAACCAGGTGTGACTTGTCCTGAATGCTTACATAAAGGATTTGGTCTGAAAAGTACAAAAACTTGTGACTGAGAAGTAAGAATTGATAAAAAGTTACAGAAAGAAACCCACACACTTTAAACTGGTCTGATGCTATACTACTCTGCACTGCAAAGTGTCTGACTCCTCTGCTAAATTAGAAAAGAAAAAAAGTTTCTTCATAGAAGTCTAATATATAGGAACATTCAGCAGTGACATTCCAATCCAGTCCACAGCAAATCCCACAAAACAACATATTGCTAATGATGGGATATATTAATGAATCATTCCAAATGTGAAAATATAGCACCTTAAGACTTTCCTTAAGTGAAAAAGGGCAAATATGTTGTTAAAAAATAAGTTATCATTTCATGAGTTTATATTTTATTTTAGTTCTTTTATCAGCATTCATACAGTGTGTTCTCTTACAGCTTTTTTGAAATATCAGTCCTCACTCAGCCAGTTCTATCTTGCACAACTGAGTCTCTGGTTTGCCAGTCTCTTAAAATATGTAAAAAGAGAATTCAGAGATACCAATATTATGAGACAAAAAAAAAAAAAACAACCAAACAAAATCAAATTATGCAATGAAGCTAACAGTCATTTCTTTAGAAGCTCATTCTGCTTGTTTTTCTCATTAAAAAAGGCAGCAAACTCTATGCTGCTGCTGGTTCTGATGAATCTTGCAGAAAACTTGCCATCTTCAACCGTGTCGTTGCTCTCGAATAAAACTACCTGGAAATCTCTATTGCACTGGCACCACATAGCTCATGTGGATACAGCTGGATTGCCTTACCCTCACAAAAACCAGATGACCATATGCAAACTCCTCCTTGGAAATGCTCCTTAGCACTCCCTAACCATCCAAAAGCTGCACTCAATAATTCTGTCACTGCTGATGGATATCCCAACTCAACACAAAGGGGAAATGCTCGTCCATGCCATGTCATAGAATCATAGAATCATAGAATAGTTAGGGTTGGAAAGGACCTTAAGATCATCTAGTTCCAAACCCTCTGCCAGCGGCAGGGACACCTCACACTAAACCATGTCACCCAAGGCTATGTCCAACCCAGTCTTGAACACCACCAGTGACGCAGCATTCACAACTTCCCTGGGAAAACCATTCCAGTGCCTCACCACCCTCACAGTAAAGAATTTCTTCCTCATATCCAATCTAAACTTCCCCTGTTTAAGTTTGAACCCACTAACCCTTGTCTTCTCACTACAGTCCCTAATGAAGAGTCCCTCCCCAGCATCCCTATAGGCCCCCTTCAGATATTGGAAGGCTGCTCTGAGGTCTCCATGCAGTCTTCTCTTCTCCGGGCTGAACAGTCACAACTTTCTCAGCCTATCTTCCTAAAGGGAGGTGCTCCAGTCCCCTGATCATCCTCATGGCCCTCCTCTGCACTTGTTCCAACACTTCCATGTCCTTTTGATGTTGAGGACACGAGAACTGCACACAATACTCCAAGTGAGGTCTCATGAGAGCAGAGTAGAGGGGCAGGATCACCTCCCTCGACCTGATGGTCACGCTCCTTCTGATGCAGCCTAGGATACGCTTGGCTTTCTGGGTTGCAAGAGCCCACTGCCGGCTCATGCTATTTTCTCATCCACCAACAACCCCAAGTCCTTCTTCACAGGGCTGCTCTCAATCTCTTCCCTGCTCAACCTGTAGCTGTGCCCGGGATTGCTCCAACCCAGGTGTAGGACCTTGCACTTGTCACGGTTAAACTTGATGAGGTTGGCATCAGCCCACCTCACAATCATGTCAAGGTCCCTCTGGATGGCATTCCTTCCCTCCAGCGTATCAACCAAACCACACAGCTTAGTGTCATCGGCAAACTTGCTGAGGGCGTACTCAATCCCACTGTCCATGTCACCGACAAAGATGTTGAACAAGACCAGTCCCAACACCAATCAATTCCTGAGGGACACCACTTGTTACTGGTCTCCAGCTGGACATTGAGCCAATGAGCACTACTCTTTGCATGCGGTCATCCAGCCAGCTCTCTATCCACCGAGTGGTCCAGCTATCAAATTGATGTCTCTCCAACTTAGAGACAAGGATGTTATGTGGGACAGTGTCAAACGCTTTGCAAAGTCCAGGTAGATGACAGTGATTGTCTCCAGAGGGGTCGCCTGCAGCGCCTGATCGGGGGGAGGCTCGGCGTCCAGGAGCTTCAACTCGGAGCAGCAACCGGCACCGAGGGAGCTTCAAGTCCTCGACAGCGCCTGTCCAGGAGCCGGAAGCTCAGCGGACACGAGCAGCTGACTCAGAGGGGGCAGTGCCAGGAGGAGCGGCGGCAGATTCAACCCGGGCAGCATCGGCCATTTCCGGCCTATTGCTGATGTGTCTGTCTCGAGAGGGGATGACTGCAGCGCCTGATAGAGGGGGAGGATAGGCGTCCAGGAGCTTCAGCTGTGGGCAGCGACAGGCACAGAGGGAGCTGGGTCAAAAAGATTAGATTAGGATTATGCATGTTTACAGACATGAATAAAGAGACAATGCAATTACTTTATCCTTGTTTCCTTAGGAAGCCAGAGCAGTAATTAGTTTTTCCAAGTTAATAAAAGAGAATATTCTTCTAAAAAAGTCTAGACTCATTCTTTTCACAATGGCAGAAGGAATGGCAGCAGGTTATTCTCAGCTTTCCTTGGCCAATACCAGATATCTTTCAAATTTTACCAAAGTATATGATTTCTGAAAGTTTGAATTCAGTGAAATGTTTGGCTTTGAAGTTAACTCAGGCAGTTCACAGCTTAGAACTTGTGTTTAAAATACAGCTCTAATATAGTTTTATTCCTCAAGTTCCTAAAGTGTTCACCATCAGACAGTATCTCATTTGGCTAGGGTCTTGTGAGGCCAGAATCACATCAAGCACCCAGGAGAGCTGTAAGACCCACTAGAATAAAAAAAAACCCAAACATGAAAACACCTTTCCTAAAACTTAACCCCAACTTCTCTTAACACTATTACATTTTTGGGGTCTTCTAAATCAGGTTTCTGTTTGCTTAACTGCCTTCTTAAGGCTGTCTCCAAATATCTTCATGGTTTTCCTTCCCCTATGGGATCTCAAGGCTCCACAACAGGGATTTTGTACAAGACATTTCATGTTTCTCTGTGCTTCAGTTCCCTGTTATCCAAATGCCGGCTTTTAGTTGTACATTGTAACTTTTTCTTTCTCCAAAAGGTAGAGAAATAAAATAATCCCTTAAAGTTGCTTTTCAATATGCAACAGATTTCATAAACTATTATGATAAAACCTTCCATGAGGATTTCAATAAGATTGATACTACAAGTCAGCAATTTAAGAAGAAGGTAGCTTTTGATATCCAGGTTTGTTTATATTCCAGGAAAAAAAAAAAAAAAGAGAACCAGCTCTAATCATGCTTTATCTGCTTTTTCTTTTTAAGCTGCTGTCTTTTGCTTAGAGAGATCATTTTTACAAAGAGCTTTTACAGTAGACCCAGTAGGCATTATTAGAATCAAACTGATGATATTCCTCCTTAGGGCTAAAGAAATGGAGATAAGAGAAGTAAATACAATATTCAAGGTAATTTTTAATAAAACTGAAAGTGGAAAAAAAAAAGAAAGATCTGTGCTTTCTTCAAATTTAGATGATTCCCTTTATCCTGAGAATAAATGCAACAATTTTCCAACCAAAATAATTTTCCAAAAGCAGAGAGTGTAGAAACAGTAGTTTTATAATAGCATATGTTTGCAAGTTTAACCACAAAGAAATAGCCACTTACTTTTCATGCAGAAGTTGATATGAAAAGAGGGTAGATATTATGAATTATTATGGTTGGTTGAAGAATGTATTTTGAAACTGCTTCAGAGTGAAGATCAGTGTTTTTGTGTAGGTGAGCATTTTTTCCAAAAGGTGTTTACTTTTTTTCAGTGCAGTGGATTGAATGATGCGAAGTGTCCTTATTTTTTTATGTACAAATACAGTTAGTTTCTTTTTGCCCACATTGGTACATACATGCACAAGTATGTACGTGTATCTGTTAAGATCTCAAAAATATTAACTAAGACAAAAACTATAATAATTCAGTCTGTTCAATTGCTTTAATAAATAGATATATCCCAGCTCCTAACTTGTGTAGTTATTGATCAAAATGTAGGCCAAACCTTCTCCTACATATTCAGAAGGCTAAATAAAATCATGAGTCTTCAACGCCTCTAAAACTACCTGAGAGAAATAAAAATTCTAGGGTTTCCAGGAATGAATATGTATGGATCAGTTAGTTGAACTTTTTCACTTTAGGAGCTTCAAATTATTTCTTTTTTCCAGTCTTTCCTTTTACCATAAGTTATTTCAAAGGTAAAACCTGAAAATCTTTGCTGACCAAAGCACCTTTCTTTTTTTTTTTTTTAATAATGTCCAAGTAGGTTATTTTTGTGCTTCCTGACATCTCCACTTTCTTTTCCTTTTCCCTTTAATATTAAACTAGCTAAAATATATTATTTCCTGAGAAAATCTGTGGCTTCAACAAACTGTCATCTTCCAGCCAACCCTTTCCAAATACTTCATTGAAAAATTTCAAAACTCTACTGTTTTTTCCCTGCTATGCTAATGCCTCACTCTGCTGTAATCATGACACAGAGTCAGTTTTTCTCCGTATAGGCACAAAGCCTATGGGAATGTGCACGTGTTAAGAGTCCTTGCAGCCTTTTTAAGTTGCAAGTGGCACCATTAACCCCAATAAGACTGTTCACTGGCATGTGCCGCAGTGCCCACTGCTTCTGGCCTTGTTTCCTCACCTAATCCTTTCCTAATAAGAAAAAAATTTTGCTAATAATTTCACTAAAATAGGAGCCAACATCAAAAAAAAAAAACTTCTCCCTGCCTAAATGTTGCCATGTACATGCCAGCTGAACAGCTTGAGATTACTATTTCTCTTACCTTAATAATCTGCTGTGAGAGTGACAGCTATCTCTGAGGGTCATTCAACCTGCTCCCTGTTACACCTTTATTTTCTGTGACTATAGAGAGCAACTATCTTAGATTGGATGTTTAACTTCTGGCTAGCTAAAACTAAAGGGATTAATCCCACATTCATTTTTTATCCCAGTCTGAGTCTGGACTCAAGCTTGGAGAAGCCAACAGAGCTCTTCCACTGACACCCACAGGCTTTGCCTTGCATTTCCCCACTGCAGTTACCATTAAAACAGAAGATCAATACTTAAAACGCTTCTTTATTTGCTACTGTCACTTTAGATGCAGCCTTCCCTGTATAAAAAGAGGAAATGCCCAAACTGTCACAGTAAATGTAATTACCAAGGTCTGGTAAATGTTTATGGCTTGGGCTTTTTTGTTTGTTTGTTTTCTTTGATGAGCAGCATGCAGCTTTCAAATCTGCTCCTCCAGTGAAAGGTTTATGTATTAGAAGAATCATGAGTGAGAAGACCCCATAAAAAGAGATGATCTGACAATAAAGGAGAAGTTAAGTGACACCAAACTCTCCTTGTCTCACATGCACATGCACACATGGAGTCCCATCTGCTTGCTCCCGATAACTCATTTGCACAGGGCACAACGAATGGCTCGGTTTTGAGCAGTCAGAATCAGCTGCAGCACACGTGCCTCTTCCTCTCTAATTCTTTATTGTTATTCCATGAACTGCGGTGGCCCCAAGCAGCAGGAGACAGGGACACATGTAACAGCTCTCACCCTCTGGCCCAGATACCAACCCCCTTTTTGTTAGGCTACAAACACTTCCCTGGACTCTCATTCACTACTGCAGAGCTGTTTGGAGCATTCGACTGACACTCTCATGGAGCTCGTTTTCTGTCCCTTTTAGCAATGCCCCTGCTCAGGAGGATAAAACATTCACAGACCTTTCAGGCTTTCAATGAATAAACCTGTAGCAAATCTCCACCAAAACCAACAAAAGCCTAGCAAATCCTTCTTTGTACTAGAAATGCAGCGATGGGGAGCCAATCAGGCATTTTTTTCCAAGTAACGAGGAGGTACTACCCACACTTGGCTTATCTATGCAGTGATTTGCATATATAACTCTCCGTGAAGAAGACGTATCCGCTCTCCTTGACCTTAGTAAATCAAAAGCAGACAGGTCACAACTTTAACTTATTTCTTCGGATACCAATCCGCCAACATACAGAATTGTATAAAACACATGCATAATACATAATACAGATCTGGTGCAGACCATCTGACTTCTTTTAACCCCCTAGTTCTGTATTTTAATGGTACTGAATTTAGACCTGTCATTTCATTTTCTTTTTGTGTCTGTTGAATATATTTGGCTAGAGTTTGTTCTGTGCATTTCCAATGAGGTCAGTAAGAAACTCAATGTTTACACAGATGTTTTATAGAGTAGAATCTGTCATTAATATTTAAATTGCATATATGTGTCTGCTGCAGTGTATATATTTATAGCTGGATTAGTATAGATATATGGAGGTATATGGAAATATATATTATTTACAGATAAAGACACACAGATACAGAGATATATATGTGAGATTTGAAGTAATTGGGAAGGTATCCTTCCCCTTATCATATATGGTTAATATAATTAATATACTATAAATCATCATATGGTGATATGTTGTTTCTTCTGCTCAAATAGGTGTAAATATCCTTGAGCAGCTCCAGACTTCTGAGTTACTAGAGAACATAGCTGGTTTTGAGTGTCAGCATTAGGAATCTGCTTTCTCTTCTGCCTGAAGTCAAGTGCAGCCCTGCACCAAGCAAATTTAATAATTTTTTTTTCAAAATGCTTTGACCCTGTTTGCCAAATCTGCAAATAGATCCAAGAGGAAGAACCAATGGTTTGACTGAGTGCGTCATACCTTGCCTTTGTAATACGTTTTTGGAAAGCCTGAAAGAAAAAAACTGCATTTCCCTAAAGCAAATCTTTCAGGTTTTGACATTTTATTTTGGGATATCTTGGGATATCTTGGAATCCAGTCACAAGTTGCAGGTGTCTAGAATATGAAAGAGATAGGGTGTCCCCACATCCCTTTGAAATGCAATTAGCCCTAAACCCGCCAGAAGAAAAAGCAAAA
This sequence comes from Myiopsitta monachus, assembly GCA_017639245.1. Taxonomy (NCBI): domain Eukaryota; kingdom Metazoa; phylum Chordata; class Aves; order Psittaciformes; family Psittacidae; genus Myiopsitta; species Myiopsitta monachus. The sequence goes on along the minus strand of CM029922.1, from coordinate 17,321,245 downwards.
ATGAAGTTTTTTAGCCTCATACTTTTGAGCAAAAATGATGTTCTGAAGAGGTATACATCAGGGCTATGTCTATGGTCATAGATAAGGTATGTGCAGATCTCATTTTACCAGACTGCATTCATGCTAGCTGTTCTCCACAGATTCACGGATTCACGGATTCATGGATTCACAGATTCACAGAATGGTTGGAAGGGATCACTGGAACTCTAGTCCAACCTCCTTGCTCAAGCAGGGCCACCTAGTGCCCATTACTTAGGATTGTGTCTAGACAGCTCTTCAATATCTCCAGGGAAGGAGACACCACAACTTCTCTGGGCAACCACTTTCCCCTCACTTTTCCTCACTCTCTCCCTCAGAAGACCCCACAGGAAGGCACTATACATCCTGGCTGTATAGCTCCTAGTCCATGCAACCCTATCTAGCTTTTATCTTGCTAACTCAGGAGTGCAGAGGGAAGAAAAGGTTTCACCCGGAGGATAGAACATTTTCAGCATGAACGTCTTAGCTTCAGCCCTTGCTTCCAGAGTTGTTTCTCTGTTACATGAAATAACTGTTTACTGCAAAATAAAGTCCTTTGAACAGAGACTGGGGCCCACACTCACCTCATGTGAGTACTAACTGCTAAACTCATGAGATTGCACTCCTCTGCATGGAAGTCTGCATTTTAGTATTTCTATTCTTCAGCACTATCATGAAGCTTTACCAAACCTAGTGCAGGTGGATGATGCTAAAGTGATTAATGAACTAAAACTGATGGTTGCTTAGATGCACATGGCTTCATGACCTAATTCTGCTTGCCATTTGCAAGCAGGATATACTGCTGGCTACTAATGCATGTACTGGCTGTGTGGAGAAAGACTGATTTCCCTAAGCTAAAACCAACCAGGAGAAAAACTGAGTGGGAGAGAGAAATGTAACCTCTCCCAGAAAGGAGTGGCCTGGCATCTCTCAATGTTGCTTATAAAACAGGCCACAAAATTAAGCATTCTCAAAGTCACAAAATAAATCTTATTCAGGTGAAAATAGTAAATGAACCCTGGTTTAAAGAGAAAATGGTTATCTTTAATATTTAAAGACAAGACACAGGATAGAGTAAATGCAGAGCTGGGAAAACTGTTAGCTGGGAGGGAGAACAAGAAGATAGGAAATTGCTTGCATCAATATAATTCCCATGGCCAATGGCACTAAAGAAAATCACAATTATTTAAAATTATCAATGACAAAATAAAGAACCCAATCAATGAAAACCTTTGCTAATGAAGAAGTTGCTAAAATGTGACTGCTACCTACGTAAGATAAGGAGAGAGCATAGCCCTACAAATTTGGCATGACTGTAAGAATCCACAGCACCCCTTCATCTTCAGCCAAATGTTCAGTTTTAATCCCTGTTTCAGGAAAAATAAAGCAGAACAGAAAGGGTATAAGCAGAGCAAACAAGTATAATCACAAATTAAAAGAAAGTAAATTTGGTCTATAAGGGAGGTAAATGAGATGCTTATATTTATATTTTCCTTTTGAAGAAAAAAAGTTAAACTGAAACTTTCCAAGGGATTTTAAAGGCAAAAGTGTTTAATTGCCAAAAGAAGTCATTTTATATGCAATTAATCCATGGCATTTGATGTCGCATTTTATAACAGCAGCAAAATACCTATCAATATCTTAACATATGTAGGGATAAAATGAGGATATTCTGTTTTAAATAGAAGCTCAAAAGCTATTGAGATGCAGTTTAACTTTACTTACATGAGCACTGCTTATGTCAGGTTTGTATTTAACAGCCATTATCAGCTTTATTCACCAGTGATTAGATGATTAGGAGGAATTCTTAATGCTTGCTATTTACTTGGCTATCACAATCCTATTTTTCTTTTTTTCCTTTTTTTTCCCCAAGTGCCTACCATATTAAAAATATACACATCTTTTCTTTGTTTTCAACTTGCATGTTTTAATTAAAAAAGTCACTTATACATTGTTCCATACAGAATGATATCTGCAAAGTGCTGTGTGACGGTGTTCAAGCTAGACCTTCCATAGCATCTCCTTCATTAAAGGCCCTTATAAACAGGTTAGAGGATCACCTCGGAGAAACAACATAGGTAAAGCTGATCCTGCCCTAGGGCTGGGGCATCGAAGAGGTGACCTTTTGAGGTCCCCTCCAGACTTACAAGTCTATGTTTCATTATTCTGATACAGCAAATTGCTGTGCCCCATTAAAATGAATGCACTGATACAAAACGCATTTATGGAAGTCCCAGGAGATCTCATTAGAGTGAGGTGAGATTGTGTTCTAACCCTCTATTTTTTTATAAATGTAGAAACCAACCAAAAAATAACATGTAACCAAGGGGCAGAAACACACAAATAAATAATTAGCCCATACTTATTGGAATTAAATCACTTTAAAATCATCCACTTTGGGATATCCTTCTGAACCATCTTACCTTGGCTTCAGTTGGAGTCTGTCCATGGGAGAAGATGTACCTGATGCGGCTGAGTTTCTAATTGACATTGGAGCTTTACTTCTGCAACTCAGAGCTCATTCTCTGTTTCTGTAGGATCCAATTCTGAAAACCTAATGTGTGTTTGTAGTTTAAACTACCTGTTAGAATGCAAGTGAGACAAGCCAGGCTATCATATTCTTAGTAGTTTACCTGGAGGGATTCCTGCAAAGTAACAGCAGAACTGAACTTTGAGCATCCACAGAGAAGTGGGAAGAGCTGGGATAGAGCATGGGAGTAGAAGAGTTAGTGGAGGAAGGGTCTGAGTCCACCACAAACTATGTAGACTGGGGAAATTAAAATTAGTTAAGTTCTACTATAACTGCACATTCAAAAGAAAAAAAAAAAAACAAACAAAACCAAAACCAGAAATGCTGTATTATACTCACTATGTAGTTTCAGTTTCAGCAGGGGGCTGAAGTAAACCTCTCAATGAAAGAGATGACTGGGTTTAGTTACAAGCGCCCTTTGGAGTTTAAGGATGATCATATTTTCTAAACTTTTTTTTTCCTGGGCACTGATAAAAACTATAGAGAGCAAACCTCCAGCACTGCTCTGTGTAGCTAGTAGCTAGATAAAGACACATAGATCAGGGAATGTGGGTCAAAAATAGAGAAGACAGTCCAGACTGACTGGACATGCACTGAGGAGGACTCATTGCTGCAGGCAGTCACCAGGAAGAGGTAACTAGGAGAGAAAATATGAATTGATCATTTACAGAATTGTCAGTTTGCTGAAGTTGTAGGGAAAGAACAGTTTCTCCTTGTGACTGGAAAAGTAATGTGCATATTTTGTGTAGGCAAAATGAAAAAATATTTAAAAGTTACTGTCTAATTTAAAATGTCATATGTATGCATGCATGCCTGTGCGTATTTGTTTAATTTCTCAGACCAAGCTCAAATCAACTAGCTGTTACCAGGTTAGGTGGTATTAATTTGATTCAATCTATTACAGCTAATGGGACTGTTCATGATACGAAGCTTCTCACCAACAGGTAGGGTCATATTTTCCGGTAGCCTCAGACATAGCTAACAACTACTAAGATACCTACTTTCCCCACATTTTTTATACATTAAAATGAATAAATGTTTAAATTACAAAATACAGAGTGGTTTTTCCTCCCCTACTAGCAATTATTTTTTGAGCCTTCAGTCTTCCTTTTTTTTTTCCCCATTTTTTTCCTCAGTTCCATAACTGTTCTATAATTCAAATGTGATATTATGGGTGGACTTGATGACTTGGACAGTGGGATTGAGTGTTCCCTCAACAAGTCTGCCGATGACACCAACCTGTGTGGTTTGGTTGATATGCTGGAGGGAAAGAATGCCATCCAGAGGGACCTTGACACGCTTGTGATGTGGGCCAATGCCAACCTCATGAAGTTTAACCATGACAAGGTCCTACACCTGTGTGGGAGCAATCCCGGGCACAGGTACAGGTTGGGCAGGGAAGAGATTCAGAGCAGCCCTGAGGAGAAAGATTTGGGGGTGTTGGTTGATGAGAAAATGAACATGAGCCAGCAGTGTGCACTCGCAGCCCAGAAAGCCAACCATATCCTGGGCTGCATCAAAAGGAGCGTGACCAGCAGGTCAAGGGAGGTGATCCTGCCCCTCTCCTCTGCTCTCATGAGACCTCACTTGGAGTATTGTGTGCAGTTCTGGTGTCCTCAACATCAAAAGGACATGGAAGTGTTGGAACAAGTGCAGAGGAGGGCCACGAGGATGATCAGGGGACTGGAACTCCTCCCGTATGAAGATAGGCTGAGAAAGGCCCAGGGAAGTTGTGAATGCTTCATCACTGGTGGTGTTCAAAGCCGGATTGGACAGAGGCTTGGGTGACATGGTTTAGTGTGAGGTGTCCCTGCCCCTCGCAGGGGGTTTGGAACTGGATGATCTTAAGGTCCTTTCCAACCCTAACTATTCTATGATTCTATGATTCTATGACTTGCTTCTCTTCTGTTAGTGGCATCTAGCAGGTAATCTATAATCCTTTGGGAATGAAAGACTAATTCTCAAAGATTTGTGAAGGTAACTGATTTCAACTTCTGCTGTTAGGCTTACTTTCACTGCACAAGAATTGTGTGTTCACCATAGAAATCTTAGGAGCCCACAAACTTATACAGAAATGCTGAAATTCTTCTCTTTAGATAAACATTTAGCCATGGAAATTGTAGAATTCATTTGTCCTCTGTTCCCTGCCCCACAGAATAGACACTTCAACAATTCTTTGTTCAGTAACAGTTGGGTCATAATACCCAGATAGTTTCAAACCATGTAGGATATTAGATGACACATAGAAACTAACAGTGGAAAGTGATCCAGGCTATAGAGGCTAAAATTTAACATTTCTAGGTAAAGATAAAGGCCCAAAGAAGAAGACCCTAGAAAAACTATGATCTCTTAGGCAAATCAGAGATCTTGGCTCTGCAATGGTTGGACCCAAACAGCAGTATAATTTATTTTCCTGAGATAGAGACAGCAACACAGCAAACCTCGAAATTTTCTTTACCTGAATGCCAGTTCATTTTTACCATGACATCATTCTTTGTCCCACTGCCTAAGATGTGCATATGAGCCCTCTGAGAAGCTTTGTCTTCACCTTTTGATTAAAATATTGCCTCCCCAATGGTAACGTTCTTGTGAACAATGCACCCAGTACTCGGTGGGAAGGAAAGGAGAACATGTTGGGGAAAACCTGGATAAAAGGAGTCTGATCATTTATGAATTTATCTATCACAAAAATCTCCTACTAATTATCTGCTACCCATTTTAATACACTAGAGAGGACAACTGTACTTTTGGGAATCAACCTTAGCAATGCAGACAGTGACCTGGAATCCTCATTTGCATCACTTATCCTGCATGAGGATCATTTCTTCCAGTGCCAATTACAAGACTAGGCCTAAAATTAGTGAAATTGCCAAGCAAAACCTAGAAATTGAGTAAAAGAGCTGAAGAGCATAAGACAAAACAAAAGGGAGTTACTTTTAGATGATATGTGAAGTGAAATAAGAGGGTATTTGAGAAAAAAGAAAGACAAAGTGCTACCACAAGTAGAGGAACTACGGAAAAGAAAAAACACACCAAAGTTAGGATAGGGGGAAACTGGAAAGGGAAAGTTAGGGAAGCTTTTCTCTGTTTCAGATCCACTTCTTTTATTTGTCAGAGGGACTTCTGATTTCCACTGATGTGAAAAGCAAAGCCTGTGAGATTCATTCCATCTCATTACAAGCACAATTAGATGCTTCTCTCATATTACCTCATATTTTCTATAGTCATGGACCGTTCTAAGAAGAGTTTATGCCATTCATACAGTAGAATTAGAAATACGTAGTTTGAATAATGGAGAGTCAAGCTTACCTTTTAAGCATCTCCCATCATTTCGGAATATGAATTCATGAGCATTGTAATTTCTCTTAATAATATTATTCAGAACCTATTTTTGTTTTCTTATCAAACCTATTTAAAATCATGAACTTCACTGTGTAATAATTTACTTCATAGCACTTTTATTTCTCCTTTAAGGTTTTTATTATTAATGAGCATGTATTATTTTATAGCACAGAATACTGATACTTTTACTTATAAAGATAGTAGGAAAGTGTCATTTGATCATCTAATGACCTCTGGTGGATGAATCTAATTGACTCACAAACACATAATATTCCACACTGGTTTTAGCTTGTAGTGATTGCTTTATTACTGTGCTGTGCACAGACAGCTTCTCCATGCTGAAGAAATACTCAGACTTTAAAACTAATCCTGTCCAAAACAAGGAAGGAAAGTCACATGTCTCAAAAGTGTCTCAGGAGCTGAAAACAATAAAGCCCTCTAATAATAAATACACATAAATTCTAACTTTGTGATCTTCTTGTGATCCCAAGGGCTCTTTCTTTTGTGAGGTTTGGTGGAACGCACACAAAAGGCAGCTTTCTGGCCTATGTTGCTGATCCTTTTTACATCCCATGCACACCTCTCTAGCTCTAATTTTATACTACACACTGAGAATCTGATTACGTATCCACCTTCCCCTGCTATAAACATTTTAAATACCTCTTTTCAAAATATAGTGAGTTGAATTTCACTCAAATGAAAGTATGTTTTTCTTGCAAACTCTGGTTTGTCTCTGGTTCCCCTGGAAGGGGAACTTACTAAAACTAAATACTAAAAACTTACTAAACAAAGGAAAGGGTACCTTAATGATGTTAAATCTTCATGAGAAAAGTTTTTAGATGAGATACATGGATTGGAGTGAAATAGTTAAAGAAGTCTTAGCCTGTAAATCAGCATGCAGAATAAGACCTTGTTTATGACACAAGCGCTTGGACTGAGGTTTTAGAAACAAAACTTGGTGAGAATTAATGCTCTGATGAGGAGTTGTCTTCAGGTATTATACTGGGTTCAGCAGTAGCAGTCACTTTTCTCCTTCTTAGTAGATGGTGCAGTGCTGTGTCTTTGACTTTCAGCCTGGGAACAGCACTGATAACACCGATGTTTTTAGTTGCTGCTCGGTAATGTTTACTCTGACCAAGGACTTTCTGAGTCTCATGCTCTGCCAGTGAGGGGGGGAAGCCAGGAGGAAGCAGAGACAGGACACCTGACCCAAACTAGCCAAAGATGTATTCCATACCACAGCACGTCATGCCCAGTATATAAACTGGGGGCAGTTATCCATAAGGGCTAGATCACTGCTGGGTCGGGCTGGGTATCGGTCAGCAGGTGTTGAGTGGTTGTATTCTCTTCCCTTGTCATTTCCCTTATTGTTATTATTATGGGTGGTAGCAGCAGTGGTTTGTGCTATACCTTAGTTACTGGACTGCTCTTATCTCAACCTGTGGGAGTTACATTCTTTTGATTCTCCTCCCCATCCCTCCAGGAGCAGGGGGGAGGAAGGTGGGGAGTGAGAGAGAGGCTGAGTGGTTTCTGGATTTAAACCATGACAGGTGTTTTCACAGGCCATTTTTTTTATCTCTAATTTGGGGGGGGACGCATGGTGTAATCTCCATTAAGAGTATAAATCTAGATGAGAGTATGAATTTACACCAGTGCAATGGGGATTACTGTCCAGACCATGGTTACATGGTTAGTTCAATGTGGGCACAAGAGGGAGAACAGATTAGCACTGTGTATTGGTTGCACAATGGGATAATAAGGAAACCCATGAGAGAGATTCTTGCAAAACTACACTACAAAACATGTAAGCACCTATCGCTACTCAAAAGGAGACAAATTAATGAAAAAAAAGAAAGGAAATCAAGAAGAAATCCTTTCAAGTTACACTTTGTTTGCTACATATTTGTGGAGGCTGCAAAAGCTTTTTGTTCATCTCAGGTGTTCCTAAAAAGTAGTGATATAAAGACTGAACAATAAGAAAATTAAAAAAAAAAAAAAAGGCAAAACAGTGGTCCTGCTTTGAATTTATAGCAAGATTCCTTTATTTCATTCAGTCTGAGAGTTTCTTGAAAAGGCTATAAAAGTACATCACCAACTTTAATGCATTTTTATTTTTAACTGCAAAAGTATGTAAAGTGAGACTGTACCCATCTCCTCCTGTAGTCATGTTTTATTAATCTTTATTCCCTTCTGTGTTTCTATGAAATACATTTTGTTACCTGAGTGTCAGTTATGCCTACAAGGGGTGCTGTTAAGGTGCAAATGCTGATAGAGGCTGTGTATGTTTGCTGCTGGTGTTGCAACCTAGAGGGTAACAGAACAGATGGGTCCTAAAAGCTTCTGTATCTTCTAGAGAGCTTCCTCACTTAATGCAGAGACCTTTCTGTCAAGGACTCCACATAGGTCAGTTTCCAAAAGCCATGTAGAATGATCTGAAGCATGGGTGCCTGTTCTGCTAGCTCTGCCATTAAAGGTCTTCTTAGATGCTATTTTCACCTCTCTTTAATCCCTAGTATAAACCTGGATTTATCAGGCTGAACTGCAAAGGCAATGGAGGTTTTTACTCTGCCTGAGCTGTACTTTCCCTCTATACTCTGTCTGTTATATCCATTCTACAAACTGAGATTCATTCTAGCTATATCTGTCTCTAAATAGACGGACATCCTGCACAGAGCAAATCTTCCCCTCATCTAAATTACTTGTCTCCCATTTGCCTCTGTTACTTGTTTTTATTCCTACACGCAACCCTGGCACCAGCATAAGAGTCTCTTGGACAGAAAACAAAATCCTTTAACAATTCCCCAACCTAGAAGTCTTGCTGGGGAGGAAATGGGAAACTTCTTCCCCTTCACTCTTGCTACTAGTAGCTGAATCAATGGAGGTCATTATATTCCTTGCCCAAGAAGTCGAGGGGTCAGGAAAGAGCAGCTTTGTTGAGGAGTTGCTCCAGCCTGATATTATGGATTTGAACAATGAAAACAGACCTGAATTGTGAGAACCCATGTGAGATTATTTAAAGCAAGATAAAGTAATTTTAAACATTGCTATTGCAAGTGCGATTTGGATCATGAAGGGCACCCCTCTAGTTAGAACTCTGGAGAGGATTAGTGGGCTGAGCAGGAGGAGGGAGCAGAAGGATCAGAAGCCAGACTAAAACAGAGCTGCCAGAGCTCTGGGTGATGAAAATTCACCTCTGGGTGTCTATATGAAACACCAGGTGACAGATTTTGGGTCCCCCAAAAGTCCCCTCATATCAAAGGCCAAAAATGATGAGAAAGAGGGACTTAAGATGAGTTTTTTACTGACTCAGGAAACTTCTAACTTGTCCAGGGGAAGTGCTGATCCCTTACACTAGGGCAGTCACTCTTGGGGCATTAGGAGAGAAAGTTGTAGTTCCTTCCTTCCTTCCTGCCTTCCTGCCTGCCTGCCTTCCTGCCTACCTTCCTTCCTGCCTGCCTTCCTTCCTGCCTGCCTTCGTGCCTTCCTACCTTCCTCTTCCTTTCTGCCTTCCTGCCTGCCTTCATTTTTTGTCAATTCTGTCTTCTACTGAAATTAGAATCAGCTTAAACTCCAAACCAGGAAGGGGAAGTATTTTCCCCCTTCCATTTTAGAACCCTCAGAACTGAACATTTAGAAAATTTGGGGGTTTTGCAAGTTTCGGTGGGAAAAGTAAGCATGTTGAAAGGAATCTTCCAAGGAATAGCTCCAGATTGAGTCACTGGCATTTTCACCTGGAAAACAAGTGGATTTGTTCTCATAACTTTCTTGTTGTTTCCCTTATGCAGAGGAAGGCACACCTGTATTCATCCCATATTTCTTTTGGTATCAAACAAAATCAACCTTCACCATGGAGCCCATGTTTGTGCCTCATTCTCTCCATTTACTAACCTTTGAGTTGTTAATTTTCTGTTTAATGTGTCCACTTAAGATGCTAAAAATTAAATTATACAACCAAAACCAGGGCAGCAGGAAGGGTGCACCCTGCTCCTTAGACATAGAGCAGCAGCTTGTCAGGTATGTGTGTCACAGATGAACCTTGGTGTGTGACCACAACCTGAGGCAGATACAAAGCAAAGCATGGCTAGACCATGATGGAGTAGCACACGTGCTTTCAGTTCCTGACATTTAGCTGAAAAATAGGCATCCATTTGGCAATGGAAGGCCTGGTCGTATGTCAAAGCCCTGTGTCAACATGTGACCAAATGGTTTTTATAGATCTAAGACATTTTCTACATGACCTAGAGGAAGTTGCCTTGATTTTGTTAAAATGATTGCTAAACTCATGAGAGAAACAACAAATTATGAAGGTGCTGGTGAGGGTATCTTTCCACTATTTGTTTTTTGTAACGGGATGTTTTACAGTGGTTAGGTGTATATAAAATTATTTGGAAGCTTTGGACAGATTTTTTTAGACAAGATATTCAGGTACCCAAAAATCATAAGTTAGCCACTGAGGTACTTTTGAAAATCCCATTAGGTCTCTGATTTGCATCTTTAGGCATCTCACTACCTTTAAAAATGTTGCCCCTTGTGCCAGTGAAAATTTGATCTTTTGCATATTAGCCTCTATTCCACAAAATGTGCAAAAGTTACACTCATTTTGTTGTATTGAGGGGATAAAACACATAAAATTCTAGAGACATTAGCCGTCAATTCAATCTCAATCACAAAACAGCAATATTATCACTGTCCTTTTGTTTCTTTGTTTCACTTTCTAAAATTCCTGTAATTATATGCAATTACCTATTACGCTGGAAATTGGCTCTCCTAGACAAAGAAGCTGATTTTTTTTCCTTAACTGTACAAAATATGCAATTTAAAAAAGTGAGCAGTTTGACTGTGGAGAAAAATGAGGCTACAGCGGTAAGATTTTGTTATCCTTTTAGTATCAAATCACAAAACCCATTACATTATTTATCCTACAGGCAGGCCTTGTGCTGCAAACACTGAATACAATTGCGTACCCTACGAAAAGGAATGTGTGCTTTTTGATTGCCCTAATTTAAACAACCCTTAATTTCATTAGCTTTTTTCATATGGGAAATCAAAACAATTTATTTTAAAGCATGGATATGAACCACTGATTTTTTAAAAATCCTAAAGACTGTGTATTACACTATGCATATACATATGACTATGCATATACACACACACACATAAACCAAAGTGTACGATTTATATTAAACATGTGCACGTGAACATGTGCACACACAAACAGGAAAATAGTTTTTTCTTTCCTATCACTGTAGCATCCAATACTCAAAAAATAGGAGTCCATATGAACCAAGGGCTTTCAAAAAATAAATCCCAGTAAAGTCATACTTCTGTCCTGTGTTTGAAATATCTTGGGTTTCTCATAAGCTATAATTCGAACTACTGAGTCGTAAAATTAATCTTTTTTATTAGTCTTTTTTTCAGTGATTTTTTTTTAATGTTGCTTTACTTCAGCTATTGGAAAACTGAGCAAGCTATAGGCGGGAGGATAAGTTTCAGTGTGCATCTGTGGGATGTAGAAGAGCACACATTTCATTCTCATTAACTTCAGTTTTATCACAAGAAAAATATCTTCGTATAATGGTATTATACCATGTTGCATTTTCAGAACCTTTAAACCTGAACTGTATTTAGGAACAAACAGTCAAGCCAGGAGATAAATTCTTTAATTTGTGTATGGCTATGCCTATGAAACTGCTGTGTGGTTAGTGTGCCTTGCCTGCCGCACATGTGTAAGGATGTGTATAGGATACTGTTGTAGTAGTCATGCTGTTATGCTATGGTAGCATGTCCTTCATGCTATCTATCATTACATTGTAATCTGTATAACTTTTGGACAGAGAATATGCATTCTCAGTCATGGACACTGAAACATATAGAATCCTGAGGAAGAAAAGTTGCTGATAATGGCTGTGATTGACGACAGATTATTTAGTTGATGTAAGCCACTTTAAGGTTTGATCCTACACAAAGCAGCTTTGGCCGTTGCTTTCAGCAAAGCCTAAGTTAAGTGTCTGCTTATTTAAGGCAGCTTTTCCCATAGTGCTTCTCTTCAGAATTGCCCTCCTTTGTGGAAGATTCTCCTAATTTGAGATCTCCTGTAGTCAAAACGTTAAATACCAGCAGCACTTGTCAGCGACATACAAGTCCTGTCAGTTTTGCAGCAAGCAAAAAAAGCCAGGTAGAGTATTTTGTATGGTTTAGCCTGTTTTAATCTCACTCAGATAATCTGACCTCTCAGGATGCTTATTTTGTTTTAACATAACAGCGCATTCATTCAGGATTCTAGGTAATATGGAAGCTATTGGCAGGGCAAACAGGTTGCAACAGAGATGTGAGCTTTGTCCTTTGTCCTTTCAAGGGGTTAAAACTGGAAAGGAAAAAAAAAAAAAGAGGGAGAGGAAAAGAAAAAATAAAAGGTTAGTGTTTTCTGTCCATTAAAGAGAGTATTCTGCTCTGAAACCAAATTGGTCATGCATTCTTCCTGTGTTTCCTGGCAGAGAGGAGACTGACTGCAGCACCTGCCTTCCCTGAGCACCCGTCCTGCTCCCACACTGCCCTCACACTCCTGGATCTGTCACTTATTACCCCACTCACAGGACCAAAGGAGTTTTGAAAATGCCGATTTTCCTTAGTTGGCTCCATATGAAATTCCTCCTGGAGCATAGCTGGAAGTTGTTGGTTCTATTTTTTTTTTTCCTTTTTCTTTTTTTTTTTTTCTGGTCTCTTTTTTTTTTTTTTTTCTTTCAGGACAAAACTGTACTCATTCGGGGTGAATGATCTGGATACCATATAATTTTTGGGGGGGAAATGGACAATGCTCTGTTTTATTCTTCTCCCTCACATTTACCCTCAGTAAACACCATCAAAATTTTTGAAAAGAATTGTTTTCTTTTCCTGAAGAGGTGTGCTCAAACTTTTTTTTCCTAAATTCCATGAAAAAATTCTCTTCAGCAGTTTCTCTTTAACTCTTTGAATTATCTGGTTTTCAGCTTCCTTCCACAGATTTATCTCCAGTTTTAATTTCTTAGCTCAGCCATTGCATCTGGGAACTAAAATGTTAACAAAATTATCCAATATCTTAGAGAGGAGAAGACATTTCCACTAAAAATGGTATTTCTTTAATTTGGTATCAAATTTAGGAGGAAAAAACACCTGCTAACAACAACAGTTCCTGTCTGATATATTCACTGGCAGGAGTATTTTAGAAAGCCAGTAATTTTCTCCAAAACAAATGTACCAGAAACTTCCACTTCAAAATGGAAGTGTTTCCTTTTCTGTGATTTTCCTCACTGAATTGTTGCAATCTGCAAAAGAATAAGAAAAAGGTAGCTTCTAAAATAATTTTTATAAATTATTACTTTATTTATGAAACCTTAATATGTTTTATTCCCTTTCACTTTTATGCAGAAGCAATTAATTGGGACTGAATTCATCCCCCAAGCATCTATCCAGTGAAAGGTTCATATTCCATGGACTGAACTCTCCTATAAAACAGCAGAAGAAAGACGAAAGGTCTCAGCTGGCAGTAGGTGTCCCATTTTTCCCATGCCACTGATCACTCTAGGACAATTTTTAGGGAAGCAGGCAGTAAGATCTGCGAGTGACATGGATTAGATGGATTAGGAGGTATGGATTGCATGGTATAAGGATTTCAAGAATAGAAAACCCAGTCTGACCCATCCTGGTGTGCTTGTGCCATTCTAGTGGCAAGACTAACAAGTGGGAATGGCTCTGAGCAATGATGTCACCTCAGAGCAAAGTGGTTGCCAACAAAACCAGGCTGGTCTGACTGTGTCTTGTTTCCTACTCCTGCTAAAGATGCTCTTATTCTTTCCTTACCCCAGTCTATGCTCATTGCAGCAGGACAAGATTAATCCATCTCCTAGCAGAGGCAGCTGGGGTTATGCATGTTTATGGAGAACTTGTGAAAAAAAAAAAACCATATGCCATTCCCTCTAAAGGTTGAACACTTTTAATTTCAATGGTCATGTAAAGTTGAAAGGAAAGAAACCAGGAAAAGACTCTTACCACATTAGTATTGATGGCACATATTAATGTTCTTTTTTCTTCTTTAAAATGGGAAAAAAGCACATTTTCAAATTCAACTGTTGCACTTAAGCATGTCAGAAATAACTGAAAGAAGTGGCTATGGAAAGTTGTCGTAGTTTAAGTCTCTAAAACTCACGAAAGTTGCTCACTCACTCACTGGCCCTCTTTCTTCCCCCAGTCCCGGGGGGGATGGGGAGGAGAATCAAAAGAATTCAACTCCCACAGGTTGAGGTAAGAACAGTTTAGTAACTAAACTATAACACAAATCACTACTGCAGCCACCAATGATAATACAAGAGAAATACAAGGAAAGAGAATACAACTGCTCACCAAGCCCGACCCAGCCAGTGCATCCCCCAGCAGTGAATCCCCTAGTACCAAAAACCTGATCATGCCGTGCACCCCCAGTCCACCACCACATCCTTCCGGGTCTCTGCCCTCCATGTTCACATCCTGGACATGACGTGCTGTGGTATGGAATAACCTCTTTGGTCAGTTTGGGTCAGGTGTCCTGTCTCTGCCTCCTCCCGGCTCCCCCTCCTCCCTGGCATAGCATGAGACTCAGAAAGTCCTTGGCCAGAAAAAACATTACCAAGCAGTAACTGAAAACACTGGTGTTATCAGTGCTGCTCCCAGGCCCAAAATCAAAAACACAACGCTGCACCAGCTACCAAGAAGGATTAAAAATGACTGCTACTGCTGAACCCATGAGAAAAGTGTAATAAAACAGGCAATTTGGATAATTTTAATGAAAGATGTGTGAAGGGCAGATTTGTCCCATTCTTATGATTTTTGTGATCTATTACGGCTAGCAAAATGTTTTTGACACCATTGGCTGAAAAGTACTGCAGGAGTATTGTTTGGTGTCTTACTGGAGGGGGGCTGAAGGATTTCAGCTCTTTGCTAGGAGAAACAGGGGAACAGAAAGCTGACTGCAGGTAGATCCTATTAACCTTGTAATAACACATGTCAACAAGAAGTGATTCTGAGAATTCTGAAGGTTTATCCAGTATCTCAGCTTCCATTTTGCACTGTGTACATGTGCTGTGGTTGTATCTCCTGAACAACATAAGCAGCTTGGGAGAGGCATTCTCTCTATATCAAGTTGTTATATCCTCTTCTACACAAAATTGCCAGGTCTCTGATAGGCTCATAGTAGTGAAACAAAAGAAAAAAGTTAAATCATTAATTTAAATTTTCTTCTTAATAAGTGACTTCAGAGGAAAATATGGTTTCATTGTCCTCTGGAATATACCTCTTCAGGTATCACCTATGGGCTTTTATCTGCATGCATTTTCTTGGTGTTTTTTTTCTAATGAAGCAGTGAGTGCGCACATGCCACCAATCCCACCAATGTTATTTGAGGGCTTGAAGGGCACTTTCTCTTATGAGATCCAGTTGTGTCCATTTTGGTGCTGCCAAGCCTTTGGCAATGTGTTTAGATTAAAGAAAGGTGCTCCTTGTAACCAAATCCTCTTTCCTGGGGGTAACTCATTCTCCACCTCCAGAACCATCTCCAGGAACACACTAGGCTGAAAGATAGATGGTTCTTAAATAATTTCATCCTTACTGCTCAGATTGATATCTATGAACAGATGTTCATTACAAGGAAAGCAATAGTTGAAAAGCAGATGGTATAGAAAATGTCTGTGCAGGTTTAGTCTGGGTTGCCTTTTATACTACTTAGCACTGTTCTCACTGAAATGCTGGGTCTATAGGAATACATTGCAAGGTTTTAAACAGAACACCCCTACCCCCTTGTGGCATAATGGCATTTCTGGAATGGAAAGGTTATCAAAAACACATTAATTAGGTGGTGAAGCGACCCTGGACAGCTGTCCCATTCCCTCCTCACACGGAGCTCTTTAAGGCTTAGCGCAACTATTCATGCAGTGTCCTACAGTATGAATTTAGACTTATGCTAAAGAAATCAAATCAACAAAAACAATAGATGAAAGCTGAAGAGCTGGTATTATTTTGGCTTTTGTCCACTTGCTTGTTTTCTTCTCTGTTGTGCTTTAAATGTCAATTCTTGCCACTGAACCAGCTCAGCTTTTGCCAACATATTATGCAGGGGGTTATGGTGCATTGTGTTTCCAGGGCATGACATGTGGTAGAAGGTTGGTTCAGGATGAATTCAGATGGGTGACACTTTCACACACAGCAAGGTCGATAAAAAATAATCTTGAACAGATTTCAGCACAGATGCCAAAACCCACCAGATTAGTGTACTCCTTTCTTTATGCAATGGCAGTTACTTTATTTGCTTTGTAAGTGAAGCAGCACTATTACTCCAGTAATAATCACATTAGTAGTATAAACACAGTGGAGTAAAGATGCTATTAAACATGAACAAGTATCTAAAAAAAAAAAAAAAAGTCTGATCACAAATTTTTATTCTCAGTTGTTCCTTGATTATATATATTGAATAAGAAACTCATGCAGAGAATGTTTTTTATGAGTTTGACGCTAGTTAGAGGTACTTTTCTTGTATCCACTGGTATGGATACAAGAAAATTATTAGATTAGAGATGAATATATCCATTGTCAAGACTGAACTCACCAGTGACAACCAATTTAGGACACCTTAATGCCTTGTTTCTGATTTTACAGAGGTCACTTTTGACTTTCAGAGCAGTATAAATCTGTATTTCATCAGCTACAGGGGAAGCTGTGGATGGATTCTCTGAACTTGTGGAAATGATCACCCAAAACACTAACTCTGATCATTCACATGCCTTTGTACAACATTTCCTTACCAAAGAATTTGCTGCTTGCGAGTTTCCTGATTTGGTTTGTGTTTTGGTTCGGTTTGTTTGGGTTTTTTGTTTTTCTATTTAAACATCACCTAATGTGTATCTGGTACTAATGAGAGCCTGGGAGTAAGCTCAAATAGCAAATAGATAATAGTCTTAGCAGCTCTGTTTCATTTCCAGACTCCGTGCTATATGTGTTTAGTGTCTTTCAAAATCCCCCTGTCTAAAGTATCATGGAAACTCAGTCATATTTTATAAGAATAAATTGTTTGGCTTTTTCATTTGCAGGTAAAAGTTTGAAGACATAATTTTTACATGGAGTACCCTAAAGGCTCAGAAACCATAAGGCAAATAGAATGAACCCAGAATGTACTCCTTTATTAAGGATCATGTTTGCTAAAACAGTCTCATGCTTTCTGAGGCCTGACTCATAAGAATGCTTGAACTTCAAGATATTGCAGTCTACTTCCCATCCTCAAGGCCTTCTTTCAAGAAGGATGATTTTTGATTTTATGATGCATCTGTTTATATGAGTAACAGCCGCTGCATGTGTGGTACTTTGCCAGAGTGCACACAGCTCGGAGGAACTGATATGAACAACAGCTTTGACTTATTCATCTTTCTTATTTTAATGTCCAGGAGTTAAGAATAAATGTAGATCTCACTGGGAACAGTAATGTCCTTCTATTCTCATAGAATACAGTATACATCAAAACATAATCTGAGATATTATTCTTTCCTGTATTATTAACTAACACTTGACAGTAATTTTTGGGTACTTTAAGTCATGCAATTAAAACATTAGTTAGATTTCTTTTTGCTTTCTTGAAAATTGCACAAAGAGCGTTTAATTCTTCCTTCTAAAAACTATCTGAAAATTGAATAAGAGAAAAAAACAGACTTTCTGCTTATGCACATTATGTTGGAATTGTTTAGACAGGTAAATGTTTTTTATTGCACAAATATGGATAAACAAACAGTCACAGGGAGTGACTGGTGTAATCTGATGGCATTTCCTCATACAGTTGCTGGTCCCACATACTTCACAGCTCTGTGTTCAGTTGCATCACACAGAAACGATTCTCTCTCTGGGAAGAAAAAAAAAGCAAACAAATATTGCACAGTTTTGGAGCCTGCACATCGTGTAGGACAAGAATGGATGGTTTCCATGATAGGGCAGAGCTGGAACATCAGCAGTCATTCATTCCTGATTTCTGGATGGGTGAAGTAGTTTTCTGGCATTTGACGTAGATCCCATTAGACACACTGTGTTAGAAGAGTACTGTCAGCACTGTCACATCCCAGCCTTGGAGAGCAAGCCTTTCTTGGTTTTAAATTAAACAGGACAGCAGAAAAGAGAGAAAGCAAAGCAAATCTATTTCTTGTAACATTCATTCTTTTCATATGCACATAAATAAAAATAACACCTAGAAAAGGCAGGTGCATTCTTGCTTTCTTGCCTAGACCTATAGCTTGCCTGGAGAGGTGATAGAGGTGTGAAAAGGCTTATTACAAATGTACATAAATGACTAAGCATATTTGTGCTTTCCTTCAGAGCATGTCATGGTTTAAGCTCAGTCAGCCACTCAGCCTCTCTCTCACTCTCCCCCTTTCCTCACTCCCACTCCCGGAGGGATGGGGAGGAGAATCAAAAGAATGTAACTCCCACAGGTAGAGATAAAAACAGTCCAGTAACTAAGGTATAACACAAACCACAGCTGCTACCACCAATAATAATAGCGATAAGGGAAATGACAAGGGAAATGACAAGGGAAATAACAAGGGAAGAGAATACAACTGCTCACCACCTGCCAACTGATACCCAGCCTGATACCCAGCCCAATACCGAGCAGTGATCTAACCCTTCTGGGTAACTGCCCCCAGTTTATATAGTGGGCATGACATGCTGTGGTATGGAACACCTCTTTGGCTAGTTTGGGTCAGGCGTCCTGTCTGTGCTTCCTCCCAGCTTCCCCTCCTCCCTGGCAGAGCATGAGGCTCAGAAAGTCCTTGGTCAGAGTAAACACTACTGAGCAGCAACTAAAACCACTGGTGTTATCGGTACTATTCCTAGGTTGGAAGTCAAAACCACAGCACTGCACCATCTACTAAGAAGGAGAAAAACGCCTGCTACTGCTGAACTCAAGACAGAGCAGAATTACTAATATATAAGCAAACTGTTATTTAACTTGTGGGCACCTCTCCAAGCTGACTTACTGACATGTTATCTATCTCCTTTATGCTGCTATGTAGCACAACTCTTTACCCTTCAAAGCTGGAATCACTCTGACTTCTGCTGGACTTATTTGGTGACTTCAGATGCATAAAATATATGCAGAATATAGAACCAGAATGAATGCTAGCATGGGCTCTAAACCATTAAGCTGATGTTAAAAATTCCCTTCAAAGAGAAAACATTAACCCACAAGCTCTGATTGTTAAGATCCTTGGTCTTGCCCATGTAATCCCTGAGATTTTCAGTATGTCACTCTTCTCAAAACATGTTTCACCTCATTCAGGTAACTTCATTTGTCTTGTGTTCACTGCTCAGAATCTGAGCAGCCAAAGTAGGTACCAGAGCCATGTGCTTTCAGCTTAAATAGTCATGCTTATTTCTTAAATGCTCAATGACTGTTTAAAGGAAATAGTCTAAAGTCCAGCTATGTTATTCTTAAAATCCTAATGAGTCAAAAGCACGAAAGCATGCAACTTTGTTATTCATTTTCAGAAAGACAAAAGGGTTAATTTAATGCAATAATTTATTTGGATCTTGTTAACGTGTCCCTATTTTGAAGCATTGCACTGCACTATTAAACAGCTACTTCAGAGCTGTTCGAATTGCACTGATGGATGACTTGATATTTTAATATATTGGGTAAAAAGCTTTCCTTTTTTTTTTTTTTAGTATGAGAGATGTGATGATGTAGGTAAATCAAATATTTCTAATATTGTTTGAGAACATGTCTCCCATTAATTTTAAAAAACATCTCTAGGGGTAGTTTCTTAAATTAAACTTAATGATAGCATGCATCAGTTAAGATCTATTAGATCCAGAAGACATTAAAACATTTATTAAAATGATGGGTTTCATGTTTTCAGTGTTTATAAAGTTTAAACATAATTTTTCCAATTAACCTGTCCCCCTTCTTAGCAACACAGAAGCATTTAATAACAAAGATAATGAGAAGTTTCTTTGAAGTAGTCACAGGAATGTTCACATCAGTTATTTTGACATGTAAATAGCACCTCCTGTTCCTCTTCACACCCTGCGTGACCCATACTCATGCTGTCTGGGGCTGTGAAGCTGTCACATCCACTGATTCAACCGCAATGGGTGGAAGGGCCATGAGAAAAGACATAAAAAAATTTCAGGCAGTACTCCTGCCTCTCCGTTTGCTGAAAATGCTCTGCCACTCCTTCGTTTAAGTGGTATTATACTGGCAAAGGACTTAATGCATTAAATGAGTATAAGCTGCTCATGACAGAGTTTCACTTTCACTGCAGGTTGCTCAAAGAGCATTTGGTGTAATGGATCCCAACCTTAGTCTGGGCTTCAGAACCTGCCAAAGAACAAAAACCAGCAGGAGCTGAGACTTGGCACTTCTGACAAGTGGTGTGAGAAACTAAACACCAGAACCCTGACCAAATTACAGCTGCTCATATAAACATCCTTCCATCCTCTGCGAGGTGGGAGAGTTGCAAGTTTTATCGCTGTCTTGGGTTCTGTATTTCCTAGGCAAGCCTTAAAGAGAAGTCTCCCTGAGCTCACATGTCAGCAGATCAGTAGCAAACAAGAGCTAGTCTGCAAAAAAGCGGGGGGGGGGGGGGGGGGGGGGGGGGGGGGGGGGGGGGTGAAGAAAAAAAAAGAAAAAATCTGGAAGGCTTGAAAACTTTTAAACATTTTTTAGGGCATTAACCAACTTCTAGTTCACTAGATTTCATCCATTGAGGCACAACAGTGAGAAAGTGTGTATATGGAAAGCACTGTTCACATAGCACTATGTATTTGTATATATATATACAGTACGTAGAATCAGAATGAATGCTAACAAGGGGTAGGTTTCAGGAGAGATGAAAGAGCAAAACATGGATGTTGAACTGGGGAGCAAAGATGTGGAGAGGAAGCTTGAGAAGGCAGAAAGCAAGCTGCAAGGTCTGGACAAATAAGCAAACAAGAAGCTGAAAATTGGGGAGATGAGGATGTGGAGAAAGCACGATTAGTTCAAGGAAGGAAAGTCTAGTGGGCAGAAAAGGCAGCAGCAGTTTTAAGGTATTGAGGCAGGGACAAGGGTGTAGGACATGGGGAAACATTAGGAACACGTGAGGTAGGGGAATGCAAAGGGAGAGATGCAGGTGTGGAAAAACAGCAAGATCTGAGGAAGAGAAATAGTTCATGAAAGACAAGACAGAAGAGAGAAGAAGCTGTAGAGATAGCAGCAATGAGGCTTCTTCTGGGGAAGATGGGACCTACTCATGCTGCCTGATCCGAGTTTCTTCCCTCTCCTTCTCTAAAAGGTCTAATTTAAGCCACAGTTGTTCAACAGATACAGAGAAAGCAGACTGTAATATTATCCAGTATACCATAATTGTAATCTTTGCAGAATAACAGCTGCATCTTCAATCAAAGCAATATCCAAAGAGTATCTCCTCTAATTCAAACATGGCAATGAACAAAGAATCTCAGGAGAACCAAGACTGCAGTACCTAAAATTAAGTCTAACTGCAGATGAATAGAAGACCATTGTAGGTCTAGTCTAGTCTAGTCTAGTCTAATCTTGTCTGTTCTATATTCCATATGCCTCACACAGGTCACTCACACTCACCCAAGTTAAAAAGTTGCAGATTGGAAGAGATGGAAAGAAGGCTATTGTAGCTAATGAGAATGGAAACTCTTACACATGTGAGGAGATAAGAAGAGCAGGACTGTATTAGTTTTACGCAAAAAGCTTTGAAGGAATATGTTTACAGAGGAGGTAAAATAATAAGCAGGACAAAAAGGAGAAAAGCTTTTTAAACAACTTGAGAAAGCTGACAAAGCAGCAACTGCTTGCAAACAAGTGAATAGTAATTTTAAGCTGGAAGTTAGGTTTCCAACAACCAGAGAAATTAAACTCTGGAACAACATTTCAGTAAGATCACTAGGACACAACAAATCTAGCTAGTTTAAAGATGAGATTTGATAAATTTATAAAGGGCACCTTATGATATGTTTGTCTATGTTAGAGGGTGACCTAGACTCAGTGATCCAAGAAATCCATTCCAATCCTATGTTCTCTTTATTTACACTTTTTATGTCCTGACAGAAAAAATAACAGCTTGTGAATACATGCAATTATATCAAAAGGAACCGAATGCATAAGTCAAAGGAACCAAATGCATAAGTCACAGTTGCCCTGAGGAGGTTTTAACTTGAGCAACTAACTTTTGAAGGGCCCAGCTCTTCTGTTGCTCTTGTTTTGGAATTCTTGCTGACATCCTTAGGAGGCCCATGTGTGGACAGATTGCTGAGTATGAAGTGGAAATTGGCAGAATGGATCAGAGAGGAGAATATAGCCCTCAGCAAATCTCTTTGCATCTTGCTGACCTTGGCAAGTATACAGCTATTTTTCCCAAGTAAGATAAGATGCTTTTTAACCATCTTCTTCAGTAAATAAGGCAGAAAGATGGGAACATGTCTTCAGAGACTTCCAATCTCCTCGTTGCTTGCACATATTTATACTATTTTCATTTAAGACAGCACAGAAAAGAGGAAAAAGGATTCTATTTTTGGCTCTGGGTCTCTGTGGGTCAGATATTTTGTGATGTAAATACTAGAAAGGACAACTAAGATCAGTGTTCTGCTAGCCCTGCTGCTCATCAAAAGGGAAGTTGTGAGTATGGCCATAGATAGTAGTTTAGACATGGCGAGGCTGCAGGATCTGGAGGAAGGCTTGGAAAGGTGGTTCCTGGGTTAGAACAGTGGAATTCAGGAGAACAGACTAGGGCAGTAGAAACTGCTATGCAGACTCCGCTGAAAATGGCTAGAAAAGAGGGAGGTGCTGTGAAGAGCTGACGTATTTTTAAAGAAAACCTACCAAAGAGCAGCAGAATAAATGCAATGTTTGTGCAAAAAAGAGAAAGAACTCCACAAGGTCTGCTTGGCTAATCAAGGAATTTCTTGGTGAACTAAAATGTTGAAAGGGAATATACATAAAGTGAAAATAAAAAACAGAAACAAAGGAAGAGCATAAAAGCTTTGCTTGAGCTCTAAGGATGAAAGAAAATGACCGAAGCCCAGCTGGCACTAAGACAGAGAACAATAGCAGCAAGAAGGGAATTCACAGGTGTGCCAGTAGTAGAAGGAAGTTCAGGGAAAATGCAAGTCCACTGCTGGAAACAGCCAAAACAACTGGAAACAACTGCAGGCAACAACCGACTCATCAGCAGTGTGGAAAAGGCTGAAGTGCACAATACTCCTCTGTATCAGTTTTCACAAGCAAAAATCACTCCAGACAACTGTGCATTGACATGGCTTGGAAGGGAGAAGTGCAGCCAAGAGTGAGGAAGGACATACAAGGTGCTACGTAGAAGACCTTGATGCTATCAAAATCCAGTGGACCAGATAGGATATACCTGAGCATATTAAAAGTGTTAGCTGATGTAGCTGAGTAAGGTCTCTGTCCCTCATTTATGAATAATTGTGACTATTAAGAGGAGGTGTTGGTAGCTAAAAAAAGCTAATGTTTTTCCCATCCTCAGGAAAGGCACAAAGGAGGAGCTGAAGAACCATGAGCCAGTCAGGCCAGTCAGGTTGTAGGCTGATATGAACTGGAGTAATTTGAGGATCAATATTAGAATTTATATTGCTCTCTACAGCTTGCTGGGGAGGGGACATGGAGAGGGAGGTGATATCTGCTGACAGGATGCTTAGAGCAGTTCAAAGCTGTGGCAGGGGAGGTTTAGACTGAGTATTAAGAAGCATTTATTTACCAAGAAGCACTAGAGCTAGAGCTGATGCTCCAAGCCTTTTAGTGTTTAAGTAGCATTTAGACAATGCCCTCAGTAACATTCTCAAACTTTTAGTCAGCCATGAGGTGGTCAAGCAGTTAACTAGACAATCACTGCAGATCCCTTCCAGCTGAAATATTCTGTTCTGGTCTGGTCTGGTATCTTCTGCCTAGTCTAGTCTAGTGTTTTCAATATTGTGCTTCTGGTGAGAGGCTGTGTCTCCAGACATCCCTTCCAGTCATCTTCTCAGTGATTCTGTGGTCCCTCTCTAACACAGTTTCCATGTCTGTAAAACAGTGATAAAACTCTTACCTTCTTTGGAAAGTAGTTCAATAGCTACTAATGGGAAAAGACAAGTAAGTGGAAGACAATATTAAAATAACCAGCTAGATGTATCAATATAGCTAAACTCAATGGCAACTTTTAATTCAATGTGTACTTGTACTTTTTTTCACCATAAACTGTATTTTTAATGTGAATGTTTCAGGCTGAAATGAGGAAATTTAAACTTAAAGGGTGGAAAACATGACATTTTGGCAATTTCAACCCCAGCAGATTTTAAATAGGAAATTTGTCCAAAATTCCAAAATAAGAGCAATTAAAAGAGGTCAATCCTAGATTTCCTTCACATTCAGTAAAGAAAGAGATTCTGCTAGAGTGTGATTCATCTGACCTATTTTGGACATCTACTCTAAACTGAGATGAATCACTTCTAGTAGTGCCAATTGCTTTACAATGACTTATAAAAGGAGTCAAGGGTGACCAGCTCCTGTGGAGAAGTCTACATTTAGCTGCTTACATCTTACCCAAACAGAAACATTCTAACTCATTACTAATGGTTATTTCCATTTTGGCTATTATATATAGCAAAGCATTGTTGAGTTTTATGGAATATGATTCCTGACATTTGCTTTGCGGCCCTCTGAAAACTGGACATTGTTCCAAAATCAATAAAGCATGCAACCACTGAGATTTGGGGCTGCCTCAAGCAATCGCCACACACTGAAGAAGAACAGGAATATTACAAAAGCTATGCTGACCTTACTTTGAGGAAAGGATTGGATCAGGTGACTTTCAGAGACCCTTTCTAATCTAGATTATTCATTATTCCATGATTCTGTGATTAGTCTTCATGAATTTGTGGGGGGTTTTTTGGTTTTGTTTGTTTGGTTTTGTTTGTTTTTTTGTTTGTTTGTTTGGGTTTTTTTACAAATTATTTCTACTTTAAGCTTCCACAATATCTCAATGCAATGACTTACACAGTGGGATTCAGTTTTATGAAAAGCAAACTAAAGAAACCAAAAGAAGTGCGATGTTCTGTTTATTTTAAATCTGTTGTCTGGTCATTTAATTGAACTCCTGCTCTCTGAGTTGGCTACTGCACCACTTCAAAAACGAGGTAGGTTATACAGTCTATGCGAGTGTTGCTGGCATTGACTGTTGCTAGGGAAGTTAGTTTGGAATAGTTTTCTTATACAAGAAAATCTTTAGCTTCCTGAACTTTTCTTGCACTGTAATCACAGAGAAGGACAAAAATCTCAACAACAGCAAGAAAAATAACAATAGAATAATAAAAAATAATTCACCCCAAACTGGTTTGGATCAACCAAAGTAGTTTACTTAAATTTCACATTTTTTACAGTACATACACTACTTTAATGGATATTTCTAAAGGACACTTTGAACTTTCCTTTAAAGCACTTTGAAACAGGAGGAACTGGCAATCAGAAAAGTAGAATCAAGAATACTTGGAAAATGACACTTTGTCAAAAACATAATGTTCTTATCTTTAGGAATCTATGTTATATAATGAAAAAGCAAAGCAAAACAAAAACAAGCAAACAAACCCTAACAAACCCCCATAATAATAATAATAATAAATAAACTGTCCAGAAATTGTTAGTTTGCTCTAGTTGCTAGGTATAAAAAACCAGCACAATTCATTAAGAGAATGCTCCTTACTAAAGTCTTCTCGCAGTTTAGATTTCATTTTGGTGTGCAGAAAATCCATTTAAATAAATATTTACCAAAAAAAAAAAAAAAAAGTAAAAGAAAGAAAAAAAGAATTGTCTTATGCAACCAAAAATGAAGGAAACAAATCCCTAATGAAGATCTTATTACATTGAGAAAAGTCTTCTGGAGAAGCAGAGAGTGGCTGAGCAGGGCACTGTGCAGCAGCCAGCTACCGCTACCGAGAAACCAAATTAACGCTAATTATATTACAGCTTGCTGTTGTGCGATCAGTGAGACTTCACCAAAGGAACTAGGCAGCGGTGTCACTAGGTGGCACAGTTTTGACACATTTACAGATCATTACCCAGCACTAATGTCACTTCGCAGGGAGCAGGGCTGGGGAAACAAGAGGGCCTCTGAACATCACTCAGCTATGTGTGATCTGTGAGTGGAAACTGCTTATCACCTCCCGACGGGTAAGAGATCCAAGCTGAGCTCTGTCAGCCGGGCTTGAAATTAACAGCAAGAAGTTGAGCATTTTGCAGAAATGGGGGTTAAATCTAAACACAGCTGGGAGATAAAGGGGGGAAAAGTGTATAGTATTCAGTAAACACTTGCTGACTTTGTAAATCCTCAACGGTCAGCTTGGGTGAGGTGGTCTGCTGGACACTTATGGCTCAGATATGTTGATTTCTTTAGACAGCAAAAGGGTGGACCTTGGCCATCCATCTTTGACTTGAAAACCCATTTGTCCAAGTCAACTTTTACACCTCATTCATCTGATAACAAGTGTCCATCATATACCCTTCTCCTTGGTGCTACCACGTCTCCCAAACCCTTTTGCTGGATATAAAACAGAAGGATAGGAGGTGGCTGCTCCTGAAGGCTCTAAAGCCACTTCAGATTTCCTGACAGCCCTGCTTGAAAAACAGCCTGAATGCAGTTTCCGTTACTCATAATTATTTACACCAACCTTGCAATAAGTAAATACTTCTTGCCCTCCTCCTCACATTTTCTTTGCTTGCAGACCTTCCATACAGAACTGAGTCTCAAGAGCCTCAATTTTTCCACTTTTTACAGCTTGAATACATAATATGCTTGAACGTATTCATTACCAGGGTGAAGTCATAATAAATATGGTTTTAAAAGATTGAAAAGGGACAGATAAAAAAAAAAGAACACTAAATTGTTTTTCCAGTCACCACACCTGATTTGTCAATCGGTTGGTCACTCTTTATGTAAAGGGATAAGTTTCTCAAGATTTTATCAAAAGCTGATGAATGATTAATAGCAGGAAGAAATGTTCTATGGATTTAAGACTTCTGAATTATAAATGGCCATAAGTGCACTAATAGAGGATATTAGAGAGGATGGAATGCCTATTATTTACCCACTGGGCATGGCAAAAATGGGTTAATCTTTAATAAAGGTGATCTATTAATTAGTGGTGACCCTTTACAAAGGATGTGTCTTTGACATGGAGGTATTTCTATGGAAATCTGTGCAGTTACCTTCTAGAATCCTCTTCAGAAATGAGGGGATATTTCTCCCAAGTACTGACACAGTTGTAGATGGCGAGTTTTATTTCTAGCAGCAAGAAAACCATTGTAGTTCTTTGGCTCTCAGCCAGGACTGCCAGCAACAACAGGAACATGTTCGGTTTTTGTTCTTTTTTTTTTTTTCCCTAAAACCCCCATATTTTTGTTAAATAACTTTCCAGGAGGTGACTGGCAGACTTTAAGGGGATGATGGCTCCAAGCTGCTAACTTACTTTTAAAGTTCCTTAACAACTAGAGCTTTGCCCAGGGCTGTTTTCCAATTAACAGGAATTTATACTGAAGGTTTGTTATGTAATGACTATGCTCATGACCATTACATGGTATCAAACCTACAACCTGTAGACCTAAGGGCTACAACTTGTAGACCTAAGGGCATAAATTGAAAAAAACTTCAGGATTTGATTCCAAAGGGATGAACAAGACTGCCTAATTTAGGGTTGTATATTCCCCAAATGATGGTCAGATGCCTCCAAATGACAACCCAGAAAACATTTATGCTTAGTATGTGAGATGCTAACAGCAGGTGAAGGTGTGTTTTACTCCAGAGATTAGAGGTCAGTTCATCTTCAGATTGGTATTATTCAAACCACATCTCCTGTGAATGTGCTGTAATCTGGAGACCCTTAAATACTCTTTTAGGGAATATAAATCATCCCACCAATTGAAACTGGACCAAAGTATGACCAAGAGACAGTGTGTCATGGATGAAGTTCATCTGTTTACATTTGAGTTCATCACAGAGTTCTACATACATCTGTCTGTTGAGAGGTGTAATAATTCTGGGGTACTTTCTTCTGAAGAAGAACAGGATCATCTTAAGAAGAAAGAAATGCACCTGAAAAGTAGCCACTCTTTTCCAGAGGCAGTCTAGACAACAAGCTCAAATGCAGATGTCTTCTCCAAAATTAGAGGTGATGACATTTATATAGAAACATAGTTGGATGTGATGGTACATCCATGTATCATCATTCATGTTGTGTTAGATAGTCCTGAGAATGCCAAGAATTTGTGGGGAAGAATTAAAGGATCGTCCATACCAGCTGAATGCTCTAACTATGGTCTGATATTCTGGTGTTGATTGTGGGTGCCAGCCATAAATCACTCATGTGGCCTAAAGCTACTACACAGGTTCATTTCTCTAGTGCTGCTAATTCAGGGTTTGACAGTGAATAGGGAATGTCTGGGTTTTTTTTCTTAGCTCTGGGAGATCAATAACTACATGAGAAATCATGGATCAGGAACCAAGCTTGGAAACAGAAATCTCAAAATTAACCCCTATCCCAAATCTCTGAAAGATTTTTAATGAGATTTCATTATCATGATGTAAATGCATGCTCCATATACATACGCATGTCACTTACTCTGTGTGTGTGTGTCTGCTTGCTTACACATATGCAGGCATACATTGTATATATATTAAATACATAAAAATATATTATAAAAATGCATAGAAATATATCTATAAATTTGAGTCAGACACATCTGTTTCATTTATTCTGATGCAGCTCCAAGCACAATAGGATTTCAGGCCGTTAGCACTTACATGTGATCACAGTACAAATACTAAATATTAAAAATGACTGAGCCTTTCAGAAAACTGAACAGTGTTAATATCAGAACCTTTTATTTAAACATTCAAAGCAATTGTTTTTATCCTTTACACATGCACAAGGATTTGTTTTAATTCAGGTCTCTCTTGTAACTGGCTCCCTCTTCACATTCTTCCCTACCTGTCTTCGAGTTGGTTTTTTTGGTTTTTTTTTGTCCTCTCTTCTCTTAATCAAAATTAGAAAGAGATTGTATGTGTCTGTTAAAAAAAGAGGGGTTTGGCTAAAAATAGTTCCCCAAGCCAGGATATATTACAGCAAACTGTTTTTGCCTCTGGATGTTACTGGAGTTTCCTTTGTTGTCTTCTTTGATTGTTTCATTTATATGGCAGGTTAGACAACAGCAGACTCCTGTTATTGCCTTTTCTCAGCGGTGATTCTTTCTTTCTTTATTTTTTTTTAAGGCTTGGAGCCCCTGAGGACAGTCACTCCCTAATCACAGCTGGTGACAGGAGGAGGGTTTTTGTGCGTTCGATATTTAGAGCTGAGAGCTGACTGGTGAGAAGATTAACAGCAACACTATTAAGTGGGATACACTGCCTCCATTTTTAAATTGCCTAGGCCTTTAATAAAAGGAGAGAGAGGGAAAGGGAGACAGAGAGAAGTCTTAACAGTATAACATCTTCTGTATGTTCACAATCCATTTCGCCAGATGCTAAATTACTTTCTTTCCCTTCCCCCCTCCATGCACCCTCCCCACTTTCTCTGCGTCTGGTGTCTAATGCAGCATCTTATTGCTCAGAAAGGAGTCCTTGAATCAAATTGCAGAGGTGCCCCTTTACAAGGGAAGATTAGTGACCCAGGCTTCTGCCATGGAGCGTGCCTACATGAATCCCAATTTCTCAGTCCCTGGGCTGTTTTAGAAAGTTTTTTTTTTTCCAGGAACTTCGTATCATTAGTTACTTTCTGACCTTCCATTAGTCTTCTGGCTAGTACTGTCAGAGCAGGAAATGAAGATGAGCAGATCTCTAAGATGGAATGGAAGGATTTGAGAAACTGAACTTTTTCAGGACAGTCAAATAAATTACTCAGGAATATAGATAGGAAGCTAGGTCCCAGGACTCAAGGTAAAATACTGAAAGGACTGGAAAAGGTCACTTCTCTTTTACGGGGCACAGAGTAGTTATCTATGCCCCTGAATACTAGTGTTTTCTAAACCCAACATGTGCCTTTATGTATCTGCTATTCTGACAGGGTTATGCAGTATTTCTGAGTTGGTCAGGTGCCTAGAAATCAGAAATTCTGGTGGTAAGGAAATTTGGGAAAGGAGGAGCTGGTTCCCTGCCCTGCCACAGGTTCTGTGAGTGACCTTAGAGGTTGAATATCAAGAGATGCACAACTCTCACCTTGGTACAGGTAATTCCTGGGTTTTGAATTCTGGAATACCATGAATAATCTTCTGGCTGCATTCATACTAAATGGTAAATGGTTCCTCAGCATGCCCCTGTACACTAGGCCTTGGTCAGTTGTATTGCTAAATTGTTATGCTTCCTCCAGTATGCCTCCAAATGCTCAGGCACAGCTTGGAGGTTATCACAAATCTGAGAAAATTTCTAGAAGGTAGTCTGATGATAGTCATCTCCCACCACTTCAAGCTTTCAAAATCTACTTTACTGCCTAACAAATTAAAGCTTTTATAAAGTAAATCCTTACTGACTGCATAGGTAAAGCTAGCAGTGAAGCTCAGATTATCTGCAACAAAGCCTTAGGAATCAGAACTTGCCTGGCACAGACTGTCAGGCATATCCGGCTTTTAGGTGAGAGGAAAAACCCAAGTCGTACCTAACACCCACTACTACTTTTCTGTGTGGCTGTATTGCATTAGAAGCAAGAACTAGTTGATGAGACTTCATAATGACAACAGCAATCCAGAAGGTAATTTTGCACATATTGTCAATCAACTAATACTATCCAATTTGGATGCTTTTTCTCATAGTTTTGTTAGGCTTCCCAGCCCTTGGAGCATCTTTGGAGCCCTTCTCCAGTCTGTCCACATTATTTTTGTAGAGTGGAGACCAAAACTGAACACATTATTGCAGGTGTGACAAGCATTGAGTAGAGTGGGGTAATGACATCTTTGCGTCTACTGGTGATGGCCTTGTTGATGTTCCATCAGCATCCTGTTGGTTTTCCTTAACACAGGTGCACACTGTTCACTCCTATTGAGGTTATGTCCTCCAGGACTCTGAGGTCCCTTTCCACAGAGGTTCTCCCCAGTCGGGTAGGTCCCAGCCTGTGCTGCACTCCTGGACTATGTTTTTCTAGGTGTAAGACCTTACACTTGTTTTTGTTAGCCCACTGTATGGTTGAACTCCATAAGGTTCTTGCTAGCCCACTCTTCCAGCCTGTCCAGTCTTCCTTCAGGATGTCTCTCCCTTCCAAAGTGTCTATTTCCCCAATCAGTTTGGTATCATCAGCAAATTTTATCAAGCTATACTTGATCCCATCATCCATACCACTTATGAAGACATTAAACAGCCCTGGGCCTAATGTCAGTCTCTGGGAGACCCCATAAGTGACTGGTTGCCAGTCCCCCAGCTCCCTTGCCCACTGTACAAACCACTCATCAAGACTGTAATGTGACAGTTTCTCTAGTAGGAGGTTGTGGAAAGCTGTATCAAAGTCCTTGGAGAAATCCAAGTAGAATAGATATACCTATATTTTCCCACTTGTTCTATCCATCATTTTCAGTGATGGATATTCCACAGCTTCACTAGGTACTGTCTTCCATTCAGAAAGATTTTGAGTTCATTTTTGGAGGGACAAAGGGAGGTCACAGTTAAATGTAAGTCTCCGTGCAAAACATTGAGCGAACAATTTATTTCTCATGGGATATGGAATAAAACAAACCACTCCTTAAAAATTACAGAGCTGTTAAAAAAATAAAAGTTGTAAGTAAAATTTATGGTTTTTTGAAGGAAGCACATCGATTTTTCTTTAAGTTACTCCATTTTAGAATGTTTCCACCATGAAAATTTGAATGAAAAAGGTTTATTTTGTTTTCCTCATCTTTGCTGTTTTAATGACAACTGGAAAATGGAAAGAGAGTCTACTATATTTCTTTATATACCAGCATTTACCCACAGGAAAAAAAAAACAAACCAATCAAAACAAAAATAACAAAAAAACTCCAAACAACCAAAAAAGAAGAAACAAAACAATAACAACCAAAAAAAACCCCAAAAGCACACAGGATATCTGAAGTGAAAATTTCAAAGGGGGATATTCCGAAAGAAACCCATTCCTCTTTTCTTATTGGCTTTACAACAAACCAATGTGCAGTCACACCCCAGCCCTGCAAGTACTGACATATATACCTGTTTTCAGAAAAGATGGAGATCTTGTTCTTGAAAAGGATGACTCAGGCATGCAATAAAGTGCATTCAAAAGTCTAAGCAGCATCAAAACCCCAAGCAGTTACATTCTGGCGTCTCTTTAGGACCAAATTTCATCATATTCACTTCTATTTATTAAGTGCTTTGCTCAGGAAGAAATATTATAGGTATTCTAGTCAAGACTAGTCTTATCGTGGGGTATTTGAAAGCCTTCCGGTGCTCCTTAGTGCAATATGAATAACACCAATCAGTTTTTGTTCTCTCAACATGCCTCTGTCAGAAGAAGCATAAGTGTGGGGTGCGGTTTTTCATAATTTTCAAATAGCACTGCGCACGTGTATGTGCACATACCTACAGGTTTGTGAGACCTGAAGCACTGATCTGAATGTAAGAAAGCGAAGTTTAGTGTGACCCTGGATATTTTTGTAAAATGCTGCCATGTTATCAAGGATTACCCTGTGAAGTATTATCAAAAATGGGCTTATTTAGAAATACTTTGGTGACTTTAATTTTACTGTTTCCTTGCTTGGGTGCCTCATTTTGCAGCCTGTAAATATGATGTCTTAGGTCTCCTTCTGTTCTCTTATGTGAAGAGGGCTTGGTAGTCAGTACCAATGTGATTGTGTGTCTGTGCCTATTTAGAAGAGAAAATAAGAGAGCAAAACAGTAGTTAATTTTTAAAAGAATCCTGTTTTCTTCCTGAATCTGATCCTGAACTTTCTGCAGGAAGAATCAAAAACTGCTCCTACTGGCAATAATGACCAACATAAAGCATAAAGCTGCTCAGGTCATGGTTCAGGAGATGGATAAGTGCCAGATTCTATCCTGGGTCAAGCAGCAGCCCAAGGTCTAGTGTCGGAGTCTATGTACTGGAGAGCCAGCCTTGTCTCAAGACTAAGTTTAGAGAAAGTTTTTAACACATGGGGGAAATTAAAAGGGACCACTGAAGTCAGAGTTTACTTCTGTGAAACTACAAAAGGAGTATGGAAAGTGAAATGATGACTTATTGTTCTTCCTACCTGACAGACGTAAGACACTTTACAGAAAGCCTGTAAGAAACTGTAACTTTCTACAGTACATTAAAAAAAGCAGGAGGCAAGTCATGGCTGATAGCCTGAAGTATCAGTTCATTTCTTAGCTGAGATTTCAAGTAGCAGTAAGCTTGAGGGGAAGTTCTCCGAGGAGCAGGGACATATACACACACTCTCTCACAGAAATGGCCACATCAAGTGACTAAGATGAAGAGCTGGAACCAAACTTTCTTTCAACACCATCTTTCTCTGAAGGTTTCAGATATGCAGATGTACAGTCCTACTGCAGTTTGCTGGAATGTGGTGCCTGGGGACAAAATTCACACAGACCACTGCTGAATGCGCTGTTGATGTTGTGAAAATAGATGGAAAATTTGGGACCTCCTGGGAATTATATGGGTGATTTTTTGCATCATCTAAGTATGGGTCCTGATATCCTGTGGCCAGCCTGCAGTGGGAAGAAAAGGTCAAATCCCTGTGTGTAATGAGCTGCAGTAGAGAACAGCATGGACAGAAGCAGACCACTGCAGGCTAAGACAGTCCTGGGAGAGTGATCTAATGAAGCCGTACTGTCTTGGCACCTATATCCTAATATGAAGGGGATAGGAGACTCCTTTTCCCACAATAAGTGCGAATACTGTCAGAAAAAGGAAGACTTACTCAGGTATCCAAGGCAATTTCTAGGATACATTGTTTCATATGATAGATGCTGGGGTATTGCCCCTGAGCACCACCTTTTAGTCCATACCTAAAGTTAAAACCTGGACCATAATAGCAAGTTTATATATTTAAAGCACCATGTATCATCAGTGAAAAGAAAATGAACAGCATAGCTTTAAAAAACAAAGGGAGAGAGGAAAAAGAGTCTTCTGACAAAGCCACTTCTCAGAGGACTCAGCAGGACCCGATGAAGCCCTGCCTGCTTTAAATGACAAAAGTTGGGGGAGCTATCAGACAGAAACACACTCCTCACACTGGCAGCCAGGTTCAAGCCACTTTCCCTTTCCTCATTGCAGAGCCTTTGTCCTCTTCCCAGAAGCCTGCCTGCAGGCAACATCCAGCTTTCTAATAAAGCAGCTCCTTTGTCAATGACAGTAATGATTATCTCCTACAGCTGCCCGTGGTGTTGCATTTTGTAACACAATTTGGCCGCCTTTGGCCCCGGTTAGTTCTATTTAACGTACTGCAGGGGGTTCACTGTTTGATCTCTAATTGATATAATTGACTGGGAATAATCAGGCCAGCTTTATAGATTTTTATTGATAGCTAATTTTCCTTCATCCATTGTTTAATTTGATAAGACTATAACCTAATTTATTGCCACTCTGATAGGGATCCATTACCCTTTTGACAAATGCTTCTGGGGCCCACTTGTCAGCAACTGATTTGAAAGAGCTGTTAAGCCTACAGAGCCCATCATTAGTTAATGGCAGTTTAGAAAGCTAATGGCATTATAAATTAAGATCAATAAGTACATGGAAATTACAGTTGTTCAGCAAGACACCACTATATTATTAAACAAACATAATCCTGTACCTTTGGTTAATGCACACAGAGGGAGCTTCCAAGTGAGTTTCAGAGCTGAATAAAGCCAGGTGATTAGCAAAGGAAGAGCCCTTCTCTGGTGCTGGAATTGCCAGACTAATTCCTAAAGGATCTTTGCAAGAAAAGAAAAAAGCCAGCACTGCTTTATTTTGCTGTATAAGCAACCCAAGGCTCCAGAACACCCTCACACAAAGCAACACCCCTCTTGCTTCCTTGGGTTTTGATCTGCTTCAACAACGCTTTCAAATGCGTAATACAAAATCAGCAAAGGAGAGGCTCCTGGATTTATTCCACGGATAAAGAAAAGCAAACATGGTATTTCTCAATACTTTCGTATAGCTTCTTCTTAATTCCTCACAAGGCTTGGTTTGCATTGAGTGATGTTTGATCACTTTGGGCCCAAGCAGGCTGATGTGCATGTTGATGTTTTTCCCAGTGAGGCACTGTGATCTTATGAATACAGCAAAGAACAGGATGTCAGAAAGCCTGGAGTCAGCTCTGGCTTCACGACTGACTAGGTATATGACATTGAAATAGTGACTTCATCTCCTACACCTTTTTTCAAGTTCTCTCTCTCACAGCTCCCTAGGTTGAGGGTTAGGCAGTTGGGAGCAAGTCTGTCTCATTCTGGTTTTACTGCAGATCAACTTCAGTCATTTCTTTAGACCTTGATGCAAAATAAATAACTAGTGCTGGACCAAGCATGGGGCAGAAGGGATAAGACAGAGGGAGAACCACAACAAATCCAGCAATAATCTAAGATTTGGCTGACTTGCAGAACATACTCGCCTTCCCACTGACCACCTAGGATGTCTATGCCAAATGCATTGCTCACTTAGGTGAGTCACTGAATGCTCTCATGGACTCTGTTTACCCAGATTGTTTATTTTCCAGTAGATAGTTTTTCTACTCAGAGTGGAAATGGACAACTGAGGATGTTGCATACCTGAATATCTTCCTACCTTCTGAGAGGGTCTGAGCTTTTCACAATGGGTATATCTGGTCTTGTCTTGAAGTAGACCCTCCCTTGAAGCTGATCTTTCACATCACAGTGTATTCGGCTTAACTGGCACCAGCTTTATTTCGCTTAATATGTGTGACATAAACAGCAGAAGTTCATAAGTGAATCCAATGTCCTTTCTTTGGGGAGAGCAACCTCTGTCAAATGAATGGAATAGACAGCTAAAGGCAGCTAGCAGCTTCTATCATCCACTTTAAATCTTCAACTGTGATGACTGCAGAGGAGCTACACCAGCAGTGGACTGGTCCCATGACCTGCTGCTTCACTTTAAGTCCCACTTCGGGGCTAATTGGATGCAGTGGGCTTTTGTAAGTCTTAAATGTCTTTTCACTTCAGTTCAATTCTGATGAAAGTCTGAAGACCTATTTAGAATAACCATCTAATTTTCAGACAAAACGAGAATCCCTTGCTTCAGCATAATCCTTGCCCTGATCACCCTTGCCTTCTGTCATTGCAAC
The DNA here is from genome assembly GCA_017639245.1 of Myiopsitta monachus. Taxonomy (NCBI): domain Eukaryota; kingdom Metazoa; phylum Chordata; class Aves; order Psittaciformes; family Psittacidae; genus Myiopsitta; species Myiopsitta monachus. Next base: position 17,285,057 of record CM029922.1, on the reverse strand, counting down.
CTCATTCAGGCATGACTGGTAGGTAAATCCTAGTGATCTAGATGCTAACTTCTGATGTATTGAGGTCCTTATGACTGTATAATTTCATTTTTACGACAACAAAGATAAGACAAATCACTAAACTTGTCAACAGCTCATCCATATTGACAGCAAGTTTGTCTGATTTACAGATAATCAGCTTATTGGGTAGAAAGACTATTGGGAATTTTAGTTGTTTGCTTAATGAAATAGCAGCTCTTCAACCAGAAGTTATTTACAGTGGGCATACTCTTAGTAATAAGGATGACATATTATGATTGTTTGTCCTTGCACAAGGTTGTGTTATGTCAAAGTGCTGACACAGAGAGAAAATTTATTTCCAAAGTTCAGCTTACGTTACTCAGGTATCTCAAAATTAAGAGCAAGCTCTAGAAGCAGAAGGAAAACAGGAAATATCTATGTTAGTACTTAATCTGGACAAACATGATTGCATTTGTAGACAAAAACAATCCATGCTGTAGTCCTACCACCCACTCTGTAGCCCTGTCAAGAGGGATTGGTCGATGAAAAAATGAACATGAGCCGGCTTCAGTGTGCGCTTGCAGCCCAGAAAGCCAACCGTATCCTGGGCTGCATCAAAAGGAGCGTGACCAGCAGGTCGAGGGAGGTGATCTTGCCCCTCTACTCTGCTCTTGTGAGACCTCACTTGGAGTATTGTGTGCAGTTCTGGTGTCCTCAACATGAAAAGGACATGGAAGTGTTGGAACAAGTCCAAAGGAGGGCCACAAGGATGATCAGGGGACTGGAGCACCTCCTGTATGAAGATAGGCTGAGAAAGTTGGGGATGCTCAGCCTGGAGAAGAGCAGGCTGTGTGGAGACCTCAGAGCAGCCTTCCAATATCTGAAGGGGGCCTATAGGGATGCTGGGGAGGGACTCTTCATTAGGGACTGTAGTGATAGGACAAGGGGTAACGGGTTCAAACTTAAACAGGGGAAGTTTAGATTGGATATGAGGAAGAAATTCTTTACTTTGAGGGTGGTGAGGCACTGGAATGGGTTGCCCAGGGAAGCTGTGAATGTTCCATCGCTGGCGGTGTTCAAGGCTGGGTTGGACATAGCCTTGGGTGGCATGGTTTAGTGTGAGGTGTCCCTGCCCCTGGCAGGGGGTTTGGAACTAGATGATCTTAAGGTCCTTTCCAACCCTAACTATTCTATGATTCTATGAGTCTATGATATCACTTTGGTCTAGTTGGTTCCCATTCCTATGCATAGTTAGAAAATATCAGGTACAATTGTAGAATTTATCTTCCAGCTTAATTTAATTTTAAAATAATCCTGTTGTACATTCTGCAACCAAATGAACCAATGAATTGTATTGAACTGGAGTGCATTAAATGGAGATGATCAAAAGAGTCACAGCAAAAGGGCACTCCAAATTCCCAGACAAAAATTTCTGATATATGTTTTTATTTTAAGCTCTGCCAGATAGTAATCTGATTTAATATTTCCCTTTTGAAGAGGTTTATTTCTTCCCATTGACTATAGGAAGAGCTTAGATAACTGGATCAGGCTTAGGCATGTAATTCTTTGCCACCTGTATTATAGCAGATAAATGTTCTGATTTACCTGGTAGCAATGATGGACCCAGAGGAATGCAGCACCTCTGTTACGGAGATAAGCTGAGAGAGCTGGGCTTGTTCAGCCTGGAGAAAAGAAGGCTCCCAAGAGACCTTAGAGCAGCCTTACAGTACCTAAAGAGGGCAACAAGTAGAAATGGACAGGTTGAGATAAGGCTTTGGGAAACCTGATCTAGCTAAGGATGTCCCTGCTCATTGAAGGGGGGGTGGATGAGACTTTAAATGTCCCTTCCAATCACACTATTCTATGATTCCATGTTTCTACGATAATTGCTTCTCCTATTAATGCCACAACAGTAAAGTGCAAAGCCAAGGGACCTCCACAATCTTTTGCTTCTCCTGGACTTGAGACAATGAATTTGGCCCTATGACAGTAAAAAATGTGACTGTCTATCCCCCACTGAGACAGAGTGAAGGCAAGAGCCACAGGGAGAAACAGGGAATGGTGGTGGAGGGAGGAACGAAACTGCCAGTTCAATTGAAATAAAGCAGGCAAGATTATGAGACTCATGTACAATTCTCCATGGTCCCTAAAGTCTCTTGCGAAAAGGTAGAAATGAACTAATTTATTAGTAAAATCACATCAGGGGCAGTAATTTCATGTTAGTGAATTTACATGTAATAACATTAGATTTCCAGCCCTCCATATCAGCACACTGTGGCCCTCTTGGATGATGAATTAGCTGCCTAAAGAAAGATGATGGTTTGATTGTTTTCACAGTGAATGGATCAGCATTTTAATTTCTTGACTCTGTATTTATTGGTTATTTGGCCCCTTGCTCAGCTTGTAAAAACTTGGCTAAATGGAAATGAATAAATGTAATTACTGCGGGTGACAGTGGTAATCTGTGTGGGTTTTTCATATTGCTTTTGCCAACGCTAATCTAATCACTAGAGAATATGTGTCACTGCACAAATACACTGACAGAAAGCAGAGTCCTCCATCAGTGCCAAAGACATGGAGGTTTGAAGGAGTTTCTGCTTGTCTGTTGCTGGAACAATGGCTTAGTGCACTGGCTTATAGATGGTGCATATCATCACCTTTATATACTATATAAACTGCCCCGGATACAAACCAGTGCTGGAACTGAATGCAAGCTTTTCCCAAGCATTATTGCCTTTCAGATCTCTTCGAGAGTCTTGACAGTGGCTATGTGTGTTATGGTCAACCCTCAGATGATATATGCCCCCTACTCCTCTGCCCCTAAGCTCTGCCAGGTGTAAGCCTGTCTTATCCTATGTATGGGTGGCATAGGCTTTGATGGAGCTGTAGGTCTAAGAATGGACCACTAGGGTTTTTTTCACTGCAGCATGTAAAAAAATGTACATCAAAATAACAGACATGTTGCCTGAGGGTTTTTTGGGCAGTGCTCTGAAGAAACAAATCCGCTGCCTGACAAAGTGTGTAGATGTGAATTTGAGGAGATATCATCTCTGTGTTATTAATGGGCAACAGAAATTCAGAGGGTTTATTTGATTTTCCAGATATCACACACAAAGTGGGATTCAGCTCCAGGTCCAAACACATGCATTTGAATACATATACACTTGAATAGGTGCATAGATATGAATCTTCCATTCTAGTCAATGAAAGTTACAGGGAATTCAGCTGCCTGTATAGTCACTTATATAGATACTTAGTCTTAGTGCTATTTAAATATCCAAGAGGTTTCTTCATGGGCCTGGCAGACATAACACAAGACTTAAGGAATACTTATACTCTTCTGATGTGACAGCTAGAAGTCAGGAAGGAAAACCCCACCTACACTTAGCCACAAAGACCAGAGGGCTATTCAGCTTCCCAAAAGTAGATATCTATTTTGGGATAAGCTGAAGTGCTCTCTTGGCTTCACAACTTGGATCACCATTGACTATAATGAGTGCATACACGTCAGTTGTCCCTCTGTTGGCCATTTGAGATACCTCAGAGTAGTCCAGCCGGCCTCTAGCTGACAGTCCTAAAGAGCTGAGGGCTCCTATAATTTTATTCGTAGGTGGATATCTTTTATGTTCTGAGCAGTCTCAAATGGCATCAGATGTCTATATTTGGGCAGCTGTGTCTATCAGTGCTTCTATCAATATTTTAATTTCTGATACCTTCACTGGATCTGAATCCTGCCTAATAAGTCAAGATTGAAACTGAGATACAAAAGATATCCTGACTCCCAGCCATGAACTGTAACTGAATTAGGGTTAAAATTTATTCTCTTGGTGGCCAACAATCTTTATTCCTGAGCCTCCTGAATTGATTGTGCTTACATTAGGTGGAATTAGAAACATCATAAACAGGAAATCTTTATTTAAGCTAAACCAAAAAAGTCTGAAGATTTTGTTCATATGCTGCTGAAACTGCATCTGGAGACAATTCATATATGTACAGAAACTTGCACTTCAGAACATGCAAGGACCCATGTACCTGAACATGTGTAGGTTACCATACAAATGTGTGTCAGGACTGATGTGCTTCAAGGGTTACTAAAGAGATCTCTAATTCCACAGTTTTATAATTTTGCTGAAACTCTAGTACTAACCCACAAAAGAAACCAAAGAAATAGCCAAAAAAAGAAGAAAAAGAAGAAAAAGAAAAAAGTTGGAAAAGGCATTTGCACAGAAATTGCAGGTCTCTTAGGTGTGCTTTTCACCAGCTGATTGGAGTTTTTAGTTATTATTGGATGTTTGAGGCAACTCAGAGGAGTTGTTCCGGAGGGAGAAGATAAGCAAGAAGAGGAGAATACTAGGCCCATGAATCCTCCATAAATTGTTATTTTAGCTATTCATATATTTTATTCATGTTGCACAGGGGAAGTAAGGAAGACTGAAGAAGATCCCACAGTAATTTATTCCTCAGTGGTAAACCTTAGTGAAGGTTTCATGGCCTGAGGGTTGAACTAGGATACAGCATGGCTAAACGGAAGAGTTGAACAGCTTAAGTTAATGTTTTGGTTTAATCCTGGTAGGCAACTAAGCCCCACACAGCTGCTCTGTCACTCACACTCAGTGGGATGGGTAAAAGTGAGAAAACTCCTCGAGATAAAGACAGTCAAAAGCAAAGACTGTGTTTGCAACCAAGGCAAAACAAGGAATTAATTCGTTGCTTCACATCAGCAGGTAGATGTTCAGCCATTGCCATGAAAGCAGGGCTCCATGGTGTGTAAAGTTTACTTGGAAAGGCAAACACTGTAACTGAACATCCCCCAGCTCCCCAGCTTTTATTGCTGGGTATAACTTCATACGGTATGGAATATCTCTTTGGTCTATTGGGCTCAGCTGTGAAAGTTGTGTCCTCTCTCATCTCCTTGTGCACCCCCAGGTGACTAACTTGTGGGGCAGTCTGAGAAGCAGAAAAGGCCTTGATGCTGTGTAAGCACTGCTCAGCAGTAACTAAAACATCCAAAACATCATACCATACTAGTTACTATGAAGATAATTAACCCTATGCCAGCCAAACCCAGTACAGCTAAGAAACTATCCCATCTGAACACTAGCAAACTCACGTCACTTCATCTCTGAGGATTTCTCACGCGCATGTTAAGCCATCTGAGAAGCTTTGGTTACCTGTCAGCTGTAGGAAGCAGCTGAATGTCCAAACAGTGAGTGCTTTCATCTGTGGTCGTATTTGGATAGACTTAACACTGGTGTGTGTCCAATAGAGAAGTAGATGGAAGTAAGATCTCTTGCACGGGAAAGAGAAAGACCGACCCAAACATGTTCATGGGCATTTGCAGTGTGTCAACCAGAGGATTTATGGGTTGAACAGAAAAGAAACAGTATTGGTCATGTGAATGCAACCTCAAAACCTTTCTCCTGAGCAAAAAAATGCTCAGGAAGCATCAGGAAGTCTCATGCTGTGCATAATTCCTCTTTCCCATCATTGTAAATGCTGATAATGTCTTTAGTATTGTCCAAAAAATTGTATGGAAATGGTGTGTGCCCAGGGAGATTATAATTAGTAAAGTCACAAAAAGAAAGAGAATGCTGGTACTTATTGCAAGTGTAATACCAACTCAAAACCCTAGAGTGGCTTGGTGAAGCAGTTCTGGGAGTTAATGATACATGATGTTCTTAATAAATCTTTCATCTCACTTAAGCAAGATAAATAATACCCTATTAAAACTCATTCATAGGAACATGAACTGTGACTGGTTCTTCTCTTGGTGCAAGAGAAGACAGGGAGTCAAACTTAATGTAATAAATCTATGACATCCCTAATATCTACAATTTGCTATTCCATATCCTATTCCCTGAATTGTATACACATATACAAACCACAAAGAATATAATACTCCATCTCAATCTCAGTTGGAGAACTGAGGCACAAACACCATATCCATACCAGTAAATTAAATATTTACAGGACACACTCCGCCCTGAAGCCATCTGGCATTGCCTGGATGTCACTCTGCAATTAAAGTCTCTTAGTCTTCAGTATAAGGTCAGCACTGCCAAACTGCCCACTGGGAATGGTTGATAGCTCATGCTGACTTCTAAAATACATCCAGGAACTGGCTAGGGGCTCAGTTCACTTGCCTAAGCTACACTAACAGCAGTTCCGGTACCACCATGGTGATGGCCACTACAGATGCACTCAGGTGCATGAGATGATTTCTTCACTGCCAAGTAAGAAGAATCTACAGCAGTTCTAGGAACTCTTTAGGAATAGTTTTATCCATTAGACTACCTACTTTTACTAAAGTTAAGCCCTCTTGTCTTTACCTCTTCTCTGTTGCACCTGATATCTGCAACTATGCGTTCCCTAACCACCGTTTCTAAATACAGCCATTTGTACACTTCTGCCACTCTCTTGGTTTGTTTTCTCTAGGTCAGCACTGGTTGGAAGAAGCCCCAAATGCAGAAGCTGGCCTCTGTATCACCACTTTGGACCTTTCTGAACATATTACTCAGATTCCCAGGCTGCACCTTCTAGTGCTTTAAGACCATCAGTTGGTGCTTCAGCTGTGCTCAGGATCATTCCATATAACCCCTAAGGGTTATACTGCCACTTAATCTCTTCTCCAGATCTTTTGCTGTACCTCTTATACTCACTTGGATTTGTTTGACTTACTTAAACTCTTGTGCTTACTTCTGGCCTTTCTACACACAGTCTATGCACCAATTTAAACAAATCAGTTTAGAAAACAATTTAGTTAAATCAGTACTAACCCTGTGGGTAGAACCAGATGGAGAATACCTTTAACTGATTTAATGTGAATCAGGGTTTTTAAGTTGATATACCCTATTTTCTGGTTGATGTGTATCAGTAACATCCCACCATCAACATGAACATGGTCTCTCACATCTATGAAAAGGGGAATTTGCCCATGAAAATATAAGTCCATTCATGTTCCCAAGGTATTTGAGAAAGGCTTTGGTTATCTCTTTTGCTCTTCCCACTTCTGGTGAGTAGCTGCCTTCTATGTTTAAAATACTCTTTTTTTCAATATAATAATTCATTTGAAGAGGTGAGAGCAGCAGAAGGCTCTGGAGAACTGTAATGGAATAGAAAGTGAACACTACAAATACAGCGGATGTCACTGTTGACTTGGAAGCTGTAACTATCCTTTGAATAAAAAAGGCTTGGAAAATGAGTCCACTTCACACTTCCACATTTTACAAATCCTTAGATTAGCAAGGTGGAAAAGAGACCCTAACACTGAGTGTGCAACAAGGTTGAGATGTTCTCCCAAGCAGAAGCTGAGAGAAACGGGGTGAGAAGGAATCCACCACACTGCTCATGTCCCATTTGTGAGCAGAAATCTTTGTATTCTATGTTCTGTCCTTCACAGACACAATATTAGTATTTATAAAGAGACAGTCAACAAAATAACTTCAAATTAATTGAAGGTGGTGCTTTAAACTGCATTCAGTTGGACATAATTCTAAAGGAGCCTAAACTCTGTCTTGTTTCGTCCAGTGTTAAACTGAATGAAGCAAAACTGAATTAAAGCCACTTTAATTCTGAATGGGAGAGTCCATACGGCTTTTTAATTTAGTTGAACTAATCCACTTCAAAAATTAATTCAGATTAATTTTCCTCAGTATCCCTGAGCAGATCTGCAAAGCTGCCTGAGGGCTTTGGGAGCAATTTCCCTGTACATGGAAATTGAACGCAATCGGCTCCAGTCCAATGGCAACTCCACAATAATTCCTTGTGTGAGAACTGTTGTTCTAGAATTAAATAAAGGCCCATTTCAGATTATCTGTTGTGTTCTATGCCCTCATCCTGCCTTCCTTCACAATAATTTCCTTAATCCCAACGACATGAGAACTGAACCATGAGATATCTAAGTCCCATACTGAATTCTCATCCACAAAATTAAATGATAACATGGAAAAACAATTTATGTTCTAGCTATTTTTATGGGAAGCATTCCTTTCAAAATGAAAATAAATATGCCTTCACCTTAATCTGAAGGGCTTTGAATTGCAGTATATCTGGAGTTAACTGGAAATCTTTTAACCAGCCAGAGTCAAACTGAAACTCTTCAGTTTAGCAAACATTTAACTAAATATAGTAAGGCAAATATGTGTTAAAAAAATAGAAAGAAATCAAACTAACTTGTTGAAGTTGGAGTACTCTGGTTTTTATTAGTGAAAGAGAGAATTTGGATATATTCGCTAAAGAAGTAGTAAATTGAAGCACCTTTTTTTTTGTATATAAAGTTGCAGTTAAGTCCATGTTTTTATGTTAATTACATTTCTTCCTGATTTCTTAAACTTTGTTTTTTTCTTTTTTTCTTTTTTTAGAGATAATGATTAGGAACTCTGGGAACTTCTCTGTCTTTTGAATCTTAGAGTGTCAAAAGGTTTTGGCTTCATTTTAGTCAGGCTATAAAGAAATTGATTCTTTCTGAGAAAACACAGCTATTTAAACTTTTGGGGATAAACTTAGACAATGGCCTATAAAAAATCCTAGAGCATGTGGAAAACAACGTTCAGTATTTTGTATAACATGGTACTGTAACTTATGAACTCATGATAGTATTCTCACTTTGAGGCAGCCAGTTTCAGAAAATCAATAATCATACAGAAGCTCTTGCAGAAGAACTTGCAGGCACAAACCAGACTTTTTGCCAAAGGGGAACAGATTTTACTGCTGAATTTCTTCATTAAAAACAGTGACTTTAGGTCATAGTCTTCAGTGAACGAGGTGAAAGTATTTCTGCATTTTCTTCATTTTTCCTTTCTCTCATCATCTTTATATTTCTTTGTGCATTGTATATAATGGTCATATGTAAAATACACAGGTTTCAGATGCCTCTTGCAATCTGGGTGAGAAAAAGCATCAAGTTCTACTTAGATCATCTGGAGGGGCAGTTGTGAGAGAGATTGTGCAGAAGGGAGCTTGTTACAGCAAATGAGCAGATATTAGAATGTAAATTCTTTTAATCTATTAATTATCTCTTTTTGAGACCTAGCTGTTAAAGCTATGGGTGGAAAAAAGTCCCATTTTTGTTGAACGTCCTGTTGGTGGCAGCAGTTACAGTACATTTAATACATCAGCAAAAGAGTCTGTTCTGGCCAGATTGCTCCAACATGTCATGTACAGGCAGAGGTGATCTTGGGTGATGATCTCCCAAAGGGTGATGTCTTGGCTGTGGCTTCATCAGTTCAGTTTACACGGAAGAAAAGGGAAAGGAGAGAAAAACCAAACAAACACCAAAAACTGTGTCCCAAGAGCACTCTAAGACAAAACTGTGTATGAGAGCAAGAGCTGGCAAAGCTGTACAAATAAAAGATAAAGTTGAGCACTCAGTGTGGTCTGTGTGGCTGGGGAAAGCAGGCAGTGAAAATGCAGAGGGAGAAAGGGAGGGAGGAACAGATGGGGACAGGGATCACTGGGTTTAATGATTAAAGAGGAAAATTGAATGTTCACTGCTCCTAAGTCATTTGCTGTTGGATGCCTCTTGTGGATGAAGAGGAAGAGAACAGAGAAAACGGATTGGAGGAGAACAGGAACATCTGAGGAAAAGTGGTACAGCTTTCCAATCAGAAACGAATCATTAAATACCCTTCCTTTATCTGTAGTTCAGGCAGAAAAAAAGGAACACACCAAGTATTAGTAAAGGATGTCACTCTGCAATTAAAGTCTCTTAGTCTTCAGTATAAGGTCAGCACTGCCAAACTGCCCACTGGGAATGGTTGATAGCTCATGCTGACTTCTAAAATACATCCAGGAACTGGCTAGGGGCTCAGTTCACTTGCCTAAGCTACACTAACAGCAGTTCCGGTACCACCATGGTGATGGCCACTACAGATGCACTCAGGTGCATGAGATGATTTCTTCACTGCCAAGTAAGAAGAATCAACAGCAGTTCTAGGAACTCTAGTTCTAGGAACTTCCTCCTCCCTGTTTTTCTTGAGAGGTCAGATTCTAGAGTTCATACTTAGGTGTAGATTTCAGGTGTTTCCGATTTTAGCTGCCCAGCTCAGGGTCACTCTCAAGAATGGCTACCTTTTCCAGGATTTTTTGTGGACACCTACTCTGGAAATGCAGCAGCTTTAAGTTGGATGTGCATACATTTACTGAACCTGAATGAAGTTCCTGAAAATTACAAAGAGGGGGAGAGAAGCATTTTACCAGGGTTTGTAGTGATAGGGATATTGGCTTTAAACTGAAAGATGCTAGGTTTATGTTGGTCATAAAGAAGACATTCTCTATGATGAGGTTAGGCACTGGTACAGATTTCCCAGAGAAGCTGTGGCTGCCCCATCCCCGGCAGTGTTTAAGGCCAGGTTGGACGGGGCTTTTAGCAACCTCGTTTAGTATAAGGTGCCCCTGCCTGGGCAGGAGGTTGGAACTAGATGAGCTTTAAAGGTCCATTCCAAGCTAAACCGTTCTGTGATTCATGATCCTATGATCTATAATATAGACTTAACACAATTTGACTTAAAGGAAGTAATTAGTTACTGCATGTCCCTCCTACTAAATTTAGAGTCAGACATTTCATGATTTCCTTTTGATTTATTGGGGCCTCATTCATTTTAAAAGGAGTCTAGTAGTCCAGTTACTTTTTTTCTCTGGTATAAAGGGGTATTTTGTCAGTATCTCCTCTATGAGACCTGGGGCTTTCCTATTCAATAGCTATACTGGACAAAATGGGGATGAAGAGGGAATGCGGAGGAGCAAACAGATAATCTTGTACTGCAGGCACAATTATGAGAGATTCTACACCATTTTATGGATTAAGACTGGATCCTGATACTTAATTGTACTGCTGAGAAAACTTCCTGCAGGGTAATGGTTTCAAGCTGAAAAAGGGTACATATAGATTAGATATCAGGGAAAAAATTCTTCACTGTGAGGGTGGTGAGACATTGGAAGAGATTTCCCAGAGAAGCTGTGGGCTCCATTCCTGAAAATGTTGAAAGCCAAGTTGGATGGGGCTTGAGCAACCTGGTTTAATGGAAGGTGTCCCTGCCCATGGCAGGAGAGTTGGAGCCAGATTATCTTTAAGGTCCCTTTCAAACTGCTCTAGGATTTTGTGATTCTGTGATCTTTAAATGATTTTTAATGCCAGTTTCTGCCTTGCAGGGATAAGAATTTGTATGCTGAGGGAATTACTGGAGCTCTGGAGGAGAGAATGAGAAGGCATTTTGCACCTGTAAGTTGCAAATCCTCTTGCATAGCAAGCACTCAGCATAAGCTGTGTAAATGCACTTTTCTTGAACATTCTGGAAACCAAAGAGTTTACCACATTTTCAAGGAGCCCCCGAGCTCCCATTGCCAGCTAGCAAAGCTGGATTGTCTCCCTTACAGGCAGCAGTAAGGTTCTTTGGAAGAGAAGGAGTAGAGAAGTAAATGAAACAGACAAATCCCAAAGTCCCAAGGGAAAAAATAAAAATAAACACAGTCAATGTGGAAATCTGTATTGATTCCTGCTGTAAGATTCTCACTCTGTTTCACCTTAGGAACAGCACTGACATGTAGCAGAGGGCAGGGAGCAGGATACAAAGGTAGGACAAGAGATGTGCTGCAGGGACAACTGATGTGTTTTTAAGAATCACTGTGCCTTGAAGTTGTTAATATAAACCACCTTCTAGTAGTTATACTTAGCTATTATTTAGATAAGCAATAGGAGTGGAATTTCTTCCAGTTTGTAAAGCTTCTAGTAAACCAAGAGCTTGAGGGAGCATTCACAGTTTTTTATTCAGTGACTTTAACTACACCCTGTTAAATTACTAAACATCTATGGCCCCAGATTGCAGATTATTACCGAATTTTGATAGAATGAACAAATTAAGACTCAGAATAATGTCATCAAACTTTGTCTGACTTAAACTCAGAAATGTGATCCAAGTTAGCTCCCAAAGAGGACAGAGATATCTCCAGGCAGTTTGTCACCTGTGCCTGGCATTTGTCTCAGGAAAGGAAGCTTGGTACCAGAAGCAACTGTAGTTGCCATTATCTGCTTTTTATCTGGTTGCATGGAGCTATTCTTCCCCACTATCCCTTTCCCTCTTCCCTTCCCAACTATTTCACTTTGTACAGCCTCATTAATACATGTCATCACTCCTTCTTGAATTCAGATTGCTCTCTCCTTCCTCTCTTACTCCATGTTGCATCTCCCACATTTGCTAATGATGAACTACCACTTGCCACCCCTTTGCTTTTCCAGGAAAGGAGCTTGCAGTGCATTCAGAGATGCAGCTAGTCCTGTAATTTCCAGTGAAATAGAGGAAAGGACCTCTAACTTAATTTTGAAAGGTAGCATGTCTGTAGTTGCAAACCAAAATACTTCAGTTTTCAAGATTTTTGTTATCCAAAGGTCAGGAAATGTATCTGCCCAGCTTTACCAAGAACGTATATGAAAGTTTCAAATGCCAAAGTGTGGGTCAAGGCACATAGGCATTCTCCTGTCTTAAACAAGCAGCTAAATGGATGAACTGAGAAAAGGAGCATCATCTGTCCCTTTAGCCGTCAGCTGCTTATTGCCCTAGGCAAAGACAACATACTGGGGGACTTTGTTATATTTTCATTTTCACTTGGCTAGTTCTGTCTGAGTCAGTGGTTCAGACTAATTACTAGAAAATAAATAATAAAATATGTAAGAACCTCAGCAGGAGTGAATCTTTTTGCATACAGAAAGAACCGGTTCAAATCTCACCACAGAGCCAGGAAATTTAGCAATAAATTTAACAAGAATTACAAAAAAATGCACTTTTCTCTGTTTTTATTCACTTGCTCAATGTCTGGACATCCTGACAGTTCTACCTTCAATTTCAAAGCACACAAGGTGGTAGTGGTTGGTGTGCTGGCTTAGGCTTCATTTCTTGTTTTTCCACATGTGGTAGGACAGTACTGAGATGGTAAAAAAACTAAAGATATTCAGACCTAAATTATCCCCACTGGAATGAGCAATGGCTTTAAACTTGGCTAGATTTAGTTTGTGTTCAAAATTAGACCAAATTTCTCTTTCAACAACCCATTATGGTCAATGGAAAGAGCCAGTCTAACCTATCTTTGATACGTGTTTTAAAAGAAACTGTTGTCCTCTCCAGTACCTTTACTTCTCATTTTTGATTTTAGAAGAAACCCCAGAGATTAAAATTCTACCACCACATTTACCTGGTATTAAATTAGGTAAAGAAATATGTGTGTCCAGAATTTAAGGAGGACAATGTTCTGAAGTAATATTTTAATGCTTGAGGCACTGGTTCAAGCCTCATACCCATTAACATCTGAAACATCAGTGGGATTCACCTGCCATCACTCTACTGCAGACACCTATAACTGAGCAGGGCAGCCAAGGCTCTCTTCATACTCATTGCAGAAAAAATATGTTGTTCATCTGATGTATTTTAGAAGTATTTTAGTACAGAATGAAATAAAAGCTCATCCTTCTGTCCACTGGCTCTCAAGACATTTGGGATATAGCTACAAATATCCCAAAAGTAGAAACATACCCTGTAGGTAGATGAATCCCACATGATGGCATTGTTTGTGACTTAACTGTTTCCTTCTACCTTAAAGCTTTTGGTGGAACTCCAAGAGTGAGAATTCAGGTTGAATTCAGGTTTGAGCTTCTGTTCCCCACAAGTTGAGAAGTATCTTTATTGCTGTCTATGATGCAGCCATAAAAGTATGATTAGAGCAGAAAAAAAAAAAAACCAAAAAAGCCCCAAGTTCCCCTCCACTGTTCCAACTATCTCCAATTAAAGTATTATTTGAACTCCCTTTTTCTTTTTTTTTTTTTTGATAGCTACCACATTTGGCTTGTATCTGAAATGCCATTAAATGAGATGCTCTTGGCACCATTACAGTAGTTTCAAAGATACTGTCATAAGAGCTCCTGAGCGTGTCTGGTAAACATCACAGCACAATGTCTCTCTGTTTTCATTCCTGTTCAAACTTTCTAGACGTCTGTAATGAATAGGCAATGGAATAAGTTCACGCAAATTCTGGTTGTTGAAGTTTCTGGAGAAGTTAGCAATGGTGTTATAGAAGGTGTCAGAAATGAGAAATTTGGAAAATCTGCAGCAGGACATTTATCATTTGATGTGTGGAAAAGGAGCTTAATCTCTATGTTGGGGTGGGATTTTGTTTAGGTTTTTTTTTACAGAATGGGACATATTTCAGAGAAAATAAAATTACATAAAAGTTCAGTAAATAATGAAGTAACTAATGTTATTTTCCTTTCACTTTATGATGTTGGGCTACATTCAGTACCTTTTGTTTTTGCTGAGCACCTAAATTGTGTAGGTGGATATTCAACATTACTTAAATAGCATAGGTAACTCTTTCACTTGTGTCTGTGCTAGATCTCTCTCAGCAGAATTGTATGCCTCTCCCCAATTACTCTTGATTTCTAAACATGGAATAAGTAGCTTATATTGCTATAGGCATCAGTTCTAGAGATTAAATTAAAAATGGAATGTTTGTGACATCTGATGACTCATTGCTTGCCTGACTGATACAAACCATAAATCAAACAAAAGTAGGCAGTTTACCAGTATGTACCCGAAGCTGTTGATCTCTTCCAAGCATAGGTGTAACCAACAGCTTCACCCTACCATGATAAAAGCAGCAAGAACAAGAATAAATAGGGTGTTGATTTGGGTGCCTTGGACAAGCACCACCTGATTACCAGCCTCTGTTTTACTAAATGTGTTAGCATCAAGCTACTTGCCAAGAATTGGCTGATGTTGTTTTCAGCAGGAATATTACATGAAGGAAAATTAACAGACATTTGAAGGAATTAGCCATATCATGCGAAATAGGTCAATAAATGGAACTGAGACCTAGTAATGAAAGTACTTTCCAGAACTTGCTTATGAGGATGTCTACATTGTTTTTGGTTTACTAATGACAGTATTTAGCATCCTATCATTCCTGGAACTAGAAATTTTATTTTTCTTTTGCATTAATATCCTGGACAACATTCACAAGACTGGTAGGCTAATTTATTTCTTTTTCCCATGGTATTAAATAAATTAAAAGTCTATTTATTTTTTCCCAGAAACACAATGTAAGTGAAGAGTTTTTCAACACTCCCTCACATCAAAACTATTCAGTACCCAGAAATGAGTGGTTTAAAAGAAATGCAAATCAAGGTTCTAGCCTCAGAAAAAAATTGCATGTGGCCTTAATGCCATGAATAGTATATATTTTGGGTCATGAGAGCTGAAAATAAGACAAATAAGTCTCTGTTCCCAAACTAAGAATGGTTTGCCAGTCTTATCTGAATCCAAATTGTTTTATTACTCAAATCTGATGAACTTCAGATAATGATATTAACAACTTCAAAAAATGTTTATGGGAGTCTCATGATACTTCAATAAATGTATATTCTCCATGATTTTTTAACTCAATTTATTTTGTTTCTTAATCTTATTTGTGTGGTCCTGATTCAAAATTAGATCATACTTAGAGGGCTAGAGACCAGCAAGTCTTTCCACAAAGCTCCTCTCCAATAGAGAACTAAAGTTTATTATATTTCTAATAAAATGAAAAATGAAAATATTTAAAATATATATTCATTTTCTTTAAGAATAAGAAAAATATATGCAAAAATTATCAACATAGGTGAAAAGTGGGGAGAAGGATGCAGCGAGGTGAACATTCATATGTAGATCGTTCATTTTTAAAAATGGGTGATTCTACTTTTAACATAGAATCATAGAATAATTAGGGTTGGAAAGGACCTTAACATCATCTAGTTCCAAAACCCCTGCCATGGCCAGGGACATCTCCCACTAAACCATGCCACCCAAGCCTCTGTCCAACCCAGCCTTGACCACCACCAGCGATGAAGCATTCACAACTTCCCTGAGCAACCCATTCCAGTGCCTCACCACCCTCAAAGTAAAGAATTTCTTCCTCATATCCAATCTAAACTTCTCCTGTTTAAGTTTGAACCCATTACCCCTTGTCCTATCACTACAGTCCCTAATGAAGAGTCCCTCCCCAGCATCCCTATAGGCCCCCTTCAGATACTGGAAGTCTGCTCTGAGGTCTCCACGCAGCCTTCTCTTCTCCAGGCAGAGCATCCCCAACTTTCTCAGCCTATCTTCATACGGGAGGTGCTCCAGGCCCCTGATCATCCTTGTGGCCCTCCTTTGGACTTGTTCCAATAGTTCCATATCCTTTTTATGTTGAGGACACCAGAACTGCACACAATACTCCAAGTGAGGTTTCATGAGAGCAGAGTAGAGGGGAAGGATCCCTCCCTTGACCTGCTGGTCACGCTCCTTTTGATGCAGCCCAGGATACGGTTGGCTTTCTGGGCTGCAAGCGCACACTGTAGCCGGCTCATGTTCATTTGTTCATTGACCAACACCCCCAAGTCCTTCTGTGCAGGGCTGCTTTGAATCTCTTCTCTGCCCATCCTGTAGCTGTGCTTGGAATTGCTCCGACCCACATGTAGGACGTTGCACTTCTTTTTAATCATCTCACTTGAGGTCCAGTTTTCAGCTGAATCACTCAAATCTGGATTTATGCATGAGAAGACAATGCACTGGAGATGAGGATGATTGTAAAAGTTGCAAGCCTTGTATTTTACCAGGACTCCATTTTCTAAAGCCATGAGTCATGAAAAAAACACAGAATTGTCTGATCAGCAAAGCTTTTCATCCATGTTTGGTACAAGAGAGCTTCAAGTGGAGACAGGGAAGTAGCAAGAGATAGTGAGCCATTTTTTGGCTACGGAGGCTGCATTTCTACTAGTAAACTAGTTTAGTTGTTTGACTTGTATCCCGCGTAGTCACCCTAGATTCCAGTTGTAGTCACTGAGAGAAGTGCTGTCAGATAGCAATTTAGCCCAGGCTAGATGTGCATCACTCTCCAGAGAAACCTATCTCTTTCTATGGATTATGTAGAGAGCCTAGGGGAACTATGCATCTAACACAGGAGACACAGTTAAGCTAAATGAGGACCATGATAGCCTTGCATGCCAGTAAGCTACAGTCTGTGAGGGCTTAGTCCTGCCACTGTCATCAGAATCAATTATATTCCTGAATAAATCAATTAAATGCTGGTTAACCCCAACAGAAAGAGAGAAAAAGGTCCTTTGTGAGAACGAAACTGGAATTAAGTTTTTTCTATAGGAAAATCATGTCTGAACTCCAAGACAGTTTAGAAGTCTGATTTGTTTTTCCTCGCATGTTCTTCTGGTACATTTATCTGCTTATTTGTTTAACAAATGTGGCGTCGGTGAGAGATGCTGGATTAATGCCTTTGGGAGAACAGAGTCTTTTATTTGTCCCCAGGCATGCTATACCCGTGATCCACAATCACATGTCTTCCCTCTGACCTGAAAGGACCACCTTTAAGGGTGAAAACATAGTTCAGTTTCCTGGGCCTTTTAAAACTTGTCCTTTCCTCTGGATCTACCAGCATGGGACAGAGGGTCATTAACGCTTATTTTTATAGACAAGGGCACACTGTCAAGAGTTTCATTTCACATCCAAACCTTGCTCATAAATTTTGTTGGCCTTGAAATCTCCCAACATGATGCTTGCTGTTTTTTTTCTTTAAGGCAACTGCTGTCTAGGCTAGCAGTACTGTTTCTCTCAGTCTTTTCTGACCCTATTTCAATTCAGGAAATTATAAAGGTCATGAAAATAATAATAAAAACTCCATAAAATATTAATGGCAAGAATGTTAATACTCACTCCACATCTCTCTCTAGATCTTACTTCCTCATACAATGGAGTGCAGACCTCAATCAAAAAATTATTGTACGCCATACTTTGCTTTTATCCAAACTCTTTCTTCTACTTTATTTTTCTCCCCAGTTCACTGTCTTAAAGGTGATAGACTGAAGTTACCCTCTTCTGAGTGTTTACCCTCATCCTCTCTACCAATTGTGGTAGTGGAAATCTCATGCAACATTTCTTAAATTTAACAGAGTATTTTCAGGCAAAGCTTAACTCTTTACAAACCCCATCTTTCCCTACCAAGGCCTGGAAAAGGCTTCTGCAAGAGAGAGAATGAGAGAGCAAGAGTGGAGAAAGAAAAAGGAAAGAAAGGAAAGAAAGGAAAGAAAGGAAAGAAAGGAAAGGAGGGAAGGAGGGAAGGAAGATAAGCAAGTTTCCCAAACCATGTTTGATGAATTTTAAGATTGTTTTTTATTTTTTAATTTTCTTCATCTTTGGCTA
This sequence comes from Myiopsitta monachus, assembly GCA_017639245.1. Classification (NCBI taxonomy): domain Eukaryota; kingdom Metazoa; phylum Chordata; class Aves; order Psittaciformes; family Psittacidae; genus Myiopsitta; species Myiopsitta monachus. The sequence continues at coordinate 17,266,845 of CM029922.1, read as the reverse complement.
AAGATAGTTGAAACATGAAATATTGAATTAGTCTGAAGTACCTATGGTTACAATGCTCTGTGGGTCCCAGGCTCTCCTTTATATATTGGCTTGATAGAGGGCTTCGATCCCGAGATTTTGAGAGTTCCCATTTCATCTGAAGGATAAACTCCCAACAAAGGTAAGCAGGAGCAGAGTCATAAATGTTTTTTCTTGAACGAAAACAATCTATGCTCCGTCAGTGTGAATTACCCTCCTTTGGCATGGCTTCTTCAAGGAAGGGGAGGCTGCTTTGCAAACAGTATCCCAAATGTCATGTTGGTTAAGAGACAAACACACTCGCTGTGGGTCTTTTTCAGTAGTTTGGGTTTCTGAGGATTTCAGATTTTAAGCTTGTGCTAGTTCCAGCTTTCTCTGTATGAACAGGTCAGAGGGTTTAGGTATCTAGATCTGTTGGAAGCAGTATCAGCAGCATCTCATTATTAAAACTGCAAAAGCAGAGCTGCTGTGCTTTCCCCTCTTAATGTACTCCTTTATTGATTGTGTCAGTAAGCATCTCCCATTTTAATATTTGATCAATATAAAGAGATATGAGTGCCACAAAATACTCAGTACCACACATTAACAAGTCTAGGATGTCATCCTCAAATTATCAGTGTGCCCTTCCTCTACCTTTTTTCTTTCCACTCCCACCCAAAAAAACGAACCAGGAAATTTGCTACAGGAAATTGATGTTATTGCAGTTGCTACTATTACTGTCATTTCTTCTCCCCTCCCTCCACCCAATCAGGAGTGCACAGCAAAACGATGTTGAAGAGTAATTTTCCTGGAAAGACAACATCTAGGGAGCTCTGACACCAGTACTGCATTTTTAATAAGCAAACTTCTGAAAGTGTTATCATTAAAACTTCCTGGCTATCATTTTATTTATTTATTTATTTATTAGTAACAACACCACCTCTCCACTTGGCAGCGCTTCCTGCCTTTCCAACTTCAGCAGCGCCTGACCCCATTTCAGTCAATTTTCCATATCCTGCCTGTCTTGTATCCGCTGAGGGAGCACACTGATGATGTGTTTATGCTAATTTTATGCTCTCTGAGTTGTGTCTGTTATTCAAAGCAGTTGAAGCAGTTATTGCCAGTAATCTTATTTCTGCAAGAGCCCCCGGGGCAAAGCAAGCCTTGGAGCCGGTCCTGCAGACCGTGTCAGAGCCATCACAGCCTGCTGGTAAATGGCAGCTCTTTCCTGCAGAATCTGATATCTGTTACTTCACAAACACAGTAATAAAATGAAACAAATCAGATTTTCAAGTAAATAAACCAGACTTCAATGGCAACAACAATAGTCAGGACAACAGGATTTTAGTAAGTGATGCTATACAGAGGAAAATATTGGAGTGCTGTATCCCTTCTTCCTGCTCTTCTCCTCCTGCAACCCAAAATTAATTGCCTCAACCCTTCACAGACTGAAAGCAAAATAACAACAAAAATACTACCAGGATGGGATCTGCTTTCCTGGTTGGTATAAAAGGGCATTCACTGATGACATGTACTGAAATTCCCCTGTGAAGGTGCTCTAAGCTATTGTGTTGGACAACAGAAGGAGAACATGTATTGTTATTCCTGTTCTAGTCTGTAATACCCATGAGAAATTGCACAAAAATTTGTGGGTTAAGGGACAGGCAGATGGTAAGTACCAAGAGAAGGGTGCTGATCTTTTCTTTGGAAGAGCTGAGCCTGATTCACAGTTTTGCCACCATTTTCTTGGACACTTTAGGCAGTGTAATTAAAAGATAGGTCTTGAAGTGATCATCACCTCCTCAGTAAGTCTTTAAAGCAAACTCACCTCTTTCCTTGGTGTCCTCCTAAAAAACAACTATTCAGAACACAGAAAAGGTGTTTTATCCCAAAATAACATTTAGAGAAAAACTTGAATTTCTGCATTTTTAAATAGTTTTGCCTTGGAAAGTATTTAAAATTTTGTCAGAAAGCCAATAGTTTAAAAAAAAAATTGAATTTTGGCCAATTTTCAGTTGCTAAAAATGCAAACGATTTTTCTCATAAGAAACATTTCCTATAGAAAACTCCAATTTAAGAAACATTTTTCAACAAGTAGACATTTCAAATGGAACATTTTCATGTTTTTCTACTGCCATCAACAGCACTCAGCTTTTATTGTGATGCTTAAGGCCATATTTTCAGCATACTGTGCTCTTTAAAAACTTGCCCAGTCACATTGAGTCCTCTATAGCAGCAGGAGCTCCCATATATAAATTTATATATGTATATATACATGTTCATAAATATAATATAAAAGTCTAGATTTAGTCTCTCTGTACTGTAGTTTCTAGTCTGTCAAAACCAATTAATAATGTTTCTATTTCATTACCCAAATAATATTAAAACTTTTCTAAAAGTCTTTGTCTTCTGTATGCCGAATTTCCTGAATAGCAGAAGTTTTACTGTGATGCAACTTTCCTCATATTTTGTAAACCTGATATAAGGATTTGGAACTTTACTTCTCTCTTTGAAATCACACAAGACCAATGGAAACATCCAAATCACCCACACCCTCCTCGAACAAGCTTAGTGGTATATCTAATGGTAAATTAAAGATGTTCTGACCATTTACTGTCCCTGAAGCCAATACACAATGTTTGGCAACATCCATTATAAAAGTTCTTGGATTCCAAAACACTGTGGCCCCACACAAAGTGTATGTTGGAAATGACTCCTGGTCCAGGAATTGCTGGTAACATCTCTTGTGAGACCAAACCACTCTAACAATTTACTCTTACCTTGGTGTTTCAAGGCCTGGGAATGTTTTTCTGGAACTATTTTATTTTATAACACACACATAGCCTATGCTTTTTTTGTCTTCTCTGATCCAAAGATGAGCAGTATTTACAAGGGTATTTTTTTCTGATTTCAACTATATTTGGATCCAGCTCCAATGAAGGCAATAAGCTTCAGTAGTGGCAGTGCAAGCCAAAGTGGAAATCAGAAGAGTTACTCAGCTCAGTGACACTGAGGGCAGATTCAGCTCAACTGCTGTAAGTTCTGTACGTCTGTATACTAATCTCAAAGTTCAAGACCTTGATTTAGCACTGATCTAAATAGACTAGAATAAAACCCAAAAAACCTTGGTCAAATGCCTAAACCAGGTGAAGTCCAAGGGAGCTTTTCCTTGACCTCCCCATCCAGGATTTCACCACCACTCCCCTAGCTTGCCTGTTTAGCTGCCTCATGACTCTAACACCATTGCCAGTGTGGTACAGTTGCACTACAGAACCTGACAGGTCTGATGAATACTACGTAGTTTCCTCCTAGGGGCAAGGCTAGTTTGTACAATGTGCCACAAAGACGAGATGCCAAAACTAGCACTGGAATTAAACACACTGTAGCTGCACACATTCTAAAGCAAACTGCAGGACCAATTGCACCCTATTAATTGAGCCACAGTATCTGCTAAAAACATATATTTGCTGCTGTCATGGACAGCACTGTTGCATTCAGGAAACAAAATAATTTTATCCATAATCTGTTCCTATTGTAAATGGCAAAAAAGTAAAAGTAGCAATAAAACAGTTCTTACAAGGACTGAAATAAGTAGGATTTTTTTTCCCCACTGAATTATTTTCTGTGCAGGCTTTCTATTTTTATCCCACATATGCTTTACATCTCTCCCAGTGGAAGGCTGAGGACCTCAAAAAGAAGTACTTTCTACAATATGTTGAATTTTCTTAAATTTTTTTTAAAGCATGAACATCAATTGAGTTTTATTCCTTAAGAACAAAAATGTTTCAAAAAATGTTTTTTTGAAACATTGCCAAATGAAAATAATATCACTCCTTTAAGTGAAAAGAGATGCAGGAAGTATTCTGCCTAATTCTGGGCAGGTGTTCCTTGCAATAGTTACAGTTGGCATGGAGTTTTTCTGCATTCATGAAAAAGATTTCAATTGATTGGATTGTTCTATACACTTCATACTTCAGGGAAGTATTCAGAATATATGTGTGCATAGATAAATCTATATTAAAAGTAATATGTTGGACTCCATCAACATTATTCCTTCAGAGGTAAAATAAAGAAGTTATCCTGACTTTGAGAATAGCAGAATCAGGCCACATTTTTACATTAATCTCCTTCACATCATTCTGGAAGGAGAAGATGCCTGAGAATGGAATGAAGAAAAAAAGAAAAAGCCTTCCATTTTTTTCTTTAATAACATCTACATATGCAAATACAAATGTAAATACAAATACAGTCTAGTCATGAAAAGCTTTGACAACATTTTCAAGTATCCGTTGGCGGGAAACTACCTTTTAATCTTAATGGCAAATCACTAGATTTATGATTTCCAAAGAAACTAATTTTTCTGTTTCTTTACATATTTGTTTTACATGCCTGGAAGCATTTTAGACTATGAGGATGAGTGCATGTTGTGTATTTGATCAATCAGGCTGCGGTTTCCAGGTGTGTATCTTTCTTCTAACAATTCCAACTAAGGTGTCCTGTTGTGCAGTACTGAGGAGAACGGTCACTGGGCACCTCACAAATGATAATAGCACAAGAGTTTGCTTTGAAAAGTTGCCATCAAAGCTAAAGGAAGTATCTGCAAATATCTGAAGAGCTATATATGAGTTAAATATGCTACATCATGAAGCTGTAGAATGGAACTGGAGGGTTTTCTTCTGCTAACAAACTGAACATGGTAGAGCTGGACTTCATTGAATTTATTTTCTAAAAAGTCAAAATCCAAGACTGTGGAAACTGAGAATGGTGTTAAATTTACCATATTTTTACAAAGAGTTGAAAAGGGGAAAACAGTATTCCACTGTGATTTTTTATTATTATTTTTATGTTTTTCAGAATAGATTTAGAGATTTAGGCATTGTAAACAAAAGCAAAAGAAGGAATTGATTTTATTTTTTTTTCTACATGTCAGTAATAGACTATTCACCCAAGAATTAAGTAGGACAAAACTGCAGTTGTGACACGAAGCTGAGGAAGGATCCATATAACCTAGAAAAGTGCTCCAACCATCACCAGAGAATAAATCTCAATGAACCGGGGTTAACTGAGCCACATCCAACAGCTTTTGGGAGAGTCTCTAAACCGTCAGCGTAGTCAGGATTTCTCTTTTCTTGTTCCAGATAGTGCTTAACAGCACCAAGAAAGAGAAACGAAAGGATGAAGTAATATTGAGAAGTTTAACATCCCTAAATTTCCTCTGTAGCTAATGGAGAGAAATAGGTATCACTTCAACTCCAGTGCAAAATATGTGGTAAGCTAGGTGGGATATGAAATCTCCTGGGGACCTCCTGTATAGCATCTTCATGCTTCAACCCCAATTTGGGATATGGAATAATGTAATCTGTCCTCTGCCTGATGCTAACCTAAACCTCCCTTTTCCTTTCAAGACAAAAAATGAGCTTTGTCATTTCAAAGAAAAATAGGCTAATTTTCATATTACTGCTCAGTTCCTTGTTGCATCAAAGATATTACCTTGTTTAAAACAGATTATTTAAATTACATATTTTCCTTTTTTCATTTAGTTCCTTTTATTGTATTATTTATTTCCATAGCAGAAAGGAGGGTTTTGAATGTATCACTTATTCCTCATTACAGAGAATTATATGCTACATAACACAGTGTAAGGCCAGCCAGCTTCACTACTTTCAAGAATTAGTCTTTAGAGCACAGATTCCTTGTCCCAAAGATATTAAAGCCAGTGTTCTTTCACAGACTTTCTCTTCCATCTATTGTGCATGTCCTGTCTTAACCTAAGGTTTTACAATCAAAACAAAGAGGTTGCATTTTACCTCCAATGCAACCAGTATTACAGTGAAAGAAAGGTAAAAAATAATACCCTGGAAATCTTATCTCATTCTTTCACATGAGTCTGGATGAATGTTCCTAGATTACTCTGAGGGTCTTGATTTTTCCCATTGCACAAACATCAGCAAGACTATTGCTTATTTATTTATGGATGAACATGGGAGTTTTAAAAATCAGCTTTCACCTGATTTGTTGATCCAAATAGCTGCATATCCTCACTCAGCAAGAAGAAGAAAATGCAAAATGCAAAAGATAAACAACCCACCCATATACTGGACTATCGCCAATGTTAAGATATGTTAATTACAAAGAAGATCAGAGATATTTTTATAGTTAAACATAGTGAGGATAGATGCTTTTTCACACTGTCTTCCTCTCCAAAGCATTTGTTGTTTGCCCTAGACTGAAAGCTACTAGCTAGATGATTTTCAAATATTGTTTCCTTCCTGTTTCTCTTAATTTTGCTGAAGGTGCAATGATCCAAGTGGAGGGCTGAATTCTTAAACAGAAAGTACATCATTTATTTCTTTCTGATGAAGCAGAATGCACACATGCATGCACATGTATGCTTATGCACATGTGCTCTTAGACACACTATTTTAAGTCCCAAATATCGTATTGAAGCATTTCTCCCTCACATATAGGCTTGGGAAAAATTTAGTGCTAAATAAATGCTGCCTCAAACCAGGCAAGATAAAACATAAATCATTGCATTAAAACCCTCTAACAAGTCTATCTGCTTTTTGAAATGACTGGGAGATGAAAGAGAGGAGTCTCATTTAAGAAGGCCCAGCGGAACAGTTCTGCATTTATATAGCTGTTATCAAAAGCAATTCATTTGGAGATCAAATAGACTGACAGATAGGACAAGCAGGGGATCACTACTGCCTTCAGGCAGCCAAAAGCAAGGATGGTTTCCCAGTACCATCACTAATATTGGGTCTAGTCAATGCTCATGTCTATTATGGCTTGCAGTAACAGCCAGCTGAATGTTAATATACACTTCTTAGACTCCAATTCAATGCCAATTTGTAGCTGAGGGACTAAATAGTGCACATCCTTTTCTCTTAATTTTTTTCCATTTTCTTTTTATTGCAGGAATACCTCCTTTTTTAATCATTGTGTGTCTGATATGTATTTACTTCTTAAAAAGTCAGTTCTGTTGAAGACAAAAGGAAAGGAAGAGAATGGACTTTCCAGTGTCCCATTAGCAATGTGCTGTGGCATCTCCATCAATAGTACCTCTCCTGCGTGCTGGAGACATGCTGCCGCATGTTCAGATAAAGCTCAATGCTTTTTGCTCCTTTCAAAATAAAAAGCAAAGTATCAGCCCATGGCTGGCTGCAATTTCTCCAGTGCAAACAATTTAGATTGCTCATAAGGAAAACTTATTTTTTCCTCTTCAGAAACACTCTCCAATGCCACTGGGATAAAGATAAAGACTTATTCTGACCTTAACCATCTAAAATATGTTTGCAGTGTTAAATAAGAGTGATCCCTTCTTTTGAGATCAGGTAGCCAAAACCTGGCTTTTGTTTTCACAAATTAGGACAAAACTCCTCAAAATGAAATTATCTAATCCATACTACATTACAGTTATGACTTCTCAGAATCCCATGAGATGCCTCCATACCCCTGAAATACGATTATTATTTTCAGGGTTGGGGTTGTTTGGGGGTCTGTTAATGTGAGGTCTGTCTTATGGCCACAGTGATATTTTTTATTACATCACACTGAGAATATATGCCCTGAGGTGTAACGTGGAAGAAATTTAGTGTGCTGCAGTTTAAAGTCCACTAAAGATAACTGTTAGCAGATTCTTCCCAAACAAAACTGACCGTGATTCTACCCCAAGCACAGAATCATAGAATAAACTAGGTTGGAAAACATCTTAGAATCATAGAATAGTTAGGGTTGGAAAGGACCCTAAGATCATCTAGTTCCAACCCCCTGCCATAGGCAGGGACGCCTCCCGCTAAACCATGCCACCCAAGGCTCTGTCCAGCCTGGCCTTGAACACCACCAGGGATGGAGCATTCACAATTTGAAGATCATCAAGTCCAACCTCTACCCCAGGACTGCCAAAAGCACCACTAAACCATGTCACTAAGGACCTCATCTAAATGTTTTTTGAACACTTCTAGGGATGGTGCTTTCACCACTTCCCCGGGCAGACTGTTCCAATGTCTGACCACCCTTTCAGTGAATAAATTTTTTGCTAATATCTAGTCTAAATCTCCCCTGGCTCAGATTGAGGCCATTTCTTCTTGTCCTATCACTCGCTACCTAGGGAAGAGAACAGCCACCTCCTCACTCCACTACGGTGTATTTGAACAAAGGATTTAGGAACCACATGAACTGGACTTCTTAATGCTTACAGAAATCAGTACTCTGGGATGCAATTGCCTGACTCTGTAAAATAACAAATCAGAATCAGCACAAAAGCAAAAATTTGAAGTCTGGCATTAGAGTGAGTAGAGAATATAGGTCGGACACAAGCTTTTTCTATATCTTATGATTTGTTTTGGTTTAATTTTACAGCCAGAGGCAGCCATCACTGTACGGAAAGCACTGGAGACTTGTTCAAGTGGTAATTCAATGGGTGTTGTATGAGGAAAGCAAGAAAGAGTAAGCTAGACAATTTTTCTAAGACAAAAGTTTATTTGGAGTTGTGGAAGGAGAAGGCAAAGACCAAGTAATCAAACATAAGATAAAAAGGTGGGGTTGAAAATATGTAAAATGGAGTGCAACAGGTAAAAGCAGAAGGTAACACCAATTGAGGTTTTAGGGCTTGGTATTAAAAAGTATATACACATTCCTTACAGGCACTGAACCACCATTAAAAATTTGTCTCTTAAGTCTTACAAAATATCCTGTTTCTAGTGAGTAGTCCCCTTTTCTTCAGTGCAGAACTACAAACTGAGTAAATGAACTTACCCTGGCAAGGGATGCACAGAAGGCGAAGGAGGAACAAGGTACATAGGGAATGACCATTCACTATCTCTTCAAGTAAAAAGACTAAGAAGCATAAAATAAACAGCTTAAGAGAAAGATTTAAACATTCAAAATGACTCTTTCTTCAAAGAATACATCAGTGAACTGATGTATTTGTTGCTGTATGATGATGAGAAGACATTTAAAACCTACATGGGTTAAAATAAAAAAGGAAATAAATTAGGAAAAATAAATGGCAAGAAATCATCAAGGAATGCTAAATAGAAATGGGCTTTCTCTGAGCTGCAAGTAACAGAAGAGTAGGAGAACATGCCAGAGAAATATCAATCTTTGTTCTCCTGCTTCTTCTGCTACGTCCTTGGCTCTCAGGCCAGTAATAGTCATTAGGCTAAATGGATCTTTGATGTGGAACAGCCAAGTTTTTCTTATGTCCTCATCATATCACAAGACATCTTTTTCCAGTTCTCTGTTGGGTCTTACTCTTTGTTCCGTAGCCCAGCTGCCCTGAAGATAGTTTTCCTGCAGAATTCTTTATCTGATGACCTGAGAACCTATTCATGGGTTAGCAAAAAGCCCACTGCCAAAAAAACCCAAAACCGTGGTTCTTCCAGTGCAGCCAGCTCTATCATAAGGAAATGCAGCACAACACTTGGACACCAAACAAGATAGGATGAAATACTAATTATAGTAAGACTTTACAAAAAAAGCTATCTACCCCTGTGAGAATTCAGGCCTCAAAGCTAGTCTCTCGTGGAACAAAAGTAAGTTGTCAGATTTGAATAATTTCCCTGCATGTACATAAACCCTCACATTTCTGTGTCTCCCTACCCCCTTATCTTCCTCCTCCCCCTCCCTTCAGTTTCGCAAACAAGAAAAGAAACACTAGGAGCTATTTCACTGGATAACCATGCAAATGAAACAGGAGATTTAAATGTCTTAGCAAGGAGATCAGAGACACAGTCGGAAACAGCTGTAAGGGGTATCGGAATGATTATAAGGGAATAAGATGGGTGCATTATTTGGCTTGGTGACTTCATTAGTGATATTTGGCATCAGATGCTCAGCTGGTGTGAACCAGAAGAGCTCCTCTGTGCCTGCTTACCCCCTCTGAGGGTTCACTTATTTGTCCTGAATATGGATTTCTGTATTTTTCTATTTTATTTTGCTCTACTGCAATAGTCTCCAGGCAGCAGGTTGAAAATAGGAATTTAAAACATGAAAAGATATGGGGGGTTGGAACTAGATGATCTTAAGTTCCTTTCCAACCCTAACTATTCTATGATTCTATATTTTGTTAGATGGAACAAAACTCAGGTTGTATCTGTCGCATTAAAGATTTTGAGGTCTTATTAGACGCAAAATCTTTAGTTTTGATTCTGCTTCTCACCAGTATATGAAATTTAGAGATATAAGATCCTTACACAGAGTAAACCCTCAAAAAATCCAGTCCCCTGTCACTCCAAATGATTGTTGAAAATGTATCATTTTTCTTTATTTTTAGCTTTTTAGATATATTTTTAGATATTTTTATAACAGACATGGATGTATTGCTCTGCACCAGAAGCTCAAGACTTGTCTGTACTCTCACTGTTTCAAAATGGAAGAATCTCTTGCAAAAAAGTAGAAATATGATTCCTCCTGAAAGAAATTCTCCTTTGATACATTTTACAATTCACAAAGTCCCCCTTGCTTTTGAACCTATACCATTGAGTCCTTTTCTGAAGGGGTGTAGAGGGGAAGAGGGGGAAGACGGGGAGAAATGAGCAATCATTAAAGACATCATGCCTGACAATATGTCAAGAAACTCAGTAATTTCTGTGGATGGAAGTGTATCTACAGATGGAATGGATAACGAAGAAAGATAAACCACTTCTTTTCATTAACCCAGTGGACGCACAAATTTAAGGCAAATTAATGAAAGCAATAGCACCTGCATTCAGCAGAAAAGATGACAGTGGGAAGGCTTCTAGCAATAACAGCAAACTTCTAATACTGTTTTGTAAAAGCAGATGTCCCCGTCTTTCCCAGTCAAGTCAAGAGTCTGTGTACCAGGCAGTCCATTGATTCCTCTCCCCACCCATTTGAGTGGAAAGATATTTAACAGAGTGGAAAAAATTTTGTCAGTAGAGTCCTGGAAAACAAACATTAGCTATTTAGTTTTCCATTAAAAAAAAAAAAAAAAGAGAAAGAAAAAAAAAAAGAAAAAAACAAAATTCGAGGAACAATTTTAGTCACTCCTTATTTAGGATTCTATCATGGAACACCAGTATCTTTCATAATTATTCTGGTTATCAGGCAAAGTCAGAAAGGAAAGGTCATGGAATAATAGAATGTTTAGGTTGAAAACACCTTTAAGATCATCAAGCCCAACCGTTAACCCAGCACTGCCAAGTCCACCACTAAACCATGTCTCCAAGTGCCTCATCTACAAATCTTTTAAGCACATACAGAGATGGTGATTCCACCACTTCCTTGCACAACCTGCTCTGGTGCTTGACAGCCCTTTCAGTGAAAAAAATTTTCCTAATGCACAATCTAAACCTTCCCTCACACAGCTTGAGGCCTTTTCCTTTCATCCTATCACATGTTACTTGGGAGAAGGGGCGGACGCTCACCCTAATGGCTACAACCTCCTTCCACAACCTCAGTTCTCTCAGCTGCTCATCGTAAGATTAGCTCTCTAGACCCCTCACCAGCTATATAGAAAGAAAAATAACACTGCAAACCTTTCTCCTAAAGGGAGTTTTAAACAATGTGGATGCTAAGCAGAAAGACAGAAACTCTGGTTAATGACCTGAAACCCATAACTGCTGGGGTTTTTTTCTGCCCTTCTGTGTGCTTATGAGCAAACTGATGCACTTCATCTCTGCTTGCATTACCCACACCAAACCATGGGGCTGTCTTCATTTTTATCTGTGAAGTAATGTGGATATTCTTGTTTGGAAAGCACATTAGAAAAGCAGAGTTGTGCTGTCAGCACTGAGAGATTGCACAGGGCAGCACTAAAGCTGTTTGTGACCAGCAGAGCTTAGTACAGACAGCAGAGGTTTTGGCTGTATGGGATGAATGGTCTTGTGTCTGGTGAACTTTCAAAGTCATCAGTAAGTGGAGATGCAAGTTCAAGAAGAATCACTGCAAAGGTCAATATAATTGCACACCAAATGGGGCAAAACCCTGACCAAAATGTATAAGCAAAAGATATATAAAGCATGCAGTCCTCAAAATTATGGTGCTATTAGAAGGTCTTTCATGGATAAAACCTAGGAACTCTTATTAGTCCAAACTGGATCTACATTCACTGTTGCAAAGTGCAGAGGAGTCTTTCATGTGGTGCCAGAAAGGCAAAATTTTATCTCTGTGAATACTTTGGTCAGCCACCCCATGAGCACATACCAGCAAGTCCTTTTAATGAACCATTGCCCATTATGTGTACAGAAAATGTCCACATTTTAAGCCCTCAGTTATTTCGTTTCACAAAACACTGTTCACAAGATAATCGCAGGCTGGGACCATGAATCCATTTTGACTTATTTACATGAATTTTCCACAGCGTCCTTCACTACGTATCATATTCAGTACTTCCCAAAGGAAATTATGTGTATAAAATTCATGAGAAATCCTGCTTTCTCTAGAGTATCAGTAGACATCTCTCTATTATGCAACCCAGGAACATTATAAACCAATAAATAAACCTTGAGATGAGGGATATTTGCCTCACTGAACCAAGCATCCTGAGAAGTGTGGAATGTATATATGCAGTGGATTTAAAGGAGAGTCTTGGGGATTTTATTTGTGATATATCCATGGTGATTAATATCAGAGAAGTATTGGCTTAGCCTCTGCAGCAATCTTAATACAATAATATGATTCTAATCTGTAAACATCCTTGTAATATGCCTATTTTGTTAAGCAACATTAATGAGCATTATATATGCCATATCTTGGTAGAGCACAGGAGGAATTTGATGGCTTAATGCAATGAGTTTTCCCAATTTTTGTGCATTTGAACAGAGTAGGGACAGAGCTCATCTGAAAAATAATTTTATGTCTGAGCTGAGGCTTTCCAGTCTGCCCATTATAATAGTGCAGAGTACATAGTTCTTATAAACTTTACAAAAGTGAAAGGTTATTTGAAGCTGCATTTTTTGAGTTAGTAAAGTGTGTTTGGCATCAGAACTTTTATTTCACAACTGTTTATACTCCATAGATCTGGGAAGGAGCTGACCTAATGGATGGTGCTGAAAGAGAGCTTGTATAAACGTAAGCAATATATTAACCACATTTACTTTTCAGACCTTGTCTAAACCTGTATGTCCAGAAAATGGACTTGGATGGGCTTTGAAGTCAGCCCAAAAGACACAAGTGGCTACTGCGACTTTCATTACTTATCATTTCTTCAGGGACAGCACTGAGCACTTCACTGAAAACATTTCCCACAGTGAGGGGAACAATGTGAGGAGCAAGTGCTAAGATTCATAAGAAAAACATGCCTTAGCTTCCTAATAAATCATTCAGAGCTTTCAAAGATTGTTTACTAAAGCTCTGTAAGATGACAAAATCAGGCAGGAAAGACTTAATTATGTGGGAATCTTCTCAGTATTAGTATTAGTTGGAGGAGCTCGGCATAGATAAAGGGGACTGGAAAGTTGTATCAGAAGTGCTCCTTGTTGCCCTGCTTCCTTTCCTGGGCTCTCTCCAGGGATCACGTTGTTATCTTCTGTCAAGGTTGATGGTGAGTGCAAAGATGACTTCAGAGACCTTTGGAAAGTGTTTCCAAAGGAGAGAAGGATATTTTTAAACAAAAGCATTTATTCTTCTAGTCAAAAATTATGGCAAAGATCTCCCACAATCACAAAACTATTTGCTGCTATCACCCCTTTTAACATCCCAGCATTTCCACTCTGAATTTGCCTAGCTTCTGTATTTTGTCTATGCAATAAAAATGCTATTTTCAAAATTCTGCCTTACCTACAGGCATTTCTAGACTCTGACCATGTCATAAGATCATCACTTTCAGAGCTGTTTTATGCCACTGTAAGACTAAGATAAAAGTAGGAGATGCAAGGTGGGCCATCTTTTCACATACCCATTGGTGGCTATAGAGAAAGCCTGGATGATCAATTTACACTGTTCTCTAAATTTTCAGCTGCTTTAAATACCAGCTTTTTTTGCCAGGCAAATTGCTTCCCCTGTTTGTGTTTCCCTTGTGAACCCTTTACAAAATTATAAACAACTTCTTGAACTGCAGACATCAAAACAGAAGCAGTAACAGTACTAGAATAAAAGCAACCTCTTCTTATTTAAAAGCTTTATGTCTATGCAGCAAAATAACATTAGCTCTTTTGTAAAACCTTTATCCTGACAAAATCATCTTTAGTTGTTATCTATCATGACGACAAGCAGTTTTCAGTCACCAGCTGTCAGAATATACACTCTGCCTTGTAAATACAGCCATATCCTTAAGTATATTTTTTCTATTTTTATAATAAAATGTACCTCATTTGTCTAAATATGGTTGATCCACTGCTCACACAGCATAAAGGATCTGTCCTCTTATTTTATTTATCATCCACTGAATCTCCATCTCATTACCAATTGGCTGAATACCAAGGTTTAGGTGACCTTTGTGTTTATAGATAGAACACCGATAAAAAGGCATCAGGACAAAACCTGATCCCTCTGTGACCAGACTAGAAACAGTCCTGCTCAGCAGTGACCTCTATAAATGCATTTTGAGGCTTTCAGCCTGTTTTTAATCCACTTAAGGTGCACCACATTAATTTTGTGTATTTTATTTTTTCTAGTTTTAAAATCAAAGTATCCTGATGTACCAAGTCAAATGGCTCACAGATACCTATTGCTTGAATGCTGCTGTCTTTACTGACTGAATTTGTAATCTCATCAGAAAGAAAAGCTATCGGTTTAGTTTGACAGGAACTATTTTCCATAAGCCTGTGTTGGCTGTCATTCACTAGATGTCCCTTCTTTATTTCTGAGGATGGAGGACTCTAGGGTACAAGGGAATACGGTTTGCCACAGCATATACATTTGCAGCTTCAAATTCAAGCACCAATTGTCAGCCTGTCTCCCGCAGACTACGGCAGTCTGAAATGACCCTGAAGTTATTTTATGCTTTGCTCTCTCCAGATCATAACTGTCCTGTCTAGAAATCCAAGGAGGCCTTTCTGAGTCTCTATATAAATAATTCTTTCATACAGCCAACATTATTAGTCATAGTGTGCAATTGGTTCTGTATTAGAATAGCAAAGAAGCCCACTGGCAGTGTGAAATGACTGATCTCCGGTGTGGATGTACCTAGAGCCCCAAGTCCCAACAGCCATCTACCTTGAGGCATGGGAGAATTTAAGTTGGTGAGGCGGAGGAGGGATTGGTGATATTAGAGAAGCCGACAATTTGTGTGACATGACAGCTCTTCTGCATGGACTGCACTTTTCTTTTTTTTTCTCTAACCCTCAGCACCTTGCAAGTGAAACCATTTTAGGTGTACTTCTATTTCTGTTTCTATTTCTTATTATTTCTAATTCTAATTCTATCTCTATATTTCTATCACTGTTACTATTACTATTATTACTTTTTTGTTTCAAGGGTGGTTTCAATGGCTAGGATTGAACTGCATTTGGAAAATAATTAATTAGAAAAAGACTCAGTACTGAGGATCCTGAAGCCTGAGTGGGCAAAGGGGACTGAGGTATGAAGAAAAGCTGTATTAGTATTCTCATTTTATATGTGAGGAGCTGAGGGGCAGATACATTAAATGAATGGCCTAAGGTCAGAGAGGAGAATTGGTGGCAGGAAACAGACTTGAACTGAGGACAGTTGATATCCAACCCAATGCATAAGCTGAAAGTCTTGTCCTGAATTACTTTTTCAGTGTTGCCTGTCTCCATTTTCCTCTCTGAAACAGGCTTAGATAACAAAAATGGTGTAGTGAATTTGTCCAGGCACAGATAAGCAAGCAAAATGGGTGGTTTTTTTTCTGATTTCTTTTCCTCTTGTTTCTAGTGTAAGCTTTAGTGAGTTGCTTAACTCTTCCCTGCTTCATGTCCTCTACCCCTTATTCATGGACACCGGCATAGTTTATTCCTCCAGAAGGGGGTTAGGAAAAGCAGTAATTGGCGCTGGCAGGAGTCTACAATTTCTTTTTAAATGGAAAACCTGAATTTAAAAAATAATATCAGATATCATGAAAGCATTTTTTTTAATTATTACTTTTTTTTTTTTTTATTTTTCCCACAGTTTTCGGAACTGTTTTTGGGACTGCACAAACTCTCAGCCTCATTGAAATGAAGTGGCATAGACAATTCTTGTGGGACTTGCAAGACAAGAGCTTTGACTGACCTTGCAGTTAACTCCCAGCACCATGAGGCGCCAAAGCCGTGAATCCTTGTAAGCTTTTAGGGGCTGCCTCAGGTGGGGAAACCAGGCAATCTCAGTACCCATGCCTCTAAGCTAAGCTGTTAGTGGATGAGTTAGTGCTAAAAGGAGTAATTATAGAGCAGAGAACTATTTTCAGAGGGGAAAAATTGCCACAGAACTTCTACTTTTGCAGTATTTGCACATTCCATGGTATTTTTTCCTTCAGAAAAAAAATCATGATGAGTTGGGAACTGGCCAGTTAAAGACACCACAAGAAGTAGAAAGTGCATAGCCAGCTTAATCTGAAATGCCTTCTTGACAAGGCTGGAAGTCAACCGTCTCATCTAAGTTATTCAGGTAAGACCTGCAGAGAGACAGGCTCTTCCACAAGGTGATTCAGCCTGTCTTGCTTTAGCTATATATGAAAGGGATAGCACCCTTCTGAGAGTGTATCTAACTATATTAACCCCAAGCAAGGGAAAATTAGATTAGACTAGATACCTAAAATTTAATAATTAGGGGTAATGAGTGAAGATGAAAGGTAGGCAGTCTTGGTTTTTCTCCCCCATTGAGTGTCTCAGAGAGGAATGGTCCAGTGCTTACAGTATCACACATAAAGATGAAGGGTTGGTGAACCAGTGACTTTGATAAAAACATTCTCCAGAGCCACCTCTTAGGAGTAAAGGAAAATCTGTCTTGTGTTCAGGGTTTATCTTTCATATGTTTTGTCTCCATCCTAATTTCAACCTCTACACAGCCTGGATAAACAGATATTAATTTCTTCACAAGGTTACTAAAAGAAACAGATTATTTTATTCTCTCTCTGTGAATATTAGTGAAGTCAAATCAACCATAATTGTGATCAGCAACAAGAATTCTTGAATTAAAAGCTTCTTTTTCTGACAATTTAACCTCTCACAGTGGAGCAAGACTCACATCCTTACAAAAAGAGAGGCATTGGAACCCACAGCAAAGATCTTCCGATGCCATTCGCTTGGGAATCATGTTTCAGGCTTCAGTTCATCATATAATTTACCATGCAATTTTAGATTAAACAAGTGGATACTGAATCGTCATTGGACTAGTAAGCTACTAGCCCAGTGGTGGACATGAAGATAAAAAGTCCCGATGGGCAAGTCTTAAAAAGGAGTCACAATTTATGCTTCAGCTAATCATTGCTATGTCTGAAAAGAAGAAGAAAGCATGAGGCATAACAGAATGAAAGGTAGCATCCTTCTCCCTGCAAAGCACATCTTTTCTCTGGGATTAAAACAGGGTTTGCATTTTAAATTTTCATTTACTAAACAGAAAAATATTTTACTAGGAGGGAATGGTATTAAGGAGAAATGATTCTTTGTGTGCCCTCAGGCCTGGTGAAGACAGGATTTGATTTGCTGTGTTAGGCTGGAATCTGGATTGATACACAGAGATGAGAAGGTGTTTAATAAAATTTACATTTCATTTTCTCACTTGACACCAGTCTCCTGTCACTCACTGAATGAAGGGAATGCGACAAATAACTTTTGTCAGCACCTAGGCATGGAGAGATAGTCGAGAGGGGGAGGGAGAGCAAGGGTGGGATATTTTTAGCATCATTCCCTTTGACGACTGTGAGACTTTGTCGTGTCGGGCATCGGCTTCATCTTTAATGTACATCGGAATAGAAAGGTAGATCAGGAGGGAAAGCACAAATTAATCCAACCATACCTAGCCTGTCCCAGAGTATGGACAAATGACCTGCTGTGAAATGAATGAGATGACCTACACCCTAAGCAGCAGAACATTTCAGTGTATTCTCCATGCTCAGCTTGCATGTAGCTCCTATCTCCGACAAACAGCCTGATCTGGCTTGAGTCTACCTTCTGTGGTGCTGCTGCAGAGATTCTTTTACACACCACTCTCCTGGCTATGTCGCTTGTTTCTGTTCTTCTGCTAGTGATCCCAAATTAAGTGTCTGGGTTTAGTATTAAATCTTTTCATCCCTCATTTTTTCCACCTGAATTTGGGTTTCTAATCAAAGACCAAAGATCAGGGGTCCAAGTTAGTATCTACATGAAGAAGTTTTAAGTGCAAAAATCCAGAGAGAGGGGGGTTCTTTGCAGGAGAACTGAGTATATATTCTCCTTCTTTTCCTGTGGGGGTATTACCCCTTAGCTGTTCAGCTGAATTTTAAGTCAGATCCCTGCATCCCACACGACTCCCACAGAACCTAGGAAGTGAGAGATAATGTGTGGGACATCTGCAAAAGCAAGGTGAATAAGCATTACTCCCTATTTGTCATGCAACAGAACCTGGAAAATATCAGGCAGAGAACTTTAAGTAAATGCAGAAATAACTTATAGTTTCACACAGTATATAGATAATTCAGTATAACATAATATAAATGTTCAGGGATGACACGTCCATCTGATGGCCATTAGGAGAAATCACCACTCCCAGAAGTCTCTCTTAAAATAAATTCCAGGAAACGATAATTTCATATTTGCCTTTTTCTTATATTCTTCCCCAAGTAGCCAGCATCGCAGCCTTCAGTATGTGGGTCTGGTCTAACACAACATGGAAGCTATTCAGAAGTTTACCTAGCTTATGTGCAATCTTCTGCCATGGCCTTCATTCATAACTGTGAATTGAGCCAGGTTCATCAGTAGCAGGGAATATTTTTCATTTAATAGCAAAAAGCTTTGAATTGAAACTTATGAGGCAAAGATGACATCATGCTGGGAAGGTTTTAGGAGAAAATGATTCACTGAGCTGGAGACCAAGAGAGAAGAACAGAAGCTCAAATAAGTGTCAGATTTTTCTTTAACATTGTCTTCCAGTATTGTTTTTCTGTTTTTCCAAAATGTTCACCTTGAGCGTAAAGCTATAGACAAACAACAATTTATAATGTTTTATTTTTCAATCATTTGAGGAGTGTTGTGTTTTGTTTTCATTTTGTTTCTTCTTTCCTTCTTCCCTATTCTTTTTCTCCTCTTTGTTGGTCAGAATGTGAGAGAAAATGGGAAAGTAATAGGAAAGCATGAATACATCCCCAAACAATCCCCCTTAAAAAGACACGTCAACTTCCGGTTTAAAAAATAATACTTTCTCTGTGTCTTTCTGGTTTCCTTACTGGAAAACTCACTAATGGAATGATTGCTTTTGCTCCCTTTTTTTCTTTGGAAATTGAAAATTTTGAAATGCCTTGGTGAGAGAGTAGCAGACTGTTGGCAGCTTCTTGGCATCTCCAGAACCGCACACACACAGAAGTCTGAGCCAGTGAAGGCTCAAAGGTGCTTGCTAAATTGACCTCAGGTTACTCCTCACTGCAGCCTGTTGTGTCACATATGTGAAATCTTTTATCTCAGTTAGAACTACCTCCTGCCCTTACACCCCCAAAAGCACAGCATATACCATACCATAGAAATTCTCATGCACACCATGTGCTGGTGTGGTCTGGAATCTTGGAATGATCCTGTTGTGTATCCGACTTTTAATCTTACAATTGCCTTAGTAATAGAATCATAGAATTATAGAATAATTACGGTTGGAAAGGACCTGAACATCATCTAGTTCCAAAACCCCTGCCATGGCCAGGGACATCTCCCACTAAACCATGCCACCCAAGGCTCTGTCTAACCCAGCCTTGAACAACGCCAGCAATGAAGCATTCACAACTTCCCTGGGAAACCCATTCCAGTGCCTCACCACCCTCAAAGTAAAGAATTTCTTCCTCATATCCAATCTAAACTTCCCCTGTTTAAGTATGAACTCATTACCCCTTGTCCTATCACTACACTCCCTCATGAAGAGTCCCTCCTCAGCATCCCTATAGGCCCCTTTCAGATACTGGAAGGCTGCTCTGAGGTCTCCATGCAGTCTTCTCGTCTCCAGGCTGAACAGTCACAACTTTCTCAGCCTATCTTCATATGGGAGGTGCTCCAGTTCCCAATCATCCTCATGGCCCTCCTCTGGACTTGTTCCAACTGTTCTTTTTATGTTGAGGACACCAGAATTGCACACAATACTCCAAGTGAGGTCTCACAAGAACAGAGTAGAGGGACAGGATCACCTCCCTCGACCTGCTGGTCACGCTCCTTTTGATGCAGCACAGGATATGGTTGGCTTTCTGGGCTGAAAGCGCACACTGCCGGCTCGTGTTAAATTTCTCATGGACCAATGCCTCCAAGTCCTTCTCTGCAGGGCTGCTCTCAATCTCTTCTCTGCCCAATCTGGAGCTGTGCCTGGGATTGCTCCGACTCAGCTGTAAGACTTTGCACTTGTCATGGTTAAACTTCATCAGGTTGGCATCAGCCCACCTCACAAGCATGTCAAAGTCCCTCTGGGTGGCATCCCTTCCCTACAGCATATCAACCAAACCACACAGCTTTGTGTCATCGGCAAATTTGCTGAGCGCACACTCAATCCCACTGTCCATGTCACCAACAAAGATGTTGAACAAGACCGGTCCCAACACCGATCGATTCCTGAGGGACGCCACTTGTTACTGGTCTCCAGCTGGACATTGAGCCATTGACCACAACTCTGTGTGTGGCCATCCAGTCAGTTCTTTATCCACCAAGTGGTCCATCTATCAAATTGATGTCTCTCCAATTTAGAGACAATGTTGATCAACAAATCACCACCCAACATTTCCTACATTTTAGTAGGTACAAGGCTGGAATAATTTAAAGTCCTAGAAAATGCATAATCCAAAATCCATAATGCATAATGAAAAAAACCCTCAAACTAATCTAAAACCCCTGTGAATCTGTATAATAAGTAACCATAACCACCTTTGGAGTGTCGCATCAAGCAGCTTTCCTGATCCAGTGAAGGTTTTCTCTCACAGTCCCTAGTCCACTGAAGATTTTTTGAAGTGTAATTTCATTCTTAATAAGCTCAGAGAAAAGCCTTCTGACCGGACACTTGCCCCCTTTATTTGCCATTTATACCTCTCATCTTAAAGAAATAAATGCTGTAATGAACGTCATAATAAATAGGGATTGGGAGTTATACCATATAGAGATGATGAAAGGGTTTATAATCTCTGTTGTTATTTGGTTTTTCTCTTTTTTTTTTTTTTTTTAATTTTGTCTTAGGCACACAGTTTCCTCAGCCCAGGCTGTAATTAATTTTACTACATCACCAGTTATCTCTGCTCCCTAACCAGCCTTGTCATTTTAATTTTTCACAGGCTTTCTTTTTTTCTATCCATGTGCCTGTTCCTGTATCTTCGTGAAGTCTCATCAACTCTGGCCCCCTGCCTTAGGCAAATTTGTCTGTAATGCACTGCTCTACTCCAGACATTAGAGAAAAAAAAATACTACTTCCACAAAATGGTGGGAGAAAAAAATATAAAGAAAGAGGAATAATTCTGACCATACGTTGTCTAGGAATTCAGACAAGCCTGGAGAGGTTGGCTAAAAATAAGGTACCCTTTCTGCTGCACTCTTATTTATATTAGTAAAGAAACCCAAGTGCTATTGGAGGGCAAGCTGCAGAAAAATATTAGCATGTAGAAACCCCAAATGCAGACAAATTTTTCCATTGGCTGCATTGGAACCAAACTTGTTAAATTTCTCTGACATTTAACATGACTGTCAAGAAAGACTTTGGGTCTCAGAGGATGGATCTGCACAGGCATATGCAGAGACTTTTCCATTAGTTTTGCCTGCACTTTGAAAGCCTCCTTGGTATTCCGTGTGGGGAAGTTAGCACTTTGCTAAGCCCAAGTAAATTTGCTGAAAGGCCTTAGTGTCCGCCGCAGGGCTAGCCTGAGAGTGGGCTGTGCTAGGGCATGAGTCTATGCCATGACACACCTATAGGCTCCTTTTAAAAACTGAGCTGAGATCCTGCTGTTGTCTTTTTATGTGTCCTCTAAGAAGCTAAACTTTGACAGTATTACAAAGTGAATTCTATTCAGCTGACTGCTCTGCCGCTGAGACAGAATTCAGGCTGCTCAAGTCTATCAAGGCACACCATCCCTCATGGGTAATCCACACATCACATTGTGAGTTCTTAGAATAGAAATGTTAAGGTTGCAAAAGACCTTTGAGATCATCGAGTCCAACTGTTAACTCAGTACTGCCAAGCCCAACCCTAAACCATGTCCCAAAATGCCGCATCTACACATCTTTTAAATACGTTCAGTGATGGTGACTCCACCACTTCCATGGGAAGCTTTGTTCTAGTGCTTGACCACCCTTTTGATGCAGAAAACCTCCCTTGGCACAATAGACCACCTCCCTTAGCACAACTTTTGGCATTTCCTCTTGTCTTATTGCTTGTTACTTGGGAGAAGACACCAATAACCACCTTAGCTCCTTTCAGGTAGTTGTAGGGAGTGATAGGGTCTCCCCTGAGCCTCCTGTTCACCGGGCTAAACAACCCCAGTTCTGTTTTCCTCTTGCTCCTTCCACCCCATCCCTATCTGCCCTTATCCTGGCTTTTGGAATGTATAATATCTTCCTATCAAGGAGTATTTCAGTGCACAAATTTACCCATGAAACATCCATGTATAGCTAGAAACCACTGTTGTCCTAATAGTAATGTAAGGATAAAGGAGAACTCAATAACACAAAGACTAAGGGTCTTGACTTGGGCTTGGATGTGATAAAGTCACTTAGTAGGAGTAGAAATACTGAAGGGGAGATCAGGGGATGGAGGAATTGTATTTCTTCAGAAAGGAGATCTCCTACCACCTGAAAGCATCTAAAATTGGTTATAAGCTGTGGAGGAAAGGAAGGGTCTCCAAATCATTTAACCAAACCTGGATGTGTCTGCAATGTATATCTATGAATTTGGACCCTGAATCATGAGCCTTAGGAATGATTAACATAAAAGGGTATTTTCACCTCTGCAGAAAATACTGTAAGAAATTGTTTTTCCAGATGATGGAAGAGGTCAGAAAGGCTGATCTCTTGCACTTCTTAACAATATAAGATCCTCATCCTCAACTATCTCAAACCAGAAAAACTCCTCTGCCATCAGCCAGAAGCCTATCTCAGCATGGAATCAGTACGATTTCACCTGAAAATTATGCTTATAAATGCAATACAGTACAGGAACTAAAGCTGATGAACCTATTTTTGTGCCTAGAAAACCGTGTGACTCACTGACCAGAATCTGCACCTTAGTTCCTTCAGCTTGAAGTGAACTAGTTTATGGTTGTTTCGTTGTTGTTGTTTTCTTTCTTAAATTAATAAATGAATAAATAAGTCAGAATAAAAAATCAAAGTTTCTTACCTTCTTTTCCACTGCTGATCTGGCCAGAAACCTTATTTTCCTGCTGAAGCATTTTTAACATAGAAGGGTGTAAATTTCATCTTGTGCCACCAGGACACCTTGCAACCAGAATTTTATGGTACATTGAGGGCATAATGAAGTTCCTCATCTTCCATCTCAGTAAAACAAAGCACACAGGAATTCTCTGAGCAACTGAAAACATCATCATTATTAATATAATTCGTAAAAAAGTAGTGTTCATAACAAGCCAGTGATTTAAGGGTGTCAGAAGACAATGCCATGGTGAAGATTTAGATCATAAAAATGCTTTAATTAAAAAACAAACAAACAAAAAAACAACAAACACCACAGATTAAAGTAGGAAGTACTCAATCAAATCTTAATGAAATGGAAGTTGAAGTTTCTGAGTTTTTTTCTCAGAAAAAGGAAAATATTTATGCATATAGTAAGGCTCTTTAAATGAAACTAAAGGCATGATTGAAGAAACGGGAAAATTCCTGCGTATTTGCTTATAAGCATGCATAACAATCAGCATTGCTCTGGACACTAAGACTACACTAGTGCTAATATATAAAAGTATCAGAAATCTGATCATCTGCACTATTGAATTCTTTAGGCTAATCCTTGGATGCTTTTGAATGTAATCTCAAAGCTGACCTAGATAACCACCTAGCGCTCGCCAAAAAACTCTTAGAATTGTAGAGGCTTCAGAGGGCCTTTTCTCAACAGGCAGTTTGGATAGACACACACTGTTTTGGAAACCAAGAAAGGTCAACATCATAGACATGGCCAGAGTCTCTCAGCTGGCTGTAGATCCAGGTAAACAGTTCATTTGTACATGTGGCCATCTAGCTCCCCATGCTAATATGTGCATGTTTTATTGTGACTACAGAGACAAAAGACACCTTCACATGACTGCAAGCCAGGCAAAACTTGCTTTGTCAGTGGTCCACCACCTCACATCACTTCTCTTACACCTCTGCTGCTACTACAGTAACATGCTCTCTGACATCATTCTGACATTTGGGCATCCTTTCAGACATCTCCTTTTCATTGTAACCAGCTGAAGTATGGAGAACATCCTTCTGGCTGGAGCATCCGAGGGCAGCTGTTTGTGGAAGTTCCAGAGAGTCACTAGATGTTACTCCACACAGCTGTTGGTGACTGTCACTTTTCCTGGCTGAAGAAAAGGTATTCTTGTCCACTGTCTTACACTGGACAGTGCTCATCTTTCTCACCGGCTTGGCTTCACAGGGCTGCAGGTTCAGCTCCTTAAATTGTCCTGTGGCATGTCGCAGTGCTCCAGTTCCTTCTGTATCTGTGAAGGCAAGACTTGTTTAAAACTTGCTTTACAATAATTGTAAGATGCTACTTTCATGTTCCTTCTATGCCTTTACTGTGTGTTAAAGACATGAATGATAAAGCAGTTATTGTTGGACAAATAATTGTAACTGTTCACAAATTTTGGGTTGACAGAAATAAGTTGATAAAACCAAACTACTATCAGCTGTTTTCACACATAAATATAAAGCAACCAAAACATCTGATTTGTTCTTACTGATACACTAACAGTTCCTAGTGCGCATTTCAATGGTCAAAAAATATCTCAGAAAATGCTTGATAATAAACTATATAGAATACAGCTGGTTAATAAGCTATGTATTGTTAAAACTGATAATAATTTTAATATTAAGCTGTAAAAAAAATTAATACTACCTATAAAATACATCAATCCTCTATGAATCAGGATGTAATATAAAGTAGAACTTTTAATTTCCAGCATTTAAATCCTACTCAAGGCAGAGGCTGTAACCTACAATGCTGTTTAAAAAATGATGTTGAAAAAAATGCAGAAAAGGCAAAATATATACTATATATTTTTCATGTGGAAACAAAAAATGTTTACATTTTAATAAACCAAACAGTTATCAGCCACACTTGTGGTGTAACAGCAGATGGCTTCTGAGTTGACAGGGTGCGCTATCACTACAGTGCAAGATTGGCAGCCTGCTTCATCTGGATGCTGAATACGCTTGTAGAATTCTTGCAAGTCTCTCCCTTCCCCCGAGAATAAAATGATATCAGACCAGACCCAAACCTTTTATACTGGTTCCAAATCCAGAACTAGTCCTAGTCCACGTATCTCATGTGGACAACATCAATTTTTCTAGTCTATTCAACAGCATATATTACAGATTCTTACCTCAAATGATCCCAGAAAATGTGTTGTTACTACTCCTGATTTTTCAAGTTTGCCCTTGAATTTTGACCCCTAGTAACCTGCGATATTCCGCCCCATGATTGCTCAGGCTGTCTGCTTAGTCATTCTCTTCTTCCTTTTCTGAAATCGTTAATTGGAACTCTATTTGCTAGAATCGTTTTCATAGAATTATAGAATACCTTAAACTGGAAGGGACCCAGTGGATCCCAGTGGATCATGGAGTCCAACTCCCTGCTTCTCATAAAAAAAAAAATACCTAAAATTAAATCATGTGACTAACAGCATCACTCAGGTGCTTTTTGAACTCCTTGAACCCTGACAGGCATGTCAATGGCTTCATGCTTGCAATATTTTTCCTGTTAAGGAGTGTTGGCTTTTTTTCAACTTGTACACTCACTGCTTTCAATTTCAGGATTGTACCTCTTAGAAATCCACTGGAAAGCTGTCAGTAAATTTTCAGGGGTCACACATGTTTCTGTGTGTAATAGTTTTCCTTCTTAATATTGCTTCAACATTAGGTAGCTGGCTGTTTTAAAGTACAAATTACATACATCAGTAGGTTCAATTTTCTTCTTTATACACATAAACAAGATAATCAGGTCATGACCCTATACCAAAGCTTCATGTTAGTTCTTGATATATACTGATACCTTCATCTTCAAAGCTGCCATTTTCAACTATGAAAACAGGTCTTTTCAAGCCAGTCTGAAACAATGTAGGAGGATAAAAGTTTTCTGGATATCAGCATTTTAAAGGATGATATACTGCCTTAAGATTTATATGACTTAGTAATCTAAAATATCCTGATTTTTAAAAAAATAATACAAACTACTCAATATCATTGAAGCAAACAATTAACTGGATTAAGTGCCATCTAGCAGACAGAACTCAGGCAGTAATTATACATGGGAAATAATTCTCAGAGGTGGTGATATACAGCGGTACCAGACACTACTACTGAAATGGAAGTCATGCAGTGTTTCCATCAGTGGATTTTTTTGGAATTAAACTAAAATTGATTCTGTTGAAATTTTGGAAAAGGTAGAAAAAATGGCAAGCCTGGAGAAAGGAAAAAGGAGGAGATTCTCTGAGCAACATAGGAGCAAGGGCCACGGACCTTATTTGCAGAGTAGGTGAACCTCTTCAGAAATACAACGGTGATTTCTTGGTGATGGTGGCTGAGGAGTTCAGGATAAGATCAATCAGATACAGTATCTGAAAGGACTAGAGATTGAAGGTAGGAAACTTAAGCTGTTAGAGGATACAACTTTTAAATAGCGAAGGTGATGAATCACCAGAATAAATTTCAGAAAGAAAAAGAAACAGTATATTCCTCCACCTCCAGGTGCCATTCTGTTAACCATGAGTTACTTAACCAAAAGTTATTTAATTCAAATGGGAGATAATTGTATATAGCTGAGGAGGATTTTTTTATTACAACCATGTCAGACAAGGCAGTATCTTGACCCCTTCTCTCATGCAATACTGTAAATCTACGTGTGCAGCTTTCTTCCTCAACTCTGTCCCCAGCCACTTGTTCTGGGACAACAGCCAGGGCCCCTACATCCATTGGACTTCATACTGTATAAGCACTACCAAACAGAAAATTCTTCTAGCAAGTCTTGCTGCGGTGATTAATAATAACAGCTCCAAACACCTAATTGTATTAGAAAAGTGGAATTTCTTTTGGGGGGAAAAGCTATAAAGCAGAAACTAAACAAAAAGACTGCAGCTTTGATTTCTGCGCTCGCTCTCTCCAAAACCAACAGCACTTTAAATAAGAATAAATCAAACATTAGACATTTCCAAGTCATATGTATTAAATTCACTTAAGATATTGCTATCCTTGTTTAGATTTGAACATATAGGGGGAATCTTTTTGTCTTGCAACTATTCCTAGAAGACTTTAAGTGGCTGGATTCTCTTTTCTGACAAAAAAATCTTTCTATGAATTATTTACATGACGGCTCCAATCAACGCTATACCTGTCAGCCTCCCCAGCCAAAATGAAAGTTCACTATGTAAAGGTGCCAAGGGAGAATGGCAGCCTCCCACTGCGAGTTTATAGACAGAACTAAGTCAGCACGCATTATGTGTCAGAGCCGACATCAGACAGAATCAGATCCTTTGATCTCAGACCTCCACAGGAAGCTTAGATCTCAGACAAATTAGATAAAAAATGAATTTATAGCAGATACGTATCCTAAGGCACACAGCTGAACTCTGTTTTGGAGGAGTACAGCAAATATCAAAACACATAAACTGCAGAATTTCCTCTCTCCTTCTCCCTCTGCTTTTGTGATAGATGCTAATTAAAAGAAGATAAAAACTCCAGCTTGTCTCTTGCTGCCTCTTATGTAATCCACAGGTTTCGAGAAGGAGGAGGGAAGGAAATTCCCAAAACAGAGTAAATGGGTGGTTCAGTGGGGTTATCCGAATGCCCTTAAATCTGTGCTGCTGGCAGGTGAGACAAAAAAAACCCAACAACTACTATGAGAACATTTCACATGTGCAGAAAGGGAAGCCAGTACTTTCTGCTGCCAGCCACAGAGCCCCGAGGCTGTCTGCTATTCTGTGACCTCAGAAGAAGTCATGTTTGATCAGCACATGATGAAAAGACAAGTCTCAAGGAGGTGTGCAGAACAGGGGCATTTCTGTCAGGACCTTGGGGAGTATAGGGGGACAGGGAGCAAGGTGGGTGGGAATGGAGCTGCTTTGGGATGCTGGTATGGACTCACTGCTCAGAAAGCATGGCATGACAGTCCAGTGAGTGGTGGAGGTAACAGATATAGTGCAAATGAGCCCTGAGTGTTTTTTTTACCTCCATCACAGAACTGCTGAAGTCCTCCACATCTTGCAAGCCTGTGCAGAGTTTTTTGAGTACTGCACAGGTATTGCTGCAGCACTCAGAGACCTGGGCAGGGAGGAGCACTGTTACTCCAGGTATCTGGGGACACTGTGAACATTGACCACTGCCCTGCTCAAAAACCACTAGATGAAATCACTGACTCCTTGAAACTAAAGGGGATTATGCAACTGCCTTCAATGGAGCTAGAATTTAACACAATATATATAAAAAAGAGGTAAAATGGCAAATAGAAAAATACCAGGGAGGAGAACAAGAAGGCAATAAGATGACAGACCTTTTGCAAACTGTGCCATTGGTCCTGTACAAACCTATAGTTTGTTAAGAGATCTAAACCAGCTCTTTTTAAACTCAACGTTCATGAATTTGAGTTACAGTCAAACTGCAGTCTCACCTGCTCTTACAGGCACACCAGTTTTATTTTCTCCTTGATTGCAGCAGGTCTGGATGTGAGCTGCATGAGTCTGTGCCTGTTTATGGGGTCCCTTGGTATTGGTCCGTTCAATCCTCGTTACTGTAATGAAACATACAGTCACATGACTCTCAATCCATCCTCTGGTCAGCAGCAATTATTAATTCAAGCATCAATATACTGTTGGTGAATTAACAGGTAATCTAGAAGTGCCCTTTCTACTCAAAAGAAGTGGTGAGTGCTGTTCTATGTTCATACCATCTCCTGTTTTGCCATCAGGGTTCCCACCTCTTCTCCTCAGTAGAATGCTTCCTTATGCTATCACCATGTTCAGTAATGCTGAAAATTCAGACCTTGTTTCAGCTAGTGCTTATGGTGCATTTTAGGAGAAAGACCCTTGAGCCTGGATTTGCAAAATTACTTAAAAGCAAAAGTTTGGAGGAACTAATGAGAAGGTCTTGAAAAAAGTGGGAGATATCTTATTAACCAGGATGTGCATTTACTCCTCCACTGCTGGTTACCTGTACATTTGGCTAGGTCCCAACTTCAGATAGGGTATCTGAAAGGCAAAGTTGATAACTTTCAACATATCTAGCAGTTTCAGGTGGCTGTTTGTCAATCAAGCCACCAACAGTTATGGTCACATCCTTTTATCTTCAGTTGTTCTTTTACACAAATAGCTTTATATCTTCTGTAGCGGGATAGCCTTCTTGAGGTAGCTTTTTTTGGTTTAAGATCAATGCTAAAAAGAAATCAACCTTAAGGTAAATTAGTAGCATTGGGGATTTACAGGGGTGAGAACTCCAGAGAAGCCGTAGCCCTCCTGTTACCATTTTGACTCAAATGATGCTTGATAGTCTCATGAATATGGCTGTGCTGTAGTGTCTGTGGCATTCTCGCTGCATCTGTGCCTGGTCCTTGGTCAGCACCAAGCTGCATAACCTCATCACAGTTATATTTTGCTATATCATCCTTCATCAGGAAAATGCAGTGGTTGAATAGATCATTGAAATCATAGCAATTGCTTGTGTGCACTATGGAAATCAGATTTTCATCAGGTTTCACATACCACTAAAGCTTTTTTCAACCAGGACTCAGGCATCTGTTGTAGGAGCAAAACTGTATAACCATGAACTACAAACTATTCTGCTAATTACTGCACTTCTCAGAGCTTTCTCTGAGTGCCATTGTCTGAATCCTGTTGTGGATTTTTAAAATAAAACAGGGAGTCTACAAGTATAAATTTGAGCGGGTATTTCCAACTTACTGTTGCCTTTGTTCTTCTTGAACCAGCAGAATGCAATAGTGAGGATGAATGCAGATGCTGCCTGAACTCAGTATGACAACAAGGATCATGCTGGCCTTCACTCCCATGGGGACGGGGAAGATGGTAAATGGCTGAGACAGGACGGTAAACTTAGTCCCCTGAGAATTTAAAGCAGTCAGAGTTTACTGAGTTTATTACAAAGGAAAGAACACTGGTTTAATCGCTAACACACCAGCTTATAGGCTTTCAACAGTGATGCTGCTGTTAAAAACGCATGCAGGAACAACCCATATGCCCGTCTATCTCCAGATCAACATTAGCTAACATTTATTTAAGACTGAGCACCAGGACAAACCAAATATGTAACGATACAAACCAATGCAACTTTCAAGCTTTCAGTGCTTCCTGAAACAGAGGCAGCCTCTTTGTATTTAACAATCCTTAATATTTATTTCATGAATTTGCATAGCTGACTACAAAACTTAGAAAATACATCCACAAAACATCTATTTCTGAGGCCAAACAGATCAGGCCCAGAAAGAAAACATGCACGTTCTGCATAGCAAGACAGAAAAATTTGTTGTAACAAGAAATGTGGTAAGTCATACACAGTTTTTAAAGGATGTACCCAATTCTTATCAGTGTAAGTTATGGGAGACCTAGAAACATTCATTAGCATTAACCTTAAGTCCATGATGCAGAAAACTCCCAGTGGCGTTGCTAATATTTTCCACCATGTCAATAATGAGCATTATAAATGAAAGATGTCAGTGTCCTTGCTGTTAGCATGGCAAACATTTAGCCTCTTGATGCACACAAACTTGCTCTTCACCCAGAGATTCTAAAGTTTTCTGTAAATAAAGTCAAAATTAAGCCTGCCACCCCCCCAGTTTTTGTTGCCGAGTTCATTTGGTCTCAGCATCTGTGCATCAAGGACTGGAAGAAGCCTAATACTGTCCTTTTTTAAATCAGAAACATGGAGAGGTTTTTTTCTTTGAATCTCTTTCAAAACACATTTTGAGTGGAGATGTGCCTGGGAAGGACAGGAGTTTAACAAAACTGGCCCTGGCAGTCTCTGTAGACCAGTTTGAAGGATGTGGATTAGCACAACAACTCATTACCTGTCTTAAAACCTGACTCATTACAGGTCCTCACCCCACAATTCTAATGAATTTGCTGGATGATTTTCTTTTACTTGTTTCAGTTCCACTTTTAATAAAATCCTAAAAGCCTTTTTTTTCATCAGTTTATTAAAATAATCAGAAACACTCTCAGATGGAGGCTTGGTGACTAGGGTAAGTAGCTGTAAGTACTTTTATCTGAAACTAACTAGATTTGTGTCAATGTTGTCCACTTGAGCGAAGCAGAGCTTCATCAGAACAATGTGGGAAGCGTGTTCCAATTGGGAAAAATTTGCCTGCAGGTACAAACACATTCGAACTTCAGTTGAGAGAAGTAATCTCACAGATATCAAAGTTTCTACACAGACAGGTGCTTAAAGGTGCTTTGCACTACTCTACTATTTTGTGAGTAGATAGCTGTTGGTTTAAATGGAAAGTGGATGCATTGAGCCCATTGGGATCCATATCAGTTGCGTGAATATTATTGTAACAATATGTAAGACTATGCAGCGGTGCTACGAATAGTTTACTCTCCCTAGGAACTACGAGTAAAACATGAGATTATTGCTTCCAATGTCAGCTGCATCTTCTGAGCTGCCTCTAAATAGCAAACTATGCCAGGGTACACAAAAAAAACCTGATCGTGAAAATATATCCCAAATATTTATTCTCTGATTACTTAACTATTGTTTATCTCAAACAATAAGCAAGTATCTTTGGTAAGAGTCTGGCAGTATAAAACCTTTTATACTGTCTCTAGCATGGTTTCAATTACAAACAAGCAAACAGTGTACTTTTGTAGTGCATATCAAAAGTGTACGATACTCTTTTTTTACACAGGTGATACCTGCACAGATGCATCAGCTGTCCACATTGCTAGGTGTAAACATCTCTTTGCAATACTCTGGCTAAATGTTTCAGAAAAGGGACCTCCGTTTAACCTTCGTTAAGGGGAAAAATTTTGTGACTTCCCTGAAATAGCTTTCAAAACACGTTTCAGTAAGCTGTACTTCTCACTAGAGAGTCAGATCTCATGAGGCACTGACTTTCCATCACTCTCACTGATGTGAAGGTGATGGGAGTTGCAGGTGTTTGTCAGCACACACCCTAAAATTAAACATATGTGTCCCCTTTAAAGGCCTGCCTTCAAGCGCTCCCTGCACCTTCATTCCCTCTTTGAAAGCCATTGGCAACACTTCATGTTGATTAGCCAGTTGTGACCAGGAGGAGCAAAAGTTCCTCATCAAAAATTCCCTGGATCTTCATTTAATCCCATGATAAGAAGGGATTTCTTGTGTTATAAATTCTATCCCATGCTATTATGTTGTACAATATCCATACATTCATAAATATATTGATCTCCATCCAAAACCAGTTTGAGCTGTTCTCAGTATTTCCTTATTTATTAAGATAGGCTGTTCAGAAAAATAAAGTAACCTTTTAAATTTTCAGCTCAGATTTTTTCATTAGTTGTTTCAGCTTGGCCACTTCATCAGTCGGATGTATTTGTCCTCTGTTTTTTCCTGGCTGAAACAAGCCATGCTGTCTTGGAGCTTTCATATTAAAAATGTTCAGACTATACCTACTCCATTTTGAGATCATCTCTGAAAATGCATAAACAAAATTATGTTCAATGCTATAAAAGGGTACTTATCAGGGCTTTATGCAGTGGCACACATGCTGCCTTACCTCTATTGGAAATATTTCTATCTGTCCTTCCTAGGCTTCTTTCCACTTGGTGGATCTCAGTTTATGTATATATATGGAGATATCATATCTTTATCTATCTATAGATACATAGATAGATAGATATACCTATTTATATATCTATATTTATATCTATATCTATATGTTTATACCTACATCTACATCTATGTGTCTACCTATATATATATCACCTATATCCATACATATATCCATATATGTATGTATGTATGTATGCAATACCAAAATAGTGACTTTAAACATCACTTAAAAGCAGCTATATCTTAATTTGTCTTTGGACTACATGCCAGACAGCATATACCTGTTTCTCCTTTGACTTGCCTCAGTAGTCATTCTGAAAGAAGAAAACAGTACTTGGACACCTATGTACCTTCAGAGTCAGACTTGTAGATAAATTCAGGCCCCCAAACAGCTGGACAGGTGCTCCCCTCGTGCAGATGCCCTGAGGCTTTTGCAAGCCAGATTTCACATGGTGACTTATCCCCAAGGTGCTCATGTCCTCCCTCAGCTGGTATTCCTAAGAGGTTATAAGCGCACCTGCCTCTTCACCATTGCTGGGGCTGCTCACAGACCTCATGCAAACTGCATGATACTGGAGGTTCTAATGTTATCTCTGTAAACCGACAGTATACCTGAAGCAGGAGCTCAGTCCTGAAGACATGTTCTGAATATATGTAATCTGTTGCACCCATAAAGATGACCAGGTGCAGACAAACAGTTGGTGAAGTGAACTATGAAAATAACTGGAGCACAGATGGAGAATTTCTGAATACAAACAGGAAAAAAAGGACTCGATAAGAAAAGTTTGCTCTGGCAGCTTAGCTGACCTTAAGTACCTGATTCCGGCATGGGATACATAACTAAAGAATCCAGGGAGAAAGAGGCACCTTTCTCTAACAGTACTCTGTACTAGCTCATCTTGATTTTAGGAATCTTGCATGAATAGCTCAGGAGCCACTCAGCTATCTTGCTGGCTGGGTAATGCCAACGTGGATGTGTGAGTGAAGTCAGGGTGTTTAGAGGTTTAGCATTGTGCCACTCATTCAAATAAAGCCTAACTCCCTTTTTATAAATTCAAATGACCTAAAAGGTTTTAAGTTTAGCTACCAAATCAAAAATCATGCAGAAAATGGAGCTTACCTGGGGGTGATGTGACAGTAAATACCAGTTTCCAGTTTGCTCCTGAGCTGGAGACAGCCAGACTGGAAAAGCTTGCACATCCACCAATGACCTCCACTTCCGTGAGTCCTGCAGAGTAAGAAAATTACACTGCATTTAAGAGTATCCAGATAAGCACCACCTAAGCCCCTCTGAGAATCCTTGTGACTTTAAAGGGACTTCAGGAAGCCTAAATTTAGTGTCTTTCCTAATTGCAAATATTTGTCTAACCCCAGAAATTTCACATAGGGTCAGGTCTTTACAGGCACTTGGACATCAATTTCCTGATGCATTGGAGGAGTTTAGCTTCTGAACCTTGGTTCTTTGAGCTCATTGTGAAACGACTTTTATTGTACATATCCATATCATGGGGGTGTAACATGAATATGGATGTTATGGGGATCAAGCAAAGGTAAAAGGAGCTACGCAGATACATTAAAAAGTTCCAGATGCTCATCATTTTGATTTAACTCATGTCTTATGTGACTATGTTGCCAACATTAGTGACAGACTGAGTATTTTCTGTCCTAAAGGGATGATCTCAAGGAGTCAGACACCGCAGCTAGGGAAAAGAACTGACTGGTTTAACTATTTTATGATTTGTAGGCGTTTCACTTTATCATTTGGGCATATTCCTTCCTGTCCTACTGTTAAATCATTTTTAACTTTTCTCCAACTCTGTCAGATGCTTTGAAAGGGATTTGGCCATGATAAATGTCTGGTGACTACCCTGTGATTGTACAGGAGACACTTTCAGATAGAAACCTGGCAGAGGAAAGCTCCATGAGAAGTATTAAAATTAAACTTGGGACAGTTAGTTTCTCTATCACTTTACCTCCTGCTCTAAGGTATCAGGGAATGTACTCTGACACAACATTTACACCTGTTGTAGTTGCTATCCTTGTAGTTTTTATAAAATTTATGATTTTCTTTGCAATTGGATCTCCATTTTATTGCATGTATCTTTGAGAACCAGCTAAGTCCTGGCCTTGGAGCGACGCTGACAAGGTCTGGGCTTCATTCAGGCTCTTGGGGTGAAAGAGGTAAAATCCTGAAGACTGATAAATTTCAGAATGTTGGTTCAGGTGGGGGTGAGAAGTCAAAACTTCCTTAGGATGCTGGACTTGCTCCAGTGATCACAAGCACAGACTTCCGCCTGCTCAAACACAAGTAATAACTATTCATTTAATGAATCAGGTGGGTTTACATTTTATTGCAATTAAGCAGCTCAGGTGAAGATACATCATGTCTGAATGTGAGGAGGACATTTCTACTCTGCCATTCCTGTGTCCAGGACATTGAGCAAAGTGGTGTAGTAGCAAACATCTTTGTGAGACATTTTGCAATTGCAGGTGCATAGGAGTGCTCATCAAGTGGGGACAAGGATTTTGATGGTAGGCATACTGCAGGACTATTTTTCTCTGCTTGTATACCATTTTTCCTACCAACACCCATATGATACATACTAAACAGTGCCAGGGTCAGTTCTTTGGCACTGAAGAACTGCATGTCAGGCCAAACCACTTAAACTCTTACAGACTCCAAACAGAGATGCTGCAATGCAAACTGCCTACTGAGATTATTTCCTTGTTGTTTTGGTTTCTGAACTATGATCAGAGACAAGGTCCTGGGCAAAAGCTTGTCACATTTTAAAGATTTAGCAACAGAAATAATAAAGCTTCCCATCTCCAAGGTTGGGTACTATTTAGTTTTTTAATATCCCGGTTAGTTTTGACTACTATTTTTCTATTTTTGTACAGCTTATAGCGCGCCAAATCCCCAACTTCATTGTGAGTCTCCAGGACGAGCTGTGATGTGTAAGTAAGCTGTAATTTATATTGTGAATAGACTTGGTGGAGATGTGAGAATCTAGATTTCTTTAATTGCTCTATCCTGATCCTGGCTAATCTACTTATCTACTATTTTTATGATCCTCCTTATGACGCAGTCAGCCCAGACTACCAAAAATTGTCTTGGCTCTGATACTCACAGTAGCACTGCTTTTACAGAAGGTCTTGTGAGCTGTGTTTGAATACTTTATAATTGCCATTTCTAGTCTATGATGAAGCCTCGAGTACTGTACTGTACTTCTCAACAGAGTCTATCTCAGCTTTCGGGCACATATGCTTCAAAGCTCAGAATATTATAGATATATATGGGAGTCTTCACAAAGATCTCCCAGGCAAGCTGGTATTTAACATAGAAGTAAGCTAATTTGGAGCTAAACTACTTTCCATGAGGCAGTTTGGCTGCTGTCAGATGAAGCAGACTCAGTGTGCTAGACAGGACCCATTTCGATTAAATGCTGCTTTCATATGCTTCAAAAAACAAGTGCAATAAGGATGTTTGTCAAAGGAAAAATTGCAGCAAACTATTACATAGAGAACATCTGTACTACATAGTTCTTTCTTGCTGGAGTTTATTGGCTATTAATTTGATGCATGTATCTTTTAAAGATTGTGAAGCACATTTCTCTTCTGTGACTTTTCTTTCTCGCCCCCTCCCTGTCTTTCTGCCTTTTTTTCTCTCTCCCTCTCCTTCCCTTCCCTTACCCTTCCTTCCTTCCTTCCTTCCTTCCTTCCTCCCTTCCTCCCTTCCTTCCTCCCCCTCCCTCCCTCCTTCCTCCTTCCTTCCTTCCTCCCTCCCTCCCTCCCTCCCTCCCTCCCTCCCTCCCTCCCTCCCTCCCTCCCTCCCTCCATCTTTCCCTCCCTCCCTCCCTTCCTTCCTCCCTCCCTCCCTCCCTCCCTCCCTCCCTCCCTCCCTCCCTCCCTCCATCTTTCCCTCCATCTTTCCCTCCCTCCCTCCCTCCCTCCCTCCCTCCCTCCCTCCCTCCCTCCCTCCCTCCCTCCCTCCCTCCCTCCCTTCCCTCCTTCTTTCCTTCCTTCCTTCCTTCCTTCCTTCCTTCCTTCCTTCCTTCCTTCCTTCCTTCCTTCCTTCCTTCCTTCCTTCCTTCCTTCCTTCCTTCCTTCCTTCCTTCCTTCCTTCCTTCCTTCCTTCCTTCCTTCCTTCCTTCCTTCCTTCCTTCCTTCCTTCCTTCCTTCCTTCCTTCCTTCCTTCTTCCCTCCCTCCCTCCCTCCCTCCCTCCCTTCCTTCCTTCCTTCCTTCCTTCTTTTTAGCAATGAAAAATAAGATTAGATAATCAATATAATTTCCAATTTCTATTTTACAAGCTTATGATCATGCACAGGTTTTTGGTTCAGCACTGAACTTAAACAAGTTTCTGTATCTAAGCATGTTCATAGCCTCAGTAACCTCAAGGGAAATACTCACATGCTTAGAGTTATGAGTTCAGGTCTTCTGATAAATGAGGACCAGAAGGGAAATATTTAGTTCCCTTGTGAAAAACATTTCCATGTTAAAGTATGCTAATTTTAAACAATAGGCAGTTGTTTCTGTCTGTATTTTGGCCAGATCCTTTGCTGGCACAAACAGGTTGTCATTGACTAAGGAAATTGTCCCAATTAACATTAGCTGAAAATCAAGTATTAGGTTTTCTAATTCTTCATTCTTTTCTTTTTTTGAGCCAAGATACGTATTTTCAAGATAAACTACTGGATATACTCCCTTTAAGCTGCCAGATCATGAAAATATTTTGCGTAAGCTTCTCTCTCTCTAACTTATTACTGGGCAGTTCACCAAACTCCTACTGTAACCTTCTTTTTTCATCCTGAAGACTAGTTTTCAAACCCAATATTTCACAGGGAGAACTCTTAAATATATCACCACCATTCTGCATATCTGCTTCGCCATAAACCTTTCTGTAAGAAAACACATCCAAACCTCTTAGCACAGCTTTGGAGGAGCCCTTGAGGTGGGCTGATACAATCCAGGGTTCTGAGGGAGGCCCCACTTTGTCAACTTTTAGACCCTGGAAGGAAAAACAGAAGAATTAGGGTCTACTAGAAAACACAAGATGTGTCTGATGAAGGGTATGAAAGACAAAGGAAGACTTAATTGCGTAAATGTAAGCTTTGTGTGACGTCCAGCAGAGCTGGCTTGTGGAAAGGTCTTATCTTTCTGCAGCAGCTGGAGGCCAACTAGCGTATTCCTCACCCTACAGCACAAGATGCCTGTGTAGGGAACTGAAGTGAAATAGAAAGAAGCTGAAAGTCTTGTGCCTCACAGTTGTAAAATCAGTCTCATGATTAATGAATATGCAGGGCTGTCCTTACTGTAAAGCAACTTTGCACCCAGAAATAACATGCATAAAGCTGTCCAAGCTTGGATTTGACACCAGGCTTCTGGGTCACAACTGGAAAAATATTGTACCTGAGGCTAGTTATTCTGTGGCTATGCTTTTGCCTGTCCAGCAAAATGCAAATTATTCCATTATAGAAAGTAGTTGGAAAACAGGAAAGAGGATATGAAAATATAAAGAAAATAGAATCATAGCATGAGGACATGCTACGTAGATTTCACTTTACTTTGGCGACTAAATCTAGTCCAAAAACCCATCAATATCTAAGGACGCACTGGACCTATTCTGCTGCTTCCAGGACTGATGTTAGTGCCTCTGGCAGTGATAAATCACATCACATTGAAATCCAAGCTTGTTTTAAACATGGTGATCTCTACACAGCACTGCTCCACATAGTGTTGACTTGTTTGGGCAGATCAGGATAACCCATTATATCTGACATTGACAGCCTTCATGATTGTGTTGCTGTTCCCATATTCCTCAATTATATCCTCTAAGTTTTAGGAGCAGAAATCAAAAAACTGCACATAATTTTTTCTACAACACAAATTCAACATTCACAGATAAAAGCTGAAAAATGTGAACAGCATCCATCCTGGAAGATGACAATAACTACTTCTTTATAAAACTATCTATCTTTTGCCATATTTAGGTACATCTCATAGCTTTGGGATTGCTTGGTAATGGCAAAACCATACAGAATTAAGAGAAGCATCCATCCACAGAGGGGAAAATCCTACCTTCCTGTCCAGGAAAATGATTTTCGGCTGTACAGGAAGCTGCTTCCCTATTTCTCCATCTGAGGGCTGCACTTGAACAGAAATGTTATAAGGTCTCACGTACAAGCCTGTTTCTGGATGTTGTCTGCTGCCATTGCTTTCACATGCAAAAGAATGTGGAAAAAAAAACACAATCAGAAAACTAATGCTATGAAAACACCCAATGCTAGTGCAGAGATAATTCACATCTTACCTATGAACAACATGCTACTTTCTGTTCACAGGATTTCCTACCTTAGCAATGCAACTTGGCAATACTTAGTGTTTATTATGAATAGGAAGGAGTACTATACTGAAGGACTGCTGATTTACCTTATAACAGCATTTTGATTCCTTGGGTGAGCACAGGATGCATGGAATTATGAAACAAGCAACACATCCAAGCAGAGACCAGAAACAAAGTAATAAAAAATCCTTTTGTTTTAATCCACAGTTTACAAATGGAAAAGTGAGAAACTAACATAATGAATTATGTCTCTGGTGTCACATTGAGTATGTATGTGGCAGAGAAAAGGATTTAATGGATACATAAACCCAATGTTATAGCCCCAAAGTCTTCATTGCAGTGGACTAATAACAATGGAAGCTGCAAATGCTTCCTGTTCAACAGAAAGATTACCAATGAACACCTTTTTGCTCCACTAAGAAAAGAAAATTCGGCTCCTCTACACAACCACAGCCCTTACAGGGCTTTATTGCATTTCCTTATCCTGCCATAGCTGGATTCTTACTGTTAATTATCTGCAAAGCCCGCATACTGAAATCTAGAAATGCATAGACACTCCATTTAAAGACATCAGGTTTTCCAAGACTGAAATTTAAATTAGAGCATCCCAGGAGAGGGGTTTTGCATTTGAATCAAGAACCAACACTTTATTCTGAGCCAGTATAATTTCATTCCCTCTCACAGTGCTTTGTGTCATTTAGTATCTCATGTATATATATAATTTATACATATATAAAAGCCTCTAATCTGCAGTTGCAGTGAAGCAGCTGGGGGTTTGGCATTGTCTTAAAATGAAAATAGAAAAGCTATTCATTCATCTCTAGTCTTAGCTTAAAGGTGCTTACAAACAAGATATGTGGAGCATAAGTTTCCTTTGGTCTAACTCGGTTTTTTGGTTTAAGTTTTGGGTTTGTTGGCATTTTTTTATAGATCCTACTATGCATTACAAACCTGAAACTGTTTATACTGCAACTGCTGGGAAATACTGGTCTGAACCACAGAAGGTCAGCTGAGGGTTTAAGGATACCTACAGTCTCAAGAACTAGCTCAAAGATTTAAGTTTCAGTTCTTATCCTGGTTCTTTTCCTTTTTTCTGAGTGGAATGTGATGGTGACGAAAGGACGATCAGGAGACTGGAGCACCGCCCGTATGAAGACAGGCTGAGAAAGTTGGGGCTGTTGAGCCTGGAGAAGAGAAGGCTGCATGGAGACCTCATAGCAGCCTTCCATTATCTGAAGGGTAAGGATGCTTGGGAGGGACTCTTCATTACAGACTGTAGAGATAGGACAAGGGGTAATGGGTTCAAACTTAAACAGGGGAAGTCCAGGTTGGATTTAAAGAAGTTCTTTACTGTGAGGGTGGTGAGGAACTGGAACAAGTTGCCCAAAGAAGTGGCAAATACTCCATCCCTGTCAGTGTTCAAGGCCAGGTTGGATGGGACATTGAGCAACCCGGTCTAGTGTGAGATGCCTGTGCCCACGCAGGGGGTTGGAACTAGACGATCTTAAGGTCCTTTCCAGTCCTAACCATTCTGTGATTCTATGGAAAGGCAGTGTTATGTTTAAAATCCATGTCAAAGGCATCAATTCATTCATCAGTGGTCTAATCTACCTTCTTCCACAGACGTGCATTCATCATTGTGATTGAAACGCTCTGCAGGAACGATATGCCAAGTCACTCGTGTTTTCACGACAGATTTCTGCACTTTGTGTGAGCTCCACACTCCAGCTGAATCCAGACAAATCTGGTGAGTCTTGACATGGCTTCTGAAAACCCAACATATTTTTTCTTCTATTCCATCTTATTTAAAACTGACAATAAACAGGAAGGATGTTGACTTTGAAATGCCCTAACTCCATACCCCAAGCCCTACATGGTAAAACCATGCTCATAGAATCATAGAATCATAGAATAGTTACAGTTGGAAAGCACTTTAAGATCATCTAGTTCCAACCTCTCTGCCATGGTCAGGGACACCTCACACTAAACCACGCTGCCCAAGCCTCTGTCCAATCCAACCTTGAACACCGCCAGCGATGGAGCATTCACAACTTCCCTGGGCAACCCATTCCAGTGCCTCACCACCCTACAGTAAAGAATTTCTTCCTCATATCCAATCTAAACTTCCCCTGTTTAAGTTTGAACCCGTTACCCCTTGTCCTATCACTACAGTCCCTAATGAAGAGTCCCTCCCCAGCATCGCTATAGGCCCCCTTTAGGTACTGGAAGGCTGCTATGCAAGGGCAAAATGCGGTTGCAGCAAAAATTAGTTCCCACTCCCTTGAGTGAGTAATAGCAAAGAAAACAAAGCAAAAATACACATGAATGCTTAAAAAGTAAGATCTTTTTGCAGGTAATTTGAATCCAGATAACACAGCACAAGATATGGTGTTTCCCTGCCCATGGCAAGGTGGGGGGAACTAGATGATCTTTAGGTCCTTTCTAACCATAAGCATTTCTGTGAGTCTGTTGACTGTGTTCATGCGACCATGTTCTGTGAGTCACATGGTCCAACCTGAGTCTTGCTGTGAGGGAGTCCCTGCCTTAGGGTACAACCCTGCACACAGTGAGTTATGCTGCTGCAAGTGAGTGTCAGTGTAGAGGAGGAGGAGAGAGGAGCAGCCTGCAGCTCCCCTGATGATTTGTGCTGGAAGGGAAATAGGCTTTCCTGGCACAACTTTGCTGCTGGGAGGTGGGGATGTGGGCACGCCTGTAGCCTAGCAAGGACAGAAGCAAAGAGAGCTGCCTTCCTTCTGATGGGCATGAAGAGCATGCTGTTTTGTCACTACCCTGAAGTCTCATGCTGAGAAGGAGCAGGCTGGTTTGCAACTCCCTGCTGACAGTGCTCAATGGGGAGCAGGTCTGCTGCTCAGTGCCTTGCAGCTCTTCTAAATGTGGGCACAGCAGGATGCTCATGATACCTTAGTCAACAGGGACACCAGGGATCCCAGATCCTTTCACCGTCAGTGCCAACACATGTCTGCCGAACATGCTGAGGCTCTGCAGGAGGGCAAGTGTCTTCTCTTTAGTAGTAAGGAAGTCAGAGGTTGTAGAAAGT
Organism: Myiopsitta monachus; assembly: GCA_017639245.1. Taxonomy (NCBI): domain Eukaryota; kingdom Metazoa; phylum Chordata; class Aves; order Psittaciformes; family Psittacidae; genus Myiopsitta; species Myiopsitta monachus. The sequence continues at coordinate 17,224,435 of CM029922.1, read as the reverse complement.
AAAGGTTTATGGCATGTATTAAGGTGTGATTGAGAAACTAGGGGGAAAGATTTGGAAAGGAAGAAAGTTTCCCTGAAACCAAGGAGAGCTTGTAATTTTAACTGTAATTACAATAATATCTATAATAATGACGACAAGAAAAACAAAACCAACAATAATAATAATAATAATAATAATAATAATAATAGCAATTATTATGATTTGACCTAGAGTGAAAAGACGTCAGACTGAGAGCTTGGGTCAGGGATCCATTAAAGCTGATGGATACATCTGTATAAGAAAACTAAATACTGCCAAAGAACAAGCCTTGGCACTGATACTTGATCACCACTACTTGCTAAACTGTCAGCCCATCACAAGCTGTGGTCCAGGACCATTAGCAAAGTATAGGACAACTCCCAAATGACCTGGTAACTAATAGAGTCAGAGAATATTCTCACTTGGCAGTTTGAATGAGGCTATCCTGAAATGGTGGGTGAGATAATTTAATTTGTACACAAGCTGATCTGTATCAGCTGGTCTTGGTGCCAGAGAACAGTCCTAATTTATTTAATTTCCCAATAATCATAGGCAGTGAAACTAATTACACAGTTGTCTGAGTATGACTGCAATGCTAGGTTTGTAGCATAAATATATCCTCAGAATGGGAAGGAGATTTGGAACAATTTGGAGAACAATTAATATGTCAAAAAGCATCATGGTGAAGCCTAGGAGATTTTTTTTTGTTCTTGAAAAGGTGGTGATTGCTGGTGAAGAGAAGACATGCTACAAGAAAGAAGATGCTCTAGTGAAGACAGAAGATGGGTATCGTGAGGACTTGTGTAAGGCAAAGTAGATACAGGTCTACTGAAAGGCTGTGAGAAATTTAACATTTTTGGATACGAAATTTATTCTCATGTCATATGGTGATGAAGTTAACCAGACACCAGGTATCTGTGCCCTCTCAGCTGCACTGTTAGAGCTTTGTCTCCCTCTGCAGATCTTATCATTAAAGTAATAGAGACAGGGACAGAGAGACATGAGCATCAAGAAGATGGTAAGGAGTCTTAAGTCATTCCTACTTTAAGCAAAAAAGCTATGTGAAGGTTGACTTACATTGCCCATGTTTTCCCATCTTATAGAAATAAATCAAAAACCAGAGGAAATAAACTTCAGTGGAAAGTAGACCGCACCTTTCCTTGACAACAGACACACAATAAATAATACTGATCGTACATCCTTATGAGGACTCAACCAGTGGACTCAACAGGACCCATGGTGTCAGACATTACTGATGTCTCTCTTCTTTCATAGGTTGAGTCAATGAGACCAAAATTCAGAAATCTAGGAACCTAAACAAAAATTTTACCTAGCATCAGCAGAGAGCTTTGAATGAAGCCATGCGTCCACTGTCCTGGAGGTAAAGTGCTGTGATGGCAGACAGCTAACAAGAGAAGATCTACTAGTGTGGAGAAGTAGCATGGGGGGCCTAGGTTGACTGTGAAGTGGTATAAGAAACAAGTAACAAAATTGCCTCTGTGGGAAAGGCTGGACAAGAGGAGTATGATGCTTTATCTATCATCAGGAGTTTATCAATCATTGTGAGGGTTTCCTTTCATAAAGCAAAGATGCTTTAGTTAGAAGCTGGATATTTTGTGGCTATTGAAAGCATTATGTGAGTTGGTTAGTCTGAAAAAGGTCCAATTCATAGAATCACAGAATCATAGAATAGTTAGGGTTGGAAAGGACCTCAAGATCATCTAGTTCCAACCTCCCTGCCATGGGCAGGGACACCTCACACTAAACCATGCGACCCCAGGCTCTGTCCAACCTGGCCTTGAACACTGCCAGCGATGGAGCATTCACAATGTCCCTGGGCAACCCATTCCAGTGCCTCATCCCCCTTACAGTAAAGAATTTCTTCCTCATATCCAATCGAAACTTCCCCGGTTTAAGTTTGAACCCATTACCCCTTGTTCTATCACTACAGTCCCTAATGATACTGTCTTGAAAAGATATTAGCTAAAATAACCAGTCTTTTTGACCAGCTTCTTCTGACATTAGCTTTTGGTGGTGCTACCACCATCAGATCTCCATTTCTCTGTTTGCTAGAGACTGTGCAAACTCCAAATGGCTCCCAGTCTCGCTTCCACTATTTTCCCCAACACCTCATCATTTTACAAATCAGTAAATATAGCCACAGAGCAGGAATGCAGCAGTCCAGAAACATACAGACATGTCTCCCCCATAGCAGCAGTATTCTCCTCCTGCTCAGACAACCTTCCCTTTTCAGTCCAAGTGGCACCAAAACCAGAAAGCAAGCAGCTGCCTGATGGGTGCAGCTGGTGGAGTCCAGATTCCTGCAGTCTGGACTGCTAAGACACATTAAAAAATGAGAAACAGGAGACTGGAGGGACTTACTGGATCCACTGAAGGGTGAGGTGGGATCACCAGGAGCCTTTAGAAAGAGAGGGACAGAGTAGATGCATCAGATAGGAGAGAAACATCCTCTGAATTCATTAGTGAATTCTTTAATTGATGTAGATGAATGGAAATACCCTTACTTACAGAGATGCCTGCTAGTGGCAAGAAGCTAAGCCAGGCCTCCTCCATAACACACTCCGAAAGTTTACTGTCAGAGAAATGCCTTTTATTAAATGTAAACAGCATCCCGCCAGAGGCCAGAGCTTTGTCGCTGCTGCGTATCCCAAGGTAATACCACTTTAAGCTCCACATAAACTCTTAAACAGTTTCTATCCTAAAACCAGACCGTAGGTGGTACAGTTTTTTACGATATGTTATAATAGTGCAATAAATCTGTTAGCTTAAAATCGAATCTCCGTGGCCTTTTAGAGAAATCATCATTAAATGCAAGGCCCTGTTAATGATGCCATCCCAGTGAAATTGTTTAATCTGCTAGGGGGGTGAAAGGTCACCAAATGAATTTTTTATAATACATCAACTTGACACGCAATAGGGAAAACTGCAATAGATAAAAGCAAAGGAAAAGGGCACTGTCTTCTTCTGATAGGTCAATAGCAGCCAAGAGAGTCACTCATCCACTTTTCCTTCACTACCGTGCTCCTTTTCCATTTAATATGGACACCCAATTAATACCTCAGCACCATAGACAACCTCATTTTAGGTGAATTATAGCAATTTCTTCCCCCTGCTCCGAAATGAAAGTGATCACAATACATCATAGCATTGTGCGAATTAACGTTAATTGATTCGAGTTACCAAGCATTGATGGGCCACTTCTATAATCTGGTCCTTATTGGGAGCTGGAAGGGATGGAGGGAAGATTAGATTGCATCCTCCGTTGCTTTGACGACGGTGGTCACCTGATGGCTTGTTAGACAGTTGTACGCTTCTATTGCCGGCCCCAGTGGGGTCGTCAGTAAACTGGAGTGATGTCCAAACATCATTACAAGCTGCTCCGATATTAAAGCAAAGGGATTAGCACCTTATTGCAAGCAACCTGGATTTGTCATTGTGCTGTCGTTATCCAATTTCCAGATGATAATGTGACTGTGGCCTGCGGGCAAAAGGTCCTACAGCCAAACCAAGGTGTGTGTGTATATATATATATATGTACATACACACATGCGTATACATATATATATGCACACATCTCCACAAAGACCCAGCACCCCAAGCCTTTTAACCCTTTGCTCACCACATTCCTGTTAACAATGCATGTGGAAGAATTTTTCTCCTTTTCCCATGAACACACAGCAGAGCTTGATGCGACAGCAAAATGGGCTGACCTGGGAGCTGACATGGCCATCACTCACTTGAATGTCATACCAGACAAGAAGTGCTGATGGAGGTGACACCACTCGCATGTTAAATAAGGCAGAGTGGGGAAAGGATTGGTCCCTTGGTGATGTGGCTGTGTCAACTCCTCTCTGCTGTGTGCACTCATCATGTAAATCATTGTTTTCACTGCAGGACCCATTAATTGTTAAGGGGGGAAAAGGATCCATATGTGACATGAGCAAGGCAGGTTTTATTTGGCAGCACTGGGGTACCAGTGATGGGACCAGATCTCTTTCCAGTGCCTGAGAAAGATGACGGGGACACTCTTGGTTTTCCTGAATGTGTTTAAACAGCCATAACTTCTCAGGGAATGCCAGAGAATTAGGAAAGGCTCCTCTTAGGCTGATCTTTTTTCATTTTAAACTGAGATTTAATAGCACAAGCCTTTCAATTTCTAAAACTCATACTAGTGTTGGGAATATATGGCAATATATTGCACCTTCCTTCCGTAGAGACCTGCAAAGTCTTACACTCCTTTTCCCGAGTCTCTCCTACCCTCTCCATCTTCCTCTTCCTCTTTTCTCTCCTGCTATCCTTTCACCTTTGCTACCTCCTGCTCCCTTCCCACAGAGGAACCAGTTGGCATTTGGAAACTGTAGTTCCTACCATGGTTACAGTGTGCGTAGGACTTCTAGTTGCCTGAATCTTGTAGTTCATGGTGTCACCTTTAAGTGGGGTCAGCAAATTTTTAGATAGGTTTGCCATATAAAGTAGAAACTAACAGAAATTTAGTTAAAATCTAAGGTTCAAAGACGAAATGTAGCTTGGGAGATTGCTAGTTAGTGATAGACTCTTTAACCCCTAAACTGCCAGAAGGATTCCAGTCCAGGACATCCATGGTTAAAAAATATCATTATCTGATTTGTGGTAGCAAATTGGCTGTTGTCTAGAAGGGTATTTTGGAGATTTGTTTGAAAACTTGCAAGGGAAATAATGGTTTCATACAAGGATCATATACAAAGCAGCACACTACTTTTTTTGTTAGCTCTGGAGTTTCACCTTTTCCACATGTTCACTTCAGGGGTGTGGGGCAGACAAAACCCCCATAGAGCCACAAGTGCTGCAACAACTGCAACACTGAGGTCAGGATTCTAGGATCCTGCCTTTGTATACCCATTGGAGAAAGAGTTTGATCCCTACACAGGAAGAAATTTATCAGCTCCCTTTTTTAAAACCCTGCTCACTTTCACAGAGCAGCCTGCTTGAAACCTGCAAGAAGGTTACAAACCCAAGCACTTTAGGGGTAGGATGTGTCAGAATTAGTCTAATTTGGGCCTCTAACCCTTCCTGCCTCTTTATATGCCTTATGGCATAGTGAATTAATTGCAATTTTCATTTAGCCCCCTGCATGGTATTGCTGGCTGTATGAGAAGTTCTTTGAGAATTGGCTTCACTTTTATTGCTTGCTGTGAGTCCCAAACACCATCATTTCCTGTGCACACACTGTTTTTCACATGCGACCCAAAACCTAACTCTTAATAAAGAAAGATTAATGCCTGCAAATTTTAGATTGTAGCAGGTTAAAGATCCATCAAGAAGAAGCCAATCACCCTGCTTTAGTGTGGGGATATGGACTAAATGGCTTCTGGATGACTGTCCAGCTATATATCTCTGATTTTGTATAAAGTCACCTGCATAAACACACAAAAAACATTCACTGTTGTGCTCTCTCGTTGTTTCACTTTTATATTTATATTGATATTAAGCAAATTTTGCAAACAATTTCTATCTGTAAATATATGTCAGTATGTATTAATACACAGACGTTCACAGGAAGATAAAACTATGTCATAGTCATCTCTCTGATTCTCTAGCTGTACAAGACTATAGCAGTCACAGCAATTACCTCTGTCTTTCCTTGACAAACCAATGAGCCATGCTTGAAGTGACCCTAACAAAGGAGTTAGTTAAATTAAAATGATGTAAAAAAGTGTTTCAAATCATAACCCACACGTCTTTTTTCTTAAAGGTTTGTCAATGTGATATACAGACTTACTGCCTAGTTACCTGACCACAGCAAGTATTCCAAGGCTCCATTCAGCCCCACTGTCCCAGGCTGAAAAGATGAACACCCAGTCTCTGCTGATCTAAGATTTTTCTGTTGTTGTCCTGATGCAAGTGGAGCCACTAGTCTGAAACCACTGGGAGACTGGCATGGCAGGAATGCAGGTTCTGTGTATATCTGACAGCCTGATTGGATTTTGCATGACTCTGGGGTGAAAATATTTCTCTCCCTTCCACAGAAAAATACACTGGGATACTTAGCCTGACTTGTAATCCCAGCCCCATTATCCTTGCCTGTGCTAGCATGTACTGCCTAAAGAGAGACAGATAGATAGTGGGGATACTACATGTCCCAACAGGAAAACCCTGATTTCATTTCACAAGTTATCTGTGGCCTTATTGCATCATAAATGTCAGCCGTGAGTAATTCCAGAAAAGCTATGACTGATGGGGAGCAATAAATAGCACTGCACAGGAGCCCAAGCAGCCTAGGGTGGATGAGCTCTGAGCTAGCCCTATGATCTGGTGATGTTACTATTCTTTCCAATACACATCCCAGGTCTTCCCTACTGAGAAAATGAATCTATAGCTTTAAGCTAGCACTGCTCTTGTCCCTATAAGAATGTGGCCTCCTTCCTAGAAACATCTCCTAATCCCTGCTGCTCTGACTGGTTTCACAAAGCATGATCAGATGGGAAAACAAACCACAGATGGGAGAGCAGTCTCCAGTGTGGGAATGTTATTTGTGCCTGAAAAAAAGGCAACCGCAAGGTTTCTCCCCTGGCATGCAGAAAAGCGTGGTCCTCTCCTTTAGGTGATCTCCACTTTTTCCCCTCTGTGATATAACACTAATGCATTCAGGAATCTATAGGCATTTAGTAGCGTTCTGGTGAACTTACTCTAAAAAATCTATACCTTCTTCCATTCCTACAGTGTAGCTGTTGTTGCTTTGCTTGTTCTGCTCATCAATAATGGACACACTGAATGAGGGGTTTCATACCTGTCACACTCTGCAGGCTACAGCATGTCATGGGATGGCATAAAGACAGGACAATATTTCCTATCACAGGCTGCAAAACTTACAACAATATTTTTTGCTGTCCTATTTTGCAGTGTCCTACATCGTAACACAAATGCCCCCAACTGACAATAGCAATGTTAATTGTGCTGGGAAAAAATATTGTGTATCTATTTTCAGAGTTTGGATCTTAGAAATAATTTCCCACTGTGCTTAATATAACACCACTTAAAAAAACCTCAAAAACCCAAAACCAACACCAACAAACCAAAACCAAACAACAAAACAAATATTTTTGTAATCACAAACCAGTGTCCTTTTGTGGCTGCTTCACTACCATAAACCACATAGTGCTTCATAAAAAAAGTTAAGTGCATGAGTAGTAGTTTGTATAGCTAGAAGCCAACAGACATCAGGATGGTAGAGGGGTCAGTGGTAAATGATAGAGGATATGGTATTAATTAAAGAAAGTAAGACTTAGACAAATCCAATTTCTTTCTTGTATAGATGGAATATGCTTATACTTGGGTAATGCTCAGTAGTGCACAACATCAAAAAAAAACATTATGTAATATCAAGAGACTACACAATAAGGTTGCCAAATATCAAATCCCTTGTCCCCTATTGAAAACAGATGGGACATTACCTTTTTCATATTTCCCATATGCTTTTAATACAGATTCAGGATCTGAGGCTGAAATACTCTGCTGTCTGCTCCCTTCTCAGCCCAATTCTCACAGCCTTCTCTGCAGATAAGGGCTGTCATCTGGGCCATTGCAAAGAGTAGCTGCAAGAGCCTGGAAGGAGCATGATGGGGACAGAGGAAGAACAAACAGAAAGGGTTGTTTGCTGCTGTGGAGGAGAGGAGAAAAATGATCCCTAAAAAGTCAGTCTGGTACAGAATATCAACTTAAAAATACTATGTACAAAACTGACCAAGAACTAGGTAAGTGGCAGAGCTCAAAAAGCAGCTCCCACTGGTAAATTATTAAGTAAAGGAGTGTCCTGTGTTGTTCTGTCAAGATCAGCTGCAGGCCTGATCCTATATGTACACTGAGAAACAATTATAAAGACACTGCTAATAAAGTGCATAGAAGTATTGGTGGGCTGATAAATTGTGAAAAGATAGATCATTATATGTGTAAGATCTGGGCAAAAAAACCTGTGTGGATTTGGTCCTGGAAAGCTAGAGCTGGAAAGGAACTAGGGAATACAGTGAGTAAACAGGCAACTGTGAGATCTATTTCTGTGGAAAAATGGGTTTATGGAATCATTGAATTCTGCCAGTAGAAAATGGGGATCTAAAAATACTTTTGCATACAGCATGGATTTAGAATCATGTAATCATAGCACACCTTGTTGGAAGGAACCTCAAGGATCTGGTCCAATCTTTCTTGGCAAAAGCATGGTCTAGACAAGATAGCCCAACACCCCATCCAGCTGAATCTTAAGTGTCCAGTGTTGGAGAATCAACCATGGAGGAAAAACTGTAGGCTTTTCAGACATGCACAATTCAAAAAGGATTACGAAAACAGAGAGAGAGGAGGGAAGAAACACTCACCAGAACTCAAATCTTTCAATTTATTAAAAAGCAGTCAGCTATGATTTGATTACTCTGGAGGAGGAGGAAGAGTCAATGCCCAGAAACTTGCAGATGTAACAGTGAAGGAAAGAAGAAGAAACTCTCATGGGAATCTAGAGGGACAGGCTGACAAAAGAAAGCAAGCAAGTACTTGTGACAGCAAAACCAAGGATAGCGCACAAAATCTAGATACACATTCAGGTAGCATTAGATGTGTCAAGATCTCATATAGAATCATAGAATCATAGAATAGTTAGGGTTGGAAAGGACTTTAAGATCATCTAGTTCCAATCCCCCTGCCATGGGCAGGGACACCTCACACCAAACCATGTCACCCACGGTTCTGTCCAACCTGGCCTTGAGCACCGCCAGCGATGGAACATTCACAACTTCCCTGGGAAACCCATTCCAGTGCCTCACCACCCTTACAGTGAAGAATTTCTTCCTCATATCCAGTCTAAACTTCCCCTATTTAAGTTTGAACCTGTTACCCCTTGTCCTATCACTACAGTCCCTCATGAAGAGTCCCTCCCAGCATCCCTATAGGCCCCCTTCAGATACTGGAAGGCTGCTCTGAGGTCTCCACGCAGCCTTCTCTTCTCCAGGCTGAACAGCCCCAGCTTTCTTAGCCTATCTTCATACGGGAGGTGCTCCAGTCCCCTGATCATCCTTGTGGCCCAAGGCTCTGTCCTACCTGGCCTTGAACACTGCCACGGATGGAGCATTCACAACTTCCTTGGGGAACCGTACAGTCTTCAAAACCAGATGGTTGTCTAGAATTTTAGTCAAAAAGAAAGGTCAATGCTGAGGTATCAAAGTGAACAGCAGTGACCCATATCATGTGAGAGATTGAGGTAAAATTAAGCAGTCTTTTCTGGCTTTAAATTTTAAAACAATATAAATCAAGGTTTAGACCTACAAGTTAGTAAAGGCAGCAACCCGCCTTTAATAATGCATCTCTAGGGCTACATCAGTTTATAAGCACTCATTGATTTAATTGTTTTAAATACAAAAGTTCTTATAGTCTGAACTTCTTTAGAAAAATTGACTTCACCTAATACTTCATAGTTTCAAGACAGACTTCCAGGAATTCTGTTCCTCCTTTAAAGAATCTTGGACATCTATGCAATACAGACTCATTGGCATCAATAGAATAGCAGGGTAATTCACATTCGGGAGTCCAGCTAGTACTTGGGCATAGCTCTGTCATGGAATCTTTATAAAGTGTTTCAGCATGCTTAGTCATATTTCAGTCAATGGAGAACTTACTTCCCATCTTAATAATCATATCAAGTGGTTAAATTGATTTACAACACTTAAATCTTTATTTTCTGGTGCTGCATCTGATACTTACCTATTGGTAGCTTCTGCTGGAAACAGTAAGGCAGGCTGAGTCACCATTAAGGTGTCAATTGGCAAGTCAAGGCCTTTCTGAAGGTCTCCAGTCTGATGAGTGTTGATAATTGTTCTGGCCAAACTCTTTAAACTGTCACTGGTCAGCTCATTTCTCGGATGGCCTGGTGGATCACCAAGTTCAACGATCAGTACTCGTGATGGACCAGCTGCATCAGGTGGCTGCCGAACTTGGGTGCTCACTGGTCCTCTTCTCACTTTCTGTGAGCCATGCCTGCTATGAAAGGCTGTGCAAAATGCCGTGTTAGGGCAGTGATATTTCTTTTTGCTAACATTGGCCGAGATTGCCCTCAACGTGCTTTCACCTCCCAGGAAATAGTGGACTACTCTGACTTGGTAGTGACCAACCTTCAAGAAATCAGCTAATCGACGTATTACACTCAACTCACCCTCTTCCCCAACAGCCTCAGTTACAGTGAAAGCCAAAAGAAGGGAAAGCCCAGCAACTACTTCTACAGGTTCCTTCTCATGAAGGAGAACATAAAGAAGATTGTCCTCAAAGCTAAAGTAATTGGCTCCTGCTCCTTCATTCAGTGAAAAAGAAGATGGAGTCGGAGAAATGTATTTCCCTTGAACGAAAACATGAAGACTGAGTGGTTCATTGTAGAATATAGCTAGGGGCAATCTGCTTGTATTTTGGCCACTCAGGAGGTAGAGTCTGAAAGTCAGAGGTTCTAGGTTTGGGAAGCAAACTGTAGTGAGTTTGGTGGATGGCAACACAGAAAAGACAGTAGAATGATGCTCTGTAGGATAACACAATGTGTATGAAGTCACATCACTGAAGGTATCCATAAAGCTGCCAGTCACTGCCACCACTGGAAACAATCTCTGGCTGACCATTCTGGGGTCCAGGTTTTCTAGAATGACAAATGCATGATCTGCCTGTTTGCAGTAGTAGATTTGTGCTGAGGACTTGAAGATGCACTTACTGTCATCTCTGTAAATTCCTGGAAGAGAATAGGAGATTATGAAAGAAAAAAACAATAATTACTTGTTTCAGATATCATCTCAATATTTTGTGTGCGGCTGCTTATTTTCCCAGTCAATGCTCAAGTCACTTTTACTGATGCTGAAGTGTACAGATAAGCCTGGACAATAACGGACACTAAATAGGTAGAAGCTTCCTTTACCTCAAGGTGTTCCTAAACTGAAAATAGTTAATGACTGCTAACAAATGACAGAGAAGCATCACGTACACTTAACTTGTTCTTTATAGATATCAAATTATGGCCTCTGTTGAAAGAGCAGGCACACTAGATGGACCTTTGGTCTGGCCCAGCATTATCTTCCTAGTATGTCTTTGTGTCTTCTATATTCTCCTTGTTCTAAGCTTATAGAAGGATAATAAATCAAGGCATGACTGTAATTCCTCAGAAAAATAATTTAACTCTACATGAAACCTTCTAATCCCATTCACAGTGATTGTATCTTTAACAAAAAAGCTAGACAGAACCATAACATCATTAATCTACTGCAGCAGTGAACCACCTCACCGAGTTTTAAAGCTAGAAGAAAGATCAGACTAAGACACCTGAAACCAGCAGAAACCCTTACTTGAGCTCCAAGTGCTTAGGTTCCCATTGTGGTCAGTGGAGATCTGACCCAGACATGTATGTAGTATTGAGATTGAGATAGGATCCTGTCACTTAAATACACGTACATAATGTCACCTGGACTTCTTTGGGTAGCTCAACAGCTTTAGGTATAACACATCATCCGTGGGAGTGCAAAAGCCACTTTAGATAACACTTTAGGTATTATTTCACTAAATATAATGGAGCTAAGACACTTGCATGTATGTGAGAATCTGCTACCAAATCCCATCCCAAGTGTCTGTTGTGAAAAGTCAAGAGGATCCTTCTCTGGAAGGCTCCGTACAGAAGAGGTGTAATCCATAAAGTCTTCTGAGTTAGGGTATGCTCCATCTGATCAAATATAGGCTTTAAGATGAGAGAAACAGGGCCTTCGGCTGTAATGATGAGATCATCACTGATTATAAAGAAAGAATAAAAGTAAATGAGCTCAGATACGGGCAGTAAAAACATAAACATTTCTGCCTGGAGCATCTTAGGAAAAGGTGTGGGTTTCTGTTTTTCCTTCCTCTCTTCAAAATAAAATCAAAGGAGGAATTTGCTGCTATAGCTAGCTATAATCATTCCCTCACCTAGCCTGCTTCTTCCCTAGCTATGTGTGCTCACGAACATGTTAGGCAAAGCATGGCCAATGCTTAAACTAACTCTGCGTGCTTCATTTAGCTTTGGGAATGCGCACACAGATCAGAAGTTCCTGACACGAATGATAAAAAGAGGGACTGCAACATCCTTGAGAGTCACAAACTTTTGGATGAATAAAAGGGTATTCCCCTTTTCAAGGAAACGTGAAACTCACTCCTAGAAGAAAATAACAGACTCCTGGGAAAGAACGATGAGAAATCATTGTGGGCTCTGCTTATAGTTAGATCTCAATGCCTGGGTCCTGTGGACGTTTAATCTATTCTTTGAGGGGGATTCTTGTATGCAGACCACGGTCTGTGAGCTCTGCAAGCCACCAAGGAAAGCAATGAAATTAGATAAATGTCAAGCTATGTTCAGGGAGGATGTCCAAGTGAGATAGGATCTGTGAGAAAGCCCCTATTTTTAAACACCAGCTGAACATTTGCTTTCCATTTTTCTTGCCTTTCCTTTTTATTTTTGCTTTATCAGTGTAAGCATTTTGCTATAGGCATGAGCTAGGGGAAAGAGAGAAAGTGAGAGGGAACTCCATTGAGAAGCAGAAGGGGAAATGCTGCACTTGGAGATGTCCAGTGTTGTCCTGGGGCACTGGAGGATACACCCTGCAGCAGGCAGCTCGCCCACAAAGGCTGACAGATCTCATCTGCTCTACCGGAAACACCTCACAGCACCCCCCTACCCCTCCACCCATCCCCCCGTGACATTTCCCTTGTCTATAAATGGGATTTGCTGATATTTTGTGATTTCCCAGGACTTTTTTTGTCCTGCCTGTCTTGCAAAGTGAGTTTCCTTGGTTTCCTGTGTGCGCACACATATGCACGCCCGTACACACGCACGCATCGTTGCTTGTCTCCTTCCAAATGGCCTTATCTGCCAGTCACAATTTCTGCAGCCCACAATTTCGATCACTTTTAAATGAAACCCATGCTGGCCTTAGTAATCATAATGTCATTTATAATTTACCACAAAACACGTTTATTCAGTTAGTAGCACATTGGAGAAAGAGAACTCCATATGAACTCGCCACTGAAGCCCTAATCTGATTATTTCCTCATGAAAATCCAAGCAGGGGTGCTTGTAAAAGGGGTCTGAGAATAGAAGGAAAAAGTGAGTCCCGGCCACAGCTGACTCTCATAATCAATGCGAATAGATAAGTGACGAGGCATGTCAGGGCCAGCAGTTAATCCACCCCAGGGCTTTCCTCTAAAAAAGGCCAGAGTGGACAGGACTTAATAAATACTGAGTGACCACTGAATATTGAGCTGACATGTGCTATTTACATTGGCGATGAACAATAACAGTGATAAATTCCAGAAGCACCCCACTGCAATGGGTGAAATTGGATTAAATAGGTTATATTTGTGTGTGTGTGCTTGCACATATATGTGTGCGAAAGGGAGAAAAAAAATGAGGAAAAAAGAAAGAGAAACCTGCATGCGTAGGTCAACCACAGACCTTACAGATGGGTGGGAAAGATGGACAAGATGTTCATATCTGCAGCAAAATGTGCATGATGAGACTGAACATCACCTGAGCAGACGAAGAGGGCATGTGTGCATTGGGTGCAACCATGGGCAAGTGTGCCATGTGTGTGTGTTCTGCTCAGTGTAAGAAAAACAGAGAAATAATATGTGGAGAGTGTGGGTATTCACCCTCTACAGCTGTTTCCTCAGCCTCAGAGAGCATACTTTGCTTTCTGCAGATTCCCTTATCATCAAGTTTATTATTTAATTATATACATGCATGCACACATATAGATACAAAAACATATATATCTATATGAAATTTTAGCACTCAGGTTGCTTCTAGGGCTCCTGACAAATATTAACTTTGTGTCAATATTTGTCCTTCCTGTCGTGAAATGAGGATTTTCCACCTCATTTCACATTTGAAAAGAAAAATGCGCCGAGGGGGTCCTCTTTGCTTAGGAAAAAAACCCACCAACAACAGCTACATCTCATATCCTTTATTTAGAAAAATGGAGCAGGAGAGAAGGAGGAAAGAGTATTTTTTAAATAAATGTTTTGACTTAAAGGCACACAGAGTCCTTTGCAAGTCTCCTGCCTTTTCCCTAGTTCCCTAATGCCAAATAAATGAAAAATAAAATAAAATAAAATAAATTCTACATTTAAAATTGAATGAAATACATCAACATTAATGATTTTCCCCTTCAGGCTAACACCACCATTTGTTTCAATAATTTTTACCCATTTCGTGATAGATTTCACAATTCATGGTACAAGGAAAAATATAGTCTTTTCTTGACAAAACCAAAAGGCAATGTCAGGTTTTTATCAAAATAAAAAAAATCGTCTGCAATTTTCTTTCCATCCGATTGGATTTGTTTCTCAGTTATTTCTAATTTAACTACAATTATAGTTACAAAAATATAAAAGCAGGTACGAGAGGAGGGGGGAGGGAGAGATAAATGGGACACTGTTTGGAAATTGCAATTCACTGGCCTTGGGCTGGTCAGCACATATCTTTGCTGAGGGGGAAATATTCATCAGCATTAACTGTTCCTTTTGACCTGCTGACATTCAAATGTGGGGGGATGGAAAAAAGGCCCAGCAAGGACCTTAGAAATCTAGCAAAGGTAAATTATTCTGAGGTCAGCTGCTTTTTTCTGTACAAAAGGTTTTTTATTTCTTGAGTTAAGATTTTCTGCCCTGATTCTCCTGTTTAACACCTGACACAGAGTCTTCATGCCAACACACTTGTTCTTTGAAAGCAACGGCTCTGCAGATGCTGATCATGTAAATCTTCATGTAGGTAAATGAAAAGAAGCCCATCAGCTTCAGCAGATGCTCGAATAAGGCATACCCATCGTTTTTAGAAATCCCACTGACTATAAATTAGGGATATCACTCAATTGAGTTTATCACTCCTCCCCTGGGGGGAAAAACATGCAGGTATGCAATGTCAACTCATTTATTTATGTCAGGTTTCTTGCAAGTTATGTGTTGCAAACATGCATAGGAATTCATGGTGGCGTGGGTGTTTGCTTGTGTATTTGTGTATGTATGTGCTGGTTTTCTACATAGTAGATGGTATGTGACTAAGTTTTGGATTTGTGCTGGAAACAGTGTTGATGTTTTAACTGTTGCTGCCTGATGCTTATACAGAGTCAAGGCCCTTTCTGCTCCTCACACCACCCCACCAGCAAGTAGTCTGGAGATGCACAAGGAGGCAGGAGGAGACACAGCCGGGACAGATGACCTCAACCGACCAAAGGGATATTTCATAGCATGTAGCATCATGCTCAGTATATAAAGCTGGGGAAAGGAGGAGGAAGCAGGGTGGGGAGGATGTCTGGAGAGATGGAATTTGTCTTCCGAAGTAACTGTTACATGTGATGGAGCCCTGCTCTCCTGGAGGTGGATGAATATCTGCTTGTGATGGGAAGTGGTGAATGAATTCCTTGGTTTGCTTGGTTTGTGCATTCAGCCTTTGCTTTACCTGTTAAACTGCCTTTATCTCAATCCATGAGTTTTCTTATTTTTGCCCTTCAGTTTCCCCCATCCCACTGGGTTGGGGAATGAGCAAGAAGCTGTGTGGGGCTGAGATGCCAGCTGGGGTTAGCCCACAACAACATACATGTGTGAGGTACACACACATAAATATATCCGCATAGCAGGGACCATGTAAACAAAAATTGAGTGATTGCTTTAGGCTGTTAATTCTTTCTTTTCAAGAAAAAGATTTTAGAAGGAAATAAGTCTCATAATATCACACTGTGTGGGTTTTTATGCTCTCCTGTTTATCGTTCCTTCATAAAAATCTTTGAACCCTCTGGCCAATTTCAGTCACATTTGCGGACTCAAAGATACTATGTTCCTACAAGTTTGTAAAAGTAGGTGCCCAAGTAAAGAAACAGCAGTTATTAGTGCTTGTGCTGAAAGAAAGTGTGTAGTATAAGTTCACTCCTACTATGCATCACAGGATCGGCATATACCCTTTCACATATAAATCCACAGATAAACAGGTGTAGTATGTGAAATATCAGCTCTTGTGTTCATTGTTTATATGCACTGATGTAGCCACACCCATTGCTAATATTTATTCACTGTGAAATCAAGCATTATTTGCATCTTTCAATTGATTATATATTTTTCTGCTAGCAACAACCTTTCAGAGCTCCCACATGCCTAAGAAGGAAGGCACATATGTTACAGATGGCAGCATATTTTTCCAAGTTAGGAACAAAAAATTTTGCATATTTCTAGGTCCCAAAGACTATAGTAATTACTCATTCTTGACCTTAATAAGTGTGCAAGTCAAGTCTTAACAAGGCAGACCAGAAGCCCTCTGAGACCAGAATGCTCTCCAACAATGATCAAAGAGTCATCTACAAAGAGTACAGGGACAAAGCATACATGTAACAATGTTCACCCAAAACGCTCTTCAAGCTTTCAGTGACTTGCAGGTCAGGAACCTCTTGAGTCAGAGGCATCATATTTGGTCTTTGCATTTGAGAGGAAAATATCAAGCCTGTGGCACAAAACTGTGAAAAAACAGGGAGGAGAATAACCTAACCAGGGCAATATACCTTGAGCACTCTCAGAGAAGGCAGGTCAGTAAATCTGGAGTTCCCTTTAGGGAGGTTTCCCAGCCCAGGCCTTTTGTCATGGTTCAATTAAGGGATGATACTTTAGTCAAACTGATACACAATGTAAAGCAGCAGAGCCTTTCCTGACACAGTTCCAGTCACTGTCTCTCTGACCAAGGAATGATCAAACTGCCACTGCCACCCAAAAACAGCAGCAATTTCATCAGATGCCAGATCTAAAATGAATGTGGTCATGCCATGCACTGCTCTGAGCTGTGGATATAATGAGTTTTGAATGGGAAGTCCCGGACACAATAAATCTATGCCATATGTGACTATTTCCTGTGTCAGTTCCTTTCTCATAACCAGCAGAGGCTATGCCCTCCCCCTTACTTTCACTTTCATGACCCCACACCAGGGCTCTGAAATCTTTCAGGGTTGCTTATGGGCCCCAGGCCTTTCCACAGCGGTTGCATAAATAAATGAGTTTGACAGCAAACATCGCAACGGTTAGCAGTAATGTGTGTTCCACACAAGTGCTTGTGCTACTCACTAGAGAAAAGGGGGAGGAAAGAGCTTATTTTGTTACCACAAACAAAAGTATGTTCTCTGACAAGTGGTGAAAGAATTAGTCAAATAAACTTGAACTCTATTAAGACCGTCATTGCCAGGTTTTGCTATGGATGGGAAGGTTCTCAGATTTTTCCCTCCTTGGCCTGCAGTCACTGCAAAGACAAATCATCCTTTTCTTCTGCAAAAATAAAGTCACGGGACAAAATTAAATGCTCCAAAATAAAATTTGCAAGGAACGTCACTTTACTATTATTATTATTATTATTATTATAATTTCTTTCCAGTGAGAACAGTTCTTTAGTCTTGGGAATAGACTAGCAAAGAGACTGAACAGTTTTCCATTAGATGTGGGCCAGATGAAAATGCCAAATACCTGCAGATTTTGGAAGTATTCATGTTAGAATTAAAAGTTACAATTGCTTCCTTTTTCTTTTTCTTTTTTTGTTTCTTTTATATTCTCTCTCTCTTTCTCTTTTTCTTTCTCTCTTTCTCTTTCCTTTCTCTTTCTTTTCTTCCTCAGGTAAGTTATGAAAAATGTTGCAGTCTCATTTGTATGTGCCTTGGCTGAAGGCACAGGCTTAGAGCCTGTGCTCATGATAGAAAGGTTTGAAAGCATAAGATTCCCTGTGACATTATTAGGGTGATTCTCAACAATATTAGTCTTGTATGGGCTATGGAGTTGAATCTTAAAGCAGAAGGATTTCATTACAG
This sequence comes from Myiopsitta monachus, assembly GCA_017639245.1. NCBI lineage: Eukaryota > Metazoa > Chordata > Aves > Psittaciformes > Psittacidae > Myiopsitta > Myiopsitta monachus. Next base: position 17,206,553 of record CM029922.1, on the reverse strand, counting down.
GTACAGACAGCTATATTATGCTATGACATATTTATGACAATGAACAGTAATGGGAGGCAAGTATTTTAGGTCTTAGAAGTCAAAATTAATCTGAAAGAATAGCGCAGTATCTGAATACCTGTGAAAACATATTGAAGAGCTAAAATTTGAGATACAAAGGCTACAGTCATTATCTGAGCAGATAGAATGGGATTCATCACATTAATTTTAGCTGCTTAAATGTTAAGCATCTAGTCTAAGCTAATTGTCTAGTCTAAGCTGTTCATCTAGACAATAATCATTAGAGAGAGAAAGAGAAGGGACTTTTACAAGACCATTCATGCCTTCATTTTCTTGGATGGATTTTATGACTTCTGGAGGTATCTGTCTCAATTGGCTATATGGGAAACCTGGAAAGCTAATTTGGACAAAGGCCTGTATTTAGACAGCTGAAGTTAGGCGAAATGACCCCAACTCCTAATGATGTAGCTAATGAGGATGCAGAACAGCTAGTGTAACAGGTGCTTGTCCTGGGTTCAGCAGTAACAGTCATTATTCTGAAATAAGTGGGAAAAGACAGCTCTGTACTCACCTTTCAAGTAATCATCTTGTCTAGTTGTGAACAAGGGGAAAGACCGAAAGAAGGGAGGTGATGCTACCACTACGTTAATCTAGAAAATAAGAAGGACGATTCCCCTATCCCTGACAGATATGTAAAAAGGCTCCAAAATTTTTTTAGAAAGACCAAATTCTGCATTTGGCTTATGTAGCTATGATGGCTAAGCCCCTGGATCCAGATACTCCCAGCTATGCCTGGTACAGCCACACTGCAGACCACAGCTGTCTGCTCCTGAGCAGCACAGCTCCCATAGGAAACAGAGGGGACACTGAGCAGAATGTCTTGGAAAGCCAGAAATAAGGAATTTATTGCAAAAGAGACATCTGAGCAAACAGAGTGAGAGTCTAAACCTCAAATTTCTAACCTCAGGAACCAACACAGGTGTAGGGATAGAAGGAGGCTGATTTCAAATACCACTTAAAAGAAAATGTGTCTGTAGGCATAGTCCTAAAATACCACACTTACATCAGTCTTCAAGAAAAGTAGGTCAGAAGGGATTTCCATATGTCATTTATTCCAACTTCTTGCTCAGAGAAAGGCTAACTACAAAGTTAGATAGAGCTTCTGAGGGCTTTATAAAATATCATACTCTATCTACACTTTACATTTCTATATGTTTACTATAACAAAACTCCCAGTTTAGAGTATGTCTCGAGAAGCTGCCATGGTTGAAAATTACTTGAAGATCTGTGATCCTAATGAATTTCCATACATAACACGCTTGCAAGATGGTTTGAAGAAGTTTTGGGGCTTACTTTTGTAAATAGTTACACTCATGTGTGCTTGTTTTAGTCCATGGCCTGTTTTGTTGTCCCATCAAAGTTCTATGGACAACTCCGACAGGGAAAGAGTAGGTTTGGAGTTTGTCTGTCTCTTGTACTTTACCAGATGATAGTGTTCTTCATCTTCATATAAACATGAATGAACTCAGGAGTCACACTGATCTTACTTGTGTGGCTTGGTGCCCACAGAGAAGAAGAATAACTATACTGGTGGATCATTGCAAATGCCCATGCAGTCCTGACTGTCCTGCTCTAACTAGTAGGCATCACTCTCTTTGCATTTTATTCAAGACTTATAGTGAGCTGTTTGTTTGAAATTTCAGACAGCCCTTGGAGTCATTTTGGTCAGGGAGTATATTTAAAACTCATTGTGCCTAATGTTGTCTTTCTACAGTTGAGAAGTAATCAGGAAAGACGTGAAAATAAATAGACAAGTGAGAGGCAAAATGAAATATGAAGTGGCTAGAAAGGAGTCTGCTCTCTAATGTATTTTTTCAGCTTATTATTGTAAAAGCCCAGAGCAAAAGAATAGCTTTGAAGAGTCTTTTGTTAATAGTGGAAAGGTTGTCTTTTTATTTTTCTTATCTTTTTATTTATTAATCATGCTGCACAGGGTACTTCCATAAATGATGGTTGGGTTTCGGGTTACAGGGACTTGTTTAGTCTGAAAACATCCCATCCTGCAATGAGAAACACAAAAGAGAAGTAACGGCCCATCATATGGTGCTTGAAGGGACTAAAACCAAAGCCCATTTGTTCTCTGCTTTTCCCTGTAATTTGTGGTGGTTGAGCCTGCAAAGGTTTGTATGTCTTAGTTTGGACGGTTAAAATGCATTCCCAGCAGGCCACTTCCTCAGGTGGTCTATTTGATGACAGCTTGCTGCATAGGCCAATATAAAACAGCTGATGTTTTGACCCTATCTGACAGTAAGATTGTAAAGTTGCATTCCTACATGGGGCAATCCTTCAGAATGATGTGAAAAAAAGAAGAAAAAAAAAAGAATTCTTGAGGGTTCATACCTTATACTCAAGCCCTAAAACATGACATTCAACAACATTTTTGAGATTCCTAATTTTGGGGTACTATGCATCTATTAATCATTGCCCTGAATATGTGCTTAAGTATACAAATACTCAATTGTTACAAAACTTTATTCAAAGCTGTCATGTGGGAATGCACTAGCTGTGCATGGGAAACCAGACAGGTGCATTAAACAGATTTGTTTTTCTGAGGCTTTTTAGTGCTTTATCACAAGGATAAAAAAGAGCACTGGAACAGAGTTGAGATAGGCAGAGCAATATAGGATTCCCATAGGCTGCTTAGCACAGGCATCCACGGCATTTAAAGATGCCCTTCAAGCATAATATTCTATATTATTCAACTTTTATGAAGCGAATTGCCAGTATGGACTCTTTGGGGTCTGGTTGTTTTGGTATAACACCAGCATTGCTAGACAGATACGTAACAGTACAAGCACAATTTTTAGCTGTTTATTCCATGGCATCAAAAGTATCAGAATTTATTTCATTTAGTGGGCATACTAATAGAGAAGCTTAGCTGACAGCCTCTCAGCAGAAACCTGCATGAGACTTTCTGCTCGTCTGGGCTATCAGAGAGCAACTCTCAGCTCCCAGGATGCCATGAAGAGCCATGGCAGTTTGAAGATATTACAAAGAGCCCATCTGGCAGGGTCTGCTCAGCTTCCACATGCTTTGTCTGGCAATTGCAGGGGACACCAGACTGAAGCCTTGTAGGTCATGTTTGTATCCCACTAGCAGGGAAAGACAAATTCCAAAGTCAGAGTGCGCTAAGTATTGAGTACTAAGTACTAAATATTAAGAACTAGGGCTAGTCCAGCAGGTAGAAAATTGGTCCAGTTTAATTAATTAATTAATTAATTAATTAAAGTTGCCTCATCAAGACATTTGGGTTATGGCCACTCTCCAAGAAAGTCACAGAAATTCTATTTATGTATGACTTCTCTGGGGAAGAGCTTTCAGCAGAGATCTCACTTTCTAACCCTCATCTGCCCAAAAAGACAGTACGTTACATCAAGCGCATGAGGTTACTTGTCAAAAATTCATTCACATTTTCTTGACTATTATGTTTCCCTGAGATCCAAAAAGGGTTAATAATCCTGGCTGCACTGCAGTAAGCAACCTGAGTATCCATCCAGAAGGATGTGTTGTGGAAAGGATCCCTGTACTGTCAAGGACACTGAGGGGAGGAGAAGCACAAGGGAATCTTGACATATTGTTTAATTTTGCTCTCAGTGGTTCACAAGGAACAGGAGCTCAGACACAGAGGCCTCAGAAAGTAGAGATCTGAATTTAATAAAGCTGTCTGGAGGGGGAGGAGACAGGGAAAAGAAGATCATGGAGATAAGAGGGGCAGAGATAGGAAGAGAGGAAAAGAAAGACTGTTATAGCTGACTGGTAACGGTTGTGCCCTTTCAGACTCAAGTGGGCAGAAGTGAAATATCTGTTAGGGAGGTGGGACACTGGCTCATTATGAAAATAATAAGAAAATAAAAATAATATTTTATGCTCAGAACTTATACTTCATGCCACTGTAATGAGGATAGGCAAGAGTTGAGGAAAGACAAGGATAATAACAAGTGGCTTCAAGGCAATAAATACAGCTGCTTGATTTCATTGCAATTTTGGGAGATATTGGAGTGACCCTTTAAATTCAGAACAGCTACACCCACGTAAGCAGAATTAGGCCCCTGCTTGGGAAAATATCCTCTTTCAAGGTAACAGTAAATTCTACATATTAGCAAAATGAGAGGGTCTGTTTCATTTGCCACTTCTGCAACCTTTCTCCCTTTTCTGCATGGAGAATAAAAGTTAATTGAGGGTCAATAGGGAGGAGGCTCATCTAACTACCACTGACACTGACAGCCATCTCCACCAAGCTACCAACTTGACTTCCTTATAGAGAGCAAATGCATTGCCAGAGCACCCATATAGGGATGTTTTTTATCTTTTCTTTTCATAAGATTCTGTTTTTTTAGGAAAAAACAAAACCAAACCAAAAAGAAAACAAAAGACACCAGAGGGAAAATAAATGCAGATACATTTTTAATGAATACATTTCCTTTTCAGAACATGGTGGGCACTTCAGTGCCGGGTGCTGGTACTGCAAGGGAAATTTATCTAATCAGTTCTCCGTGTCCCCGCTTCATTGACATAATGTGGTCCTGCCGATTAAAGGACTGGAACCATATCTGCGTTTTCCTTCTCCTTCATACTAAAATTATTGATGTGCTTTGTACAATGTGTAATTGCCATTATTGCACATGTGCCTGGAGCATGTGCAGAACTGAAATTGAAGTAAATAAACAAAAATCATACAATAGGAAGCCTCTGATGGTGTGGGTGGGGGTTGGTGCCATGGCATCACAAGCTGAAAACAGGATTTGCTGCTGTGAGTGGTTTTGATAGAGTGAGATTCAATAAGAATAGAAGAAAGGCTGCTGTGATGCTCTGGTCTGACCTCTTCTTTTATATAGCACAGACCTTCAGTAAATACCCAAATCAAAGTATACCTCTTTCGGCATCCTGGGTCCAAGCATCACTATCCAGAGACTTTAGAGAGCAGTCCTAATTTACATCACCTGAGGATCTTGCATCATATCACACATTCTCTTTTGCTCTCTCTCTTTCTGTCTCTTTCATACACATGCAGTAGATTTGTTCTTTACATTTAATATATGCAAGTGAGACACAGAATACATTTCACTAACACCAATTAGATATGCACTAATTTCTTCTCTGTGAAATAGCTGTAAGTAATTAATCAGAATTTTGATCATAACTCAGTTGGCAATTCTAATTGCACTTGCCATTTCCACAGCAAATACAGAATCGTTATCTTTTTCACCTAATCCTCTCTTCCTAATCATCCAGGGTGCTAGAAGCAAAACATTTCCAAGAACTAGATATTGTCCCTATCAGCCAGTGCCCTTAATACCTTTGGACTGAGAGTTAGTGGGTTCAGTCCATGGCTGTGTTTTATTTCAAGCTTCATCATAATTTTAAAGTGAAAAGCTAGTGGCAGGCTGGCTCCTTGCCCGGGGGAGGGGGGATTCTGCCTCATAAAATTATGAGAAAGGATAAAATAGAGCAGCTCACTCCATTAAAAACCTTCTGGGAGACCACTAAAGATGCCTGACCTTTGCACAAGCATCCAGAAGGCATCTATGGGATGTATGGATGTTGATCAGATCTGTGTCATCAAAGCCTGTACCTCATCTCTGTGGCACCACAACCACATTTTAACTCCAGGTATTACCAGCCATCTAGGTACTGAATAGGATAACCAGGGGAGATCAGCACCCCATGTTTGACTGAAACAGTGTTTACATGACCATTTAGTGATCATTCTGCTGATCCATGCAAACTGACAGTGCTGGTCTGGAGCAAGAATGGATTAAGATCATCTGGCTGGAAAGTGTTATGGACAAGGGTTTATGGAAAGTGGACTCCCCTTTGCTATGCTCTGAAAAAGCTGACAGTGAGATACTCCTCAGATGGCTTCAAGTTGAAAGAGAGCAGGAAGAGGAAGGGAGGTTTACCATGTAGGAGCTGAGCACTGTGGGGAGCTGAGGATGTACCTACACTAGGTCCAGCCTTCAAATCCAAAGTGGCATGTCGCCTTCTCATGCTGCTGAAAGAAAGGTTTCCAAGGACGTGATAGTTACAGTCTGGTTTAATAATCAGATTCTTCATGTAATTCAGGCCCAGATGTTTAATATTTTCCTAGGTAATCTGTAACCACACACAGGAAGTTTGGAAATAAGCACCAAACTGAGATATCAAATCTGTCCACTTAATAACTAGTGAAAAGAGTTTTACAAGTGATAATATGCTCCTCTTTATGTAAAAAATCTCTACACAGAATATGTTGTGAACCTGAATATCTCTAGTTCTATCCTTACACACAATTTGAGCAAGCACTATCAATGAAGATTTATTTTAAAGACTTTTCAAGCACCTCCTGTACTCCCCAAATCTGTTTCTTCCTTGCCCTAACCAACAGAAATCGGGGTAAGAACAGGAAAGCATCACTCAGCACGTTCTTTTGTTTTGGCTTGGTTTGGTTTTGGTTAATGCTCTCACTTTTAGACCATATCTGAGAGATCAATGGCAAGGATTTGTGGGGAACTGCAACTGCAACCTTTCAGACTCCTACTCACGGATGCCAAACATCTCCCATTAGGAATGGAGAACCACTTTCAACATCAGTGATGCTAATGGGGACTGAAGAGGGATAAAACATCTCAAAGCCCAGCTATGAACATTGCAACCAGGAACAACAACATCTGAGATTTCTCGTGTGTTGGATTTCTTTCTTTCTTAGATGACAGAAAAATACATGCATAATGAATGTCTGAACTGCCACAAAGACATTTCTTATAAGGTCATGGTAGGGATGGCATGTTAAGCATGCTACCCATGCTGGAAACTCTCAGAAGCTTTAACCTTAAATTTTCCAGCCTCACCCTTACCTTCTGGGACACAGTGGGACACAAATGCTTTCCATCAGCCTTAAAAAGAGGTACAAAGAGTTTATGTCTACACTTGTGAAGCCACATGCCTTAGCCCTAGTACTCAGTCACACATATTTTACACTCCTGGAACAATGCTTGGCATGTTTTTTTTTTGTCTAGGTCAACTAACTGACTGAAACAGTGTCTAGGAGCTGTACGAGTGTTAGGGTGATTTGTGACCATTCCAGTTTGGATGCAACCAGTCTGGTCTGGAGGATAAGAGACTTTTAATAATTATACACGTGGCCACGCTGAGGGTAAGCTCCAGTGCCATAAAACTGGTTCTGGTTCTTTGCAGTTTACCAGTACAGAGGTGGTCAGAAGGTTTGAGGTCTTTGCAGCAGCATTGTGCAGAGCATTGCCACCACGCTCCCCACTGTTTTTATGGGACATAGAACCATCGAATCACAGAATGGTTTGGGTAGGAAGGGCCCTTAAAGACCACCTTGTTTCACCCCCCTGCCATGGGACACCATCCAATAGACCAGATTGCTCAAAGTGCCATCCGTAGCCTTGAACACTGCCAGGGATGGGGCAGTCACAGCTTCTCTGGGCAACCTGTGCCAGCACCTCATCATCCTCACATTAACAAACTTCTGCCTCCAGGAACAATTTCTTGCTAGTATCTAATCTAAATCTACCCTCGTTCACATATCCCACTTCAAGCAGCTCAGGAGCATGGGAGGCACTGGTAGAGTTAAAAATGAGGTAGCCACCAGCAGGTTTTTCCTAACCAACTATCTATATTCCTAAGGAGTCAGAAATGACTGTGCTATCTAAACATATCAGACAGAGCTTTAAAAGGCAGAAAAAGAAAATCAAAAAATTAACACATAAGCTGCAAAAGAGAAAGATGCCTTTGAATTGACCGCAATCAGGTCGCTTAATCACCTCAGAGTGGGAAAAAAAACCCCAAACTAACCAGCAGCTCTTGGAATCTGATCATCTTTGAAGACCTAGAAAACTGACACAGCACAGATTTATGAAGACAGCATATCATGTCCCAGATCAGCTACAGCAGCCAAAAGAAAAATAAGAGTTTTAAAACCAGAGGCAGTGGGATGCAATCAGACTAGTACAAAAAAATCATTGATTTCAACACAGATATATAAGTAATGGATGGTCCTGACGAGACATTCTGGCTACATCTTCACTAGTAAATTAAATGCGCCCAGGAGTATTTGCAGACAACGAGGCCAACTGACATGGTCTGACTGCATTCATCTATTAAACTATCTCAGCTTTCAAAACAGGATGGATTCATCCAACGAACCAACTGGGAATGTTCCTTGGCACACATTAACTCCCAAACTGCACCCAAGAATTGTTTGGGAGAGCATTAATTGGCCCAGAACAAAAGCATGCCAGGGGCTGTTGCAACCATTTTTTCAGAGCAGAGGGTTGTGTTTCCATGTCTGTGGCCTGGCACTACTTTATGTATCTTAGCATGGGCATAACACCTATCCACATTAACATCTGCCCCTGGGGATGCTGCCTTGACCACAAATTTAGCTGTGAAATTTAACAGAGGACACAGACCACATAAGCTAAGGAGGTACCTCGAGTATAACTAAATGAGCAAGGAAACTTGGAGCCAGTATTAATTCTGGGTCCCTTTGAGAGAATAGTTCACAACCAGAGGCAAAGATCAAGCAGACATCATTTGAAATATTTGACCTTCTTCTAGCATAGTTGCAGGTTGCTGATTTTTTTTTTTTTCACATTTAGACCTTTTTAATTTGTTATGTAGTTGTTGCAAACAAATTATTACCATTCACTTAGCAGTTTACAAGGCTGAAGCTGACATTTTCTTGTGCTAGAAAAATACTTTAAGTGGAGAAAAGCAATTCAAGGTAATTATTAAAACTGCTATTAGTGAGGCAGGAAATAAAATTGAGTGGAAAATAAAGAAGGGGGAATCTTGACACCTCCTAGTTGTTATCTCCCTGCTGGAAATGAGCAATAGATTGACAGCGGCTAAAAAGAGACAAGCTTACCTACTGCACTTTAATTAATAGAAGGGAGGATGGATTTGGGAGGATTGGAGTCACCACAGGAGCAAACCTGGGAATAATTTCCTGTGTCTACTCAGCTAGTGTCTCTCTGGGTTGATGCAGCTGGAGTCAGCTCTGGTCTTCAATAATCAGTTGTAATCTTTGAGTTCAATGAGGTTAAGATCTCATGTAAGTGTGGGAAATATTCTGATGCATGGTGATGTCAAACAAGTCCCCTCCTCAACTCATAATGCATGGGCATCCCTCTAATTAAGATGCTCTGGGAAACAGTGGGTGAAACGTGTATGCGTAAGTTCTCACAAAACCAAAATAGCTGCAGAAATGCTTACAAGCATGTTGAATAAATACAGGAGCAAGAGTCGGATGAGAAGAGTGGCTACACCACCAGGATTCTACCACTAGGGGGGTTTGGAGAGAACAATCTGTTGCTTGCCCTTGCCTTGGATGAGAACTATGAACCTCATTAAAACATCTTGATATTTCTTTTAACTATATGGCATAGTATGCGCAGAAAAATTTGCTCTGAGTACTGGCTCAGAGACATTCTGAGCTGATCCACAGCAGCTATCAATGCCAGGAGGACTTAGAAGAGTGACTAGGGCTGTTTGTAAATGCACCTACAGAGAGCAAGAACATGATCATTAGGTCAGCCCTTTTAGTAGGACACCAAGCATGTTCAGTGTCATGAACACCACCTCAGCCAACATACGTCTGTACACAATCACTCAAGGTGCAGGGCAGGAACACACTTCCCAGTCAAGATGGAGACAGAGATGATGGAAAAGATAGACACTGCTGCCCAGCCTGAGATCTGCCCTTTCAAGGACTAGGGACACATCTTAGCCCTGTGTTTCAATCTCCCTTCCTCTTTAGATGCTCCACTGGTGGTTATTTTACTGCTGTACATAGGAATCCATTGCACATACACAACAGAAAAGACTGAAATTATTGTGGCCTTATATTTGAGACTTCCTTTGCACCTTCTGCCTGCTTTGTTCCGTGTTGCTCATGGGCTTGCTTTTTGAGGGACAGTCACCTAGATCAGCCTGATCAGGTGATAACCCATTTCCAGGTGACTTGGGAACAATTCTTACACCTGAAAAGTGAGTGAAGGCCTGAGCAGATGCTTCATAGCCTGAAGACGCTAGGAAATGTAGGAGTATAGCAAGCATCAGTCTGGGTTACTCCTGAATGTGATGTTGTTACAAATAGCAATTTGCCTGGAGGCCCATCCAGTTGAATTAGGGAAAAAAAGAACCCTTAATTAACTTAAGAGAGGGCTGATGCAGGGCAATGTGACCTTTTCTCTATGTCATATGCCACACATATTTTAGCCTCCCTCTGATGCTTTGTCACTGCCAGTCCTTGTTTTTTAGATCACTGGATTGCAGAGAGCTTATGGTGACCAAAGGGATTGCGGCAGTAGAAGAAAAGAAAGAGATGGCTTGACTATTGCAGTGGTCTCTACACCAAACACAGCAGAATCCCATCATGCCTCTACCATCTATTACCTTGGAATGTAAACATACATATATGCATGCATACTTTAATTCAGATATTACAAACATATGACATCTTGTGTGCATTCAGTTAATGCACACAAAGTAGTTTTGGCAATATTTCACAGAAAAGCTAAGAATGGTAACAGTTTACAAAATGGCAAATGGGATTATTTAATGCTGCTGAATTTCTGCATAGATGTGATAGCAAGAGAAGGAGCTTTCTGCAGTTTCCACCAATCAACTCAATACATTGATGCAGTTGCACAGTCTACTTAAAGTTTGCCGTTGAATTAACTTGCCTCAGTGATGGGAGGGAAACTGTAGCTGACAGCCTCAGTGAAGGCTGATGAGAGTAAAAAGATATTAGGTGAATAAAATAAAGGCTTAGAGCAAGGAACCTCTACTCCCTTTGCCTGCAGTCCATATGCATACTCCCTGATACAGATGATTTCTTACTGGGAGTCCTGCAGATTCAGACATAACTGAACTTGCATGCCTTTAACCCACCATTAGGTTTCCCTCTCATATCTATAGGGTTAAGACAGTCATATGACTGGGACTGCTAGATTTTCTGTAGTTTGGAACAGGCTGAAAACCTACTGCTTCAGCTGAGAGAAAACAACACCTTGCAAGGGAAATTTGCACATCTTAGATACCTGTTCCAATGCCTGACTACCCTTTCGGTGAAAGTTTTTTCCTAAATCCATCCTAAACCTCCCCTGGTGCAGCTTGAGGCCATTGTCCTCTTGTCCTATCACACATTGCTTGGGAGAAGAGACTGATCCCCACCTCACTACAACCTCCTTTTAGGTAGTTCTAGAAAGCAATAAGGTCCCCCGATCCTTCTCTTCTCTAGGCTAAACAACCCCAGTTCCCTCAGCTGTTCCTTAAAAGATTTGTTCTCCAAACCCTTCACTTGTTTCATTGCCTTAGTCTGGACCCGCTCCAACACCTCAATATCTCTCTTGTAGTGAAGGACCCAAAACTGAGCACAATATTTGAGATGTGGCCTCATCAGTGCCTAGTACAGGGGGATTATTATTTTCCTGTACTGCCAAACTATTTCTGATACAGGCCACGATGCTGTTGGCCTTATTGGCTGCCTGGATTCACTACTGGGTCATGTAGCTCTGTAGCCTTTCATGCAGTTGTTGTGGTGCAGCTGCAAGACCCAGAGTTTTGCCTTGTTGAACCTCATGCAACTGGCCACAGGCCATTGATCAGCCTGTCTAGATCCCTCTGCAGAGCCTTCCTACTCGCCAGGCAGATCCACACTCATGCCCAACTTGTTGTCATCTGCAAATGTACTGAGGGTGCGCAGGATACATCTTTTTAGCGTACCACAAGGTCCCTTCAAGACCTAACCCATAGCCCACACAAACAATGAACTGGAAATTACAGGCTCCAGAAACAAGGGAAAAACAAATTTCATAGCACATGTGATGCAGTGAGCCTCAGTCTGCCTGAAAGGAGAGGGGCACCTGAACTGGCTGTCCATGGGTGACTGCAGGTATTTCTACACTGCTATCATCTGCCTGTGTGGTCTTTGTGAGGTTGAAGGTTGGATGGATCAGGAAGTTCACCAAGCCCTGAGTTTCTCCACAGGTCCTTCTTTTAGAGCTGCGTCAACACAGACATTGAGTTCAGAGGTGCAGGGTTTCATCCCTGAATTAGAGAATTTTTTCAACTGTGCTGTTGAAAAAGAAAATGCAAGGAAAAAACACTTCTCAAATTCTTTTGAATAACATTGGCAAAGAAAGAAATGTTAGTGTTATACCCACATATAGCTTATGTAGGGCTAAAACCTCAGAATGGCTTGAAAAATGCTTGTCCGTGTTCCATTAAATCACTGTGGCTTAAAGTATTAAAGGTTGTTTTTGAAACTTCTTTCAATGAAATCTATGCTTTTATCTCAGTGAAAACACTTCCATCTTACTAGACAAACACTATGTGATCATCAGTGTACCTCAGAAAATCCTCTTACATCTCTATCCCACAGTTTAGATTAAAGCTTTTATAGCTTGACTTCAGAATTCAACCACAAGATCAGCTCTGTTTACCTCTGCCTGAGCCTTTGCAGTGCTAATATATTATTTCTGTAACATGAAGAGCAAAGAAAAGGAATATAACATGTTCTTGCAGCAACATGTTAATTTTGATTTAACCTTCTGGCGCTTGACATTGCAGGCACTAACACTTTGGCTGCTTAAAGAGAAACAACAAGTAAGCAAGCAACAAACTCTTAATGAAACCAAAAGCTTCCTGAAAGTGCTGGCTGCATTTTTTTCTTGCAACACAGAGCATTCCCTTGTCAGTCCTGTTGGCAAGATAGGGTTGTGCCCTGTCAATGCCAAGATGAGCCTTACTGGAAGCTATTAATCATGAAACAACTAACCTGTGAAAGGGATCTGAAGCTGAATTATGAGGATTTTTATGCTGAGAGCACTAGAGAGTAGAAAGGAAAGCCCTATGTCTAAGACCAGACCAGCCACAGTAAGGTTTTTGTCTGCCATGGGTTTACTTGCAACCCACAGACCTGGCTGTGGCTCACATCCCTTCCCACCCTTTGTTTTACCCATTCAAGGCTGTAAAATCTTTGCAAAAGGATAATCTCTGATTGTATGGTGGTGCCTAGGATCTCCAGTCCCATTTGCTACAGTATGATAGGTCTTAAACGTCTACGGATACACAGAGACTGCTGGTGATAATAAGATAAAGAGGAATTTGCCCTTGCAGTTCAAGCAATCCAGCATTAAGATTGCTCATCTGGTGATACAATCCACTTTTATTTCTCACTTCAAAGTTTCCTTTTCTCCTGGGCCTTCCGTCACACTTAACATGTTCAAGCACTCAGACACATCTAACTTGTGGGAGGAAGTTTCTTTACAGAGAAAACTCCCAGACACAATGGTGACTGCAGAAACCTCATAGAATAAACCAGAACTATTTATTGCCGTTTGATCTTAGGCCTCAACTTTTTCCTTTGCAGGTCCCAGATACCTTCCCCAAGACACTCCAAGTCAGAGATGGAATTTTCCAGAGGGACACAGAGAATTGGGTGTCTGGTGTCCAACTCTTAACAAAGTTATTTAAGATTTAGACATATCCTTTACAAGGGAACAATCATACAGTCTTTTGCCAGCAGACCCAAGGTCACCGTGGTTTCACTTCTAGATGACCACAACTGAAGCAACTGAGCTTGGCGTGGCACCAATTCCTACTAAATAGGTCACACTGAGGTAAAGTCATGAAATAGCTGAGAAGACCTGTCCTAATGCTCACTATAGACTAGGAGCACAGGCAAAGCCACTATGTGATCCTTGCAAAGGGTCACAATGACAACTTTGAGGGGGAACCTTGGCTGGCTTTGAGTTAGGTCGGTTGGGTTATTTTGGATTTTTTTAATTTTTCTTTTCCTTCTCCTCCAAACTCTAGAAACTCTCAAAGAAAAGCACCTGAAAAAAGAGACTTTGTTTTTTGAAAGACCTTCAGCACATCTGCCTCACACTGGAGGTACATGAAAGGCAATATTATATTCCTAAGCAGCCCCCAAACTGTGAATATAAAAGCATGCAAATTCAACACCACAAAAAGAGGAATAAGATAATAACCCTGGACAATGAGAAAATTACACAAGTTCACTTTCCATGTCAGTATGCATTTCCCTTTAAGAATTTCCATTTTCCTTTAAGCAATTCTATTATTCACACATAGCATTTCTAATCATTCTTTCAAGTGTTTCTATGTAACTTATCAGGGTTTAATGAACGCCAGAATAAGCACTAGAGGGAAAATCCACATAACTGGACAGTAACCCAAAGGTTTTAACAAGACCTCTACATTTTTCTTTTTTAATATAATTTTTATTCAAGCATTTTCTGCTTTGATCAGGAAGATGGCTTTTTTATTGGTATTATTATTGACTTTTTCCCACCCACCCTCTTCCATAATCCACCTTCCCATAACTTGTGAGCCCTCCAGGGTTGCAGTGAAGCATTATTAGTTACAAAAGGCTTTTCTGGAAATATGATCTACAAGTAAAGTTGGTCAAAGTAAACAAGTTAGCTTCTATATTGCCTTCTACTGAACCCATACTCAGTTTGTAGAGAGAACAGTAAAAAACCCCTGCAAACATCCAAAATTAATACATGAATATGTTAGAGAACAAGACTGACTTGTTTAGTCTGCCATTCACAGAGGCATTATTCACTATTAATAGCAATTCTCAAGAATGACCTTGTGCCTACAAGCTGTCAATCACACAAATTCTGGGACTCCTTGTTACTGGTGTTTAGAATAGCTAAAAGAGTGGATGAGACAAGATACATCAACAAATAGCACAGGAATTGGATCTACTTTTAGGTCAAACTGTCCTTGAATTGCTGCTTTGGAAGATGTAGATAAGAGAAAAAAATGCCCTGCCCCTGGAAGGCGAGGTTGAAGGGGGCTATGAGCAACCTGGTCTAGTGGAAGGTGACCCTGCCTGCGGCAGAGAGGTTGGAATTGAGTGAGATTTGAAGTCTCTTCTAACCCAAACCATTCTGTGATTCCATGATTCTATAATAAATGCTTAATATCATTTCCAAAGCAACCACCACCTTCAACAAGACACTAGAAACATGCTAAAACTTGATCCTGATTTTTAAGCCAGTCCTGGACTTCTGTAGGACTCCTGTTTGCATGACACTGTTGTAAGCAGCACTGCACTTGTACTTGAGCTCTGGCTGGTTTTGGGCTCTTTTCTGTGGAGTGCTATACAGGTATTCGCACAGTCAGTGCATTTCTCCAGACAGTTTTAGACTTCTCAAGAGCAAGGGATGCTTTATGTGTGGTCCCTGACTTTCTCTGAGCTTCCTTCTTACTTCAGACACAAATTTGAGTGATTGAAGAAGATATTGACTCCTTGAGCCCTAGAGAGTCAAAAGAGAAAGCAGATGTCCCTCACTGCACAAAGATGCAAATCAGCCACCTAAAGCAGACTGCACAGGAAGCTGGACAAAGTAGTTTCTCTAAAGCTGACTTGGATGTCTTACGTCGTGGTTTTGAACAGTAAGGGAGACACCACATAATTTTTCTGCACTTAAAAAAATTTATTTTATTAGTTCTACTTACACCTGTAATGATTTATAATAACTTGTAACATTTAGAGTCAGAAGGCTGGAAAAGTCCCCAACAAGTGACACAGCCTATTCTTCTACCCCACAGCTAACTATGCTCTACCAGGTTTCACTCCTGACACTCCTTGCTGTTGCTTTATATCTCACTTCTCATCTCCCTTTCCAGAGATGGAAAGAAGGCAGTTGCGCCCATCTCCTAAGGCACAGAGACCAGAGACATTACAGCCCAGCCCTGCTCCAATGTGAGGTATGTTTTTAACTGTGGTCACTCATGTGATTTGTCACTTGTGATTTGTCACAAGGTCAACCAAATCAGTATCGGAGGTCCAAGAATAGCCAAGAACTCTTCTCAGGTATTAGGGAAATTATTTTTACTATCTTCTCCAACTGGATATTTATCCAATAGAGCTGTACCTTCTGCTTCTTTCACATTTATTTTGGTACTGCCCTGAACCCATTTGGCACCTTTGATCAGCTAGTGCTATAATCTAGGGGAAAAAAAATAGTGTTTTTGCAAGACCAACCCTATAGGGATGAAACTTCATTTTCAGTCCAGTAACTGTTGCGTCTTTAGTGAACATGGGAAAAAAACAATAAGGTGGCAGACTTACTCTAGTTTTGCAATGTGTTCATTAATTTCAGAGAAAATACCACAGGAACAAAGTTTATTAGTGAGTAGGAGGATGTTTCAGGAGCAGAGCCCAATTGAAAATAATCAGCTCCCTTTAACTAATTGCATACAGTTTTATTGCATAACTGATGGATTTAAATGTTGGCCAATTAGCTTGTCAAACACCGAAGTTAAATTCTCTGTTGGTCTCTCAAGTAAGGTCTATGCCAAAGTTTTAATTCAACTTGCCTTATCCAAGCAACCAGAAAATAGGGCCTCTTGAAACTCAAATTAGTGGGCAGTTACCCAGAACTGTAAAAAAGAATACAAAAGACAAAGGAAAAAAACCAGGAACTCAGAAATGCCAGGCAGAACCAACATCTGACTCAGGTCTATGACCCCCATTCTGGGGTAGATTACAGTTGCAAGTTTACCTGGTCTTGACAACCTGTTTTCTAAGACAGGTTAAGGTACTGCTGCCAATTTAACGTGCCTACAACACATAAGAAAAAGAATAAAAACCAACAATACACCTTTGAAAATAAAAAGTGTTCCAGAACAGCTTATGATGCTTCAGTATTGACAGTGGCCTCACTAGGTGCATGTCTCTTTTCCCAGCAACTGGAGAATGCAGGATGATTTTATATTCATATATATTTATATATTTGTATATGAAAATGAATATAAAGTTTCATATGGTAAGTTAGCAGCAATGTTCTTGGCATAATCTTAGACTAAGTGTTCAACATATCTATCCCAGATGTAAATCTTTATTTTCCAGTCTCTTAAATGCAATGCCAATGAATTGACTTTTTTCCAAAGCACTGGTCTATTTCTACAAAAATGCATTAGAAAATTAAAATGTTCTTTTAGCTAATTATTTTATCTAATAATTATATTTATAGTCATGCTACATATCCTGAAAACCCCAAGGTGCTCATTGTGTCAGCTACGTGTGCTTTGAACTTGGTAATGACATTCATAAATATCAAATATATGTTTTACAAATGAAGATTATGCATGTTTTGGCTCAGTAATTGCTTTTGGGTGTACCAAACTCTTGGTCCAAGCATAGTCAACATTTGCAATTTCATTAGCTAATATGCTGTGTCCTGAGTGCACTATAGATGAAACCGAGATGGATGGGTTCTGCACTTACTACAATTTTTTGGTGTGCGTATCACCCAGACCACATCTACACCAGTAAAACAAATAGTGTTAGCATGTAATCTCACACTTTGGGTCAAGATCACCCATAGACTTTAACCATTAGTTTAATGGTGAAGTTTGTATTTCCCAGAAAAGTTTTGGTCGCTGCAACTAACACTTTCCAGCACAGTGCTCAGGCATGGCTGGATACAGGCAAGAGGGGAGATACTATGGGGACAGGAGCAAAGTCATGGGCAAATCCTTTAGTTTAAAAGACTTGTTTAGAGTTGCTCTGTTACTCAGACGGGTTTCAGTAACAACCTGTGCTACAAGACCTTCCTTTCTTCTCCTATACTCCTTATCCATCCCACATGATTCAGTTTCTCCGAGAGATAAGACAGAGCTTTTTTATATAAACTTGTGGTACTACACAGCCCTGAGCCATCTCTGGAGCACTTATATTTTGGATCAAATGAGTCAAAACTGCTTCCTTGTTGGTGCAATCATGTATTGCAAGACTGTAAGAAACTAAAAGCACAAATAAGAGAGCAAGGGTAACTAAGGTCATGCAGGCAGACATCTAAGTGTTTGCCTGCTTTAGTAATGCCACATGGACACTATTACTGGTATGTCTTTTTTGCCAGTGTTTCGTATGAGCCTCACACTAGTTTGGGATCACATCATACCGGATGCTACATAGACGCTTCTTTAGTCCCAACACTGAATCATCAGGAGCCATCATAAACCAATGAATGGAAGAAAGCAAAAAGAATTAACCTCTTTTCACAGGATAATCAAGTGACTTCTTCAAAGTCACCAGGAGAAGGTTTTAGCAGAGCTCTGCAGTCACACTTGCTGAGTGATTCTGCAGCAGCAGCCTGCATTTCCCTGTCTCTCACAGTAAATCACTCCTTGCACACTGATGGGCAAACTTGTTGGCTCCTGTGATTCAAGTCTGGCAGCAGTAAAACCTCTAGCACAGCATATTGTAAACTAGGAGGACACTTAAACTGTCCTAAACTGTTAGATCCTGAGATTGCTCTGCCCACAGTTTAAACTACAAAGACTCTGACCAACATGAAATGCATCCACATTAGTATGGAAATGTGCCCATCCTGGCCAGTCCTACCCTTATGTGTTTTGGTGACACAGCTTTGGGTTCAGACCTGGCTCGTGTCCTGCCAGCCCAGATCATTAACAAAGTGTGAGTTTGCTTGGAAGAGGTCATGTCAACACAGCCATGTCCTCATGAGAACTTGCCTTTCAGTTGTGCTTTCACATCACTGTCTACAAGTCACAAGTTGATATTTTCCCTGCTTTTCTCATGGTTCTTTTACAGCACTGAACCAGCATGGTAAAAATTAAGATGCTTTATCTGAAACATCCATGAAGGAAATCCTGTGTCTCTGATGAGCCTGACTTCCTCAATTTCCTGTTTGCTGCACAGCTGTCTGCATTGGATGGGTCTCAGGGACATTTTTTGGACATATTTGTGTGCCTCAGTCGGAAGCCAGGCTCCTTGAGTTAGAGCATAAGGGTCTATAATCTTCAAAACAAAAAAAAAAAAAAAAAAAGAAAGAAATCACAGGGAAAACAGAAAGAATGAAAAGAAAACAAGCCAATAAAGAATCTATCCTGTCATAACATTTGAGGTTTTGGTATTTGCTGGCCTTGGAGTAGGTTCAAAATAAATGAGGGAAATGTGTATTTCATTAGATGCTAATATTTGGAAGATAAGAGGGAAAAAACGATGAAATGCTTCCAAGCACAGTTGTGAGGACAGGGCCTGCATGTGTGTGTGTATAAAAGCACATGCTTGCATACACACAAACATACAGTAGTGGTTCTCTCTGATTCAGAATAATACTACAACATAGGAAGAATCAGTGGAAGGTAAAAAAGGGACTTATTTTTCCAGATCACTGCTCGTCATGTGCATGATTAGGACTTTTGCTCTTCTCATTCTTCATCTCTTTCCAAAACTTGCAATTGAATCCTTCCATAAGGTTTTTGGGTGGGTTTTTTTGCAAATGAGACTTGATCTTGTAAGTGATTGAGCTTGTAAGTGATTGAGCTTGGTTGATCGATGAAGTGATCTGGAGACTTGGTCTTGTAAGTCATTGAGACATATACAGGTATGTATAAAAAGTATCTCAATCCTACACAAAGTAAACTGGGCTAGGTGCCTTAATAAAAGAAACTGGTTAATCAAAAATCTACCCAGCATATTCCCAGTTGATGACATACTTGCTGATGGTTAAGCTTTGAGGTCTCTTTTCCATTCACCACAGATGACTCTGTGTAATCGCTTGGCTCCCTACCGACCTAGTCTGTAAAGTTAGGACGTAACACGTTTGCCTCCTAGTGACACAGCGCCTTGGGCAGCAACAATGGTCATGAAGTGCCCAGAATTCTTTTGTTAATTAGCAAGATGCAATGCAAGGGAACTAAAAGATAGGGATTTAAGGATTCAAATACTCAGGTATTTTGAAGACAGCAAGAAGGAGGAGAGCATTTGATGTCTGTGCTTCAAACAACATGGCAGAACAGGCACTGAAATTTTCACAAGCGATAGCCAAGGCTTAGATCTGTCACAGCACATCAGAAGATAATGAAACTCTGCAGTTTATTCTAATAGGTAGTTCCGGACACAGTTTTTTGTGAAGGATGTGGATAGAAACATTTCACTGGCATCATAGTTGTTTCCCAGCTAACCTTCAATGCTTTACTACAAGCTCACAGGTTCTAGAGTTTAGAGATTTCTTTTCTAACACACACCAAAATAAAAGCTTAATTTTGCTCTTTGCAGCTGGACCTTAGTCTGAGCAAAGTTGCAGACAAAATCTTACCCCAGACATAAATCTAGCACAGGAAAATAAATACACCAAGTGCAGCAAATAACATAAAATAATACTGCATTAAATATATATGTGTGTATATATATATGTAAAAGTAGAAATAACTGAAAACCAAGGATGACGATGTAATGTTACAATATGAGCTGTCAAACTGTGGCTTGCATGAAATGCAGTAGTACATGTGGATAAAAGCCACTGATCCATGGTAACCTCTTGTTAGGTGGGCAACTTCCACCAAGGAATTGATTAAATGCCATGGTTTAGGTTTCAGGTGGGGCTATAAGGCAGCAAGGAGGCAGTTTGACTGTGGAGATAAGAGCTCTGTCATTAGACCCCTGATTGGTGGAGAATGTGGTAAATTGTAACAGAAAGGAAGAAGGAAGCTTCAGTGTTAGAGTTTTAGGCTGGAGGCAGGAGGATCTTGAAGGTTCTGGGAGGTAGAAGAGGTAAGACATCCTGGTTTCTGGAGGTAGAAATGTGTGTCTAGTCTGGGGATCTTGGGCAGGTCAGGCAGAATGAAAAAGTAGAGAAGGAAGGGAGGTGAGGTCGTGAGTCTTGGAGACCACTGATGATGTGAAAGCTCACATGGCTTGCCAGTTTTCTTCCTCAAGTTAGAGGATTAAGGAAAAAAAAAATCAAACAAACCCTTGGGGTTTTGGTTTTTGATCTGGTATCATCAGAGAAAATCTGATCATCTTAAATGTTCTAGTTCTATATTTTCATGGTCTTGTAGTTACTCAGTAATGTAGAATCATAGAATCTTTGCATCATCAAGTCCAACCGTAAACATAACACTGCTAAGTGTCACTAAACCATGTCCCTAAGTGGCACATCTACATGTTTTAGTGATACAGCAGAGGAGAACCAGGAGTTGGAGAAACCAATTTCAGGCAAAGTGGAACCAGAACTATCCTACAGAGCTGTGGCTGGATTTCCTGGTACATACCAATGCGCAAAATATTTTCCTTTAGTTGGGACAAAAAATTGGGACTTTCTCTTCAGAGAGCATACCTTGTTACCCAGGAAACGGATACCAAGGGGTATCACACTTTGGGGGTAGTGTTTTCTTCCCAAACCCCATTTTTTTTTTTTTAAAACCTGTAGGAGTCTTATCTTCAAGGACTAATCCATCTACTAGTGTTGATTGGAAGTGAAAATGGGTTAAAAGTTACTGGCACACACATATATATGCACATACACTGCAGTGATTACATGAATCTCATGCTTAGAGAAAGCCAGTTTTTCTTTACAAAGAGAGAAAAATGATGTATTAACATCAATACATTGACTGTATTTGCCAGGTTAGCTGATACCCTCTTCTGAAAAACTCAGGAATGTGATCCGGTGGTGCCAACCCAGTAGATCACAGTGGTGCTCATTCAGAATCTTGGCCCCAGGCTGTCCAACACACTCTAAAATGGATAAGAAAACGGCTTTGCTATCCACAGGCCTTGATCAGTCCCACAAAGAGAGGAAAAGAGAGTGATATCCCTTGGTGTTTGTGCCTGCATCTCTTTCAAATGGAATTAATGGTGGTTTAATGGGGTATGAAAGGATGTTTTACTGGAAACAATGAGGAACAATTGTCTAGCTCACGTTTCATTTCACAGGTCATTATTGCATTAAGAAGTAAATCGACCAAGTCCGGTAAATAACAGTCTGTGTTTTGCCCAGAGCTTCAAACCAACAATCTTAGCAGTCACCAACTAATATCTTTGTCATTTTTAACCCTTGCAGGGATCTGCTGGGGGCTAAACAATTACAGTCTTCACCCACCCCTAGCAGGTAAGCATTATTCATTTTATTTCTCATTCCTTCTTCCTGCAAACCCCAAGAGGCTGGGTTTTTGCATTGTTGTTTTGTTTATTAGCCAACCTAGCCAACTGTGCGTCTGGTGGCCTTGAAAAACAACACATATTTTAGTGACTGCTGCAGGCGTCTTTAAACAGGCTGCTTCCTCTGCAAAATTAATTGTTGCAAAATGCAGTGTTTCCCCTGTAAAGCTCTGCAAACTAACACTCAGCAGTTTGGTTGGATTATAGATATGCCTCTAAGATCTAAGGAAAATAATATAGTTATACTTGCAGGATGCAATTCACATTTCTTTTTTTAATTGCATAAACACAACCATCTTGCCTCCTTAAAGGTACCAGCCATCAAGCTTAGAGAGGCTGTATGTCGTATGCTGCTCTCCTCAGCTGTCCCTGACTTCTTGAAGCAGCTGCAAACTTCACTTTCCTGTTTCTTCTGAAGCCTTCTGGGTTGACTATTGATATCAGTAGTTTCTTTTAGAAGGTACCAGAAATGTTTCTGGATGCTATCTCGTAATAATAAAAGCCAACTACTGACTCAGATTTGTGGGCATCAGTGAAGCAGGAATGATAAATAAGACTGATACAGTCCTCAGGAGAAAAAGGCAGGACGTCTGAGTTACTGAGCTGCAATGAGAGGTTCCAGGTAAGGAACCTGTCTCAGCTTTTGTTCCTTGGTGCTGTAAACTCCACTCAGACCTGTGCACCACTGGGATCAGCCTCTACATATTGCACAACTTTTTGCGTGCATTAGCATTCCAGAACAGGCACACTGGCTGAGAGGGATCAAATGCATGGGTTGGGAAAGTATCTCTCTGCACTAATTACCTCCCTAGTAGTCACTTTCTGTCTTCATCAGCAGTATTTAGAAAGTCCTGATTACCAGACCTTCCTACCACATCACCCAAAACTTTGAATTCATAAATCACTGTCAGACCTCAAAGATTCCTTCAGATCACTGAGCATCCTCACAGAATTTTGAAAATGGGTCCAGAAAATGTCTTCTGAAGTTTGATCCATTCCCTTCATCACCTTGGGAAAAGATCAGCTCCATGTGGATCAGCTAAGGATGTTTGCATAACTTCTAATTATAGTGATACTACAACCCACTCAGGCAAGTTATTACAGTGTTTTGTTGTCTTTATTTTTCACCTCTCCTGCCTTAATTTAAAATTATCTTGATGAAATTTCAGTCTATGATTTCTGATTCTATAGGCTTTGGGAGTGATTTATTTTTAACTTCTCTGCAGCAGGTTTCTATGTTTTGAAAATAGTTCTTAATTCTCTCATCCATTTCTTCTCTTCAAAACTGTACTGCCAAAGTTTCAGCCATTTTTTCATAGCTCCAGTTTTCCAGATGCCTAATAATTCTTTTCATCTTTAACTGTCAGACTACTAAATCAATCCATGAGTCATGTGTGAATTGGTTATTCAGACTCTATGTACCACCAATGCTTTATAAATAACAACTTCAGAACTACCACACTGAAATACTAACCTCATCACGTCAATGATAAAAAAGCTGATGTTCAAGTCGCAGACAACATTTATATACAGAAAGGTGGAGAGATGGATATCGAATCCATAACTAAACTCCTAAATGAAGGTGATGTGGTGGTTGCGTGCTTCTGAGCTATTTTTTAACTCACAGGGAAACAAATCATAGAATCATAGAATAGTTAAGGTTGGAAAGGACCTCAAGATCATCTAGTTCCAATCCCCCTGCCAGGGGCAGGGACACCTCACACTAAACCATGCCATCCAAGGCTATGTCCAACCTGGCCTTGAACACCGGCCAGCAATGGAGCATTCACAGCTTCCCTGGGAAAACCATTCCAGTGCCTCACCACCCTTACAGTGAAGAATTTCTTCCTCATATCCAATCTAAACTTCCCCTGTTTAAGTTTGAACCCGTTACCCCTTGTCCTATCACTACAGTCCCTAATGAATAGTCCATCTCCATCATCTCTATAGCCCCCCTTCAGATACTGGAAGGCTGCTCTGAGGTCTCCATGCAGCCTTCTCTTCTCCAGGCTGAATAGCCCCAACTTGCTCAGCCTGTCTTCATACAGGAGGTGCTCCAGGCCCCTGATCATCCTCGTGGCCCTCCTCTGGACTTGTTCCAGCAGCCTTCGTACCCTTTTTATGTTGAGGACACCAGAACTGCACACAATACTCCAAGTGAGGTCTCATGAGAGCAGAGTAGAGGGGCAGGATCACCTCCCTCGACCTGCTGGTCACGCTCCTTTTGATGCAGCCCAGGATACGGTTGGCTTTCTGGGCTGTGAGCTCACACTGCTGGCTCATGTTCTTTTTTTCATCGACCAACACCCCCAAGTCCTTCTCCACAGGGATGCTCTGAATCTCTTCTCTGCCCAACCTGTGGCTGTGCCTGAGGTTGCTCTGACCCAGGTGTAAAACCTTGCACTTGTCATGGTTAAACTTCATCAGGTTGGCATCAGCCCACCTCAGAAGTGTGTCAAGGTCCCTCTGGATGGCATTCCTTCCCTCCAATGTGTCAACCGAACCGCACTGCGTGGTGTCATTGGCAAACTTGCTGAGGGTGCACTCAATCCCACTGTCCATGTCACCAACAAATGGACTCTCTGAGACTTCACAAACTCTAAAACTGGTGTCATTTTCCTAAATAGCTTCTTAAATATAACAGTTTGGTTTTGAAAATTGCAAGCATCAAAAAAAAAAAATCATCCTAACTTTTTCTTGGCTTTGGCCCCAACTTAATTAAGGTCTGCTGAAACCTTTATCAGGGATGTGTTTTCAGGAAAATTAAGTAAAAGTTACAGGCATTTTCTGATCATATTATGTTCGAGTTTTATAAGACAAGAACTTGGTAACAGCTCTTTTAATATTCTCCACTGCTACCTTCAACCCATTTTACATGGACTGTTTATTGCAGAAAAAGCAAATTTTTATCTGCGAACAAACACAACAACAAACTTCAGAGGAAGGCAGTAAATGTTTCATGCCAATATTGCATCTGTTTTACTCCTTGCAAATCTACCAAACCTGCATTCTCTTCTCAATCATCTTTAATTACTACACATAGTTATACATAGCAGGTGTATCATTGTCCTTGAAATATTAAATATATATGGTGCAACATTTTTAAACAGCTTACTGCTAAATTATGCTGGCAGCTTGTGTATCAACATTATACGCTTCTACAACTATTAATTGCTAAGTTTATTTAATAATAAAAATTACCAGAAGAAAGCAGGTTGTAAAAAAACCCGTGATCCACATCCCTGTGAATTTTAAACTATTTAGACTTGGATATGACAGGTTATTGTTCTGGCCAAATTTGAAGCCATTCTGAAAGGGAGAGTAGAAGAATGTGAATGACTCACTTATGGATTTGCACACTGGGGCTGGATCTCTGCATTCATGTATATAAACATGCAAAGGTACATATCCTGAAAAATCTAATATTGTCTGGGATGCCAGCCTGCTTTCATGCTCTAATACCTTGCTATATGTAATTCTCATAGTCTAAAGCTTAGCTACAAATATCAGCTGAGATTAAAGGCCTATATAGCAAGTTGCAATCTTCTGGATTTTCTTGGAAAGTGAGTCATACTCTCCCCCCTAACAAGTGGAAAACCAGTTCTGCAAGTACAGATACTGGCAGACAGATTTTTCTGATGACCATTTCCTTTCTTCATTCCCCTCCCCAGGTTCCCATTTCTCTTGCTATAGCCCCATTTTATCTCTCTTACAAGGCAGGATAAAAGAAGAAAAAGGTTTTTAAGTTACTGGTCCTCTGCTACATTTCCACTAAGGGGAGACAATAAACTTCAATGTCTCTGGGAGCTGGCTGTTGTCAGATTACAGACATAAGGCAGTATGATAACAGAGTCCTATAAATGTTGCAGATAACCAACAAATGGTTCAAATTTTAATTACAACATGATGATTTTATCAGCCCTCCTTTGTGGAGTAGGGGTTTTAAACTGGATGCACATCAACTGAGCATACAAACTTCTGATTTATCCTTCATTCCTCAGCTAGAAATGCTCATGTTTATAGCTAATTCTGCTGTACAGATTGTGATGCTGGTGTATCCTGTATCATGGTACCATTTAATGCTTCAGGCCTGGCCCCAAGCTCTTTTGTAGGAGTTTTGGTGGAGAGATGAGTTTTGGGAGAAAAACATTTTGTCATCCAAAAATGGCAGCTCAAAGAGATTAAAATAATTACAAAATCATGTTAAACTCATTAAATTGTTTTGGATAATTTGAAAAATGATATTGTGAAAGTGCCTCATATATTATTTAGGGGGGTTGCTGGAAAACACTTCACTCTAAACTTTTGCAGTATTAGATTTAAAAGAAAGAAAAAGGAAAAACCACTCGGATTAAAAAAATAATTATGCTTTGTTTGACTCAAAACAACTGTTGTTGTTGCTCTTTTAATTTTACTAGAAATAATGACAACAAAAATCTTGGATTTGTTCCCTCCTGTTTTGTTTTGCTTTCCAAATTCTGTATTTTATCCAGAAAACTAAAACTACAAGTTTTACATTAACAATTCTGCTTCTACAGAAAGCCACAATAAAAAGACCAGGGCTATGACTCAAAGAGCTAACACAGCAGGTGAAAGATCAGGTACACAGAAAGACAAAAGAAAATAAAAGTGGGTACATGATTAAATATGCATTTCATGGTTCACTACTGGCCATCTACAATGGGCAGAACTCAGGAAGCCAAATGGTCTTTCCTTGCTTTATGCATACACACACATATATCTACAGAAGTTATTATATTCTATATTATTTACAGCTTCAATAAAAGACATCAGGAGAATTAATATCATACCGAATGGTCCCTTGTGCTACAGTTACGGCTCTCACAGCCTCTTCCTTACAGTAGTCTGAGGAAATATCTTCCTGGGTTTTGTGTCCCTGAAGTATATTGAGTGTTTCTGTTTGCTCCCCCCTGAACTAGCCAAGATATCTAGAAATGACTGAGAGCCAATAATTTCAAGCTGATTGTCCCAACTGAAAGCTTAAAGAGAATGTAGCTATGCATCTGGATAAAGGTGCAATTAAAAGGATGTGGAAAGGCCAGAGCTTTTGACTTGAAGAAACTTGTGACCCTGAACTAGGGAAGTGGCAAGGGTATTGTGTAGCTACCTGAAAAGACTGTCTCCTGTTTCTACGGTTAGTCAGGCTAGCAAAGCAGTAAACAGTGCATTGCAGTGCTCTGGTGAAGCTGCTGGAGGCTATTAGAATTACTTAGGTTTAATAGGGTATCAGGTGGATATGTGGATGTGAGGTTCAGTGGGTAGGTCTTGACAACCCAGATAATTAAAGTACTGAATGTTCTTCTGGATTCAGGAAACACAGAACTCCAAGGGCCAAATTCTGCTCAATAGCATCACAGCACCATCATCTTCATTAGTCTTGAAGCACTGTTGCATCAAGGGGGAATCTGGCCCCACAGAAGGCCTGTGGGAGCAGGTAAGTCAAACATTTTCTTCTGTTCATCTAGCATGGGATCCTTCACTGAGTCGTGCAAAATAGTGCTACAGCCTTCATGAAGGAGAAGGAGGGGGTAAGATTAGAAGACAACGACCATGAATTCACCTTAGCATCAAGCTGTGCCTTTCCAAATGTCAACCTTGAAAGGAATGGAACTGCAGGTCAAAATGTGAAATACAGAGGAATTTAACACATCATTGTGAAGGGAGGGGGAAAATATCCCCATTCATATTTGGGCATCAAGAGGAAAACACAGCAATTTTGTTATAGCCTCAGAGGCAAGCAGCATTTACCATATGCTGTTGCCTCCATTACACAAGGAGATAAACCCTGTGGAGTGCAGGTTGCACTGTCGGTGCACTTTAGATGGTGGGGATTCCTGGCATGCCTATGACTGTGTACCAGGATGTGCTAAAAAAGGTGCAGATCTAAGTAAAACCCAGCCTCTGTATGCAAAAGTAAGTTTGCATTAATATGCAGGTACTAAGTGGCAATACTGATGGGGTATGTGAGCTTGCATGTGGTTCATAACCAGGGGAGAAAAGGTAGAGTAAAACCAAGTGTGTTTGTATCTAGACAATACATTAGTCAGCCCTGTAAGCAGCCAGTTAGAGTGGGATCCTTAGAGGAAAAGTCTTACACATTAAACATTTTGTTTAAAGATTAAAGAAGTTCTCATGTTTAATCAGTTTTAGAGTGGGATGGAAAACAGGATTAATTACAGTCCCTTCCATCAGTCTCCCATACCGCTGGAGTCACAAACGATGCGCCTTTTCAGCAAAATGGCCACCATCAGCAGCAGGCGCAGGAAAAGCTAATTGTAATTAAAGAATTTATTTGGAATCAGAGAGCAGAGTTTTAATCAGGATGAGAACGGAGCCTTGCTGTGTGAACCTTCGGAATGTGGTTGCTGAGCAGAATGGGCCTTTTTAAAAAGAGAGAGAGGGGTCTTTAAACTTCTGGAGTGGGTTTTCAGCTTGATTATCTACTCAGTGGGATATGGATGAAAATCCTTGCTGGGCCAATTATTGTTATTATTTTGCATTTATGTAGCATTTACAGTGGCATGTCTTAATGCTCTCAGAGGACTTTGCAAAGGGCAGGTAAGTTCTGTTCTGGTCTTAAAATGAATTAATTAAAATGTAAAGAGGTAAAAGCAGGTTGGGATGATGCCAGGTGACATGATTCTGCAAGAAGGCAGAAAGGCATTACTGGATACAGACCTGTGCAATGAAGTCTCCCAGACTTCTACACTGTAATTAACTACACCCATCCTGGAAAGGCATCGCACAGTCTGGTACCACCATCTAGACCTCAGTTGTAGGTCTTAGTAAAAGCCTGGGGTAAAGTCACATCTCATGGGTTATGACTTTGCGAGCGCTCCAGAGAACACAGGCACTTACCAGCTTGCAAGTAGAACTGTGTCCATTCGAATTCCGAGTTTGGGAAAACAGCAACAGGCGGTTCTAGGTTCAGGACACTTCCATCTAAATCCTTGAAAAGGGCTTTCCTTGAGCCCCTGCATCTTTTTTCAGGGAACATGGTATCTTCAGAGGTCTGTACACTGACATGTAGAAGCAATGTTATTATGAGGAGAGTAAAGGAAAAATATTGTGCTGTTGTTTGCAATTTATTTATGCTGGCAACAAACACTTCTGCAATATATTGATATTTACTAGCTGAATTCACCTGTCCAAGAAAAGAAAAAAAATGGAAAATAAGTGAAAATGAGTGAGACTTAAGCATATCAGTTGAGATCTAGCATGATATGAAAAGAAATTCTGTAGCAATATTTATATTTTGGCATGTTTGCATCCAAACTGACAAAACCCCCTCCAAACAAATTGACATCATCTCTTTCCAAATGTTAGCTGGATTTGGACAGAGAAAATCATCTCTTCTCAATATGACTTCTATTCACAAATCTGCTCCTCCATGGACTTTGTCTTGGCCAGAATGGACTGTCATGGTCCTTGAAGCCAGCTATACCTTAACAGTTTGAGTACCTGTAGTTCCCTCTTGGCTTTCTTGATTCAAGGAACTTCTGTTGTGCATCCACCAATATCCATATGCCATTAATTTCTTTACCTGTAGCAGATGAAACCTGTAGTTGCTGACTGAAGCAGGAATGTCTATTGGCTACTATCTCAGCATGTGACCAGGAATATCTCTGCTGCAGTATGCAGTGCTGATATGGCACAGGCATTACTCTTCACATTCACCAGGTGAGGGATATTTTACTTTTACAGAATGGTTTGTACATAGTATTTTGTTAAAAAGCATTGGCTACCCAGCAGTCCCTGTTTGTCTTGCTCTTATCCCTGCACTCTAGAATGGGGGAGCCCTCTAAAGGGCTAGAAAATTGCACCTTTCCATGAGCAACTAATCTTATGCAGAAGAAAGCATGAAGCAAGGTGAAATGGCAGACACTGTAAGAGAGGGAGCCAGTAGGAAAGACACAAATTAAGGCTTGGAGACTCCTGGAACAAGCAGGAAGATTTATAGTCAGGCTATAGAGGGTTCATCTATCCAAATTAAACAGTTTCAGAGCCCATCCTTTTCCTACATCAACTTGTACAGTCTGTCCATGTCTATAGAGTTAATTCCCTTAACATTCAAAACAGGATGGTCACATCTGTGACCATTAGTTTGGAAAAGTCCTTGAGGGGAGTTCCCAAACTATGGCATTAATTGGGTCCATGCTAGCTGGTTCGGGACAAAACCAGGCCAAAAATCATGCTAAGAGTTAAACAGGTTTGTTGGAGGGGAGCTCACCTCACCAGAGGCATATATATGACAGCTGAAATGAATAATTTCCTAGTCAAGGGTCTCTATCAACTACAGAATAAGTTTAGTGTCTTTAGATTACTTGCCTAATTTTTGGATCAATAAAGTTTATTGATCTGAATCACTTGTTGGAGATATCAAGTACTTTTAACTGTATTTTGTCTAAAAGTTTAACACAGCTTAAAGGAACTCTCCAACTGATCATATCACTTTTATCACAAAATACAATGAGATAAGATGGCTTGTAATCCAGCAAAGTCCATGGACAAGTTTAAATCTTGAAGAAAACTTAGAATTTCTTGGGCTTCAGTTGGATAACCCCAATTATTGATATTTTGAATACAGCAAACAGATATAGGCAGAGATTTACAGTTACCTCAGAGAAACAAATGGGCTAATGCCCCAAATCAACATAACTTAGAAGGGGTAGAGAACAAAGATAGATCCCCTAATCCTGACAGCCAATTCTTGAACATCTCTCAGAAGATCCAGCATTTCAGAAGGTTAGGTCTAACAATGGGACAAGCAAAGTATTTCATGGTCTTGCTATATTCCCTGATGTTTCTATTTCCTTTCTTGCTCTAAGGCAATCCTCATCTTCTCTTTGACAGGACATATCCATCAGGGTATCCCTTCAGGATGCTGAAGCAGAACAATGCAGCCCCAGTCTGGATCAAGCTCAGCAGCTGCAAAGGTGGATTAAATAAATGAATGCAGATATGGCATGAGGAGCACCAAAAGATGTAACCACCATCAGAGGTTTACCAGACTACTGAGAAAGCATTCAGTAATTCATGTGCATTCATCATGTTTGAAAATCACCAGCTCTTGCAATGGACCCCGTATTCGGCAGCTCACTAATAGCATAATATTGTGGGATGGATACAAGAATGAAACATAATGGGAGCTGACAAGCTGGACAGGTCTTAGAAATCTACACACAAATTAATGCCCAGAGCAAAAAGCAAAAATATAGAATAAAATAAAAATTTTGGCAGAGGGCTGGAGGGACTCTAAACATTGCAGTGTGGGACACCTCCAATTATTTTTGACTGGCAACTGGAGTCCTTGCTGGATTTTTTTTCTACTTCAAGGCTTTCCTATCATAGTCTCTGCATTGAGTTCACTGGCTGTAATAAATAAATAGGCATGTGGTTTCCATTGGATGTGGTATGTTTAAACTGCTGCAACCAGGAGTGACTTAAGGTAACAGATGAAGCTCTCCCCTCCCTCCTCCCCCTCCTCCATGTTCCTCCACACACAGATGATATTCTCTCTGGGCATGAGCAGTTCTGGCAGTCATTTGACATCTCACAGCCTGCCTGGTACTGATCAACATTTCTGATGTGATCTTGCAGGCAAAAATCAAGCTCCAGTTCCCCAACCAAAAGGACATTCACTGTCTCAGGGGGTTTTTGCTGGAGGTCCTGACATTTTCTGAAGCCTAAAGCTGAGAAGTCAGAGATGCTCAGGATGTCGTTTTAAGAAATGGGATGTGTGAGGTATTTTTACTATACAAATGTCAGTAAAAGGGGAAATCCAAAAGGATTGGTCTGGAGATGCACCTTGATGGAATCTGAACCTCAAATTTAAAACAAAAAAAATGCCCTAAATTAAGTTTGTTAGAATCATGGAATAGTTAGGGTTGGAAAGGACCTTAAGATTGTTTGTTTGTTGCCTGAACTCAAGTTTTTCTGTACATGTTTGTTTGATATCTGAGCTTGTTCATTTTTGCCAGCCAGGAGCAGAGACAAAGACAAAGAATGGGACTGCTCTGCTGCTAGACATCCAGTCTAAACTAATTGCTTAAATTCTTTCTAAAACAATACAAAAACAGATGTTAGGACAGCCCCAAAAGTGTAGGAGACTTTTTTGCATAAACCATTGAAAAAATAATTCAAAATTAAGCATATTACCTTGTTGGATGAAAGTAGAACTTGTCCTTCTCATTGATATGTAGCATCTTTGATGTCTCTGCAGTGATAAGCGGCATGATGCCTAAATGGTCAGCACTTGACATGATACAGACATCCCTGTCTTCACTGTAGCAGCTCTTTGTAAAACCAGTAAAGGTGACTTCTGCAGGGATGAAGAGAAGATCGAGTAAGAAAAATGGTTACAGGTGTGAAAGAACTAGAGAGATGAAGGCTTTGTTCTATTACACTTTCCATGTTAAATTGCTCCCATGTGTATGTCTTTGTACAAATAATTTTAAATCAGACTAATTGCATTCATCATAGATCTTCAGTTAGCTTTAGAATATTACATAGTTAAGTTATATGTTAAGCTGACACAAACAAAGTCATGCCAATAGGAAATTAAATCAAAGGAAATAATAACTGAGAAAGTAACAAAAGCAAGGCCTGAATTAGTAAGAACTAGCTTAATGACAACCTGCCTTGGATGGTTTATCCACTTGCCAGATATTAATATAACATGAGCTGATGACATGCACTTGTATCTGCCACTGAACTCTTCTGCAGCTACAAAATCCATGTTTTGCCACAAATTTTCTGTGAGACCCTGAGCAAGTCTATTTGTCTTTCCTGTATCCCTTATTCTTTAGTAAAAAGAGGATAATATATTTTCTCACAAAAATGTGTAACAGTGAGGGATAAATAAATAGGTAAGTAAGTTATTTAGATCCCACCGCAGCAACCAGCTATCTAGGTTCTACTAAGTGCAAAAATTATTCTGGGGACTGTAAAATTCATTTGAACTAAAGATGCGGAATACATATATAACTAACTAATACCTCTTATGCAATCCCTTATAACAATAGAAGCCATAACTGTTTCTGTGCAGCTGTAGTCATTATGTTCTACGCAAATTCTATACTAAGTGTGCTATTCACATCTCAAGCTCAGTATCTTCATTTAGCTAGAGGTAACTGTAGATCATAGAGATGAATCAAGTGGAAAAATAGCACAGAAGGCAGGCATGTTTGAGGTAGAATATTACACATTATTTTATACATTATTTGAAATATGTTAGCAGATGACATAATTATACTGCAGTAGATGCAGGAAGTAAAAAAAACAAACAACTAATACATTCTTTTGTTGTTGAACTGTGTAATCAAAAGGAGCGTGACTAACAGGTCGAAGGAGGTGATCCTGCCCCTCTACTCTGCTCTCGTGAGACCTCTCTTGGAGTATTGTGTGCACTTCTGGTGTCCTCAACATAAAAAGGGTATGAAGCTGCTGGAACAAGTCCAGAGGAGGGCCACGAGGACGATCAGGGGCCTGGAGCACCTCCTGTATGAAGATAGGCTGAGAAAGTTGGGGCTATTCAGCCTGGAGAAGAGAAGGCTGCATGGAGACCTCATAGCAGCCTTCCAGTATCTGAAGGGGGGCTATAGAGATGATGGAGATGGACTATTCATTAGGGACTGTAGTGATAGGACAAGGGGTAACGGGTTCAAACTTAAACAGGGGAAGTTTAGATTGGATATGAGGAAGAAATTCTTCACTGTAAGGGTGGTGAGGCACTGGAATGGTTTTCCCAGGGAAGCTGTGAATGCTCCATTGCTGGCGGTGTTCAAGGCCAGGTTGGACATAGCCTTGGGTGGCATGGTTTAGTGTGAGGTGTCCCTGCCCCTGGCAGGGGGATTGGAGCTGGATGATCTTGAGGTCCTTTCCAACCCTAACTATTCTATGATTCTATGAAACTGAAGAACAGTTCAGTTATAAATGTCACTGAACCTTGGATTTCCCACTTTCCCATTTGTGGGTGTGGAAGCTGCAATTTCAATTGGAAAAATGTAATTAGTCAGGAAAAATAGTGACAGAAAAATCTGGCCAGTGGACACAGAAGACCAACCTTCCAGCTTCATGAGTCCCAGGACTTTTGTACAATTCCCAGTTTTGTGCCATGGGTTATCTGGCCTTTGGTTAGGAACAGTGGTGAATGTAGGCCATAAAATCCCAACACGGCCTCTTAGAGGGTAGGATGGTGGTCGATCCTTGGCTGTTTGATCTGCTGAATGAGGTTTGATCCTGTCTCTGATGCAGTCAAAAGTTGAGCTTGTTGCGACAATGGTGGAGTTTCTGAGTTCTATGAATCTTTTCCCTGTTTGGCATTGCTTGGCATAGAGACAATGCACTACTGGCATGAGTCCCACAGTGTTGTCCACCAGCACCATATTGTCAATGATGACACTGCTTCCAAGGTGGAACATGATACCAGTAGTCATAATTCTTATAGGATAGAAAACCTGTGATTCTAGTGCAGGTCTGAAATCCATCTCCCTGGTACAGATGAACGCCATGGAGATTTGAATGGGCCACATTTTCACTGCAATACCCTCCACCTAGGAAACACTCTTGCCCCCTTATATGGAAGCCAATTCTCTCAGATCCTGCCACAGCATTGCCACAGAGAGAGACACCAATGGCAAGGTTCGTCTTGATGCCAGCAACCCAGTTTAATGAGTCTTCTGGCTGCCTGCTCAGAATGACAAGGTTCCTGATAAGAGAATGATTTTGCCCTTCTAAATTGATGCCAGGTCCAACTGTGTTAAACACCATATTATCACGCAACAAGATCCAGTTGCTCATAACTGCTTTAATGCCAGCTCCACAGCTACCATTAATGCTGGATGACACCACCGAGGACTCTTGGGATATATTCCTGAATTCGATAACAGAAAGCTGAGGAGGCCCAAAGTTCAAAAATTCAACATTTAAGAGTTGAAGGAGACCTGCAATGAGATAACTATAGTGAAATAAAAGCTTGCAAAATCACATGAGAATCAGTAAGAATGACACCCATTTAAACGGCTTTCAGGCATATAATAACAGGCAATGTTTGTCAGTGTATTGCTAGCAATCAGTGGGGTTTTTTATAAATCTATATGAAGCTATAGTAAAAACCATCTACCCACAGAAACTAAAATGTATATTTCATTACTTACGCTTAAATCTGCATAGCAGATGCAAATGGATAGACCTGTTTCTAGACCATACTTTCTTGGGCAGAACTGATTTTGTCAATGAGGGCAGATGAATCTCAACTACCTTCAAACTCTGTCCCACTGGAGTCTGTAAAACGCCCCACCAGCATCCTCCCAGTGCAAGCCACATCAGACTTGATCTGTACATTACGTGTTAGGAGTCCAACCTCTGCAGCCAAAGGGATGCGTTTACTGTCTTCTGTGTCATGGAAATGCCCTGGAGAGTTTCAAGAAAGGAAATGTGATAAGTGTCTATCATACCTATAAATGAGTGCTTTGAGGGACATAAAGCCTGACAGCTTATGCACAGCTATTATGCAGAATCTACACTGACATTCAGGTGTGTTTTTCCTCCAGCAGAATTTACATGCATCAACACAAAAACAGAAAGGCCACCTGCCCATCGAATATTCACTATGCACTTATATTTTACCAACATATTTCATTTTTACAAAAAGAAGGTGCTAAACCTTTTCCCTGCGGTATGCCAAATCAATGAACAGCTTCACACTTCATTTTATTCTAAGCTATATGTGCTGGAGTTATTCTTCAGTGCACCGTAGAGTTGATTTCCGTGAATGACAATGCTAAAACCCAATTTGCTACAGAATATTGGTTGTATGTGTTTTCTAAATAAAGTCTTTCTAAATTAGACTTTTGAGAGAGTTTATGCAGATGTCTAGCATTGAATTAATTTCAGGTGACTAGATATCTACATCCGTGATTTAGCTATCCAAACTGGTTTTACGTACAACAGAGAGCAATAGGCTATTCTCAAGTGCAGTTTTTTATCTATTTTACACATCTGCTTAGGGGGAGACGAAATAGAAGTGAACAGTATGTATTTTTCTGCTTTAATTACCAAGGGAGCTGAGAATTACTAGCTCATGTGCAAACACGTACTGTAGATACCACATTTGCCCAGGTGAATCACATTAATTTATGTAGCTCTTAATTCTCCCATCAGACTTCTTCTATGCAGTTGTATCTAACAACTGGTGCAGTAATTAATCTGTATGCAGTCATTTCATCTCAGGATGCACTTATATCTGTTCTCTGGCTCCAAGACTGACTAGCAGGCTTCATTTTCTTTTTTTTCTTTTCTTTTTTTTTTTTTAATGCAATTGTCAGACAAAACTGTGCAAAGGAGGCTACTATCAATTAAAACTGTGGATAACTGCAGAGCAGTGCTCAGTGCCAAGTGAACCTTTGTTTACAGGTAAAGCCATTTAAAACACACAACAGTTCTGAACTTGTTTATTCATCATACTAAATTCTGTGCTACTACCTTGAATAAAGACTAAATTAAAAAAATATTGTTATGTATAAGAAAAATCCTGAGTTTGGAGCTTCAGAATTTGACCTGTCAATAAAATTCTTCTATTTTTTTTAATAGGTAGTAACAGATGTATTTTATAGGTTTAAATAAAATTAAATAAATTATCAACAGTACATCTCTCTTTCCACTTAAATACAGGTTCAGTGTAATCTACACAGGAAATAAAGCTATATACAAATTTTATGTTTAGTTGCATATTAGATTACAAATGTATTAGCTTCATGCCATGGAACTGAAACTCCCTGAATCTAATAATTTTGAATTATTTTTTTTAAAGGATTTGGTTTAATCTTTTAGATTTTGTCACACAACAGAAATTATGAAAATGGCCTAAAAACCCCTGCACTTTCTTCCCCCTTTAAAATCTGTGGCTTTCTCTCTATGTTAATAAGTTTACTTAAAACATGAAACATCGGTAAGTTTTCCAAAAATATTCAGCACTGCTTTCATTCTATTCCCAGAAATTCATGTTAATATTAGCCATTCGGTGCAATTTTGAGAATCATGTTTTCAGTACCAAAATGATGAGAAAAAGGCATATGAAGAAAGAAATTAAGAAACCTCAATAAAGTAGAATTGATCTTGGTGCAATATGAAATGGAAAGTCAATGCTTCAGAAGAAAACTTTCAAATGGAAAGAAAGGCTCCTTACCTATATGTCTGTGTAGAAGGCGTTCATTAATTTTTATGTTATGGCCATTGACTTCTTTAAGTGTAACTATTTCAGCTTGGTGGGCTTCGTAGGAGGAAGAACTGATCACAATATCTCCACCAGGATTCCAATCTACTTTGTCCTCCACAGAAATTCTGTAATACCAAATTACTAAGTTAATGTAATTACATTTCTGAGAGTTATGTTAGATTTCCTTAAAAAACTTCGCAACAGTTTTGCCTAGGCAGATCTCAGATAGAATCCACAGGCTACGCTCTAAGAAAAACAGCTTTAGGGCTTTCTTCAAAAACAGATGTCTAAACTATGTGGGAGGAAATTAATCCTGAAATGTCTATTTCACACCATTGATTAACAAGGTATACAGTTCCAGTACAGAGTTGCATGACTTAAGTAAGTTGCATACCAGAGATATGTCTGACCATTTTTAGGACTAGGAATATCTTACAGAGCTGAAATTCAGCTTTGGACTTTCTTTGAACAACAAAATGTAGGTGTTCATGTGTATAGGGTTGTGTGTGTGTGTGTGTGCCCTTGGCATTTAAGATTCCACTATAGTTTATCGGTACAGTCAGTAGTGCATGGAAGCAATTCAGATCTCTGAATTGGGCACATAGAGCAATATTTGATTCCCTAAAGAAGAGTACCTCTTGCTTTGTAAAATATTCCAGGATATGTAAGACATTACTTTGAGGATGTGGTAGGAGGGAGGAAGGGAAGGAGAAAGGGAGAGTAAAAATGAAGCGAGGGAGGGAGGGAAGAAAGAAGGGAGAGAGGCAGGCAGGCAGGAAATCTCAAATTAATTCTCCTTTAGAATTAAAGTTCATCTAAAAATAGTATTATTTTCTTGCAAGAAGTAACATAGCTGTTCTTTTAAAAGGAAAAGAGCAATGCAACTCACAGGAACATACTAGTAATAGGGACAGGAGCCAAAACTTAATAGTTGGGGGTATATTTGGGGAAAATACCACCTTTCATTGCCAGGAGCAACATTAATTCCAAGATGTGTCCAAGATGTCTTAGGATAAGCACTATAAATTTGTACCTGTCCATAAACCCCTGGAAAAAAACAGAAACAGAAGTTCAAAGGTTAGGGGAAAGAGAGACTTGAGAACTGAACTAATAACTAAATACAAGGAAGTCTTCATATTTATTAAAGCGTGCTTCTATATTTTATGAAAAGTGTAAGAACAGTACATAGCCTCCACTTGAAAAAGTGAACTAGAAATGAACCATTAATAAAATAAAATTACCATCACATGTAAAACCAAGAAAGGATTGTACCATAGAAGTCTCATTAACTCAAATTAGAATTACAAAAGTATCAACCTGAAAAAAATCTGCCGAAGTAAAAAAATTCCGTAAAACTCCAGGAATAAAAGATACCAAAAATTACTCATTTATATCTCTTAGCTGTAGAAAAGAAAAAAAAAAAAACCACACCTTTTTTTTCTGTAAAGGAGATCCAAAACTGTTGCAAAAAGCTAAGGTACAGAGACTTTTCATACAGATGCTACAAGAAGATTACATTTGAAACATAAAAATTTTCTGATTTCCTGCATTGAAATGTTTTGTTCCAATTTGCTGACCTGATCTGAACTCTTTTTATTTGCGTCAGTTCAACATTTGTCCTACATCTCTAATAGTAACACACTGCTTCAGAGGAGTTGTGCTTCAAATATTTAGTGAACCCATATTATTGCTTGGGCTAATCTTCTCCATGGACAACTTTTTCCATGATGTACTGTGCAACTCTAGTCCAAAAAAAGCAAGCCACTGGTATTTCAACCCTGACTATCCCACCAAGGCAGACTTTCAAAATAGCTTCCATGATATTGCATTTGCTGTGGTTTAAAAGGATGGTATGAATAGTTGTGAAGTCTCACATAACAGTGTGATAAGCTGCAGCAATGCATCTTTTTTTTTTTTCTTTTCTAGCCACTAAAATCATAGGAAGCCAAATTGCTGGCCATTGTTATACTTCAACACCTCAGTAATCTAGACTTAAAAACCCCCTCAGAATCCATTTCCTCTGTCAGTTAGGTGTCTGTCTTGCTTTCCAAACTTTAGCACTTAGTTATTTGCTAGAAGTTTGTAATTGTTCAATCAATGTGTGCAATAGTTTCTCAATGTCATAATCAGAAATGTATTTGGAATTTTTGATTTTTTGTTCATTTTTTTTTCTCTAAATTTCTTTAATATTCTACAAATCTTGACCCAGGCGATTTCTCTTGCTAGCATTCTGAGTTTCTACTGTCTTTACAAAAGTTCCTCAACTAACAAAACCCTGCAATACTCACCTAGTGTTGAAAACATTTTAAAACATGCAAAACAAAAAAGTTAATTTATTTCTTTAACCCTAATTATATGAGAACATGTAGAAGTTAACATAAACCTTCTTTTGCCAGTTTTTCTGTGCATCTAAGTGCTTAGAAATATTTAAATGTGCGCATTTGGGTCCATGTGGTGGCTTTTGGATGTAATTACTCTCACTTAAGTCAGGCATTTAAAAATAGTTATGTAAGTTTAAGCTCATCATGCTAGCCTTGAAATTTGAGGGCAATTATTTTTGTCCTAAGAGAGACAAAAGATAACTGAGACCAAAGCAACATGCATTTCTGTCCACTCAGCTGGGTCATCTTAGTTTTAATACTTTCAACTTTGACAACTACCTTCTACAAACCTCAAGTCCACAACCAAGAAAAACCCTTGCACATGTGCCTTTTAAGTCATCTCCAGTTTCTCATATAAAGACCTCAGGATCTGACATCTAGTTTCTCACTTCTGTCGAATTTTGCCAAAACAAAGTCCTCCACAGAAAATCCAGGACTCGAACTGGTGAAAGTTAAAAATTTTAGCTCAAAATAAAGTGTGCACTTTTGTTTGATACTTTCCTATATGACATCGCAACAGGCTCAACAATGGTAGATTTGGCTGTTGCCTAAGACTGATTATCTATGAAAAGCTGAACTCATGTTACATACCAATACTACCAGGGTGGACATTTATTTCCTCCAGCTGATCACAGTAAATCCCTTCAGATGCTCGAAGAAGGACCAGCAGTTTTAAATCCCTTTCTAAAGGATGATGAATAGAACCTGCAATAAAGACAAAACAGCAACAACCCACCAGAGAGATATTAATGGCTTTTGTAATGCTGAAATTCAGGGGTAACTGGGGTGCATGAATCCAAATTTAGGAGTCTAAATTTGTCTCCTCAGCCTATTTTTGCCTTTCCTCAACTATTTCACCAGGTCCCAGGTAATGAATTCTTCAGCCAGGCTGAGTAAAACGGTCTTTCAGACCAAAGGAAACATTGAGGGAAAAGAGTGGGGGAGAAGAAAATGCCCAAGAAGTTTTGGTGTGTGATGGTGTGTTCTTATCCTGTGGTGGTAAGTCTACACAGTAAACTGTATTCCAAATTTGACTTTATTTATTTCACCAAGGGTAGTTTACAGCTTCAGAAGAAAATGCCCCAGAACTAAACAGACACTAAGGAGAAAAAAGTAGGACAGCTTTTGCCCTGGAGAAATATATGTGGAGTCCAGTAAAAGAGTTCAGCGTTCCTTTAAAATTAGAGATTAAATCAATTATGCAACAGAAAACTGCAGCAGATGTAGAACTAAAATATATATATATATCTGTACAAAATTAGTTGGCCTGTCACATTCTTTTAGTATTTAAAAATTACTAGTTTGGAAAGGAAAGCTGATTTTGTATCCTGAAGAAATATTTTTCTTTAAGAGCATTTTTAAATAAGTAAAATAAGCAAAAAAATTCATTGTTCCCCACCAGTGTCTGACTTTATCTATGGATATTTAACTTCTCTGTGCAGCTTTTTAAATGGGTAAAAGACAAGCAGTACAAGATTTGCACACTCTCCTGTTAATATATCTCACACCAGTGAGCTCATATCTTCTCTAGGGACATGAAGGGAAATCAGTCTTACAGTATCCATCACCCATGCAAACCACGTTTGACTTTCTTTTCTAAAATCTCATAACTGTGGTTTGAACACAAGAAAATCAGGAACTAGGCTGTCACCAAATACTGCTTCCACAAAGCAAAACTAGTAATAAGCACTTTCACCACTGATGCACTAGGTTAAACAAATA
This sequence comes from Myiopsitta monachus, assembly GCA_017639245.1. NCBI lineage: Eukaryota > Metazoa > Chordata > Aves > Psittaciformes > Psittacidae > Myiopsitta > Myiopsitta monachus. Next base: position 17,165,191 of record CM029922.1, on the reverse strand, counting down.
TCCACTGAAATCAAAAGAAGAGCTACATAGACATTTGTATCAATTTTTGTATGCAGAGTGACTGTTTTCCTGCTTTGCTCTCACAGCGAGCTGTGATTTAAAATACTCCGCCTAAATATACCTTTCGCAATCCTTGGGTCAACTTTCTCCCCCAGTATAAAGTTATTGGCTACAGTGAAGACTACAGAAAGACTCAACAAAAAAAGTTTGGAGACTTTTATACTGATTTAACAATGTTATTCACAATTATCAGTTCCTAATCATGATGATGTTTCTTAAAGAGGGGATTATTTATTATCATTATGAATTACTGTTGGTGTTATTATTGGTATTATTATTGTACTCCTGGTTACAAAGAATTTACTATTTCTTCTAGTTAAATAAGTCATAAATAGCTATGTATGTGATATATTGAATTTTCAGCTCACTTTTAAAACCGTTTTTAAGTAGGTTTCCAGGCTTAACAATCACAAACAAATGCTTGGAAATGTGAACTCTGAAGGCTTGGAAGTCATCACTCCTTTGAAAGATTTATATCTGCAATTAGCTAAAATTTGTGGGTTTAAATGCTAAAAAGTGGGATATTAGGTTAAGGAATGTTGTCCTTATTAAAGAAAAAAACAAACACACAAACCCAAAATGCAATCAGAGTGTCAACAAAAGAAATTATAATAAAACTGTCCTTAATATCTCATCACCATATCAAATCCTTATAAAATAAACAAAAAAGTGAGAAGATAATGCTCACAGAAATGTTTTAGTGGCTGGAAACTGTAAATGATATGTGGCACAAAAAAACGTGGGAGGTATCTATAAGTAAAAAATTAGACTTGCTTGAAGTATATTTAGAACAAAAATAATATGAACACTTGCTTATTTCCCTAAATAGTTCTATGGCTTTAAATCAATAGATTTCAGTAGCTTCAATGCAACTGCTGCAAAAGAATTGGCCCAAAAACTCATTGGACTATTAAGGTGGACTTTTCAGCGAGTTTGGGATTGCTCATGATGTCTCAGAGCACTTGAAGTAAGCTAATATTGTGCCAATATTTCAAACAAAGATAAAAGTAAAAGCCCCAGGTAATCACAGGCGTGTCAACTTGACACTGATTCTAGGGGAAAAATAAATAAAAATTGAATGTCCAACTCTGAACACAATTAATAAATCATTAAAGGTGGATGATATAATTAATGCCAATCAACCTGGATTTATAGAAAAAAGGTCCTGTGAAACTTCCTTGTTATCATCTTCTAACGAGATTACTGGTTTAGTTTATAAAGATAATAGCTTTGATATAATATAATTGGCTTCTCCAAGGCACTTGACTTAGTAACACCAAACTTTCTGATTAATGAACTACTCAGGTACAGCACGAACATGGCACACATCAATTTACAGGCCAACTCATTAAAATGGGGACATTGATTCACATAAGTCTGGTCTTGGAAGCTCTGTGGTATGCAACATTTTATCAGGGACCCAAAGTAGCGTGAAAATACTGAAAGTAATAGAGAAGCTGACACAAATGGGCAAAAAACAATTAAAAACATGGGCTAGCAAAGTCAGAAATAATTTGAAAGTGAAGAATTAGGAAAGAAAGTGAAGAATATTCAAAATATGACAGGTCTTGTAAAAGTATTGTGGTTGGATGCAGAACAAAGGAATAGAAAGGGAAAAGCAAAGTAAGGTCTGAGATACACACTTTGGCTTAGACTAAGTGCAACCCTACAGAATGGCTCATAAAAACAAAGATATAGAAATGACAGTGTCGTGGTTTAAGCCTCTAACACCCAACACCCCCCCCCCCCCCCCCCCCCCCCCCCGCAGTTTTCTCACTCACTCACTCATTCTCCTCTTTTTTCTTTCCCCAGTCCCGGGGGAATGGGGAGGAGATTCGGAAAAAAAAAAAATGCAACTCACACAGGTTGAGATAAGAGCAGTTTAGTAACTAAAGTATAACACAAATCACTACTGCTACCATCAGTAATAATACAAGAGAAATACAAGGAAAAAGAATACACTGCTCACCAAGCCCGACCCAGCCAGTGCACCCCCCAGAAGCGAACCCCCCACTGCACCACCACCACACCCTTCCAGGTCTCTGCCTTCCTTTTCATATCCTGGGCATGATGTGCTGTGGTATGGAATAACCTCTTTGGGCAGTTTGGGTCAGGTGTCCTGTCTCTGCTTCCTCCCGGCTCCCCCTCCTCCCTGGCATAGCATGAGACTCAGAAAGTCCTTGGCCAGACAAAATAGTGCCAAGCAGCAACTGAAAACACTGGTGTTATCAGCGCAGTTCCCAGGCTCAAAAATCAAAAACACAGCGCTGCACCAGCTACCAAGAAGGAGAAAAATGACTGCTGCTGCTGAACCCATGACAGACAGCTACCTCAGCTTACTTATAGGGAAATCCAAAATAGTTAATGTACACAAATCACTGGGGCTGGATAAGTTTTATCCCCTTCAAAGTAATTACAACTTTTGTAATAAGTAGTTTTGTTTAAACTACCAAGTTGCCATAAACACTGGAATAATAATTTCTGCAGCACATATGTGAAGAATATGGGCTTTAATTGCCTGTCTTTGAACTTCAGATGTGAAAACTTCAGGTTATTTGCCCCGCTTTATTGAGCTGAGCAATCCTACATAAGATCACATCAAACTGTCCAGTTACTGATCCTGCACAAGATGCTCAGAAATGGAACCCAGTTCATACTCCTACTGCAACTGGAAGGCTTATCAAATTGATGAGCAACCTGGTTGATCATAAGATGAGATAATAAGGCACTGCTGGCAGAGAATCAGAAAAAAAAAGGTAATTGAAACTAGCAAACTAGAAGCTGCAGAAGACTGGTGAGATATGCAGAAAATAGGCAGAGCTTCCTCAAATACATGTTTGTCATGGTTTAAGCCCAGTCAGCCACGCAGCTGTTCGCTCACTCCCACCCCCTTCCTCCCCCCCAGTCCTGGAGGGATGGGGAGGAGAATCGAAAGAATGTAACTCCCAGGGGTTGAGATAAGAACAGTCCAGTAACTAAGGTATAACACAAACCACTGCTGCTGCCACCAATAATAATGATGATAAGGGAAGTAACAAGGGAAGAGAATACAACCACTCATCACCCACGAACCGATACCAAGCCCGACTCGAGTAGTGATCTAACCCTTCCAGGTAACTGTCCCCAGTTTATATAGTGGGCATGACATGCTGTGGTATGGAATACCTCTTTGGGCAGTTTGGGTCAGGTGTCCTGCCTCTGCTTCCTCCCAGCTTCCCCTCCTCCCTGTCAGAGCATGAGACTCAGAAAATCCTTGGTCAGAGTAAACATTGCTGAGCAGCAACTAAAACATTATTGGTGTTATCAGCATTGTTCTCAGGCTGAAAGTCAAAACCACAGCACTGCACCAGCTACAAAGAAGGAGAAAAATGATTGCTATTGCTGAACCCTGGACAATGTTCTTCCAACTGGAAAGTTTACCTGGAATTTGAAGGACCTGCTTATTTATCCAGACATGACACATATCTGCCAGCCTGAGCACTACTCCTGAGCAGTGGTTTGCCGCTCTGGGTATTTCACGTGTTCCTTCAGTGAACACACAGTTCAACCTCTTGGTGCATATGCAGCAACTCTGCAACATCCTACAAGCTAGGCTTTCTGCACAGGCACTGCACAGTCAGTTTGTGCCTTCACTGTCTGTCTGATAGATGTCACATCAAATAGACTCACCGCAGATGCGTGACCTTCTACAAGGGGTATCTAAAGCTGGTCTTCTTCCAGGGAGTACCAGCACCACAAAAAAATGCACTACACAGTGCAAAAAAAAAAAAAAAAACAAACAACAAAAAAGCCAAATCTGATAATCATGTGTATAAGAAACAACCTGTGCTATTAGTAAAGTCACCACTGATTACATACTTTACTGAAGAAGTGTGAGGTCCAGCTGTCTAGATTGCAACATATCTGTTAGCACAATGGTTGCAGCTGGTTCATAATCCTTCCTCAGGTCTAAGCTTTGGAGAGCATAAACCCTACTGTGCAAAAATAGGAAAATAAAAACAATGGAGAGAACAGAGAGGTATGTTTTTTTCTATCCAGATTTTCACTTGTTCTGTACTGCAGCCTCAGTCTATTTTGCTGTTTCCATTGTTTTCATATTTCAGTTTTATTCCAGATGTTCTTCCTAACAGATTTTTGTTATGTTATTTTTTATTTTTCCATAGCAAAACTCATTCATTTTTTCCTATAATAGTGGGTGTTTACTCCCTTCTAGCCTTTTCTTTCTTTACATCATGACACTGCAACGGCTATTGCATATAAGAGTAAGGAACTCTCTGAGGTAAGATCCCTTTCCTTCAATTGTCAAATCGAGTTTGCAAAGTGTCTTGTTGTGACCATCTCCATAAGCTCTGTGTTTTCTGCATCCAAGATTATTTTGAAAACCATGGTATATTGTCACCAGAAAGTCTGAAGAGTTTTTATTCATGGTCAGTACACAGCTGGATAGTCACCTCGCGTTTGATCTTTCTGTGATTTTCCTTAAGGTATTCAGACTGTACTATGCAAAGAAGCCTGTAAAAGCAGCCTGTAAACAAGGAGACATCACATGTGTTGCCCCTTACAGGTGATGCTGCCAAATAAACAGAAGAGATGAGAGACAGATAGTTGCAGAGTAGGATCCAGCAGCCAGAAGGGAACAATGAATGTCCAAGGAATAAGAAGGAAGACACATAGGATAGGATTCAGCTGCCTAAATATAGATGTCTGATGCCTTCTAAGAGTCCTAATGCCCTCCAAGACCACTATGTTAAGTTGGCAGATATAAGAGAGTGACAAATAACAGAAGAGGGGCTTTTTAAGCAGAAGCTGGAGACCGGGTTGGACACCTGAGGATGTCCAAAAGTGATGCAAAATCCCTATACTCACACAACTGAACCATGTTTCCAGGGAGATCATATCCTTACTTTCAGGTTCCTTAATGCAGATGTTTCCACGTTCTCTGGCTGTCTGAGTTAACAGACAATACAGCAGACTGTAATTTGCTCTAGATACCTGTTTTGGCAAGTCCCACTTACTGAAGTGACTCCACTGACTGTATTGACTAGATCTCTACCAAAATAGCCCGTTTATAAGCCAAACCCCTTGCATTACTAATCTCTTCCCTAAATTGTACAATCTGTTCAAAAGAAACCAAGTGGCTTGGAAAAGGTAAAAGTCAAGCAGACAGAGGCTGAGTGATTTACTGAATAAGATGCAGGTGGTGCAATGAACTTTTCAAGCCACTTTTTCTGTGATGAGGGATGAAAAATTGATCTCAATACATAAACAGTGCTCCATCTTCATACAAGTTGAATAGCTGTGCAGGGTTGCTCTGTGACTGCAAGAACAGACTCAGCTCAGAGCTAAAGAAGATGGGACTCACATAACAGATGCACTGGAGAAGTTGGAAAAGATAGTCAATTCATGAAACTCACTTGTGCCCTAATTGTTGTTATAAGGCTGAGCATTAATCATCATTAACACACAGCCATTTTATGAAGTACAGTGATTTATCCTTTGGGAAGCCAATATGGGGGTTCTTACTAGTACTGAGAAGAAGGGGACTGAATGTATTAAAGCTCTTACCACGAGCAAGATAAGAGACATCAGAAATGTCTGGGGTTTCATCTTCAGACAAGCCATGAGCTAATGATGACCTTAGGCTTCTTGCCTCAAACAAGCGACATGACTGATAAGCAGCCATCACAAGATATGCAAAAGTAAAAAGAAAAAAGAAAGAATGTGACAAGTTGAGACTAAAAGGAGAAATCCTATCTAGATAATTACTGGAAGAGTTCTATATAAAAAGCAAAAAGCTTGCCAGTAAACACAAGCTGAGTACAGTGAAGTTCAGAATGAATCCAACAGAACAATTTGTGTAAAACAAACTTCAGCATATTCTGCAGACTTATCAGGAGCTGAGGACTTTGTCCAACAGTGGAACAGACACTTTCGGTGCATATCATCTGCATTTTCATGCTGACTTATGGGTTAAAATGGACGGAACCGTCCTAACTGAGACGTGAAAAAAAAACTCTGAGATGTTGAGCTCAAAATATCTTTTCTTATTCTGACACAGGTGTACTAGTGATATTTAGCAAATCACTTAATCTTCCTGAACCTCAATCTCTCCTCTATAAATTGGAAAAATAGCTAATTTTTTTTTTTAACAGCATGGTAACACATGGAGGTAGAAGTCCATGGGTTCTAAAATGCTATTGCAAATATCACCATCAAAGAAGAGACTTTGAAATTTTAAGTGAAAAAGAGAAGGTCCCTATCTGGAAACTAAGACTACTAGAGGAGAAGTAATCAGAATGTCTGCCTGGGTCCAAAAACACTGAAGGGCTAGGTGCACATGGACAAACTACTGGGGGGATAGACTCACGCATTTTACTCCTGGGTTGTCCAAAGGCTCTGACAGAGTTCTTGCAACCCTCTTTAATCATCTCACATCTCCCAGTGATTCTGTTGACCACAACTCACATTAGTTTGTGATCATACTTTAAAAAAGAAAGTGATGACAAGCCCTGGGGGATCAAAGGTGTCCCAAGAATTCTGGCCTCCCAACAGTCGTTTTACTTTCTCATCTCAGTTTCCTTGCAAATTGTTATTTTAATAAAAATCAATTAGGTTCTTGTTGATGTTTCATAAACTCAAATTTTACACCAATTTTTCCCCAATTGTTATGCATTTCTCATCATCACTCAGTTCCTATATACTTATAGTCTTGGCATAACCATCTGACTTTTTTCTTCAGATAAGGTGCAAGTGTTCTGAAGGACACCACAGTCCAAGTAAGATTTGTTTCTAAAACTTACCATTGTTCTCTAGCAGTTTAAGTGAACAAAATACTCAGGCTCTGCCAGAAAGCTTCGGGACTCGGCCACTGAATTAGAAGCAACAGTGTGTGACCAAAGATTACTATGCTGAAAACAAGGCATGGAGAAGTTACTCAGCAAGGAGGACCTGGGGATTTGGCTCACTTGATGTCAACCTCAGATCCTGCTCAGGCAATGCTGAGTGCTGATGTCCACATCTATTAAATCTGTTTACTAAACTGTCTCATTATCTTCTTTGTGTCAGGATTTCTTTAGGGTGTGGTAGAATTGGACAGATGGGCTTCAAAACCTTCCTTCAGGCACGGAACAGTCAGGATTGGACAGATGGGCTTCAAGAAATTACCTTTAGGCCTTGAACACATGGGAAGAGAAAGAGGAAGGGGGAAAAGGCATGTGCTCCTAGTTTTACAAACAAGCATAGAAACCAGGATAAGATATGGGAAACTTGCAGAGTCTTTACCCACCTATCATCTCACAGCTGAAACAAGAGCAAGAATAGCTCTCCAGAAGATGCTGGACTAGAATTCGACAGCTGCAAATACCTGCTTAGCTTTTAATATCATTACTACTCACAGATGTGCTGGAGGGGAATTTGTGCAGCAAAGAAGTGTCTCAATGTTTTTTTAATAAGTGTTTTTAGCAACGAACACATGCTTTTTCTTAAAACCAATATGAAACAATATTTAAACTACAAAAGAGTGTAAGAAAGAAATGACTGACTCTTAAGTACACATATATATTAACCTCCTAGATTAGGGCTTTTAAACCTCTTTTTTCAAGGAAAAACACAAGACAGAAAAAGAACTCTTTTGGCCAGTACTGTATTAACTAAAGAGTCCCCTGAGATCAACAACAAACAAATACTGGAGCAGACTTCCTCAGGAGGTGATTACACAAACAAATTCTCTTTTAAAGTTCATGAAACCAATCTCAAGAAAGGTCAAACAGTGATCAACAATATGATCCCACTGTTCTAAGGATTCCTGTAAGTAAATACAATGCTTGGCTTTAGGAACCTTGCTATTTAAGGGGAATTATGTGAGTAATTACTTCTGTGTGGAAAAACACTGATCCTCTCCTTTGCAAATAATGTGGAACAGCCCCCATGACACTGGGGACTCAAACCACTAGAAATAGGGGCAAGGCAGTATCTCCCTGAAGTCTTGGTGCTCAGCTGTGGAGGGATGGGAGGAACAAATGTGCTGAATCCAGCTGTGCTAGTTTCATGCCACAGCGGGAGTTCAGGCACTCTGGGGGTTCTTCATGACTCTGTTTATGTTGGCTTAAATACTTCTGTGTCACCTAGAAAGTGTTTTACCAATGCCCACACACACCAGGCGCAAGGTAGATCCTGCCTTCAGGAATTTCTGTCTCATAAAGCAACCCTACATGAAGTAGGGAGGACTTTTATATGTATTGGGTACAACCTCAGTTGCAATGAAATCAGGATGATTGCCATTAGGTTCAGTGGGGTGAAGACAGTAGTATTTGTAATATGTTGCTATTAAATCAACAGGTAATTAACTCCAGTGGATAATCACTATGCTTAATACAGATTCTGGGTGTCCACACTGCAGATATCCAAATATCTATAGACATTAGAAGGCCGACTTTTTTATAGTAACACTACACAGTCTTTCTTCCCACTTTTGTTGTCTATCAAGAACAGAAATAAACCCCAAGCATTTGGAAGACAGGCAACTCACCCACTTTCAGTGTTCCCCCAGCCACCACAATGCAGGCTGCACTCAGGACATTGCTGGAGTTGCTGGGAAACTCAAGAGTCCCCAGGATGTAGAGGCCTCTCAGAGGAGGAAGAGCCTTATCCACCAGGATGGTCCGGTCTGACAAACAAAGCAAAAGGTCGTTTAGAATGATGGCAGCCTAACAACACTACTTGCCATAAAGTGTGCTATTAAAGGTGAAGAATGCTAGGTTTGCTTGAGTTTTGCAGTATTTACATTGCTTTTGCTCAGCACTCCTGGAGCAGGGTTTCTGTGTTTGCTCAGCACCCACAACCAGAGGTTCATCTACAGCTGGGGCTCCATAGTGCTGTTGTGACCTGATAAATCATAGAATCATAGGATAGTTAGGGTTGGAAAGGACCTTAAGATCATGTAGTTCCAACCCCCCTGCCAGGGGCAGGGACACCTCACACTAAACCATGCCACCCAAGGCTATGTCCAACCTGGCCTTGAACACCGCCAGCAATGGAGCATTCACAGCTTCCCTGGGAAAACCATTCCAGTGCCTCACTACCCTCACAGTAAAGAACTTCTTCCTTAGATCCAATTGAAACTTCCCCTATTTAAGTTTGAACCCGTTACCCCTTGTCCTCTCACTACAGTCCCTAATGAACAGTCCCTCCCCAGCATCCCTATAGGCCCCCTTCAGATACTGGAAGTCTGATATGAGGTCTCCATGCAGCCTTCTCTTCTCCAGGCTCAACAGCCCCAATTTTCTCAGCCTATCTTCATACGGGAGGTGCTCCAGGCCCCTGATCATCCTCGTGGCCCTCCTCTGGACTTGTTCCAGCAGCTTCATACCCTTTTTATGTTGAGGACACCAGAACTGCACACAATACTCCAAGTGAGGTCTCACGAGAGCAGAGTAGAGGGGCAGGATCACCTCCCTCGACCTGATGGTCACGCTCCTTTTGATGCAGCCCAGGATACAGTTGGCTTTCTGGGTTGCAAGAGCACACTGCTGGCTCATGTTCATTTTCTCATCGACCAACACCCCCAAGTCCTTCTCCACAGGGATGCTCTGAATCTCTTCTCTGCCCAACCTGGAGCTGTGCCTGGGATTGCTCCGACCCAGGTGTAGGACCTTGCACTTGTCACGGTTAAACTTCATCAGGTTGGCATCAGCCCACCTCAGAAGTGTGTCAAGGTCTCTCTGGATGGCATTCCTTCCCTCCAATGTGTCAACCGAACCGCACTGCATGGTGTCATCAGCAAACTTGCTGAGGGCGCACTCAATCCAACTGTCCATGTCACCAACAAAGATGTTGAACAAGACCGGTCCCAACACCGATCCCTGAGGGACACCACTCGTTACTGGTCTCCAGCTGGACATTGAGCCATTGAGCACAGCTCTTTGCGTGCAGCCATCCAGCCAGTTCTTCATCCACCGAGTGGTCCATCTATCAAATTGATGTCTCTCCAACTTAGAAACAAGGTTGTCATGTGGGACAGTGTCAAAGGCTTTGCACAAGTCCAGGTAGATGACATCAACTGCTCTACCACTGTCCATCAGTTCCGTAGCTCCATCATAGATGGCCACCAGATTGGTCTGGCAGGATTTCTCCTTAGTGAAGCCATGCTGGCTGTCACCAACCACCTTGTTGTTTTTCATGTGCCTTAGCATGCCTTCCAGGAGAATCTGCTCCAAGATTTTGCCAGGCACAGAGGTGAGGCTGACTGGTCTGTAGTTCCCCGGCTCATCCATTTTCCCCTTAATGTCATATTTACAATATCGTTGCATGCTTAGTCCTCATCAAATGTTGCTTAAACCTTTAAGTGTGCATGTGAAAGACAGCATGTTAGAGATGTGTTAATTTTTCTAGGTGAATCTGGCTCTGTTTATGAAAGTAAATAAGGTCCTTTCCACCCCTAACTATTCGATGATTCTATGATCACCCATTGTAATGAACTAGGACTAGGTTAAGCTGTGTCCAGACAGCATTTTATCCTCATGGCACTGAAGAGAACAAGACTGATGAAAGATAAAAAAATTGAACAGTATCAAATAAGTGCTCCATGGTACAAACAGCCTGCAAGTCCCTGCCTTGTTAACAGCAGTGATCATGGTGACAAGCTGAAGCCACACACCGTAACCTATCTCCAGTGACATCCTATCATTGCTCGTCTTTCTCTCCAATTTGGCTTCACTCTCTAAAGTCTTGAGCATAAAAGATATAAAAGCCCAGCTTTTCCTCACCAACCAAGAGGAAAGCTTTCCTTACATCAACACAAACTGCAGGAAGCCAGACTTTTTCAATTCTGTACTCATAAAACTACTCAGTCCCTACTAATAAATGATCAGTTAAAATGACCAGGGAAAGCACCATTCCCTCAGATCCTTAAGGACAAAACAAAGAACATATTTTTACACTGCAGAGCAGTTGGGACTGTTATTCATTGAGGCAGTGACAGTGTCACTGCTGCCTCCTAAAGCTGCAAGTCCTGTGAACCTTTTAAACACCACTTAAGCTTTCCAAGTAGGATACAAGGAAGGATGTAAATGGTGTATCCTTTAGAGGTAGGCCACTGAGCAGAGATGAATTCCACCCTGAGGGCCCATCTGATGTTCTTTGATGTCACTAGGAGCTTTTCAGTTGATTGCACTGGAAAGCAGCTCAAGCCCTTAAATTGTAGTTTCCACCTCCTTTCACTATTGACAAGAGTAACAATTTCAAGTATAATTCATCTCTGAGTCAATGAATGTCCCTGGAAGAAGAAAAACCAAAGTATTTCTTTGACAGAATATTCAATGAGATGATCTAATTGGGACTTTCATAGAAGTATCTTGCAGAAAATAAGAATCTTCAACATAATGACAGCTGCCAAATCCTACCCAGAGATTTGCTATGTCTTTCACTGATCTTATGTGCATCTATCCCTGGCAATGTTCAAGGCCAGACTGGACAGGGTTTTGAGCAACCTGGTCTGGTGAAAGGTGTCCCTGCCCATGGCAGGGGGTCAGAATTAGATGAACTTTGAATTCCCTTCCAACACAAGCCATTCTATGATTCTATGATTCATTGAGAGGCATAGATATTCGAAACAGGAGAGATTAAGGAACAGACACATTTTCCAACGGATTTTGACAAAGTGGCAAGAATGGGCCACTTGGCATGGAACACAGGAAGAGTCATGAAGTGTTTTGGGAAGTGGACCAGCTCCTTCACAGTTTCACTTCTGCCTACAGACATTAGCAACTGCTTTGGATGAAGACACAAATGACCATAAAATAGGTAGCACAGGGAAAACCCTTTCCCCAAAACATGCAATTAGGGACTGACTTAAAACTTCTAGCATGAAGGCTGAAGAATTTTTCCAAGCCCTGTTTTCAGGAAACATAACCAAAACATACATGAGGTACACTCAGAAGGAGACTGCAAAAAATATGAGTAGACTTTCTGTAATAATAGTATTTCCTAGGTTTTGGTTCTTTGATTTTGCAGCCCTGAAGTTTCACAGCTTCAAGAAGGAAGAAACTTCTACATGATGTGGGGTCCCAGGTCTGCTCACAGATTTGTTTTTCTCTTTTACATACAAGTTCCTACTCTATCCCTTTTATTCAGCCATCCCACCTCTTCCTCTCCCATTGTTGCTTTCTTCTTTCACTCTGGATATCAGTGAGGGACATCCTGAAAGCCCAGGACCTCTCTTCTCAATGATTGCATTAAATACTGCACAAATCTACTGTTACTCTGAACACCTCATCTCAAAAGAATTTCCCTGCATCCTTGGACTGAACATCTTTCAAGCATGCAAAATTTTTCATGGCGGTCAGATGTAATTAGTCCCTACAAAACAAGTGTAGCATTTTTTTCCTCCGAAATCTTATACTGTTAGCACTTGATACATTTTTACAGGCATGAAGAAACTCTTGTCTATAATCTTTTTACAGGACAGGTATAGTCCTATGCCCTGCAGAGCTGAGAAGTGAAGGCACAGTGTGTGATGATATGAAACAGAGAAGAGAATAAGAGGGAAGATGTTGTTAAAATGATCTCTCTCCAACAGAAGGGGAATCTAGTTTGTGAAATCACAGCTCAAGAATGTGGCAAAAAGCTGCAGTTGACAAAGGCCATAAGTATATTCATCAAACACAGACTGAAACATTTTTACAAGGAAAAGAAGTGCTCCTAGGCATACCATTTATTTGTCAAGTTTCGGTCTAGAACAGATACTTTTGCTGAGTTACACATCTTTCTAAAGAAGGTTTTATAAGGGAAATGCTGACTGCTCTGTAACTGTAGCATCATGTATGTAAACCTTGAAACACAGGAGTGAAAAATTCCCCCAGTCAGAGGTATCTCTGCAAACCTATAGCTTCCTCAGTTTAAAATAACACCACTCTGGGGTGTGATGCTTGGGGTCTAAAGTCCTCAGAAGGCAAAATGTTACTCTGTAGAAATAACAGAACGCTCAATTTGAGAGAATAAAATCCATCCTTCCATACTTCAGGAGAAAAGCAAATAGATTCAAAGGAGACTAACTTACACGGTCCTTACAGAATACACTCATTTATGTAGTAGAGGGAGATGATGACTAAGTGATTAAAATCATAAACTTTAGGTCACTGAGCTCAAGGGGTTTACCTTCAGAGAAAGACAAACTGGAGTTGTTTTTCTCCCATGAAGACATTAATAAAATGGCAAGAAACTGCTTTCAGCAAGCCATAGTTTGAGCCTGAAAACAGGGCTATGTTTCACTATATGTATACTTTTTTCAGATAAAAGCTCACAGGTATGCCACAGCCTTAATGTTCAGATGTACAATACTGAGAAGTCACTAATGACTCCAGCAATGACACAAAATGCCTTTGATCAACTGCATAGCTATAAAAAACACCATAGCATGCCATTGAATGGAAATCAGGCACAACAGAAGAGCTATTATACAAGATACAGTACTCCAGCATTCATCTCTTCAAACAGAAAAGTTCAAAGAAAATCAAAATCAGAAAATGAATAACAGAGTGAATTCCACCACTGGGATGAAAAAAAAGAAAGAAGAAAAAAAAAAAAAGAAGAGAGAAATTGCCAGAGGCTACATGATATCATATCAATACCCTTCAAAACAGCATTCCATTGCCTGGAATTATAACACATTCTCCTTCCATGCAGAGCACGCTGCATCAGGAGTGTGTCACACTGAAAACCATAAACCAAAGCCCTGAAAATCCCAGGGCTTGAGAAGCTAATGCCACTGCTGGCCCCCAGAACAGCATGACTAAACTCATCCAGCTTGTTTTTCAAGGTGGTATGACTGCTGAAGCCTGGTGCATGTGAGAGGTCCTCGTGGAATGGTTGTGGCTCTGGATGATGAATCCCCAGAGCTAAAAGCACAAGTTGTTGCAGCCTGATCTAAAGATTTCCTGATCTAAAGATTTCCTGATCTAAAGATTTCCATCTGGGGCTGTTGAGCCTGGAGAAGAGAAGCTACATGGAGACCTCATAGCAGCCTTCCAGTTTATGAAGGGGGCTTACAGGGATCCTGGAGAGGGACTCTTCATTAGGGACTCTAGTGATAGGACAAGGGGTAATGGTTTCAAATTTAAACAGGGAAGTTTAGGGTAGATATAAGGAATAAGTTCTTTACTGTGAGGGTGGTGAGGCACTGGAACAGGCTGTCCAAAGAAGTGGTAAATACTCCCTCTCTGGCAGTGTTCAAGGCCAGGCTGGACAGAGTTTTGGGTTACATGGTCTAGTGTGTGGTGGCCCTGTTCATGGCAGGGGGGTTGGAGTGAGATGATCTTAAGGTCCTTTTCAACCCTAACTATTCTATGATTCTATGATTCTGTATCTGCTCACTGTGGGGACTTGTAAGACACCAGCGCTAAAAGCCAATTTAACGTGAGAGACCAACCTCTGTTGCAAGTGAAATTCATTCTTGTACAAAAAAGCCTATGAACTCCTGAAGCCTCACCCATGCTTTCAAAACAGGGCAAAAAATGGAATAACTTAGTACACAACCCCATTTTTCAAGCCCTCCAAAATGCACCCTCTAAATGTCAAGCAGACACCAAGCAGCAACATAAAAACCTGATTTTTAATATGAATATTTTGCTAATAGAGATGTTTTCTAGATTTTCCCAAGTCCAGCCAATAATGTGGTCAATAAGTGATACAAATTTGCAAAATACTTTGTTAAAGAAGCACAATGAAGACTTCATTAGCTTTTAGGCAGTCCCCTTGCTCTTCAGTGGAGTCTAGGAGTCTTGTTTGTTCAGAGACTTCGACAGTGTCAGGCCTCAAACAAAGTTTTCCCCTGCACTTCTTCATACTAGAAATGAGCATTCAACATTTATTATTTGGGTTTTTATAACACTCTAAATGTGCTCTTTAAGGTCTGAAAAGGCTTACCTACTAATGCACAGCATATCAGAAAGAGGTCCATGGCTTGGCTTTCAACCTGAAAATCATCACGGTTGTCTCCCAGGAGAGTTGTAAGCAATTAAAGGATAGTGAAGAGTGAGACACAGTAGCATCTTGCCAGGAGTGAATCACGAAAACTAATTTGGGTGTGTACAGCAGCACAATTTATGGTGCTTTGCAGAATGATTGTTCTCATGAAAGCAAACTCTCACTTCTCTGTAGCCCTATGGAGTCATTCTGAGTTTAGCAGGATATGCACATCCAGCAGAAATGGGAAGGAAAACATCTATAAAATGCTACAATTAAATTAAAAAATGCTGATTTCATTTTAGATTTTTGGGGTTGACTTTCCTGTAACTGAGAACTCATATACACACCTGTGGCAGCAAAGCAAAGTATGACAAATGGACAGAAAATTCATCTTGCCTAACTATATTTTAAATGCCTTCATTTGAGCAACAAATCCAGCGCCGTTATCACAGCAACAATAACTGACTCCAACTTAAGACCCTGCACTTTGTTGACTCCCACTGTCAATAAGTGTTTCAACACCTTCAAGCCAGCATAAATGAAGAAGTAAAAAGAAAGCAGAGGGGCAATGATCAGAAAAGACAGAGCAGTTCTCACAAAATATTTTCTGTGATAGCTTATGTTCATGCTTATGTTCTTATTCTTTGGCTAAAATTGAAGGGGAATTCCAGAAATACACTGGAGAGATGAACAGCTTCTGCACACCAACTAAACACACGTATCTGCTCTAGTGGTGGGAGTGAAGAGATTTTTATCATTGATAGGAAAAAGACATTCAGAGTACAGCTCTCCACCCGTCCTAGCAGGCCGTGTATTTTCACTTATCATTTGCCTCTTTTCTTTTCACCCATTAAGTATTTTGTTGTGGTTTTGCTGCTCAGTAAATACCCCCTGAAGAGCAGAGACAGGGGTCTTTTTGTACACATCTTGTTCAAAGCAGCTGAACATGGTCATTTACTGTGAAGGTGATGAGGTGCCCCATTCCTGACAATGTTCAAGGCCAGGTTGGATGGGGCTTTGAGCAACCTGGTCTAGGGAAGGTATCCTTATCAATGGCAGGGGATTGGAACTAGATGAGCGTTAGGTCCCTTTCAACTCAAACCATTCTATAATTCAGGACTAAGAAATCCCAGGGTCTCATTCTGTTACTCAGGTGCCAACTTGAGTTCTAATTTTGGGTCAGCTTTATTGTTCTGGCCCCTCAATTTCCTATAGGCAGAGAACATTCCTGTCCATTAGACAGATTATGTCTAATGTCTAACCAGTAGCCATCAGCATGCTAGAGAGAATCCCGACACCACATCCGGCAGCACAGTGCAGACATTCTTCAGTTAGCTGACCAAACTGGCATTGCTCTAAATTTGTGACACGTTAGTTCTGACCCCAAAGGCTGTGAGGTCATGTTGCACAGTGCCAGGCCTGAGCTAATGAGTTTTGCTTCTCAGGAGAACTAATTAGTTCTGGTATACCAGCATGCTGATGCAGCAGTATTGTTTTCTGTCGTAGAACTAGATCACCTGGGCTGGGCTGTGAGCAGCAATATGCAATGGTTCAGGCACAGTTTACTCATGTACGTACTATGCCCTGAAACTCTACATACCATCAGTGAAGAGCAACCCAGTTAACATCAGATAGCCACATTTGGTCAACTCAGTAACTCTTCCAGCTCTACTAAGTGTAATGATGAGCAACAGGCTAAGATGCCTAGAGGTATATGCTTATTGTTACCTTAGATACCCATAAGACACAGGAAATACAGAAGATAAGCAAACTCCTGGAGGGACATTTCTGCGCATTCTCTGGACTCTGAATATGCTAACACTTAAGCACATTTATGAATTATATCTTGTGAGATGGTGGAACTGAAATTTTTAATTTAACCTGAAATTATACATACATATTACTTTTAATGACAGGACAGCAAAGCCCTACCCATGACTGAGTTTCCATGCCTAAATGCCAACACAAAGCAGCAGAAACTTCTTTCCACAAAGCCTAAAACTTGTGGAAAAGAGAGAGACAGGATGCAGCATTATCCATATTTCCAGAAATGGAGCTCTGGTAGGTAGAGAGGCTTACTTGGTTTCAAACAAATTAGGAGAAGTCAGCACCAGGTCCTAGAGAAAGTAAGGTACATACCACATAGTATTCATAAGATCATACAATAATTATGTCTAGAAGGGACCCCATGTAGTCCAACTTCATGATCAGAGCAGGGTCAGCTATTACATAAAATGCTTATCACAAGTTTTCTACTCGTTGTAAGTTGCCTAATATATTTTCTAGAATTCAGAAGGTTGTTCATGCAATAAGGTCATAAGCTGAGCGGGGATTTAAATCTATATAGCTCAAGTCTCAGGTTGAAATACAGGCATAGGCTAAAATATCTAGGAAGCATTCATGGCAAATGACTTTGAGAGATTATCATTGATAGCAGGAATTGCAACAGGAAAATAAAATGGAAGGTACAATTGTGGAAATGTAAAATATGGCCCTTGCACTAAACACAGAGAGGTGGGTCAAGAGATGAACGCTTTGCGAGCTGTGATTCTGGGTCTTGCAAATTCTCTGTTCCTGGAATAAAGTCCCTGCATATCCTTAATCTTGAATATCAGTATGAGTGCGTGTGTTTGGATGTATATGTAAATGGAAAGATTATTCTTCTCCAAAAATCATGCCTTCGTACTCTAGTCAATATTTCAATGTGGCAAGGAGCAACAGTGGTGTCCTGCACACACTGGAATGGACACTAGTGCCAAGAAGCCCATGCTGCAAGACAAATGCCCATCCTAATGTAGACAGGCCCCAGCACCCCTACATAAATTAAACACCTTTCCTTCCTTACTTACTAGGTAAGATGATGACATCTTCCCCAGGGCCTGGGATGCTATAGTTGGATCCACCCCAGCCTTTTCCCACATCATTCCATGTCTCCGGGTGTGACCATTTCAAGACAGCATCAGAAGGAGCTACAAAACAGGGCATAAAAAAAGAGAATTATCATTTTCAGTAGCTAGAAGAATTACCATTTTTTTGATAGGCAAGCATCTGTGACATTAACATCCTCTTCTTGTCACTGATGAAGAAACACTAACTGTTCTTTGTTATCTTCCATGCTTAAAGCAATCTGCCTGATGGGAAAAAAGGTCTCTACCAGGACCATGTTTTCAAAGTTAAAGCACAGTGAGATAACTGAAAAAAAAGATTCAAATTCTTTCAGACCCGTCAAAAGCAAAACAAATCTTGAGGTTTTTCATGCTTAGTTTACGTTATACTTTGTGAATATGCTCGACATGCAACTGCTTAATTATTTTTATTTATGCTAGTCAAAGCTCTGAACACTTTAGGCACAAAATTAAAATGAACAGATGAAAATAAAAGACGGTCACCTGATCTTGGAGACTGGCTTTTATAATCACAGGGCAAAACCAGATGGTCATAATGGTAAGTGACCCTACCAGAAAGTGCCAACTTTTCTCATGCTTCTTTTTTCTCTCCAGTACTCTAGAAAGCAGATTCCCAGGGCATGGGAATTTCCATACTTTCCCGAAGTATGAAAGCTTTTGAAAAATGAGTGGTCAACTCTTACAAGCTTGTTAGCCCTCAGAAAAGCAGGAGTCTTCCCATTGCAAGGGTTAATTAAGACCTGCTGGAAAAGCAGCTTGACACATGGCAACTCCTGGCCATTCTCCAAAGATTCATTTTTCATCTCAATCCAAAAAGAAACTTCTGAGCCTTAGCATCAGAAAAATATTGGGAGAAATTTAGTTTCAAAAATGCAGGTGTTTAACTTGCATTTTTTATTTTAGACAGGTAATGAGCCGGTCTTCATAAATTAATTGCCTAAGTTTGTTCTGCTACCAAGAGAGGAAGAAAGGCCTTCAAGGGGAAATCCTGTTCACGAAGTTTAGTCAGCTCGAAACTAACGCAGGCAGGGCCTCCCTCTGGAGGCCTCTACAAGCACCTACTTCTGTCCTACCACTAAAGGAAATTCTGCCATTTCTTTTCTTGAAGAAGGCTTTGTTAGGTATTGAAAACACAGGAGCAAGCTCATGCCTAAGTGTTAGGGGCTAGACCCAGCTCAGTAACATTGTGGAGCAGAAAAACTCTCTATTGCCAGCACAGGAAAACACAGAGATAAAAAACCCAAGCGTAGCTTAAGGATGGTCACTCTTTTCATTACGTGTTTGTTCAGCGGAAACACTCTGCAAAAAGATACGTAAACCCTGTTGCCACTTAAATTATTATTGTTGTTCATATACAGCAAAGCAGATATGCAACTCAGACCAAACACTGGAAGTCTCCCTTGTCTCTGGTGTATTTTTCTTCCTGATTCAACATGTAACTGTGCAGTAATGTCAGACTATTACACTAAGGTCACTACAGAGCGCTAAAATGCACAATAGTCTTACATTCTCTGTGACCTTTCTGATCTGCTGTGGTATTTTTTAGCAAAAGTTTATAGTCTTTTATACTGTGGAATCACACATTTATCTTGAGCAATGGTAGATATTGCTCAATGAAATGCTTAAATGAATGACAAGAACCCCTGTTGGGTTGATAGATGTTTGAAATACTGAAGTGAAAAATAACAATCTATTTTTGAAAAAGTAGTAAAAAAGAAATGGTGTGAGTCCCAGACCAAGCCTTTCAGACACAAACTGTCACATACCTGGGGTAGGTAAAGCCATTCTTTCCCTCTGTTTCAGCGTGACCTGAATTAAGTCAGCTCCTGTGACTGAACACAGAGAATTTTAGGGAGTTACAGCAAGGCCTTACAAAGAAACACACACACAAAAATCATAGTAAATCAATTACTACACATGATTTTCTGATGACATTTTACATTTCTAATAAGCATATTTTTTAAGAGCAACTATACATGGTTTCTAAGCACTTTTGTCTTTTTTTGTACTTTGAGAAGGGATTAAGCAAACATATTTTAATTTACAGATATGGAGGGTTTCAAGACAACTCATTAGAAACAGCTAAAAGAAAACATTCAACAATCAGAAATTCTAGGCTGGAACACAAATCTCATTTATCCCACTATAAATCCACAGCAGTTCTACTAAAACAAGCGATATCACACCATTGAATGCATAATGTATTAACTGGCTCAAACAGCAAATTACAGCTTTTGTTTTGCAGTTTGGTTTTGATTTTTTTCCCCAAAAAAATCTGGTATCTGAAAGAGACGCTTTAACTAGTCAGACTTCTAGACTGAAGACAGGGACCCTGTGTTCTCCACTGTGAAAAGAGGTCAGAAGCAATTATCACAGTTGTAACCTTTGTGCCAATATATTGTCAGCAGGAGAAGGGCCAGGATAATGCAAATCTAACTAAGAGGAGCAGGAAAAAACATCTTCAGACCCAGCTAAAAGTTAGCTCCTCTTCCTCTCCAGTGGCATATAAAGGCACTTCCTTTCAGTCACCAGACTGGAACAACAGTAGGTTAAAATAGAAACACTCTGACAAACAGATAAATCTGTCCACTACCGAACCCCTTATGGTGATCCAAAAATGTAACTGAAATATGCTTTGGGTGCATAAGAATAGTATAAATGAAGCCATTGTCAGAACTTTCCTGAGTTCCAGAACACGCCAGGAACTTTCCTACATGTGTATCAACCCACTGATGGGATTTCATTCCATATTGTAATTTACTTACTTTATCTTTAAACAAGTCTCTGTACTTATAAATTGTGAAAACCATCCTTCCCTACCTCCCTTTTTTTCTCCCAGTGCAACTGAGCAAATTTAAAATAACTGAGGTTCGTTAATTTTAAGTGTTCAGTAAATCAGTATGAATAATCAAAAAACTTGATTCTTTCTGATAATTACTATTTGATGTCAGTTGAAAGACTTGATTGAGTTAGCAGCATATGCTCCTATGCCAAATGAGGCTTCCATAATTAAATAGAAACTGATTCCATGAGGTTTTTCTTATGTCTGATTAATTAGTAATCAGGTGTCTCAGCCCTGTTCTTCAGCGGCAGCTTCTCTCCCAAGGGTAGCTGTGGTCTGATACATATATCAGTCAAGCCAATTTGCACCAGATCATCCCATAGAGCTCAAACTGAACAGCACCATGTCTTTGAATGGCCACAAGCTGAACCTCTGAGGAGAAAGAATGACATGAAGATGCTATTTTAAAGTCTTTGACATGGAGTTCATGTGGCTTTTAGACAATACTCTTGTATGGGTACTTTATGATTATGGTGGCATTCCTTCTCAATTATGGCAGGGCAAAACAGGAGTCAAAGGAGGTGTTACCCCAGACTAGGAAAAGTGAGAGAACAGAGCCCTGACACTATTCTTTTTTTTAATTAAAGTATTTTGTCAGGTTTGTGGGGTTTTTTTGCAGACACTACAGTGCAACTGTCTAATTAAGAATGTTTGTATTGTTCAGAGCAAAGCTGTTCTAATTAAATCCTGAAGGGACATAAAGATTGATCAATATGCTATATAGACCTCATAAAGGGGTTCAGACCCCTTACAGAGTAAAGAAAGGAAACATTAGGACTTAAGTCAGTACACTCATGTCCAGAGTAAGGGCAAAGACAAAAGTTTCTCATATCTGAAGTGTCAAATAATTGCCAGAGGATGGCAATTCGAACCACTATAAGTCATTTATACTCTCCCAGAAGTGCAGGAACTGGGGCCTGAATTCTCCACAGCCCTGCAATTTTCACAATTATTTATTTCCACGAGTGTAAAGTGAAATGGTTTTGAATCAGTAGTATTTGGCTACAATTTCCCAGAAATACTCCAAAAACCTGATCAAAGCAGGAGTGGTAGAGGTCTTGAGAGTAATCAAGATCATAGAGACATAGTCCTTCTGATTTTTTTGTTTTGCTGCTGAGTATGTTATCATTGTTTCTGTAGAGGACAGGAAGAGATATAGGCAATACAGACAAAGGATGTCATTAGTAAACATTGAATTAAGGTGACTCTTCACAAAACGTAGTTATAAGGCTCCAGGGTTTAGTTGTATAAAACCTTTTATAAGGCTCATCAATTTTCTGTCTTATTACAGCTCTTCCTGGATGTTTGGGCTGTGAATCATAAATATCAGCCTTCTTGATGGTAGTCCTGGTAACTTCTGGTTCAGGGCTCCTTGAGTGAACATGAAGGAGGAGCAACTTAATCTTTTATCAGCTTTGCAGTGACTGGGAATTTTGCCTGTGGATATTAGGAAGGGATATTATATCCTGAAACTAGGATAAATGGCTCCAATAGCCTGACTTACAAATAACAAGCAACTCCATGCTATTTAACATCAATTGGACTAACATACATCACAGGGAAATCAAAACTTTTAGACAGCACAATCAACAACACATTGAGATACACCTCTGGAAATTGGAGAACCTGGGGTAGGTTATTTTGTCATCCTCTACCAGGATCTGTTACAGGTGCTATCAAGAAATATGGTATTATGGGGACACTGCAGTGAGAAGAGATGTAAAAAGAAAAAGATTTGAGCTAATGGACACAGATTCTTGCTTACAGCTGATTAATATTTGCAGAAGCAGAGGTGAAGGCATGAAATTCTTCCTGCAGAGATCACATAGTTGAAAGGCCATCACTGTCAGGATTATAAGGTTATTTCATCATCTTTTTCTGTAACTGCTACATTCTCTGGTCTCTCCGCTGCCACACCAGAAGGACAGGAGCACATCCACTACTAGGAGAAGGTTGATTTTTCTCTTTGTGACTGTTACAAGGACACTTTTTTGCTAAGAACTGACATTTCATTTCATGGAGGCCACTGAGCAGCCTACATCTGATCAAGTGACCTTCTGAAATAACTGATACGGGATGAGTTTTAGCTAGCTGGAAGAAGAGACTCATGCCTATACAACCAGATCTCTGTATCAAATTAATTCCATTCTTTAGGTCTTTCTCCCAGGATTCTCCTTTCCCTCTTAGCAATAAGGCTGGAGAAAATATCTTTGTTGATTTTTTTTGCATATTTTAATATTAGAAACAAACATTCTTAAAGGCCTGTTTTTTCTGCTATACAAAGCAATTACAGAAACCCACAGACTGTAATGGAAGTAAGGTCATTCTTCAGGAATTTAGAAAAGACAAGAAATGTAATAATTTTCTTATTTTTTTTAAGAACTGTGGAAACTGTAAACTGGCTTCTGGCATAGGGCTAATATGAGGTTGAGCTTCATGCCCTCTTAACAACTCACACATGAGTAGCCTAAGCAAAGTCAGCAGGATGACCCATCTCCATAAAAGTTTTGTCTACTGAAAAATGTGTTTGGGATAAATAGAAAGTTTGATAATCCTTTCAGTGATGTTTTCAATAATGTTTGTGTCCAGCACTTCAGTTTTAGAAAAAAAACACCAAGAGAAATGAAGCAAGCCAACACTTTGTTTCATTCCAAAAGAAAATGGTTCAAACAATTCAAAAATGAACAAAAAGGAAACAACATCTCTCTGGTTTTAGCCAACTCCACTATTGCCCAGAGACCTTAACCAAGAAGCAGTACCATGCTGTGGTACCATATGCTCATATTTGTAACAGACTTAAAAAGCTCATAATGTTATTATTGTAATTTACGCAGGTTACTTCTCCTAAAACCATCCCAGATGTCCCAGTGTGACTTTTTTTCCTCCTCTCTTGTTACAATAAATTGGGGTTTTTTTATTCAAGATGATCACATCATGTTAGAACCACTCTCCTGAAACATGTTTGAGCCATGTTTCAGTGTTTCACAGAGATACACAGCAATCTCAGGCCCCATCCAGTGACCTTTGAGGAATGCTTCTCTCAAGACACAGGGTGCCCCAGAGAAAATCAGGATGACGCTATGAAGACTGAATAATGTCAAAGCAAAGTTGATGATGTAGAAATGACTGGCATTGGATGCCTCAAGCTTCTTCATCTCCCCTTCACCCAGCATCCAGAAGGGACATGGAGTTATCTGCCCTTCAATGGCAATTCTTTTAAAAAGGCCTGTGAAGATTATTATCAAAGGGTCGATTAATAGGCTTTCATGTATGTAGGTAGCTGTGAGTACCTGTGTTACCAGAATCATCATGCAGGTAACCGACAAAGCCAAAATATTCTCCATCACAGTTATTTTTCTCCATTCAGCATCCTCTGCATTGTCCCATGCTGAAGCCTAATTTACAAAACTGCAAGCATGCAAAGCATCAGGGTAACTTAACTCCTTTAATCTCCTCCGTACGGTACATTTTATAGCCTTTTGTGTTAGACAGACTTTTTTCCTCCTGCAAAGATAAACAAACACTTGCATGATGCTAGGTGATTCTGTATGGAAGGGGGCATGGAGAAAGCCTGAGCCTGACACAAGCTGCTGGCCAAGGTGGCTTCATTCAGCTGCCTGCTTCATTTGAATAACAGTATCTTCTCAGTCATGGGGCTTTCCCTCCCCTTCTTCCCCTTTTTACCCTCCTGTGCAGGCCTGAGCAAAAGGCTGTGTGAATTCAGGAGCCTGTTTGTGAATGATCTGGCATCTGATACGTATTTACCAACGTTAATTTTGGATGTAATGCACCCCTGCCACTTCCCCACAGTTTGCCCTAAAAGGCTTTCTGATAGGCACAAAAGCAGGGGTCAAAAGTAAGTTGACCCCTGCCAGAATGTACAATTATAGGAAAGAGGTGGTACACCAGCAGCTGTCGAAACCCCACTGGCAGGGCGAAGTGCTTCCAAAAGTTGAAGGATGACTAATACGCTCGAGCTGTCCCCTCCACCCTGCAAGAGCCAGCTACTTTCTGAAGGAAGAATTATGGCCCTCCTGAGCAGCTGCAATAATTGTCTGCCCATTGTCCCTCAGCCCTCCCTCCGCCACCCCCTACAAGTGGCCATTGTCGGCGTGGAGTCAAGTGATTATATGCTTGGGCTGATGCTGTTTGCACCCAGCTGCCTGACTGCTGACACACGAGCAAGGAGAGGGGGGACTCGCGTCTGCTAGACGGGACTCCGACATACCAGACCTTTTACATAAGTCAAACAGGAACAAATGACTCTTTATCAGCCCCTTCTCCCTTTGAAGTGGCGGCTGCTTATAGGCCCTTACAGCTTTTCCTCCTCAGCCCAAGCAAACATCCTCCTTTTGATATGCTACATGCTCATTATCTCTGCCCCATTTAATGATTTTTGATTGAAGGGTGGCAGCGAAGTTGCCAAGAGGGTAGTTAAAGAGGCTCCACGCAGTCAGGACAACAAGAAAGGCTTTCCTTGTGCAGCAGCCTAAATTTGGAGTTTCTTAACAGTGTGTTCTTGTTCTGAGCAGCAGATAAGGGCTGAGCGTGAAATTCTTAATTAAGCAGTAAATAGAGAGTGGGGTGTCAGCAGATGCAGCCTGTAGCCATGGAGACCAAGTCAGATGAAGGAGGGAGCTGAGACTTAACGCAGGCCCGGGGCTTGGGCATGACTGACAGCGGAAGAATCTGACAAAGCTTGTAAATGGGATTAATTAGTTGGGTGATTATTTCATATAGTTAAATGTAAATAAAAAATAATACTAAAAAAACAGCTTGCAGAGCTAGATGGGAACACATTCTGAAAGCTGGACCTTCTAGCATTGTCTTCTCCAGGTCAGTGAGTGGACTGGTGGCTTTTTGAGGCCAGAAGGGACTACTGTGGCAGCTTTCTCTGACCTCCTATGGAGCACGAATCTCGCCTCATGAGGTTTCTAATAGCTTCTTGTAGAGCTGGAGAATATTTCTCTGAAAAGACAGCCAAATATCATCTAAGGACTCTGAGTGATGGAAGGTCCACCACATGCCATGAGTCTGCTCTGACGGCTAATTATCTTCGCCGTCTCAGCCTGCACAGAGGAGATTAGGAGAGAAATTAACTGGCACACTAGGGCTAGGAATCTACTTGCTTTGTTTCAGACTTTTAACCCATCTACAGCATCAGATATTTGGTACCCAACACCGAGTTATTGATCTTATTGCTTGAAATTCCTTGCTGAAAATGTTCAAAGTATGAATTATACATGCTAGATGTTTTCACGAATATCCCCTCATGCACTTGAATGATTATTTCTGTATTAAAATAAGAAACAATGACCTCTTCATGTAATAAAAATCAAGATGAAAAGAAAGCAAGGGAAGGACAAGAAATCATCCATGTAGCAAGAGTGACATATGCTGGCCAGATAACTTCCTCCCAGTGTTTCCAAGAATGTCACCTCCTCTACTTTCAACAATAGTAAGAGGTTAAGATAAAGGTGTCATATTCTTAGCTTTCCCAAGCTGCTTTATTTATAAAAGTGCAATTCAGGATACACAAACTGAAAACTAGCTGACTTTCATATTCAAAAGTACAAATTTATGCTGTTATTTGTAAATAACTCATGATCTTGGTGAAGCTTAGGTGCAGCAGCTAGGTTTATACTAGCCAGTCTATTCCTATACTGTATCTAAACAGTCAGGGCATGGAACTAAGGCCAGGAACCCAATAATCCACATAGCTATATTGCTGGTCAAGTTCCTGTCACAGCTTTGGCCCTGATCAATGGATTGTCCCAGATGGTGACCATTATAGTTTGGGAGTTAACACAGGGCAGGGACTATTTCCTAATCTGAAGCCTGGGCGCACCCAGCTTGTTTTGAGAGATAAAATGTTCAGGTGTATGGACACAAGCTGTGCAATTCCTATTAGCTGCAGGACTGGGGATGGATGCTGCAAGTGTGACCCTTAGACTGAGGTTAAGGTATGAGCTTCCCTGTTTCTCCTCAGATGTACACTCGGTGATTTTCATAGTTGTCAGACAGCTCAGTGGATTGCCTGCCCTCATTTCAGCCATGTTTTTCTCTCCACTGTCCCACTGATTTAGTTGTTAATTCCTACAGATATCCTACATGAGAAAGCCATTTGTATGCCATCTCATCAGTGCAAATCAAGAGAAATTCATTAAAAATAATGGATTAGATAAGTGACTAAATTTCTGCTAATGTGAAAATCAGCATCATTATATTTCAACTTCTCCATATGACAATCATGAAGAATAAGCTGTGCTTCTCAAAGACACTGAAATGTTTCTGTGATTCCTGATTTGACTATTATTAATAACGGTAACAATCATTACCTTGCCTTTTACCTATAGAACTTAGACCCTTATAAAATTGCTTGACAGTGAAAATCGTGGAAAATATTCTAAATTTAAAAAAAAATAGATGAAACTTGAATAGATAACAGTAAATATCAGATCTTCTTTAAAAAGATGATCATCTCACTTCATGATCTAGTGTACAAAACCAATATTCTCAAATATAAAAGCCTATGTAATCTTTGGAAGCTTACAGTTATATGAAAAATTCTCACCCACTAATTCTATTGTCTTCAGTGGGCCCAGCCTAGATAGATTGCACATGATTTATTAATGATACATGTGATGTGGGGCCAGCTGACAACAGAGGTCATTAGTGGAATTTAATGCCTTTACCTCTCCAAAACACCAATTCAAATTCAACTGATGTCACCCCAATCACTATTTATGAAACAATCTTTTTGTTGGTAGATCAGACACCAGATAGGCCAGATAGAGGTGGACCTGATGTGCATACATTTTCCATTTGCTTGATCTTTTTGAAGAACTTCTCACTATTGAAAGGCTATTGAAAGATGGCCTTGTGTCTAAGGCCTTATGTAGTTTAGAGGTTTAAATTTAAAAGACATCAGCTCTGTCAAAGTTCTTGAGCATTGCATTCCTCGCATTACACTTACCCAGATAAGTGAGCTTCCTCAGTCTACTGTCAAGATACCAGTCACAGCTCCTGTGATGTCCATATGAAGGCAGAGATTGAAGTGGCTGTCCAGTCGTTGCCCCACAGGACACCGCAACCTCAGGATTTGCAGGAAGATCTTTGTGTTCTACCAGCACGTAACTCCCAGTCATGAAGTTGCTAAATGTCACTGAATACTAGAGAAGAAGGAAATAAAATAAACACACCTTTGTCTGTGATTGGAGTGCACTCCATGGAGAGCCTTATGAAGGGATAAAGGATGGTGCTTCTCACAGTCAATACACGCTTTTGCAAGATTCATGTTGGAAACATAGAAGAAAAATGCAAAATTAAGCAGAAGGTGATAGTGAATGTAGAAAAAATCAACTCCCTTCATCACCTTTAAAAGGTACAGAATAGCAATGTCTTCCAAAAACACATGCTTTGATATGTTTTAATGTAGTAAAATGTTTTGGGGGATTCCTAAGCACCACACTGAACCTTCATCTAAGATGTCCAAAACTCTTTTCCTGCTCCAAGTTACTACTGAGACCTTCAGGGACTAGGTCATCATATCTAAGTCTTGACTATGAATATATATTTTCTCAGTGCATTATTATCTTTTCCAAACGTAATTTTTAAATTAGAAATAAAAGTTCCCGTGTTACCTGGAGCTGTTTGCTGACCAAAGGGTTGTCAAATGCCAGTGTGTAAGTCTCTTTATCCAAGAGGAGAACTATCCAGCCATATAGATTTGATAAAGTATCAGGGACATAATTGACTGTGGTTGTCTTATTCCTACTGTCGGTCACAGTTAAGTTATAGGGAATGTGTGGAGCCTCTTTTCTAAAGGAAAAAAATATAATTACATTTTTTGCACTGAACTCTGTCATTTTCAAACTTTACAGTTCTGTTTTTATTTGAATTACAGTAGTATATACTGACTTTATCTCAGAATATGACTTCGTCTGGTTCTTTACAGAGAAACAATTTCTGCCTGAAGTGCCAAAAAAAGAGAGACAAAGGTTGGAGGAATAAAGGCATAGAGGAGCGAAGCTTGTGCAAACCAGAACAGTGGCAATGGCCAGGGTATTATCTCCTCCACTGTCAGAGTATTTTCCCATCCATTAGACTCATGAGCCTCAGGTTCAACCTTTAGGATCATTCATATTCATGAAATTTGATAGTTTTCTGATTACTCCCTCGCATTTGAGCAGTCAAATGTTTCATCAAAGCTGAAGGTGCATAACTAAAATGATATTTCTAAATATTGGAATATTACCTTACAGGTAGACATCTAAGCATGCTACAAAACCCTCCAGACTGCATATGGCTTACTTACCCAAGACAGACAGTGCTAAAACTCATGTCATCCTGTTAATGTGCCTGTTTGTATTTGCAAACCTTGGTGGTTTGAAGACAGTGCATAATTACAATTGCAGTTATTTTGGAGGAGGATTGCTTGAACATATTTTCTAGTCTTTTACAATCAGTTCTGGGTTGGGGTTTTGGAGGTTGTCACTTTGCAAAAGGACTTTCTGATTACCCAGAAACATTCAGCTGAGAAACGGCAACAGCAAACAGAAGTGTGAATCAGCAACAAATTACTCAACCAGAAGATATTGGCAGACCAATGAATCTGACTGGAAGGAGTTTATAAAGCTTAAACAGCTTTCATACTACTAATAAACCTCCTCTTATAGGCATTAACTGGACCAGGATATTAGGCTGCTAATTAAGCAAGCAAATGACAACAAGCACATTATTGCCACACTTATCAGCACCTGCACAGGTATTCAGGAAAACATTTCTAGCAGCAGAAGCACACCACACATTATATGGTATAATTTTAAACTCTCCTGCGCATCAGAAATTGCCTTATTGTGTTACAAAGGTGTGCATCACCATGGCAAGTGATGGAGACCCAAACCCATCCTCTATGCAAAGTAAATCCGCGTGGTTCTGGTCTTTATTCATTTAACTCTTCATCACTTCATCACATCACAGATGAGAGGTCTGATGAGACACTCTGAATCACTTTTCTCAGGGACTCCTTCCAAGAAGTTCTAAAGACACTTCCTTAGTCCTGCTGGCCACACTATTGCTGGTACAAGCCAGGATGCTATTGGCTTTCGAGGCCTCCTCTTTGATTTAAGTTTGGTGACAGGTCCATTCTAGATGAACCATTGTCCTCATTATTGTTTGGTTCCATCTGCACAGCCTCATACCTATTGTGAAAATGTACCTCAGAAGGTGGCGTAGTTACAGAGGTGTGCCTATTGTGCTGGGCAGGATCTTGTTGCCACTGCCCCATATCCTTTCAGTCACTGTTTTCAGCCAGGTGGAGAGAGGATAGAGAATCCTTTGCATCATGTCCTCTCTCCCTAGATGTCAAAGCTAAGATAGACTTTTGACAGCTTCAGATGCTATCAACTTTCTTTTTAAGTTAATTGTTGTAAGTCTTTGAGATAGGCAGGGAGTCTTCACTTGAGAATTTTTGGTTTGAAAATGCCATTTATTTAATGCCAGAAAGTCTTTCTGAGGAAGAAGTCTTTGCATGGTTTTGTACCATGATAGTCTGGATTCTTTGACCTTCACTTGGAAGTTTGCTCACGACCCAGGAAAAACAGAGCAGGAGTTATATTATAGCCTGAAATTTCCTGACCTGCAATTCTGTGTCCTCGCCTTTTAAATGCCTTGTTTGAGGTGCTGCCATCCACAAACACATACCATGCTCTTGGTAGAGTGCCAGCACACCAAAACAAACATTTGGGGAACCTGGAAAACTCTGTTTAGCATTGTAGAAGTTAACTGGCATCAATGAACCTTGGACTACATGGAAAGGATGTCAGTGTGCTTTTTTCTTTCACCTCTATGTCAAACAGACACCAAAATGCAAGTGCGCTACAAATGGAATTACCAGCTACAATTAGCACCATTTCCATTTGCCCTAAATAGCCAGTGATTTCACTGTGCCCTAAATAGCCACCAATCTACCTCTCCTTAATGTTAATGAACCAGAGTAGTGCTTGCACACACAAGTATTTCTAATTCAGAGGATCTGAGGGAGCCTGCACGCATCATTAACACAGAGAGCTTCATTATCAGAGGAAAGAGCCTTCCCCTGAACTTCCTCTGTCTTTATTTGAAAGAAACTAGGAGGCAATGGTCTTAATGCAAAATTAACCCTCACTTTAAACTGCTGGAAGCCTTTACAAACTGCAAGGGTGAAAAAAAGGATGACTCACTGAAAAGGCTGTATTTTTATATTGAAGCAGGTTTCAATTAAGGAGCAATTTGCTTTAGAAATATGGCAGGATTACTGGATAGGACTTTACAGTCTGAGCCACAGTTTACCAATTGTGATTGTATAAACTGTTATGTAATTTAGCTCAAGTGCATTGTGCAGAACTTCACAACATAGATGGGCCACAAAGGATTTGTTAAACCAATCAACAACAGCAAGTAGAACAAATATTAACTCTCCTGTTTATGTTTATCATTAACTTACTTATCCTAAGGGTCCATATCTCTGTGTATGAAAGCAGGTGCTATATTTAGCTCTAAATGCATTCTATTTGATACATTTGTGCAGTAATCAACATGATTATATGTCTTCTAAAACAGGAATCAATATAGCATTAAACTTCAAATGGGATACCAAAGGTTTATATCAGCAATCCTATTTATTTTTGGCCAAATGAAGGTTAATTCCAAACTACGACCATACCAAACACTTTGTAGGTTTGATGCTGGGTCCAAATCCACTTTATTTTAATTGCCATGAATTAAGAACTTTCAGCTGGTTTCAGTCAATGTGTGTACCTTTGTTGAGAGACCAAAGACATAATTCAAATATGCCTTGTGTTATGAACCCTTACTATCCAAGGGGAAAGGCTTGGGGAAACATCTTGTATACTCATAAGCCTGTGCAGGATCTAGCTTGGCTGCCAGTACCCCAGGTTGCAGGGTAAACTGGAAAGGGGTCCTCCCCAGGGAATTAAATCTGTCTTGGCTGCTTTGGTGGGATGTCACAAATGCCAGCAATGTAGAACAGCAAGAGCTGAACCTCAGAAGTTTATCTGATGTGTTGGTTAACTGGACGATCAACAGCCAGCTATTTAATATTTGTCTTCCAGGTTATGCCACAGGAGCCCTGAGAGGGCTGGGTTATGAGGCCAAGTGCACATGTAAGTTGCCCCATGTGTGAATACAGTCATGTACACAGGCAGGATACACAACCAAAATGATCAGAAAGCAACTGAGCATGTACAAATTGAGAGAAGAAGTGCAATTGTAAGGGTGTTTCACAGCAGGTGGATGTTCATCAGAAGGCACCACAGTAAGTAAATATCAAAGGAAAAGCAAACTAGAGTAACCATTTGAACTCTCTTCAAGACTCAAAGACACAGAGGTAGGGGGTATGCTATTCTTTTCGCAGTAACCCATCAGCAGCGGCTGGGTTTGCAGCAACTGAATGCATGCACTACAGGAGAGGATATTAGATCAGATTTAAGAACTACGGCTATAAAGAAGAAAGCTAATCTTTTCCTCTGCAGCAGACTGGAGAAGAGGGAAGCAATAAAAGGCTTTAGCTCAAGACTGGTGCTGAGCAAGTCCCAGGTTTCCACAGTGAGAAGGGGAAAGCAAATGAAAGGGAACAAGAGGCAAACTTCCTTCTGGTGTGCGCAGCTGCAGTGTTTGGAGTCCCCTTTGCCGCAAGGTGCTGCCTGGCTGCCGATTATTCTAATGCTCTCCTCTTGTAAAAATTATGCATAATGTGAAGAAACTTTTAAAGTCACTTAATCATGTTATGACAATTTTTTAATGAACATTTGTTTTAATATTAATAGAGATTCATAGTT
The DNA here is from genome assembly GCA_017639245.1 of Myiopsitta monachus. NCBI lineage: Eukaryota > Metazoa > Chordata > Aves > Psittaciformes > Psittacidae > Myiopsitta > Myiopsitta monachus. The sequence continues at coordinate 17,132,582 of CM029922.1, read as the reverse complement.
TCATGATCATATGGGTAGCAGTGGCATTTTGAGCAGCCATATCTAGCCTGCAGCCATGCTGTGCAGTGCCATGGCATAAGCTGTTCTTCAGACTACTCAATAACTTTCTCACATATAAATTTATAAAGACTTTTATAAGCTTCAATTACATCTTTAAAAGACATAAAAACCTTCTTTAAAGGGTGCTTACGTGACGTATTAGTTTAACTTTCAACTGGACTATATGAAGAAGACTTTCGTTACAGAAATGCAAGCTTAGAAATGGATCTTCATTTTCCATTTCCCAGAAAATGAAGATCCCTATCTCAGCTCCCAGACAGGGGATCCTTCCTAGAAGTCAGCAATAATGCACTTCCCTGATGCTTTGTAGGCTAAGAAAGTTAATAATGTGACTATGGATAAGCCTTGTCAGTGGCTCTCAGGGTCAGGGAATGACTCTCCTTTCAGAATCCATTACTTCCTCAGCTTTTAAGATTTGTGTATCTTAAGTCCGTACCTGAAAGTTCAAGGTGGAGTGAAAAACCTACCATGTCAGGTGCCTCACACTTTTTATTGAGAAGCACAGAGAATGTAACACTCTAGACCAAGAGAGAGCACTGGATATGAGACTGTCTTGCTGCTCTTGCCTGAAATCTCCTTGTACCGTGTGACTTCATACCAGAATGAGTATGTTCTTGTTCTATCACTTTGGTGATCAGCAAATGTGGGTTCAGTGCTTAAGGCTTGGTCTCAGAGGCTTGTAATCTGTTTTTCACCCCTGGTTTTGATAGCAGCCCTGTTTTACCGACTACAGAGCTTTCCATGAGTGGTAAGTACAACTACAGAGCTTTCCATGAGTGATAAATAAGTACAACTAGCACATTGTAGATCTGACAGATCATATACTCAAGTGCCTAGAAAAGCACAACAGAAACATTTCTTCCAGAGTAATTTTTAATTCTTTGCTTTACCAGAAACTAAAGAAAGGCAAGTAGCAGTACATTCATCTTTTTACTGAGATTAGATGAATCTAAGAGAAATAGGAAATTGTTCCTGTCACCTGCCTATCTTTATTGTGTCTGCTCAACCTCTGCCAATTGCTCCTAGTCATGTATTGTTTTAATCTTAAACTATTCCCTTTTTATTGTGAACAGTCTTCAAATGCATCTGGACAAAATTCATCCTTTCTTATTTCTCCCCACCCTTTCATCCTCTAGTTGAGCTATGAATCTTTTATCAATTGATTTTCATTCCTCATCCCCTCTGGCTACTTTCATTCCTCTACCACGTCCATTCTGAAACTCTGTTCATATGAGAGAAACCTCCCTGACCCACTGCATTTACTGGCTGCATGATGACAGCTTTTCAACTTAACATGATGGTGATTTGGCTGGTAGGAGCTATTCAGGAGAGAGGGTCTGGAAGCAGCACAGAGAGGATGCTCATGGTCTCTCCGGTTACCCTGTTAAGTACATAGTCCTCAAGAGGATAGGCTAACAGCTGGTTTCTGCTACTTGGATTGCCAAGTGTCTTTGATGTAAGTTGACTCCCAGCTCATGCAGATGAATAATAAAGAAGGGAAAGAGAGGGTACTTGCTTGACATAAAAGGTTCATTGAGAAGTAATTGGTATGACTAATCTAAAACTCTTAAGCAATTTACTGGGAAGACAGAACTTAGGCCAGGGCTCAAAATTTACAACCTTAAAAGCAATGGTGAAGATGAACTGTTTGTGCTCCACACTTAACCACCTTTTGATGTAAGGAAGAACAAGGTGTATTGAATACTTTAGCTATCAGTGAATTATTATTGTAAAAGCATGAATGGCATTTTAATTCATTTATGAAGAGCATCAATCAGATTACTGCTTTCTTTCCTAAAATAAAAGGGAAAACAAACAAGAAAAGCAGTACTGAAGCTGTATAGTGACTGCAGTATATGCAATTATACTGTTTTCCCCCCTGACTTATTTGCTGTTACTCATTACAAGAAATTCTTATGATTGCCTACCTAATTATAGGCACATTGTACTTAGCATTTCAGGTGTGCTTGGAGAACATAAACTAAACCCACAATTTTTTTACAGGAGACTCAATATAGTTGTGGTACAGCCCATCCACTACTGGGCTAGTGGCAAGAGAGTATGGTCACAGCACAGTGCTCATTTAACAAACCTTTCCCATTACACTGTTCCTCCCTGTCTCTTTGGAACTAGATGATCTTAAGGTGCTTTCCAACCCTAACTATTCTATGATTCTATTTACTGTAAGGGTGGTGAGACACTGGAATGGGTTTCCCAGGGAAGTTGTGAATGCTCCATTCCAGGTTGGGCAGTGGCTTGGGTGGCATAGTTTAGTGGGAAGTGACCCTGCCCATGGGAGGGGGGTTGAAACTAGATGATCTTAAGGTCCTTTCCAACCCTAACTATTCTATGATTCTATTATATCACAATTTTGAAAAATGATAATTTAATTGTATGATAATTGATAATTACATGATAACTGATAATTAAATTATAGAACAATTTATATTGTGGTAGTATCTGAAGGGACTCAAATCACGCTACAGGCAATGTTGTGAGAAGCTCCATCCACTCTCATAGCATCAACCCAAAGACCTGGTAGTCCACATATAATCAAGGTAAACACAAACTAGAAAGGGAATGGATAACTGGTCCAGAAGGACATCTAGCACAGTTGCATTTTTGTTCTACCCAGTACCCTTTTTGTTAAATCAGAATAATTCCCAGCTTCTAATTTATCACAGCCTTTTGCTTTCATTATGAGAAACAATAATCACATGCAAAGCCCGCAGATAGCTGAAATTTTAGAGCTTTCCCCTTCAATTGAACAAGTGATTATTTTTTTTAATTGTTATTTGGGAAGATGTGGGGGATTTACCCTCTTTTTTCTAAAGCGTGCATTATAAGACAGACATGAGGTATTAACAGCTCTCTGAAAGAGCACTTTAGGATTTCTGCCTAACCTGAAACAGAAAAAATTCATAATAGTTAGAATTGTACTTCAAAAAGAAAGAGAAATACTGAGAAGGCAACAGGAAGAAAAGCAGAAGTGTTTCTTAGATCACTAAAAGCCTTTTTCACTCCTGTTCTTTTTGTGCCAGGAAATGCAAGTGTCCTCCCTGGGTAACAGAAGTGGTGACAGTACTTGGCTGAACAGTGGCTCCCTTCATCTGACAGCTGCTCAGAGGCAGAAACAAGTCCAGCTTGGGGAGGCAAGAACAGTAACAGAAGTGGGCTGAGGCAGCAACTGGGAGCTGCACAACCATCAAAGCTGATGGGAAAGACCCATCTGCACCCCAGGACTGGATTATTACAAATTTGTCATATGATGAAGTGACACTAGGAGAATGAACTCTCCAAATCCATTTTCTATCCCTCTGGGGAAAAAAAATTAAAAAATAAAAATTCAAAACTGGCATTCTGTTGCAAACTTGCAGGAAACATGACTTACTGGGAGTCTGAAGAGACACCATGAAGGAGGACATGCACCCTAAAGCATTTATATCCACCAAAACAGAACTTCTCCAACAAGAACTGTGTCTTCTCCACTCATAAAGTGTGTGGCTACACCTCTTTTGATAAGGTAGCCATCGTCATCCTGTGTCTTCCGGCCTTGAGGCTACCTGGCATGGCTTGGCCACATCCATACATCAAACTCCTTCAGCCTCCAAGCATGAGGACATCTAAGCTGCCTTAGAAGAAAGGATTCCTTGGGTCATGTTTACCTCTAACTTGTGCTCATGAGTTGCTTGGGTGTGGGATAGCTGGCCCGGACCAAAACCATGCTAGGGCCCATTATGAGCCTTTAACAGTATAAACAGCTGAAACTAGGACGCCTTATTCTAAAAGAGATACAGACTTGAATATACTGTGTACGTTTATGTACTGATGTGCAAACACTCCCTTTGCTTACAGAAGTCTCATTTACCCAATGTAGAAGACAGGTAGAAGAAAAACTTGTCATTCAATTCAGGATTGAAACACCTAAATGCCTACTGATGTTTAAATATGCACTAAGTGACTAAAAGCCTGTTACAGTCATTAGCATCTTAGTAAGTACCTTCAGTAGAAGCCCAAAAAGTAATTCAGCTGACCTAACCCTAAGAGAAAGATCAGAGAAACAGAGATATAGCTGCTTCAGCTGTCCCAAGCAATCAAAAACTTTGGTGTGTGATGCTAGATCGAACACAGCATCTTCAGGAGATCCTTGCCCTTCTGCAAAGTTTGCAATTTGCCCACTAAATCTCTGTCTGGGGCTGGGTCATCAACCTCACTTTCAGCATCAGTGTCCACCTTGAGCTGGATTCTTATTTTTGCAAAGGCCAGTTTATATCCCCCTGGTAAATCAGTGTCAAAATAGCAACACACCACAAACTTCACTTCAAGGGCCTCTTAACACTGGCAGAATTACCTATGGACAGGAATCAAGACTACAGATAATAGATCAAGGTAAGAAAGAATAAGCAGCTTGCTGAGAATATCAGAAAAATATTGAACTTGGGAAGCTGTATCTAAATTAATAAATAAAATAAGCCAAAGACTGTTTCCTGGCCTGGAGGCCAACTGGCATGCATAATTCTCATAGCTGTCTATGCAACAGTTCCTTCCTAAAACCATGATGCCTACATCCAAATTGCCAGCTGGAGATGGTCCTTCTGCTATGTCTGAAACCATGCCTGAGAGGTATCTGGGTGAGAAAATAAGTAGCTAGAATAAAACCAGCTCGAGAACACATGGACAACAACATGAACTGATGTATGCCAGTGCTCAGGCTTTTAACTTGGTTTAGGACCCAGCAGAGAGGCAGGAGTCCAGGGACTTTGTCCAGAGTCAGCAGCTCAATATATAACATTAACAAGCATAGAATCATAGAATAGTTAGGGTTGGTAAAGGACTTTAAGATCATCTAGTTCCAGCCCCCCTGCCATGGGCAGGGACACCTCACACTAAACCATGCCACCCAAGGCTATGTCCAACCTGGCCTTGAACACCACCAGCGATGGAGCATTCACAACTTCCCTGGCCAGCCCATTCCAGGGCCTCACCACCCTCAAAGTAAAGAATTTCTTCCTCATATCCAATCTAAACTTCCCCTGTTTAAGTCTGAACCCGTTACCCCTTGTCCTATCGCTGCAGTCTCTAATGAAGAGTCCCTCCCAAAAGCAACACCCATGCTGACTTTTTGTAAGTGGAATGGTTACTTACAAATGAAGAGACATACGGTGGAAAACAAGGTCACTGCCACAAACACTGCTCTCAGAGGCTTGACTAAAGTTGGCACTGGCTGTGCAAGATTCCACAAGGACATCTGTGTAAGGGAGGAGATGACTTCCTTTCTGCCCCGTGACAGAGCCATCCAAATCCTCAAGGATGGCAGAGTGAGGAAAGGGAAAGGACACTTGGAAAGGTGAGTTGACGAAGGTCAGACGTTCAGCTCTGACTGTAAATCCACCTGGATGGAACAAGCAGCATTTCAGAAACAGACTGACCTCCTCAAGACATCAAGCTATTTCTGGAGAAAAAGAAATCAGCTTCATTTCATCTTCACTTTGGAAAAATGTCTGCCTGAGTCAACAAGAAGGGGACATGCAGGAAAACTGATAGAGATATTTGCAGGAATTGCCATTACTATGGACAGATCCAACCTGTTGTGACAGGAATTGTGGTTACATATTCTCTGATCCAGGTGCTGGTCCTGGTTCTTCCAGCATCTCCCCAGTGACTCTAAACACTTCTTCACAAGTCCCACTGCCAAAAGTTAACAGTCTCCAAAACAGTGATTCTTACAGATCCTTTCTGCTTTGTTTATAAGGTAAATTCTTTAGAGATAAGGACTGTTTATGTGTGTGTAAATATATTTGTGTGCACATGTACAGCACCTGGCACAATAAAGCCTTGGCTGAAAAGCATGGTTGAAGGATGTTTTCGTTACTGTAACACAGATAGCTACAAAAAGGAGGAATATTCATGTAGGTTAAAGCACAGGAAGTTTTTGAGCACATTAATATTTCCAGAAATGCCAGAAAATCATTGCCCCATAGGACCATAACAAGGCAGCTTTGGCATGAATGTTCATGTACCACATTGGTTCCTATTCGATTATCCTATTCTCAGTTGTAGCCTCTGTAAGTCAGATTTTACTATTCTTCCTGTCCTTTGATCTCTCCTCCTGAAGTCTTTTTCTCTGTCATGCTTCGTAAGGCAGTATTCATTTATATAAAAATATATTTAAGAGGTAATTGCAGTTGGAACATTCTTCAAAGAGCCTTCGGATAACTCTTCTTCAAAGCTCAAAAGGATGCTTAGCTTACACATTATCTTAGGCAAATTCACCTAAGGTTTAAGCTGGCCTGAGGTAGGAGCTTGGTGAAATTCTATGAGGTTGTGTCATAGCTATTAAAGAAATCATCACTCTTAAAATTTTACTCTGCAAAATGAAGAAGCAAAAATAAGTCAGTGTATAAAACCACCTTCTGCTGAGAAAATGAAATCAGTGCAAAAATAAGGCTACTTTTGTCTTAAAAATATGTACGATATGTGGCTTTAACTAAGTGATAAAGCTAATTCCAAGCAGAGCAGCTCTGGTTCAGCCCGCCAGCAATGTCAATAAAACGCACATGCTAAAGAGGGTGAGTATCATTGAAAACTGCTTGTTATGCATCTCTCTACAAGCTCAGCTCAGGGATTTTCTCACTTCATCTGAGCTACACACATAGCACAGCATTTATCATACATCTACATATCATCGTCTCATGCCCCACCTTCCTGTGACTGGGGAAGAACTATTAATCATCTGTCCCTGGTGGGTAAGTGAAACATAGAGAGTCACACTTCTGAAAACTATTAATACAGTGAAACCTAGAGAGAGCAGGTATGCAAATACCTCCAAACCTAGCTCTTGACAATTCATTTACAGTAAATGTCAGTGACAAGACTACCGAAGCAAAACTATGCCAGTACTCTTTGTCATTATGTGGTGCTTTTTGTAGGATTCAGCTGAAATATCAGTGGTTGTCTTTGGAAATTATGAACTTCTAAACATTTGAATCTGAAATATGAGGAAGTCGGGGACTGTGGAAACCCTGCTAAATAAGTATAAGTCAGACTCACCCTGCCCTTGGTAACAGCCAGAACAAGTCTTGATCGCTGCACAAGTGTTCATATCAAAGTTCCTGAAAGCTGTGTTGGAGATGAATAGCTGGTATCTTCTGGGAGTTTGTAGCCCTGCTGACATACAGGTCCTATCCTGCAATGAAAAAAATGAAGAGCACTGGGAAACAACACCATGTGAATCTCCAAGACTAATGAGGCCCGGATGCAGCAGCTGGGACATAAGGATGTGACTGTGCTCAAGACCATGGTTGTGGGGCAATGTATGCTGTTTGAGGGACAAATCTGAGCTATTGCTTTGCAAATGCTGACAAGTAACATCTGTTTATTTCACCATTTGCAGTATGTGATAGTATTACATTCAAAACAGTGACTGCCTGTATTTGCTTTGTCCAGGTTGTTGTGTAGTAATTACAGTTGGACATCTGAAGGGAAAGGAAATTGCACGTTCCCTGGGACGAAAGGAAAAATCTGCCTGGAAGGCACAGGGAGCAGATCTGCTTACAGCCCTTTTTACCTTGTCTTGTCCAGCAGGAAGGAAATTTCCCTTCTCTTCAAAGCTAATTGTTCTAATTTCTGTTCTAAGAAAAACCTGACTGCTGAGATTCAAAGCCCTCTTGTGTGATTTAGGATGGAGGGAAAGCATTTAAGCTAGGCTCTCTTCAGAGCTCTAGTTGACTTCATGGTCTATCAGAGCAAGTAGTGGAAAGTTTCTCAAGTGATGGCAAACACAATGGAAAAACTAGATTTTGTGGTGATTGTAAGCCATGACACAGGGAAAGTGCATATCACTGCTAATTTGAAGATTATTTCTTCAGTGTCATTAAGAGACAGTAGCTCCATCACTTTTTTCCCTCAGAGGCTCAAACATCTGGTCCTTGTCCTTGGGATGTCTTCGAAGTCACTGCTAAGGAGAAATTCCTGGCTTCTGGTAACAAATTAGTCAGAAAACCTCTATTATTCTGTTTCTTACACTTGCCTGCTTTTACACCCCATCCCTCTCTCTTTTAATTATTATTTTAATTACTTTATTTTATTTAAATGGCAAATAGGAAAAAGGTGTGAAATAATAGTTCCTTCCTTGGGTGTGCCACCTGTGTCAGACTTCCTGCTTTTTCAGGAGGAAATGCTTCTCCTCAAAAGGCTCCACAAGGACAATGAGTTGCTTTATGAAAGCATGGAGAAGGCGGCTGAATGTCTAGGAAGCTAACAAAAGTCTTTCCCTTGGCTTTACAGGCCCTGAAATATAACCCTGCCACTAACAGTTTAAGTGATCAAAGCCCCAGTTTTTAAATGCCCTGATATTTTCAGTAAACAAGCTTGGTTTAAAGTGTTTCTTTCAAAAACTGGAAGGGCTAGAAGAGAAGAGCATCCAAGGTTCCCATTAAATTAATGTCATAAAGTTTTAATTGATATTAAAGAGACATCATTATTAAAGGGAGAATTACATAAATTAAGATGTAAATTATGACAAGGAGGCTCTTATCATGAGATAATCAAAGATAATCACCCCCCTGGGGTACCTGCAAGAAACAAGGCACAGCTGAGCTCCTCTAAATCTCTTCACAAGTACAACATTGGAGCCCTTCCATGGATCCTGGAAAGCAAAACCAAAGACATCCACCCTTCAGGTGTCTGACAGAAATTCATTACATCACTGGGATGCTGCAAGGTTGGACTGGTGAAGCCAGGATTTGATCTGAACTACATGCTTTCAGTAGACATACTACAGATGTTTCTTTCTGTGTGGTTCTAAACAAAACTCATTTAAAACACTTTTTCTGTCAGTCAGAGTGAAAATAAATTTTATAAACAACAGCAGAAAACAGAAAAGGGCAAAAAAAGACCTCAAAATCATGAACAAGCAGCTATGGCCAGTTGTAACTAAAATTCCATTGTTATCCACGTTATTAATCTGTTAACAACCAGGTAGTACCCAAAGGACTTTGTTCAGCTGCCTAAAGAAATAATGAAAGATCATATTTACTGCATAAAGATGTTACATTTTGATGACATTTTTCCTTCTCAAGTAAAAAAGAAGCACTTTGTTTTCCAAGTGGACTGATGATGGTATGAGAGCAGAGGAAACTAAAGTGTTAAATACAATAAAAATCAAATCTGTTGTTCCCCATGATTATTCTCAAATCACTAAACTAAACCTAGTTGAGTATGGTTAGTGTCTGTTTATTACAGAAAAGGCTATATAGGAATTTATGTTAGAAAAGCTCGTTTAAAATAATAAAAAACCCCAAAAAGATTTCTCTCAGAAATTCAGGTTCTGTAAAATTCCAAGGTTTTTTTGGAGATCATGTCAATCTTGGAAAAAAACATATGTAGGGAAAAAAATTAACAATTAATAACTAGAGTCCCTCAGCTTTTAAGTTGAAGAGAATTGTGATTTTCTTTCTTCTTTTGAATGATGTTTTATAAAGAATATACATGAATCTGCACTATAATATAGAACCTTTTTAATAGTTCTAAATTCAAATAGAAAAAAATCAGAGTTCTTATTTCAAATTTGTTTTAAAAAAAGTCTTCAAAATTTCCTTACTGACATAAAAATATATTTGGAAAAAAATGCTGGGTTTTGTGCAGAATGTAATCTCTGGTTTCTCAACGGTTGATGTTTCTCAACCATTAGCTGGTACGAATGAAACACCTGAAAAATTATGCAGGATACAGGTGATCAAATGCTATTTCTCTTCTGCTGCTGCCAGCAGAAGCAACAAAATCCTTTGTTCTAGGTTACAAGAGAGGTGCTGATGCTCCAAGTTCCTCAGCTTCATCACCAAATTAATGTCCCTTGCAGGTGTTGCTGCTGAATCACAGATTCACAGAATGGTTTGGGTTGGAAGGGACCTTAAAGATCATCCAGTTCCAACTCCCTAGAGTCAGGGACACCTTACACTAGACCAGGTTGCTCAAAGTCCCATTCAACCTGACACTGGATGCTTCAAAGCATCACTGAAGGCAGTCATTTTTTCAAGGAGTGGAAGACAGCTGAGGGCAAACCAAACAGATCAATGCCCCAGACTCATCTTGAAGCTGGGCTTAAGTATATACTTTTACACACAAACTAGCTGCCATGGAAAAGGGGCTGTTCTTCAGGTTGCTTTCTTTTTTCTCCAAATTCCTGTTTGAAGGGTCGCTGTGCAACTTAAGAGACATTGAAATAATTCTTGCAGTACTTACCTTTTGCCCAATGTGTCCAGTTAAGACACTATCAGCTACAGAAGTGTTTCCCAAGCTTTCTACAATGTCAATTCCAAAGTCTTTGCAAGCATAAATCTGGAAATTTTGGAGTTCAAGGTTGCTGCTACTGAAAATCTATGTAAAAACATAATAAAGGAATAATAGTTAGAAAAATGAATATGATATATAATTCTGTTTTACTTACAATATAATAGTCAGGGAAAGTGCAAAAAGTGAAAGTGTTGAATATGTAGTTTAGTATTTAAGCATCTCCCCTTAATTTCTTGCTTCTGCTTTTAATTAAAAATACAAAATTCTTTATATTCTGCCAACTTATTTTTGTGTTAAAAGAGAAAAGGAACAGTATGCAAGAAAAATCAAAACTGAAAGTCAGTAATAGATAAGGTAAAAGTGCTTTATTTTTGGGGTTTATTATTGGGAAAAAAAAAAAAAAAAGGTAAAGATGTTAATGTTTGTAACAGAAAGATGCCTTGAAAATAACCAGAGGTATTGCTTGCAGTGATCTAACAGCAAGAAAACTGTTCCTAGTGGGAGTCCATGGAAAGAAGCAGAATGTTATTCATGTATGCTAGGTCAGTAACATAGAAAAAAATCACAAGCTATATGAAGAAAAACACGAAAACAAAACTGCAAAACATCTTTTCATTTTATTTCTTTTCATAGAAATAAGCTTTTCCAAAAAGACAATACACCAGCCTGAAAAAAAAAAAAAGCCCACACTGAACAATTAGACACCTTCGAAAGAAGAGCTGTAAAATGGGTTAGACTATAAAACATGCCTTACAGAGAAACACATATAATCTGTTCAGGTCATCAAACAGGGGTTAAAAGGATTACAGCCTCCAAACACTGGGAAGAAAATATCAGATAATAAAGCACGGTGTGGGTTTTTTAATCAGTCATAGGAAGAAAATCTTCCCTGTGAGGGTGGTGAGGCCCTGGCACAGGGTGCCCAGAGAAGCTGTGGCTGCCCCATCCCTGGCAGGGTTCAAGGCCAGGCTGGACAGGGCTTGGAAAAACCTGGTCTAGTGGAAGGTGTCCCTGCACATGGCAGGGGGTTGGAACTGGATAAGCTTTAAGGTCCCTTTCAACCAAAACCTTTCTATGGTTCTATGATTCTGTGACGGTGGGCTACAATTGCTGTAAAATGAAGGTATGTAAATTAAAACAACAACAACAACAACAACAAAGAGAAAATTTTTAACATGGGGGAAAAACATCCCATGGACACCATTAGCCATATGAAGGTAACAGATCCTCTATCAAATGCAACCTTTAAGAAGAGCTCATATACACTGAGAGAATTTTTTTGGCTGCATGATTTAGTGGAAGGAGTCCTTGCCCCATGGCAGGGAAGTTGGAACTAGATGATCGTTAAAGTCCCTTCTAACCTAAACCATTCTATGATTCTGTGTTTATACTGGCAGAAAGATGCTAGCTGCTTAGAGAGGACACTGGATGCTGCTGAAAGTAGCACTGATTCTGCACTGAAGCAGTAAAAACTCACACAAATTGTGTTTCTGGCCTAATCACCAAACTAGAAGCCTTCATCTGAGGGACATGGACACATACAAAAGCTGATGTGAGTGTAGAGGTCATATACTTGTAAAGATCTTGAGCATTGCAGAGGACAGTCAGGACAAATGTACCTGTGCTCCACCTTGGCAGCTCCAGGCTCTGAAGCTGCTGAGCTGAACAGGTCTGTTTGGGCTGTCTGGCAAATACTCTGGGTACACGAGCAACCCATACCTGTTTAGGAAAGAAAACAAAAGGAGGCTGTTTCTTTACAGTACCTGCATTCACGAGCAGATTTTCCTATTAATCATTTCAATATCTAAAATCTTACATCTGTAACAGTTCTCTGACTCAGATTTTACCATTTAATCCAAAATCAAAACCTGGTGGATTGCAATATTTATTTTAGAGGTCTAAGCATGCCAGAGAGGCTCATGAGCTTTCAATCAGCATCACCTTCAGATAAGCCTGACATGAATCTGGACAAATAAGGTTTTTCCATATCTTGGATTCCTCCAACTTGGTGTGTATCTTTAAAATGCATTTTCCTGAATGCAACCCTTGGTTTGACCTTCTGTGAGATTAATATCCAAATTTCCTGAGAATTTCGGTGACTCTGCCCATTGACTTTAAGTAAAATTTATTTTTTTACTATTGTTTCTCTTTTAGGGAAGTACAGGCAAAAGCTCTAGTAAACTGCCATTCCTGGATGCTGCAGGAATAACTGTTCTATGTAATGTTTGACATCCAAACAGCACCTTTTATGCCGCTGGACTACAAAGTGATTAGTCACTTCAATCTACTTAGAGGCCAAATTCTAATAGCTGAGTGTTCATGCTGCTATGATATAAAGCATCTTGAGGTAAGAAACAGCACTCCAGGTTGTATAAGCCAGTGTCAAGTCTCTGATGGTGGCATGAAGATGCTCAAAGAGGAGTGTAATAAGGAAATCATGTACCTGTTCTCCTGAGTGCCACCCTCTTCAGATCAAAATGTCTGGTATACTTTAAAATGAGCTTTCAATTCAGCACATGAGCACATGCTTTAGTGCTCTGCTGTTAAATGGTTGATGAGGAAATGTGCTAAATGTAGCACCTTAAACTACAACAGGATCATTTAAACGAGGTGGTAAATTGGAGGAGCTTGTTAACAGCACAGGGAAATAGTGAAAGTTAACGAATTGGGCTTGTGCATTGAAAATTCTAGGAAACCATTCATGATCAGTCCCTGAAAAACAGCCCAGCCATATGCTATTAAACACTGATTCTGCTCTGCTGTGGCGAACTCTGCTTACAGGACAGGAAGCCCTAAAATCATGAAAATTAGGGGAAAAAAATCCTGAAAGGAGGGGAAAAGCCTTTTCTGGTCACCACTGCAATTAACATTAACATTACTACGCACTGAAGGAAAATCTCTTTAACCAGAAATCCCCAAGTACCTTGTGCAGGAATGAGCTACATTCTCACTGAAGGATAGGAGAGGCATTTTGGATGGTCCCTCAGGGGAGAGATGAAACAAATAGCCATACCCAGAAGCACACACTGTGTTACCCTGCAGAGAAACATATGTGACTATGAAAAAAGTTTACCACAGATTTCTGGAAATTAAAATAAACTTAAGAAAAAACCATATTAAAATTGCAGCTGAAATCCATTCAAAGTCTGGTAAGTCTGGCTGATAGAAACCGGTACCTTGCTTCTGTGTCCTCAGTCTTGTCCTGTTTTACTCTGTCCCTGGGCCAGTCTTCAAAAAAAAACTGTTATCAAGAATAGAAACAACAGACAATTTGTTTCAATAGAAACAAATGGCAGAAAATTTCCCTGTGAGGGTGGTGAGGCCCTGGCACAGGGTGCCCAGAGAAGCTGTGGCTGCCCCATCCCTGGCAGGGTTCAAGGCCAGACTGGACAGGACTTGGAGCAACCCAGTCTAGTGCAAGTGAGATATTTGAGTTATATACAGTGGGTTAGGAGCTTTTCTACTGTAGGGAAATAAACTTCTCTTACCTGATTCATTTGGACATCAGCCAAACCTAGATGGTTTTGGATGGTGCCCACAGCAATGTTTTCACATGCACATCTGAGCACAGACCTTCTCACCTACCTTAGATGTGTAAAAATTTTATGCTGAAGTCCAGACTGAAAATAGGCTCCCTTTCCAGGAAAAAAATAAGGCACATGCAATTCTTCTGTGCGAGGCAGAGGGCAATTCTTCTGGTCTATCCTTAGATAAGACCAATTGTTCTCTGGAGCTATCCAGTTCTCCAAGAGGACTCTAAGATGATCTTTCTTTCAGCTATAAGAATATCTTGTTCTCTAAGATCAGGACTGACACCCATCACTGCCATTCATAGTCACTGGACAGTGTTAAAACACTAGTGACTTTTTGGTCCCTTATAGTCCAAATCAAAGCTGAGCCTGGTGACCTAGAGGAGAAAGCCTCCATATACGAGTTACTTTCTTCTGATCCATCCAAGTGTGTTCCCTGCAGTCGTGATCTCTGACATCTGTCAAGCAACAAACTATCAATACCCAAAGCACTGCTTTGTCTGTCCCCTGGTAAAACTGCTGCTTTTTCTGAAAGCACAGCCACAGACCCTTTTCCTTTAACAAAATACTTCTGCAGTCCAGTCACATTATTTGCAGGATCTTTTACTTGTGATTCCAATCCCGCATTCTACAGATGATTCATAAGGAAAAACCTGCATATTTATTCACCCAGCTAGTGGCTGGAGGGCAGGGGTTTTAGGCAAGCAGGGAATTTTGTGTGGAAATCAATTCTTTGTGGAAGTCAGTGCATTACGAATGTCCATGCAACCAAAATTCCAGAGAGAAATTACCTCCTAGAACATGCCAAATATCTGCAGGTATTCATTGCAAGTCAGTAAAATAAAGTGGCTGATGTTTAAAGAGTCTCTTAACTGTACAACACTGCTAATGTAAATATTTCATGAATTTCTTTCAGATAGCCAGGACTCAAACTGTTGACATTAAGGATGACATTAAAGCTCTGGAGAGTGTGTCCAGCACCTCTCCCTTAGTTTCAAAACCTGTCAGGAATGCAAGTAGTACCCCCAATGGGCTCTTTTCAATGTGTGCTCACCTTGCAGATGGTTTTAGAAAAGATCTCAGTAGGGATGAAATGCTGAGGAACAATTGACACTGAACAGATGCAGCCTCCCCTCCTTAGTACTGTGGAGAAGGGCTGGGTTGGGTGATACTGGGAAACAAACTCATTTGTCAACAGTGTGACCATCAGTGACTCCTCTGACACAGAAACACAGGCTGGTCTCCATCCTGTTCATTCATTTAAGCTGTTTCCTCATACTCGACACCACAGCAAGAAAGGAAAGGGAGGATATTTGTTGAATTTCTTAAACCCAGTCTGTATGTTGTTATCTGCATACTGGCTCTGGGATTTAAGGGCATTGAATGTTTGTGAATAGGAAGCTACTACGAAAGGTCCAAGACCCAGTGGGTCCAAGAGAGCCAAGAGGAAAAGATAAAAAAACATTTTCTATTCCTGCACACAAAATGAAAACCAGGGCTATAGGGCATGCATTTCAGTGACAAAAGAGCCAATATCAAAGAGAAGCATCTTCAGTTCTTCATGCTGCTACCATTTAAAAAGCAAGCAACCAGGCTACTAAACAAATTGTATTAAGACACTAAAAATTAATAACCATAGTGGCCCGGCTAGCTCAGTCGATAGAGCATGAGACTCTTAACCTCAGGATCGTGGGTTCGAGCCCCACATTGGGCGCCAAAAAGAACTGTCGTGGTTTAAGTTCCTAACCCCCCCCACGCAGTTTTCTCACTCACTCACTTCACTCTCTTTCTTCCCTCAGTCCCAGGGGTAATGGGGAGGAGAATTAAAAGAATGCAACTTCCACAGGTTGAGATAAGAACAGTTTAGTAGCTAAGGTATAACACAAATCACTATTGCTACCACCAGTAATAATACAAGAGAAATACAAGGAAAGAATACAGCTGCTCACCAAGCCCAACCCAGCCAGTGCAACCCCAGCAGCGAACCCCTCAATGCACCACCACACCCTTCCGGGTCTCTGCTCTCCGTTTTCACATCCTGGGCATGACGTGCTGTGGTATGGAATAACCTCTTTGGTCAGTTTGGGTCAGGTGTCCTGTCTCTGCTTCCTCCCGGCTCCCCCTCCTCCCTGGCAGAGCATGAGGCTCAGAAAGTCCTTGGCCAGACAAAACACTACCAAGCAGTAACTGAAAACACTGGTGTTATCAGCGCTGTTCCCAGGCCCAAAATCGAAAACACAGCGCTGCACCAGCTACCAAGAAGGAGAAAAATGACTGCTGCTGCTGAACCCAGGACACTAGGGCTTCCATACTTTACTAAAAAAAAGAACCCTAACACAAACTAATCTTGTAATAACCATTTTCCACTTATACCATTTGATTATAAAATTTTATCTAACAGTCTGATTCACAAATGCATTTGAGAGCTTAAGTCAAATGGAAACCAGTGGGAACTGGGTCTCCAAATGTCTTTGCAGGCTCAGGTTTGAGTGACAGCTGTCCCAGTTTCAACACTGTTTAGGAGACCAATTTTCAAGGAAATTTTAGCTCTTCAGTCACCCATACAAATTTAGGCTCCCAAGTAAATTGAGTAGTTATGAAAACATTATTGAAGGACTCACCAATCAAGCACAAAACCTAACAATCACTTATCATTAAAATCTAGAGGAGGAAACTTCTATATTCCATTTCATGGCCTGGAAACCAGGGAATGAGAAGATGAGCCTTTCCCATTCAAACCTCCTTATTAAATTACCGAAAAGAAAATTTCCAGTTCTTGAGCCATTCAATCAGGTAAAAGGTGCTGAAACTCTGTAACATCATGATGCTGGTCCTGGACCAGTATCACTTGCATTTAGTGATTAATATTGTACTAAGAAAAAGTCCACAAGACACAATGTATTGCCTGGAAGAAGTGTGTCTTTTTCTCTTAATATCCATGTTCTTTCATGTCTTTTGTTGAGTGCTGCTAGGTGCTGGAGAACAGTAAACGCAGCTAATAGCAATTTTAAGCTAGGTAACTTCATATTTTTCTTTTGCTGCTGAAACACCTCAAATAGCCCACTCTGAGAGACTGATGACAATGAGGTTTATCAGCAACCCTTCAAGGGCCATCTGCTTTTCTGCCTTGAGTAGTACACCTCTGGAGAGCAGACTTAACCCCAGTGTTCAGGGATGCAGCCACAGATGCAGCTTTGGGGTTATCTGTGAAGACATGTGAACCAAGAGAGCTAAACAAATGTGCTAAAACCCAACCACAGTCAGTTCACACATACCCATAGAGGTAATTGAAGCAAACCTTTTCAAAAGCTGAGCCAATGGCAATTAAGTAGACAGCTCCAGGGTAAGTCAGTGCATGATAGTACAAAAGTCTGTGCTTAGCGGAGCTGAAATTCATGTGATTCTGCCTAGTTGTTGTTTTTTTAACCATATTTGATGGTCTTAAAAATGATAAATATGCCCTTGAGGGAACTGCAGAAAAGTTCTCTCCTTCCTCCTAAGTAATATTGTCTTCATTCTAACATAGGAAATGTATTGGTCTCTTTTTCACCTTCAAATTTAGGTGCAATTCTTTCCTCTTGAAACAGAACCCCAGGGGCAACTAGGACTTCACATATAGTTAATAATTGATTTGGTTTCGGTGGGTTAGTAATAGAACAGGTTCGGATTTATTTTTTTAATGAAAATGTGCATTTTTCACAACTGAAACTGTGCTCAGAAAGGTCAGTTTCAATGAAATTCCAGATTTAAAATAGTTGAGAAGGATTAATGATTTCAAATAATTTTTTTTCCATGAAACACTTAAAAGTAACTCATTATTCTAAAATGCAAGAGAATTGAACAAGACAAAAAGTATGAACTAAAAGAAGGCATCAGAGAATTAGTGAATAAAAAAATTTTTATTGCACTTAACTTTTTGATGTGAAGGCTTTTTGAGAGTTCAATGCTTTGTCATTATTTAGAAAACAGAAGCTTCGTTTCTTTTAAAATCAATGTCATTTTCACAGAACAGGGTACACATTCACCTTCTCACCCTGAAATGCAAATCTTGGACTGTACCTAAGTTGTCATTTTATATCCAGAGAGGGCCTCATTTGATATAGCTGAATGTTCAAGTGCTTGTCATCAGTCTATTAAAATTGAGAAGATTTGGGTTTTTTTTTAATTCCAGAGAAGCTGAGCCTAAACATTTTCCCAGTTTTTATGAATCCATGAGTATTAAAAAATAAAGTATCCCAGGATGAAGGATCTCACTGCAATATTTTGTTCCACTCAAGTGTGGTAAAATTTTCAGCAATAAATTTGCCAGTGAATATAATTTATTTTGTAATATGCACTTATTTTAATATCCCATCACAAGCACAGTTTCTGACAGCTCAGCCAAGAAGGAAATGTTGTGTATATGATCTCCCAGATAAATGAATCTCCCTATCTTCCTAATATCTTTGATTAGGAAGGAAATGTTTCTTTTTATACCTGTACTTCATACCTTGATGTGGTTGGCAGGAGCCCTGATGTAGATCCCTGCTGGTGACAGTGTCTCTATGTTGGATAAACCATCAGTTCCAGAAAGGCTAATCACTATGTTGTTATTGACACTGTTCCCCTCTTCCAGTCTCTCTCCTTTAAGAAAGAAATTAAAAAACAGCTCAACACAGTGGTGCCCAAAATGGAAAAGGAAAGGTTGTGCACTTCAGAAATGGCAGAAGCCACAATCAAGAGGTGATCAACATTGTAATCATGATAAAAACTAGTTTCTGACACAAAAAGCCTAGAATTTAACAAGATAAAAACAATCAGGGAAAGTAATACTATAACACGTACTCTACAAGGAAGCAACAGAGACAGCGATTCTGCAATTCAACATGCACAGGGCCCTGTACCAGGTGCTGTATATGAATACAACACCAGACATACTGTACAACAGGTTTATGGAGAAATTGATAAAAAGGATACTATAAAGCACATTTACAATTGGCAAAAGAGAGATTCATAGTGGGGAAGCAGCTCACCTATGCACAGCACACACAGGTCTGCTTCTGGCAGTTCTAGAATTAAAAGTCCTATCTGTCTGTCTGTTTCATCTCCTGTGTCTCCATCCACTATCTTACTTACTTGTTAGAAAATTTCTAGATAGACTTTAAAGCACCTGGTACAGCTCTGCACACAAGTGGGAGGTTTCAAAACAATGAAATATGAGAAGATAAAGGAAAAATCAATCAATCAATTAATCACACAACTCAGAGCCATGGAGGTCCCCCAGGTCTAGTAAAAGTCCTAAAGTAAGAAACAATTATAATAATTAAAACCAGAAATATCTGTTTAAACTACACCATAAAAAAATGTGCCACCAAAGAGCGAAAAGTGAACGGCCCCATACAAATCAAATCCAAACTAGGAGACATCAACACAACTCCTGCTACTCTAGTGTTTTGGAAGCAAAACACAAAGAGGAACATCTCTGTTTGTCCCACACTAGGAGCAAAAAATACCTATTTAGTTTTGTTTATCAAACATAAATTATTATCTGCAAATATACCTGCTCAAGTTCTATTCCAAGTATAGATCCCTTCTCCAATCATTATTACCCCAAATGTAAGCTACTACACAGGAAACCCTATGTCCCTTGTTTTTGGTGGTGTCAGTAATTATTTTTAGCCTTCTTTTCTGCCTTCTGAGCCTTTCTCCAGTTTTGGAACTAGACTCATTTAGGAAATATTTTCTTTCCAGGCTGTATTTACTACAAACACGGCCACTACCAGAGCATGAACAGGATCCTAAAGCAGTCCTTTTGACTGCAATGTAGGTTTTTGAGGTGACATAAAAGGTATTGGCTTCCAAGCTGAGACCTGGTGTGTCAATTAATTTTAAGCCCAGAGCGACTTTTTATGACTGTCTTGCAAACCTCCTGAAAATAAGGGGTTTAGATGAAATCACTGAGGGAGTCCAATTCTGGTGCTGCAAAGAGTCAGCTATAATAAATATTCCTTCACAGGCAACAAAATGATATATAAATGCATCCATCAGACCCTCTGGAGCTGCTGACAGTGAAGCCATTAAAGACATTTGGGGATAAGGTGTACTTAGGCTAAAACCTCAGTGGAAACATTCAGTTCAGCCCACAGTCCTTTAACTCAGACACATGTCCTAGCACAAGTGAGCCAAGGCATGCTGGCATGTTGGAGATCTTGTTCTGCTTCCCCAGGGCCACGGGGGCTCTCTGCATCACCTTGGGCAAGTAGTTGCAACTCTTTGAGCCAGCTCTCTCAATCTGCAAGATGTGTATGATCTCTCTCATCTAATAGTCTCCTCTGCTTAAATCATAATCTGTCACTTCTCATTACATTTATACACAGGACCTAGCATAGGCACTCACTGCATGTGTAGAAATGCAGGATCAAGACTGAAGGCTTTTTTTCCCCCCCTCTGTTTATCTTAAAATTGGTCATTTTTATCCCATCTCTGATGGAAAACAAAAATTGAGCTATATCTTTAGGTATTCAGGCAATGTGAGATCCCAGCAGAAGATGCTGCAAGTCAGTCTCCTGATGGTTAGTTAGGGGAAATATTTTGTTGTTTAACATTTTTGTTGCTCCAAGCTCCCATTTATTAAAGTGCTAAATCCTCTGCTTAACTTTCAACTTATGCTTTCACTCCATTATCTTCTATGTCAAATGACTGAAGCTAAAGGTAAGTATGCTCTTAAATGCTTAGCTGAACTGGAGTCTTAAATATTGCATAATGGTGCTCTTCCAAAGACTAAGAATCAATTAACTAAAAAAAAAAAAAATCACTTAAAAAAAGGATCCAGATAAAGTAAAAACTGACCTGAGGAAATAGAGAGTGTATGGTTGAATGTAAACAGCTGCAAGAAGTTGCCTGTGGAATCATGGCAGCTTTATTCCAGATTCACCAATACCAGAAAATGCAGATGATGTGATTAAAGATCTCAGGGTGCAGTTAAGGATCTGCTATTCTTTCCTCCAAAGGCACTTCATGAAAATGAAAATCAGCACGTGTTGTTGTTACATGTATTCATATTTTCCTACTTCACTTACCCAGCAGAAGCCCATGGCCTGAAATGTTATAGAAAACATTACTATCCACATCAAGGTTTGAGATCCCAGTCAGACGGAGTCCTTGTCCAAAGGAGCCCAAAACACAACAGCCACGTATGTAAGAGCCTGGAAAGAAAAGAGTGCTGTGAGCAAAAAGCACAGTGTAGCTTGAGGGTTGAGAAAGTTTCATACTAGCTCTTCATTGATGATGTGCAATTAATCCTTTTGGCTTCAGCTGGCCACCTCTACTCATTCTAACAATTCCAACAGTCAGGAATTGCTGAGATGGGCACAGTAGGGAAGAGGGACCTTAAGTACAGAAACGGATTAATGGAGATGGCCCACTATTAGGAAGGAAGAGGAGATCCAGTGAAAGGAGAGAGTAAGATCCCACAGTCGAAGTACGTTATGAGTTGACTGAAGTTATGGATGGTTGAAGTGGGATTGAAGGAGAGGAGGAACATCTCAGAAGGGCAGTGAGCACAAGGCAGGAATTTTGTATGCCTTTTCTAGCCAGGAATGGTGACATGCCCACTGTACTCCAGGATCATGGCCAGTGCTGCCTTCTGACAGTAGGAAGCCAAGATCCTCAGACAGTGGCAAACATGGCATAGGAAAGGCAAAAAGGTGGCTTAGCTGGAGACAGAAGCCCTTAAAACATCATTCAGTCCACCTAATTTGCTTCTACAACCACCAGTCTTCAGAGCCCTCATTGCCACATCCACAGGGATGAATTTTGCACTTATCACAGACAAAATCAAAAGAACTTAATATGTTCCTTAATCTTCAGGTGACAGAATTAAATTTTGGTCTAGGGAACCACACAGCCCAGAGCCACCTCTGGGCTCCCTCACAGTACATTAGCTCATTCATTACCAGAGCTAAAAGTAGCATGCCAACTCAGAGGTGTGGAATAAAAATGAAATATTATTTTAGGAAGAAGCTGTCCAGAGATGCAAAGGAACTAAGGTACCTTAAACACTCTATCATGTTTCACTTGGACTTAGACTACAGATGAGTTTTTCTTATGTTTACTAATCCACTTCGGCATCTGACCGGGGAGCTGAGCAGGTTTTGAGGACATCTGCCCCAGCTTTAGGCAGGAAAAGGTGAACATGTGAGATCATTCAGGCCTAACTCACCTGTCATCTTTGCGCTGCCAGCAACAGTGAGGGCACTGAGGTGCTGCCGAAACGCTTGGCCCATGTGGCGGAATTGGACCCCTTCGACCTGGAGCCGACTTGCCTCCCCCTGGAAGGCCTCCACAACCAGGATGGCCCCCAGGTCCCGAGCCCCCAGCAGCCTCTCGCTTCGCTTGTACAGACACCTGGAGCCACCTAGAACGCAACCAGGTGCGAGCTGTTAGTGTTACTTCTCTGTTGTGACCACAGGATGTGCAGGGTGACTCAACATGTACATGGGACCCCGCACATTGGCTCAGTAAGATCTCCAGCAGTGATCTTAAACATGGGACCAAAGACAAATAGCCACAGGCAAGCGTATCAGATACTCCCTTTAAATACCCTCATGGTTCCTTTCCTAAGAGTCTGGACATTTTTAGAGGAACATATATTAAAATCAGCAGGAAGCTGTGGTAGTTTTATGCCTTGGAAAGTTTCTTGTGTTCAATTTTAAATAGTCCTATGCATGGGGATGATGGATTTGACATTGATTTACTGTGGGTGAGGTTCATGAAAAAGGGATTTGTCATGGATGTACTGAACTAAACTGAAATGAGAACATTTTGAAATTTCTATAAAACTCTTGCTATCCTGACTCTCCCTGCAGATGGATATGGAGCTTTTACTACCCCTAAAGATAAGCAAACTAAGTCACAGGGATAGGGAAGGCACTGGCATTCCTGAAAGACATCCGTCCACAGATGTGTGTGTAGGATATTTTGGTATGAGGGGATTCAAACTATGAATGAGCAACTTGGGCTTGTTCAGTGGAAGCACAGAGGAGATCTTATACTCCAGCACTGCCTGCTTATGCTCAGTAATGTTCATTTTTCTTTCAAAGAAGGTAAATTAACCACAAAAAACACTGCTCACTCATCTTCTGGTGACTCCTCTGAAAAAATCCTCCTGTCCTTTAACTCAAATAAAACCCTCAAACGGTTAGCATATTTCAGACTATATTTATGAGTTCCACAGAAAATGGACCATAAATCCATGAGTAATATAAGCAGTTGGCTGCTGGATATCAAATGAAGTCTGGTGTCACAGTCTGAAAGCCCAAGGCATTTTATTTTAAAGGAAACCTTACACCTGGGTTGCCAGATAACCTAACTCTCCTTAAATTATAATTGCTGTGTCTGATTCTGGTTTTTCATCAGCTGGTGTAAATCAGGAAGCCACCTGTCAAATTTCATGGTGTTTCATACAGGTAAAACTAAAGAAGAACAGAGATACCAGACACTTGTTACTATATGCTGCAAGAATCCATCACCTGTTGTTTTTTCTTGGTATACCTAAACAACATCTTAATATTTTACACTGAAGAGTACAAACAGCATAGGGCTGTTTTGTTTTTCCTTCTTAAAGTGACGTAATAGTAAACACAATTAAAAATTTAATGTATTATGTACACTGAAACATGTTTTCAGAAGATACTTTCTTTTCTACACCCTTAGGCTCAGGCAAAATTAAAGGGTCTTTCCCAAGATGACTTGAAACAACAGTGTGAAAATAATACATCTGAGATATTACCATGAAAGGGAGCTCAGCTCTCGAGATTTCACACTTCAATGTCAAACAATGTTTGGAAAGAAAAACTCTCTTTGCTGGCATTGGTATGTCTCAATGTTATGCTATCAAGAAAGAGTTCTAATACACAGTGGTACCACAATGTGATTTTAATGGAGCTATTCTCCTTCTCAGTACATTTATGTGAGAAAAGACCTCCTCACCTCTTGCAATGCCTGCTTTTACACACTGTCTGAGATGTGACATCCTCTCCATCGTGACATTTCCTTGAACAACAACCCTTCTGCTAAGCAGTGCCACCACAGCACTCGAAGGCAGACCTTGGCCATTCGCCCATCCTTCTCCAATACTGTGGGAGTATCTAAGGAAAGACACAAAAAAATACACAAATGCATCTGCACCTGCCAGGTGACAATAATGATGTTTACCCTAAGTTTATAACTGCAGTTGCCCAAATTCAGAACTTGTTTCAATCATTTTCTTTCTATGGACTGTGTCACATCCACTGTGTTTGCATATATAGGCTAAATATATTTTTCTTGGCTGATGTTTACTTTCATCTTTTTGTCTTTCAAGCTCAGAAATTTTCCTTAGATTATGTATGTTTTCAACAAAATATTTCAGCCTTTGAATTTTCTCCCCAGAATATATTTGTGTGAAAACCATCAATACTTTTTTTCCTCAAGCCCCAAATATTCCTGGAAATTATACCATTAATCTTCCTGAGCATTGGAGTTTGTTTGCTTCCAAAGAGTGACACATTTCAACACCTGGGCTCCAGGTGATAATGAGATGAAGTACAGTTTGTCCCAGATCTCTAGCACAGAAGACAATGAGAACATAAGGCAGTGAAACTACCACTCACTGGAAACTTGGAAGCAGTATTTCCAAGCTGAAGTCATTCAGTTTGAGTGTGCTGTTAATCGGCTTAAGAAAATCAGTCAAAAAGGGATGATATATTTTTTCTTTTTTAACAGAAGTTGGACATCTTTGTTAAAAAAATACACTTTCTCAAGAAATGACAAAGAAATTTCTTTGTCAACCCTATGCTGAGGCCACTGGACTTCACTCATCATCAGTGTTTCCTGCTTCAAAGTTTTTCTGAGTTTATGGTAATGATACAGAATTTAACCATAGTCAGAAACATTCAGGATTGAGCATCCAGTAGCTTTAGGCAGAGCAAGGAACCAAAATATCTCTGACCAGTTTTGTTAAAGGGATTTATATAGTTATTATGTCCCACAGGAAATGGCAAATCTTCACTTTGACCAAATTTTCCCTGATTTAGTGTAGAAATCCCCTTGGCCCTTGAAAGAATACCTGAGTGGTGATCTAAGGTACAGCTCTGTGTTGTTTACAGACTCAATAACAGCCATTTCTTCTTCCTGCTGCTCATCTCCATGGCCTGTCCTTCCCACCACTATTTCATCACCAGGCTGCCAATCGACAGGTTCCTGGAGCACTAATCGTGTGTCATTAGCATGAGCTGATGATTTCAGGTGTGTGAAAGATACTTGGGGCATCCAGCCTCAAAAAAGAAAGAAAAACATATTAAAGAAAGTCAATCAACATCAAAAACCAGGAGCGACATGCTTAGAAATCACTGCCTCATTTGGATCATCCCATAGTCATTCATTTCTTTCTGATGCTGTGTAAGAACAGATTAATGCTAGGAAAGAGGGTTTGTGCACGTCTGCTTGGATCAGAAATGCAGTGTTTTCCAAATGATATCTTCATTTCGTATCTTTTTTCTTTATTGGTCCCAAAAACAGTTGAATAAACATGCTCAAAATAAGTTTGCTCAGCCAGAGGTTGCTCATTTGAGGAACACCCTCTTCTTAAGAATCCTTCATAACCAACAGAAAAAAAACACTCTCTGCAGGGACCATCATCCATCTCTGAGTGAAAAAAAAAGCACTTTGAATTATCAGCTTCTCCAGTCAAGTGTCCAAAATTACATGAATCTAGACCTACCAGCAATTAGCTTTCACAAACACAAATGCTTCTGTTAGCAACATTTACGTAACATGCATAGACAAATATCACTACTTTCAAAAACTTTGAGAGTGACTACAGATTGCTCAGCTAGCAGCATGAGGTGTTCTTGACACTGTCTCCACTGGAGGATCCAAAATAAGGGGTCATTTTTTGAAATCATGAGTTAAGCGAAGGATAAAGAAAAGATACTTTTACCAAATCTTGGACAACCGTAGTAGTTAAAGCCCAGCTGGCAATCCAGAACCACGTAGCTGTTAGCTCACTCCCCCACTTTCTCCCCTCGCTCCCGGAGGGATGGGCAGGAGAATCAAAAGAATGTAATTCCCACGAGTTGGGATAAGAACAGTCCAATAACTAAGGTATCGCACAAACCACTACTGCTGCCGCCAATAATAATAATGATAAGGGAAGTAACAAGGGAAGAAAATACAACCACTCACCACCCGCCGACTGACCCGAGCGGTGATCTAACCCTTACGGGTAACTGCCCCCAGTTTATACAGTGGGCATGACATGCCATGATATGGAATACCCCTTTGGTCAGTTTGGGTCAGGTGTCCTGTCTCTGCTTCCTCCCAGCTTCCCCTCCTCCCTGGCAGAGCATGAGACTCAGAAAGTCCTTGGTCAGTAAACATTACTGAGCAACAACTAAAAACATTGGTGTTATCAGCGCTGTTCCCAGGCTGAAAGCCAAAACACAGCACTGCACCAGCTAGTAAGAAGGAGAAAAAAGACTGCTACTGCTGAACCCAGGGCACCAATGCATTATTAAAAAAAAAATGTTTGGGAATTAAAAAACCTCCCTCATTTTTTCCACATCAGTTTTCATTTTAAAAATAAGAAAGGCAAAAATGTAAAAACTACACTATCTTCCTTAAAAAAAAAAAAAGAAAAGAAAAAGAAAAAAGAAGAAAAAGAAGTAGGTGTTTCGTGTGAACAGAATTTCCTTTAGCCTATTTCATCCTCAAGTGGAAATAACAAAACAACACACACTATTTTAAATGTTTTAACTTTTGGGGGCTTTTTCCAGAAAACTGGAATCTCAGAAAACACTGCTAAACCATATTTTTGGTGTGGCCTTGATCTGGCCAGACCAGAAAACACATTTTCAACCTTAAGGTGGAGTGAAGGACCCTGGGGATGAGATACAGGTTTGGCAAGCAGTGTGGATAAGGTCAGCAGGATGAGAAGCCCCTGCATCAGCAATCTTAGGCCACCACTGGAAGGCAATAGCAAGGCTGAAACTGCAGTTTTCCAAATTTACTCTTCTTCAGTGGACATACTACCAAGCCTGTATACAACAAGCCCCAGCAATGAAACATCTTGCCATTTCACTCTCCCTTTTACACTTCTTCCCTTTACACTTACTGAAGTTTGTTTTAACTCCTGACATTGCTTGTTCCCTAACGGGCTTTGGAACAGATTGCTCCAGTGAGATCCAACACAATGAACACCATCAGGGGAGAGTATGTGCCTCATACACCTGCCTTTAGTATATTTTTCCTTCCATCCTTTGCAATAGATCATAATTTACCTTTAGCCCACAGCAAGTTACTGTCCTCCCTGGCTGTACTATAGAAAAGTAATAACACCAGAAATCACTGAGGTAGAAGTTGCATCCAATAAATCATTTTCAAATTATTTTAAACAAGCCTCTCTCTCTCCATATCTTGTTTCACTTTCTTGTTGCTTATAGTCTGGTGTTCCAATTCTTTCCTTAATGAAGATGGAAATTAGGAGTGGCACCCACAAGTCAATAAATTCACAGCAGAATGACAGAAGGAAGAATCAAGACTTTAGAATCTGTCATCTTGAAGTACATTTGAGCACCTGCTCTGTGTGTCATGATGCTCATCTAAACCTAGCTGAGATACCTCTGGCTTATTATCTTTTCTTTTTTCTTAAATCAGACTTGAAATTTCTCAACCTACAGCTAAATGAATCTCCCAGACATCCTTCACTTAATATGCTTGAGTTTGTATCATGGAACTGGTTTGGAATGCATCAAATGGATTTCCTTCAGATGAAACTAACGCAGAAGCTGTAATCTAGTAGGACATATAATACACTTCAAGTGTTAATGGAACAAGACTGGAATTGCTCTACAGTAGCCCCCAAAAATACACACAGTGTGGACCATGCATCCTCATCACCTACATCATTTGCTCTACAGATCTGCTTTTATTGGGACACCCTGTTTTCTAATGTAGATATAGCAGAAGCCCACCTTGCCATGTTCATAAGCACAGACATCAAAGATTTTTCCTGTGAGATCTCATCCTCAACACAGCTTTATCCTGCTCAAAAAACCCCTCTCTTGGTGTCAGCCTATGTGAATTCTTTTACTAGCAGCAGTCTCATCATCTTTATTCATTTACCTTCTTTCATTGAGTGATCCTAGTGAATTTGTAGGACCCACATAAAAGCGAACTGACAGCAGCCATCTGCATGTTGAGCAGCAGACAATTTTTCTCCATCTCTGGACATTTTGTTTATAGCACTGATTTGTGTGCATATGTTAATGTGTGTTTGCGTCTGTGGCCAGACACACAACTGACTCCCATTGTGTACATCTGTCACACATATACTACAGCAACACTGCTGGGCAACAGTTCTTGTCATTAAGAGGTGCAAACCATCTTTCAGCATTCAAAATATGCTCAAATAGAAAAGGCTTGTTTCAGACTGTTCTCCAAGCTGTGAAACAAAATTTTTAAAGAAAATATCGTCAAGGGTTTTTCTTTTTTTATTATTTCTCCTAAAAGAGGAGTATTCAAGGTACCCAAACACACACTTTTTTTGTTTTCCTTCTTTCTTTTTTTTTTTTGTTTGTTTTGATTTTTTACAGTACTCCCTTTCTCCCATTTCACAGTTTGTTTTATGTTTTTCCTGATGACTCATGTGGGGTGATGCACAGGTTTTGGTCAGTGATACTTCTCTCATCCAGTCACCAATGAGAGACCATAAGTGAGGCTTCTTTGCCTTTACTATAACATATTCCTAGCCCTCTTTTAGGTGGGATCCTATCATATACCCAAACAGAAATGTACCACAGTGTTCCTCAAGCAGTTATTATCCATTGGTGTTTAAAATCACCCATTCTCCTTTCTAGAAAAAAAAAATAAATAGAGCTGGTGAACATAAAATTTCACTTTTTTAAAGATAAAAAGTATACATAGCGACCTGCATCTCACATAGTTCAAATGATGGGAAAACACACAACCCCCTTGTTCTTCAACTTCAGTATCAAACAGGTTTAAATAAAGGTAGCCTGAAAAATAGCCCAACACACACCAAGCCCCTCAGTCATATCACTGGTGTCTGCAGTTACCTTGATTTAGTTTGAAAACTGTGAATTGGTATCAGGTCCTTAAACATGTCATTTTAGGTGGTCAGTTGGTCTCTAGCTGCTGCTCCAGAATGACATTGGTCTGACTACAGTCCCATGCCATATCTGCCAGACTTTCATAGATAACTTGGGGTATCCTGAAAGGGTGCCTGAAATGGTCCTTGTATTAACACTCAGGTAGCTGAACAGCCAAACATCTAGCAGACAGTCAAACCAAACTGCACTTTCTTGAAGAAGTTTCCAGGTCTCTGCTCACCTACCAGCAGTGGGCTGACTGGATAGGATACACCACTTTTCAGGGGCACTCATACACCCAGCTTCTAAACGGGGAAGTAAAACTGTGCTGACAGGACAGCACATTTCACAGCACAGATTCCTGGGAGGGAATGAGCTCCAGCTGAGAGACAACTTTCATTTCCCATAGGTCTTCTCCAGCTTTTTTTCCTTCAAAGAACCAACAGACTCTCTACAAAGATCATGAACTGCTAAAAATGGTTCCTTGAAACAAAACCCCCTGTCCCTGTGGTCTGGCTGCAAGACCACTTTCTGGAGGCTACAGAGACCTCTTTCTTGTTTCCCCTTGAAAACAAAGTCTATTTCAGATAAAGCATGCAGGATTCATAAAATAACCTTCAGTGATTAGGACTGGGCTGTGCAACAAGGTAAATAAATGACTTGTTTGAGAATAGAGGGTTTCAAAGACCAACAGCTGTGGTATAGTTAAATTATTTCTTAAATAAAGTACTGCAAGCAGAAACACTCAAAAGTGCTGAAAAATAGATGAATCTGTATGAGTCCTTAATTATTGAGCTCATTTTTAATAATTAACTGTTCTCAGACTGGAAAAAAAAAAAAAACAAACCACATTTTTAGACCTAAAGCAGAAGTGCCTTCATGTTCAAGGGGCAGGACAGAGCCTTTAGACTTGTAATGCTATTGCTGGCAAAGCAAGAATTGAAGATTTTGCTAAATGACTTGACAGAAACACTCGTTAAATACTGAGCAGAGCAGACCTGTGTAATCAAATTGCAAGGGACTAGAAATGCAAGGGACTTGGAAGGAAATTCCAAACTAAATTAATCACAAACTGTAGCACAAGGAACATATTGGCACCAGATCATTGGTACATGCTTCTTGTTAAAATCATGATGTGAAGATGCAGTCTTGTATAGACTGGCAAAATTATTAAGAACAAGGCAATTCTGATGTGTAAAATACCATTCTCTTTTCCATGTCAAATAGAGAAGAAAAATAGTGTAAATTGAATTCCTCATAGCACCTGCAGCAAAACATTTTCTAAACTTATGTAGGATACTATGTGGCTTCACTAATTGATTTCACCTAGTCCCAAGTAGGTCAACTGGAGATGAAGAATTTGACCTCTACAGAGGTCAAATTGATGTGATTCCTCTCAGAGTCACATCAAAACTCAGCAAACACAGCAAGGTATGTCAGGGCATACTTCTCTCCAAGGTTACAAGAAATTATGTCTACAGTATGCAAAGTGTGGATTGTACTAAACATTGTAGGTTTCTCTATCCCATTACAGGCATGGGAGAGTTGTCTCCTAATTCAAGCAAGATGATTAGGCAAGTCCCTAAAGGGACTCAGAAGCCCTTCAGTGGCTAAAAAGACGTGGAAATCCCAGCCACCGTGACTAATGGCTGCACCCAAAAATCTACAAGTTTCTTGGGAGCTGACATAACACACAGACCTGTGCTACCCTAATCATTGATCCTGTCCTCCCATTTATAAACCTAAGCACATGTCCAGCTTTTCTACCAGGTTCTCAGCACTCCAGAGCAGAAAGGGAGAGGGGGAGAGAGAAAAACAAAAAAGCAGTGGTATTGATCTCACACAAGAAAGGATGCTCCAGATCCCACTTTTCATCCCAGTGGGAAATTTTGCTTCAGACAAGACATCTCTTTTAAAATCTCTGTTTTCAGTTCATTTTACCCATTCCTTGTATATTTATGGAAAAAAAAAAACCAACAAGCACTTCTTGTGCAACACCATAAAATGTTTTCCAGCTTCTACCAGAAGAGAAATTTGTACTGACACTGGTCACCAAAGGACGTGCATAGTTTGTATCAATAATTTAGAATCATAATTATAGAATCATAATCATCATTATTTGTATTAAGAGAAGTCTTCCATGCTAGATGCTCTGCACATGCTATAGACAGACTTAACAGGAATCTACAACAGGACAATTTACAACCCATCAATCCAATGGTGACACATTTAGAGGGAGTCTTTAGGTCTCATTCTCCAACTCAGCCTCTGCCATAAGGCTGTCTTGTGGTGCTGCTGATTTTTCCAGTGTTTTCACATTTACTGGCCATAATATTCCAGCTTGCTTTGTTGCCAGAACAAACTGCTTCAAGATACTACAGTCCTTCTCTGGAGTACATTGAGCATAGTCATTCTTCTGCGTCTGATTTATCCTTTTGCAATCTGCATCCACAAATATGTCCATGTTCTTACTCCAGTGGCAGCCAGAAGGCATTTGAAACCTCAGATCTTACTAATGATTTCTCTAACCACCAGTTTGCACTGAAAGGAACTTTTGTCTTTTACACATTCCTATTCATTTAGATGAATTCCACCTCAAATCTTTCAGATGGTCCACGTCTAAGGATTTAGGTCATTAGATGGCACATTGCTTAGATGGAAAACAGATACCCCTGATCTGAAAACAAGACTTTTTGAAGTATATATTGTCACCTAATTTTAGATATCCAGGGAATATCCTAACTAAGCCTGATAGCAACCAGTGCGAACCACATCCAGAGTTAGGCAGAGGTGGAGAGTGTGGCTTATACATGGGTGTGTTGGTAGAAACTAGACTCCTTAGCTCAGTTTTAGGAGGGCTGGTGCCAGACCTAGGCCTGCCATGGGACCGTGTCTCTTTCTTCCAAAAAATTAAGTGTTTTAAACGATCTTCCTCTCCTGGCAAGGTACAGCTACAGCAGGCTTTGAACCCTTCTCCTCTGATAAACAGTACCAGGATCCGGCTGCATCTCGTCGTTACTCTTATTTACTGCAAATTAATTAACTAACTCAGTTACGAACACACTGTTTGTAGTGTTGACAAACTATAAAGCTCTTTTACACCTTTTGACAGTTTATTGGTGCTTTAAAGTTGAGGTAATGAGATCCCTTTATACCACAAAAGGAATTTACAAGCATGGCAGGGCTCAGACACACCATCTACTTACTGTGACTATATGAGTTATACTGCAGATAATCTGTCAATCTGTTGCAGCTACATTGTAAATCTTTAGTGTAAATGAGAATAAGCTCTTTCATTTTCCATGAACAAAACAAAAAGAAACAAGCGGTTTACATTCCCCCCAAAAATAAAAGAACTTTGCAAGAGACAGAGTTAAAAATGTAATTCAATGCATTATAGCTATGATTAAAAAAAGAAGTAAAAAACGCCCACCATCATATAGTCTCCAGCAATAAGACACAACACAATTTACTGCGGCATTTCAGGTGTCAGAGTGCCTAAGGAGTCTAACTTTCTCTCCACTGTCTGTCATAATCCCCTATTATTTCCTTTCCCCTACCAAAAATGCACTCCTTAAACTTAGCTTGGCCATTCCCAAAATTTCCAAATGTCAAAGTGACAAATGGCAATATAGCCATTGGAAATGCATACTTCAGAAAAGAAATTTTTTATAAATATATATATATTTAGATCCATGACAGAGACTTTCTGCTGCTACTGCTGCTTCAGTTAATAAAACAAACCGTAATAATAATAAAAATAATAATAATAATGTCTAAAGTTCCTTAAGTTAAAAGAAATAGAAAACCTTTTCCAGAAAGTCTCTTTACTCAGGATAGGGGTGCTGGTACAGCTTTTTATAGTCAAATAGACCTTAAAGCACCAACAAATTTGGATTTGATGATGACTTTTACAAAAAAATGTCACAGCTACCTCAACTGTTGCAAGTGACCAGTTCAGACACTGGCCATAAAGTGTAGGGAATCAGAAAAGGAAGAATGAGAGATGCTTCCATCTATTTTCATATGAGTTTAAAAAGATATGCCTAAACTGTGAGCCCTCAGTCCTCTGGACTTCAATGTTTCTGGCTTAGTTTTGCTGTCTGTTAATTTCAGTCCTAGGAATATTTCCTAAGCATTTGAACATTTCTAGCTTGTTTTGAAATGTGAGGAGTTTGGGATTTTTTTCCCACTATGCGTCATAGAAGACAGGGATGTCTCTGCCTAAAACTGGTAGATGTCTTTCCACCCCCATACAGTCCTGCAGGCCAAACTGATGTGTGTGGGCAGCTCCTTGGGAGATGCAGGCAGCCTTCCTGCTACTTCCTGACACAGCCAATGCAGAAAGTTTTTCATTCATGCCCTGAGGTAAAATAGGAGGTCCTTTCTAATTTACAATTGCTCATTAACCCTTAAGACACTCAAGAGTTTATCAGCTTTCTGACTACTGCACAGGCAAGGTACAGCAGCCTCAGTGATGGGCACTCAGGAGCACACTGGGTATTTTAAATTTGATCTGAGCATGGGCTCAAACCATAGCTCATCTGGTGTTCCCTTTGTGTGGGAGCAAACCCAGCATCAGGCACAAACTTTACATCAGCAATGGGCACACTGAGGCTGAAAATCTGGACCTACTCAGTCCCCTCAGCTAGGTCCCTATGCACAAATCCATCACGTGCCAGCTCACTTCTGGCACTGTTATGTTCCTGGCTCTGGAGAGAAGTACTTTGTGGAGAGCCTCTGATGTTGCAGACTGCTGGGGCAGGGACTGAAGTGCTGCTCTAGGCTGAGGTTGCTACCGCAGCCTGAGGACATGCCACATTTTCTACCATTTATTCTCTGTTCATGCACTGGGAATACACAGAGATCAAAGCTCAGCTTTTTAACATCAGGCTTTAACCGGCTTGGTGGCTCACTTATCTAAGGCCCAACGTATAGTCACAGCTTCGGTATCCCCATGACTTCTTCCACGTGTCATGCAAAATAAGGATGATGCTTCCCCGTTATAAGCTCTGGAGAATGAAATCCCAGTCTACAACTAGCCGTATGTGATTTCACTCAAAAGCCAAATGAGACCAAACATTCGGCAGTTTTGAGAGAATAAAGTTCCAAAATAAAGTTACTATTGGAACTATTACTTTTTTTTTTTTTTTTTTCACTAATGGCACTTCGGGGCCTAAAAGGTTTTGATTTATATCCTGCAAAATATTGCATCTCACTACTGTAGAAATGCTGATACGAAACAGATAAAACATTAAAAAGAATATACCGTGAAAGTCCAGGTGAAAGAAAAATGTCAGAGTTAAACATCTTTTCCTTCTCCCATTGGGGGAAAAAAAAAAGTCTGGCATCATCTGAACAAGAGGACAAAGTGAATAATTTTTATTTTCTCCAGCAGGAAATATCCTTGAAAGTGACCCCATCTTGCCAAATGTTTCCCTGTTGTGAAAGTACAGTTTGCACCTACAGCATTTCCAACTAAATGTTTTTGAAGGCACCCTCAAGAAAGCAAGGAGTGTCTTACTAAGGTGAGAAGAGCTATGTGATTAAACAGGTCTATGGAAACTCACATTGCTCTTTTCTGACACATTACATTGCAGACAAAATACCTTCCCTATGTGTGCTGTCCCATAAATGCAAACATTCCCAAACATTTACTTTCACCAGAGATTACCCAGTCACTTTAAGTCACCTGGGTTCCAGAAAGGAATCCCTGCTCCGTACCTGAAAATGGCTCACAACCCAAGGTGCCACCCAGGCAAACCTTTTTAAACTGACACCAGGAACAAACAGCTTCAAACACAGCAGTCAACTCCTGCTGTGAGCAACACACAGCTGTTAACATTTTGCATTATTGCCAGTTAATGTCCGGCACTGCCGCTGAACAAGACAGAGAATGTCTGCCTGCAGGAGCAGGTATGCAGGGCGGCGTGGCCATTTAAAAGTTAAGATCAGTTCGCTACATCCTTGGCATGCCATGAAAGGGAATGAGACACTCAGGGAAAGTGAAGAGAGCCCAAATGGAGGTTCTGTGCTCGGCTCAGCCTGCAGACGTGGAAACACAGATCTGGGTCCAGGCTTCTCAGCTTGCCAAACTTTCAAGGCTTTTTCACATCTGGGGTCAAAATTCACTCTGGTTTTGTTATTGGCTGCTTCTCTTCCTCCAGACAATCTCCTAATTGTAGCTGGGGCCAGAATTGGAAGGGGCATTTCATGCTATACTCGAAGGTTTATAAGAGACGATGATTTCATCCCACAAAAAGCCTCCACATTTATAGTAATCCACAAACTTCCCCCCTGTCAAGAAACACAAGCTAACATATTAGCTATAGTCTATATCTATTCTATTTACTCTATTCCATTCTATCCTACCCTGTCCTATCCTATATATTAGCTCCCAGCTCTTAGTCCCCTTTACTTCACACTTTTTCCTCATTAAGATCAAAGCACAGAGCAACTGATTTAAGTTTAAGTCAAAGATGATAGATGCATTGCTGTTAGAAAGAAGGACAAGCTATGAAAGACACAGCAGCTTTCTCCGAACCCGGCTTGCTGCGTATCTTTTTCCTCCCATCTGTGAGGTCTTTAAAATCCAATGGTCATCTTGTATTTGTGAGCAAGAAAGTGAAGGAACAAGTCATTGTACATTAGTTACTCCATGGGAAGTGCCTAAGTGCAGTTTCCTACCCCCAGTAAATATAAGAGGATTCAAGACAGCTTAGCCTTCTGTTCAAGAGCCATCTGCTTTAATACATAACGTTAAAGTCAAGGTCTTGAAAGGAAAAATGCTGTCACAGAAGGCAAAAAAAGCCTCATGCAGCCGCCACACAGAGTAGTTAGCATCTAAGGAAAAACAGCTTATGGAAGTGATCCCAGAAAGGGAAAAAGGACCTGATCTCACAGTTTAACAGGGGTGTGCAGACCAATGGTTTCAGCTAGTGGAAAATAACGTGTTGAATGAACAAAGATTTCAGTAAGGTAAAAAAGCACATCTTATCTCTAGCAGATCTCTGCACCCTATCTTGAATCCCTCTGTTCCACTATTTCTTTTTTCCCTGTGAAGTTTTTCTTTTTAATATGTGAGTAAAGCACAACAAATTCTCTCATGTTGTCTGTGATCTCTTTAACTCAACACAGATACATAATACTGCTTAATGGAGAAAAAGCAAAAAGCATTTGATTAAATGTTTGATCTCTTGAGGAATGCTTAAGCTCCATAGAGCACAGTGCACAGCTCACAAATATTTTGTAGTTGATTATTGATTAAAAGTGATTAAAATTAATAATTGGTTCAACACATAAAAAAGCCTTTTTTCCTCAGCTAACCCTGAAAATGCATAAAATTGCTCAGATTGCAGAGAAGTCTGGGGCTGAAGTGCAGAATTGCCTGTATAATGTCATCTTCCACAGTCAGCATCAATTGCAAGTGCAGGGACGTTCTTTGCAGCAGGACTTGTCATGACTTTAGAGGACTGAAATGACCACTGGTGCCTCTGTTTTTATTATGTTGATTATAAATAGGTACAGTACTAAACTGAAAGAATCTGGACATCGTTTTTTCTTTATAATGTAGCTTTCACAGCCTGGACAAAGTGAATGCAGCACATTATTAAATCTAAAGCATAGCATCTTCCATCTAGTTGGAGAGGTATATGTTATTAGTCAAGTTTCAGGGAACTGGCTCGCATGTTCATGCCCCATATCATTGCAGTATTGTCACTGACAAAGGTTCAGCTAAATGCACAGCAAAAAAGCTGGTTTTCTTTTGGGAACAGACACAGACTATTTCAAGGGGACACAATAGAACAGTGAGCTCATCTGCACAGGACTGCTAAAAATGGAGCAGAATGGAAATGGCCTTAAATTTTTTTCCATTCATTGTAATAAGAGTGTTGGGTCCTAGAAATCAGGCTGCCACAAAGGAAGAGTAGGTGTCCTCAACTATTGATGCAGCACCTTCACTTATGCTGCCTCCCCACCCAGTCCCTGCCCTCAACTCAGCCTCTGCTGGTGTCTCTGGTCCAGTTTCTCTGGGAAGGACAAAGGTGCAAGAACAGCCAAGGCCACCATGTTGAACTTCTCTCCTGAAGCCTGTCAGGAATGTTTCTCAGGGAATAAAGCACAAAAAGAGCTGGAGACAGTGATAAATTTCCCTTCTGAACAATCAATAAAATTGCTTCAGCCCCGCTCAGGCCCCTACTGCGGATGCAAGAGCCATAATTACATTGTCAAAAAGTCGAGTTGCCCTGGCTGACTGAAACCCCCTTTAAAACTGACATGTGATTGACAGGCAGTTTATGGGTGGCATGCTCTGACTGGCAGGAGAGTTGGCTAAAGCCAAAGGCAACAGTGAAATTTCCCAGTCTGCTACAACTACCAGAGCAAAGGACTGCCACTCACGAGGGAATTGTGGGAAACTCTTAGTCATATTAACATATCAAAGTGAGGAACTGACAGCGCTTACTAAACAATCTGAACTCAACCATGGCTGCAGAGCATCCCCCAAATTTCCCAGTCTGAAAGAGGAAAGAAATTAAAATGCCATCAGTCTTGTCTTCACTAAGACAGCTAAGAATTTGGAAGCCTGCTTATTTAATGATTTTGATCTGAGATAACACATATATGTGTGTATATACATGTATCTCAAAAATGCACATTGCTGAACATGTCAGCTTCTTTCATATTTATATAAAAAAGGCTGTCACTCTCAACAATTTGTTCTATATCACAGGCCAGACTAGTATGAAATTGGAGACAGAACAGCATATTTCTGCTTCATGTAAGCAAGATGTACAAAAAAGAACATGCTCTTTTGGTCTTGTTTTCTAGCAGGATTCTACTGCTTCAATACTAAATTGCAGATTGCATGGCTTGAATGAGCCTTAAATGTAGCCATGCACTGGGACTGTGCACAAAGCTCAAAAGCTTCATAGCTAGTCTGGATTTCTTGAATAAGAATTGATAAGAAATTGAAACCAAGAGATGTTTCCTCTAATGGACCAAGCCACCTTTGGCTCCAAGTATCTTCATCCAGATAAAGTTTGGGTTGCAGACTTCACCTTCTTGGTTTCCTCAGGCATAAAGAATTGCTGGGAACTATGGCACTGAGTAAAATGTAACAGACATTGGTGAGAAATGCCTTGAGGGTACTGACGTAGAACCTGGGTTCACTTCCATTGTATTGCCAAGTTAACACTGTCAAAAGTACTTCTGCCCTGTTTGCCTCCATAATTCTATGGGCTGTCTGTGAGGATGGAGTCAATAAGCAGCATGAGAAAGGCTCAGAATGGAAAGGAGAAGCAGTGCAGGAGACAGCTGCATGGAGATGTTACTGGCTTTTTCTACATTGCTATAAAACAAAACAGCATGAAGAAGACAAGGCTTTTGTTATGAAGTGCTGATAATTTAAGCAGATAATCTTGACTTACAGAGGTCAAACCAAGAGTGGAAGGATACTTTCAAGTAGCAGAAAACACAGAAAGCGAAGCAGCAAAAGCTGTTATCAGGCAAATTCAAATAAGACATTTTAATGCTTTTCTTAAAAGAAAAAAAAAAGAAAAATAAAAACATGGATTATTAACTAAATTAATCCCCTGGAACAAGCTTCTACAGAAAATACTGGCTTCCATTTCTCTTGATGTCCTCAAAGACCAAGCTTTTCTGGAAGGCATGCTTTAATCTAATGTGAGTTACTGAACTTAAGGCTGGGATAACTGTGTAACTTAATGGTCAGGAACGGGCAGTCAATTCAGCCTAGATTATCTAACAGTCCTTTCTTCCCAGAGTTTCTGTAGGAAATGGGATAGAAACACTCTGCCCTTTTGCAAAGCCAGTTTACTGAAATTATTAAAGCCATTTGTAAGCATTAATATTTTAACCTTGTTGTGTCTTAACAAGGTGGTCAAGAGCACCTGACATGGCATTCAGGAATAGTACAGCCAACCTCACTTGCCACTGCCAGGACCACCTTCCACAGCTTCTGCTTATCCCTCCTGATTCAGAAAAGCATCCGTTCACTGACTCCTTTCCAACAGCCAAACTCCATGACCTTGCTGAGCTCCTGCGAACTGACAGGTGTACTGCACAGTGATATAGCTCACTCCATGTCTGTCTCAGACTGTACCCCTTACTGTCTGACATCATGTTTGAATGAGAGCCATACTTGTCACCGATGCTCAGATAGAAACATTTCTGCCTGAAGGCCAGGAGTGTGTAAGTTCAAGCCCTGCTGCAGGGTACAAACTCCTACCAGTATGAAGGTTGACACACAAGAACATAAGGGAGGGAGATGAAGAAATCAGACATGTTGGCTTCTTTTTCTTTTTTCTCCTCTATGACACTAACATTCTGATTCATGCTGAGTTTGGACCCAAATTCAATCACTGCATCAACAAATGGCCATTTTATACCTGTATTTCATGACCTTCCATAAAAGCTCTGTAACTAAATTTTTCTATGCCCCAACATCTGCAAACCTACAGCCATTTTCTCTCCTTCAGGTCCTTTGTCTCTTTCATTTAGTGGGAATGTAGAGCTCTGGCTCTGCAGGACATCCACTTAAGAGAAAAGTCCAGTGGCTAGACCAGAGGACTGGGCATCTAGGACTGAACTTTATGGCATTGCCACAGTTTTTCTGCATAGGCCCGGACTCATCATTTATGACAACAACCTGTGCTGAGCAGGTGCAGCTGTGTGGTACATCAAGAAAAACAGATGCTAGCTGTGTTCCTAGTGCTTGAGAAAGACCACTGACACTGGGATACCAGCACAGCACAGAGAGATGGAGGTGGAGAGGTAAACACACTGCCAGTAGCACTTCACTGGTGCTTTGAGAGTTATCGTCCCCACTCCAGCTGGCACAGGTTACAAACTGCAGTATGCTTGACATAGGCATCACCAGGGGACGCACCTGGCAGACTACACTCTCTTGGAAACCACAAGAGCCATACCTTTTTGGGGGATGAAACTTCCCAATTCTTATGGAGAAAGATAAGGGGAAAAGGATAGCCCATTTTAGTAGCAAAGCAAGCCACCATGGTTCACAACAGTGATCAGAGATCCAGTTTCCAAAGGCAGAGACTTTCATTTATGGACAGACATGCAGAACTTCAAACATCTTCTAGGCACCTCAGTGACTGCCAGTGTTTCATGACTATTTGATACCATCTATCTTTTTGCGGTCCAGATTTTCAAATTACTCACCTCCCAATATGGGAGGTTTTATGGAGACAGATAAAACTCTGAGATTTCATATACAAGACACTACAGAACTAGGAGTCTGATAGTGAATGCAAAGATACAAAGTTCTAAAAAAAAACAAACCTGATTTCAACAAGTACTTAACGGTAATTAGAAATTCAAGTTCCATGGCCAAAGTTGCTTCTTTGTTTTTTTGCGCGTTTTTCTGTTTGGTTGGGTTTTTTTCCTCCAAAACTTTTTCTGCTTTTTTTTTTTTTTTTGTATTCTTTTATTTATTTGTATTGTGCTTTTGCAGAGAATAAAAAAATAAACTCACCATGAATGGAAAGGGTCCCATTCCTCACTGCCAAGAACTTGACCCCATATGGAACTAATGGTGGAGAATGGAGGCTTCCATAGAGATAGATGTGTGCTTTGTGATGGAAAGGGGCCTCAGGGGATCCTACTCGGAGCTCTCCTCCATCAGATATCAGAATGTAATGAGCATGCAGTTCTACAGGTCCTGGACCAGTGATCAAGAGTTTGCCACCTGAAGACAACAGAAGAGCAAAACAGAACAGTAAATCTAATAGCAGTCATTAAATCACAGTCGGAAGGACCTGTAAGAGATGGGTAAAAAAATGGTTTTGCAATAAAATTATGAGATTAAGGGTAAAATATTATTGTGTCCTGCAAAATTTCCACCTTGCTCTGTATTCCCTGTGGATTTGTCAGCTGTTTTCAGACATTATTAATTCAGCCCATTTTTCAGTTCCACCACAGGCTGCCTTTTTAGACTTGAACAAGGCCATTCAGCCTGGGAAGACATTCCATCCTAGTATCTCAGATTCCAATGCAAGGGAGCCATGTTTGGAAAATCACAGTTTTAACCTCCTCA
Source organism: Myiopsitta monachus (assembly GCA_017639245.1). Taxonomy (NCBI): domain Eukaryota; kingdom Metazoa; phylum Chordata; class Aves; order Psittaciformes; family Psittacidae; genus Myiopsitta; species Myiopsitta monachus. The sequence goes on along the minus strand of CM029922.1, from coordinate 17,091,495 downwards.
CTCTCTGAACATTAAAAACAGATATTATTATTTAATTTTTATGTTACTTTTCAGATTACAAACTACTTGTGACAGGGAGAGGGAAGGGGAAGACAGCTTTGGAACATAAGAACTGGCAACTTGTTTAGATCAGCAGCTGATTTAATACTGTATACTCTTCCAGCTGCTGTTTAAAACCAGATGTTTCCAAATACAGTAAAAAAAATTCTCACTGTTAGCAGGATGTAAGATGATGCCCCCATCCCATGAAAGCCTCATTTTAATCCTAAATTAGAGGTTAGCTTTGCCTGAAAGCACATTTCATCTCCTTACATACATTTTTTTTAACCATCTATTAATATAACTGGATAAGATTTTTCAGTAATATAGATCTAATCCTTCAAATCTTTCTGATATATAGTCACAGTGATTTCTTGAAGCAATGAATTCTGTGGTATAAGTAAATAGTGCATGACAAGGCATTTTGACCTCTTGGTTTTGACTCAGTCCTCTTCAGTTCTGCCAAATGACTTCTTTATCCTTGCCCTGTATGAGCTGGCAATCCCAGTCTAGCATCTCAGGATAGTTTTTCCTTTATCTCCATTCATATTGTGTCTCCTATGAAGAACACTGTTGTTATCTATACAGTGTATTTGGACATAGTGGACTCTCAGACATCTAATCATTCTGTGCATGGGATATGTCTTCCTGGGTCAAGCCTAGGAGCTAGTAGGGGATACCTCAAAACCTGGCAACCTCAGACCTCTTTACAAAGGGACTGTCACTCTCACAACAGTTTCCCTTTATATGTCACCTCGTATGATGGCCAGCTTTCTACTGGTGTTAGCAGTTTTTACTAGTGACCTCTATATTTACCAGCTGGCTTTTCTTCCTCACAAGATATGACCAATCCTTAGCAAGAAGGATAAGGGGGATAAGACCTCTGCTTTAATTTCACTATTGAGATGAAAAGGGAGGGAAGAATTTCTGATAGAAAAACTATCTTGATCATTGCTCACCTTTGATGGGGTCTCACAGCTCCCCATGATAAGGGAGATGCACAGCCTTTTCGTACCTTTCCCATCAGTTGCATCCAATCCTGATGAATACAATCTGCTTATTCTGATCTTCTTATCTGTTCTTGCATTGAGCAGCTTTTATAGTTCCATTGATTTCTCAGTCTTATAACAAAGCCTTATAACTTAGTCTTGGTTCTAATTTCTTAGGCTTATAACAAAGCTGATATTTGAAAAAGGGCTACCCATTAAATATTGCCTTTCCCGTTTTCAGTAGATACTGCATAGTTTTTTGCAAAATATGCTTAATAACTGAAAGAGAGAAATCTTTCATTTTCTTGCTTACAACCACTGGGAACCATGGGAGTCCTCTTACAAACTCACCTTTGTGTAAATTGTATTTTTCCCCAGACATACTTTTCTATATACAAGTGTATTAGCATTTTTAGACATACTGAATGCGCTCTGATAAAACAACACAAATTTCAGCTTGTTTCATGCAAAACAACAGAAGATATCTGTGTTTCTCAGATACATCTGAGACTTTTAGAAAAATTACATGTTCTTCATACAAAACTTGCTATGCTGAAATGGAGATAATACTTGAAATGGTATTCATTTGCAGACTGAAGGGACCATTAGATCATATCGCCTGATGATCTGTGCACGTCCTGCTAATGAAAAACTGAAGGAAGTCAAGTCGTCTATGTTTGACTGGCTGCATACCCTCCAGAAAGTACAGACAATCAATTAAGTGACTTGGAACATCACTCTACCATTTTCTATTGTAATCTTTTCCAACAACTAATTTCTCTTACTGTTCATAATTCCTGCTTTATTTCTAATCACAACTTATCAAGGATGAACTTTCAGACAGTGGTTCTCTTTGTACCCTCCTGCATTGCACCGCAGAGAGGTATAGAAAACAGCATTATCTGTCAAAGTACTTACAGGTAAAATCAGATCTCAGCCTCAGTCATACTGGTTGATGAGGATTTTAAGATACTCTCTTGTAAGGAATCATCTCTAATTCATGGAGCAGGCATCCTCTCCCACAGCCTTCTGAAACTGAGATCCAGACCTCCTTAACTCTTCTGTACCTTTACTGTTCTTGATATTATCTATAGAGGTAGAACTGGCTTATCCCCACACTCTGCCTCTTGGTTTTCATAGAAAAAAAACCTATAGTACCTCCTTTTTATCTTTATTAGGCTGGGAGATCAGTTGGACATCCTTGGGCCACACTGACTTCTGATTCTTTTCATGATCATGGCTTTACCTGGTGAAGTCCCTTATTGTTTGAGCTATTCATTCCTAATTGCTCCCTGCCCAGCTCTCTTCTCAGCTGTGTAAATCTGGTTTGAATAGCATTCTGTCGTGGTTTAAGCCTCTCATGCAGTTCAGCTCACACACTCTTCCCTCTTTCTTCCCCCAGTCCCGGGGGGATGGGGAGGAGAATCGAAAGAATGCAACTCCCACAGGTTGAGATAAGAACAGTTTAGTAACTAAGGTATAACACAAATCACTGTTGCTACCACCAATAATAATAATAAGAGAAATACAAGGGAAAAGAATACAATCACTCACCACCCGATACCAAGCCCAACCAAGCAGTGCACCTTCCAGGTCTCTGCCCTCCATTTTTACATCCTGGACATGACGTGCTGTGGCATGGAATACCTCTTTGGTCAGTTTGGCTCAGGTGTCCTGCCTCTGCTTCCTCCCAGCTTCCCCTCCTCCCTGGCAGAGCATGAAGCTCAGAAAACCCTTGGTCAAACCAAAACATTACCAAGCAGTAACTGAAAACACTGGTGTTATCAGCACTGTTCCAAGGCCCAAAGTCAAAAAAACTGTTGCACCAGCTACCAAGCAGGAGAAAAATGACTGCTGCTGCTGAACCCAGGACACATTCACAAAATGTGATCAGTCGTGGTCCTCCATTTATTTTCTGACCATTGATGAAGCCCAGTAGGCACACAAAAGGTTCCCCACTAACAATTTCCTTTGAGTTAGTATGTTTCATGTCTACTAGCTGCCATGAGATCTTGGCAGGTGATCCTCAGTCATCACACTACCAAATGTTTTACAGATTTAACTTTATCAAACAGATTTGTAATGTTCTTAGAAAATGAAGTAAAATTTTCTATTTTTTCTTCCATAAAATTTCTGTCCTGTCATTCAGTACATTCCAATGGTTAGTAATTTATGGATTCAATCATCTGCAACATTTAACTTCACCCAGTTTTCTCTTCTGACCTGTGGTTGTTATCAGACTAAGCATGCAGTATTTTCAACTTTTACCTGCCTGGATCCTGACAATATCAGAACTTCTACAGCCCTTTGTAATTTCCCATGTACTCTGAAATTAGTATTTGTGGTCTAAAGAATGCCTCTACCAGCACCTTTAAGGCTCTTCAAGGAGACTGGACCTGTTGATTTAAGAATGTACATTCCTGAAAGGTACTATTTAAGCATCTTCATTATATTAACATTCCTTAGTAATAAATGGACTGCTGGTCCTTCTTCCTCTTGCGCTATAATTTACCATCCTTCCCACACTGAGAACAGAAATATTTATTAAATACCTTTGCCTTATAGCAGCAGTGTTAATAACTTTATCACCACAATCTAGAAATGGAACTGTAAATCACTGAGATTTATTTTATTCCTAACATAAAAAAAGACATCTTCCCCAAGGTCCTTATTGACTTCTTATGCTCTGTTCCCACTGAAATATAATAATTTCTGTTTCCACTTCTCTTGATCCAATTTTTAATGAGTATTCTAATTGCTGCCTCACTGTACCACTGAACCAGGAAAGCTGAGAGCCAGTTATCCTACTTCTTGTTTACAGAATCATAGTTCTGTCTCAGACGGCATCCCCAAAAGTTTTCCCAAGTCTCAGTCACATTTTGTCCATCCAGAATTTTCAAGCCGTCTACAAGACAGGTTAGCAATATTAAATTTCTCCCACAAACCTTTCTATCCCCTCCCCATGGGATGACTGGGATGGGGGAATGTAAGATTCCGGAGTCCTTTTCTTTTTGCAGCCATTCCAATGCCCCTCAAGGCAGTCATGGGAAGACACCTGTTTCTCCTAAGTGCCTGGGATTTGTCCCTTTCTGCCCTGCCCCAGAGGGTCTATAGTAAAGCAGCAGCACATGTTTTTTCATCCTCCCTTCATGAGCAGAGCTGAGATGCAACGTATCACATTTGGGAGCCACTCTTTGCTATCAGTACTGCAGGCACCTGCCTCTGTAAAACTAGCAAGGAGTGAGAAGACGTCTTTGTACTTTAGATGGAGTCCTTCTTCCTGCAAAAACAGAAGCAGCTTGACCAGCAAGAGTTAATGCTGTTGGGATGGATGCTAATACCAGTTCTGCGCTGTCTCCTGTGCACCTTTCTGCACAAGATGACTTTGGTATGTCAGGAGTATCTCACCCTCATATAGTTCCTAAAGATCACTGACTGTCTCCTTACATATGAGCAGTCCTCTATCTCTCTTGTTTCCTTTCTTCTTTTTAAAATCCTCTCTTCCTCAGTAATAGGCTAACTGCATGTCAGTTGTCCTGAATGATTTTTCCCTCTGTCAATTCAAATATTTTCCGTATCTTTTATGTATTTCTGTATGCCTGATAAGCTTGACTGCTCTGCGCTGGGCACAAGTATGAGCACCGTATTTCAGTAGCAGCAGACATGCAGGTACTAGCTGTGCAACACCTGGCCCTGAAAGTTTGACCCTTTCTGGGGGAAATCCTACATAGAAGCAAGGTTTTCCTGCCCCGAAGTGAAGATTTGTATGTGAAGGGACAATAATAATCGGACTTGGGGCATGGAGGTGGTTGTTGCCTGGTTACTGGGTTTCCCTGTCCCTAGGTGTAAAGGCAACCCAAGCACACTTGGCAATGGTGCAATTACCGCCAAGAAGGCATTCTCTGTACATGACATTTTCGCTGTCCCTTATGAGATCATTCAGACCCAACATGGAATCCTAAGGAACCGATATATCAGCTACGCTCATGGTCACACCATAATGCTGTTGTCCCCTGGCTATTTGCAAAGCTTCTGAGCTCCTCCCAGAAGAAAGGAAAAATATATTCAGTCTTCGGCACAAAATAAAGTGTAAAAAGAAAAGTTCAATTGCTGAAGATAAAAGAAGAGCAGCATCACAGAAAAGAAAGGGGGGGGGGGAAGAAAAAGGCATTAGCGAGGCTTCATTTAACCATTTACCATTTCTAAATGTAAAACAAACTCTAACCAAACTTACAAATACTTATGTCAAAAAAATTGCATATTGTCCCTCTCACTCTCAGCTCTCTGTATCTCTGTGTTTTCAATTGGGTCAGAATAAATATACAGCTCCTGCGTTACAAGATTGTCTTCCCCTTTTTTTAAAAAGAAAATAAAACTTATGCTTCCTTCTTTTATTGCGCTTGACCTCTTCTCTGAAAGCAAAAGGCAAGAATATTGCTCAACTGAGCCTTTGGCTGTGACCCTCAAATTGTTTGTTATGGCTGCACAGGAAAGCAAAGTCCTACATATGACCTTGAGGGTGATTTTATAAAAATCAATCAACTACTGTTATGATGGCCTCCCCACCAAGCAAAATAAATACAATTAAACCATAATCACTTCTGTACAGTAATGTGCAAATTCAATGGGTCTCTTTAGGTGGAGTGAGGGAGAGCAGGGAGAAATATGTTGGGGCTATTTGATACTTTGTGAGAACATCAGAAGCACTATTCTTCTCAATTAACCCAGCAATTAGCCTCCACCTCTCTGCCTAGAAAAGAAATCTTTCTTTATCTGTCTTTACTGAAAAAAAAGTAAAAGAAAGAGGAAAAAACTAGGCAACTCCATCTGTCCCACAGGGGAGAAACAGCAAGATCAAATAATGGGGGAAAAAAAGGAATACTAAGGAAAACAAACCTGATAATAAGATCGGGGTTGTACTGCTGTATGAATAACTGCAGCACCATCGTGTCATTGGCAGAAGTGGTTTTGTGAAAAGATCTACCTTCAGAAATAGTGGAGAGCACACACGAAAGGATTTGGAAAGATGATGTATTAACTTCACTTTGTCAGTGTTCTGGACTGGCTCATGTAGTGCCACAGCCCAGGTATACAGAACACTTACAATGGAAAGAGGCTTCTGAAAAAAAAGAACAAATCATGACTAGAATAGAGGATTGTGAGGACTTGCTGTGGGAAGTTTCCCTATGCCTGCCATGAAGATATGTGCTTTCAGACATAGCAGTTTATATTCCTTCTTAAAACCCTAATTCTTTAAAAATTCCTTTAACATAGGTATTCTCATAATGTATAAAACCCATGTTGTTATTTTTCATTTATGTCATGATTTAGAGTGCTCTAAAGATTTCCCAAACTCAGAGGGAAGCAAAGCCCCCATTACAGAGTGCATCTTCTGCAGAGAGGGCTTTTTTACTATCTTCTTTTGAGACCGCACTTCACCTTCTCTATCCATATAAGATTTGATTTTTGCTGGAGAACAGCTCATTAGAGAGCTAGGACAAAAGTGAGTGCCACCAGATTTAATTATATTTTTTACATAAAGCTGAATGAAGTGTTAAAGCAAGCAACCTACAAGAAAGGTGCTGGATAGTCTCGAGTTTTTGTTTATAATCAATAATAGAAGGTGTTAGAAAAGCAACAACAGAATTATTTTATACATTATTACTGTGTCACACCCCTCAACTAACAGAAAGCCTCCTCTTCATAGAAGACAATTGGCAGATTCAGAGGCCATCTCCTCAGCTGGCCTACTCCCTCCAATCACTGTGCAGGGAAGATCTGCTTCTGGTTGTGCTGTGGGCACACCTCAGCCATGTATAACTTAATATGCCACAGCCTTCAGCTTGCTCTTACCAGTTCCTCTCGCTTGCTGTTTCATATGACAAAGTCCCAGAATCCCCTATGAGACAGGCGTAAGCTCAGAAGTCATATTCCTGGCAAGCATCCCTGAGTGGCAAACAGCAGAAGGCAGCTGCCAGAGCCGGAATATCTCTGCTTAAACAGCTGATACCATACAACAATGCTGCAGTGTGCTGGCAGTACCGTTATTGTTCATTGTCTGGCTCCAAGGATATGCCTGGTGGCACCTCCTAAGAAGGAAAAAAAACCAACCAAAATCAACCAAACCAAACAAAAAAACACCAAAACAAACAAACAAAAAGATCTTCCTTTATATGGGAAAAGGTGTACAGAGTCTATGAGTCTTAAATAAGGACAATCAATTATTTCATGGACCTGTCACCTGCACCCAGTTCGACATGCTCACACAACATTCTCATGAGCCATAAAAGTTGATTGTAGGCTGGAGCACTGTTGAGCAAGATGCAAAGGATAAAAGAAGTTTGTTATATTGGCTTCATCCCAAAGGCTGCCTGAACCAGGAGTCCAAAACTCATTTCTCCACCTCCCTGAGTATGTTCCTTCACGTTCACAATGCACATCCTAGACTAGCTGTGAATCCAAATGCCTGTGTACTACCAGGAGGACATCACTAACACATTAAAATGTTAAGATTGTATTCCAGCATTTTGTTGGACAGAGGCCTTATTCTATCCCTGGGTGAGGAACCAGCAGCTGCTTGAGTATTCTCAGACAGAAATTGTCTCCCAAGCCCAGCAAGCCTGTGTTTTCTGGCTTGCTGTGCTCACAGCTATCTGTTCAGATGGCATGTGCTCCTTTGTGTCAGGAGATAGGCAAAGGCGATTCAGATCTGCCACCAAGAAGATGCTGCCATAGGTGTATCTCCTTCGAAGAAGTCCTACTTCTTCAATGGGTAGGTAGCCTCCAAGATACTTCGCAACACCTTTGATGCATTTGCAAGGGGAGAGATAACTTGTCGGGAAGAGGTGTGGACACTCCTAGATGGCTTCCAGCATATACCACATCATCTAGGACATAATGAAGGAATGCTTGCAGGTAAGTGTTATGAAGCTCATCAGGGTAAAAAGCACACATGGAGGTGTGATGAAAAAAAAGTCCATGGGCTATTATTTCAAGTCCTCATGGGACAGACATGCATTAAGTGCTTCACCCTCAGCAAGGGAGGGGTGGACTAGGGAAGGCACAGGAGCTCTGTTTTGAGGAGCAGGATTGTGTTTCTGCTCACCTAGAGCCTGCCTGGGTGACCAGTAGACCAGAGTGTTTCTGTTTGCTGGGCCCTTCCACCCACAGCTATCTCGTTTCAAGCTGGTTTCTGCCATTTGAATTTAAAGATATTGAAGATAGGGTTTATCTCCTCATGTCTAGTGCAGTAGGTCTTAGAGACAGCCCGTTCCTACAGAAAACTATCATAATGCATGGTCTGCCAAACCATCACTAGGAAGAGGGGATGCTTCAAAACTTAAACCAGTCTGCATTCCTGTTATGCAATATGCTTCCTCTGTAGTTCTGGATTCATGATACAGAATGTAGCTTGTGGAGAGATTCTGACTGGACACAGGAAGAAACTTTTTCACAATGAGGAGAGTCAGTCACTGGAATAATCTCCCCAGGGAAGTGGTGAAATCCCCAGCTTTGGAGACTGTTAAGATTTGTCTGGACAGGGTGCCGGGACATCTAGTCTAGGTCATGCTTTGCCAAGAAAGGTTGGACAAGATAACCCTTTAAGTCCCATCCAGCCCACTATGCTATGATTCTATGATTTAAAAACCTTAGGAAGACCTCAAGTCTCAGCTCCCAGTCTATGCAGGTCACAGATGTATTTCTTTACCACATAAAAGTGAGAGAAGACAGATCTACCAATGGTACAAATCTGCTCCTGTAATGAGGGCCTGATTAGTGCCCAGGACAGGTGAAGACAGGCTCAGAAGATCTTTCTATCCCGTGGTTAGGGGCAGTATCTGCTTCCGTTGAAAGGGACACATCCCCTCCTTCCATACCAGCAAATGGAGGAAGGGGATGCTGCTGCCGCATGTTTCAGCCCAGCCTCTGTTGGAGCTTGTATGTGGTTCTTTGACTGGGATCAGCTTCCACTGATCTTTTCAGCCTATGATACCCCAGAGGAGCTTCAAGAGCTACTAAAGTTGAAGAAAACTAATTTCATTGGCAAGCAAGAGTCTAATGAGGCATATGTGCAAACTCTAAACCCATCCAAAACATGATGGGAAAAAGAAACTTGAAGCCAATACCCAAACACGAACCACAGTTTACAGCTGGTGAAAAAGCATTTAAATCCTTAAAACCCTTTCTCCAGGACTGTTCAGCTCTGTGAGTAGTACTCTTCTGAATAGTACTGAATCCCTGCAAAAATAATACACTAAGAAATTTAAGAACTGATGCTTTTGCTTTTTTTTTTTTTTTTTTTTCATAAAAACAGCCAAGATTCTCAGGCTCTGAGACTGTAATTGTTGCAGACTGGGTACACCTCAGTGTAACAGCACAAGAAAATATCACACAGAGACAGGGAGAAGTAGGGCTGACTTTTCTTCCTTTTAAATCTCAATTAAAAAATACATTGGATGAAATTTCCCATTAGCTCGTACTATTTGTACATCCCATGTTCTTTCTTTAATTAAAAAACATGCTTATTGCAAAACTGCCAGAATCGCTTTTACGGTATTTTAATTGTAATGTCTCTGCCTGATTAAAAAAAGAAAATATGAACTAGAAATTGCCTGCAAAAAGTATCACAATGCACATCCCAAATGGGTTGAGCAAAATGGCACAGAAAACACGGCAGCACAAGCAGTTTCCAACTGTGCCTACTGACAAGGCATTTTAAAATAGGTTTAAGGACTGGTTGATGCCATAGACAGGAAAACAGAAGGAAAAGCTTTTTCCTTCCTTCAGAAAATTCAGACCCAGCCCTTATCAGCAGCAACTGATGCACTAGTTATTTGAAAACTGCTTATGCAGGTGTATCAGTCAATATTTGATGCTTTTTTGCTAATAACATCAAAGCCAAGGAAAAAGTCAAACAAAATCAATATCTGAATTTCTCTCCTCCCTGGATCCACTCACAGGACCCATTTTAGCCACAGTCTGGTCTGAACAAGGATTAGAAGAAATTCAAAACATTGATGTTCAAGTACTGTTCTTGTGAAGTATTTCAAAATCAGGCAATAATCGACAAAATTATGAGTATCTTTGGGACTGATCAGCTCTATTTTTTTTTCTTGTGACCTAATGGTTTTGGGGAAAAAAAAAAATAAAAGCTCAGAATATAGGAAGTATTTTGGAAACTGCACAATTTTTAGAGGCAGGAATCACAGATGAAGTGAGTCAGACCTTTCTGAAAACCTCAGCCTGGAGTCCAACCATGGAAGAAGGAACAGAAATGCTGCAATGATAAAAACAGTAGGGGACAGGAAGATCTGTGGCAAGTGACACTGATGCTTTTCTAAAAGAGGGACAGAAGCAATCTTCTCCCTTTTGCCAAGGATGGCCATCTCAATATTGCCATTGCAAAAGCAACTGGTCAGTTGGGGATCTTCAACCCCACAAGGGAATCATAGTACTATAGAGTAGTTAGGGTTAGAAAAAGAACCTTAAGATCATCTAGTTCCAACCCCCCTCCCACAGGCAGGGACACCTCACACTAAACCATGCCACCCAAGGCTATGTCCAACCTGGCCTTGAACACCGCCAGCGATGGAACATTCACAACTTCCCTGGGAAAACCATTCCAGTGCCTCACCACCCTTACGGTAAAGAACTTCCTCCTTCTATCCAATCTAAACTTCCCCTGTTTAAGTTTGAACCCATTACCCCTTGTCCTATCTCTACAGTCCCCCATGAAGAGTCCCTCTCCAGCATCCTTATAGGCCCCCTTCAGATACTGGAAGTCTGCTCTGAGGTCTCCACGCAGCCTTCTCTTCTCCAGGCTGAACAGCCCCAAATTTCTTATCCTGTCTTCATACGGGAGGTGCTCCAGTCCCTCTGATCATCATCGTGGCCCTCCTCCGGAATACTAGCAGAGTCACCCCAGAATTCATCCCCAAGGTCCTCTTTAAACATCAGACAGCTCTTTTGGTTTCCAGACATCCCTAGAGCACTATAAATTCAGGCAAAGGCAATAGCACATGTCTGAGATATCAACCCACCAAACACAAAGGAGTTACTTCAGTGTAAGCTCTGTGCAAACGAAATTTCCATCTGTCCTCGGTTATCATAAATATTTCCATACTTGTGATGTTGGGATTACAAAAATAACTGCAATCCGCTGAATATACAGTTATCTACAATCTGTCTATCTTGTATCTCTTCCCCAATCTGTATTGTCTGAGCAGTTTCACAGACTGGCTATTAAACTTTCCACTGCTGATAGCCATGTGTTCATGCTCTGCTTGTGGAGGAGGAGGTAGAAACTGCTGAGCCCTCATGGCAGTGAGCAAGACCCAGCTGCCTAATCCTATTTCTGTATTGCTTTGGCCTCCAGATCTTCTGCCCAGGCAGTCTTGTCACTGCCAGAACCACTACATGTATTTGCTTATACAACCAAAGCAGGGCTGCTTTAAGGCTGCACATGAAGTTGGCATCCTTGTTATAATAGTCTTTAAACAATTTCTACAATGTTGAAATCATCATAAAGAGACCACACAGGGGAAGCACTCAGAATCCTTATGGTGTCCTAAAACTGGAGAATTTCAAGAAATGGGCCTGTAAGCATGTGTTGCGTTTGCTGCATTCAACACCAGAAAACAGGCAGTACAGCCTCTTCACAAGAGTAGCCTCAGTAGCATTACTGCAGTTTTTCATATGTAAAGTCTCTTATCTTTTCAGCTGTGCACAGAGAGCCTGACAGCCAAGTCATGAAAGCCAAAGGGAACAGAACTACAATTTAATCCCATTCTCCAAGTCTAACTAAGAAAAACTCTCCAGCTACCATAGGAATGGGATGTGTCAGTCAAAGCACATATCTACACCTGCCTACAAGTTAGGGGCTTGTCATGCCTTGTCTTGCAGAGAGCGAAAGTCATCAATTATTTGACACGCTTACAGACTCGGTAGTTGCTGCTCCAAGGGGATCACCTAACTGTGATTCATCTTAAAATGGGTATCTATAACACCTAAGATGAATAAGTCTTTGGTGGTGTACATTTCTCCCTCAATACAGGAGCCTAAACAACTCCCCTGAGCTGGACAACTAAAAGAAAGATAAGCTTAGGAAAGATAAAATCTCAGTCTTCTATCAGAATAAATCTTGGCATGTCTTGAGTCCAAATCTAACCATGGCCAAACAGCTAGCAACACCCATGTAAGTGGGGGCACATGCAACAAGGAAACCTCAGCAAAGGTGAAGCTCATGAACTATTACCACGCAGGTTTCTGCTTTTAAAATGTTTGGTCCCTATGTTTGGCATATAGCAGTGCAGAAAATTATAGCACCAAGACTATTTTATTGCTGCTTTCCTAAGTGAATCTACATTATAAACCAAGCTTCTTGGAAAACACGATAAAGGAGACAAATTATTTGAATATCAGATGAGCCAAAGCCATAAAGATACTGCTCCAGAGTTCATTAAATTCAATCAGACCTCTATTTGCTTCATGAGTGCTGACTCATAGATCAAATGTGCCCTTGAGTAGGCCCAAAGTTCAAAGGGTTTCTGCTGCAAATATTGTGCCCCAATTCTTCACAAAGTCAGAGACTAGCCCCAAAATCTTCAGCCCAGATTTGCAGCCAAAAGACTCAGAAATTTGGGGTTCTGACCTACCTCCTCTACTAAAGAATTTTGCACTGCACAGATTAAGGATTTTCACTGTGGAAGACAGGGAAAAAGACTGTAATAAAATTTTTCACCTTTTTTTAATCTCAGATTCTTAGTTGATTTTCTTTTTTTTTTTTTTTTTTTTTAAACAGGAACGATGCCTGGTGTAGAAATTCTTGAAAATCTTTGAACGTAGACAAAACAAGTTCAATCTTTTCAGGAAATGGTCTCACAATACAGATAAACTTGCAAAGTTTTTTTCTATATGGAATGATCATTCAAAGTTAGATTAAAATGTAATTGTCAAATATTATTCATCATCCTCTCAATGAAAAACCAGCACTTTAACATCCTTGCAATGAAAAATGATTTTTACCAGCAAAGAAGATCCAGTTCCTTAAATATATAAAAACTCTTCTTTCCATTTTCTGAGTACCATTTTGACAGAGCTTGCACATAGGCTTAACTTCGAGCAAGCAATTTCACCAGAACAACTCATTTGCTTGATACTAATCATGTGCACAACAGTTTTCACAACTGGGGCCTAATTTTCAGGCACAAGGAATCTTTCTGGTACCAAATTGCAAGCAATTTTAATTCTTACTTTGACACCCACTGAGATATACCCCCTGACACTTATGCTGAATCTACTCCAGCGTATGTGAACCCTGCAAACCCAGTGTTTCCCCCCATAACTGTGCTCAGTTATTTACTCTCCACCAGCCATGCTCTAGGATCTTGGATTATTTATTACATTCGGTAGCTGTGGTCTGTAATTCTGCAACATCATTAATTTTATAAATGGTTTTGCAACACTCTTGCCTCAAAGATGCCAAACCAGAGCTGATTATTGTTACCAGCACTGCCATTATCACTGAACGCCACTCAGGAGAGCAGTGCTCTCAGTAGCTGAAGGAAAGGGAAAAAAAAAACAAACAACAAAAGCCTTCCTACTTGTATTGTCATTATGCCTCAAACAGCGTAAATGATGCCCTCTGCATACATAATAATTAAATGCTTCCCCTATCCCCCATCCCTGCCCTGTTGTATCTACAGAGATCAGACTCAACCTGCCTGACCAGGTGTCTCCTTTGATGCCAGAGCTGGGAAAGGGAAGGGGAAATCACAGACATTAAAAACTCCAGCCCTGTAGGTACAAGAGCACTGAACCCCCCTTCTGCAGACCTTTGAGATGCAGCAGGTGGAGGTTGTTGGTCGTGGTACTCAGCAGCAGGGTCCGGCCTTCTTCTATCGTGACGTTATCGCCATCTCGCGGCTGATGTCCGGCAGGCCAGCTGGAGTCCTCGTCCCACTGGCCACAAAACTGCAAAGCAAGCTGGAAAGGAGAAGACCCAGAGAAGTTCAAAGCTCACCACTTCCCACTTTGCAGAAAGCCAGCTTCAGAAAGCAAGGCGGAGGAGATGCCAATGCCACTACTGAATGCGTGTTACTTTCCCAGTGCAACCCCATGTAGAGCAAAGGGATAGAGGGACATTGGGGTCAGAGACGTTTTTAGCCTTTGGAAATGCCTGTCACATTTTGGGGACTGCCCCTCATCTTGTTCTGATCTGGGTAACAAGGCTATCGCTGCAGGTCTGGCTGCAGAAAGTGTTCAGGTTTCATGGTGTGTGTCTCTCTCTGCCTCCCAAAAAGCAGAACTGCATTTTAGTTCCTGGAAATGTCATAAAAATAGGCTAAAGAGTTTAGAATTAAAACATGCTACTAGATGGGCAATATTTTGCTTTACAGGCTTTTTCAAAGGCTCTTCTGCCACTTGTACACGCCTCCTTTCAAATACATTTTTTTAGCTTTCTCAACTTTATTATTGTTGTTGTTATTATTATTATTATTATTATTGTGGTTGTTATTGTTATTATTGTTATTATTATTATTCCCTCTCCTTTTATGGTTTGGACATCAGTTCCAAATAAAGCCCTGATTAACTTGCAAACAACAAATAGACTGACTCGTGATGACCAAGGACAAAATGATGCCTGTCTGTTTCATGTCATGGTTCCTCCTCACCTCTAGACTTCAAACATGCTCTTTGCAGTGTAAGGTCTGGCTGGTTTCTTGAGGAATATGCAAACATTTCTGTGGACATGTTTGCACAACTGTGAACATAGGCATTCATAATGGGTTCTTCTGGACTCACACATGAACTATTAAGAACAGCCTCGAGTGATCTGAGGACAGTAGGGAGAAACAAGACATGGCAATATTTGTGGTCATCACGGGGGTGTGTTAATCCAGAACAGAAGAAGAAAGAATAACCTTGATACAAAAGCAAAATATAGTTTTTAATCAGAGCACATCATGTGCATTACAGCTTTTGCTCTGGAGCTGTGGTTTAGGTGAATCAATACTGGTGGTGTTACGATAGTTATTCTTTCAACTGCGCTATTGTCAATTTTAGTTTTATGTGCCTGGTGTTGTTCAAGGCCAGGTTGGAGAGAGCCTTGGGTGACATGGTTTAGTGGGAGGTGTCCCTGCCCATGGCAGGCGGGTTGGAACTTGATGATCTTAAGGTCCTTTTCAACCCTAACTATTCTATGATTCTATGATTCTATGTTTCATACAACATTTCCCATAGCACTCGGAAACTATTACATGGTGACTACTATCCTAATTATTTACCCCAAGGAATGGGTGTTGGCTCCAAAGCTGAATGATACAACTGGTTTATGTCCATCCTGTTTGTAAGGTATGGATTTTGGTTGGCATTTTCTATCCTCTGCTGCTATGATATCACTATAAAGGGAATTACTTGGTTCAATTTAGACTGAAGCCTGGGACTGTATTAACACACATGAGGTGAAAACATCTGGGGAGCTAAATCTCAGGCATCAGAGGGAGTGAACCACATCATCATTACAGATAATAAACCTTCGTATCTGTACACAACAGTCATAGAGAACGTAATTTCTCCATGGTCTCTAAATGTAATAGGACAAGTTTCATCTTCATTACTTGTGAACATATATTTATGTATTTCAGAGATTTAGGACAAAATTCCATCTGAAAAGATAGATATTTTTATTCACTGTCTTTCCATAGAGGCTGTGAATTACTTTTCACTGATATGCTTTGAAACAAACTATATACAATATACAAGGGCATCCAACAGATCCACTTGAAAAAGCAGTTAATTAAACTTGTTTTTATCTCAGAACAGGGGACATAGGAAGATGTAGTTCATGGCAAGGCAAACACTTCCCAGATACAATGCATATCAAGCCAACTGTAGCAGAGAATTACGAATTCCATGAATTTCTGTCTGGCACAAATACAGCCAATGCCGCCAGCCAAACACCATTTGATGCAGTTGGGAAATGGTGGGATTAGTCAGAACATTTTACTGAGAAGGTTTGTTAAGTGGTTGAAAGTCACTCTGACATCACTCTAACCCTCTGAAGTCACTTAGAAACCTCCAGTTGACTCTAATAGGAAAGCAAGAGCATAAGGAATAACCCAGATACCTCGTAATAGCAGCAAAAACTTAGTAAGCTGTTGACAGAAGTCTTGCAAGGCTTACAAAGAATAAACTATTTTTTGTTTGAAGATGGTTCTCCTTTCTAACCTAAAAAACACTCTAATTATTTAAGGTTCTCTCCATATAACATTAATGTTTAAGCTATTCTTGTTCGGTTTCTGCTGTCACCTCGTAAAAGACTCTTAGAAGATCCATACAGTTCTACCAGGACCCTCTAGCGTAAAAGCCAGTAGTTCATACACGCCAGTGTAAAAATGCACAAGAAGTTGTCAAAATCATCAAAATCATCTTTGAAACTAAGAACCATTCACCATCTTCAGTATGTGACTCAGAAAAGATACAGATATGCTGAAACCAAGCGCTTTGTTATCTAGGTGATGTTTGTCCACAAAAGGGAACAAGTAAGAAGCAGTCCCCTACACCATCAACCTAAATAAAGACAGATTTTACTGCTCAAAATAAAGTTTACAACCCAGGAACAGAAAATGAGTTGTCCAAGTTGATAAAAATCTCTATTTCTCCATCCAGTTTGTACCTGAATGTTTCCAGCGAAAAGATGCCTGGCTTAGTCTGCTGCCAGGTATACCACTTGCACGTGCATCTTTCAGGTGATTTCTGACTTGTATTCTTTTTCCCCTTTTTCCTTTTTTTGCCCTTTTATTTTTTTAATAGAAGTAAACAAATGGCAATTAATAATACAGGGCCAAGTGCTGCTTAGAATCACTTGTAACATCTTTGCATTATCATGAAGAGAATAAATCTAAATCTCTCTGGAGAGGAAAGGGGGTTTGCTCAAGGAAAGTACTTTATTGTACAGAGGGAAATATTAGAGGGAAAGGAGCTTTGTAGGAACTGAGGAAAGTCATTGAACTTATGTAAGGAAATGAGATAGCAGATTTTGTTTGGTGACACTTCTCTTTTAGTCCTACACCATTTCTTAAAATGGAAAAGCACCTTCTTACGACCTCTGAAAGAAGAAGCTGTAGTCTAGGGCAAGGCTAGTGAAATGGCCGACTGCCCTGCATCAGAAGTACAGTTTGCCTGGACCTTGTGAATCCCATACAATTATCCCCTCCCTGTTTTCTTGGAGAAAAACACAGTGCAATCTCCAACTGTACTTCTAAATTTCCTTCACTGAATGGTGGTGGCTGTGTTCAGTTGGTATTATGCAGCCCATGGTAAATTAACATGGACTAATACACACAAACTCATCACACATCCCTCATCAAGCCTGGTGGGTGACAGACTCACAGCTCTAGAAATCCACATGCTGATCTGGCCCTCCTGGTTTCTCTTCATATGATCTTCAGGAGCCTCCTCAGTTATTGTGCCTGTATTGTCTAGCTGCCCTATGATCAATATGGGACAGGTTGTAGCCCACACTGACCCTACAGACAGCAAATACCATCATCTCTGCATGCTAAAAGCAGCATGGGGGACTTTGCTGCCCTGCAAGATGAATATGCTTTTACAACCACTGTGATGGACAAACTCTGAGACCCAAGAAAAAAACAGTGAGACAGACAACTTATTTCACAAGAGGCTGCATGGCCATTTTCTGAACATCATCATGCAGAGCCTCTAGCTCCTTTCCCTCTGCCTGCAGCTGAGCGGGATAAGAACATCCCCCTCACTGTTTTTTCATAGAAGCAAAACTCTTTCCTTTTGCATTTTTTTCCCTTGCTTGGCACCCAGCATTTGACCTACAGTGTTTAGTTTAAACACTTCTCAGTATGACTGAAGAGCAGCAGCAGCTGCAAGCACCAGGATCATGGCTGAGTTCCCATCCATGAGTACTTGTTGAATGAACCAGGAGGAACTCGCAGACCAAGAAAAGCTGCACATCAGTGGCTGGCAGTGGGCATTTTCCTCTTGTGCTTTTTCCAGCTTCAGCACAAGACACAACAAATGGCAGGAAGATTGAAATTCAGGATGAGGGCAAAAAGAGTTGGCATAAAACAAGCCCTGGATGATGAAGTTGGAGCTGGGTGACTGCAGCTGCTGCAGTGAGGTGGCAGCTTCACACTCTGGCTTTAGTGTATACCAGACAGTTGGAAAAATGATTTGGAGGAGAAGGAACTTATGAGACCATAACATCTCTGTATTCATCTGTGTTACTGTCAGAGCTCATACTTCAACATGGCCAACTTCAACTAGGAGTGAGACCACCGAGATCATAGAATGGTTTGGGATGAAAGGGCCTTAAATATCACCTGGTTCCAATAGGAAGGGACACCTTCCACTAGATCAGGTTGCTCAAAGCCCAATTCCTGCAAGGTTCCTGAAAATTAGTAGAGAGATTGAGGCAAGAGTCTCTTCTGGTGTTTTCCCCAAGGACACAAGTATAGCACTTGTGTCCACACTTAAAATGGTCACTCAAAATTTGCAGGACATGCCCTCTCACCAGACATCCCACAGAAAACCTACCCTGGCAACATTTCCCACCTTGAACCAGTACAGATTACACTGAGTAGTGAACCAAACCTGCAAAATATGTGCACAGAAACTCCAGGTGGCTGAGAAATCGCAAGCACTGGGACTCCCTAAGGACCCAGTTTTTCTTTCTGGGGCACCAAGGTGGATGGATATGTACCAGGGAGGGATATGACATGAAAATTCAATGAGCAGAGCCCAGCAATATCTTCCCACCCCTGACACTCATCTAGTGTGTGTCCCGCACAGCTCATTTCAAGCCCACACCTTATGCATGAAGCTCATAGCTTGTACATAACACAGGTTAATTTTGTACGAGTATCAACTCCTTCCCCATTACAGCTCCTAAACAATGAATGAATTATGTAAAGATAAAATAATGTTTTAATAGCGTACAATAAAAGATGCACAAGCTCCTTATAATTCAGCACATTAGCCCTTTCCTCCCTGCTGTACCTTCTTTTTTCCATTTCCAGGCAGATTTCTTTCCATTTTCTGTTTTTAGCTGCTGCTGTTGTCAGCCAGCCTGGGGTTGCCTTTATGTCAGCCTTTGGGGACATGATCTCTCAGTACCACTTTCTCAGCTTGTGCCTGTGACTACCAGAGCTCAAAAACAGCAGCAGCAACTGCAGAAAATGAATAAATAACAGCGTTATACTTGCATTCCCACGCAGGCTGGCAAGCAAGTCACAAAGGGAAGGAGATTGTAAGTGACTATTTGTTCAATGTTTGGTCTAAATTTCTGTAAGTAACAATCAATCTGCCAACACAACACGTTTATCCAGTGATTTTTAACTCTGTATTCCCCAACATGCAAGATCTGGGCTTTAAAAGGCTGAGAAACTGCTGTTTAGACACAGTATAAATAATTTGAACTCACTTGGTGGTGACTTTAGAATTTGTTTGGTTAGGTGTGGGGATTTTCTCAGAGTACAGTCCTGAAAATCTGGAATGCAGCAACTGTTACAGACACAAAGACAAGAGCCCTCGTTCTCTGATCAGAAGCAGGGAGGAGTTTTCAAACCAGTGCTGAAGTCAAACACAGGCTCTGCTTGTCACTGTGCTCCACACTCTTCTGGGCTGTGGGTTTCAGCTGAGGTTATCTGTGACATGGCCACAGCGAGAAACCCAAAGTCAGGAGGGTTTTCCCACCAGTTCCCCTACCCTGAAGCCAGCTTTCTCCTTTCCCCCATTCACATCCGATAAGACGCGGAGCACAGTACTGCTCCTGCACATGCAAGAAACAATCCTAGCTGCTTCCTATGGTCCTTAGCAGGAAGAAGGTGCACCCCTCCTGGTGTGCACAGCCACAAATGAGCAAATGTTTCCCATGCTGCAGACACAGCAGAGACTGACACCCACAAGGTAGCCTTTTCCATGGTGCTGACAGGTTGCCATTTAACCAGCAAGTACAGAGAGCAAGTGTTCCTGTCTTCAGTCACCACGGAGAGACAAGGTTAACATTTTAAGTGATGGAGTACAGCGTATATTTCCCCACCCTCTAGACCCAGGACTCCACGCCACATTTGAAAACACTTTAATTTCAGTGATGGATACAGGGAGCTCGCTTTCCAGGCTGTGAACTCTTGACAGCTTCTCAGTTTAATACATCAGAAAAAGATTTACACCCCTCACCCAACTCCCATCCACCTGAACGGAAGACATATATGTGAAGGAGACAAAAAGGGAGGGGAGGTATTTTATTACACTAGATGTCTTTTACAAGGGAAGTATTTTCAGCCATCTGCTCTAATTATTCCTCCTGTATTGGCCACCATCTTCATGCAACAATAGAAATCATTATCTCCTTAAGGGCAAAAAAAAGAAATATATTTACAGAAACAAATAAAAGTTGATTATTTTTAGCTCCTAGGGAAAAAGGAAACAACAGGCCACTTCTTCATGAAGGAGCAATTAGGAAGGTGGTAGAACATCTATATTTAAAACAGACAAATTGGTGCAGGCTCCTCCTTCCTACTTGAAAAGGATGCAAATAAGTGTTATTTCTACAGTCAGTGGAGCTAACATGCAAATGCTGCCCAGTGCTCAAAGAAACTGAACCTGTCTCTTGGCATCATTCCCTGCCTCTCTTGCTCGTAGGGCCTCTAACCCTTTGCCAAATTAATTGAAAATCACTCATCACAATTGTAGAGTTATAGAATTCCAACTGGTATGGATAGTTCTTATTGTTTGTATAACCAGCATCCCTGAGACAAGGACACTCTTTCACCCTGCTGTTGTAAGAACAGCTTCCTGCATGCACTTCATCACTCAGTGTAAAAAATGTCCTTTTCTCTATATGAACTAAAACCAAAAGAGGACTTTTGCAATCATCTTTTCATTCCCAGCAGCATATAAGGAATTTGCTAACAGAGAGAACAAAGGCTCTTCCAATACACAGCTTCATGGGAAAGGCAAAATAAGGTTGTCCCAAAGAGAACAGAAAATACCTTACATTGTGCAAAACCAAGTGTAAAACAAGAAAAAAGATATTATCTCCATCAACAGCACAGTGCAGCACCTTACTTTGTAGACAAATATATGGATTTACATTCCACACAGAAATAAGTACGATTTAGTTGGCTGTGCTGTGAAATAGAAGAATGGCCAAACTCAAATAGTCAAAGCTAATAATGCATGCAGTTCATGAGGCTTCTGCAAACAGTCTCAGGACAGAGGATAGCATCTAATGCCCATTACAGGAGAGCAGCAAATGCCAACTGGCAGGGAAGAGCTGCAAACCAGCATGTTATGCACCATTCTCCACTCTTTCCTTCCAGAAAGGCCAATTTTCACCATGGAGAAGCAAACAAGACAGAGATTAAGAATTGCCAGTTTTTGCAGGGTTACTCTTGCCCATGCATCAATTTCAGAGAAGATGCCTTCAAATATTAAAGCAGCCTGTATTGAGTTTCTTTGGAAATTAGAGTGCCAAAGCAGTCTAGTAGATTTTACAATGTGATCAGCAACCCCTTAAAGGACTTCATGTGCACTCTGTTACAGTACTCCAACTTCGCCATTGATTGAGACATTTTCAAGGACCTTTACAGGCTTGATGTGAGGGAGTAGAAAGTAATGAAAGGAGAACCTCTGTAGAACTTTGTAATGGGCAGTCTATTCCCATCCTCTTAGTAAAAGCATCACATTCACCTCTATCACTTCTGTTTAATCTGGTTCCATTTGGAAAGTCCTTTGAAAGAACATAGCAAAACAGGGAGTATATTTCAACTTCTTTAACTTCCTCCAGCCTCCTCTTGAAGAAAATGCAACCTCTTGGCTCCTAGGAACTCATGAGCTTTGGACCTTAAGAAATTTCTCACCCAGTTCAATTCTATGGGATGATGATCCTGAAAATAACATGATCTGACCACTGAGGTCCTTCTCATAGTGTCAGTGTTAAGACAGTCCCTGGTGCCAGGTTATCAATGAATAATAGGGTGGTAGTTTTTAGATGTTGCTAAAATGATTAAGAAATTTACTAACAGTCCAGAAGCATGACCAGCACTTCCTCTCAAGTTCCTATCATGACAGAGACCAACTGAGCAGACAGTGGTAACCAGTATGAGCAACAAATGTAGTTAGATAATGGGACTATCCTCTCCAGGTTTCTGAAAGAAATTATACAAAAAGTGGCAGGAATGGTTGTGCTTAAGTCACAAATCATTAAGGATGCAGCCTTATGTACATTAAGAAACAGAAGGAAGGAAAGATAGCCAAAGTATACAACAGGAAAAATGAATCATTTATGCCAAAAGAAAAAATTATCCCCAAGAAGACTGGAAGTAACCATAGCTATGAATAAACTAATGATGGAAATGAGCAGAATGCTTCTGGCTGTCCACGCATTGAGAATCTATATCAGGTTTACATAGGAAGTAGGAGACCAAACTGGGTTTTCCCTTATGAATTTACATGCTTGGCACAATTATCTGTGATAAAACAAGCCTGGAACCTAACCCAACAAACCCTTTCCAAGACCACAAGATAATATTTCAAGATTTACATCATCTGCTGCTATGTAACTTCTCTTTAACCTTTACTCCAGCTTTAAAATGTAGGTGGCATCATCCTACCTAAGCAGTTCCTTCATTAATGACTCCTGTAAGCATTGATACAAGGATCAGGGCTGGGCTCATGGCTGGACATGTGATGCACCATCTTATACTTTTACTTTTAATTGAGACTGCCTGTGCCCTGAGTTAAAAAGAAAGTATTACTTTTGTTTGGGTTTTGAGGGGGTTTTCCCCCTTTTTTATTTATTTTATCTTTCCTGCAGAAATCTTTCTGATTTCTGTTGAACTGCACAGGCACAAAAAGGGAAGACTGTGACTGGGCATGTTCTCTACAGGACTGATGAATGGCCCTACTCTCTCTCCAACTATTACAGGACAAATCTGTTTACACACAAAAAATTGACCTGGGCTGGTGAGGTGGGACTAGAACCGGGAAACTTGCATGTCCCAGAGGTAAAAATGCATTTGCAGCCAACAGCATTAGTAACTCAAGACCATAAACAAGCCACACTGTCATTAATTACTCAGACAGGGGCAGCCACAAAAGCAGTGAGAAGACCCAAAGCCAACTGTAAATAGTTCATCTAGCTGATTAGCTCACCTAAAAAAATGAGCGGGCAGTTTCAGAGGTCAGAGCCCCCGGCACAAGTTGGTCTGAGGCCAATTTGCAACTGGACAATGGCATAAGAAACAGCTTAATTACTGTTAAAAGAATAAAATAAAGTACCAAACAACTAAACCAACAAAACCACTCAAAAAAACAACTACCAAAAAAAAAGGACTTTCCAGCAGGGCAGTAATCATTGCAATTTCTAAGCACAGAAGGTAAGGCTCTTTGCACCAGAGGTATTTAATTAAGGACATGGAGTGTTAGTTAGGTCTAATGTTGCTTTCACAGGGAGGGCACTGAAAAGACATCGCTGTTGTCAGGGGGTAAACGTCCCAGATAAAGCACAAGCCAGCTTCCTGTACACAAGCAGCAAAGCTCACCCAAGATATTACACCATGTAATGGGGGGTTATGAGCAGTATTAAGACACACTATAATGAAACAAACCAGAAGAATCATGGGAAGGACCAGGTCTATTTACTGCACTGATGCCAGTCCCAAAGTGTTGTTCTTGGGTCTTTCAGAGTCTTTTGAGGGTTATGGTGGGAGGTTGATCTTATGATCAGAAAACTTCAAATATTAAGGAAAACATGCTAGAAGCAGAAGAAATGCCTTGAAGCACATTAAGAGTCCTGTTTCACAAAATGCAAGTTTTCTCTACAGTAACTCATTGCTAATTCACAAGAATCTTACTAATCTTCATGTATGGCCTGATACTAAGAAACAGCTTACTTTAGTGGAAACTATCCCAGTGCAGAGTTTTAATTGTAAGCTCAACTTGCATGAAAATCCTGTGCATGTAAACACGTTGGGGAATTCAATGCAATCTTCCAGTTTAGATACAACACAATCGGTTTTTCCTTTCCAGAGCACAGTCAAAGGGCACACATAATTTACACATCTCTCTAAACCAGTGATTTCTCAGAGCATGAAGGCTTCTGAGACAAATTAAATATGTCAATTTAATGGTAATGAGAAAATTGCAACATCAAGTTGTTTACACAAGCAGAGTAACCAAGCCTGGCGACTCTGTTAGCCTTTCACTATGCGTTGTGCAAATATTGTCTCACAATTGAACGATCTTGACTTACTTTAACTAATCTGAGAGCAAATATTGCAAATACAAAGATTAGCTGAACAATTTTCCAACCACCTGAAGGAAAAGAAATCAAATTACATGCCTACGTGTCAGCAGAAAGGATTTCTGAATGGGCAGTACAGTCAATGGGGCAGACGAAATGAGGCTGGTCCAACCCAGCAGTGGAGATCTGATGAGGATGAGCTTTTGGAATCAGGCAGGAGGAAAAAAAATTTTTGTCTGAGTCCCAAATCTGCTGAGAGGATGGGCTGGAGGTCAAAAGCACTGGTGTTGTTTCCAGCCCCTGACTTCCACACAGCTCTTGTAGGGATGTAGAGAAGACAAGTAAACCGATATACAGGTAATCTTCAAAGTGGCAGGGCCATTCAAGTGACATCTCATGATGAAAGAAGGGACCTGCTAGGAAAACAACAAGTTGCAATCCCTGTTTTGTTGGAGGGAAAGCTGATGTGCTTGCTGATACTTTTTGAAGCAGGAGGCCAGTGCTTTAGTATCCCACAAGGAAAACTCATGTCTGATTGCACAAGGTTTGGTTTCTGCTTAATCACTGCAGCAAATTCATCAAAACATTTTGACTGATACTTTTCACCTGTTTAAAAAGTATTTTCAAATTAAATTCCACCTTTGAGAGTGAGGACCTGAACGGGCACAAAGAAATTTCTTCAGGCTATATAACTTTTCTGGCTCCCAGGATAAGACTTGATGCAAACTAGCAGTGTTGAAAGTTATTACTCTCTGAAATCTGCCCCCTTGCTCCAGTAGAATGCCCTGCATAGAGGTAGGAAACTTCCTGAAGTCTTCATTTTCTCTGTCAGAAGTGAAATCCTAAAGGAAGTTAGAGATCAACCACCTTATCACAATTTTGTAATGCCTGTCACCCTCAGCCTTTGGAGCCAGGGTCTGCCATCCAGCTACTGAGCATCACCTAAAATCACCCAGCTTCACTCATGCAGTGGAGACACGGGCAGTTCTCCAAGCTGTATCATTGCTGACTACTTCGGTTGTGCTATAGGGGTGCAGGATTTGGGACTCCCTGCAGCTGCTGAGACAGGTCCACTGTGTAGAAGTGGGTGGCTCCACCCAGGAGTGCTTACGTCAAACTTCTGAGATGGAGCCAAAGAGCAAAGCTGGGGAAGCCTGCACTGACCTTCGAATCCTGTACCTGCCCAGCAGAGAGGGGGTTTGATCCTGCACTCTATTATTTCATAGAATCATAGAATAGTTTGGCTTGGAAAGGACCTTAAAGCTCATCCAGTTCCAGACCACTGCAGTGGGCAGGGATATCTTCCACTAGACCAGGTTGATCAAAGCCCTGTCCAGCCTGGCTTGAACACTTCCAGGGACGTAAGCTTTTTAAACAGCTCTGCCTAATCTGCGAGCTTTCAGAGTCCGCTTTCAAATGCAATGTCCTGTTTAGTTTTAGCACATCAACAACATGCTTTCTTAGCCTATCTGTATGCATTATCTACTGCTGTAATGTATCATGTACTGAACTACAGCATCATTACAGGTAAGTGCTCAGGTTTAAATGCAAACATAATTGCATAATGTGGTACAGCCAGGAAGAATAATGCAGGAAATAGAGCCATCTCCATCTGATAGTGCAATCTGACTGGAACGCCGACCGCTTGGATCCAAACACACAGCCTAGATGGGGCAACCAAGAATAAAAGTGCTTTGCGGTATCTTTATTGTCATCATCAAAAACACTTATCTGTAAGAAAGGTAAAAAGGTGAAGATGGGACTCTTACAGAAAAGGTCACATAAGCAATAGGGTAACACTGGGTTATGGTGGCCAGGAAGATGTCACTGCCTTTGCACTGCCACTATGAGCTGAATTTGCCAAATCCTAATGGGAATCCAAGCATTATATGACATTTAGAAGACTGGGAACACCCATGCTATTTCCCTGAAGTCAAGGGTGTCCATTTAATTGCAATGGATCCAGATAAAGCCTCAGACCTTCCTGTGCAAGGAGCTGCACACAGAGAACATTCCTGATGCAAGACACCTTCCAAATGAGGGCAGATATGTACACTTCAACACATTCATTTTAGATAGCTAAAATTAGAACTTATTCTCAATGAAACAGTTCTTCCATTTAGTTTTCTTTCTTTTTCTCGATACTTTTTGCTCACAGTGGCACATGATAGGAAATTTCAGCAGGGGTGCAGACAGCACCGCAACATAAGCCAGAAGGCAGCTGAAGTTAATTTAGTGCACTTTGTGCTGAACAGCCATGCCATGAACAAGTAAGCCTCTACTGAAGAGCAGCATCACACACGTTATGGGACAGCAACGACTCTTGTAATTTCAAGTGATTTTAGCCCAAACTTCCTTTAAATCAGGCAAGATGAGAGACTAGCGTGAGAGAGAACCTCTCAACCAACGCAGTGTCCTCTGAACTGAGAGGCCCTTGAGTTGAAGGCACAAACTGCTGCTGTTTGAACTATAAAGCCATGCTTCTCTGTTTTGCAGGGCTGTAACAGCTCATCTTTGTTAGGAACCCAGATTCCTTGAAATAATGTACACTCCATGGCTTTCACTATCTGCCCTCCCACACACACATTTGTCTGCCTGGTAATTGTCGGGCAGGACGTAAAATCCAGGCTCCCTTTATCCAAGGATTTTTGCTGGCACATTCTTACCCCAGAATATTAATGTGTTCAAGTACTTAAGGTACAGATGGGTGCTTATAGTATTTTCCAAAGGCAGATTTGATTTCAGGAAGAGATGGGCACCATCCTAGTGTATGTATGCAAATGGGGATATACGTGCAGGAGGTGGAAGTGCCTTGATCCAAATCCAAAAGCCTTATCCATTGCCAGATATCACCACCTGGAGAAACTTACCCAAAATTTTCACCCCATGGTACCTGCCTTCAAGTCCCTCAGGTACCTGATGATCGAAAAACCATTTATTAAAGATCTAAAAATGAACACTGGCCTGGGGGCATGCCAGTGATCAGTGACTGCAGTCCTTCCTGCACTAAAAACCTCAACTTCTGCAGTGTTCCCTGGGCATCTCAGCTTTGAAGCCACATTTTTACCTCCAGTGTCTCCATTTCATGATGCATCCCTGTGCTGACCCCAGTAGGACTCACAAAAAGGCACTACAGAATAACACCTAACTGCCCAACAACTTTCTCTGCACCAATTCATTTGACACAGAGGGATTCAAGACAACAAGGAGCTAAGCTCTAAGTCCAAGAAAACATACACAGACAAACCTTGGGTGAGTTATCCTTACAATTAATCCAGAATTGCTTCATATCTCTGTCTCTACCCAGGTTTGCGTAGGTCAGTCTGGACATCTAAATCCGTGCTGCTTTCCTGCCCACATGTCCTTGCTTTCATGCCTGCATGAGCTTTCTGACAAGCTCAGGGAAAAGCTTTCCTCAACACTGAAAGCAAAAACTGTGTCTTCTGTTCACTAAGCACATGTTAAGGTAGGAGGAAAAAAGACAAATGAGGATTAGACAGTGAAAGAGCAAGACTGTGTGTGAAAGAGGGAGAACCGTGATCCCTAAGTGGCTGAAGTTCAGCCTGACCCTTGATCAGAATCACAAACCCAAAAAATATGTGTGAAAGCAGGAAAATAAATCAATAAGCAAAACAGCAATCTCTTTCCTCAATTTTATTTGAGGAAGTCAAATTTACCGAGCTCCTCACAAACTGTCTTTGGCTAAAATCACTGCTAATGAGCTCTGACATTTGAAATTAACTGAATATGAGCTAACGGCTCCCAGCCCCACACCACCCATGAAGTTAACTGGGAATATTTTGTTAAAGCCATAGAAGAGCTAAACTGACTCTTTATTGAGAAGACACAGTGTTCACAAGAAAGTGTTTATAACATCCACTTCACCTGATGCTTCCCTGCCCTGGGATGTCTGCTTTTCTTCATGGGGACCACAGAGCACTCAGTCCTCTTAGTTCCTTCCCATTGCCATCATAATTATTTGCTAGTTTTTACGAGGTAGCCTTACGATCCCTTAATGAAGTCCTTTGCTCTGCAGCTATTCACAAGGACAGATTGGACACGAGGGGCTTCCACTTATGGAGCTACCAATCAGGGGAAGGTACCCAGCATTTAGCAAGCAGTTGTTAAACCAGTCTATCACCCGGCTATTACAGACTCATCATGAAAACAGCTTGCTTTTACTGGCAATCACATAAAATTAACCCTTTCCTTAAAGACAGAAGGAAGGCCCTGTTAGATTAATTGTGGTACAGTGCTAGAACATGTCAGGTTTTCCTCCTGGTACAGCTTTTTTTTTTTTTTTGATCAAACTTTAAAAAGAACAATACAACAAATACTCCTTATTTTTACTCAGAAGAAATCACAATGCAAGATAATTATTTTTCCATCATTATGAATAGCTTACTACAAGACCAAAATTTTCAGGTTCCTGTTATCCTCAGGATTTACCTATTTTGTTTCCAAATGAAGCAAAACCCAACTGTCCCACAAACACAGTCTATCCAAGGCTTCTTCTCACTTCTTGTGAGTTGGATGGGAAGCCTGATACTGCACTTGTTGCTAAAGGATAGCCCAGGTACCAAAATCAGCTCTTTAAAGCCCAGTACCCACCTTACACAATGCAATGAAAGACAGAGGTATTACACTGGGTACAGGTACAGTCTACAACCTAGCTGAAACTTTGCAGAGACAGAAAGAGAAGGAGGTCCTCCCCTTCTGCAGCCCATGGGTAATGAGAACCAGCCCACCTGAGTTACTGGCCTATATCCTTCTAGTGCTTATCCAAACAAGTAAATGTCTAGAGAACTCTGGCTTTGTATACAAGTTTTTTCTCCTGCATAAATGTATCTGAATGAACCACCCGTAATTAGGAGTGACTCTCAGGAACATAGAGACACCTGACATATCAACACCCATGTAGGTTCAGCATTTTAGAAGATTAAATCCAGTCAATTTTGATGTGGATGAGGAAACAAGATCATCAAGAGGAAGGTTTAAAGTTTGTTCAGAACTAGGCATTCATATGTCAGGGCCTCAGTATGGATACAGGTGCCTAAAATGAAACACCAATGAAAAAGTTGGGAAGTAATGTAGGTCAGGCTATACCTTTATTGATTCCATGTGAAGTGTCAAGTACACAGTATTGCTCTGTTTGGGACTGGGGAGAGGACACAAAGTCAGATGATGACACAGGATCCTATTTTAATGATGCAAGTGTTTGAAAACATCTTCAGCCTACACCACACTTAAGGAGATGTAAGACGTTCACATACATTAAGCCATGCCTCAATGAGAACAAATCTGGGCTATGTGTGTCTCCAAGGAGCTCAGCTCTTTTCCAATTGAATCCCCAAAACAGGGAGGTGGAAAAGGCTTCCTCCTGACTTCACTCAGAGCCCAAGGCCAAGCACCCGATCGTGGGCCCAGCCATCAAATACTCATATCCCCTTCCCCCGAATCAAGAGTGAGTCGCACAAATGGAGAACCAGAGCCATACTTTCAAACCACAGACAATCCTTCCCCCTCCAAAACTGCCTAAACACTGAAACCAATTAGAGTTTGCCATAATTAAACAGGAAAGTGGCAACAAGATCCTGTGCAAGAGCCTGGGAGCAAGCAGAGAGAAAATGTGCCCGCACTCCCTCAGGAAGGATTCCCCATGCCTTCCTGACCTTAATTCAAGCCTTCCCTTCATGCAGGAAGGGAAAGATTTGCTTTCTGTTCTCTGGAGGACCACCTCCAAAATGATACTTTTCAGCTCTGAATCTGTGTTTCTCTTAAAGGTGGGGAACAGGAATAAATAGAGGGTAGAGAAAGAAAATAATTCTCAATAAACTAAGTCATGCTTAGTTCTGATTTCACACAGGCATGTTTAAATTCAAGTGGAAAGGCTTTGATATGCTGTGGGTTGACAAGGGACTGGCACCCCATCCAGGGCATAACAGCCTCCTATCCTGGGGGTAACTTCCGCTGTGCCTTTCATGCAACAGTAGAAGCGATGCGGAGAAGAGGGCTCCTTGAAAAGATACATACAATTTGATAAGCAATCTCCTCAGATACTAGGAAGATGGTGGGATAAGAAAAAACAATAAAAAACCAAAACCAGAACAAAAGGCTGTTAACAATGATGGGGAAAAAAAGCTACAGTTCAGTCTTTCATTTTTGATGTGACAGCAGGAGAGGAAAGAGTTAAACCTGAAATCATGAAGCAAAAAGTAAAGGAAACAAAAGCAACCCACACCACAAGCAGGCCGCCTAAATTTCCCATTGCAGCCCAAGGCCCGATCCCATTAAAACAAACAAACAAAAAAAAAGTAAAAAAGAAAAAAAAAAGAAAAACAGGAAAAGAAAAAGCAATTTTGATTATTCTTTTCTCACACACTTAGCAGCCACTTTATTTATTTACGAATTCCCCTTTACAGAGCAAGGCCCTTATTTTCTCATTTAGTCCAACTGAGATTGTCCTCCTAGAATTACCTTTTTTTTCTTTCTCTCTCTCCTCCTCCTCCTCACTGCCTCCAGGCCATTGCCCTCGTGCCAGTAACTAGATAACACACTCTATCAGAGATTTCTTAAAAAATCATTGCAAAGGCACTAGAGCTGATAGTGGCATCAATCCTAGCCTGACACGGGCTCGGGTCAACCATTTATCTCTTCACATTGCCTGTGGTTACTGTGGAGGCCATCTTGGTTCTCTACATCTTAACAACCTTGCAGATGGTACCTCTCTGCTCTGATAGCATCCACACCCCAAGATTGGCTTTGTGGTTTTATTTTTAGGAGGACTATTATGGACTCCTTCATTTCCTTCCTGTGAGGCTTTCAAATCTTGGTTGGTTTTGTTGCATTCCCTACCCCCTTCTGAAAATAACACTGGGATCAAGCTAGCAGGCTAAGAAAGTAGGGAATATGGAGAAGCAAGGGTGGGCTTGCTGGGCTGTTGAACATGTGTATTTATTAAAAATACACACATAATATTTTAGAAGAGTTTCATCCTGACATCCCATCCTGTGTAACATGGTTGAATTTGGCTATTTGCACTGCCGTAACACCCAGGAGCCTTGCTCAAAGCCCAAGACCATAATGTCAGGTTCTATTGGGATGCTCTCTAATAAGCTGTAGTCAAAAGAAATTGTTCCCTAGTCTTTGCGAGATGTGATCACTATGGCCAAATAAAGGGATCTGCTATTTTACACTATCTAAATGGACATACGGGAATGAAATATCATATTTGGTATAATTCTCCCTCAAGCTTGGAAAAGGGAAACTGTTTTATTAACCCCTTGTAAAAAACCTACTTATCAAGCTGGAATCTGCTCTGTGGCTTCCCCTGTAAACTTGCACCACGGTAAGGAGGTTGAAGAGGAAACACCAATCCTGAAGCACCCTTTAGGATCCATCTTCATGATAAGGTGACACGGGGCAGGTGGCACTGCTTCCCTTGTACTAAGGGGGAGGAAGCACAAACCTGACTGCTCCATCTCTGCCAGCACATGGTGCTAGGACTCATTCACAGGCTCCTACTCAAACCACAATGCATCCATCCTCACAGGCAGTCTGTTTGATCCATACCCTGCTTATCTACTCTCAGACTGATACAGTAGTTTTTCTCATGGGCATTATAGCAAAGGGGAGCACTGAAGAAGGCAGAGAGAAGATTGTTTGCCCTTTGTGGTATTCTTTGGTGCATCAGAAAAAAAGAGCAGTATAGGAGAGCAAGGGCAAATGGAGAGAGATAGCCAAAGGGCACCAAAGAGAGACAGTGTAGGAATGAGAGTATGCCAGGGCCCTGAAGGTAAAGAAGCCTCAAAGAGAGCCCTTAGGCACTGGTACCCAAATGACATTACTGAAATTTTTTATTTCGTTTTTTAAACAGAAGATAATGACCATAAACTGGAAACCCACACATGACTGCAAGAAGTGGCAACCATCTATGAGCCTTTCACCCTCTAAAATGCACCCATCAGACATCCATGCAACATGAGGACTTGCACTAACACAAGAATGAATGAGCGTTGCACATCTATCCCACAGAGTGCAAAGAGCCTACTGGACCTGCAAGGCAAGATGCACCTTCCATCACTTGTAACCCTCACAGATGGACACAGTCAAGAGATTTGCCCACCTTTAAAAAGTACAAAATATCTTCAGTGGGCAAAGATATCTTGCCTTCTTCCCCACCTCCAAGTACTCTGGCATCCAGAGAGACAGAATTTTCTACAGTAAATGTAGAAAATGAGGACAAAAGAAGAAGGGAATGAGTGATTCTAAGATCTGGAGAGGAATTCAGGGGATTTGGAGAGCTAGTCCTGATTACATAAAATTGAACAGCAAGGGTCTTCTAGCATGTGTCTCAGACACAGCCTTTGTGGGGTTCTTTTTGCTTTCTTCTTTTTTTGGTTGAGAAGTGAACAAAACAGTTATCCCAATAATATCAACCACCAAGCTAAGAATTCACAGTTCCTCAATACTCTAAGCTACTTATTAAGTGTCAAGGCCTTCCCTTAACGCCCTATTTAAAAATAAACTAAAGGAAGCACAGCATACCCAGGCAGAGCCATAATCCAGGATGGCGCTTTTTATCTTGCAAGTTATTTTTTATCAGCCTTCTATTTCTTAATAGCGACCCCTTGAGGGCTGGGTTGTAGAGAATTCACTAGTATACCAGTTCAGCTTCCCTATGACTGTCTTAATATACGTGGCATCTGCCCTCCAACAAGCATTATATCACCCATCTGGGCCAGAGGAGGAGGGGGAGTCAGAGGAGGGAAACACTGCTCAAACAGCATGCTTGCATGACAATTAGGTCTGGTCCAGTGATCCGGAATAATAATCTGAAGGCTCACTAAGCATAATGGGTTCAGAGACATCCAAGCCTGGTCTAACCTTCCCAAGAGCATCCTTTACTTGTGTTATCAGTGTGTTTTGCAAGTCTCATCAGTGTCACGGTAGCTGACATCTCATTATGCAGCCAAGGTGGAAGTGGACAGGTACTGAGTGAGCATTAGAAATTTCCTCTTTTATTATTTAATTCATATCTTCCCATTATCCAGTGTATCATGGAACTATGAACTAATTAAGTCCTGTGGGATATACAATCAGTGCTGGATTTTTTCCCCTCTCCTTTCGGTAGGCTAAATTGTGTTACACACCAATACAAAAATAATTCTGCAACTCTTCCTTAGATAATAACGAAGCAAGTTACAAACACTAATGATGCTGAATGCAACAGTGGAGCAGAAGCCTGCTGCTTACTTCGTGCAACCTAATTAAGTCATATGGGGTAAAATGCGTCACTTATAAAGTGAGGCAAGAGCCTAAGTCAGTTTCTAAAAAAAAGTATAAAAGCTATGCTCTGGGGGATGGTGGAACACAGACCAGACATCAGGAAAAGTCCAATTTCATGAAGTCTGGCATGAAACTCGCAGATCTCCAGCCAGAAACTTGAAAATTCCAGAAATTTTGGGGGTCTTCTAGATTCACAGCTGAGCCCAGCTCAGACTGTAACCATTCAAGCAACAGCTTGCAGACCAGATTTGTAGGGACAAAACTTAAATGAGGGTTATTGTATCACTTGCTAGAAAATACAGCTGTTTTCCTGAGGATTCTGCCCAAAAGTTTTCAGAAGGATTAAACTAGGATAGCAAACTCAAGTGCCTGACTCGAGGGAGCAGCACACACAACAAAAGAGGACAGCCAGCATTTTCAGCAAATAACCCTCTAATTTTTAATGATAGCTACAGCCCAGTTTTCAAGCAAAGTTTTGGTGAAATCAGAGGTGTAAGAGTTCTCTTTCCTGCAGAATTAAGCTTAGCCATCTGATGTAGATCATAAAAAAAATTATGATATCTAGAGTTAAGAGTTTGGGCATCTGGTATTAAGGTCTTTGTATGTATTTATTAGGGGAAAGAGGGCATTAAAGAAAGGGGGAGGAAACGCACCTATAAAGAGTTTGTATCTAGTTACAAAGTTCTTCTAGTATTTTGAGTTTCTGTGTATCCAGAGTTAGGCAAGAGAAAAATGGACGGTTTCCAGTGTGAGGCCCCTGATGGTCAAAGAAGGCTGATCTAGCCCTTGGACATGCCTTTGCCACTCACTGCACACCAGGACTTATACATGGCTTTCTCTTCGATGTTGCCAGGTCACATTTGGGAGCTGTTTGGAACTGGGCTCCTAAAAGCACCATAGAAACTCAAACCTGGAAGAGATCACCATGTTATTAGAGTTCAGTTCCCTGCTGCTGGGATATTATGTCTCTTGGCCTCTCTCACATACCCACCATGCTCCTACCCAGGCACCTCTGGAGCCTTCTGACTGGTATTCCCCCACCAGAAGATTGCTGCAAAACCTTATCACATTCACAGTCTATGTTCCCCTCAAACAGAAGCAACCTATCAAATCCCAACTAATCTCATGAATCCCTTATTATTTTAAGAATTATGGACAGGTCTTATTAGGTACCTTACAAAGACTGAATTAAAAATTACTTCACTCTAAAGCTTGTATCCCTTAGACTCAAAGTCCCAGATCCAACCTTTTATGGTCTTTGTTTGTTGGGTTTATTTTCTGTATGAAACAAAGGTTCTGAACTGAGGTTGCTCTCTTCTTTCCAATGCCTGTTCCTTCCACCCTCTTGATAATATAAGCCTCTGTTAGCCTTTCTGCAATGCCTCTTTTTACTTCCAGTGCCATATTGGAGCTAATCCTGCTCCATCATCATCTAATTACCTCTGCCCCAACCCTCCCGCAAAGCCCAGCTGCGCTCATACACTGCTGAGTTATCAGCCTGCCCAGGCATCGTTCAGCTGGCAGAGGAGTAAGCAGAAAACAAAGCACTGAGCACTGTAACTACACTGAGAACAGCTATGGATCAGGCCCATTTTTTTATGAAGTGCTTTCAGATCCTTGCATAAGGGTGCAATAGAAGTGCCAGATGTTATTATAAAGAGATGCAGTCCCATTACTTGTACACAGAGTTGTGCTGCCTGCTAATAGCACCATTATCCTAAGGCACGTGGTGCTATTAATGCATTTCACTGCTTAGTGCTGAACCTGGGGACCATTATTTCCACTGGAAAGGTAAGGCCAGTTCACATGACATGATTTAAACCTCTACAGTGAAGCATGCATATGCTGCACCAGGTCGTAAATCTTAACTGGATGCTGTCAGCTAGAAAGGGACCAAAATTGAAACCATTTATCTGAACTCCCCACCCATCCACCTCTGCTCACCCTGGCCAGTTTTGGGAAGAGGGATAAAATGATTCTAAATGCCCACTGGGTTCATTAAGCAGCAGCAAATCCCAGATCCAAAAGCACTGCTGGTTTCATTCTGCTCTCCCTGAATGTATTTGTTCATTCAGAACGCCTAGGACTTCTCCATTTTCCCCAATCTGAACAGAAACACCATAGAAGGGACAAACCTCACTATTTCCTCCTGGTTTGGCTCCCATTTTAGTCAAAAGTTAACCTGTCATCATCTAATTACTGAGACTACAGGACCCGTGACACAGATGAGCTATTCAGATCACAGCCAGCAGTAGGTAATAGCTCCTCTATGCTGCAGCCCAGGCTCTAGG
Organism: Myiopsitta monachus; assembly: GCA_017639245.1. Lineage (NCBI taxonomy): Eukaryota > Metazoa > Chordata > Aves > Psittaciformes > Psittacidae > Myiopsitta > Myiopsitta monachus. The sequence continues at coordinate 17,055,610 of CM029922.1, read as the reverse complement.
GCTGTAGAGGTGCCCTTATCACATATGGGAAGGAGAATATGAATAAAAAGAGTAGTTACCATTTGATCTGCTACTTGCCTGAGCACTTCCCTTTGATGGCTTCCTGCAGTTACCAACTAGCAATTTAATTTTTGGCTTAGTTTTCTCCTTAACCTGGCATGTTTCTGGTAGCATAACTAGCAAGGGTGACTAGCAAATGAAACTGATAGGTAAAAGCCTACATGTGACATTCCTTCATAGACCAAGGAAGAATTACCAGAAAGAAGAAAAGCAATTGTATTTCTGGATACTCAGCTGCAATGTAACATACAGCTAAGTGAGATTTGGGGGCAAATATTCAGAGACTCTTAGTAAAAGATCTATAATCTGATGCTAGAAACATGCCAAAATTACTCTGCCAGAACACTGTAGCTGCTTCTGGGATTGGGTGGTAAAGGATATATATCACTGCAGATAGCAGAGTTAAAAGTTACTGTGATAGATTTAACATCAATGCTGAGCAAATGAACTCCAGTTTCCTAGGTTTCAACCATACTAAGAAGACTGCATGATAATTTGATTTAATAGATAAAAACCAACTTTCTTTTTAACCATAATTCAGGTGTGCAACTCTTCCCATTTGCACTGTCCCCTGTGAAGTAGGACTTCACTTCTCAGGAACTGCTAATTTAGGAAAGGCCTGTGACAAAAGGATATTTGATGCTCACCAAATATCCAACCTGCCTGAACTCTTTTCTCATGGGTGGTACAACCTGGTATTCAACTCAACACTCCCCCCAAATTCTTCAACACTGCGAGGACTCTTAAAGGATATTTAAGGTCTCTGATGGTCATTTTTAGATACAGAGCGCTGCAATGATGCTAGTTCAAGGTCCTATATTTTTGTCATGAACTGTAGGCATGTCTTTCTGTATCCACACATAGCCCTGGAAAGACTGTCCCATTTTACTTCAGGTACTGAAGAGGAGCAAAACCCAAATATCACCTGAGCTGCACAAATGTTGAATGTTAAATCTCTGCCAGAGCTGAAACTGTGTCTCACAGCTAAGATTCTGCTCTAGTAAAAGAAAATAACACTTTTAGAACAGACTTTGAATTTATATAAAAAGCCAGGAGAGTGTTAAAAAAGATATGCATTGCCCAGAAAATAAAGCTCATTTATGTATCATAAAATACATGATTAACCATAGTTAACCATTAATACAGCTGCACTGCATTAGAACTGCTATTCAAAGTTGGAAAGCATTTAATATTATATATTGCTGCTGCTCAGCCTAAATTGTTTTTTTTTTGCCCCCCTTTAAATGTACACAATATTACAAATTTAATTTTAAGCTGTTTGAATCAGTCTGTAAAAAAGATTTGATTATACCTGAGTGTTCTGGCCCCAGTTTTTCCATATCTCAGTAATCTTGGCAGTAATTGGCTGATTAGCTCCCTCACACTCCATCTCTGCCTCAGTTTCCATGGTAATGTTACAGGAGCTATTATAGATGAGAACTTCATCTCTTTCCACTTTAGGGCTGAAACGAGAAGGGAGGTTAAATGGGGTGTCATCAATCTTAATGAAATGCAATTATTTTTACTCTTATTAATCATTGCAAGCCATTAGCTTGTGGCAACTCCTGGCCACCATTTGTCAAACTTTGCAAATTTCTGTAATTTTGTTTCCATTCTTTTATGGTTTATTTGTTCCCCCCCCCCCCCTTTATCTGCACACACTCAGGATGAAAATACATGCAGTAAATATCTCTCAGTGATGCCTTTCTGCTTCCCCAAACTATTACAAATAGTGGAAAATGCCATTCTAGGACCAAGGCAAGAAGATAAGTGCAGACAACAGCTAGGGAATCAGCAGTGTCAGGATCAAAGATGGACTCCTACACAGAGTAGGGTTTGTTCGTGTCTCCCCTGTCCCCATCTTACTCACACTTAGCAATAGGGAATGAATAACTTGCAACTCCCCTAGGGCAAGTGGAGAAATTGGAAAAGCCACACAACTGGCTAACTGGTCCCTAATTCCAACTGTGAAAAAATGAGCTCATTTAAGGGTTCCAATTCCTGCTACCCAGCTGATTGCAATGATGCTTTGTTGCTAGCATTGGAACATTAACTTAGAAAATTAATTAAACTTACTTAACAGCCCAGACTAAGCAGATTCGATATATGTGTTAGTTATACCAACAGACATTTGCTCTAAAGCCTCCCCTTGCACTGGGGGAAGAAGTGACAGAAAAAGTGGTGGGGCAGAAACATTTTTTTCCCTTGGTCTTGCTGCTAACAGGAGCTGACTTTGGTAGCGTTTCATTACAGGGAGCTACAGGATCCAGCATCCCTCAAAATTAGGTGGAAACTTCCAAATTTACTTCTACAGGCTTAAGATCAAGACAGGATAATCCAACATCACTTCTCATTCCTTTCCTGGCCATTGCTCCTTCTTCCTCCTCTCCCCACCAAGCTGCAGAAGATACACACCTGCAGCTTGTGGGAAGGAGAGCAGAGAGGAGATGAGTTGCAGCAACACCCATAGCTCAGAAATTATACCACCTTTCTGAATAGCTGAGAAAGGACAGAGTTCATAATATGATTTACTCAACAAAATAGAGAATCAAAAAGTTAGGACTAGGATTTTCAGAGGTCTCCAGGTTCCTGAAAGGCCCATCTAATGGGGCTTTTTGTAGTGTCAAATTTAAGAGATTAAGTTATATCAAAATCAACCCAATTGGAAAGTCAACATTTAGACCTTCATTAGGAGGGTGATGATCAGGATACTTTGACGAACCTGAAGTTTTCGAGCCATGCAGGATGTGGCAGCTCACTGTACAAATAAAGAGCTGCTCTTACAGAGCAGTTAGGGTGTATTTGTTTTGTTACCCTTTCTCATTGTTAAAGTATTAAAGAAAGCAGCCACATTAGAAACTACCTTCTGCAAGTAGCTCAATCTTTTTAACAATGAATTTTTATTTCTACGTCTATATGAACCTTTCTATCCGCTGTATCAATAATCAAAAGCCAGCCATAGGCAACTACACTTGCTTTTGATTGCAACACTTTGAGAACTGCTCTTGTCCTGTACAATAATTCAATGGACTGAGCTATCTTTCAAGACTGCATAGCACTTCTTTTTAATGCTACAAGACAAAACTGCATCTTTTAAATAAGCACCTGTTTTAAAGGCAAAAGAGGGTTGTTGTTGTTGGCTGGATGCAGGGCATGGACCCAATTTACCAGGCACTAAAGTCAATGCAAGGACCTTTGAGTGGCTGTTCACATCTTTTTACAAAAGTTAACAAGCTTTGCTTGTAGGCAAAGAGCCAGTTCCTCCCTATCCTCTCGTAACTGCATTCCAAAACCTTGATGTTGGAAACTGTTAACAAATTGCAGTGGTTAAAGGAAATGCAGGAAAAGAAAGGGTGACTTACTAAAAGGGAATTCACTGGATGTATTTGGTACCAGTGTTGCCAATGGCAAGACTTGCGCCTCTTCTAAGGAATACTCATTGGGCATTATGTGTTCACAAAGTACGGACTAAATCAGGAGACGTTTTATTCAAACCACCGTAAAACTAGTAAGAGAGATTTCATGTGTAGTTAGGCCAGGAATGATTTCAGCAATTTTAAACCATCTTGGAAGGAATGCCTGAACTTTTGAACATTTGCAAAGAACTCAAATAAATATCTTTTTTATTATTGTTACTATTGGTTACTATTATTAATTACAGCAATCAATGTGCATTATTTTGGGAATTCCCAAAATAGTTCTTTTCTAGTCTTAACATTTTAATTTTCTAACACTTCACTACAAATTCCATTCACATTTTGAAATGAAGCTTTTTTCTGAACTGATGTTTGGGGGAAAAAGAAAAAAAAAAACCAAAAAAAAAAAACCAATCCCACAACTATTTTCAAAAGTTCTGAAATAGGTCATTTTGCGTGACTTTAAACTCTTTCTTCCTCTCTTCTGCCCAGATTTTTCAGATCAGGAAACTCACTTGGAAATGAACAATCATCTTTTCCCCAGCTCTTTTTCAGCATGGAACCAGCTTAGAAATAGATTCACCAGAAAAAAACATCAGTACTCTGGAAAATTTCTCAGCACCCCAAGTTTCAATTTTTAGCCACTAGAAAAATATGAACACAAAATGGGGAAAAGTTAATGACAATAACAAGGAAGTTGAAAAAGCTGGAAGGATAGGTAGAGAATAAGTTGATTGATTTGATTCACAAATGTCTCCCTCCTAGGATTCCCTGAAGGAATAATAAACCCTGTCTCTGGGTCATTCACAAATAAATTGGACAAAAGCACAGTGAAAAACAATATGGAAACAAATGGACTGTATGACTTTTCCTTGCACAGTAGCAGCCCAAACCTCAAAAAGCAGCAAGAAGAAAAATAAGAATAGACTCATTGCAGGTGCACTTTTTTAATCAGTAAAGAGCTGAGCACAATTTTAATACCGAGAGAACAGGAAGCAAAAGAACAAGTAATGAGATATTGGGTTGCCCTATTGCTCTTAAGGTTGTAGGTTACTTGTTTTGTGGTTACACTGATGTGAGCAAAAGCAAAGTTCAGTTAGACAAGGTAAGGATTTTAGAGTTTCTTGTTTTGAAACAAGTCACTCTTGGAGCAATAGAACTGATTAATTTAATTTTAGGATTTCTCTTGCCCCCTCTAGGACTCCCTATTCTTGTCTTCCCAACAAAACTGTCCTACTCATCCTCTAGGACATTACTGATGCACAAAGTGATTTGGACACATCAGCTTGGCCAGCTGCACGTACATGCTGTCTAGCCTACAGTTTGCTGGCAAAAAAAACAAGCAGGGCAAAATTCTGCCTTTCCTTTCCCTCAACAGGAAAATAATTACTTTCTGCCTAACACAGATTTTCTCAAAACTGACAAGAATTTGATAATTCTTATGACGTTCATCCATTATGGAACCCAGGTCAAACTAAAAAATCTTGCGAAGAGGATATGACAAGCTGAAAGGTAGATGCTGCAACTGTGTGTGTGTATATATATATATATGTATGTGCATGTATATGCAACTCTGCATATATGCATATATATTTAATTACAAAAGTTTAAGAGTTCTTTAGTTCTTATTTTTTTAACAACTTAAAAAAGCTGTGCTACTCATGTCTTGCTGTCTTTGTTCAGTATATATTAATTGGTTTTCTTTCCTCAAAACAGAGTATCCAGAATTACTTCTGGTTGCTCACAACATCAGCTGTGACATAGCGACCAGCTAGGGATGAGGACCAAATCTCTGCAACTCAATTGAAATACCTGGAATGCATCATCATGCACCAGCCAGAAATGTCTTTACCACGTACAACATATCATGGGCAATGCATTACAGAGATATCCTAATTCTCTGTTTGATTAGTATTCTTTGGAAAGTTTTGTTCATCTATTTATTCCCTAATTCAGACCTCCCTCTTACTCTTGGAAGTAAATGCTCTGCAGGTATATATCCTCACCACTCTATTAAAAGCAACAGTACCAATTTATATTCCTGGGCAATGTGGCCTTGGATTTGCAAAGCCTAAGCCTTGAATATGTACCTGAGCACCCTTGCCGAATAAATACATCATAAAACCTGCTGAATTTTCCCTGTGACTTTTTGCTCATGAAAGTGCTTGGAGAGAGGAAGGGGGGATGTGGGAAAGGAGGGAAAAAAAAAAAACCAGCCAAAAAAACCTTCTGCCTTTCCATAATGCCTAATCTTTTTCCCCATTGGCATCCACCAGATGTTGCTTTGGATCGGAAGATAAATATTAAAACCTAGGAAGGAACAATGCAGGCTGTTTACAAGATGGATTTTCTGATGTTTCTCGAACACTTTAAAAAGAAGAAATGGAAGGAGGGGGGAGGACTAGAGATGCTTTGATAGGCACAAAGAATTAATTTCACAACCCAGCTGGAGCTCTCTAGTGGTCTCAAAGCTAAATTGCTCTATTGACATCAACCTAAGAATCAGAAATCTGTTTGTTCAGTTCATGATTTGGCAGAGGCCAACTCTTCAAAAGGTGGAATGCCATCTTAAGGATGTTACTCATGGATGGGCCCACTCAGCTGTTGAAAAGACACAGCACTAACCTGATAAAGAGTCCAGCAAAATACCTCTGGGGTGGTTTGTACATCCTTCTGGTGCCACTGAGGTGGGCTGTCCTCACAGACATACAGGTAAGACACAGATTCTCTAAGGTGAAAGGAACCCACCGTGACTTTGACATCACATTCAATAAAGGTGTCTCTCTCTTCTCGGCACTCAGCAGAAGAATGTGTCAGGCAACAGAGAATGGCCAAAGAAGCTGCAAAGACAGGAAAGAAAATAAATAACCCAAAGCAGCCTACGCACCACTGATATTAAGCATATTTTAGCAGTGACAGCTGTCATTGTAGATTCCTGATGTGCACGTTGCAATCTTCCTTTTTGTTGCATTCTTCTGGGGGATAGTCTCCATGAAACTCCTTCAGCCTTTTCCTTTGCCTGAGCAAGCATATAATCTCTCTTGTGCACTGAGCATCAGGATGGCCCTTGGGATCAAATTGTTCTGTCCAGGAGGAGGTGACATCAGTGATAAAGTATGAGCATGGACATTTCTTCTGGGGAAGATAGACCGTGGTTTACAGATCAGGCACAAGGCACACATCTTTTACAAGGGATATGTGACAACATCTATGACAACTTTGAAATACAAAAACAGGCTTTGTGAAAACATTGCCACATCTTGGAGGGCTTCTGGAGAAGTTGTGTGAAGTGGGATCTCCCACCTTGCTTTGTACCTGAGTGTGACTAGAGACTTGGTCCAACTTTGACTCCATGGATGCAGTAGGAAGAGTAATGGGAGCAGCTGCTTTGCTTTGAGGTGTATTTAAGGAGCATGTGGTGTGAAGAGAAATGAGGTTTTCTTATTCAAAACCCAGACAAAAAAAATATATATATATGAACTGTCACTGAGGTTCAGCTCAGTTGAAATGTTTGATTTTAATAATTTAAAACAGGAATCCTTCAAGCATTAATCCATGCCAGAGATCAAAACTGCTTCTCTCTAAACCCTGAACATATAAAGACTTTTGGAGAATTTTCATTAATCCTGAACAAATAAAATAGCTGTATTGAACTCCTAGAAAGCTCTGTGGACAGTATTACAGTTTGCACTGCAGCATCCAACAGTGTCCCTCAAGTATCGTAAATCAAATCAACAGGAATTTATCAAGAAAAGATTTTTTTTTTGTTAGCTTTTTTTGGTTCTAGTTCCTCAAAAGGTAGCTTGTTTGCTGGGAAAGTGTCATTGTCAATGAATGTCTTAGTTCCTAAGGAATGGAACTAAGAAAACGGCTTTTGAAATGGTAAAAAAATGAAAATGTTATATTTTCTATGTTAAAAGATGTAGTACTTTTTTTGCTAAAAATTATTACTTCATATAGGGTGTTTCTGAAAAGTTTATAACTTTAATGTTTAAGTGGGTTTTTTTTAATGTTAAAACCTAGCATTTCATCTGCTCTGAACTTCAGACAGAAAGTTCACAATTTTTCTGTATTTTTCTTCTCTGGATTTAGAATAAGAAAAAAGTTACCACAACCTCATAAATTTTGCTGTATGCTTAATCCCTTTCCTTGCCAAATTCAGTGACAATTCTATTGCTCAAGATCCATTCAAACACAGCCAAACACAATCCCTGCCTCAAAGACCGACATATAAACATGAAAGACAGAAGTAATAGAGAGAGAAGCCTAAAGGAATGATGGCACCATGCCTATATTTTGCTTTTATTGTCCAGAAATTATGTCTAGAGCCACCTCAGGTATTCTATTGTTCCCACAGAAGCCTTGCTTCTTCCTCGAGGCCAGGCTACCATTCTAAGGGCATTTTAAGTGGTGCTAGATACCCGTGTTTTGGAAATGCATATCATCTAAGAGGACTAAATACTACAAATAATTTGCCTTTGCAAACAACCTGCAGCAGAACCAAATCATTACAGGATTCTCCAAAACAGAGGGGCATGTATGCTTAGTTTTTTTGAGAACTTCTCAAAACTAGTAAAGATGAAAGACATCCAAGCAACAATGGCACTGCCCTATCCTTCCTCCACAAACCCACAGCTTTCCTGCAGACAGAAGAATTTGTAATAGGGTATAACAGCTCCTTCTGCTTTACTTTTCTATTCTACCAGTGATATGAAAGGCTGTAGTAAACTCAGATGTCATAATGAAGAATGAGAAGCTACCTTAGATGAATAACCAACTAGAGCAATACTAACACACAAATGGAAAGGAATAGAATATTTTCAGTTGGAAGGAATCTACCACAATCATCTAGTCCAACCATTTCAGGGTTGACCAGAAGTTAAGCCACACTTTTAAGGGCATTGGCCAAACACCTTTTACAGTGACAGGCTTAGCGTATTGACCACATTTCTAGGAAGCCTGTTCCAGCATTTGACTACCTTCTGAAGTTGAGTGGTCAAAGGAAGATTAAATTCACATTCCATAGTGTAAGAAAAAATAGCAGGTTGCTATAAGCTAACCCAAAGAGGCTTTGGTTTTCTTTGTGGTCTTGAACATGGCATGGTTTTCCTGGGTAGGGAAACAGCTGAGCCCTATTTTAAGATGAATGTTAGAAATTAACCCCAGAATATCAAGACATTAATATTTTCCTCAACACCTTGCTGCTGTCAAAGAACTTGCCTGGCTAATGTAGGTCACCAGAAATTGCTTCCAGCACAGCTTTTAGAGATCAGCAGAAGAACAGCCTGTCTCTTTGGACACCTCTGGAGTGTCACATGGAAATCAGGCATTTCTAATGTGGTCTAGTGCCCTTATCTTAATGTTATCATGCCTGTAGGAACGTAAGGCCTTGTATCCTGCCAACTGCTGAAATAATTTTTAAGTCAGACCAGACAAACAGAGGTACTAATTATGAAATCTAAGCTGAAGAACATGGATTGTAAAGAGATAGGTAGAAGTAAAATCCAAGAAACTCCTGCTTAATATATACACTTATATGCTTATATACATGTAGATGATTTTTAGAATCAAACCTAGGACCGCTTTTGCTCTCTCAGGGGGAAGGAAGGAGGGGTCTCATCTCCACACTCCTGTCCATCTGATGGAGATACCACTCTTCAAGGAGACATGCAGCTCTCATCCCTTCTTTAGGGCTCTCTGAAATCCTCCTATTCCTTGTTCCCAGATTTAATATTTTTCTCAGGTAGGGGGAAGTCTTGACCTTTCATCCCACTTCTTCTCACCATTAAGTGCAAGTATCTCTTGGCATTATTGGTGCCATTATCTTCCGCCACAACAGCAACAAAAAATGTCAACTAAAGATTGCAACACATTCAGTATGTTCTAAAAGGATATTCTATCCATTCTGGGACACAATTCTTCTTCCTGATTAATTGGTTAGTGTTCAAGCCCCAGAATAAAGCTTCTTTATGTTTTATATTCCCTATAAAGATAAAACTTACTAATCAAGTGTAATACAATTCCATCACTGAGATGAATGCATTCGTCCCATTACGGCTTCTCTTTTGAGATCAGACACAACGGCAGCCAATTCTCTGCATGTTGATAATGGATTAGGGACCAACTGCTCCCAGCCCTGTCTTTGAGGGGTAGTCTGTTTTAAGCCAGGATCCTGGGCTGTTCAGTAGAAGGGCTTTTTTCTGGGTTGCTGTTTAATAACAACTGCTGGACATGTGATGAGGCTAAATCCTACAGAAGTTCCAAGGGCAGCTGCAGACTGATTGAACAACTGCCCAAGGAGACCTGGTGCCAAATCACACGTCCCCAGTCATCCACTGCTCACAAAATGGACCAGAAAACATAAATTCAATATGTGCTTAGTAGAGAAGACAAAGGTTAAAAGAGAAAATGCGGGTGGAGAGAGGAAAAAGGAGACCTCTTAAGGTCATCAAGTCCAAGCTCTGCCTAAGAAGAATTGCTCCCTAGGAGACATTCATTTTGCACAGCCAAGTTTCAGAAGTCGTAAGAGATGACTTTGCATCTATTCCAGCACCTGATAGATCTCACTGCCAGAACATGCCTGCCATGTAATCAATATGCTTTTTTTTTCTTTTTCTCTCTTTCTTAATTTTATTTTCTGGATTTAAAAGAAAGAAGGGATCAGTTGGATCCTTTGGCTTGATCTCCACAACAAACATCACAGGCCCTGGCTTCTATTGAGGTCTCAATTGCAACATCCTCTTCATCCCTTCTTCATTTACTTGTACAAATCACCCTATTTACCTGCTTGTAATTCCCCTTGGTCCTAGACCAGTGCTTCTCCTTGATACATCGGCACCGCTGCAACCAAAATTCATTCCTCTCTTTTCTCTCATCTCATGCAAAAATCTCCATCAAGCCAGGTCTCTCTTCCTTTTAAACTTCATTGAGCTTCATTTCATTTCTAGCCTTTAATCTAAACCCTCTTCCCTAAACATCCAGTTTTATCAATGTAATCTGGCTACTAGGAGGTCCGGTCCAGGACTCACTAACAAAGAATCCAGGCCCTAAAGTCATACCTGTTATTCCAAGCACTTCGGTGCAACCAGGCAAATCAGACTCAGCTTTTTCCCTGATGGATCTTATTATCAGTTCTCCCATTTTTAAAGGTGACTTATTTACCCTCACCCCAATATCAAACAGATAATGTCAGATACTGGCTTACTGTGAAAATTCATATATAGTACCTACCCTAATATTATCTATTAGGAATATTCAGTTATTTTCTCACCTGCCTTAAACTTCCTGCCAGTCTCCCCATCAGGAGCACAATTCAATCCCACAGACTTTAGCCACATGCTCTGTAAATGTAACCTGAACTGAACAGCACCTATAGCTATATTTGCATTCATCAACAGCACTGAAACATGAGTAAGAAAGCGAGAACAGGAGAGCTCTCAGGATCAATCCAGTATCTCTTTAATAGACCTTCAAAGACGTGTGGGTGCGTTTGAGGTATTTTTTTGTTTGGTTTTATTTTCCTTGCCAGGAGTGTGGTTTTGTTAACTTCACTTAATTCTGTTAATTTTTTTCAGCTCTAAAGGTGAAACCCAAATTTAGTTCTGCTGTGATTTGATCTTCTTACATCTTCCAGAAGACAAGTGTTCATTGAAGAGCCTAGGCTTACATTTCTATTCCTTTTGCTCTAGACCGACCATGTTCCAGTACTCAGTGTGCCCGGCTCTTGTCAATGATCAAACCAAAACTTTGCTGCAACACCCATTCCTAAAGAAGACCCTGTGGGGCAGGTTTATGGATGAATCCTACTGAGACCAACAGTTCCTTGTGTCTTAGAAAACTGCCAGGGAAAGAAGTCATATTTCCCACCTGCAGAGCCTTGCTCTACTGATTTAATCATGAGTAAGTTAGATGGACTGGCTGGGGATTCCCACAGGAACATTTTAGTCAGGGCAGACACAACATGACCTAGCACTGGAGTGAAACCCCAGGGCAGTAAGCGGCCACCTGACATCACACGCTGCTGGAGGGGAGATGTTTCTGCTTCACCAGTGTACTGTAACTGAAGAAACACAGCTTAAACTCTTCACTTCTCATCACCTGGTCCATGAGCAGCAGTGGGAAATATCAGACAAGCATCCAGCCTGGGCACACCAGCCTCTGCACCAAAGGGGCCCTGAGGCACCACAGACCCATCCCTCCACCCATCTCCTTCACAGCTCATGGTCCTGCATCCCCAAACTCTTTGCCACCTCTCCCATGTGGATGAGGCTGTGAAAGGAAGGGCTGAGCACTGAATGTATGAATGCCATGTGGCAAACTTCCCCAGGCAAGCAGCAGCATGTAGACCATGAGGTGAGACTGGGCTAACTGTGCCTAATCAGTCCACTCACACCCTGAAAGGCAGGGAGTGTAATCCCTTAAATATTAGGAGGAACACTGCCTGGAAAGCATCTTTCTCTATATGCAGATTCACCAATGCCATGCATATATGTGCACAGGCTGAATACAACTGTCCCAGGGTGTACAAATTGTCTGCAAGCACTCACAGATCTAAGCCGCCTGCAAAATAATTTAATGCAAGAAAAACATTTTCTTGTAAAAACTTCATTGACAAAAATACATTTTTGCAACTCGACTGATGAGATTTTCAAGGCTGCACGCTGCAAAAACCACAGCAGGGGAGAGACAGGTTGTCTTATAACTGGCCTCAAAGCCATAGCGCCTGTGTAGCTTCAGTTGATGACCCTTTGCACCGTCTCTCCCGAAACACAGACAGCAAAGCAGGCAACAATCAGCATTCACTTGCTGACATCTAGTGTCAGTAATAAGCATTGTGGTCCTGCCTCTGAAATAGTTTTCCACAGGCTCCCTCTGCTTGCCTAACACGCAGTGAATTTTGAACACAGTTATTAATGTTTCACAGTTTCAATCAATTTGATTACATTTTATTCTGCTATTCTTCCTACAATAACCAGACTTCGCCTTTTTGTGCTCTGGGTTTCTTTCAGCACTCCAGCACCATGCATGTTTTCTTGCTTAAAAAAATAACATAGTTTTGTAGACTGTGCCTGGATCTTGTTTGAAACAAGGAAAATTGAGCCTTTGCAACCTCTTCGTGCTTCCTTCTGAGTGCTTGTGGTTGGATTTAAAAGTCCCCTCCATTTTTATCAATACTCCTTATGGATGAGGAATGGAACCATTAAAAATGACGAGCAAATTCAGAGTTTTTGTATAACAGAGACAGAAAAGGACCCCTGGATGCCTCTTGTACCACCCCTTGTTCAAAGTTTCACATTGGCCTGCTTTCTCAGTAACTATCTAGTCAACTTGTATTTGGAGAACAGAGATTCCACACATCTTTGAGGAAAATACCATCACTGTCATCTTTCTTCCAGGTCCACAAAGAATAGGAGGACATGGAAGTTTGGTGACTTGATTGATGGAACTCTGGATGGCCACAGAACAGCATATATTTCTGTAGAGATCAGGATGTTCTCCTAACATTGGAGCTATGAAGGGGTTGAACTGTCATGCTACCAAGTGCTGGAATGCTGCAGCACTAAGCTAGGTATTTCTGTGCTTAGGGTTTGGAGAAGGGCATATGTCTCAGGGTGAGATTTAAAAGTCTTAAATCCTACTTTTTGCAGATCTTAGGAGTCTAATTCTGTGCTGCCAGTATGAGAGGGAGGAAATACAGCTTGTTCCAGGAAATCCCTACTTCAAAGAGTTTCCTCCAAAATCACGGCAGGGTTATCTCTCCCTTTGGGAAAGCCGAAGATCATTACAACATTCTCTGTTGCCTTTCTCCATTTCAGGAGAATGCATCCACTCTGGAGAGGGATGATTCCATCTTCCCACTCAAAGAATTCAAAATCTCATTCCAGCTGCCCAAAGGTATGAACTTGGTCATAGTACATAATTTTTCCACCCTTACAGTCATTCACCCTTTTCCTCCCACCTCATTGCCCCCTGAAGCTGTCCCACCATGCAACCAAAACACAAAATATATGGGGCCACAGAAGAAAATGCCTTTAAGGGAGCTGAGCTCATTAAGACAGTCATGATGGCCAAGAGGTTCTTGCGTACACAAGCTTACAGCACTCATTCACATTTTATGTGAGACTGTTTTCCTGAGAAATAGCTGCCACGAGGACCTGCTGACATTGTGCACATCTCATCCACAACCACAAAGCATGTGTGGCCACAGGCACATGGTGAACCTAGTCCAGAGCCCATGGCTATTGACACAAAACCTCCCCCTGACAGCAGTTGCCTTCGGATTGAGCTCAAAAACCTGAAGTCAATGTTATGTTGGTTCTTCTCCTTTCTCCAGGGCTGCTGCTGCTTTTTATTCCAATTGGATGAAATGCACTGGGACAGACACACACACACACACCCCTTCAGGTCAAAATAGAGCTTTAGGCAGTATTTTTAACAAAATACCAGCTTGTGTGTCTTAGCTGACCTTGTAGGCGTGGGGCAAGGCAGGTCAGATCAGTCATTGTTGTGTTGCCCAGCAATCCACAGTTGGTGCCACAGACTGTGACCAAAGTCTTCCCTGGGGAAAACCCAATGCCACGCAGGTAAATTGCTCCTCCATTCAAACCACCTTGGAAAAGAACAGAAAATGGGAATTAAGACATGGCCTGGCAGCCAGCTGTCAACAAGGGTATGCTTTTTAATTCATCATCTTTGTGTTCACGCAAAAACCCCCACTTGCTGCAGTCCCTCACACTGCACCCCATAGAGAAGCTGCAACAAGCTTTCATGACTTACCCCAGTTGTGATGCACAGCTGTCACCATCAGCTCAGAGGTGAATGTCAGGTTGGAGGAAGCCCAACCCCTGGGGACATCCAGGCCCAGCACACTGTAATGGCCAACAGGGAGCAGAGGAGCTGAGCACTCCAAAGTAGAGTTAGTGATGGTGACGCTGCTACAAGCAAAGTCTCCAACAAATACATAGATGGTGTCCATCTCTGTGATCCGTGATACTCTCATTGTTAAAAGAAGACCAGTTGTAGCAAGTGAAAGCAAAGCTGGGGTAAAATCCTCACTGTAACTTATTCTTCCAAGGTAATACGTGATGCCATCTACTTTTAGAGTCAAAGACCTATTCCCGTTACCTGGAGGCACTGTACACTGAATAGCTGCACAGGTGACACTGAGAATGAGGCAAGGGTGATGATCAATGAGAACAGAAGTCATTCTCTTTCCTTTCAGCGCCAAGCCTGCTAAGGTGAGCAGGCCTCCACCATTGGTACTGAAGTTTTGTGGGTAAAACTGGTGCACTTGAGGCAGGAGGATAAGAACAGGGACTGCCTTTCTGAAGCAAGCTTGCCCACTTTTCCTGTTGAATATGGAAATGTTGTATTCCCCTGGGGAAATGCAGTCCATCTGACACTTGATGCTGGTCTCATTCCAGAAAGTTACCTCGCAGATAGCCTGGTTATTCATGTGTATCATGGGCTTATCATCTGGCCATGCCAACTTTTGTCCTTTGATAGCCACATATGTGAACATCTCATTGGTTTCCCAGGTCACCGAATCTACAAGAGGGGTCCACTGCTCATGGAGGTGGAGAGTGCAGTCTCCAAGGCACACACTGTTGATGCCATTGACAATTGCAGTGACATTAAGGGCCCAGGATGCCCCAGACAGCCACTGATAATGGAAAGGATGGGCCCCTGGAAGGACAATGCAACTAATGGCATTATGGTCAGAGTTCTGGACTTCACAGGAATAATTACTCTGCAGGCTGACCTGTACCAAATTCCTCCTGGATTTTAAAGCAATACCAGATACAGTGAGTAACATCCCACCACAGATTGATCCTTGTGATGGGAATATGGAGGTTACCCATGGAGTTATTTTAAGGGTCTGCAGCCTTGCTCTTACACGAGCATATCCTAGCTGCCTCTGCATAACCTGGACAGGAAAAATCCCAGGTTCCAGGCTGTTCAGTGGCAAAGAGCACTGGCAAAACATTGCAGACTCATTGCCATGTTGAAATTCAAGTTCACATTCACTATGTCCAAATTTAGCAACAGATCCAGTGATGTTTATCCCTTGGATGCCCAACAGCAGACTGCTTCCTATGATTTCCATTTTAACAACGGTAATCAGAGGAGTCAAAGCTCTTTGGTAATTAAAAGTGATGGTCTTTTTTGCAAAGAGAACATGTTGAATTGACCTACTGTTGATGACTATGCTTACTCTGACAGAGATTTCTTGTGAATCTTCATTAGATAAATTAGCAGCTGGAGGGGTCAGACACCAAACTGTATCTTCTGTCAAGTGAGTAACCTTGCAGGTTTTCCTGTTCATTGAAACAGAAACCAGGGCAGGATTTTGGCTAAAGCCCACCCCAGAGATTGTGACCAGTGTTCCACCTAGGAGTAAAACAAAATAAGGAAGGACTTTATATGCAGGAAAGGAATTAACTAATGTGAACAATCACAAACCATGATAAAGCTGATAAGCACATCATACAGTCTTAGCCAAGCTGAATGGAAGAAGAAATTAAGTTCTTTTTTGGGAACAAGGCAGCTAGAGATAATAACAGTCATATCAGGATAATCCTATGTGGACAGGAGGCTAAGGTATCTGATAGCCAGGGACCTTCATGGCAGTAAATGACATTAGAAAACCACCATGAAACTGGAGGAAGCTGCTGTGAGAAGACCCATGAGAGTACCCACAGACTGAACTCTTCAGGGAACAGGATGGTCTGCACAGGCAGGTGGGGAGATGCCAGATGTGGTTTGATCCTGCTGCATACATGGAAGCATGATGTGGTATGACTACTTTCAAACAAAAAGTCAAACCCACAGACCTTCCTTCAATCTTCAGTTCTGCATGGCTGCTCAGGTAGAGTGCCAGATTTGCCATGCACTGATGGTCACTTGGCCTTGAGGAGTTCACTGACCAGAAAAGCTGCTGCATTGATGAATACATCCAGCTTCAAACCCTCCCTTACTTATATGCTCCCAGTCTGCACCATTTAAGACGGGTAGAACAGGAAAAGGAAGAGTAAAGCAGTTCCCCCTCCACTGTCAAAGGTGACTCTGTCCAGAGCTCCCAATGCATGAGCTGAAGGAACACAGGCTGTCTGCTTTCCCTTGTGGTTATCTGTGTGTTTTTATTACCTGGGTGTCTATTTATGGCCACAGAATGTGACCGCAAAAGCGTAGTACAAACTGATAGGGTAATTCATATGGAAAAGCAATTCAGGCAGAGTTAGACACAAAGGTATGGCCTCCAAATGAGGCTATTCATGTATCTAGTGTTGGAAGCTGGAAGACTTGTAGAGAAATATCATCATACACTGCTCCACTCATGTACTCTTCCTAAGTCATCCCGTATTTGGGTCACTCTTGGAAAACAGGCTATATTTGGCCTGATTCAGCACTGTTGTTTTACAACACGGCATTGGAATCCCTCTCCATACTGTTAGGAGAGGAAGCCTTGGGTGTCTCTGCTACCACCCTCACCACTGACAGTAGGTGCTAATTATCTGGAATAAGCATGAAACCCAGTGTCTGAATTTATTTGCTGCAACACAGCAGTATCTGCATTGCCTCCCAGGGAGCTGAGAATAAGGGCAGCAGTGAAGAAGTAGCAGCCTAGGCTTTAGGCAACAATAATAAAAATGTAAACCCTCCAGCATTCCCAGCCTAATCCAATGCTTCCAATCCCAGAGCCCAGCTGAAGCCTCTCTCCATCTATTTTCCTTTAGTCTACAGTACTGGTACTCCCAGGGCCCTGTCTTTCTTCAACCTCCTTATCCATTAAACCCATGCCCTTCCTTTTCCTATGATCTGCCTGAAAAGTAAGTTGGTTTATAATGGCGTTCCTTTTCAGTGAGCTCCAATCCTTGATCCACATGGCCATACAAGTGTTGCAGACAACAAAAGACCAGGGATAAGGGAGGGGGAAGGACTGGTGATTCCTCCAGTGATGAGATTTTCTGTCAACTTAAGCCATTCATAAGACTACAGCTAAAGTTTTAATCAGTTCTTATTTAAACTTCAATTTACCCTTAAATATGAAAAGAAGGGTACAACAATTTCTTTTTTTTTTTGGCCTTTTTTTACTATAGCTTAATCTTCAAAACTGATAGGCTTTGCTTTCCAAGATCTATCCCCGCTCTCATCTTCCAAGGTTTGGGCACTTCACAAGGTATTGAAGCAATCATGTGTCAGAAAGCCCCTGAGTTTTTGTATCTTTAAGTATGTTATGAGCCTAGGAGAGCAACCTGTGGAGGACCTGAGGTTGCATCACAAGAATTTCTCTGTCTCCTATAAAGCATTTCTAAGAGCTTATGTAAAAATCACTACATTTTGAGGGGATTCAACTCTCCCCCATCCCCAGCAAAATGGCAAAATAAATTTACCACACAAAATCTGATTTTTTTAGATTTAAAGTAAAACTTTTCTTTTTCATTCAGTAATATTTGGCTCTGAAACACTATTTATTTCCAGTGTTTAAAAGCTTGGAATGGGACTAATGAATACTTTTTTTATTAAGGTGAATACTGAAAACCAATTTTTTTTTCTTTTCAACTTCACAAAAAAGAGTATCTCCTTTGGGATCACTCGAAATTATTGTTTGTTTCAAACCACACTTGTACCCTGCTTGCCACCTAACTTTCAGATAGAAAGCCTTGAAAGATGTAGGTGTAATGACTGAAAG
The DNA here is from genome assembly GCA_017639245.1 of Myiopsitta monachus. Lineage (NCBI taxonomy): Eukaryota > Metazoa > Chordata > Aves > Psittaciformes > Psittacidae > Myiopsitta > Myiopsitta monachus. The sequence goes on along the minus strand of CM029922.1, from coordinate 17,037,442 downwards.
AAAGAGCACAGATGAGTCAGGTGTGGGCATACTTTGTTTTCCCAATGGGAGCATGCAAGGATATATGAGCAAACACTTGAAAAAATGAAATTGAAAGCACAGGGAGCCCTGAGCCAGCCAACCAGACTGAAGGATGCTCACTACAATCCCACATTTCCAGACTGCTGCTTTCTGCCAGTTGACGTCTGCATAATAAAGGGTCACAGATTTAAAACACCCCCATTTAAGCTGATGTGAAATGAGATGCCCTTTTCATTCCTGCAGGAAAACTGTGTCCTTGATCCCTTTAACCTCCATAAGTGGCTGCAGATGTACCCATGCTGTTTACCCAGGAAGGAGCCACAACACGGCTCTATGCTGAAGATCTCTGACAGGTACTGGATTAACGGTTCAATCCTGCAAAACACAAGCAACATAGAAAGGGGGGTTGGAGGTTTAAGGGGTTTTCCGTATATTTTTTCTCTCCTCTTGCACTACTCCTCTTTCTTATAACTCCTTCTAGGTTGGAAGGCCAGACACTCACCTGGCACATCCTCTTTGTTCAATGCCATGGTGACAAGACCACACCACAAACCAAATCTGTGCATGTGATTTGAGCCACATGTATTGCAAACACTGTCTTACCAAGTGGCAGTCTGTTGGTCAGATTTAGTCCATGAAGTGCATCTGAATTGCTCGCCAAAGGAGGAATAAATGAGGGAGATTTTGCCAAACAGATCCCACTGTAGCTATGCCCACAGAAAGAAATGCAAGGGCATGGAAGAAATCCCAGCTACATTCCCTCCTTACATTCTCCCTTCGTACCTGAAGCACACTCAGATAAAGGTGTAGCTCCACTTCTCTCCCACCTACATCTATTTTTCCTCATCGTCACCCTCCTTTCGAAAAGGACAAGTTACAGAAGCAGACCTTCCCAAGCCTGCAATCCATCCCACCAAAGATCAGAGCTGTCTCCTAATACGACCCATCTCCCTCCACTCTCTGTCCCTGGAGACAAAGTAATGGTGCTGCTAAGAGATCAGTTATCAGTATCAGATGGAACCCCTTTGTGTCATTCCACTGACCATAGGTTTTCTCCTTCTGAAGTTCATTAATGAAACAAGCAGCTTTAGGGTGGTTTGTGAGCAATAAAAGCTCCCTTTTCCCCACTACCATTGTTTCAGGATCATTCCTAGGAACTGTCATGGATGAGCACTGCATGGCTGAGAAGCAAAACTGTGTTGTTTGTGAATGTATTGCTGCCTCCCACTTTCAGGTCAGTTTTCCCCCACATTTTAATTCATTTATACGTTTATCTAGGCTTTATGTATCACCTTAAAAGGTAGAAATAGCTTCGTTTAAAAATTCTCCAAACAAAGCATTTTCTTGTTTTTCAAACTACCTTTTGTTTTTCTCAGGAAGTGTTTCTTTTCTTTTGCTGTTTTCCTACAGCAGAATTTATCTGCATTTGACCTGAATCTGTGAATACCTTTGATTGCCTGAATATGCATTTTTCATCAAATCAACTGTTTTTTCTAAAACATTTCTCTGCTGCCTCCTACTGATCCAAGGGGAGTTAATTGACTCGCATTAGCAGTTTTCTGACTTGGGGTCCACAGATCAATAAATGCCTTGATAATTATTCATAATTTTATACCACACTGCAGATTTCACTGTTAGGTACAGAACTTGTGAAAACTCTTACCTTCTTTTTCAGATTAACCCTAAAATACCAAATAGAAGACAGAATGAAATGTACATCTTAAAGTACACATGTTCACATACCCATTTGAAGCGACAGCAACACCATTGATGGTAACGGAAACAGTGTACCATCCTGCAGCCAGGGCTGGAAGCATCACGTTAACACTATGGTCTGTCTGTGCCTGGATCTGTGGCCATGAGTCCCCGATTTGGACCTTGATATCTGAATCTCGGTATCTGGCAAACTGGGATATTCCAATTTGAAGCTCCTGACCTCCTACAAAAAGGAGAATGGATAAAACCAGCTCAGTGTTGCTGGCAGCAGATATTTTAGGGCGTGCAACCATTGCACAAGGAAGAACATGGAGTCCCATCCCATTAGAACAGGTCCAGTCACATCCATCATCCCAAAACAAAAAACTGAAGAACACAGTGTTTCTGAATCCTACTCAATTCCTCCATAATAAGGTCACAAGCCACAAGTGAGACATCAGCACAGTGAACTACGCTATGATCATCTATAGACACCCTCAGGATAAGGTCCATGCCCCTTACCCTAAATGTCTATCATATAAATATCTGCAACTAATGCAAGCCAAATCCAGTCTTTCTAAACCTCACATAAACTGAAACTGAGGAGTTCTGGGATTTTTCCTAAATCCATGACAAATTATCCAGACCATTTTTCAGCACCAAGGAGCTATTTAATGGGAACCTCTTACAGCTAAATGAAAATTTCCTTGGCTACATAAAGTCAGATGCCTACATATGTCCTGCTGTGGTTTAACCCCAGCCAGCAGCTAAGCCCCAGACAGCTGCTCACTCTGTCACACTTCCTCACCCTGGTGGGCCTGGGGAAAGGATTTGAAGGGTTAAAGTGAGAAAACACATTGGTTGAGAATAAAGGCAGTTTAACAAGTAAAGCAAAAGCTGTGCACACAAGCAGAGCAAACCAAGGAATTCATTCACTTCCCATCACAAGCAGGTATTCAGCCATCTCCAGGAAAACAAGGCTCCATCACATGTAATGGTTACTTGGGAAGACAAAATGACATCACTCCAAACATCCCTCCCCTTCTCTTTCCTTCCTCTTCCCCCAGCTTTATATGCTGGGCATGACATCATACAGTGTGGGGTATCCCTTGAGTCAGTTGGGATCAACTGTACTGGCTGTATTCTCTCCTGGCTCCTTGTGCACCCTCAGTCTACTTACTGGTGGGATGGTGTGAGGAGCAGAAAAGGTCTTGGCTCTGTGTAAGCACTGCTCAGCGATAGAATGAAAACATCCCTGTGTTTTTAGGGGTTTAGATTTGTCTCCAGCATAAGTCCAAAATGTAGCCCCATACCAGCTACTATGCAGGAAATTAAATCGATCCCAGACAAAACAATCACAGGTACAAAGCACCATTTTTTTCAGGAAATATGGTGCTCTCTCGCATTTAAGCTCTGTGTGAGGCAAATTATAGTCAAATGATAAAGAGTACTTTTCTCTTTTTCTGCATAATACAGTAATATAAAATGACAAGAATAGCAGAGAAAGGAGCTTCATAACCTAAATTCCTCCTGAAATAAAAATTAGGATGGTATGAATCAGTCCAGACAAAATTTTCACTGAGATAGCTCTGTCTGTAGTCAATGAAGAGAAGCAGAGTCTTTATGGCATGAATCATCTTATTGTAACGAACACATACAAAAGAGCTGTGGTGAATCCCACCACAGAACTATTTCTCTTCACTGTGTATGCAAAACATCTAAACAACAAGCACAGAAACATCTTTAGGAGGTGAATCTCATCCTCCTGTCTCCCCTGAAGGGTGTGGGTTCAATTGCACAAAACCAGGAATAAACAGGATGAGAAGGGGTCTTCAAGTCTAACTTCCTGCTGTCATGGACTACTATGTTACACAAATTCCTTTCCTAAATTAATCAAGCTAAAGGTGTTAATATCTTTTTACCATTCCCTGAACTGGCCAGCCTGAAATACTTGTCTACTCACAGAGTTCTCCAGAACAGCTTTAATTTTCCTATTCTTCTTCATTGAGCACGTGGCACTGGTATCCCAACCACAAGAGAAGGTAGCCATAGAATCACAGAATGGTTTGGGTTGAAAGGGACCTTAAAAAACACTTCTACCAACCCCCACTGCCACAGGCAGGAACACCTTGCACTAGACCAAGTTGCTCAAAGCCCCATTCAATCTGGCCTTGAGCCCTGCCAGGGATGGGGCAGCCACAGCTTCTCTGGGCACCCTGTGCCAGGGCCTCACCACCCTCACAGGGAAGAACTTCTGCCTAATATGTAATCTAAATCTCTCCTCTTTCAGTTTAAAGCCATTCCCCCTTGCAGCGTCACTACTTGCTCTTACCAGAAGTCATCTTCTTTACTTTCTCACCTTGCCTTAATGAAAATTAACATTTATAGGTTAATGCATCCCTACTAGACATTTAGATCTGGGTAGCAATTTTGTCTCCCAAGCAGACACCCGAGTCACTTGGCTTTAGTATCACTACCCAGCAGGCGTTGTTACCATTCAGCTCCGCAGCCTCAGCTTTGGAGATGTCTCTGCTTTCTGTGAAGAAGGAGAGTCTGCACAAAGCTCCCCTCATCTAACAGCTCCCTTGAGCAGGCCTTGAGGCCGGTACTTTTCAATTCTGCATGTGGAGAGTCAAATAAAGTTTGAAAGCCTGCAAAGTCAACTATGTCAATAGCATGAACTCTTTGGACTCTTGGTCAATTGTCAGCTTAATCCTAGATGCCTGGAAGGCATTGGTGTAATTTATTTGTTTGTTTTATTATATAGGACAATAATTATATTAAAAGATGAAGCTGTGGAGGTTCTGAATAAGAGATTGAACTCAGCCACACCACCACTCACAAGACGCTATAACATTAAGGAATTCCTTGCACCTGGGCTGCCCACAGCTAGAAAAATCTCCCCTTGGTGCTATGATATCTGAATAATATTTAGGTGATAAAGGACATTTTCTCTTATTTATGCATTCTAGCGGAATAGAAAATGACAAGGGCAGTTGGGGAAAGGAATAGAAATGCCAGGCATGCAGCAAGAAGCATACTTTATCACTAGCAGTCACCTAACTCCTTGCATCCCCATGAAGTCCAGCCAAACTGGTTGAGCAAGGGGTAGCTTTATTAAGGTGTGCACTGGAGGGGCTGTAAAAAGGGAGGGGGATGGACCAAGCGAACAGTCAGATTATTGCATCCTTGGAGGAATGGGAATGGAGTGAATAGGAAAGCAGGAATATTTTCAACTTTCTTCCACCTTCCTTCTCTCTCAGAAATGAGGAAGCTGGTGTCTGTGTGCCACACAGAAATGTAGCAAACTTTCTTCCTCAAAGGCTTGTCAATAAGTGGACACCACTCATCATTAATGCCTTCTATTCCCAATGCCAAAACATTGTGAGAAAATAAAAGTAAAAATAAAAGGGAAGTGATAAAAAAAGAACCAAAGCTAACTTCAGTTAGAAACTTTCAAAAAAAAAAAAATAAATAAAAAGAGAGAATGCTAAGCACTCCACGAGATTTACTTGTGATTTTGGCCCCACAAAGTCCATGAAATCTAAACTCATGTTCTAAAGTAATGGATCACATGGTCCAAGGAGAAACTGGAAGAGTTTGTCTTGGAAATGGGAACTAGCAGGGTGTTACCTCTCTTCTGCTTTCAACAACCCAAAATGCACAAGATGCATTTCAAGATCAATCCTTTTGGATTCTGAAGGACATCCCCTTGTCATGGCTGAACCTGTTACTGAGAATGAATAGGTGGAAAAATGGCAGAGCAGAATTAGAGAAACATGACACAAAAGGAGCACTGTACCACACCTGACATCCTGTGGGCATCATCCATCCTGGTATAGTGCAACTCATTAGCTCATGTAAGCTAGAGTAAAACCAATATAAAACAACAAGGACTGGTCAGGACTAGCCCAAAACACGGGGAGTTAAGAGAAAAAGAACTAAAACCGGTGTTGGATCACCAAATTTCATAGTCCTAAATTCCCCTCTGCCCTACCACCATCAGCAATAGTAACACTTCTACACATGATGCCCAATACATGTCTTCAGCTTTTTCACCTGCTATGCCACTTGTGTTTCTGCTCAATGATACAACAGCTGGGTTTAAGGAAGGATCATATTGGAACAAATTGGTTACTGTTATTGACTGGCACCCAGAAATCAGTGTCACACGAATTGTAGCATCTTCTGTCCCCTACAAACAGAAATGAAGAAAATGTCAGAGAAAAGAATACAGAAATAAAAAAAAAGTTATTCCCTATATTCCTGTGCCTTCCATTAGTTAGACGCACGGTCCTGATAAAATTTGAATATACCACAGACTATTCAAATGTGTACAGTTACACTGTCTGTAAAGGGACACCTATGAAGAGTTAGAAACCTTAAAACAACCTCGGACTATGCAGATTTTCATTTGCTATATCCATATTAGTAAATGAAACAGTGATAAGTCGCAGGCATAGACTGTTATCCCTATGCTTAAACTATTAGCATTGTCCTGGGTATAAATTTGCCAAGCAGCAAAGAGCACTGCTGGTAATAATCCAGAGACATGTATTCTGTATTGTATGCAGATTATGTCCAGATGAGGTCTCCATGTAAAGTAGAAGATTTGGAGCTGAAGTAGGTTCAAAAATATGAGCAAGAGCAATTGTACCAGGCATGTTTAATTTACCACTACTGCCATTTCCTCTTCCCCTAGCATAGCTCAGGCCAAGAAAACATAAAAAGGGCGATAGGCTGCTGGCTGTTCCCCAGAAAATGTAGTTTCTTACCCGAAAAGGAACTGTACATTCAATCCTTGTTGAATTCCTGTTATCCTCCAGAATCGGGCAGGGCTGAGATCCAAACAACACCAAATTTACCCCTTCCAGATTGGTCCCACTGAGAGCCACTTTCAGTCCTCCTACAAAACCAATTATTCTGCTACATTCAAGATGTAGAATAATATTTTTATATACAAAGGATTCTTTATTAATAGGTCACTACAAAAGGCAGTTTTCTCTCAGTTGATCTGATGGTGATCTGCTTCCACCTTGCTGTGCCTAACTTCCTCTCTTTCCCCAGAGAACCTTTTGCCTATTATTTGAATTGTTGTCCACAATACAGGAGGGCTGAGCTTGTTTCTCAGTGTATTTTTTAATGACGTACTCATTTAAGCTGTTAAGGTCTGGCCTGCAACCTCACCCTTCAAAAGATCCCCAGCCCAAGAATAAAGTAAGGAAGGAAGAAGCACTAAGAATGGAAAATGAGCTTAACGCAGCAGGTGCTTTCACAGTTCAAATAGCTGCCAAGCACCCTGCTGTCAAAAAAGCCTGTGGCATGTGTCTAAGGAAACTCAGGTTAGAAAGGGGACTTGGCAGGGCTTGAGACTTAGCAGAGTTGTGAGGAAAGTCACAGAGGGCTTGATTCTGTGAAGCGCTAAGCAACCTCAGCTCTCCTCTGTGCAAGCCAGAGATGAGCCTCTTCAATCACATGCAGGATCATACTCAACACAAGTCAGACTTGTGCTTGATCTTCCTGCAGCACCCAGCCTCAGTGCAGCCAAGGTGCCCCTCTGCTTTTCCAAGTGACTGGAAGATTCAAAAGCATTTCAAAGAGAAACAGGAAAGAGAACAGGAATGGACATTAATAGCAATTCTAACCTGGACTTTGTTCTTTGATGCAGTTCAAAAGCAAAGCAAATAAAAAAAATAGTTATATTTTCTTGAAACTTCCAGCTCTTTGCTTTAGTTATCAGAATTGCAGAGTTTTAGGGCTACAGCTAGAGAGATGGACTGCTCGGACAGGAACTTTATTAATGCAGTGTTCACATGTATGTGTTAGTGTGGTTATATTACAAACCAACTGAGTTTTTATGACTTTTCCATGTGATATAAAAAAAAGCTTTTATGGTAAAGGCATTATATATTGATGGCAACCCCTTTTCCTCGACTTTTCATCAAAGTATCTTTTCCTGCTAATTTTTTAAGCCACCAGACAACCATATTTTAATTTAGAGTTAAGTTAAAATTATGTCTTAATTTAAAGTTTAATCTTCACTATTTTCTCTAGGTAGCAGCATATCCAAACAAACAACAGCAATTAGATATGTTCACAGCAGGCTCCTTCCATCCAGTGGAGCATGGTAGTATCTTTAGAAAGGCATCCCATGCTTATAGAATTAGGTCACAGTTATCTCCCACCATGGCACCACCAAGGCTGGTAATATTTTGATTAAGAGGGAGCTGATGCAGCAAAGGACAAGATGCTTCCGGCTTTTCCTCCTGTAACATTAAGTTTGCAGAGTCAAAAACAGCAAGAAGTTAAAACTGAAGCCACTTGTCTAATGTAGTTGTCAGATAAGGAGCCTCAGATTTAGAGTACAAAATCCATGTGTGTTGTGTAAACACTGATGCTCTTAAGTTTTGATATCCACACTTATATCCATATGTGATGAAATACTGCATATGTGCACTTTACGATAAGATTGAAGAGAGGTATTTTAAGCGGAAGAAATTAAAAACACAGATGGAAGCTGTAATTCTTTCCAATTATAAATGTTCAAGGGATGTGTAATGTAAGATAGCGTTATACTTGCTTTCTTTTTAATGAGTGACAGATCACTGTAATTGGGAGAAGAACTGGAATGCCAGCAAAGGAAATGAGAAGCAACACCCAAGCACTAAAACTTGCCATAGCTAGTTTTTTTTAGGGTGTTTGGGGAATGTTTGGGTTTTGTGGGTTTAGGTTTCCTGTGAATCAAAAGTGAATTTTAACATTAATGTAATATATGACCCTCCCATGTACTCCAACAAACCATAAAATAAAAAGGTGCCCATATCTTCTTGCTTATCAGCTTAGGAACCCTACATTGGTCCAATTCTATCCTATAGCTCAATCCAGAGAGATGTTTTCACCCCATCATTCCCTTCCTTTACCTGCTCCAAGGAGGCCAAGCATGCCACAAGCAGTTCTCCAAGCCACATGGCTGGGTTAGCTTTATGCTGCACACAGGCCAGTACTCCTGCTTTCAGTGATGTTTGTTATCACGAGCTCAAATCACCTCAATAATGAAACTAGGAGGTTTCGAGACAAAAGCTGGGCAACTTCTACTGTCAGTGTAGGCCTGGGTCATGTTGAAGGAGATTCAGTTTAGTTTGCGTTTTTCTAGGCTTCTCAGTTTTGTAGCTAAACATAGATGAGTTCTCCATTTTATCACTCAGAATATTAATTCATTTCAATAGGACCGGGGTGACCCAACGTGTAGCCATTTCATAATTAGGCTAGATTAATTTAAATACTATAAAGCTATGTGTTAAGTGGATATGGGAAGATAAACTGTGAAATGCTGAATGCCCATCTGACCTGCTGGAATTAATATACCTGCACTTGAATTTACTATTCCCAAACAAAACTAGTCAAGAAAATGGTGGCCTCCACAAAGAACCAAGGAAAGTCTGACACTCCAAGAAACTTGCCCCAGTGCTTTCAGGTACACATAGTGTGTCCAGCCACATTATTTCTTTTTTATCAGGCGAAGACCTTGGTAGTGGAAGTGCAGAAGAAACAAAACGCATCATAAAAAGAAAGAAGCAGAGAGCAGACATCCTCTTTGAAATAGTCTGGCGTTCAGACCTACCAATCTCTGAAGTTGTAGGAGGTTCAATGGCTACCAGATTAGGCTCAACTCTTACAAAGATGCTTTCTCCTGTGCTGCCATTGAGTGCGAAGCCATAAGGTCTCACCAGTAACATCATTTGGTAGACTCCAACTGGCAAACTCTCCATCTGGCAAACCACTTCGGTTTGATTCAGCGTTATGACATGGCAGGTGGTGTTGTTCACCTTCACCTGCAGAGCTGACTTCTTCTCAGTGAAGCCAGCTCCCCTGATAACTACTGTGGCCTGGGACCCATCATCTGAAGAAATATAGTCAACAAGATTTTGTAAATTTTGGTGTAACAATGCCGAGGGTTTACTTTCAACAAACAGTTAAAATTTTACCAACTTCATAGGACATCCTGAAATCTACACCAGCAATGATCTCTTATTCCCCCCATAATACCTTTACCTGCCTGCCCCTGTCCAACTACTATGTTTTTCCTTAAATTTTTATTAAAATTAACTTAAACCAAGAGCCACCTTTCACTTCAAGCACCAACCCCACCTCTGTTTCTCTCCCGTTTATGCCTCTACCATCTTCATGTTGCTGCAAAAATATGCATATGCTACATACAAGAGCTGATAATAAGTGCCCCACTAGAAAGTGCAGTTTCCATAAAACTAGAAATTTCCAAAAGAATCCACAGGCACACATCATCAGCAGCATCTAGCAGATATTTTTCACAGAACCATGTTTTGCCAAGTTGTTCAGACGCAAAGAACCATTACCTGATGAATACTCCACATCACTGACTAAAGGTGTCATTTCCTGGCTGAACTGGAAAGAGCATGAACCAGAACAGTTTGCAAGGACATCATTCACCACCATCACCACCTGGAGACAGACAAGAAGGTTACCCTGAAGCTGGGAAGGGAGCAGAGGTGTTTTCTAGAGCTGCATTTACCTGATAGAGCTTTGGAGTGATACTGGTAGCCATAGTTAGATGCCCAGAGAACCCAGGCTTTGCCAGAACAGGAACACAGTCAGACAGCAATTTATCCTGCTGCAGTCTCATTACAAATTAAAGTGCAAGGCTTGCTCGGGCTCATCTCTGGCAATGCAGATCACAGTTTTGAAATCTGTATCACCAGCCTTTCTCAATGTCTGCAGGATCCTTCCTCCTATCTTGCTGGGACCCTCAGCTCTTCCCAACTCCTATTATCCTAGCAATCCATCCAAGACCCTGCTTGCCACACCCCACTTCTTCCCACCCCACCTTGGGAACAAGTTTGTTATGTTTAAAGCCTGTAAGGCTAATTAGAATGAATCACAGAATGTGTCTTTTCAGCATGCAGCCCTCAATTTTATGGTGTTTTTTTTTTTATCCCTTATTGTTCATGCTGAAACAAGAAAGCTGTGACCTCGATTATGTAGCAAGAGACTAAGAGATACCTCTTCTGAGGTCTTAGTATCTCAGAAGAGTCAGCTGCTAAAGCACAGGGCATAGGAAAGCCCCTTTTCATCTCTCTCCCAGGTGTTAAGGATGTGCAGGTAAGTACACCACCTGCAAAAAGCAAAAGCAGACTGTTTCCAAGAAATGCAAGGAGCACAGAGTTTTGTAGTACTCTGCTTGAATAAAGACACAATAATTAGAGGGGTATTTTTATACTTGTTGCTAGCAGCAAGCCAGAATAAAGCCTCAAAAAATGAAGAGGAAATGTGATTGCTGCTGCCATTCTTGTTTCATTTGGTCTATTTGAGGGTATGTCTGTATCACGGATAGCAAAAGTATCAGGGGTGGTTGAACCACTGGAAGAAGGGCAGACCTCATGAAAGGAAAAGGCTCACCAAAACAGCAGGATGACCTAGACCCAAATGCTGCACAGCTGGGTTTCAAGCACATCCAGCATCACCCTGTTACCTCGACAGTGCCCAGCAGTCTTTCCTGGAAGCAAAGCTAGCAATGTGCACTGCTCTGTAACACCTGAGAACAGAGTTTGCCACACATTTGTCCATCCAGCAGACTCATTATTTCAGGAAACTCTCCTTACTCGCTTTCAACAGTTGAAGAATTGAGATCCATAAAGGCTAAGGGACATACAGACGAGTACCACAGCCACTCTCTCTCTTCTTCTGCCCATCAGCATAGCAGCAGATAGGCTGCAGATGGACAGTGTCTTTTCAAAGTCTAGTGGCCAGCACCGTGGTACCCACTAAGGGTCGGAGTTCAGAAATATCAGCCCTTGGCCACTTCCTCAAAATGAATCAATGGCCTTCCATCACCAAGATGATCATTTTTGCCACCTGCAATAGCTCTTGGAGGAAACCCCTGCTCCACAAACCAGGTAGCAGAATCTGACCAATACTGTGCAAAGCATATAACAGATTTTTGAAAGGATTTATTGGCAGAAGTAGGTAACCTGAATACCTGTGAGACTCGTGGATCTACACTACCCAGGTGAATCAATAGGAAGTGTAACAGCATATTAACTCACCTGTGTTTTGTTATTGAAGGTAGCAAGCATATCCCCAAATATCGTCCCAATAAACACACCTCCGTCATAAACCACACGGCTAGAAACAGTTGGCTCCAGACCAGTGAGGTTTTCAGCAGAGACCTGGCAAAGAACAAATAATTTAAGTTTCTCATTATTTTCTGTCCTGTGACTTTAAATTAAAAGCATTCAGCCATAATTCACAGAGTCTTTACAAAGCAAGTCTAAATCTTCATTACCAATCTTCAGACAAAAAGACTGCAAACTAAGGTGAAGAGTTTCAGGAGCCAGATTTGAAAATAAGCTTCTAATAGTCAATTATAACATTTGGCATTAGGCATGGAAAGAGCTTTGAACATCTGCTCTCAAAGACATTACTCTGGGTGAAACAAGGATCTGTGCTACAGGTGAAGATGCAGCTCAAGACTTTTTCACCCTCCAGGCTAATGTCTTGAGCATGGGAACTCGTTGTCTTGTTGAAAATAATTTTACAATTTTAGAAGCTTAATACAGAAAGAAATAGTTTATTTTTAAGGGAGGAAGCAGCTTAGTCTGAGTCTTTACTCAAAAAAGAACCTTCTACCTGAAGCAAAACTTAAACATGACAAATATTAGGAGAGTATGAACTGAATTTTGTTCTGAGACTTATGAGAAACAAATATGAACACATACAGAAAGTTCTCAGAAAAAGACCTTCTTGGCCCATAAATGATGCCACAAACCTCAACTTCAGTTACTGTGCTGAAATATAAATGTGATTATAATAGACTTCATTTCATTATAGCAGTCTCTTTATAACACAGAACTGCAGCAAAGCACATTCTAGCCTCCTCATTTTGAAGCACAGGCTCTAAAGATGTGATTTCTCCTTGTGCAACTACAATTGTTTTTTTAATCATCTAATCTGAAATTTACAGAACTGCTGTCCCTAATAGGCAAACAGATTGCCTAAGGTCCCACAAGTGTCTTCATAAAAACTAACACTGAGGGAATGAATCAGCCATGGCCAAAGACATTGAATGAGGTTCAAAGTGGGTGTTAGTGAAAGACATTACTGTACACTGATAACATTGGGCAAATCCCCAGCTTTTGTTTTCCAAGTCAGTGTCCAGATGCTTTCATAGCAAGAATCCGAGTCTTTGGTCACAATGAAGTCACTGCTGTTGAAGTATGGGGCTGTAGAATTGTCTGTGTTGTCTTGCAAAAGCTTGCGGAGATGGCTGGATGAAGTGTTCACTGAAACATCTGCAAAAGACATTAGAAAGGGGCAGCTATCATCATCCCTAGGAGAGCACATCTACCTGGTCCTAGAAAACATGCTTCATTATTAGTGCAAGGCTGTTGTGGTTCAAACTTCTGCGACTGCCAAAAAGCAGCAGAGGGAAATTTACCAGACCTCAAATGCCAAACGACCACAGAATCAAAAAACAGTCACAGAAGTTTAGGTTGGAATGGATCTCTAAAGGTCACCTAGTCCAAAACTCCTGCAGTGAACAGGGATGTCTTCCAGTAGATCAGGCTTTTCAGACCAACTCATTCCCGTGTTTCAACACCATCACCATAAAAAAAAATCTCCCTTATATCTAGTACACGAATCTTCATTATTTAATAGCTAAGAAAACCTAAAATCATCTCTCCAGTTGGGACCATCAGAAATCTTAAGTAATACTTTTACAAAATGTGCACACATTAAATTTCAGTGTGAAAGTAATTTTCCTTCAAAATGGAAAGTTTGGAAGATTCCTAGATGAGATGGGTAGGAAGTCCGCCTATCAAGGTTTCTTTTCTTGGGTCTAATCCCAAATAAATGCAAATAATGTTTTATTTCTTTTAACATAAAGAGCCATAATCATACACAGCTGCAGATAAAATAAATCTCTCTAAACCAATTCTTAAGAAAGAGGGGAAAGCACAAAGGGATATTTCACAAATATTCTAAGGCTGCCTGTCCTACTTTGATTTGACTTTATAACTGAATCAACAGTTCCTCAGTCAAGAAGTTTACTGTTGGCTTTGCTCAGGTTAATCTGCTCACTTTTCATTCTAAGGTTTTTTGACTATTTAAATGAAACACAAGAAAGCCTAGCACATCTAAAGAGTGACTAAATTCAAGTCAAGCAGTTCTACTCACAAAAGCCTTTGTGGTATCTGCAAACCAACAATCCGAGTAATCCTAGAAGAGAATTAATTTTCTGGCAACCTGCATAAGTCTTGTCATACAAGATGACCAGAAGTACACATGCTGGAGAAATATTAGCTTAATGAACCTTGGGATGCAAAATCCCAGTTCAGGATCTGATCCAAAGTCCTTTAACAGTAAGGCAAATATTTCATAGTGGCTGTATGCATTTTTGAACAACCCCATACTGAACATCTAGAAATACTGCCTTGTCTAAAGTCTTTAACTCCTGACTTAAAGGACATCATATGCAAATATCTAGCAACTATCACAATGGGTTTAACCTACCAGCCTGTACCCCGAGCATTTCTGAGGTTCAGTACCATCTCTTTTTCACTTGGTTTCCTGCAAAGGAACTCTAAGACCTCTACTTGCATCTTCTCATACCTGATATCACTGTATTGGCCAAGTGGATGCGGAAGGTCCCTCCAAGAGGTAGTGATGACTTTTGCAGCCTCTGAATGGTGAGGCTGACTCTCACATCCTCCGTGAAGACATACAAGTAGCCATACTCTTTAGAGCCCTCTCCAAGCAAAGCACCTCTGTGTGACAAAGGAAGTTCATGTGGAGGCATTAGTGGTCAAGACCCCATTCCTGACAACCCCTATGTGACCTGCAGGAGAGGTACACCTATGGAAAAAACACCTTGAAAGACCTAAGGAAAACATTCAGAGATCATGGAATTGAATACTCCCAAGTTATACCTACATAACGTAGGCAATGAACAGAACAGAAAATTATGGAAAACCACCTATTTAGATTATGATATAAGAAATAGTTCATACTGCACTAACCACAAGCAAGTCCTAACCCCAGAACTGGTATTTTTAAAGAACCAGCCCAATGCAGCTACAACAGCAAAGTAAAAAGCTTTCCTACTTCATCCTGTTGTCTCCTACAGTCTATCAAAATCTTATCGCGCCTGAATTACAGAGATATTTCGTATTAGAGTTCACCCAAAGTCCAATTTCTAAGCTTAAAATGAGGTCTTTCTTGCCGCTAGAATTCTTCTTCAAAGGAAAAAGACTCTCTACGGTACAATGATGCCACCATGCGGTTAAATGTCTGTCCGTCAGATAAACGTCAGCTCAGCCGCAGCTTCGGCAGGGTAAATTTCGAGAACACAGATCCAAAAGGATCATTGAGGTTTCTCGAATGATGTACATCCGGTACAGCAGATTTTAACTGATATTCCTGTCCTGAGCACAGGGAGTTGTATTAGAATAAATTACAATGTGCTCAGAGAAAAAGCCAAGTTTGTCCTGAAGATATCCAAAGACAGTGATCAGCCCACAGGTTTTTAAAACATGCACTTATTTCTTTTTTTCAGTGTTCCTGGCTTCAGCCTCACACACTGGTTTCTCTTCAATCTTCTCCTATGAGATGAAGAAGCCTGCCAGTGCCAAGCATTTCTCGATTTATTCAGATCTTAGCCACCTCTTAAAGGAGAATCAAGCTGTCTTTGGAGCACTCAAAACCAATGGCATGTTGCTTTGCATTTGCTTGAAAGAGGAGACCACAAGGTAAGAAACTAAGTTAAGTTACAACAGGCCGAGGTTAGCCTTCTTAAAGGAGGTTTCCTATGGATGCCTGGGCAAGTAACTGAGTGAAATAACTGAGCCAGACTAGCAGCTGGCTGCTGGAAAGAAGAGACTGCCTTGTACTAGCTGCTTCCTTGCCTGGCTCTATTCCCATCAGGACCTTGTTGACTCAGCTGGATACAACACAACTTTTACAGGATTTATTCTCTGCCAGTATAGCCCTTTAATGTTGCACACTCTGATCCAGTTAGCCTATGGCTCTGCCACTTCTTTCACTGCCAGAACTTCCAGAATTGGAAACAACTCATCAACAAGAACACGTAAGGTGGACTTCCATTGCCTAACTTGGTAACAGATGTCATTAAAGGTGTTTTGGAGTATCTCTGGCTGACCTTCAGCCACTGTTCCAGAAGGGCCTAGGTCTCCTTCTAGTCCTACATCATATCATGGTAGTCCACACATATCTTACATCCCAGTTTAGATGAAACATCTTAAGCACCTCTGGTTCAGCAACTGAATTCCACTCATAAAAGGGAACTTCAATACCAGAATCAGACAGCTTCACTAAGATGGCTTTAATATACGTTTAAGATTCTATACAGCACTCAAAGCTCCAGACACTCATGTGCTGAGAGTGAAAGTCAGTATTGCAATTTAGAACTGTAGCTCATCTACTGAGTACAGACATCTGTGCAGAATTCACAGTAAACAGTCTGAACACAGCCTATTGGCAATGCCTAGAGGAGAAGACTCCAATGAAAGCACGTGGATTGTCAAATTGCAGTCTTATCCTATGCTGCCTCTCATGTCCTGTTTTAGATGACAGCCAGCTCCTGACAGAGAGGAACTACAAGAGCTATTACAGCATATTGAGATGATCTACTAGCTATCCTTACCTTAAAGAGAGAAGGGGAAGACTTGAACCGCAGCCAGAAACCATCCAGGACACATTGTAAGTGGGAGAAGACCCCACCACAGATACTGCTTCAACTATCCTCCCATCTGGCTGAGGTGGTTTGGGATCTCGCTGAGAAACTGAAAGAAAAAGGGTACATGAATTTATTAATGCAAGGAGAACAGCTGGACTATGCCTAGGTTATTTCATTTCATAGCTCGAAACATATCTGCTTCAGGGTTTTTTTGTCTGGACAAGACCACCTAAGAGTTACATCTATAGAAAAACATTCTAAATAAATCAAGAATATTGATATTTGCACCTGTTGTGAAAGACTCTTCCCTTCAAAAAAGTTTCAACCAGCCTTATCATTAAAGATTTGAATGGAGTATCCTAGAAAGTCAGTAACAGGGAAGAAAACCAGATTTCTTTACCAGCCACAGTTCTGTCTGCAATGATGATTTCATCAAGGTAAAATGACCCAGATGTTTCCTTTTGCAGCAAGTCTATCTGATGCACAAACACAGGGGGAATTGGCAGGGAGGTCGTGGAGAAGCATGGAGAGATTCACGCACCCCTTCCAGAGGTCAGTGCAAGTAAATGTCCAGCTGGAAGACAGAAAGATTGTGCAAAGTCACTCTTGCTGCGAGGTATTGGCAATAACCAGCTTTCAAGGTGCTTTGTGAAGTTCTAGGTAACATCAGGTACTACTGCTATTATTACTGTTATTTACAAATACATAGTAAATTTGCTCGATGGCTTGTGATCAGTCTCTACATGTCTCTGTTAAGTCACCCATAGTGAGAAACAAAGCTTTAGATCTCTGTTTAGTTGTCCTCCTTGAATCACAAAAGTGGGATGTAGGAATAACAGCCACTGTTTTATTTTTGGCAAAGCACAACGATAACCTCTGTGGAGGTCACTGATGCTAATACAGAGTTCAGGCCTCTTGGGAATAGCAGATGATTGCTCAAAGCTCCCAGCTCTCTCCACCATGTAGTAATTTAATCCCCACTCCTTCTTCCCCTTCCAGGCATGCACACATGCCCCTCTCACAATCTTACAGATACCCAAGATGCCAGCTTCAATTCCTGAAGTTCTTCAGACACTCCTGATTTAAGTCTGCCTGCCCCAAGCTTTACATCTAACACCAAATGTTTTCTACTCTTGTAAGTCTAAGTGAATAAAGAAAAATCAAAGACTACACCAATTTTCAAATCTTTATGTACCAATATTCTCACGAGACTCGGGGGGGGGGGGGGTGTCAGTTTGTCTCACTGCAGAAAATCCACTGATTGTTGCCAAAGAAACTGGGAAATTAATGCCCTCATAAACCTTCTGATGTGCTTATCAGAGACAGAACAAACTCCATCTGTTTAATGCTAAGGTGAGACAGTGCATATAACAAGAAGCATGCAAATTTGCTCAGTAAATCGTCAAAAAAAAAATAGAAGCGTATTCCAGGAATGCCTCTGTAGGAACACAGCATGTCATCTTACCCCAGCTGACAGTTTGCTCCTATACAAATAGGA
The DNA here is from genome assembly GCA_017639245.1 of Myiopsitta monachus. Lineage (NCBI taxonomy): Eukaryota > Metazoa > Chordata > Aves > Psittaciformes > Psittacidae > Myiopsitta > Myiopsitta monachus. The sequence goes on along the minus strand of CM029922.1, from coordinate 17,019,500 downwards.
ACTTCTCTCAGTTTTCATAGTACACCTTCATACTATAGGAGAAGTGTAATCTTTGGAAACAGTGTCTGAGTACCTCTTAGAGTCAGTTTTATTGAAATCCCATAGGCAGATGAGTTTCCTCTTCACTGAACATAAAGAGACATTGGTGTAGGACACCGAGATATGAAGGATATTGCTCATACGTCCTTTATGTGCAAAACACACCTGCAAAAATGTGGGGAAAAGATCACAAATCAAACCACAGGTAATTTATATGTAATGCATGTAGAAGATATTATATTCTGTTTCAATCCCAGTTTAACATTAAGCAAGGAAACATGTTGTTCGAGGTCAGCAGTAAAGTCCATGTCTTCAGGCCCAATTGCTTGAGTAGCACCCTATAGAAGGCAGCGCATGGCATCTAGGTGACCTGTGTGCCACCACATCAAGTGAAACTGATCCCTTTTGCTTCGGTGGGGTTTTGAGGCAAAATGTAGCTGGAAAGTGCCAGTGAGGATTTCAGATATCTAGAAAGGAGGAAAGGAGACTGGAGGAGTTGGTTTGATTTGCATGGTACAAGGTGTGGGATGCATGCTAGATGGGGAAATAGGACCGGAAGAGGTCTATGAAGGGGAACTGGAAGGAGTCTGGAAAGACTGCAGAAGGCTTTGGGGATGACTCTTTCCCTCCTGTCTGCTTACTTTCAAACCCCAACTATTTCCCTTCCCCCAGGTGACAAAGAAAGGGTGACAATTGAAATCAAGACCTTATTCCTATTAAAAGTAGATGTAGACAAGGAGCAGAAAAGTGAGGAAATGGACCTCCAGAAAACAAGTTTTGGGGTTTGTTTCTTTTTTCTTTTTGTCAAAAAGTGATCATAGAATGTTAAGGGTTGGAAAGGACATTAAAGATCGCCTAGACCATTTCGACATCTTCCATCTTTTCCCAACACCATCCCACCTTTTCCTTGTCCCTCAGCAAGGGTTGCATCCCCAGGAGAAGATAGCAGCTGGATGTGTTAAACAATATCTACATCTCATGCATATCAAATTATCCACCTAGTCAATAAAACACACACTGGTCTGTCCACAGGCATACTCCAAAGACATGATCCTTTGTAGATTTGGAGGAAATCTAAGCAGACCAGATGATTTTATGTTGCTGATTGGGCTCTGAGCAGTCAACCTCCAGGGCAACCTACTCATCAAGAGCAGCCACTTACATGTGTGTATTCAGTAAGATCATATCTTGGTAGAGTTAACGGGCAAGTTTTCACCAGCTGGCTTGGTCTGTGAAGACTGAACCTTCCACAGAAAGGCTCTGATACACTGTCAATGTGTCCTGTGGTAATGATGTCTTTCATATCTGACAGAGGTAAAAAAACAAGAGGAGATAAGGGGTTTGAAAATTATAAAGAAACCACTGCAATCAAGAGATTAATGAAAATGCAGAAACTGAGTATGCAGAGTTTGTCAGTCCTACTCTTAAGTATTGCCTTGCCTAGATACATGGTGAACGTCTGCAGGGCAATTGTTCCCCAGCTTAAAGGTGCTGAAAGACAGGAGGAGGAAGCATCAAATTACTGTTCTGACCATTAACCATCATGGCAAATAATACTGTCTTCAGCCATATAGAATATGCTTGACCAAGTCCATACACCCTTTCCAGAAAATATGTGGGCAAAGATGGAAATTCATGTAAAGCATGTAAAGCAATGGGGAATCCACCTTCCCCTTTGCGATGTTTGTTGCATTGGCCTATCAAAAGTGCTACTGAAAAATTGCTAGGATTTCTTTTCTTCCTAACACATAAAAGCCTTTCTTCTGTCACTACATACTGACAGTTCACCTTTCCTTCCAATAAGAGAAATAAAGTCTGCAAAATGAACTTAAGAGCAGAGTTTAAAGAAAAGAAGAAATAGTGAATGTAGTAGTTTAGCTGTGTTCTAGGAGAGATTATGTAAATGCAGGGAAGGGAGAGCCATTGAAAGTAATTAAATTAAAAACATACTCAGGAAATTAATTGAGCTGAAAATACTTCATACTTGGTAAATTAATGATGAATTATTATACATAGTCATCCTATTTTTACTCTTGTCTAGGAATCTATTTGGTTTCTGCTGATGACAGGAGACTGGGATAGATAACCCTAGGTCTGAGTGTGTGTGGTCATTCTTTTATATTTCTGGCATCCATTCACCACAATTTTACCATTGTTTTGTCATCTTTTGACATTATCTACATTTTATTATCATCAATGAAAATACAAATTCTCATTCTTTGTGCTATTTGTTATACATTAGTTTTTATTTCCACTGTACTGCTGAACTATTCTTGGCTTTCAGCTTGTTTTTCTCTCTTTCGCTGGCAGAATTGTAGATTTGGGATCATACTAAAAATGTCCAGTTGCTACTTCCATTTTTCTGCACAAAGATCCCTTCCCTCCCCAGTTAAGGTCAATTAATTATTATCCTTTACTAGAGAAATTAGTCACAAAATGTAAATATTACTGGCTGGGACCTGTTCTCTCCATACCAAATACAAGAATATGATACAAATTCTCTAGGCAATCATTTACTTTTTGGTAGGATAAGTATACTGCTATTGCTGTCAGTTATAGAATCATAGAATGATTTGTGTTGCAAGGGACCTTTGAAGGCCATCTAATCCAACCTGCCTGCAATGGGCAGGGACATCTTCAACTAGATCAGGTGCTCAGTGCCCATCCAACCTGGCCTTGAATGTTTCTAGGGATAGGGTATTTAATGTCTCTCTGGGCAGCCTGTGCCAATGTTACTGGAGTTCTTTTCTACTCATATAACTTTCTGATGTGAGCAACACCTTTAATGTTAGAAAACTATTCTTGATAATTTAATTATGTTGGGTCTTTTTACAAAAGCAATTGATGTTTTATACCTTGCCTGACTAGTCAAGTATACCGCAGATATTTTCACTGTTTCACTTTCAGTCATCAAGAAACACTGAAAGCAAAGACCTGCAGTGTTAGAATCAGCAGCTTCCACAGCCTGAGCTATAGCTATGCGCTACACCAGATTTGCTTCCCCAGGAGACATACTGAAACATGAATAATTTCACATGCCCCAGAACTTGCTTTTTTTAGTTTCTACCTAATGTTTCTAATAACTAAAAATATCACCTGCTTTGTTAAGTGTGTCGCAATATAAGTCATACAACATATTGCAGAAAGAATCTCTCATTATTAATCATGTTGATTTTAATATTAGTTCCATAAACTCTCCCATCAGAATACATACAAATGATGAATAGCTGAGAAACATATGTAGATATTTAAACCTATTAAAAAATGTAACATTTACTGCCATTAAAAGCTTAAAGCATGTTTAATTCACAAAAGAAAATAAATTCTCACAGTAAATAATGATTATTTGTCACAGATCAGTACCTTCTTTCTCAAAGCCACTATGGAAAAGGATTTTAGCAGAAGTTGGCTCAGTTTCACACCCTATTGAAAGAAGTTCCTCTATTGCTGTTTGCACCTTTAAAAAAATTAAGCAAGTGAAAAAGTCATAATACCAGGGTGTCTGGATCATTTCAGCAGACAGCTACGTCATACATATCACTACATTTTTCATAAGCTATGGACTGGTGGCAAGGCAACTCTGAACGAGCATGTAGTCAAATGGTACAGAATCAAATTCAGCTCAGAGTACAAACTTCCATGTCTGACAACCTTCAGGGGTGTGAGACACCCTTTAGGTATCCAGCAGCTTCCTGATGCAGATGTCTTACATGAGCATCTATATGCATCTACATCTACATGCTCCCTCCAGGCTCTGCCAACTGTGTTGACTAGATGTCTAATGACTATCATGGAGCAGGGCCAGGGCAGTGATATCCACCTGTACTCAGCATTGGTGATTCCCCACTTCAAATACTGTGTTCAGTTCTGGGCCTCTCGCTAGAAGAGAGACATTGAGGTGCTGCAACAAGACTAGAGAAAGGTGACAGAGCTGGTGAAGGGTCTGGAGCACAAGCCTGATGAGGAGCAGCTGAGGGAACTGGGGTGGTTTAGTCTGGAGAAGAGAAGGCTCAGGGGGAACCTTATCACTCTCTACAACTACCTGAAAGGAGACTGTAGTTAAGTGGAGGTCAGTCTCTTCTCCCAAGTAGCAAGTGATAGGACAAGAGGTAATAGCCTCAAGCTGTATCAGGGGAGGTTTAGATTGGATACTAGGAAAAATTTCTTCACAGAGAGGATGATCAGGTATTGGAACAGGCTGCCCAGGAAAGTGGTGGAATCACCATCCTTGGAAGTGTTCAGAAAACATGTAGATGATGCCCTCAGTGAGGTGGTTTAATGATGGACTTGATAGCCCTGGGGTAATGGTTTGACTTGATGATCTTAAAGGTCTTGCAAAAGACCATTCTCTCCGGTTTCTGGGCCAAATGCTTAACGTTGATCGAATATCAGAGCTCAAGCAATGACACCACCCCAGCAGATTACTGAGTGTCTGTGTTTAATGATACCTACCTGGAGAGCCGTAGCATTTGTGGGGATCATTCTGTGCAATGTGTTATTCCAGGAGATACTGAAATACCCTGTACCAGACACAGTCAGCATCTTGCAAGCAAAGGAGGAGACAAATAAATGAAAACAAATACAAACTGTGTGAGACTCACAGACTTCAAACCTCGTTATCTTCTACTGAGAAGGTTTTATGGCCAGTAATTTGATTTTTTAAGCCTCTCTACATAAAGACTCCCTTCTGCTCTTAAACTATTCTTATCCTCCATGGTCTCTTCTGACACAGGCCTAGGGGTCCTGTTTTTATATTAAGATGAGCACAAGGGATACATGATCTGTGCAGACACACTGACAGCCACAAATAGTCACAAAAGCTTTGACCTGAGGCTTTAGGATTTAACTTAAAAAAGCTTTCATCCCTCATTGTTCAGCATTTCATCATGCTGTAAGTTTCAGTCATCTGATTGCAATATAGACTGATCAGGTAACACAAACCAACAAGGGAAAAATAAAAACAAAAAGGGGAAATAAAAACTATCCCAAACTTGCATTAATTAGCAATAGTTAACAAGGTGAGGTGTTAATGAGTGAAGTAAAACCTGAGGCAATTCAGTATTGCTTACACTTTAACACATGAGCAGATTATTATCAACCATATAGAGTTTACATATGCCCACCAATGTTTGTAAAAGCCACAAACACCTTCAGCTCAATGTTATTCTCATCAACCATCTCAGCAGCTTAAAAGCAAGCCTAACAGCAGCAAGGCCTTTACAATTAGGATTTGCTGCCATCCACATCAACTGAATGAGGGCTTAGTCCAGCTCTCAGGGTCAAGCACACAGCACTAACCTGCACTTCTGGAAGATGCAAGGCACGAGCACGAATTTCATGTCTCTCAATGTAGTAGTTGTTCACCACATGAGGATTCAGCCATGTGTTATGTATTTGGACTCCAACTCTCATGCCATTGCTGGGTGCCTTTCCATGATGTAGCGCTTCCAGGTAATACCTTGCTTGAGAAGTTAGCTCAAATTTCTTGGATTTTGGCTGCCAATGCTCATCCCAGTTCTTCACCCAGTTCTCAGACCACTCTGAATTGCCAGCAGGGAGAGAAGCTATTTTCACCTGTGTCCAGAACAACCAAATCAATCTATGATTGTACTGGTTCCCTTGTACAGACGGTTAGCAATGGCGATATGCTCAACAAAAGAAAAGGTCTGCCAGAAAAGGTATTCAAAGGCCCTGGATGCAAGAATGAGATTTTTAGTAAACTGAGAGGCTGATAGGGCCAATGTAAAACAACAAATTTAATCTCACAGATTTCACTCTGCAACAGATTTATAATAGGGGACAATTAGCAAATTCACACTGGGAAAACACCCACTTATGATTCTAATTAAAACTATTTCCTAGCCTCAACTCATTTTTTTTTTCTCTGCCGAGGGTCATACCTTATGCTCTGGATCTTGGGACAAACTGATGTAGAGAGATGCCTGACCATCTGCCTGAATCCAGAAGGTGTAATTGTTGGTCTCAGGAGCCACAAAAAATCCACGAAGCCTGGAGCTAAGTAAAAGCGGAATATACAAAATAATATATGCAAAATATCATATTATCATAATATACAAAAGAGTTACTGCTAAGAAAACCCAGCCTCACACTCTACCTTCCTCACATACACCAAATAACAAGGAAAGACTGTGAGACCAACTTAAAACAAAAATTCAGAGACTGTAAAACTGAAGAAAGCCCAAAATGCCCCGTTTTCACACTAAATGTTGTTTATGCTTTACAGAAGTTCAAAAAAGAAAAAAAAATGTAACAGCTCCATGAAAATAAGTACGGTTTTCTTGTTGGTCACTTTTTTGTGCAATCCTTCTCAAGCAAAGCCTTAACCCTGAACAGGCAGGAAAAAGCCCAAAATCATGCCCAAGTTCAACTGAAAAAAACACAGAAAAGATAGAAAAATCAAAATATTCATGCGTATTGCACAGCTTCTCAAGGGTATATCTGAAGAGGCAATGGGCAACAACATGCTTCACATACTTTTGCAGCTTGGGAAAAACCTTGTTTCCATTAACTCTACCTGTGCTACAGCTGAGGATCTGGCCCTCTACATCTGTCTGGAGCTCCAGTCAAAACAGTCTCTAATGGAGCTCCTTCTACCTCTGCAGCAATTTCTTTGGTGGTATTGAGCACACCTAGGCCAGGTAGAGCAGAAATACTGAGTGAAAGAAAAGGAGAAAATATAAAGCACTTCACTGCATATTTTGAGTTTTGAAAGGACCTTGGAGCAGAAGGTTTGCTTCAATTTATAGGAGCTATGCAGTAATGCTCTGCTATAGAAAGCTGTCAGGCGTCTAACACTGCTAAAGGTAACTTCCATGGCCTCATCTCTTTTTAAGATCACTGAGTACCTGAAGGACTTCTTTGCCCCAGTCAGAAATCCTACTGGGGAACTGGCATCATGTACAAACTGCCATCTATACCCAGGACCCGCTTCTGTCAGATCAGAGGTGTCATCCCAGACTTCAAAGAGAAGCCCTCTGTTTCCTAGAAAGTTAAAACAAAAACGTTCTCAGGAGCAGCCAACGAAAATCCCAGAGCACATTCTAGAACCAGTGGGGTAAGAAGACAGCCCAGAACAGCAAATTTTAATAACAAATTGGCTCTGTTTGAGGGTCTGTTTTGCAGTCAAAGGCAAAGCACAGATCTTGCTTTAAGGAACTTGCCCTACCTTGAAATCCTCCACCCAAAAGAGCAAAAACCTGCAGAAAGCAGAGCATCCAACCAAGCTCACATCTGCTTTTGCAGGAAAAGGCACAGATGACCCAGAGCCAAAATGCCTCATTTCATGCACAATTATTTCCTACTCCAGTGCTCCATTCAAGTTGTATCCCCAGAAGCTTCTACAGCAGCTCTAGTTCAGCTATCCTTCCTCTAAATATCATCCATACCTCTTACTCCTCATTTTCCACAGCCCTGCCCACCAGACTGATCTTCCTCCCACCATCACCCACCTACAAGTGACAGGTTGAGCTCTCCACCTTGCCTTTCTTTGCCACAGAATCATAAAATATTTGGATTAGAAGGGACCTTTAAAGGTCACCTAGTCCACCCAGCCTGCAATGAGCAGGGAAATCTTCAACTGGATCAGGTTGCTCAGAGCCCTGTCCAACCTGACCTTGAATATTTCCAGGGAAAGCATATCTTCAGTATATCTATAGTATATATCTATCTCTCTGAACAACATGTGCCCAGTGTTTCACCACCCTCACTAATAATTTCTTCCTTGTATCTAGTCTGAATCTACCCTCCTTCAATTTAAAACCACTATCCCTTTTCCTATGCTCTATTAAAAAGTCTGTCCCTGTCTCTCTTAAAATCCCCCATTAGGCACTGCTCTAAAGTCTCCTCGGAGCTCTTCTCCAAGCTGAATAACCCCAAATCACTCATCAGTCTTTCCTCATAGATGAGGTGTTCCATCACTTGAACCACCTTTGTGGACCTCCTCCCCATCAAACCTCAGAGAAACTGGTTTGATGTTGAAGCAGACAGTGTTCTGGAAAACCCTGTTACTTGGCTTCACTTATCACCAAACTACTTCTGCCCTCCATTTCTATGCGTGTTTATTTCTTGGGACCCTTCTGCTGTTTGAATACTGTACCTGGCTGGGGAGCATCAAGCCTCTTGCCCTTGCTGACAGGCTCAGTGGTGCATCTGATTTGCTTTGGAGAGACATGCTTGACTTTACAGGGGACACCTGGCAGCAGGAAAAAGAGACAAACTTGCTTTGGGAGGCTTGGAACACAGCTGAGCTGCAGCATAAACCCAAAAGGAGTCAATATTCCACTTAAAGCCTGGGCTTGTGCTATCATGCAAGAAACTGGCCCATGCCCACAATCAGAATAACTGGACCTTCTGGATGATGGGTCCTAAAATTCCTGCCCTGGTATCCATGAACATCAGTTGAGTTTTGTGATCAGGACCATGACCACTGTATTGAAACAAAACCCATCTCACACGTTTCTCCTCTTACCTGCAGCAGTGACCTGCACCGGCTCCTCAAAGAAATCCCCCGTGACAGTGAGATCAGTCCCTCCTCCAAGACTCCCACCAGCTGGGAACACAGAGGCTATCTCTACAGAGGAAGAAAAAGGGGAATCCGAAAACAAGCATTGAAAAGCTTAATCCCAGGCCCTATTTCTGTAAAAGCCAGCAGTACACTTGCACTGTTTCCAGCCAAAGCAGGCTCCTGTGAAGGAAGCAGGCATCTCACTGCTCCTTCATGGGTTTTTTGGCAGTGGCTGGGATTACACCAGGAATGAACAACAGGGATAACTTGGCTGCATGACAGGAGAAACACTGCAACGCTTGGACCGTTACTTAGCAGTGGCTGCATGTGTCATGCTTAGTTTGCAGAATTGTATATCCTGTGTTATGGAGGAGCTCTGCAAAAAAACCCTGGAAAACTGTTTTAATCCTTTTGACCTTCTCTGACTCGCTTCCCTATTTAGCCTATAGGTTTATATGTTACAGCACTTTCCAATTGTCCCTTGGGCTTCAGAGACATAAGGAAGGAGCTGAACATCTGACATCTGAGTGTTCTCACCATGACAGTCTTTCAGAATTTATCCATTATTGTCATGCCCTTCCACACTGGAAACCTTTTTTCTCTTTGATGGCATTTACTCACTTTGTATTCTGATGTTCTATTGTAGCCACCCAATCATACTTGTATAGTTCTGAAACAAAGACTAATACAAAAGATGAGGGACATCAGTCTATATCTTTTTTTGTTTGTTATTCTTTTATCTGGTATTTACACTTTACTTTTACAATATTGACCACTGGCCAGTGCAGTACAGTCAACTGGATAGATCTGGCAGCTCTTGTTTCTGATAGTGTTCTGCCAACAGCCAGCTTCATGCAAGGTTATTTCATTTTACTGTGCCTCAATTGGCAAATAGGGACATAAAACTACACCTCTTTACAAAGTGCTTTACATTCATTGGCAAAGCAAGCTGTATGCTATAAAGAATATGGAAAGCACAGACATGCATTGGCTATTTTTTTTTTAAAGCTTTTGAACAAAACTTATCGCCTACAGACTATAGGCGACTAGTGCATCCATTACATTAACTTCAGCCAGTCTTGATGGGACCTTGCTGGGGATGAAATGGTCTTGCACCTTTATGTAACCTCTGACTAAGGGCAAAGGCTGCCCTGTGCTTGCAGCCCCTTATCCCCTACTTCTGCTTTGGCTGTTGGACATAAGTATTGCTGAATCTTGGACACTACTTGCATGACCGTAATCTTGACTGGGAGCTTGGGATTTCATTGTCTGTTGTCTACAATAAAGATAGAAATGCCATGTGGAGGTGACAATTGTTAATGTACAATAATTATATTTTTTAATTAATGGATGCAGTAACTTGCCTAAACCGTTTATCTAGAACTCAGTTCTTGGAGTGGCTGAACAGCATCTCCTCCTTCCAGCTGATGTAGGATCTACTTCACTTTAGGGTCCCCATTTCTAAAATCTCAACCTTACCACACACAGCATGATTTAAAGGGAGAAGTTTCTCTGGATGCAAAATCTAAAGTCTATAACTGATCTGACATGAAAAAGAATAATAAAGCAACATTATTCCAAATCCTGCCATACTGTTGTTCTCTGGCTGACCTAACCTGAGAGTTCAAACATGTCTCTGTCTGAAAGGAGCACTAACTCACTGGGGATGCAGGATACAGCCCGTGGCAGCATGCCCAACCTTAAATCTGAATTTTTTTATCTGTAGCATTTTGTGTAGTCAAGCCCATACCAGGAGTGTTACTCCCAAATTGAGGACACAACATGATTATTTCCCTGGGAAAAGGAACATTGAGAGGTCTTTTCTCAGACCACTGCCGAAAGACAGCACAGTCAGTTATGTGGATCAGTGCAATACCTGAATGTGTTTGATACAAGAAGAGCTCCTGTTTGGCACTGATGAGCCAAGCATCTTTGTGTACTGCTGACCTGCAAGAAAGAGAAAATGCCTGAGGGATCCTTGGCCATTTAAAGCAGATCTTCTTTTGGCAGAGCACAACACTCACTTTCCAAAGAAACAGTGGAACATTTCTGCAAGGCCTAGCACACCTTTCACCAGCACATTAAGGTATCGACCCGAGAGACTCCATTAGATAGATGAAACTCTTTCTTAGAGGTACTGTCCCACTCGCAAAGTATTGTTCTTTGTCAAAACCCATTCTCATCACATCCTTTTATGGCTAAATTCTCTCCCATTTGGATGAATATTTAAAAGTGAGGTGAGAGGATTTTATTCGACTAGGCTTAGCAGACGACTTATGTTTTGGGCACTGAAACTGAAGTATTAAAAGCCAAAGCAGAGATGCTTTGGGAGGGATGGCTTTTTTCTCCCTTTCCATTCTCAATCTGATGATCATCCTAAGACAGCAAAACCTCATTTCTAAGCAATGAAACACAAGATTCAGTGAAAGAATCATGTACTTATCCTAGATCAAATGCAGCTGCGCCCCCATGCAAAACCACAGAAAGAGAGGAAAATAAAAGATTCTTTTACTCACTTTCCTTTGTTAAACACAGAGAAGCTCACATTGTGGGACCCTGGAGGAAGGGAAAGTTACATGCTTTATGGCAAAAGTGTGCAGGGCTTCATGAAGAATGCATCCTACCAAACCTTGCCCAGGTGTCCTAGGCCTGATTATCCTCTTCCTTACACTTCCTTACAACAGTATAATTGCATTAATTTCAGCAGAGTATGTGTGTGCAGAAACTGAACAAAATAACAGCTTAGGGATCTTAGAGGCTTAGGCCACAGGTAGGCACTATACAGTAGGATCACACACCTGAACCTACAAGCTGAATGTCAGCAACAGGATTTGGTTGCCTAAACATAGAGGGCTTCATGTCGTCTTAGACTCTCTGTATCCTAACTGACCTCATTTGCCATGCTCGAAGGTTCAGCTATTTTTCAAGATCTCCATTAACACTGACATCCCACAGGAGAGCTCCTAGATACCCAAGGATATCTCAAAACATCAGAACCTCAGGCTATTGATGTGTGCCACCGGTGCCTACATGACAGGTATCAATTTCTATTTCAAATATTTAACTCAGATAATCTTTCCCAAGCAGGAAGCTTGTTGCTCAAAGCCTCCAAAAGAAATCAGAATCTTCTTTAGAGTGCTAGGAAGCAAATAAAAATGAAAGGGATCCAACCTGTTACCGGAGAGACCATGAATACCACCAAATTTATTTCTCTAATAAACAGAAAAGGTAAGGTCTATCACATACAGCAAGGATTAAAGTGACACTGGAAACAGAAGAAACTCATGACTGACATCCTTCCTCTACCCTCTGGAGTTGCAGAAATAGCAGAAACCCATGACTTTGACCCCTTGCTACCAACCTATGTGGTCCCCTTCCACCCGACACTGCAGGGTTCCCAGTCCATCTTCTGCCTGAATAGGATTGCTGTGGAGAGACAAAGGATTTTCCTGAGCCTTGGGAGGAAAAGAGAGCAAAATACAGTAAGAATCATCTAACCGAGAAAATTTGTGGTCTAGATCTACACTAGTTAGAGTTAGCTCCCTTTAGAAAAAAGCAACAGGTGAGATGGGAGAGGAACAACCCATTTCCCCACCAGCAATGAAGAGGTCAGCAGCTTAAGAGGATATCTCCCATCTGGACATAGTGCTCCATCTTTGCACTTTTACCCTTGTTTCCAGTAGCTGATCTTATTGATGACCTCAGAACGACCATATGAAATAAAAGCTGAGCAAAGACAAGCCCAGGCGCAGGTGAGGGTGAAAAGAAGGACAAGCTTTTCTCCTCTACTTGCTCCTCTGCATGCCCCTCATCTGAAAAGAGGAGCAAGTAGCAATTAAAACAGATATGCTTGCATTAAATCAACCTTCAGGAGCCAAGGAATGATACAAGTGCCATCATGAACTCACATTTTAATTGAAGTCCCCCTCCTGAGAGCCAGGAATAATTTTGCAGGGCAATAAGAGGGTCCACTGAGGACCCCAGGAGCCTTAGCACTGACTTCTGTGGGATCAAGTTTTTTCCTGGTTCCCTGTAAAAGCAGCCTCCCTTTTTCCATAGAAATGAATACCCTGTTTTGGAGTCTAAAGAGCTGAATGGAACAGATGTGGCCAGGGCATCGTGTATCATCTCCAGGCCAGAAAACAGGCCCTGACCATGCCTGGTTATAGAATCATAGAATAGTTAGGGTTGGAAAGGACCTCAAGATCATCTAGTTCCAAGCCCCCCTGCCATGGGCAGGGACACCTCACACTAAACCATGTCACCCAAGGCTCTGTCCAGCCTGGCCTTGAACACTGCCAGCGATGGAGCATTCACAGCTTCCCTGGGAAGCCCATTCCAGTGCCTCACCACTTTTACAGTAAAGAGCTTCTTCCTTCTATCCAATCTAAACTTCCCCTGTTTAAGTTTGAACCCGTTACCCCTTGTCCTATCACTACAGTCCCTCATGAAGAGTCCCTCCCCAGCATCCTTATAGGCCCCCTTCAGATACTGGAAGGCTGCTATGAGGTCTCCACACAGCCTTCTCTGGCTTATGTACAGTTAGAGCCACAGAGAGCCAGCAACCCTCACCCACTGCTGTCACAGACCCTAAGATCAACTCCCCATGATCTCTCTCCACCTTAACCCAAAGAACTTCTGCGAAAACGAAGAACTGATTTGTGCACAAAATGTGCTGAGCCCTTGTACCAACACAAACCAAAGGTAAGTCAATAACTGACGTGCTTCCAGTTTGTCTGTCAGCAAAAGAGCAGAGGCTGGTCCACCCATCTCCTTCTGACACAAGGATAGCTGGCCTGGGCAAAAAGTAAACAGGAAAGATGAGATATAAGGTGGCACAGATAAAGCTTCACAGATAAAAATCTGATCCTACTAATATTGGAGCAAACATTTTCAAATGGGAAGGAATTTCTCCTTACTTTTATCTAACATTTATTAATCTAGAAAACTGGACAAGCCCTAATCTCTTCTCTATTCACCTGCAAAGTGTATTCCCCAAATACTAAGAGCACTGCACCTTTGTAGGGGTGGCAAGCTCATCTTCTAGATATCCACGACAGTTCTGAATGACCCAATACCTCCTCTCTGTAGGGAAGGGTTGGTGGTCTGAACTCCAGGAGGGCTATACTCACCCCTGCCTTCCAGAAGAAGCAGGCAGCAAAGTACGAGTGACAAGTACAGAATAGTGCTTGTGCAGCCATACTACTTCAAGATGCAGCTCAGTCATTCCTTGATTTCAATGAGGAAAAATGCAACAAACAACCTCTGCTGAAATCACCCAAGCTCCTAACAGCAACTTGAAGCAAATCCCCACCTTACTGAACCAATATAGCAAGGGACAACTTCCACTAGATAGGAGGAATTCAAGTGGGAGCAATAAATTCACAATAATTAGCATAATAATCAAAGGTTGGCAATGTTTCTTTGAGAATTAAGAGGCAATTAAGGAAAATATGTTATAAAAACCTGTAATGCAAGCCCATGCTTCAAAGTGCAGTTTTATGAAGTTTTAATAAAAAGAGTTTGCTTTTATTAACACAGTTTGCTGATAGTGAGATACCTTTCAAAGATGAATAGAAAAAAAATCAGTGCTGTGATGTTTGGTTCAGCATTACTGGACCATTGCATCCCATACAGAGCATAGAAAAGGGTGCAGAACACACTCAAAAGTACAAAAACTATCGGAGTTTGCTCCAAATCCTGAATCCATGGAACTGAGCAACAGACTGCTCTGGTCACATGCAAGTCCCCACCTGGTACGTATTTACTGGCACACCAAAAATGGACAAAGTATTCATGTGAAGCTACAGTGTGAATGTCTGGTATGTGAAGACTTTGAGGCCGTTTCCTCTTTGGTGATAATGATGTTAAACTGTAAATTAATAACCTATCGATGGAGCATGCAGGCACGTCCAGCCTGCAGTCAGACAGACTAGCCTTTCATCCCACTGATCAAAGGTTTCACAGTGCCACTAGAGTCAGGTAAAACAATAACTAATATCTAACAAAGGATGCTAATGTGCATCCAGTGAGAAAAAGTGTAGGGCTGACAAGTGGGCGCAGCTAGTAAGGCAGGAATCTGCACTGGACTCTCATTCATGGTAGAAGAGAATTTAATTACTTAGCAAGGGACATTTCCACTCAAACTCAGTAGTTAAGAAGCATCTAGTGGCCAAATATCTGTTGCTGCAACTAATATTTCTAGCTACAGAGAATATACACCTTCCCTGGCTACTGAAATGATCATTAAAATGCCAGCACAGTAACTATAGATTAGTAGCTTATTTTTAAATACTCACTTGGGGTTAGTTCTTCACTGCCATTGACACTCATGCAAAGAAATCACAACTCAGTAGTGAGAACACTTCCATACATATGGAAATACATATGACAGGCAGCGGGGTCAGCGTTCACGCTCATTGTAGATTCACTGTGCCTACAGTGCTTCTGTTCTGAAGTAAATGTTTTAAATCTACCTGCTTTGTTCTGTTACATGGAACCTTAGAAGCAGCAGAAAATTAAAACCTTTGAGAACAAGGAAATGACCAGAGAGGGTTTAAAGTAGTGAACAACAAAGCCTTTGTCTCAAAATACTTCTGCTTTGTCTTTGGAATCACCAGAGCGTCTGCTTCAAGCTAACAGTTTTTCTAAAAATGCAAATGGAAGGGAAAATTTATTTAACTTTTAGGTTCTGACATTATTTTAATTAGTTAAATTTTAATTTGCTAACCAAAGTAAAATCTACAGCAACCAGACGCAATTACAGTACAATTCACACTGAGCTGTGATTGACTGTGCTGCCAGTAAACAAACCAACTAGCTTAATGGACCAGTTGCAATTAGATTAACAAAGTTTGCTGGAGCCCAACTCATGAGCTGCAATAATCCACAAAGGAAGTAAATGGCAATTCTGGGCCAACTGGTTGCAATTTATTGCTGTCAAGGAGGTTGATGTAAGAAATGCCAATTTACAGGGACTGGGTCAGAAAGCTGCCTAAATGTAATTACCCATCAATATAATCCACATTGAAGTCCAGGGTCTCATATCTTGCAGCAATTGTCTTCCCATAAATCTCTATTAAATTTCCTGTTTAAAAGGAAATGGAAATTGAAGGGAGTCTTAAAAGCAGATAACTTATTTGCAGAGGTTCTGAGCTGAACAAAGGAAATTCTTGGGGTTTACTAAATTTGCAGAGAGGTGCCTAACTGGCTGCACTGATGGCTACTCTCAGCTGCTACCATAGTTCAAGGTGAATTTCCACTTAATTCAGCTTTCCCAAAACACACATCTTTGTTTCCCACAAAAAACTTCATTCCTGATTTTTTTAGCAGATCTAGTATTTATACTGAGAATAGACTTTCCTCAAATCTTTTGCTAACTGAACCCCACATTCTAACCTCATTCTATGGTAGAACCTCATGAGGCAACCAAAATTACATCATCTGTATACTAGACAGGGTCAAGGTCTAGCAAAGAACCTCATCATATACATGGCCAAGCTGAATCACTCACAGCACTCCCTTGACAGTTGGGAGTGACAGTTTGGTTCAGTTGCCTGCATAGGGGTACCTTAAGCCATTTGAGGCATTCTGTTCTCCCACTGTGGCTCCAAAAAGGAATGAGTCTTTGTAGTTGTGTTGTATCTACCTGCTCCATGCAGGTCACTCATAGAATCATAGAATAGTTAGGGTTGGAAAGGACCTTAAGATCATCTAGTTCCAACCCCCCTGCCATGGGCTCCAGGACACCTCAAATAGCACTAGACACTTAGTATTACTCTAGTGTTCTTCACTTACTTACGACCCTGGGAGGTCAAACACCCAGCTACCACAAAAAAACTTCCATACAGACACCCTAAAGCACGCCATGAGAATCTGGAGCTGAACTGCCCCTGAAAATCACTGGGAACGAGGGATGGACTTAGACTGAGGAACATCTATGTGAGCTGCAGGGTCACTGCACTATTAAGAGACAAAAATGTTTTGATTGAGCTTAACTTGGGAAACTAGCATTTCAATATTACTCTAAAGCAGCCTGCCAACATGAACAGAATAGAAAAAGGAGAAAAAAAGATCTTCTATACACCCATTAATTGTGCAGACCAAAAACAGTGATCATCTTCTCATGTAACTTTAAAGACAGATCTAAAGCCCCATTAACCAAAAGGTCTGTATGGCATTACAATATCACCTAATAGCTAATTCTTCTTAAAACTGTTGCTAAATAAGGTCAGATTACTCAGTTTAAACTGATTAGACCCATCCATCTGCTCTGCAGGCAGAATTGGGCTGCCAAATGTACCAAATAAACTGGTCACTGTGTACTACTCACTTCTTTTGCACCCAGTGCTGCAGACTCTCTACCCTTGTGCAAACCCATTTTTGTGTTCAGCGTGAGCTTAGACATTAAGTTCCAGAGGTGCCCATTTTAATTCCCAGCAAGACAGACCCCTCATAAGGAGAAAGACGGTATGGAAGCTCAGATAATTAAAGTGGGCTCCAGCTTAAAGAGAGGTCCCGTACCTGGGATGCCAGATGGTGGACTAATTTGGTAAACCACAGGTGTCTGAGCAGCAGAGAACTGCAAAGAGAAATTTGTAGTTAAATGGCAGTCATTTTCGCAGCAGTCCAACAAGATCTGATTACACATTGCTGAACAGCATCAGCAGCAACATTTCAGAGACTTCAGACTTGATCTTTGAAGCAGAGTCCTGTTCTTGAAAGGGAGTAAAGACCAAATATCTCCCCTTCTTACCCTCTCTGCATTCAGAGTATGGCTTACTGCTATTTTAGCATCCTCTTTTGCCCTAAATTTTCCACCCTGGCTTGAGTAAATTCCGGAAGATACAGTTTAACACACTATAAAGCTAAGCCATGCTTTATCTGAAGTCAAGACCTCCATTTCATCTTACATTATGGCACTATTTTTCTTCCCAATAGTATAATCTTGAAAGCTATTTCAACATCATACAAGTGAAATACTTCAGCTAGCCCTTAGCAAGCTTGTTGCAGCATAGCAAAGAAAATGTTTATCTTGGCCCATTTTAATGAAGTAGAACACATCAGAGGTGTTTTTTTGAAAGCACTGCCTTGACCTCTGAAGGGACAGCAAGGAAATATTGGAAATCTGCTATGGGGTACTATTTTTGACTTGGAGTTCAAGAAGGGGCAGAGAGATTGTGCTTTGAAGCAAGCCTCTCAGAAGATAAGGAGCACACAGGGATGCTTTCCAAGTGGAATAAGGTCATCATCAGCCACCCAAAGTAGCTGAGACACATAGATACCTGACCCAGCAAGTGCTTTGGCTGCATTTTCAAAAAGTATAGAGCGCCTTTTCTCCAGCTGACTCCTGACTTACAGATGCTGCTGTTAGCCCAATAAATAACATAAAAAACTCATTTGCTAAATCAAATCAAAGACACATTTGCACATATTGTTAGGGTGGGTTTTTTTAAGAGCTTTCGTTGAACTCCATTCCCTTTCACATCTCAGCCTTTGACTTCCCTCCTCCTCACAGTCATATAAAAAATGAATGAGTAGCCATAAACTCCCTACAGTGATGGCCACTTCTGAGAAGCGAAGGCAGCATCACAGTATACCCTGGGCTGGAGCTGATGTGGAGAAGCAGCCAAAAGCAGTATGAAAGCTAGGGCCACTGGCTGAGCTGTTCAGCTCAGTTCAGTTCAGCTCAGTTCAGCTGTTCAGCTGTTCAACTCTTCCGAGCTGTTCAGACTTGTTGCTGCCTAAAGCGGGCTTTTTCAATCTAATGTGGAAGCAAAATTAATTTTTAATACGCATAGCTCCAAGGTCCCAGCCCCAAAACAAAGAGACACATTGTGTTTTATTTAGCTTGGAATGTGCCTCATTAACAGCATCCCCTGGTGATTTTTCATCAACTCTCTAAGCTAGCTGAACCACCCAATGACTCTTCGGCTTTAATGTGCAATTTTCTGAACATGCTAGGTTTTCTTGCTTGATACTCAAAGTTAGCACAGAGGTGGGACATGACTTCCAAACACACCAGGCTTTGTCCTAAAACACACAGCCATGGTTAAGATTCTGCCCTTCAAGAAACACTGACACCATTGTCATTAATTGGTCTAATACCACCATATGCCACAACCTTCTGAGAAATATGTGCCTTTACACTGAGAGCCAACAGAAATGCTGTTTGATGGGGGGACGAAGAGGAGGGGGTAGCAAGCTCTCAAATTAACTGAGCAGCGATATGAAATCACAACTGAGGTCTGAGCTTTCAAAATCTTGCTCATCTTACATGTGAAGAGCTGTCCTAGACCTGAAGAGATAGAATCATAAAATGGTTTGGGTTGGGAAAGACCTTAAGATCACCTAGTTCCAACCCACTTGCCAGGAATGCCTCACACTAGACCGTGTTGCCCGAGGCTCTGTCCAGCCTGGCCTTGAACACTGCCAAGGATGGGGCATTTACCACTTACTCTGGGCAACCTGTTCCGGTGCCTCACTACCCTCACAGCAAAGAAATTCTTCCTTATATCTAACCTGAACTTCCCCTGTTTCAGTTTGAACCCATTATCCCTTGTCCTACCACTACAGTCCGTGATGAAGAGTCCCTCTCCAGATATCCTTTCCTGTAACAAGCTGTGCCCATGGGATTTATTCTTGCCCATGGTTACCTGCCAATGCAGACTGTTAGCTGCCACCCTGCAGCTTGGAGGGTAACACCAGAAAAAGTCAGCGTAGCGTCTGCTGACATAATAGGGTCTTCTGAGTGTGTGGCTTAAGTGCAGAGACAGATTAACATGGACCCAGATTTTTGATTCAGAAGGACCTCTTAGGTCACCTTTTCTACCCAGTGCCACTGACGAGTGCCTCAGTGCACCTGATTTTTTTAAGGGACAGAAGGAGCATTCTGACTTTTTTCCTGACATTCAGACACACAATAAGTGAGAAAGAATATTTCAACACATTCCCTGTGATATTAGGTCTCAAGTTTGGCTCCAGCACTTTGAATTAGTTATCATCACTTCATACTCGGTTGGTGGTTACCTTGAAAGTAAACTTTTCTTTCTCCACCTCAGTCATATTGTTAATCACACGTCCTTTAAAGATCACCTCCACGTAGTACAAACCTTCCTGGGGTGAAGACCTAGGTGCAAGAAAATGTGTTACATTGTGTTATTTTTATACAGATTTGGTTTATGGCTTTTTAGGAAGTGCCAAGCCTTTCACAGGGTCTCCATTCTTCCAGGTCCACTGAGGCTTCTGTAGAGCAAAGCAAATTTACACTGTGAGCCCAAACTTAACACATGTGAGCCTGAACTCTAAAAGTACAATTTAAAAGAAATTACAGTTAAGTGCAGAAGAGGATAGGACTGCAGAAGAACTCTATCCAAATTGTACATTAATGCAAAAAAGACAAGCTCATTAGACATGCTCAGACAATAACTGTTATTCATTAGTATTAAACTAACCCAGGGTTGCCTGGATCTACAGGGCATCTTGATCCTGGTTTGTAAATTAATGTTGCATCATTAATGCATGCAGTTTCACAGCACAGCATTCAGCAGAATTAACTCTCAGCCAAATCACAGCAGCAAGAGATGGAAGAGCCCCATTAAGGTCACTTTTACAGCCTCTTGAGGCACTCAATCTTCCAGTCAAAGAACTTCTTTAGTTATGACAGAATAGAAAACAGGGAGCTTAGATTGCCCACCTGAAACCATTTGTTTCCTGCTATACTCACAACTTCTCAGTATGATCTTGGACAGGTCAGGGACACCAAAAGCCGGCAAAATTCCTGCCAAGGCTTGCCTTAGCACTTCGCAGCTAAGAATTAGACGTCTACAAACCACTGATGATCTGAGTGTAGCCTCTCCAAAAAGACTCAGTCTGACTCCCACATTAGATTGCCTCGTGATTCATTATGTTGAAACAATAATAAATGCAACACAGCTTGGGAGGCACACCCGTAAGAATTTCTTCAACTCCCAAACTGCCTGTACAGACACTGAAAGAAGATCAGGATCCTACAAGACAAATGGTAAGGTCTCACCCCACACTAAAGTTGTGGATCATACCTTGTTCTGCATCTTATAGTGCATAAGTCAAAATACAGAGGGAAGACATCACAGGGCAACCTGGGCAGGTCTGGATTCACCAAGAACACCTCCAGATGGGATGTGCTGGTTGAAGAGACGCATAGTAGCTGGTCAGATCTTGAGCCTAAACAATCAAAGTCAATCAGAAGACCTCTGTGAGGACAGGATTAATCATATTTAGTTACACAACAAACATTTTTTAATGTGCAACCTAGCTTCTCTTTAAGCTTTCTGAACATTGCTCCTAATCTTTTTCTTTTTTAAATCATATTTGTGTAATTTCACATTGCTGTGTTTTAACCCCAGCCAGCAACTAAGCCCTACACAGCTGCTCACTCATTCCCTTCCCCAGTGGGATGGGAGAGTGAGGATAAAAGTGAGAAAATGTGTGGGTTATGAATAAAAACAGTTTAAATAATTAAAGAGAAATAATAATAACAATTGTGTAAGGAAAAGAGAAAAAATAGAGAAGAAAATAAAACCCAAGACAGACAAGTGATGCGAATGAGAACAACTGCTTACCACCAACTGATCAATGCACAGCCAGTCCCTAAGCACTGGCCCTGCTCTGCCGACCTTCCCCACTAGTTTTATTTCTCAATGTGATGTCATATGCTATGGAATATCATTTTAGTCAGGTGGATTACCTGTCCCAGCTATGTTTCCTCACAAATTTTTGTGCACCTCCAACTTACTTGTTGGCAGGGTGGTGTGAGGAGCAGAAAAGACCTTAATGCTGTATAAACACTGCTCAGCAGTAGCTAAAGCATCTGTGTGTTACAAACACTGTTTTCAGCACAAATCCAAAACATGGCACCATACAAGCTACTGTAGAGAAATTTAACTCTATCCCAGCCAAAACCAGTACACACGTAAACCCAAGTTTATCCCATAATGAAGCTGCTTGAGGTTTTGCCTCTAATACAGTATTTGTCTCTTTCACATGTATTTTGCTGCTGATTTGCCTCAGCCATCTACACTGAAACATACACATGTCCACAAATTCTTAAACCACCCACAAAATCAGTACCACTTGCCACAGTCTTTGCAGTTGTCAGCACCTTGCATAGCTTTGCTGACAGGACCTGAAGTTGGCCTGTGCTGTATGGTGGACCTGCTTAACCTATTTCTTTAGAGTAAGTTATCTAAAGCATCAAATATTTTGAACCTTCAGAAAGTCAAGCCTTACGTGAACATAAACTAGTAAGTCTAACTTTTGTAGCATAATCAAATTTAACTAGAAATGAAAAAGGCTTACAAACAACACTCCATTTGCACACAATCTTCACTGGTGGTTCCCAGCGCACAGACTCACTTTCAATGACATCAGTAATCTCTCAGCTTGCAGCAAATATTTCTCCATGGTCTCAGGAAAGTTCTTTCCTCTTCTCCCAAGGCCTGGCTGTCTGCTCCCCCCACCAAAATAAGATAACTCTGCCTGAACTGCAAGATCCCAGCTACTACTGTCTCTGCCAGCCATACAGTGCTGTTGGGGAATCATCTCCCTTGAAGACCTGAGCTTCCTTGCTGCTCTCTATTTTATCATCTCTGTGAGAATTCACAATATTCAAATAAGACTGATACCACTCATCATCATTATCAATGACCAAGTGTCAGAACTTGAGCATACCAACCATACAGCTGGCTCAGAAACCAATTTCTTTCCCAATGAATTAATATTCATTGCTGCAGAAAATCAGACCTAACATTGTGCAGCTGGTTTTGGGCCCAAATAAGTGTGGCATATAAATTTCTGTGATTTTTACTCAGATCTCACGTTTTCATTAGTGTTTTTAAAGCTCCAACATCACAGGACCTGTAGATATTTTCTTCAAAGGAAAGGGTAGCAGGGAAGAAATTTCTGGCTATATGTCTGCAAAAATTTGACTTCAGTAGTTTAGAAAGAACTTAAAACCAGCAACCATCAGCAATAACTTATGAAGTATTAATTTCAAGCTGATTTCATATTATGGATGCCACAGGCAATCTCTCTGTTTCTCAGGGTTTGTCACTCCAACTACAAATGGCAGAATTGAACCGATTCTGTTTGACACATGCTTCATAAGAGTTTAAAACTCACCATCCAGCCCAATAGTTATCCACGTTCCTCCAGCGACACTGCCCTCTTGGGGCTTAACGAGCAATCCTGTGGCTGTCACTGCAAAAACAACCCAACTAAATAAGGCTGAAGTGTAATGCAAGCATCATTTGAGACCGTGTTCTGCCAGCAGTCCTCCTGTGATCCCACCCTTCATCTCATTTCTGCTCAGTTATCCATGTTCATCATATGTCTCATCCTTCTTTTTCCCCCCGCAACTGTCTCCGCCGTGTGATAGTCCTGCTTCCCTTCAGGGGAGTTTTGACGCCTTCAGAGCTCAGTGAAGCAAGCTATAGCCTGAGCATCCTGTCCTCCTCAAGAATTAAAACAAAAATGGTAAACCTCATGTTTATTTCTCCAAGAAACATGTTTGCTGACTTCCATACATTGTCCCAAACTTAGGACTGCCCACAAAACGTATCCTCTTCTGACTCCAAGACAGCATGTCCAGCTCTTTCTTACCAAAGCCCTCACGAACAAATCACAGGCCTGAAAAGGAAACCCTGCTCCATGAAATTGAGCCACATGTAACTTCCTATTCAATGTTTTTCCCAAAGACGTCATATTCTTAAGACAATTTAGGATCTATTTTGGGGACCCTCATCTTCCAAAACTAATAAAGTTGAACCAAGTGGCTGGTTTGTTGGGCTTTTTTCTTGTAGCAATGATCAGAGTTTTCCAGAATTCTTTTTTTACAAGGATAACCAATTTCTGCTTAGCATTTCAGGAAATTTCCAGCTTCTTGTCTGAATGTGAATGCATCTCACTGCATACAAGTATTGATCACTGAAGCCAAATACTGGGAATACTTGCATCATGAACCCTTAATATCAAAACGCAAATGGTGATATGACTATCATTAAGTGAACAAAAATCAACTTTTAAGGCATTAAATGAACCCACACAGAACAGGGAAAATTAAGAACAAATCCAGAAATCCCCACTAGCTATGGAAATAATGTCATGAAAAAAACATTGATAAGGGTGGACAGTGCCCAGTATGCTTCAGTCAGTACCTCATAGTATTCAAAACCTTTAAAAGATGCTTCTCCATGTCTCACAATCAGTCTATATTCAACTCAGTGGCACTGAATTTTGCTGGTGGTGTGTGACCAGCGTGATTGGAGACAACACATCTCTATCACTCACCTGCAAAGAATATCAGCTCAGCACCCAGAAAAGTTGATCTCCAAGAGTTCATCTCGAATTTTGGATGGGAATTTCAGAAGAGTCTGGCTTCAGGATCATGACTTGGGGCCTTAGGACCTCCCTGCAATATTAAAACAAACCCCATCTGTATTTTCTTCACACTGAAAGCCGGTAGGAGCAACGGTCTGTGCTATAGCAAACAACACGGACCACAATGTCCAATCACAAAGAAAACACTGATTCACCTCTCGCACAATAAAAAAAAAATCAATATATGGCAAACCATATTCTTTTTCCTCACACCCAACAGACCTATATAGAACATATGCCCCTGGGAGCAGGCCAATTTCCAGCCAAGCTCAGGATGAGCTTTCACCCACTGGGGCCAAGTTTTAGGAGACGGTCTCTAATTAAATTGTTGCATTTATTACAGTAAACTTCATGATGCCACAGTCATTCTCCAACTCCAAATAACAGGACTTGACTATATTATTAAGCTCTCTAAGCTTAAACAGCTAGCCCCAAACTGGGTATTGCCCATGCTGGCTCCTCAGGTGTGCCTAGTTATTGCTTAGAACACTACTGGTAGACTTGATCACAACAGTTGCGAACTGTTCTAATAATCTAAGGAAATAAACTTTTGAGTCCTTGTAGGCTTGGACATGTCCTGGTCTTGCTTGTTATCATATCCAGACATATCACACATTCTCTTTACAAAGTCCAGTCCAGGAACTGTTTCAACATTTAAAAATATAGACTATCAATTTCTACTGCCTTCAACCTAGGTTTTGCACTCATATGGAAAAAAAAAAATCACTGTATGAGGCACTGTATAATGGAAAAGGGATGAAATGAATGGAGAATGGGAATTGCTCAGTACTGGACAGCAAAGCATTTGGTGATTATAGAGAACAAAAGCCAAAATAAAGTCATGTTCACATTTGTTGCACAACCCAGTAGAAGCAGGTGTGTAGAGTAAAACCATACATGCTGAAGATCCAACATCCACATGGCAAGCATTTAGGGGTGTTACACACGGTATTAGCTCTAGCCTAGTACCAAGGAGTGAACATCAATTAATGGCTGGAGCATTGTTTGGAGCATGTCTTTGATTTCATCCAGAAGGACTGGCATCTGTTCACTGACACAGTTCTGTGGTGTGAAACATACCACCTTATCTGAAGATGACAAGACTTGGTTCAAAAGTGCACTCCTGGTCTAAAACAGAGGCTAAAGTAAATACTGTGCAGCCTCTAAAGCAACTCCCCCTCCCTTAGGAGTGGGGACTTCGCAAGATTAGAGTGAAATCAATGCGTCCATAGCAGGTGTTAAAGAAACTAAATCTGCTGGTTGGTCTTCTAGGAAAGGCAAACCCTATAGCAAAGCTGCTATTGTTTTTCACATGCTTCCTTCCCAGTTGCTGTTATCATAAACATGGTTTTAAGATCAGCCAAATACTACACATCATGGTCATGAAATCTTATATAAAAAGCCTCCACAGAGCTGCTAGGCAAGAGCAGGGATGCACAGTGGAAGAAGTGTGGGTTAGCACCCTAGAAAAGATACAACAGGAGAGTAACAGAGGTGAGTTGGACAGAAGCTTTGCTTACCCCATAATTATGGCAAATACACTGTCCCCAGGAACCCAACTTCTACGCTTCATAGAATAGTTTGAGTTGGAAGGTCATCTAGTCCAACACCAAGCGTCTATTGCTTACTGTACCACAAGACCTACTGTAACTCTTTTCCCTGTATTTCTTGCACATTTTAACATAATTGTAATTTTTAGGGGTCAGATGGAGCCCTGATGCATGTGAAACTTGCACTTAAAAGCAGGTGCATGAAAGATCATTTACGTTTACTTTTTCTGGTGTTACCTTATTCAAGTTGATGCTCTTCCATTCCTCCAGAAGCTCTAATATCAGCATATCTGCTCCATCCCTTTGATGACAGCTCTACCACAGCTTTCAGTCTAAGGATGTGTTGGGCACTCAGTTAAGTAGGTAACTGAGTTACAGTGTGCAAAAACCCATCAGACTAGTTTTTCAAAAGTCTCAATACCTGTCACAGACTGCTCAGGGCCCTCCATTGGGCATACTTAATTATTAACCTAAGCTACTTGCTGCTATTAACTGTTTTGTTCCAAGTCTTTAATGACCATAGAGAGAGTAACCTGGAATTGTTCTTTCATTGGTATATGACTAGCTTCTCCAAGAGGAGGACAACAAATCCATTTTATCCTCTTTTTCCATCACAACACAACAGAAAAACTGATTGAATTGCTTCTTGCTCTGCTGATATCCAATTCAGGAACAGCTTTCACAGCCAGTGGTTTTCAAGGTTTCCTTATATACTCTTAATCCAATTTTTTCATGGCATTCCCAACAGTGTCTGTATTCGGCAGGAATTCTGCCCAAAGGGTGTTCAGACCTTGTACCACATCTCAAGTATCTACATCCTTGCAGATCATTATACAGTCAGCAGTGGAGAAGAGTGCAGTGGACTTACTGTTACCATTCCTCCCAAGAGAGCCATGCACCTTCACTGACAGTGGGGAAGAGCCAACGCAGCCCACACTGGGTGCTGAATAGCTGACCATCACTCTGACTGCCACCTCTGCACTCATCTATTTGAAGACCAGATTTTTTTTGATGGAGCCACCAAAAGCATAAAAAGTCATTGAGCCCCTGCAGTGGTATGGATGCCTTCATGGAAGTTTCCACTGAAATCCAGAAGAAGTTTTCAGACATCACAGCACAACTATAGTTTAATGAGTTACTATGCACCAGTATGTATGCATGCTCTTACCTCATCCCCAAAGGGAGGTGAAACAGGCTTGCTTGTTCTTAGCCTCAATTCAGAGACACAGAAGCACAAAGTCACAGGAAATCAACCCTCAGGGAAGTTCTGGAGCTTTGCCCAGCAGTGGAACCAGTTGTGTTTGGTTTATTCTTAAGCCAATGTCTCAACCCCAATGTCTCAGCTGCATATAGCCAATGATTACAGGAACCCAATGGAAGTTAACCCTATCCTGCTCAGTAGTCTACACTGTTTACTTGTTAGCTGGAACTACACTGGTAACATGGTCAGAAGAAAAAATACATTTGAAGGAATTCTCAAACAAAAAAGTATTGTCAAAGCAGAAACAGTTAAAAGATGATAACTTGAACAGAGCAACAGAGCCAGTACCTGCTCGTACCAGGGTCCACTGACAGTCCCAGACAAGAGCATGGAAAAGGTCCAGGGTCCCTCTAAAAAATCCTCTCTGGATCAAGACAAGGTAGGGCTGAAGGGTCAACTGCAACATGGGCCAATGACACAGGTAGAAGGCAGAACTACACATAGGGCTGAAAACCAGCATTCAAAAGGAGACAACAGGCCCAGAACTGAGGTTAAATATTGCTCCTGGCCCATAGGTAGGGTGTGGATGGGGGTCCCAGGTGAGGCTGATCAAAGTTGTTAAAGCTTATGGCTACTCTCAGGACCCTGACATTTCTGCTCCCAACATCACTCAAACTCTGTAAATCATAGTAAGCAAAAAAATGAGTATTCATCTCTGTCATTCTGTATACAATTTGTGATCCATTGCTAAGGAAATGCTTTACATAGGAAAAACTCAACAAAAGGACTGGTTTGTAGATCCAAAGGATTTGACTGGAACAAGGGGTTTATTCTTCGCACCAAGACACAGATTAGGTAAGACACTGCATAGAGAACCATCCCCCTGAAGGAGTTGAAACATGAAAAGAAATAAGGAAGCTGGTGAAGAACACTGACCTTAATAGGCAAAGTTGGATGTCCAAGGCAAGGCTGAGCAACTCAGTCTAGTGGAAGGTGTCCCTGCCTGTGGCAGGGATTGGAACCAGATGAGCTTTAAGGTCCCTTCCAACCCAAACCATTCTATGATTCTGTGAAACTACAAATAGCCAGAAACACAAGCCAGAAATCAGGAAGGAACAGTCAAGTCACACAGGAGCCTTATATGAAGTGTAAATACTCTTCTACTACAAGCTGGTGACCGTGTTTCGGTATGATTACCCACCAAAGATGAAAGCAATACAGTCTGAAGAATGAGTGAATGTTTGTATATGCTTGGAAGCAATCTTTTTCCTCATGAAGGAAAGACATGCTCAAAAGCATCACCCCAGGCCATCTGGTTTTGTTTGTTTGCTGTTAAGTATTTGGAGGTTTCAGATTTTAGGAGTGTAAGTAGAAACAGCATTATGGACAGGATCAGCTTTGGGAATCTGAGAAACATTCCAGCAGGGACACCTCCCACTAAACCATGCCACCCAAGGCTACGTCCAGCCTGGCCTTGAACACCGCCAGCAATGGACCATTCACAACTTCCCTGGGAAACCCATTCCAGTGCCTCACCACCCTCACAGTAAAGAATTTCTTCCTCATATTCAATCTAAACTTCCCCTGCTTAAGTTTCAACCCGTTACCCCTTGTCCTATCACTGCAGTCCCTCATGAAGAGTCGTCCCCCTCCCAGCATCCCTATAGGCCCCCTTCAGATACTGGAAGGCTGCTCTGAGGTCTCCACACATCCTTCTCTTCTCCAGGCTCAACAGCCCCAACTTTCTCAGCCTATCTTCATACGGGAGGTGCTCCAGTCCCCTGATCATCCTCGTGGCTCTCCTCTGGACTTGTCCCAACACTTCCATGTCCTTTTTAGGTTGAGGACACCAGAACTGCACACAGTACTCCAAGTGAGGTCTCACGAGAGCAGAGTAGAGGAGCAGGATCACCTCCCTCGACCTGCTGGTCACGTTCCTTTTGATGCAGCCCAGCAGGGGGGTTGGAACTAGACGGCCTTAAGGTCCTTTCCAACCCTAACTATTCTACGATTCTATGACTGCAACCAGGCAGGACGCATAGCAGGAGGTGTCAGCAGTAGCATTTCGTCACTAGGTGGGAGTATGGAGCTGTTGAAGACCTGGCCGACCACTTGAAACTGCTGAAGGGCGGCAAAGCTGTCACGGCTCCGACGCACATCCAGCGCCGATTTCTGTTAACCCTTTGTGCTTGAGGGAAAAGCCACGATCAAGCAGGTAGAGCACAGGAGAAGTTGTAGGACCTTTTCCCAGCTCTTTCTCTCACTAACGTATGATTTCTGCCAAACGCCTTCATCTTCTGTAAAAAGGATGTGGAGCTGTTGGAGTGGGACTAGAGGAGGCCATGCAGATGCTCTGAGGGTTGAAGCACCCTTGCTGTGGGGGACAGGCTGAGAGAGCTGGGCTTGTTCAGCCTGGAGAAGAGAAGGCTCCTTAAGGAGAGACCTTAGAGCAGCTTCCAGCGCCTAAGGGGCTGACAAGAAACCTGGAGAGGGGCTTTTGACAAGGGCCTGTAGGGACAGGACAAGGGGGAATGGCTTTAAACTGACAGAGGGGAGATTGAGATGAGCTCTTAGGCAGAAGTTGTTCCCTGTGAGGGTCGTGAGGCCCTGGCACAGGTTGCACAGAGAAGCTGTGGCTGCCCCATCCCTGGCAGTGTTCAAGGCCAGGTTGGATCGGACGTGGAGCAACCTGGTCTAGTTGAAGTTGTCCCTGCCTGTGCAGAGGCATTGGAACTGGATGAGCTTTAAGGTCCCCTCCAACTCAAACCGCTCTGGGATTCTGTGATCTTCAAGTTATCTGGCTGTAAAATAAGGGCAGCAGTGCACTGCCTATGAGGTTTTTTGCAGGGCAGGTGTTCTCACTAAGTTCCCCCAGGACTTGCAGCACTTCTGGGATGGAAAAGCTTTGCAGAAGCCAATTAGACTCCCCTTGCATTCTCCTCCAAGCCTTCTCACTGTGGCCCCCTCGCGAGAGGAACATGGCAGTTGTTGAACACCACATTGCATCTCCCAGAGGAACAGCCGAAGGGAGGATAATGAGGGAGAAGGTGAGATTTAGCAATATCATCTGCAGCTCCCATCCTCCCTCCCAGCCTTGCTGGTGTATTCACTACCCCACACCAAGGGCACCAGATTTTCCTCTCTGCTCTTTCCCAAAGCCAAACGTCATCAGCAGGGAACGATGTGGGAACACTGCCTGCACTTGCAATGCCTGCACCTACACCAGTAAATAGAGCATAAAACACCCCAGAGGAAAGAAGCCTAATGGGCCAGCAGTATTATGTTTCTCTTACACATGGCTGTTGATAAGCAACTTCCCCTCCAGTAGCAAGGTGTGCTATACTGGACACATAGTGGGGAAAAACAGCATGAACTGCTTGAAATTAGGGACTTATTCCAAACATGGTTCTTGGAGACAGATCCATGCTTTCCAGCTTGGCATTGTTAGGCATTAGTGTTCTCTACCTGTTGCATTTGTCATCTCCCCAAGCAGCCTGTAAATATTGTGTGCCTAAGAGGACATGGGTCACCCACTCACATCATAAGCCTCCTGCCAAAATGATATCAGAACTTCTGCAAATACTGAGGATCTAAAGCAAAGCTTCCAGGGCTGGAAAGTCTCTGAAGAAGACTTCAGCACTGCCCACTGGGCAGCTTGTGCCTCAAACTTTGTGGATAGAACTCTGAACTAAAAGGGTCAAGGGCTTGGACACTGCATCTCCATGGATCACGAATTGCAGGCAAGATCCCCTCTGTGGTTCTGACCCAGACCAGCTCACATTAGCCCAAACATTTCCCAGGCATGGTTCAAGAGTCAGCATGGCCAGTGCCTGGTCCTATTGGGCTGTATGGATGTTGTGACTGAGTTTTTGAGGTTGGTTTTGAGTTTAATAGCATGGGCTGCTTGGAGCAGGAAAGGGGCCCTGCAGGGCTTGCTTGCTAGTAGACATATAGCCTGGAAGACTCTGCAGACTAGCATGTCCTGCAAGGGCGCAGCCCCTGCACTGGCTGTGCTACTCTGCAGAGCCCTTACAGCTGCTCTTTCTTTCTATTAATACTTCACTTCTGTGTATTGGCACAAATTTCCTAGCAACCAAGGTCACAAGAGAAGGTGTTAAGAAGCTGGACTGATTAATAACAAATCCTAGGGTTTATGTCTTTTTTCTTGAGAGGCTCGTTAGACACTAGCAGGCAGGGTGCTGAGCTGGAATACCCAAGGGAACCAAGGGGATTTGGAAACCCCTCTCTGATTGCATTTCCCTCTTTGAACCGCAGCCTTCCTCATCCTGGCCCTCAGCATCCAGCTGATGAAGCTACCCATGGGAAGGTGATTTGAGACCAAGTGCAGTAATGCTAAGCAGGGATCTGGCCTCTATCAGCCATGCTCAAAGTTGTTCCCTGGGGATCCACAGGGGCTGGGTTTCTTTAGTTGTAAACAGGATAGCATGGTTTCCATAGACCAGGTACATACGTGTCAGTGCTGTCAAGTCCCACCATGTAGGGTGGACTGCACCTACTGGCTCCCCACTTTCTGCAGCCCTGAGCATCCTTCAAACAGGACCAACATCTCAGCCTTAAATCTATGTCCTCACCAAGCCACTGTGTTCATTCCTAGGTTTGCCAGAACAGGCTGTGCTGCCCACTGTGTCCTTTCCACCATGGTCCTGGCCACAGGAGTCGGGTTGATACAGACTGGCTTGAGATTTTAGGTGCATCTTGTATTGTAAAATACAAGTCTCATCTTTCCTTCTGAGTTTCAATGTACTTAAGTCACAAAACACTTATGTCTGGAAGCTCACAAGTGGGGCAAGAAGAACAGTCAGCCAGGGATGGGCAGAGAGATTTCAAAAGCGGTGTCTGGTTCCGGCATAATCAATTCCTCATGGAACACCTCAGCACAAAAATCAGAGTATGAGAAAGCCAATACAGCTAGTTCATGAGCATTTCCCAAATCAGGACAAGAGACACTGGTAGGGCAGGAATGGCACTCAGATCTCCTTATCATTACTCTGGTGTTTTAGGCACCAGGCCATAACCTCCCCAGATGAACTGCTCCCTTGCTTGCCATTATTTACACAAGGTGGGGTGGTGAAGGCAAAGATCTTAATATGAATACTGCATGAGCTGATCTAGGGAAGGTAGTAAGAATTTTACAGAAGGGGATTGAAAGTCAGCTGAGAAGCTGAAAAACAGAAAGTATCCTTTGTATTTATCAGACAGTACCAATATCTTCACATTTCTCCTTATTCCTGCTCCCTAATGCCAAAGTTCCTTTAGTGCTTTACATTAAATAAAAGCATTTTGTTTTCTGAAAACCTTAATATTCATATTATTAACATTTTAGATTTTAAAACGTTTTATTACCACTACTTCTACTTACATTTTCAGCCTGAGCTGACTGACTTACCAAATTCATCTTTCTAACTGATTTGCAACAGGCTCAACTATTTCCTTTGAGAAGAAAAACGTTGGTGCTTCCAGAAGCCTTTCTGCATGTCTTTACAGGGTCACTTTTCAGCATGATGAAACTCTGTTGAAGTTGTTACCATAGCTACTCTCACTGCATTTTAAACAGGCGATGAACTTCTTTAAATACTAGATTTATTGCCAGTGCAGCTGCTTTAATGACAGGTTTGAGGCTTCTTTGGTTTCAAGGTTGAGTGTGTTTCAGCTCATCTCCCCTGTGGTCTCATGGGGCGCGGAAGGGATGCAAGTCACCCAGCTGCCTGCCTGCCGCAGATGCTGGATCCTGGGGATGCACAAGGCAATGGGGCAAGGAGAAATTAGCATCTTGCAGGGGATTTGTCTGCTGCAGCTTTGGTCTTCTCATCAGCATGTAGAGGATGCTCCCCTGCTCCTGTGGGATCTGCAAAGCACATGGGATGGCCCGGGAATACGGAGGTTAAGGCTGGCTTGCAGACAGATCATGGCATAGGAGTCCTCCCAAATAAAAAACAGCCAAAAGAGAAAAAATGCAACTTCAAATAAAGCACTAAACTGTGCCTGTACTTTGAAAAAACATCCTGGTTATTGAGATCTTTACAGAGATATTCCTCTGCTGGGCTGCTCACAGACACAATCTCATTCACACTTCATATCAAGCAAGGCTCAGTTTCAGTGTGATGGACTTCAATCTCTGTGCTACAGGGCTTTTTTATCATGCTAACAATAGTATCCAAGAAAGGCTACAGCTCTTTTGTGTTGGTACTCTGTAACTACACAATACCAGAGAGTGTCTGGCTTAACAAAGCTTTCCATTTAAAAAGGGGCACAGAAACACAATCCCATATGACTGTGGGAAAAAGATGCCTGCTGCAGATTTTGCAAACTATGTGATAACATCCTTGCAAGAAGACTGCACAGGTTGTACCGCAGACCCCAGGGGCAGCATTGCTGGTTGAAATCAAAAGGTGTTGCTTTGATGGAGGAAATCTCCCAGGGAAGCTCAGGCAGGCACTAGTGCAGACTGAAGCCATGGCATTTGCTTAAATAAACAGCTGGTAGTGGATTGGGTTTCTGAATCAAACTGCAACCCAGCGCCTACTGAGATTCATCTGTCATTAGTCTTTCATTCGGAAACTTGTTCTTGGCCTGGTCCCCAGTTCTCAGAGGAGTGATTCAGGCAAATACCCACCCTGCCTCTGTGTCCAGAAGTCTCTTTTCTTCTGCCTGTCCTTACCCTTGTGGCAAGGCAAATGCCCACTTGTTTCCCATTTTAATACACAATTCCTTCTGTTCAATGAGTTTTCATTTTAGAGGCTGCCTCTGCCCATCCCCTCCATCCCTGCTACTCACGTCTAAGCAGGGGGAACAGGTGGGACAGCTGATCCTGGTGAATGAAAGGAGACCACAGTTTCACTCCCTTCACCCCTTTCTCACAGCCTGCCACTGCTGTCAGTGATCCCTGAGCCCCCGGGGGCTGGGGATTTGGGTGTATTAGTCACATGAAAGAAAAAAGCCTGCAGCAGGCTGCTCCTGGGCTTTGCTTCACCTCCAGGCGAGGAAATGGCTTGCCACTGTATTCCTCAGGGCTGGAATCAAGTGACACTTGGTTTTGGCTTCTATGTAAGATGTGCCACAGCCCTGATGAAATAAATAAATAAATAAATAGAGCAACTGGCAATTATTCCAGTTGTTCAGGGAAACGTGCAAAGCCAGCCTCTTGATAGAAAAGAAGATCTTTTTCTGTCGACAGATCTTTGGGATGGGATTTGGTCTCATTCACACTGTGGGAAGCTCCACAGCCTGTCATTGCATGGCAGGCTCCAGCAGAGCATTGATGGTCTCTCTCAGTCCTAACTCTATTAATCCGATAGATTAATATCAATCATGTCACGCACAACAAACTCCCAGGCATACTCATGTAAGATGGACTCATGTGAACACACTTGTTATTGAGCTGCATCTTGGGGATATTGTCCTCTATGGAATAAAAGCCACAAACTCATGGATGTCGCTCAGATGAGCACCAAACCTATTCCACCACAAGAAAACAGTGCAGGTATCTAAGTAACCTTAAGACTGCTTTGTATTACCAATGTCAAAAAACAAGTCTCACCATAAGCTTAATCAACTTTGTTTTTTATGGACACACTGATTGCCTGCTTTAATACCAACAGGTAGGAGCAGTATTTCCATCACTCTCAGCTATCTCTGGTTGTTGGAAGCCACAGAGCCCCCACGTCAGCTCAACAACAGCAGTTACACTGTAAGCAAAGAGTTTTACACTCCATCCAGCAGGAGCAAAGCCTTTTTCTCAAGTATTTCAGGTGCTTGCACACATGATGAGTTCTGCTTATGTATCACCATAGCCAGTCCCATATCTGTCTTTAAGCAGAAATATAGGTCCCTGAAAGCAGATAGAAGGATTTAGTCCCACCAGGCTGGGACAATAACACACATATGTGGATGAGACACCAAAGATAAAAAACACTTGACTGTTGGCAAACTATCTTGACCACTGGTACAACTACAAGACAAATGTGGTAACTGCATGTTGCTTTTCTCTTTAATTAAGGTGTCAGTGATGTTTCAAGGTTCAGTTCAGACCCCTAGTGGGTTGGTCACACCTACTATTATTACTTCTTTCACATTTCCATCTGGTTTTCATCTTATGTTCATAGAGTTTTCATACACTGCCCAAATCCAACAAAAAACATTTTCTACCAGGTCTTAAAAAAACCCTTCTATTAAACCACAGCAAGATTTATTCCCTCCCCCCAGCTTTTCAGTACCATCAATAACTGGTTATTCACTGAGCTCTAATCAAGATATCCTTGTGCCTGCTGCTGCATAGACCCGTTGACCCAACCACAAAGCAAAAAATAGAAAGAGAAGGACAAAAGCACGCAGGTGGAATGAGGAAGACTTGATCACAGACTGCTCACTTAAATATATGTGTTAATGTTTTAATTTAGAGGTGTGTATGGGTTAAAATGCAAACTGAATTCCAATTCAATCCCCGAAAGCAAGAGGATGCCCTTGTTTTAGGGAGGGGGCCCATTCAGCCCAGTCAGACGCATTTCATACAGTGTTTTCCAGCACCACTGTGCATGTACAGGGGGAAGGGCCATTAATAGCAGTGCCAGTGTTCTTGCTGTCAGCCCTTTATCCACCTGTTCCTCTTATAGCCCAAATGTGTCCACCTCTGACCCCACTGCAGGAGCGAGGCACTTGTGAGGCTGTACCACCACCTCTTGCTCCCCTGCTCCCCATGGCAGCTGTGTAAACCTCAAGGGCAATAGCTGGGGACCAGGGATGACGCTGGGTGTAAGTACAGCAAAGGGCATCAGTGAGGGCTCCAAATCACCACCCTGATGGTGGGGATTCTGTTTAAGTTGCACGAAGTTTGACTCTACCCCCCTTTGAACCCCATGCTCATGAATCCAGTTCAATTAGCTCTCAGGATGAGTTCTTGCCATAAGGTGCCCTTAGGGACTCCAGGTTGGGGTTTGGGTTAGGGATCTGCTCTGCAGTGCTGCAGTCACAAAGGATTTCCAAAGAACCCTGGCTACTTGTTGTTTGCAGCCACGAGGATGGGGAGGGAAGAAAAGGATAAGATAAACCCTTCTCCTGAGTGCTGGATGAATCCCTGAAATTACCTGGAAATTGCAGCAAGGATTTTTCCATCTTATGGCAGTCAGGGGCAGTAAATGAGAAAATGAGCAAATGAAAATGAGAACATGTGAAAAAATGAGAATATGAGAAAATGATGAGAAAATGAACATGAGCCGGCAGTGTGCGCTTGCAGCCCAGAAAGCCAACTGTATCCTGGGCTATATCAAAAGGAGCGTGACCAGCAGGTCAAAGGAGGTGATCCTGCTCCTCTATTCTGCTCTCGGGAGACCTCACTTGCAGTATTGTGTGCAGTTCTGGTGTCTTCAACATAAAAAGGACATGGAAGTGTTGGGACAAGTCCAGAGGAGAGCCACGAGGATGATCAGGGGACTGCAGCACCTCCCGTATGAAGATAGGCTGAGAAAGTTGGGGCTGTTGAGCCTGGAGAAGAGAAGGATGTGTGGAGACCTCAGAGCAGCCTTCCAGTATCTGAAGGGGGCCTATCGGAATGCTGGGGAGGAACTCTTCATGAGGAACTGTAGTGATAGGACAAGGAGTAATGGGTTCAAACTTAAGCAGGGGAAGTTTAGATTGGATATGAGGAAGAAGTTCTTTACTGTAAGGGTGGTGAGGCACTGGAATGGGTTTCCCAGGGAAGTTGTGAATGCTCCATCTGTGGTGGTGTTCAAGGCCAAGTTGGACAGAGCCTTGGGTGGCATGGTTTAGTGTGAGGTGTCCCTGCCCATGGCAGGGGGGTTGGAACTAGATGATCTTAAGGTCCTTTCCAACCCTGTTCTATGATTCTATGATTCTAAATTCCACATCTCGATTTCAGGAAGACAAAGATGAACAGGTTGATGCATCCCATGTGTGTGCCTGCTTGTCTGCAGGCTATTTTCCAAAAGCCTGACATGGAATTGGGCCTCAAGGAGATCCTCCTTAATCTGCTTAATTGTAAAAACACCAATGGGATAAGGTCAAAACACTACCCTTAGCCATCACTTTTTTCTATCCGGTCTAATTACATGCCAGAACTCAACAATGTTTCTCCAGAATCCTTTCCCCTGTCTTGAAGGCAGATGGAGCTGTCCTGCACAGAAAGATAACCCTGTACAAAGGAAAGGTGGCAGGAATCCACAGTTCCTATTCTAATTCCAATAAATAAAGATACTCACAAGCTGTCCAACTAGGCAGGTCAGTGGGACAGTGGCTTTCTGGTTTGGCGATAGCTAGAAAAAGCAATCCTGCTGCCACAATGAGTCCTTGACCATGCATCAAGGCATCCTCCTTGGTGCCCCTGACCTTCATCAGGTAAGAGGAGCAAAGAAATGAAGACCATGGCCTTCCCAGAAGTCTTACCTGGCTGACCTTTACTACTGAATGGCCTCAGAAATCTCTCTCCCCTCTTCCTAGCTTTCAGAAAGTATCTGAAGATCTAAAGAGGCAGCTCCATAACTGAGACTGGATGTCTGTCGTGGTTTAAGCCTCACCTAGGCTAATAACTCACGAAGTCGCTCACTCACTCACTCCCCTCTCTTACTTCCCCCAGTCCCGGGGGTAATGGGGAAGAGAATCAAAAGAATGCAACTTCCACAGGTTGAGATAAGAACAGTTTAGTAACTAAGGTATAACACAAATCACTACTGCTGCCACCAGTAATAATACAAGAGAAAAACAAGGAAAGAATACAGCTGCTCACCAAGCCCAACTCAGCCAGTGCACCCCCCAGCAGCGAACCCCCCAGTCCACCACCACACCCTTCCAGGTCTCTGCTCTCTGTGTTTCACATCCTGGACTTGATGTGCTGTAGTGTGGAATACCTCTTTGGTCAGTTTGGGTCAGGTGTCTGTCTCTGCTTCCTCCCGGCTCCCCCTTCTCCCTGGCATAGCATGAGACTCAGAAAGTCCTTGGCCAGACAAAACACTACCAAGCAGTAACCGAAAACACTGGTGTTATCAGCGCTGTTCCCAGGCCCAAAATCAAAAACACAGCGCTGCACCAGCTACCAAGGAGAAAAAATAACTGTTACTGCTGAACCCATGACAGTGTCCTAAAATGTGGATCTACCTGGAACCCAGGTTCATTTGTCAGCTTTATCCTAGACTTACAGGGAATCCTGGGTAATTCATTCAAGATCTTCAGGTCTTCACCTAAGGTCTTCTTATCTAGCAGTAAAGAAAACAGCAGGAATAAGATGACATCTTTGATCTTCAGACAACAAGTTTGTGAAGCCAAGGAATGTCTCATTAGCCATTTTCCTCTCAATAGTCCAACATCAAAAGCAGATAACATCCTCGTGTGTTCTACATCATCATCATCATTATTATTACTATTATCCAGTTCATTTACCACATCAGTGCTCACAGCTGGACAGCACTATACTGATTGCATAACTCATTGACATTTTCATATATATGAACATTGATTTCACAGGAACTAAATGGTCCAAAAGGCATCATAATGGGATATCAACCTGATGAAGCAAGGAATAAGAATTCAGATCCCTTAGACTGGGGAATCCTTAATACAGGAAACAAGGAGCACTTGACACATGAGTTACTGGAATTGCTGGGAGAAGATGGGGTCTTCTGTAGTCTTTGTTCTGTTCAAACCCGCTCAATGGAGCCCTACTCAGATGCTTTCAAACCAAACATGTTGCCAAGCAAAACTCAACAACAGCCAGTTCAGAAAATGTCAAGGTTCAGGAGGCTTTGTTAGGAGATTCATTGAATATTTGGTGCAAACCAGGCTACTTCTTGACCTGTTTCTTGAGATGATTGTCTTCTCCCATGCTTGCTGACCCTTAGTAATGGTGCAAGGGACTGCTGGATTTGAAACTCAGGCTGCTAGAACGGAATGATATTGGCAGTCGCTGTATCAGGCCAACTCTGAAGAGTTCAGCAACCTGATCTTCCCACAACTAACCCAGAAAGCACACTGAAAACCAAGCAAAGACTCTAAGATTGGGTGTCTCCCAAGGGGAGAGGACTTAATTTCTGCAACCAGGCCATAAGCATTCCATGTCTTTTTCATTCTGGAGTTTATGCCAACTTTCCACCTCGTTTCCCCATCACCTACTCTCGTAAGCAGAGTGCAGGCATGCTCCCCCACCCAAACCCTCTCCTGCTAAATCAGCTGTCACGGGCCCCACATTCCTGCAGGAATCCCAGAATTGGCAGCTCTGGACACATGCTCTTTTCCACCCCCACAAATATGCAAGCAGGTGTGAGGCACCACAACTTTCCTTGTTCTTAGCCACGTCTACCCAGGCAGTGTGAATGAAGGCACAGCCAGAAGGGCAGATGATCTGTTCCCCTCCATCCTCTTTGCATCTCTCTGAGAAACATACAGAAGCAAAAATCAATCTCTTCACCATCACTGAAGCACCAAGAAAAAATGAATCGTATGTGTCTGAATATATAATTCCTCTCTACCTCACTCTAACAGGGACTTCACGTCAATGGTGAAAATGAGGGAAGTCCATGGGTCTCGGTGCATCACAACATGCAGTTAGAAAGGAGTATCTGGAGCATGTGCTACCTAGGTCAATAAAACTACCTAATACTGTGCAAAATAAGTGGCACCTGTGTTGTTGTCACACCAAAAGGACCCTCAGGGAAGGGATTTTGGGAAAAAAAAAAAGCAACAGTTGCTATTGAAGACCAAGAGAGAAAAAATATCCAAGTTTTTCACTAGTCAAGAAGAAACAACCAGTGTTTGTGGCTTTCATCTAACCAGCCAAGCTGTAAGGTGATGATCATTACTACAAAGTTACAGAGGCAAAGATAATAAAGTGGAAACACAAGATTACGCTATTCACATAGGCCAGGAATGCCAGAACTACCACAAAAAAAATGCCAGGATATCCAGGTTTTAGATGTCCATCATCAGCTCAGAGAGGATCAGGCTGAGCCCCCTCCTCAGTGTTCTCATCCAGCCTCTGGCAGCAGAGATGCTGTCCCCTCCAGAGCAGGAGAAACCCAGGTGTGACTCCACTCAGTTTCTCAGCACAGCTGCATCACCGAACATTTTCACTCAGGGTCTAAGCATCTGTTTGCTTACCTGCAACAGCAGAAGCTGACACCGCTACCACTTTTTGTCTCATGTAGCCTGTACTTGCCTTCCCATGTACGTGCATGTACTTGTAGCATGTACTTGCCTCTGCTTTCTGAACACACTTGTGAAAAGGTCCAATATTTATAAACCCTTTCACTGACCAGATTTGCACTGCCAAACACCTATTACTGAATAAATGTCCTACACTGGGAGGAGAACTCAAGAAAAGAGGGGTTTGGCCATTAAAGAAACAACTAGGTGCAATCGCCATATAGGCTTATGCTTTTCATTACTGACAGTTACACTTTTCTCACCTTACACAGAAATTATTCTCTTCTTGGTTAATGCTAAGTGGTTTAACTGCTAGAAAAGGAAGAGTTGCCTGGCAAGTTTACAATAATTCATCATACCAATTACTTCATCAGTGATAACCAGCATGGGGCACTGTAGTGGACTGGTTTTATCCACATCCCAATGAAGCTTTAAGTATTGAATAAAAATTAAATAAAAATTCAGTGAATGTAGTTTGTTCAGTTCATGCCCTATAGGTTATTACCTATTACGCAGAAAACCCCTTAAACTTCAGCACATTCAACTTTTTTCTTTCAAACAAGTGGGATTTTAATTAAAAAATAAAGAAGATCATCCATTTTGTACTGAAAGATTCAGCTCACAAGCATGTGCAATGGACCACACAATGGACCCACAATGTTGGGTTTACAGGGACAACCATCTTTCTTCCCATAAGGAATGGGCTGATACCTTATAGGAAATTCAGGCCATTCAGTGTTAATCTCATGACTACATGAGACCATGTGGGGTCCCTGAGCTAAACTTCTGCTCTTGCCATTGCTATAAGGAGTATCAGTAGCTCTAAATAGAAAACAACCAGGTTTTACAGCTTCCATGTGGCCACAAAAGAAGTCACAAGCTCAGCTTGTACCCAGCTGCCATCCCTGTGCTGCCTGCGAGCATCAGCATGCACCAGTGACACCAAACCCAACTC
This sequence comes from Myiopsitta monachus, assembly GCA_017639245.1. NCBI lineage: Eukaryota > Metazoa > Chordata > Aves > Psittaciformes > Psittacidae > Myiopsitta > Myiopsitta monachus. The sequence continues at coordinate 16,978,650 of CM029922.1, read as the reverse complement.
AGTCTCAGCTTGCTGCCAGGCATCTACCCAGGGTGCTACAGGACAGAATCAGCCCCTAGCAACTAAAATGTGATCTTTTGCAGCTGGATAAACTGGGGCATGAGGATCTACTCTTCCTGTTATGTCTTCCACCCTTCAACCCCATACTGCTGCCATGCTCAAGATGCATTGTTATTCCTTTTCCTTCATTTCCATGGTGACCTTGTACCCATGCTCCCATCAAGCTGATTCAGTCACAAGTTTAGGAGAGAGGCAGACAGAGTGATGCTGTCTCCAGCACCCCAATAAAATCATCATGCTCTTCCAGCTGTGCTGCCTAGGAGCAAGTTGTCTATGTTGTAACACTAACCCACACAGCTGTTCAAACTCTTGAATGGAAGGCTCACAGAAACACAGACTGGTTTGGGTTGGAAGGGATGTAAAAGCACCTCCAGTTCCAATCCGCTGCCACGGACAGGGACACCTTCCACTAGACCAGGTTGCTCCAGGCCCCCTCCAACCTGGCCTTGAACACTGCCAGGGATGGGGCGGCTGCAGCTTCTCTGGGCAACCTGTACCAGGGGCTCAGCAGCCTCACAGGGAAGAACTTCTGCCTAAGAGCTCATCTCAATCTCCCCTCTGTCAGATTAAAACCAGTCCCCCTTGTCCTTTCCCTACAGGCCCTTGTCAAAAGCTCCTCTCCAGGTTTCTTGTAGCCCTTTTAGGCGCTGGAAGCTGCTCTAAGGTCTCCCCTTAAGGAGCCTTCTCTTCTCCAGGCTGAACAAGTCCAGCTCTCTCAGCCTGTCTCCATAGCAGAGGTGCTCCAGCTCTCAGAGCATCCTCGTGTCCTCATCTGGACTTGCTTCAACAACTCCATGTCCCTCCTGTTCTGTTGCCCCAGAGCTGGACTCAGAACTGCGGGGGGGGGGGGGGGGGGACGACTCACCAGAGCAGAGTAGAGGGGGAGAATCCCCTCTCTTGACCTTCTGATCATACTGCTGGTGATGCAGCCCAGGCTTCCAAGTGTAAGCGAAAGCCAACGCCAGGGGCTATGCTGCAAAGATGAGGTGCTCAGATTTGTTCTCCCATTTCTTCTGCCCTGTTTGACCACAGACAGCTTTTGCAGCGGCTCCGAGGCAGAGGGTGATTTGCATGTGCACAGCACCCTCTCCACTCTGGCTCACACAGTGGGGGGCACCCACCTATTCTGCAAGCACGCCAGCTATGAAGGGTGTTCTGGAGGGGTCACACAGCCCCTTGGCTGTGCGTTGCACCCTTCCAGGCTTGAACTCTGCTTCAAAGGAGCAAATGCACATAAGAAAGCACCCTGATCACCATCCATGTAGTATCATGGGTAAGCAACACCTGGAACACATTGCATTGAATGGCAAGAGCTTTGAGGGTTTAGGTAATTTATTTGTATTGCTTGGGTAGAGGGGAAAATGCTCCTTCCCAAAATATTACCTTTCTCAAACAGATCAAACAGGCATTTCTTCCCCACTATCCCAAATGTTCTGAGCATGAGAAAAATGTATAAAGACAAAAATATCCTTTTCAAGTCGCACAGTTACCTGTAACTGTGAATTCCATCAAGAAAAACAAGCAAGTTACATCCTTTTTTAAAATTAATGTCGTTGTTGACATGGAGTAAGGGGCCAGGGTTGTACCAGATATGACAGGACCAGTACAGTGCATCTCCCTAAGTGACTTATATCAGGTTTACAGTCTATTCCCATCTTTCCTTTTTTTTTTTTCTTTTTTCTTCCATTGGAATTTGGAAGCATCCTCAATTTCCTCAGAGTTAAAGATGCAAATTGGAAAGTAAATTGGTCACTCAGTTTCTTACCAGACTTCCACAAGACCTAAACCAAATTACGCTTTAAATATATATACTATTTTCCCTCCATATTCTGCCAAAACATCCATGTTTACTGACATTTTATTCTGTAGGGAAAAATGCTTTTGAACTGCACTCGGCTTATTTAGCAGGGAAACTTTTCTATGTTAAAAGCAGAGTGACCATATAACCCTGCAGTTACTTCCAGAGGTTTGAACACTCACCCAGGATAAAGGAATGAGTAAGATGAGGACACAAACCGGGAAGAAGGGCCTGTGGTGAAAGACAGCCTGTAATAAGACTGCCCTAAAGTAAATGAATCAGGACCAGCAATGCTGCTGGGTGCAGGAACTTGATCATCCTTACTGCAGGAACGTATTCAGTGTGCTTTTGGTTGAGACAAACACAGCCCACTCTCTCCCATCATTTTTCAAGCACAGCTCAGGAGTTTGCACAGGATAACATACATCCTAACAGGCACTGAGATGCAGCAACCCTGCTTTGGAGCTTAAAAAGCTTTGATAACACCAGTGTGGGGCCTTTGGCATCAGGGCTATGGAACTGTGCCAATTATGTTTAATTTACTAGTTAAGGCACAGAGTAAAGGGCATGATTTCTCAAGTACTTGCTGTGCCATAAACTCCTCCCAAGAACTTGATCATGTCATCCCGTGCCTCAGTTTCCTGACCATAAACAACATTTTGATAGCACTGCCCTCTACTAGAGTGGAGTGAGAACCTAAGGAGCACTCTGAAATACCCTATTAATATTATTTTCAGGACAACAGACTGGTCAAAATCTCTCTGTAAACATCCACCCATACAAATGGATTCATTTCCAGTCTCCCAGGGATGCTAATTTTTAAAGAGCTCTGATGGAGAAGAGAAGAAAAGGCAATTACGGTTAACAGGTACTTCTAATGACACCAGGCTGGGGAGGACCTGGGTTATGGCTTGTATTCCTGTCTGTACCAATGCGATCTGTGGAGCTGGTTGGGCTCAGCCCATTGTCTAACCCTAGGCTTGCAAAAGCCCACCTTGTCTTGCCTGACCACCTCTGCTAACCAAATAGCCCCATCAGGATTTCAGACCAGATCCAGCTCCCTGGTCTTCCTGCACCAGCCGCCTGGCCATTCACATATTAAACTGATGTACCTGCAAGAAATGCCTCTATTCTCTGGAACCTTAGATGGGTTTTTTTATGATGGGACCAAGCTGCAGCATTGGGAAAAGGGATAAAATGAAGAAGTGCCCTCCCAGCACAGGACAGCTGAAGCTGTGTCACTCAACATGCCGCTGTCAGCAGGGTGATTGAGGTGGACAGGAGGGACGGGAAGGGCCACAGGCTGTAAAGGACATAAGCAGGTGGGAGGAAGGGGCAATGGGGTGGGCTGGCTTGAAGGGTAGGAGATACAAAAGGGACTGTGACAGCCTGCTAGGGCAGGGAGCACACAGGGGTGGCAGGCAAGCATCTTAGGGCAGAGCAAGGCAGGGAGGGAAGATGCATGTGAAGAGCCAATGGGCAGCTCAATACCAGGGTGGCAGAAGGCTTTTCTGCCCTCAGTGGGGTGACACAGGCACACTGGAGGAAAGAATTTAACAATGGACCTAGCAAGGGAGATGAGAGGACGCTGATACAAGGTGGTGGAAATGAGCCCAGATAATAGAAAGCTGAGTAAGGGGAGTGGGGTTTAACATGGTTGTCGCTAGGGAGAAGGAAAAAACAGAGAAGTGGTGTAGAGGAGAATGGGAGAGGGGGAAATGCCCACTTACACTTACACTCTTGCACACACACAACGGGGCCAGTAGTATAAGCTTCTTGAAGTGCTTTTTTAACCTCAGCTTTTGCTAAGAGACTCTTTAGCATCCCCAGGCTGTTTGCTGGACAGCATTTCTGATTACACGAGCTCCTGCTTCCTTGGGGAAACCTTGAAGGGGAAGAAAACACCCCTCAATGAAGATGCCAGCCTAAATGACAACCCTGGGGTGCTATGAAGCAATAAAAGACCCAAGAGATGAGGATGAAGAGACCAACTGCTTCTTTGCTGAAGGTAATGTCTGAGATTTACCTTTCTTTTAATGCAATACCTCCTGCAGTGTGGGAATTGCTGATAATTATGGCCAAGCCTAGAGACCACAGATGCAAGCATCCAGGGCGGCATAACAGGAAGCATCATAAGGGAACATAAGGAACTCCGGGCAGGACAAAAGATGCTGAGGATGGAAAAGGGAAGGGTAGCGAGGTGGTGTGCTTATGGTCTAAACAGGACCCCAGACTCAGTACCAGGTCCCAGGGGACCAGAACACACTGCCTGGATATGGCCCATGGCTTTGACTTTGACACATCCCTTCAAAGAGCATGCGTTCAGGCTCATAGCTACTGACCGACAAAACCAAGGGCTAAATATGATTTTCAGGAACATCTTCAAAAAAAAAAGGGATTTGGTTCACAAGGGTGGAAGAGTTGGAATTCAATGCCCTGTTGGCCAGCTCTCCTATCTCGTAAGGCAAACCCTCAGTGACTCAGTAGAAACAGGGACTGTTGAGGAGGACTGTAGGGTCTTTGATGGTCAGCATCGGCTGGAGGGTCAGTGTTATCTCCTGGGAAGCTCTACAATCTGAGATGGCTCCCTAGGAGTCTCCTTGACTGCAAAGAGTACCCAGGTGTGAATAGCACCTTCCATGAGAAGAAGTAGCATTCTGGTTTTAATTCTTACCTGTAAACAAGTGTTCACCAGCAATTTTCCCTGCCCACCAAAGTCAGTTGTTAGACTTTGTCTTCTCCATGCTGGTTTTGATATATTTATCATCCAAAAATCCTTATTAGACAATAAAGTGCTTTCTCCATTTCACAGATGGAAAGCAAGGGTACAGACACCCACAGGTACAAGTTTGTCCTCATTACCCTTATATTCTTAAGTAAGGAGTATAAGTGAAGAGCACAGTCAACCCTGGCTCTTTCTGGAGTAAACAGAGGGTAATGACCCCTTCTTGACATACACCTGTGCCCTCTATATAGGTCTTTGGTGGCTGCTTCTTGTATTTCCAACCTGTTAGCAGTATTGGTCATTTTAATTGGGAATGCATGACTGAAGCTGTCAGGAGATCAGGATGGATTTACCCTCCTCCTGGCTCACTGCATCTATCCAGCTCCCTGCATTTGGCCCACCTGTCAAGGAACTAACAAAAAAAGAAACTGGAGGAAAAGGGCACTGTCCTCTTCCCCAAGGCTGTGCCTTTTACACCCACTCCCAGACCATACTATCGGAAAGCTCCAGGATGGGGAAGGGTTCATGATATGAGCTGATCAAAAATACCCAGTTAAATAGTGCAAGATGCAGAAAGAGTTAAAGGGAGATTCCCCACCTTTTCAAGACAGTGACAAAAATCCTACCAGCTTCTCAAGGGACAGTTATTCTAAATTACCTATTGTCTAACTTCACTTGCACTCAAGATACAGGAAAGGGAAAGCTAAGGGACAAGGGAGGCCATGCTGAGCCTGTATGGGCACTTGCTGGTCATACAGCTGGCTCTTTGTCCCAGGCAAAGTATTTCACGCCCATGACTCAGTTTCCTCTCCCATAATCTGGGAATACTGGTGAGCAGGCTTTGCTCAAGGGCAGTTATTTTGCTCTGGTGCAAAGGATCAGGCTGGATAAATAAAATAGGACGTAGCTAAACCAGAGCCAAAATGTCAGCTTAAAGCACTATATATTAGACCAGATAAAGCATAAATTATAACTTAAAGAGCCATTATGTGGACACCTTTTTATACTGAGTTGAAAGTGGTAGAAAATCAAGCAAGGAGGCTAATAGGATAGACAGACACATTGCCAGGACTGCTGGTGAGTCTGACACTGCTTTTCCAGATAACCTTGGGCAACTCACTTATTTTCTCCAGCTTTGTACTCTGCTTAGTGCTTCCCTTTCACAAGACATTAAATATTGGCACTAGGACTGGATGTTTCAGAGGTGCTTATTGAGGCCATATTCCCACTGACTGCAGGCGGAGAACCCATTACCATAGTTTATGGAGCAAACTCAATAAACTCTGAGACACCCTCATGAAACCCAGGCGTACAAAGCACCTCCAAACCCCAAGTGCCTAAATATAGTCTCTGGCTAGACATAGGCAATGCTTTGCAGACAGATGTAAACTTGCTTTGCTAAGTTTTAAGCTTCCTGGAAGCTGTGGTTAGGACAGTGCTTAGATGAAACTAATTAGTCCTGCTGCGCAAACATACCCTCAGACAACTAATTTGGCTCCCAAGGCTAAAATGTTAACCTAAGTGATTTGCCCACAATCACACAGCAAATTTGCAAGAGAGGCAAGAAAAGGCTCTACATGAGTTTTGACTTCATGCAAGGTGCCTTTGGGTGTAGGTGAAGTGGTGAATTCCAACCGTGCAAAAGTTTGGGATCAAATTCTTCTGCAGAAGACTGAGTATTCAGAAAGATTAGGGAGAGAAACTGCACCACCTTTTAGATACCAAGTTGAGGGTATTTTCCCTTCCTTTTAAGTCAATGGGATGACTGTTAATTACCCATTCCCTTCTCTGCACTGCTGTCAGATCAATGCATTTCACTATGCATGTGCATGTAGACAGGCAAATGAAAGGCTAAGCAGCCTCCATCTTTCCAGTAACAACTGCTCCTTGGAAAGCATTCATCTTGCAATCAAGGGTGGAAAAAGAAACTTGACAAAGAGCCCAGATGAGTGAGTGCCTGAATGCCAGGCATATTAGAGAGCCTGTTTTGGGAGTATCACCTCCCTTCTCGTCTTCAGTGGCAAGCCATCCCAATCACAGTGACCCTTGGAGGACAACTGCTCCATTCTTTCCTCCTCTTCCTCATGCCAGGCAGGGACAGATGTGGCTCTGGAAATGCATGAGATGGTTGGGTTACTCTCAGTGTCTCAAAAAGGCATGATCTGTTGTCTTAGTTAGCATATGTGCTGTTCACAATGAATATAGTATTCTGTGTAATCAGAAAGAAAGATACTGCCTCTAAATAGATGCATTTATATCCTGTCGGCTTCCTTTATTGCACACTTTTATTCTTGTCAATCTTATATGCTCAAGTATGTATCCCTTTCAGCTCCTTAACTTTTAGTAACTTAGCTGTAAATTCCCAATCCACGTTTCTTCATTCTACCTGTTTTCTAAACCTTGGAACAGTTGGGTCTGGAAAGCCTACCTAGTGAGCCTTTACTGCAACAGTCCCAGTTCATTCAAGTCATCAGATTTAATAGAAAGCTTTCTCAAGTTCAGTTTTAGCATCACCAATAAATTTCCATTTATATATGAGTTTAAAATCACAGTCCACAAATTGTACCAGAATAATATAGGTAAAGAAGGAATATTTGCCTACCTACGTGATCAAGGATCTTCCAAGTGACTAAGTCTATTCCATCACTGATCACTCTGAACCCACTATCTGGTCCCAGAATTTGTATGCTATTCTAATATAGGCCTATGAGAATATAAAGAAGAATAAAAGAAATTTAAAAAATAAAGACATTTAGGAACAAAAAGTAGCTATAAATAACCCATACAATTTGTTGAAGGTTGATACATTTTCTATATATATTAAACAAGTCTAGAAATGCATCTATGCAAAATTGCTGTAGAACTCTTTAGCTTATTTCAGAAAAAGCAGCAAGGAAAACCTTCTGAAAGTACTAATCTTGCATAAGGGCCATTAGTTTTACTATAAGGACACAGGAGTTTAGAAGGCTTAGCAGAAGTCTGGAGCCAAAATGAAAGGTTTGTTAAAGAGGACTGCTGCTCATATTTGAATGACAATTATACTCCCTTATCTATAATCTTTTTTAATACCCCCACCTTTAGGCAGATATTTTATTGAACCCATTAAACTTGTTGATGCTGTTATTTCCTTCCCAATTTTCTAGGTAGCAAATTTCCATTTCTCCTATTGGAGGAATGGGATTCCTGTCTCCTGCCCTCAGAGTCCCCTAGGTTAAGCTTCTGGCCCCTCACTGCCAGACCATCATGGTGTGTATCCCTGTCAAAGCTGCCAAAAGCCCAGACCCAGTGAAGCTGGACATAATTCTCTGTGTCCAATACCTAATTAGGTGAATCTGCCCTCCTTGAGCTCCTGTCATGCTCAATAGCCATGTGTCTGAAGGTACAGTAAGGTACTTAATAGCAAAAGGGGTGGGGATTCTGGAGACCTGGTGCTGATCCCATTTGTCCACTTCCCACTTCTGGGCTTCAGTTTCCCTGCCTGACACCCACAAGTTTGCAATCAAGAACTTTTGTGCAATTGGAATAAGAAGCAAGGAATCTGGGGTCAAAACTTGGGTGGCAACCCTAAACTGAATTTCATTGACAAAGTTACCCTTTTTCCTTAGTGGAGAAAATCTCTTGCAATAATACATGGCTGTTGCGGGAGTCTTGTTCATGGCCTTAAATGTAGCACAGAGATGAAACAGGGTTGGTCCTATCTACCTGATTGAGTGCTTATAATCATGAATAACAAAAATCACACAGACCCACATGAGGGCTAGCTGGGAAGAGAAGAAACATATATATTTATTCATGATTGTTGATAATGCATGTAAACAGATTTCTGCATTCAAAAGAATGGGAATCCACATGGCTCTGCTGAAATCCCTGTGAGTTTTACCCTGATGTCAGCAAGACTCAGCTTCCTCACCACTACTGGGACAAAAGCCTTGGTGTAACTGAGTAATAAACATTACCTTGAGTTCTCAAAACAAATATCAAATCAAAATGTAGCAAATGCTCCTATGATATCGGTCTGACTCACATTTAAAGAAAAATGCTGGGGGTCTTTTTAACACCTGTGTTGTGTTTACAGTAAAAATCTCTGTGTAATCCAAATGAAGACACCACTTCTAATCCTATGGACTTTTAAACAATATCCTCTACTGGGTCACTGCATGACTCATCCTTCTCTAAAATTTGCATTCATTTGTTTTATCAGTTACTGACATTAATGAAGTAATGACTGAGAGTGTGAAACTCCCTGCCATAAATTGTTCTAGAAATGACAAAGGTATTTATCTTGTTTTAAAACAAACAAGCAACTTCCCCCAAAAGCTGCTTATCTCTTCACTGTAGTCAGTAAGTCTTTGCATATGAGCAAAATTACTTGAAGCTGCATGTATAATATCAGAATCACAAAGTTTTTATGTGAAAACAAATTTGAGCCATTCCTAGACTCATCAGCCTCTAAATCCATGGAAAAGAAAAGCTACTAATGTTGCATGAGCTACGAGTTTATATTTGTAATTACCACAGGTTTTCCTACTTCTGCCTGCAGAAATAGGCTGGATTGCTATTACTTGAAGGAATGCAGCTATTACCTGTCCCAGAATGTCAAGCGTAAGGATAACTGAGGCTTGAAACACTGCTTAAGCAAAATGCAAGCAAAATCATTTCTATTACAAATATCTGTAACAACTCGGGTTGCTTTTCCACTGTCAGCAGATACAGGAGGTTCCAAGCTGAGGCTCAGGAGAAAAGTATGGCTCTATCTTTTGCTGTGAGCTTTCCATGCATCACAGGCCAGCCCTGTATGTCTACTGACATATGCAGAGCATATGAATCCCCTTCCTTGTCCTGCCATACCCAGAAACTGTTTAGTACTTCAAGTTTGGCTTTAAGTAAAAGCATGGATTATTGACCCATTCAGCTCTGAGTGTTACAATGAGTGATGTCATGGGACAGACTCTCAACCTAAACCCTTTTGTAGACATATGTCATATAATGGCGATTTACTGAGCAGCTGACTAGGAGAAAAAGTAGAGGCAATAAAAACAAGGTGTTTGCATGTGATATATGAAAAAATGAGTAATGTCAGATATTGGGGAAGTTACAAGAGAGACATTTTCAGCAGTAGCATCATGCAGGCAAACACCTCTGCCACATGGAAGGATTGAGAACCCTGTAAGCATGAAGAGAGAAACTGACCCAACGTCCTGAATGCACAATAAAATGCCTGGAGAGTGACAGCAAACCTGGGGAGAGGCCTCTGTGCTCCATGGAGACCTGAAGCCTCTGAGGAGTGTGTGGTGCTGTCCTGAGGTCTGGAGTCCATGCCTGGCCAGCAACCTCTCACTAGGGTCTGTCTTCAAAGAGGCTTTGTGTTTTCTCCAAAGCTTGTGATATTCCTAACTTGATTTTAGTGCTTTTCATTGACTGAGTTCATTCCTTAGTCTTTTGGCTCTTTTGGAAGAGAAGACATAGGAGACAAGCTTATTTTCTTTTCCTTCTCTGTATACTTGTGTGGACTGGTTATGTCGCACTAGCCTAATTGATTACCTCCCTTTTCTTATCCTCAGACATGCTTCTATTTCAAAGTAAACCATCTTTGTGAATCTGGTACATGAACTGATTGATTCCAATGAGCTGTTTCCCAAACATGGCCATAACTCCCCTTTGAGTGTGACCAGCATCCTCTAGCATATCTGCCCCACCAAAGATGACAGTGTGCAACAGCCCCAAATCAAGAGCCTAGCATAGGAGTGTGCACCAGGGTACCCTTCATTTTACTTCTGCTGGTAATTTCTTATCATGAAATACAGAAACCTCTACATAGGTTCTGGCCTTCATGTCATGGACTCTCAACGGTGCACCAGGACATGACCCAAGTTGGAACGCAGGGAATTCCAATTAGATACCAGCAAACAGATTTTTCAGCATGAGGGTGAACAAACTCTGTGTCAGAGACCCAAAGAGGCCAAGACATATATATCTCTGGAGAGATTCAAACTCAGCTAGACATGGTGCTGAGAAGCCTGACTCAAGCTGGCCCTGATTTGAGACAGAAGATGTCCAAAAGGCCTCCAGATATCCCTTATGATCTAAATAACTGTAACTGTACAGATTTCAAGCTTGTTTCTGAAGAACGAGAAGCCAGGCTCCAGTGAGCTGCTATCTGGTTTTGAATGCATTTCCTACTTGGCTCTCCTGAGCAGGGACTATCTCCCTGTATCAGCAGTTCTATTTCTCAGCCAGGTCAAGGCTCTGTCTCAATACCAATAACAATAATAAAGCGAGAGGAAAACATTATCTGTCACCTCTCACTCATGTGACTTGTTTTTTTTACAGCAAACTCTAGTTTTTCAGGATTTTGGGGCTATCAAATCAAGTCCAAGACATGAGTTTCCAGCTTTTAGCACTGTGCAATGGCCCACACAGGAATGCTTTCAAATGGGCACTGGAAGATCTGGGCCATTTGAAATATACCTCCAAAACATCCCAAACTGACCAAGGGCACCAATGAAATTACAAGGGTTTGTGCTGCTTTTCCAAGGAGGAAGCACATCTGAGGAGCAACACTACCTCTTCAGGAGTGAAGGATGGACAGTTGTCCTGCTGCTCAGAGGTCACAATCCAGACTTCTCTTATGAGATGACATGCTTCTTTATATCCCCATATGGATTAGGCTGCTATGGAATGTAAGGAAGTGTGTGGTTTCAGGGAGACATCACCAGTGCCCTCTGCTTCCAGCTACTGCAAGGAGTCAAATGCTTTTCTGCAACCGACTTAGTTGAATCTGAATTTGTCAAATATAGTCAGGCAGTTTATATTCACTCTACAGTGCACTCAGTGACTGCAGAAAGCACACAGGGATCTGCAAATCTGAAAAAGTTGTGAACTCCTAAATCCATGCGAATTTGGTAACAAAGATGTATTTTCACATCTTTCTCAGGAAAAATCACCCATATGACTGTAAGTTTCAGCTAAGCAAAGTAATGTTTACACAATATAAATAATATTTACACAATGAAAAATCATATTTTATCTTGAAAGTGCTTTTTAAGAGCATTCTGAATCCCTGAAAACCTGAATAGCTCTCATCCATTCTCAGCTGGTGGAAAATACTTGGGATCTAGTGGCATAGAGAAAGAACTAAACAAACTGGGTAGGAATGACTCGCAAGGAGCAAGACTCAATGTGATCTAGACCTTACATCAGTTACAAACTCTCCTCTTTACTCCCAGTGACTCATAACAAGATCTTTAAGGGGATTAAAATAAATGCAACAGATACAGAAATTGCTGTAGTGGATTAATCAAGTCTAATTCAACACACTGTCTCAGTACAGTAACAGAGCAGGCTGCATAAAGTTGCCTTCTATTTATGAGACACTATGGAGCAAAGCAAGCACACAGCCTTTTCAAAAACAATGGGCTTCTTTTCCCTTAATCTTTATTATTAAAACTCAGGATAGTCTTGCCATACACACAAATATCCCTTCTTCTTCTGCTTAATTTTTTGTTCTAATAACACTGTGTAGCAAGGAGTTCAGGATATTGTTTTGCAAACTGCAAGACTGTGGAGCAGTTGCCTTTCACCCACGTTAACACAGCCTGGATATACCCTGGATATCTTCAGGGTATCCTGAATATCCCATTCCACGGAGCTGAAGAGCTCAAACCATTTCTCATACATTACCTTCTTCCACTGTAGACCAAATATTCAAAGCTTTAGTCAGTTTTCAGTCAGTCTCGTTTAAAGAAAGCATTTAGGAAGTCTTTTGAAGCTATGCAGTGATGGGGACTGTTGTTAGTGTTATAGCCTCTAACACTACATGTATGTATATAGTGTTATAAGTAACACTATATATATACTATATACACACTATATATAACACTGTATATATATTTATATAATGTTGTAGGTATTGAAAGGTTTTCAGACCCTCATTTCCCTAGGAAATTGAAAGAATTCCACCCAAAATAGTCTCAAAAAACCTGATCTAGTTAGTTTAAGGACATGTTTATGCTACAGTGATTAATGTTCCAACTTAATTTTAACCTGGCTATGAGAGGTACTGCTAGCAGATAGACCTCATAATTATGAATATTTATACCCATGTATTTGTCCAGTCTTCAGACCAGTTGTGTAGTTCAGGCTGGCCACACTCTGCTGTAGGCAATGCTGGAGCCAGCTAGCTGTTATCACTGTAGCTTATATTCCTTGGCCTCATACTCCAAAGAGGCTTTGGCACCTAGAAGCCCAAGTTTCTCTGTCTGCACCACTATTAGTTCACTCAGTAGCACCAGGGCCTCTGTTCTTGCCCTCAAATGGGCAAAAATGACTATTCAGCTCTCCCACCTTCTTCAGGAGATGGTCATCTTCAAACTCTCTACAAGGAATGATTCTCAACCTGCCCTAATTCCCAAGCTGAGTTTGGAAAATGTTAGGGTCAAAACAGCGACTGTGCTAAACACAGCACAAACCACTGAGTTCCTGTGCTTGTATCTCAGCGCTATGTAATATACCAATATAGACCTTGAAACCATGACATTTATGCTCCTCAGTCACCAAGATGCCTTGCAAAATTTCGGTCTGAATCAAAACCAAAGCTTCTGCACCTGACCCAAAGAGTGTGGTCTCCTAAATGTAATTCAGAAAGGTGCTTGTCAAACATTATTTCATCCTGTCCTTCTTCTACAGATTTAACTCTTGGGTTATGAAGAACTGATTCTGAACAGAATCAGAGTAGAGGAAAATGATCATTTTTCTTTAATCATAACAACTACACCAGATAAAAGGGGACCCAATGGAAAGAGCAGGCAGGGATTTGAATCCTGACCTCTGTTCTCTCCCTCGCTTTGCTGATCAACCCATTGCCCATGTCTCAGACACAACACTCCCTTTCTGCAGCTGGTGGTCTCTTCATCTCTAACGCATTGAAGACATGTAGCCTGTGGAGATCTGGACTTTATTTAGTTGTCTAAAAAGATGTTCCTAGTAACTTTGGAGACACCCTAAGAATAGTCCACTGCCTTCTAGGTATGTCTTTTTCAGATATGACGTATGCCATACCTGCATGTCACACAGAATCATAGAATCAGCTAGGTTGGAAAAGACCTTTAAGATCATCAAGTCCAACCTTTACCACAGGACTACCAAGTCCACCACTAAACCACGTCACTGAGGGCCTCATCTACATGTTTTTTGAGCAATTCCAGGGATTGTGGTTCCACCACTTTCCTGTGGCTACTCAGATGGTGCCAGCATCTTACGTGTTGGCAAATGAAGGCAACCATTCTGCCTGGTCAGAACCCGTCCCTACTCTTGACAGACTGTATAAATCTGGGGTTTAAATCTGGAGTGGAATCCCACTCCTTCTTTACTTTCTGCAGCTGTCTCCAGCCGGCAAGTGCCTGCTCCACTGGAGCCTGCAATCAGCATTAACTCTTGCCGCACAGCATGGGCCAGGATTAAGTTATGAGCACACACTTGCAAGGACACATGAGAAGAAATAATGCAGACTCCTCATGCAGACATGGGGCTAAGAAAAACTTACAGCCTTGCTGGGGGTCAAGTCCACTGTTTTAACTCTGTTCCTCTCTCCATCCTCTGGTTGGACTGAAGGTAAAATGATCAAACATTTTAAGGACAGGTCTAACTCTTCCTCATTTCCATCAACTTTGCAACAGTCTAGTGCTGATGAGAGAGTGAATGTAATGAATGTTGTACCTGAGAGCTTGCCTGAGCTGCTCTTTTGGCAGCAAGACAGATGCATCTATAGGGAATACAGGGTTTGTGTTGCTGATGCCTTCCTTGATAATGAATAGCCCTCACACAGCAAAGAGAAAATATGAAGCAAGAAGATGATTCCTGAGTTTACTTGACTTAATATTCCTCCCAGTGCTGGACACTGAGAGGACAAAGAGAAAAAAATTAAGAACAAAAAACATTTTTCCAGAGAAAACTGTATCAGGTCCTGAAAAACCAGATGCACACAGAAAGGGGCCTCTGCACAGGCTTGGAAAAATGCTGCTTTTGTCCCGTTTGGAGGCTGCCCCGTGCCCCTCTGCTCATGGTCTCCAGCAGCTGTCTCCTCCATGGGGTTCCCAGGTACAGCTGGAGGGCTTGAGTGGCTCTGAGCAGTGATTCCTGACTGACAACTGGCAGGTGACTTCTCTTCAATTGACAAAGGAGGTGTCTTTCCTCCCTTCCTCCCACCTGTTTTTCCTTTTTGCATTGTTTAAATATTAAAATAAATAAATAAATAAATAAATAAATAATAAAATAAGGCGAGAGAAAGCAGCAGGAAGTAAAGAGCTGTATGAAGATAAATCCTTAGACACATGTTGCTGTGGCTCAGGATGGGCAAATGCCAGTCCTTCAACTCCAGCAAACTTTCCTCATTACCCATGTCCTGGCTCGTGAGCTGCGACAAGAATCAAAAAAAATCTCCAGACTCTTTGAAACATCTAGACAGGGACCCAGAATTTGTCTCCTGAGGCTTCTCCCCATGCTTAAATAGTGTTGATTTATGCACTAGTAAGAAATTCACCTTAGTCATCAGTTACCACTTAGAAACAAGGGCAACATACAGAGCCGGTTCATGGACCAGTTCTTAGACAAAATGAGTGTAATCACAAGTCATCTAAGATGAAAACCTGGTGTCCTAAGTGCTGCATCATAGATTCACAGAATAGTTAGGGTTGGAAAGGTCCTTAAGATCATCCAGTTCCAGCCCCCTTGTCATGGGCAGAGTGCCTCCCATTAGACCATGTCACCCAAGACAACCTGGCCTTGAACACTGCCAGGGATGGAGCATTCACCACTTCTTTGGGCAAGCTGTTCCAGTGCCTCACCACCTTCACAGTAAAGAACTTCTTCCTTATATCTAACCTGGACTTCCTCTGTTTTAATTTGAACCCATTACCTCTTGTCCTATCACTATAGTCCCTGATGATCATCCTTCCTTCCCTTTAAGCCGTGCTTCTGTCTAATCTATCTAATTCCCCTTGCAGGTAAGGTGCAGTGAAGCCAATCCAGTTGCATGGTCAGAAGCTATGCTCTGCTCTGGCTGGTCAAACGGAACCAAGCCCGTCTTCCTTGGAGGTTTGGTCCCCTTCAACCAGCTACAGCAGTGTTGAAAACATCGAGCCAGGAAGGTGTGCCTCTTCCACCTCAGCTCGACCCCACCAGCCCCTCCTCCTGGATGGATCTGCTCTCCCTCCAAACATCTCCAGAGGTGCATCTGGGGATGAGCCACCTGGAAAGATTTGGGATAGGGTTTGGGGCTTAAAAACCATCACTGCAAGGGCCTTGCCTCTGTAAGGACACACTCATGTACCTGCTTCAGCATTAACACAGGCCCAAATCATCACTTACAAGACTTCCTGGCTCTGCAACATTCAGCAGATTTCTAAGTCAGTGTGGATCTGCATGTTCATAACATAGAGCCTTCTGTATCTCCTTTTCCTACCAAGCATGCATCCATAAACCCCCTTTTGCTAAGCTCTGCCAATCCAAGTAATTTGTATTTAAAATTAAAAACATGTATATCATAAAGAACAAGGGTGACATATCCTTGAAAACACTCTGTGTGCATGTGTCTTTTCTCATCTATTTTCTTCAAAAGGAGCTGTAAACAACCATAGCCCACGAGGTAAAATTTTGTGACCCACAGGATACAACGCATCAGTTATCCCATATCCGCTTAGCCCACAACACACACACCATCTCACATCTTTGTGCAAGGTATTTTCTGAGTCTTTCCATCCACACTACACTGCAGGCAAATGAAGAAAACAACAAAACAACTTAAAAAATGCTTTGCTGACTTCTTCACTGAGCCAGGCAATGGATTTAGACATCTAACTTCAGACATCCAACTCTGCAAGTTGTTCTCTGACTTCAGCCCACCAAAAAATAAATGCAAAGTTATCAGTAAATAACTAACCAAATGTATATCAAGCATAAGTTGGTGGATGGGGAGAAGAGAGTATGGATGCAGCCTTCACGGAATAAGGACTGGCAGCAGTCTGTCCCAAGCAGCTTGGGTCTCTGCTACAGGACAGCAATGCTCCATGAATTGCCACATCTTCCCAGTCCCTGCATTTTCCCCATGGGGATGCATTGGAGGACAACTTCGTTTCCGCCAGGTCTCCATAGCCAATGTCCTTTAGAAGACCTAGACACACAGGGGTGACAGTGCGCAGTAGGACAGCCTGGTCAGAATCACATGTGTATGACAGACTGAGCAAAGGACCATAGCTTTTTGGCCCCCACCACATGTAGTGAAGGGTTTCTGAGAGGCAAGGAGGAGTACACCCATTGTATGAGTCTACTGACACTACTGAATATGAAAGGGTTAGTAAATTTAGGTCTAAAGACAAATTGCTTCAAGATACCCAGATTTTCCTCTTATGCCAGATACACAGTTCATCATGAGCAAGGACTGTGTCATCCCTGACAGCTCATCAATCTCAACCACCACACAGACAGACACCACATTTCACTCCCCTAAATCCCTGGAGGTTTCGTAGCACTTCAGGAAAACTGCTCCTGGTTTGAAACAGTTCCTGGACATGAGCCAAAAGGGGATTTTTCTGACATCTCATTTCTCACTGCACCTCGGCTCCACGCAGCCTGGGCTTGCCCGACCTCAGCACTGTCCTGAAGTAACCCCGCATCCTGAAGTAACACCGCAACTATGCACCTGCAGGGTGCAGCACTGGGTTATGCAGTAGATATCCAGAGCCTCCTAAAGTGAGCCACAGAATCATAGAATCCAGCAGACATTAGTTATGGACCAAGTCCTTCATGGGAGACCCATGGCATCCTTTAGGTGCCAACGAGCAGCAAGTCCTACAGCAATTGCAAAACAGGGATATGGCAGCTAATGTTCAGCCAGCTCCCATTGCACCCTAAAATCTTCTTGCCATGCAATGAGCTGGCTTTTGACATTATCCATGAACACATCCTTACCTGCAAACCCTTTCCTGCTGCTCTCCAGGACCAGCATCAGCCTCTGAAGTCTATGGGCCCATCTCTGGGACAGAGCTCTGTTGGACAGGGAAGAAAACTTAAATTAATTGAATTTCCCTTAGCTGAGACTCTTGTGTGTGCCATAGCATGGGTTTGAATACATCCCCCCACAATGCCATTGACAGACCCAGTGCTACCTCAGGGTATGGTGTGGCATATCTCAGCACATCCCTGCAATGCAACTGCCTATGCTTGTCCTCCCTTACACCAACACAAGTTGGCTTGGGGTTAACCCAGGTGGCAGCAGTTTTGTCCAGTCCTGGGGTTGCCCTTCCTTGCAGGCACATCCTGATCCTTGTTCAGAAGCATGGAGAGGTCATTGCTGTGGTGAAGTCAGTCCTTTTTGGTGCTGGAGAAAAATGTGTTGCCCTGAGCCCTTGATTCTCATCCACTTGCATCCCTAAAAGAGCTGTTCCTTCAGGGGTACCCATTGCAGCCTGCTGGCTGATGGGTGCTGGAAACATCCTTATGTTTGGGATGAGGCTTCCTCAGGCTGAGTCCATCTCTCCTCAGCCTCTTCCTCCCAAAATCTGCTGCACGCCTCAGAAGTTCCTGCTCAAGGGCTTTCAGCCAGAGGTTCTTTCACCATTGAGAACATGACCTCCTCTCATCTGACCACTTTTGCTGGAGTTCCTGCAAGACTACAGAAGACATAGACATAGTTCTCTGCTGCTCAGTGACTCTGTTACCTGTGGATGGAGGTGGAAGCATAACCTTGTGCCTTTGCATGGTTCTTCTTGTGGGACCTCTGTACTGAACTCTGTTCCCAAGCAAGGAGAGTGTTTCCCTCCCCTACACCTTCATTCAGGTTTCCCAGGCACGTAAAAAGCAGCAATAATCAATTTTTACAGAATATCCTCTGAACTCCTTTCCATGTTGGTTTTGCTGACAAGCGGAAGCCAAAACCTTTGTCTAGAGCAGTAACATACAGCAGAAAGCAAGGCTGGAAAAGTCATCCAGCAGGCCCTGCTTGTCCGTGGACTGAGTGCAGCACATGCTTAAATCCAATCCCGTTTTACAATGAGATTTGTGCTGAAATCCCATTTAAACAAATGTCTGAAACAAGATAAGTGCTTGAAGGCTTTCCAAGGAACCAAAAAATGAGAGCAACAACCGAGGACTCCTGTTATATGCAGTTTACCCAAAAGAAAATGTATTGGGCATCTCAAATCCCTCCTCTGAAACACACAGTAGCATCAAAGATCAGTATTGTCAGCCAGTGCTGACCTGCCTCTCAAATACTGTACTTTTATTTCTGCTTTATCATTTTTGGTGTGGGGGTACCTTTTTGGTTTTCAGTTTTCTCTTTCAGTAACTCGAACCACTTTAGAAGGCACCCTTTGACAATTCTGCATTAAGCAAACTCCCTGTTCATGATAAATGATAAAATTATGCAAATCCAACTTGAGAACATCCTGCAAAATATTTGTGCAATTATTTTGGCATTAATTTGCACAAATGACAGTTTTCAGGAAGCCTCTATCCCAAAGGCTGTTTTCAGAGTAAATCAATAAATACATCTTGACATTCACACTGAAGAATTCAAAACAGAAGACTTCTGCAAGCTTTCTGTAGTTTACTTTATTACCTCAGTTTTTCAAAACCACTTATCACCTAAAAGCTTTTGAGCATTATTCTCATAGAGGAGCACTGTTGGTGCTTTCCTTCCAAGAAGAAGAGCTTCACCATTCTCCCCTTTCTCCTTATAATTCCTTCATGAGGAAAAGGACCTCTTGACCAACTACCATTGGTCTGCTCTTCCACCAGCCATGTCCAAGTTCTGCCAGGATGTGAAACCACATAACCCAGCTTAAAGTGTCCTTTTCTCTCCTCTGAGGGAACAAAGATTCCCTGTGCACATGCAGAAAGCCTCTGCCAATCCCTCCTTTGCTAACAAAAAAGACAGATAGAAAGAAAAAAAAAAAACAAACACTGAAAGAAAATAAGGCAGATAAACAATCACACCACCATCTGATTATGTTTTACTTTGCCTGATGCAACTTTATATGGTAAACCCCTGCCTGAATCCTTCACAAACAAACTTCAGACTGGGATGATGAGACATTCGGGTACTTTGCCTGATTATCTCCTTCCGCTTGTCTCATAAATGTTGCTTATCAGTCATCAGCTCTTGTTCACCACAGAAGTCTTGAGATATCTGGCATCTCCCACACTGCTGCTATAAGATCTGAATCCCATCTCCTGACAGCCTGGAGGAATCTCTTGAGCATCAGGGGAGGCAGCAGAGGTGATGGCAATGGGGATGTGTCTCTGCAGGGTTGTGCCAAAGCTTTTTTCCAAAGTTTTGCAGGCTGGTTGCAAGCCTCAAGAGGATTTCCTTCCTTGGCTAGAAGTGTAGGCACATTTCATTTTAATATTTCAATCTTCACAGGAGCAAAAGTAAAAGGAGAGGGGGAAAAAAGGAGAGTAACTTCAGTTACTATTTTGTAATAACTTTTATCAAATCTTTAACTGATTACTTCAAACAAATCAGAGTTTTCTTACAGTTGTGCATGCAAATCCTGTATATGTATACAACCTTCCCACTACTCAGCACAGTGTGGTTTATAAGGTGAAGAGCAATCAGAAAATCAATCTGTAGTCATTCCTATCTTTTATTTTCTCTCCACAAAAGCTCATTGCTCCTACCCTGTTCAGCTTTTTTGCTCTAATGGAACGGCTTCCTCTGAGTGCGTGTATTTGATTTCAAGGTTTGGTGTAATTAAGAGGCTTAGTTTAAAGTACTGGTACTTTAAAAAGGGTGCAGATCTTCTGAAATGAAAGTTGGACACAAAAATAACAGTTTCTGGGCTGTTACCATGGTAATAATGTGGTCATAATTAAGTGTATAACCTCTTCTAGTCTGCAGATGATAATTTCCTATTTTTCCGTACTTGTGGGGTAGTTATAGATGGGTAAAACTGCTATTTTCATTCTATGCCAAAGAACTGTGTGCAAATAAATATGCTACCAGCCTGCACAACCAAATCTGCTATTACAAATGAAAAGTTAAAATAATACACAGATTTATCTGATGGTGTTTATGAAAGTGAAAAGTGTGTTTAGATTCTAGTTTGGTATTAGTTAATCTTTTTTACATAACAGATTCTTTAGTTCCATTTGTGGTCCTTATAAGTTATTTCTGGTCCTTATTAGTTATTTCTCCCCATACACAAAACCCAAAATCCTCACTTGGTTTACTGCAAGTGTATTAAATTAAATATTGAATCCGATTTCTCTTAAGCTCTTCAGTACTTTTAACATGGAGAATTCAATCTTAAAAAGGACTGAAAATTATGCAAGTAATTGTGTTGAAAACTGGTTTGAAATGAGAATGCTTCTATTGCTTTTGAGATGGAGAACAGGCTCCTTTCATGAATGTGTAGGGTTTGGGCAGATGAGGGAAAACGTGGTTGGAAACAATGGAGTGAAAATGCGGTTGGAAACACTGGAGTGAAAATGCAAAGAAACATCTTTATACTTTGGTTACTCCTATCCATAGACTGGAATCACAAGGGAGCAGCTACTCTACTGCAAGTTCATGGTGTCCCATTAGAGTTCCTTATGTACTGCTCTTTTGCCACCCAAACATTTCCACCATTGTCTATAATCCATCACCATTTCCCAAAGTGTCTGTGGTGGAGAAAATGGACATTGCTTAACTACCAGAGGAGAAACAGGGAAGCAAAGACCCAATAATGGTAATTACAATCCCTCTGTGATCCATGTGAGACCTGTGTGATGCTTCATAACATCTTCTACCAAATTAGACTGGCCCATTAGCAATGAGGGTTTATAAACAACTTGTAAGAACTGTGGCCACAGATCTCCTTGGCTGGCTGGCTTACAAGCTGCAGCTGCAAATAAACCTGTGCTCTGGGAGAGCTGCTTGAATTATCTTTTGCAAATAAATTATCTCATGGAACAAGTAAGTTATCTGATCAAGTCTCTTGCAAGCAAATAATTCACATCCTAATTTGCTCTTTGTGACTATCTGCTATGGCTATAGCTTAGACGAACCACTGTTAAGGTTTTGGCCATATCTTTTCATGTTAACATGGTATAGATACTGTTTGTTTAAAGCAGCGCTCCTTTACTGGATGTGCAAGAATTTGGCCTCAAAAATATTAAAAGAATCATAAGTGTCAAAGACATGACTCTTTCATGTGACGGTGCTGCTGTCACTATGGTTTGTGTGATGTGTACCTGTCCTGCAGTAGTTAGGAGCATGAGACACAGATGCTCAGTGTACATGGGGCTGTGGGTGCTCTCCTTTACAAGATTGGACTCTACAAACAAAGTTGATTGTACAATTTCATGCTCCCCAAATAAGAGGGTAAACTGCAGTACTCCTGTCTTCACAAAAACATCCTCACTCTCGCCCAGGATGGGATGACCTGGCCATTGGTTACATCCTTAGAACCACAGACTTCATACCTGCAGACCTTTGCTTCTTTCTCCTGGTCTGGAACGATGAATGTTCTCATGGTCCCATCTACCTTGGGCTCGAGGCGAACTGAAGAAAGGAAAGATCCCAACCCTTCTGGTTTGCTAAGCTTTGATACCAACTCTTCTCATCTCTGCATCCAAACTGATGGCTGTCATTCCTTACATGCTCTTCGCAGTTGAAAATTAAGAGAGTAAGGCCTGCAAACCAGCACCAGGAATGGATGGTGGCCTCGAGCATTGATGAAGAAGCTGTTTTAGAAGGAATAAATTACACATTAATTGAAATGCAGGCAGGACCACAATTCTTTTTTCTAGCCCTAACTGGGTGCAGCACAGTCAGTTTACCCAGAATAAAGGGCTGTTAAAAACAGCAGTGATGGTCCATTTCAACAGAGAAATTGCTAAAAAGCTCTGCCTGCTGTACATCTGTTTGCTCTTGTAGCCATGGCATCAGCACAGAAAGGACCAGGTCTGGTTAAAAGGCATCATTCAGGTTAAAATAGCACAGCAGCTTACTGTTGCCAATCCACTGCCCCCACCCCACTGCTGCGAGGCCAGTCGTATCTGAGAGGAAGACCTTCTGCAGTGGTTACTCTCTGAAATCTCTGCCTGGGATAGTACTGGAAACAACACTTCACAGTGGTCAGAATTTGCATATGTTTGGAAAAATTATTGATTTCCTTTTCCTGCTTTAAAAAAAAAGTCAACTCAAACCCTAGCGAGGTGAAAGGGCTCAAAATTTAGGATCCCCATTGCGCATTTGCAACTCTCATCAAAACCACTGTGAGTCACTTTTTCTCTAATACTTTTCAATTCTGACACTTTCTTACACACAAAATGTTGCGGTCAGGAGTCATTTCTCTGTCAGAGAAAGAAAAGGAGTGTGACAAGATGAGGAATGACCGAGTTTTTTCAGATTCTACCCAGCAGTGGGCAAACAGCAGCAGTGGAAATTATTTCTGCAGCCTGAATATTCAAACCTCCCTGGCACCCCTAAGTATAAGCCCTAGGATACAGGTACAGCAAGGGTGATAACACTAGCTTTCTGAACTCAATTTGCTCTGAAAAGAGTGGGCAGTGGAGCACAAGCTGGTGGCCAACTAAGGGCTGGTGTTTCAGCACGTAGCACTGATCTCTCAGAGCTCCATGTGAGTGAACCCCTTTCCTACAACGTCACCTTGCTCCACCACCAAAATCACGAGCCAGTTTCACAGGTGCTGTGTGGTGCCCTGCACGGCAAGGACTGCTTCCTCTTGAATCCCACCGGCATCACTGCAGCCCAGGGCTACAGGGAGTGCTTCTTGCTGATGAGAACTGAGATTGCAGAGATACTGCTCCTATCTAATGGTGCTGCCTCATCTCCCTCCTGCTTTGGCCCCCATCCAGATACAGTTGAAGGTTTCAGGGTCAGATTCTCATTCGCATTGTGTTTTTTGTAAGTTTTCCCAGAGAGGTAAGCTTCATCACACTGGGAACCAAGCTACAGGGCTAAATCTCACCCGCATGAGGCATTTGACAGCGTGAAGTGAGGAATTTCAGCATCCCATACTCTGGTATCTCTCCTCTCTTGCAGCAGCCAGGAGAGGATACACAACTTTACAGATAACCTTTTGCAATGCTGCATTCCTCTTTTTGTTGCCCCGTTGAAGCCAAGGTTAATACACAAACGTAAAGCCGCAAGCTGTGCCCATGCGTGAGGAACTTGTGTTCGCAAATTTTAACAGCTGAAAATGAAAACACTGGAACTGAAAATTTTACAAGGATAATTTATTTTCTTTTTTTTTTTTTTTCCCCCCAATGGGTGCTGCAAAGAACTGAATCGAAGATGTTCTCCAGACAAGTCTGCAAAATGTTCTTCTCCCTGCTTGCCACAGATCTTCAGTTTTGGAAACTCTAAGATCTCCAGTGCAGCTACTCCTAATTTACTGCAGAAAAAGCAAGTGTAGCTAGAGTTGAAAGAGACTGATGAATCTGCAGCTGGTAACTGGTTTTGAGATAAGGATGAAGACACCAAGGACTTCCTGGCAGCGTACAGAACTTCCAGAATTCACTTTGTTTCAGATAAATTTTATCATAGAATCACAGAATGGTTTGGGTAGATCATCTGGTTCCTTCCCCCTCTGCCATGGGCAGGGACACCTTGAACTACACTAGGCTGCTCAAAGCCCCATCAACCTGGCCTTGAACACTGCCAGGGAGTGGAATTTTAATTCCAGTGGTCCCAGAAAGGAACAATAAATATTTTCCAACGGGTAGGACACAGCCTGCCTGGAAATCTGACACCAGTTTTGTGGAAACAGGAGAGTTTCTCAGTGCTGTGATTGTGAAGAGGTGCTATGTACCAGTCCCCTGCCTCTCAGAGCATCTCTGAGCATCAGGATGGTGAAGCATCACACAGATGATTTGTCCTGAGCTTGGAGCAAGTCTGCAAGGAATGAATGGGTCAAACTGAGATCCTCCTAAGCTAGGCAAGGAATAAAATAAAGTGCAAGTGTCTTGAAAGCATAACCGAAGAGCGAAGTGGGATAGGAAAAACTTGTCCTTGTCCCTGTACCCAGTAGGGATGGGAAATAAATGTCTCAAGCTTCACCAAATGAAATCTCAGATTGACATTTGGAAAGTTCTGTGGGCAGGAGCTCCTGAGTGTAAGGCAACAGCAGGGACCCCAGGTTCTTCTCCCCCTGCTTCCTGCCATTCACTGGGGCCAAGATGTGGGCAAGACACAGGATGCAAGCAGATAGCACAGCAAACAGAGTATTTCAAAATGAGTTATTTGTTTGTATAAACCATTCTGCCTGCTTGAATATGAGTCAATTTTGTACCTAAAGGGGTTCTTCTTGTACAGTTTATAAATGGCTATGAAAGGTATTGCTACAGGATCACAGAATCATAGAATGGCTGAGACACTAACCAGCACGTCAGCCCCCAGACTGTACTGGTGAATGGGGCTATTCCTCCCCAAGCTCAGAACCCTGCATTTGCCTTTGTTGAATTTCAAAAGGTTCCTCTCTGCCCATCTCTCCAGCCTGTCTATATCCCTCTGAATGACAGCACAGCACCTCCCAGTTTTATACCATCAGAAAACTTGTTGAGGAGGCACTCAATCCCTTCATCCAAGTCAGTGATGAATAAGTTAAACAATACTAAATAATACCAGATCCAGTATTGACCCTTAGGGGACACAGCTAGTTACAGGTCTCCAACTAAACTCCATGCCACTGACCACAGCCCTCTGAGAACTGCCATTCAGCCAGTTCTCAGTTCACCTAACTGTCTATTCGTCCATCTCGCAATTCTTGAGGTTGCCTATGAGGATGTAGTGGGAAACAGTGCCTAAAGCTTCGCCGAAGTCCAGGTAGACAACATCCACTGGATATCTTTGAAGCCATGAAAATAAAGCATCATCAGAGAGACCTGTAATTGATAACAAGCCTATTTAGTCATTAACATCACTGATAACCACAAAAACAAATAAATGAAGAGATGCATTTAATCATCTTTGCTCAAAGATCTTTACCCCCTCTTATAATCTGGTTTCAGCCTCAATCCCTGCTCCTCAGACAGTCATTGCACTTCTCAAATTTTCCTCTACATGCAGGCAAGTATCTTATGTTAGCCAGGAGACAGTGTCCCTTCCCTTTGGTGTTAGGTCCTGATTTGGCCTAACTGTACGATAAGCCCTTGGCACTACAATACACAAGTAGTGATGCTACTGCCAGTCGGGATCTGGCTGTAACCTGAGCAGTCGTATCCTGAACACACCTCCTGGTCACATAAAGCCCCTCTCCACTTACTCAGACTACCTTACGGTTACATATTAATCATCTATTAATTACCACAGAGCAGACATCAAATTCCTGTTTCTCATAAAGTCCAACTCACATCTAGAATCACAGAATAGTTAGGGTTGGAAAGGACCTTAAGATCATCTATATCTGGGAGCCCTCCTTTTCCTCTGTACCTCCAAATACCAGTCAGAAAGGTGAATTGAGTGGTCAAATTCTTTTTTGCTGACTTCCTAGTTACTGAGCATCTATTAGGATATTAGTCATCCAACAGACGCGTCAACCACCGACAGCAACCACAGTTGATGAATTACTGTGATATCGATTTAGTTGTGTTTGGAAAATTTACACGTGCAGTAGGACATGAAAATTTATACTGCAGCTTCTGGGAATGAGGAAAAGTAGAGGCATTTAATAGACAAAAAGTTTATTTTACCTGTTTTGTCATGTCTCCTGTACAGAGATCAAGGGGTGAGAATGGGTGCAGTGATTTAACCAGTTTTAAGGGGACCTCTGCATGTGTCTGATCCAACCATCTACTCAGAGCAGGATTAAACTAAATTAAACTAAACTTATCGTAAAGCTTGGTGTAAATTAAACTAATCTTATCTTAAAGCTCAGTGTTTAATCAGGATGCTCAGAGCATTTCCCTGACAATTTCTGAGTTTCTGTCAGATAACCACTGGCCTCAGCCTCAATTTAATCATTAAGCTCATAGAAATTGCCCCCTACAAAGCACAGTGGGTTGTGTAATGCTTGTATGTAGGAGAAGGAGTGGTGCCTTATTTATAGAGATTTATAGAGATATGTACTCAGGAGGAAGAAAATACATTCACTCCAACAAGAAAAAATAAGTAAATATCTTTTTACTTTTAAATAGAAAAGCTCCTTGTTTTTCAGAAGTAGCATAAACTTTACTGATAGTGACTGAAAAAAAAATGAAAAAATGTATAAATGAAGTATTTGAAGATATCTGTCATATCTCATGTAATTTACAACAAGCTCAGTAAGGACACCAGAGCTCTGACACTGACCCACACTCTGATGGGAGAAAATATCATCAAAGCCAACACGCTCAGGTTTGGGTTCCTGAAGGATCTCAGCTGGTAAAGGACTTAAGCAGCAACTTAATCTCAAGAAAGCTTTCAGCAGAGCTGAGAGAAGAGCTTGGATTGATTTCAAAAGGCTTTAGATAATACTTAATATCTTTTTTGTTTCAGTAAGCATTTGTTAGTGCCCCAGCTTTCAGATCTCTAGCTAAGAGAGAGCTAAATGTCAGAATAAAACAAATCTCATGAGGATAATTCTAATCTCATGGGGAAAAATTATGTTCAAAGTTTTCACTTCAAACCAAGAAAAACTGGAAAACAATTATTCGGAACTTAAAAAAATCTTGGAATCAAAAATATGAGAGCTTCATTTGTATAAATCAGAACTGGTGGAAGCATTTCAAGAGGTATATTTCCTCCCAAAACCCTCTCATCTTGCCTATGACAATTGCAAATGAATGTGTTCCAGTAGACATGGAAAGTATTTTTATCACGATAGTGATGCTGTGCTGCAGTAGCCGTGTTTCAATGCTTAACTGATCACCTTTACACTGATGAGGTAACCCAAACCACTGACACAGTTAGAATAGATGAGGCTGGATTTAGGGTCACACTGGTTGAACCTGACCTTCTGCTACCTTGTGGGCTTTTGAAATACTTTTTCTTCTAAACTTGGAAATTTAAGTGACCCACTTTGGATGAATATTTCAGTAAATGGCATTAGAGAAATCCCCCTCTAAGGGAACCATTTCCTTTAACCTGTACACCTCTAAGAGGGAAACCGAATTATATATTTAGCTTCTCAAGCATCAGCATCTTTTAAACAAGCTGATATCGTTTGTGGCTCTCCCAGAAACTGCAAACTAAATTCTACCCTTATTTACATCCTCCTTTGGGTGACACAAGGTGAGTAAAGTTTGGACTTACACATAAATATTAAGCAACTGTAAAAAACACATATGCATCATTTTAATCTGTAAACACCACCAAAATTAGACCTGAGAAAAGGTATGCATCCTCAGATCAAGGATGTTACACTGAGTGTTACTTTAAGGTGCACATCCCAGCTACTTCTAACCCACTGTCAAAACAAAGTGGCCAGAGTAATTTCCTAAGACAGAAATGTTGGAGAAAGATAAACTCAATTCACTCCCTCCATTTTAAAATGTAAGCCCCTTTGTCAAGAATCTCTCTGAAATTCAGCCTATGAGCAGCATCAACACACGTGTGTCTGTCCGTCACCCACCTACTCCCCAGGAACCTCATCAGAGAGGGCAGTAGCTGGTTTATTATATCTCATAGCTCATTAAGATCAGCATCATTACCTGGGAAGCTGCAGCCTGAGAGTTTTAAGCCTACCCCTCTCTTTGTGTACCAGGTTTTGTAGCACTCTGTGTCTTTCCCTGGGAGATTCTGAGTTTGGATTTTCGCCTGGGAGAGCTATCAAGTTTCTAGTTCCTGGTCCAGTTTATGCTTTATCCAAATTTTTCCCATTCCTACTTTGCTGCTGACTGGCATAACTACGGAGCTCTGAGCTCTCAACAAAGGATATTGAATGATGCCACAGAAGCACCCTGTCCCTGAACACTCCATAAAATGACCAAAATACTTATTAGAGAGCTATTGATTTAAATCCCTAAAAGCAGATGGGGGAGTGAATGTAAACATCCTTCCTTGCAGGCAAAGTCTCTTTCAGGGTCAAGCCAGAGCTTTTAAAGAGCATCCAGAGCTCATTAAGACATCCACCATGAAAAATCAAAACCCAAGGCAGTTGCTGCCAAGGTAAAGCAATAACAATGACCCAAAGTCACAAAGGGACACAGCCTTGAAGCAGACCAACATCTCCAGAACTGCAACCTCCTTACAATTTCTTAGTGAGCATCTAGAAAAATACCTGCAAATGCGAGAAAGGGATCCCAAGTATCACCATGTCAAATAGAGTAATGGATTTAAATAATGTCTATTTAAATACTGCCACGGCAGGGTACATCACAGCTGTGTTATATTGGTCTCACAAGGATGGAGAGACAGCAGAGTGGGATCAGGAGCTACTTGGGATCACTGATAATGGTTATCCAGGACACAGGGCTGGGACACAGGGAGTTGTGATGCCTCGTGGCTACATAATTCAGGCTGGTTTAGCTCTAAATACTTGCAAGAGCAGCATGCTATCACCTATATGCCATGCAGGAGGTGTCTCTGATTCCCTTCAGTTTTCCTGCCTACAAGAGGAGACATTTTTCATCTCAAAGCCTTCACAAGGTTTCTCTTGAACCACTCTGTTCTCTCCCTAACTTAGGAACTGAAGGTTTAACTGCATCCATCACAGTTCCTAGAGCCCTTTCCATTGGATCAAAGCCCTGTGTCACAGGACAAGAGCCTGAAGTGATATTGAAAGGTGGTAAGCTCAAAATCAATGTTCAAGGGTTTTTTTCATAGATGGAGAATGACTGAATTTGGGAACTCAGTATCACAAAGCATTCTGATCAAAAGTGACACATCACACCTGAGATGTAGACTGAATAAAAATAGCGTGACCTAGACTAGGAAATTTGACAAAAAATATAGGAGCTTGAGAAAGAGCCTGGTTCCTTAGACATCAAGACAAGTGACAGCACATGGCAAGTATCAGAGAGCAATGGGATGGGGGCCAGCTGTGCCAAATCTGCCCAGTTCAGGGTGAAAAACCATCAGATTGACCTAGGAACGCATGGATCCAATCTGGCAGTGCCAGTGATATTAGTGGCTTTGATACCTATGGCATCCCAAGTGAAGATCGTGGGGCATATCAACTTATGTTTCATGAGAGGACAACTCTGGCCCGAGTTTAATATTGTATACTTTGCACCCACTTACTGCAGCATGTGCAGAATTTTTGTTGGTTTTCTAATATCATCATAGAGTTTTGTTAGTACTTGAGTGACATGGCTAAAGTAATGACATCACCTACTGATCTAGGAAAGGGTGAGCCCATATCCTGTCTCCCAGCTGCGTTAATGGAATATATATGCATACACTTTGTAAGTTAAGTTATGGTCAGAAACCACACTTAGGGTTGGGAAAAAACACCTACTCCAAATTAACTAGGACAGCACAGAAGCCCTTATAAAAACTCCATCAGCAAACATGCCCAAACACCATCAGTTCAACAGAACTCAGCACAAGCATCAGCTACAGTAAAAGAAGGAAGATGTCTCCAATCTTTTCTGCTTCTCTGGTAAGAACTTGCTTTCAGGTTTTTTCTCCCTCTTTTCGACAGAGACATACTTAAATTGTAATAAATGACTGCCAGGAATGGTGATCTGCACCTATCTTTAAGATGCTTGCTTAAACCATTAATAATTGAAAATAACTAAAAGAGGGGACTGCTGAACAGCACCAGCATGGGGCAGCAATGAGACTGTACAGGTATATTACTGAATGGGGCTGCCGCAACATACTCTGCCTCAAGAAAAACATTGAAAATTCAACATTACAGCATCTTTTTGTTATTATAACATTTCTGGTATCTCCTGTATTATATTATTTTCTATAATTTAAATATTTTTATTGCCAAATTACAACTGAATGTGTATACCATACCTATCAGCACTATGAGAAATAGTTATTGAAAGCAAGAGTGGGTGTCCCTGCCCATGGCAGGGGGGTTGGAACTAGATGATCTTAAGGTCCTTTCCAACCTTAACTATTTTTTTGATTCTATAATTCTGTGTGATACATTGCATATTTTTCCATAATTCCAACCTGTAGTTTAGGCTTTAACTGTGGATGAATTTCCGAGCTGCACAAGGAGTTCTTAGGGTGTGTTGCGCTACAGCAGCTGTACTGGATTGTGTCCTAAATGCTCTTATTGTTTTCAGTTCAGACCACTGCTCTTACTGCTGCTGGCCATGCTGTCAGCCAGCAGTTCTGCCTATGGGAAGGTGATACAGCCTGGACTCAAGCTGGAAGGCCTCTTCAAGCAAGCATATGCTGGATGCCTGACCCCAAAAGACTCAAAATTCCCTCAGACTGTGAGAGTCAACATAAGCATCAGCACCACAAACCAGGAGACCAAAGTGATTCCTGATGTCAGCAGTCGCTCACTGTCTCCATGGGATTACAGGTATGATCTCTGTCCCTATGGTCTAGAAATACACTGGCTGCCCTGGCTGTCACAATAATGCCATTGCTTCCTCACATCTTTATTTCAGTGCTTCACTGTTGAGAGATTTTGGAAATATGAGGGTGTCCACAGTCCATATAACCCTCTTTAAAAGATAACCAATACAGAAAGGAGCACAGAGCAAAACCATGATTTAGACCAATATACAGAAAGCAAAGCCTTTTGGTTTTGTAATTTAATTGATTTATTTGTATATTGGGAAAACTTTATCATCAAAAGCATTCTTTACATAAGACATCAAGAGAGCTAACATTGCACCAAATTCAGTGGTGGTTTAATAACATAATAACGTCAGCATTAGGCCCTAAGAATATTTCATCTAGGGGAGCTGAAGGTCCTTGGGTCCATTAGTCAATCTGACATGTTGGGAAGCTCCAATCAGTCTTCCAAAGTCAGTGCCTATTTAAAGTAAGTTCTTTGCAAAGGCGGTTGCATGCAGTCCTGGCATGTTTGTCTTACACTTAAAAGACCCTGCAGTATTTACTTCCTTACACCTTTTTTCTTAAGAACCTACAGCAGTGGAGGGTCTACTGCTCCTTCATAGGCAATGTTCCAGGAGGTACCCCATTCCTGAGCTGGGATCCCATAAAGATTAAGACTATCTTGCCTCCAGAGAGCAGCAGCAGTTCCATTTCAAATACTTTCTTTCATGTCAATTTACAGGATAGATGAGGACCACAACCGTTTCCCCCATGTGATTGCTGATGCCACGTGCCGACACTCCCGGTGCGTGAATTTGGATGGGCAGCTGGACCACAGCCTCAACTCCGTCCCCATCCAACAGGAGATCCTTGTCCTCCGGAGGGAGCAAAATGGCTGCCACCAAACATACCGGCTGGAGAAGAAAACAGTCACCGTGGGATGCACATGTGTCACCCCCTTGATCCGACACCAGGCTTAAAGACAGACAGTAGTGTAAAAGCAGGGAGCTATGGAGAACAACATCCTTGCCTAACAGCACTGAAATGAAGTGGCCCGATTCAGTTTCACAGAAGCTGATTCAAGATATAATAATTAACTAGAATCTATCAGAATATGTTAAAATTTAAAAGAGTCTCAGTAAAAAAAAAAAAAAAAAGAAACCTTTCCCCCCAAAATCTTGAACTCTATGAATTCGGAATCCAGATACCTGCATGTGCCAGACTGAAAAAGTAATGGGTACTCTCTACGCATCTTTAGTTTACACTTTTAAATGTCTATTTATGTAATTCTATTTATGCTGGTGGAAAAGTTAGCAATAATGTATTTGTTTATTTATCTTTGTGTAATAAAAAACAAGTAAAATACTCTGTGCTATTCTCCTTTCTTTCTAAAGAAGCCTTTTTTATGAGATAAGAAACCACTCAATTCTATTATGACCATACAAGGGATTTGAATGATGCTAAAACCTAAAATTCTCTTCAAAATGCTGCAGCAGAACGTAAACCCCATAGGAAAACTAGAGCTTGTATCATTAACGCTTTTTTACTGATAGAGAAACTAAGCTGTCTGAAGGAAAATTATTCACCAAGTGACACCCAGCAGCTCCACATTAAAAAGAGACTAGGAAAGAAACAGTGGGTAACTACCCAGTTTTCCACCTGATTATCTGATTGGAAAGGAATTTGTAAAGCTAGGCTTAGCACAACACTTTGAATGCTTCTTTAGGAGGAAAGAATCTCTCTCCACTAAGATAGAGTTTTCCACTGCTGAGTTTCAACTTTGCTCCAATGCTATGTGTTGAACTTCATTCCAACCCACTTCAACACATTTTCTGTGGAGGTGGGTCACTACCTGGGAACAAAAGGAAAAGCACATGAGTATGTTGGGTGGATAACTGAAGTGATTAACCACGTATTGCTAACTGCAATCATCATTTGCTCCATGCTTGTGTCCTTCCAAGATGTTCATTGCCAGCAGTTAGTGCTTCAAATGTAAAGCAAACTGACACAGCACTCCTACCATGGCTGCAATAGGACTCAAGTAGGTGGATGTCTAGCAATGCAGGTGGGTTTATTTAAAGCACTCTGGGGTTAAAAGTGCTCAGATGAAAATGTTCCACGTTTAAGAAGGCAAGCTGCTTTGTGAGGACGTGGGTGTTTTGTTTGCTGCCATCTTAGAGAGGTGTGACTTTGCTGACATCTTAGAGAGGTGTGACCCTGCTCAGGCACTTGCAAAATGCCATGGCAAATGCAACAGCAAATAATGCAATTCTAGAGATGCAGAGCTCAGAGGTGCAAGTCCCTAATGAGGAGCAAGGTCCCTTCAGGTGGATGCACCTTCTTCAGATCCAGCTGTGCTAAAGACTTGATCATCCCACCTTTTGCACTGGGGTTATTCCCTCCAGCTGTGCCATAAGCCTAAACCCTCCATAATCTAGACCAGGCAAAGTCAGGTGGGTCAGTCGGTAACCTAAACTTAGACTAGAGACACAGATTTCACACCATACCTTACCTAGCAGATATACAATGGTCAGATAAATCATTTGTTAACTCTGAGTGATCACAGTACCTGCAATCACAATAAACTCTTATCCACACCTGTAGTTACCTTCAAACAGTGATATAACTTTACCCATATGCAGGCATCTAGCAGTATATGTGATACTAACTTAGCTTGGTTCCTACCTAATCTCCAGCTATTCTTCCCTAAGGTCTCTTTCAGGTCCTGAAGTTCACCCCAGCTGACTGTTGTGGGATTATTAAGCATTGGAACAGACTGCCAATAAAACCCCAAAATATCAAGGAACCTCATCCTCTGAGGTTTTCAGTGAGTTACATAAATATCAGTGCAGGCAGACTGAAATAGACACTGGGTGTCTTGCCCATTAGATGATCTCTCAACATCCTATCACTTCCTATAGATGGAGCTTCGGCAAAATGTCTGTGGCAGCCCGAGTAACTTCTATCAGTTAAAATTATGGTAAGTCCATTACTTTATTACCTGGTAGTGATGTGCCGTTAGCTGGAGCTAGCACATGAGTAATGGAGACTGGTTAGAAATGCTGAGAGAGAGCTACTATCTGGAAAAAGTCAGAACCAGGTCAGCAAGAGATGACGCAGTTGGAGTACCAAAATGCCGACAGCTTTCTGCTGACGGGCTACAAAGATATTCTGGTCCCACTTCCAGCAGCATCATTTTCCCTTGGACCATTTACCAGCACAGTTAACTCCTCACCCCAGGAAACAACCCGTTTTTCATTTAATTGGCCTCATGCCAACTTCATGCTCACCTCCACAAGCTGCTTCCTTTTTGTACATGCTCCTGCAGAAACATTTAATGATATAATCACCTGGATTCTTTTGGCCTGAAGACTATTTTATTTCCCACTGTGAGTCCTCTTGTAACTCCTGGCACCATGAGCTAAGAGGTCTTCCTTCCTTGACTTTGCTGTGTTCAGTTGGGAAAGCTCAGAATAATTCCAAATCAATGCAATGTTGCCATG
Organism: Myiopsitta monachus; assembly: GCA_017639245.1. Classification (NCBI taxonomy): domain Eukaryota; kingdom Metazoa; phylum Chordata; class Aves; order Psittaciformes; family Psittacidae; genus Myiopsitta; species Myiopsitta monachus. Next base: position 16,944,172 of record CM029922.1, on the reverse strand, counting down.
AGGTCACCTAATCAGTGTCTTTGTTTCTCTGGGCAAATGTTGATGACTAACAGTTAATAATGATTGTAATAGGAGACCAAAGAGAGTAGGACCCCTCTTTCACTCTGTCTCAGCTCTTACCAGTTTGAGATTCAACAGGTAAAGCTTGCTCTTTCTTATTTTGGAGAGTTTGAGTGCAAATTCCTCCTTATGTCCTTTAATGATATCATTATGGGGAGGCAGGGGAGAATTGCTGCAAAACCTTCTTCAACACCAAGATTTCCATTCCAGCACTGCTCCCTGTCTCAGTTTCCTGTCAGTTTGCTAAATCTGAGCAGCAGTGATTTAGCAGCCAGGTTGCTTGGCAACCTGTGAGTAAAACCCAGCAGAAAGGGAAGTTTGAGATTGCATATGTATAGCAAACTGTCAGATAACCATGCTCATCATTGACAGTTTATCAAAGCTAGCTGGACAGACGCCAGACACTTGTAAAAGATGGTAGAGATTCATCTGTCTGGCAAGCCTTAAAACATGAAGGAGGCCAGTAGTACAGATTTCAGAAGTCTGAAATAAAAGCAAACCCCCAAAATATAGGGGCAGGTTAGAGAGAAGATTAAAAAAAAATCTTGATTCATTTACGGGAACAGGGAACCTTGATCATGATGCAAACATATTGTGCTTACTAAGAATGCAGATAAAACAGAAACATGACTGCACTGGTAAAACCACTGAAACTCATCCATAGATAACTATGCCCAGAAAACAGTGCATTTTACTCTACAACCTCCAAAGAACAGCAAATTTCATTTTAATCTTTTGTTACAGTTCCAGAAAAAGTGGAAAACCTGAGCTAGTTTTCTGAGGAAACAATAAATAAATAGAGGGAAGAGTTAGAAGGAAAGCAGGAATGGATTTATCTGAAGAGCTGAGGACTTGAAGCTGCAACCACTATCCAGCTCTGGAAGTATGGAGAATAATTAGCAAAGATGGAAAATGCTTTTGTGAGTAACAAAGGCAGAAAGCACAGTTTGTTTCTGGTGCTGAGCCTGACTGGTGTCTTCTTGGCTCCTGAAAGCCAGCACCAGCACACAATCCCATCCCCATCAACAGCTCTGAGTCTGACAAGCAGTGTCAGACAACAGCAGACATTGTGAGCAGGTTTTTTTCTTGTCACCACCTTGTAACAGTGTTGTAGAAGATGCAGGCTTGGACCACTCACCTAGATTCTTATTCAGAACAGCATTAAAAATCATTACAGAGAGCAAAGAAGAGGAAGAAGGGGAAGGAGACAGAAGAAGGAGATCAAGGCAAGTCTCACAGTTTACCCTGCGATGGTGACATGGGAACAGGTTTCTGGTCTGATCCGTCAGGCTGGTCCCAGGACAGCCAGAACTCATAGCTGACATGGAAACTCCTCACATTGTCTATACCCATCATGTTGGCACCAAACCACTGGTCCCACAGGACTGACCTCCAAATCATTCATCCCCTTAAAGCTGTGTCTGTTAGGTCTAGCTCTCAACCATCCATGTTGACTTCTGGATTTTCAACCCATTGCCCCTCTGTCTTACCAAACACAAATAGTTCTTGGGTTGATGCAACCTTTTAGGTTGAAACCTTTGCATTCTTCACATTATTTCTGTGCACTTTCAAAAACAATGGGTTTGTAGAACAGGCTGACCTGGTCTGTAGTCCCTTTGAACACCCCCAGGAGTATCTTCCTATTGCCAAGGGTCCAAAGAAGCCTGGCTCACATCTTCAGGCCAGAAGACACATATATGGGTCACAGCACAGGTCTGGGAGTAGGCATCTGCCGGGGTTGACATCACCTCCCAGCCCATGCTGAGGCAAGAGTCTCTACAGTGTGCTTCCTCCAATATCCCATGGGAGCTACTACACAACAGGATCTCTGCTTCAGGTACAGCCAAGGGCAGGAGTGAGCAAGGGGATAGAGAAAGGAGGTTAGTGAGAGGCAAGCAGAAGAGCAAAGGGATTGGAAAGACCAAAAGGCTCATATACCAACCTGTGACCGTTGTTTGCTCAGCCCATCAGATTACAAGAAGACACTGTGGAACTGCTACTAAACCTATAGCTGTCTTCTCCTCCTGGTGAAACAACTGAGCCCCCTAAAGATGACTCTAAGATATCTTTCAGAGCCAAAGATGCCCAGCTGGGCATCGAGGAGCTGGATCTGTTGCTGCAAGGAGAGCAAAACCAAGCAAAGCCTTTAGCAAAGGCTGTTCCTCAGCTGTGAACTGTATTTGCTCTCGGTGGTGATATGACTGGGTTGTTTACAAGAAACAGACTCTTTTGCCGTGTTCTTAGATTGCTGGGAATGAAAGCCAACCACCCACTTCATTGCAAAAGCCAGCACCTAAAAAATAACTATCCTCATATTTACAACCAACTGCACTCTAAGAATGGTGCCATTGGAAGGAAATAACTCTAGCAGCTTTTTCTATCTAGAAACAATCCCTATGCCTTCCTGAGAGGTGTGTGGTTTGCAGTAGGTAGTGCCGGCGGCAGAACCTCATGACCCATGGGTGAGACTTCCTTTATTACCTACCTTTGCATTTCCTTGATTAGCTACTTCATAATTCATCTGGTTAGAACAACTCTTAGGGTAAGCTGACGGGTGGTTAAGATCATCAGTACAAAAGTGTGCACTCATTTAGCTGCCACGAATTCAATGTTAATCATGACTGAAGAGAGGAAAGTAGACTTGTTTTCTGCCAGCAAAACAAGTGAGGACAACCCCACAGACTAGGTTTATCAAGATGGAGAGAAATAGGTCAGGAGTAAGAACCGGTGTGTGCAGGGTATGATTTCCTGGTCAGTGGTTACTGTAAAGGAGAGCTGGTGTTACGCAAGAGTGAGCAGAAGACGCCCCCATGGGTTTGCACCCCACCACATGAAGGGCTTGGCGGTCATAACGAAACAGCCGCTGCCACAAATGAGTACAAATGCTTGTAACTGAATTAGATGGTTTCCCCACCTAGTTACCCACGGCTTGTTGAACTGGCGCTCAGTGACTCTGGGACAGGGAATACACCACACTTGACAAACAAGCACCAACTAATCCAGCCTATTTGGAAGGAGAAAACCCAGGGTCTAACTACACCAGATGGATCTAATTTAAAGTGCCTTCTATGCAGATAAAATAAAATACAAGAATGGTTTCACAGATGTTTACCCTTCTTTAAATGCAGATGAACAAGGAAATACAGGTTTAAAAACTCCACCAGCAGAAACCAAAGTCAGAGGTCTGAGAATCTGGCTCAGTTCTGGGTGAACGATGAGTAATGCCAAAAAAAGCAACACTGCAGCAATCTGATAAAATAATAAACAGTGTATGTGTGCTGTGCTCCTTGTGTGGCTAAGGGAGAGAAAGGGCATCTCAGCTCAGCAGGAAACCCTGCCATGGAGATACAATTCCCTGATGTTCTCTTTATGAGGAAGGATCCTTATCCACCACTTCCTGCACAACACCTAGTATTTGGGTGGTTAAAAAGCAGTGAGATGAAGCCATCACGTTTCCCTGCATTCCTGCTCAGCCAACCATCCAGCTGGTGAAGAAGAACATTGCTTATAAGGATGACATCTTGTCTGGAAGAGGATAGGACAGGCCTTTTCCAATTCATATGAAGCAGGATAGACTCCCATCCCAAAATTCGGCTGCAGCCCTGCAGCGCAATGTCTGCCATCATCCCTAGGGACCATCCCAGTGGTGTAGAGAAGCTGGCTCTATTACCAACTCCCCCAGTGCTGCCTGTACAACCTCATCTCACTTTCAGCCCCTTTTTACATCTTTTCATCTGTTTAGGTGGCAAGTTCTCTTCCACTCCCTCTTACTCATATCACTGCACCGGAAAAAGCCTGCTCTTTCCTGAAATCTCTCAGTGTTACTGACGCACAAACCCATTCTCTGCATATACTTTCATTTTGAGCTACCAAAAAACAGCATTCATTTAAATAAAACACAATTTTTATTCAGTGTATAAGTTACTGAATAAATACAGATAAACAGTTATCTTTTTTTTATACTCTGGGCGCATACAAAGCCATAAATACAATCATAAATAGAAAATATAAATAGAAATATAAACATTCATTAGTTCTTTGCTGTTTAAACACTCAGTACAAGTGGACTTAATTCTCTCCCAAAACGTTCTGAATTAAGGCAGCCACTGCTTCCCATGGAGCAGCAGTGACACAAACCCAGAGTGCAATGAAAATCTGAAAATCAGGCCAGATTTACACTAATAATATGCTAGTGAGCAGGGATGGCCAGAGAAGGAAAAGGAGCTAAGAGATGAGGAAGGGAGAGAGAAGGTGCAGGGGAAGGAATTTTGTAGCAGTGCTGGTTGGTAGGTATACATTAGGGCAATTTACTGGCAAGGACAACATTTCCACCATCTCTCTCCCTCCATCACAAGTTACCAGTGCTTCCTTCTCTAAAATCCATGACGACAGCAAGAATCATTACTTTCAGAATGCAATTTGCTCAGATTTGGAAAGGAGATGTCACGTTGAATGCTTGGGATGCAAAGTGGGCAACTGTGGGATTTCTCCAGAGGGATATTCGTAGGATATACTTCTTCGTCCCAGTGTTGCCTCTCCTACTAATTCTTCTTAGGACTGGTGATGGACGACTGGAGCAACACATGTGCAGCCCACAGTGATGATCTTCTTCTCCAGCCGGTAGGTGGATTGGCAGCCCTGCTGCTCCCTCCGGAGGACAAGGATCTCCTGTTGGATGGGGACGGAGTTGAGGCTGTGGTCCTCCTGCCCCAGTGGGTTCACACAGCTGGAGAGGCGGCACTTGGCATCAGCAATCACCTGAGGGAAGCGGTTGGGATCCTCATCAAGCCTAGGGATAGGGACGCAGAAGTGTTTTATGCACTTGCACAACATGGTTTGGCAGGATCTTCTTGCTTATCTCCATGAAAGCACCATATTATTTACCTGTGCACCCTCGATATGAGACAAAACCAAGGAATCCCCCTGCCCTCAGATTGGATATTAAGAAAAAATTCTTCATTGAAAGGATTGTCAAGCACTGGAAGAAGCTACCCAGGGAAGTGGTGGAGTCACAGTCCCCAGAGGTATTTAAAGGACATGTAGATGTGGTGTTTAAGGATATGGATTAGCAGTGGACTTGGCAGTGCTGAGTTAAGATTGGACTTGGTGACCTTAAAAGCCATTTCCAACCCAAACAATTCTATGATTGACAAAAATTGACAAAATTATTAGAAACCACTCCAATCTGCACTACATACAGTTTCTCTTGGAGAAATCTCACCCAAGCATAAAAATGTAAGTGCATATCAAGAAGCATTTGCAACATTCACAGGACTCCAGGCATATGTTGAAAACCAGCCACAATTCACCACATAGAAACATCTGTGAAGCACACCTCCTGCAATTTAGATAACAACTCACCTGTAATCCCAAGGAGAGAGAGATCGGTTCCTGACATCATGGACCACCCTCAAAGCATGATCTGAATTGCTGATACGAATATCAACTTTCACCGTGGTAGGAAACTTGAGATTCTTTTGGTTCAGGCAATCTTCACTAAGCCTCACAGAGCCACTGTTCTTGCTGGGTCGGGAATGAGCTACCCTCCCATGGGGTGTGCTCCCTACGGTGAGTGATAGAACCAGCACCAAAACCAGTGATCTGATCTGGGAGAGAAAGGTATTGTTAGCTCTGTCCAGCCAAGAAAGAAAGAGCACAAACAGCAACGTCTTTACTAAACTGAACCATCAGTACACCGTCGTATATTTGGGTGAGACAGGCCAGCACAAGGAAATAGCAAATGATGTTAATAATACTCATCACAAGAGATGCTAAACTCTGATTCAAATTCTGGTTCATAGTTGGATCTGCACCAAGAAGAGCTTCTGTCCAACAAGTTATGAAAGGTCCACCTCTGTGGTCAAAGAGCAATGATCTTATGATCTACAAGGTGGAGTAACGACTCAGCTGACCTAAGCTTACAAACCTAGTAAGCCATATGCTTTCTCAGAAGAGGAAAGGCTGATCACCTAGCAAAAGCTCTTAAGAAAATCACAGCAGTTGGCAGTGCTGCAAATGTTACCCAGATTGAAATGTAAGTAGACAGACATTCACTTTACAGTGAAATTTCAGCAATTTTGATAGCATATTGTCTGAGAAAAGGACTGTCTCTCCCAATCCCACATCAGCAGTGCTGCCCTTACAGATAATTATGGATGGTCCATTGTCTTCTTTGCCACTCAAGCACATCCCATTCATCTCCCACTAAGACCAAAAGTGTTGTTTGTAGGCAGCATCCTGGAATCTGCATTCTGCTTTTTCTCTTGCAGCAAATGCATCTTAGCAGTTACAGCAAATGCAAGTACTCACCACTGCAGCATAGCTGGCAAAAGCCATGACACCGTTCCTGCTGTTTAGGTGTATGCACGCAGTGACCTAGCACAAGAGTTCTTCTTCTCCAAGACCTCTTCCACTCTCGTGTGTTTCAAAGCCAGCTGTGGTCTCCTTTTTATAGTGAAGCTCAACCACTACCACCCTTTCCATTGCAGCATATAGCTGGCTTACCTGACCCGAGTTTAGGAGCTGATATTTCATTTTCTACCCCACTTCCTTCCGTCTAGTTCCAGAAAGGGAGGGCGGATACTGTGTCATCAGAATCCCAAATCAGCCAACACAGTTTATAGAGGCAGAAAAAGAGATAATGGAAGAAAAGGAGGGAAAAAAAAGTTCAGGCAGCCTTTTTTTTTCCCCCTTCTCACCCCGTCTTTCAAATATTAATGTTCTCTCACCACAAACACATTGGTAGATGCATTTTTACGTGCCCTACACAAACCAAACAGCAGAGATCAGCAAGCTGCAAACAAGGGTTTCAAAATGAGGACAGGACATGGAACTTCATGGTTTAACCTCCCTTTGCTTCAATTGCACAATCCACACATACCTCAGCTCGAGGATCCCTGTGTCCTTCTATGACCTGCCAAGTGAAGAATAGATGCCCAGGGGAATTCTTCCCAGGGTACCTCAGGGAACCGGGAGCCTTCCTGACTCACTGCTGAAATCCCATGGAGTCACATTCTAGAGAGCTCTTTGAAAAACTCACACACACCCTACAACGGTCTTCAGGGCTCTAACTGGCCTCGCTGGCCTTGACCAGTGTCACCATTGATTTCCCTGAACAGCCCATTACAAGAAGCGCCTTATCAGTTCAGTTTTGGGCCCCCAGTTCCTGCCTGAGCTATGCTGTAAGAGTGCTGGTTTCCTGCCCCTTCTCTGGCCTTATCTACTGGGTGGACCCTGGAGTAGCATTTCTCCTGGATGCACTCCTCAGACATACATGGTACATACATGGATCTCCCATGATCATACTGTACTGCAATTTGCTTACATCTTCTCTGAATGCCGGGGGGGGGGTGGAGAGAATGTAAAGTATTTTTAAACAGCTTTTTTCTTATTCTCACAGTGGCTGTAGATGGTGATGATGGTGATGATGGCACAGTAATGTGTTATGTCTCTCCAGTAGCTGAACTAGACCTCCCAGTATCGCCAGTAGTGAATTTGCAGACCCTCTGGTCTCTCCAGCATCCTATCCAGACTTATGGCTGCTCCAATACCTGGAACTAGGCCAGCTTGATGTCTTTCCATGCAGATATACAAAGGCAAACAATATGTACATACTGGACCCCCAGCTGCTGGCCCTTAGACCTTGCAGCACTTGCATTTAGGATAGAGAGTGGAATTATACTTTAAAAAAAAAAGAGAGGAAAAGGATTTAATGAGAAGACAGCACACGCTGGCGTGATCAGGTACTGAACTCAGCCAGACGAGCATACTGACCACAACCCCACTTACATATAATCAGCCCATATCATCCCTCCTCTCATTTTCCAGTTTGCTCCTCACTGATCCACTCTGATCCTTTCCTTTCCCTAACTTTGCCCCTTCCCTTAAACATCCCATAGTAAGTCTTGCACAGTCCCAAAATGCTCTTCCCAGTGCACCACCACAAGTCCCATAGCCCTGTAGCCATCAAGGTGGTCTGGGGGAAGCTTCCCCCTTTGACTTGTCTAGGGTTGACAATCTTCCTTGGACAGCCCCAAAAGAGCTGGGTCAGGGGCTCCATTGGCACTGGGTTATTTTGATTCCTCCACCTGGTACTGCTCCTGTACTCCTTTGTGTTCACAGAAAATTATGGTTTTTAATTGAACATGTTAATAATTCCCATTTTACCATTAGGGAGAGAGGCATGAAAATAAAAGGAAAAGGAGAAGCACATGTGCTGTTGCCCCGGAAGCACCAGAGCCCTTCTTTGGAAGTAAAAGCTATTGTTATTGCAGAAAAAGACCATGTAGCCGGTTTGTCATAGAATCACAGAATGGTTTGGGTTGGAAAGGACCTTAAGACCATCTAGTTCCAACCCCCCTGCCATGGGCAGGGACACCTCACAATAGACCATGTCACCTAAGATTCATTCACAACTTCTCTGGGCAATCTGTTCCAGTACCTCATGACCCTCACAGTAAAGAACCTCTTCCTTACATCTACTCTGAACTTCCCCTGTTTCAGTTTAAAAGCATCACCCCTCGTCCTATCACTACAGTCCCTGGTGAAGAGTCCTTGTCCAGCACCTTTGTAGGCTCCCTTCAGATATTGATCAGCTTCTCTGTGGAGAAAAGCCCCATGAGAAGCCTCGCCCAAAGCCATGTAGCCAAGCTAGAAAAGGAAAACTGAAAAGTAGGACTCTTCACACAAACTCACTTTCAGTCCTCCAGAAAATCAGGAGCCTCCTACAAATTCATGGCATTTTCAAATGAGAAGGGACTAACCCAGTCCCTGCTTTATCACCTTTCTTGAATAGTATCTGCAGAAATCTGCACTGACTGATGCTGTATGTCACTGCAGGGTGTTGTCATGACATTGTGGTCTGATTCAACTGATGGTTCAGAGACCAGCAACTCATGTCACGTAAACTTTTCATGCTTCAGGTTACCAAGTTCACCTGAGGTAACATCAATTTTGTGACACGTGTTCCTATTCTGGCAAAAGCATCTACTAAGACACAGGGAGTGGAAGACTGCAAGAGAGTAGAATTACCAGAAACCCACTTCCGTACCCCAGAAACTGCCCCTTTTTTTTTCCCCTGAGCAATCACAGTGAAAGGAAAAGGGCATTGCCATGAAAATGGGTTGGATTTTGCAGGTACAGTGTTAAGCGGAAACTGTTACATGCGATGAAGCAATGACGTTACCACGCCAAATAGTGGGTTATTAGCCCTGACCACCACTTTCCACTCACATCTTCTATCTTCAGTGGTTTATAACTTCATCGAGGATTCCCTCTTTGACCTGAAGTTTCCTATGACTTAATATGAGTTGAATTTCACTGAAAATGTGATTTAAAAGAGGTCACCTGCACCACCTCCAAGGAAGCATAGAACTACGACTCCTGAGCAGACAGAAACCAAAAGTACTCAAATGTCTTTGAACATAGATGTATGAACACCAGGCACAGAGCTGTGACCTGCATTTCACTGACCCCGCTACTGGGCAAAGCAAGCTCTGTTTCTCAGCTGCATCTGTGCAAATAAATATTCATAGCTGGTACTCATGTTTCAATGACACGATCATTTTCTGCTCTGGAAGCAGGTGCCCTGCCATGCAGGAAGGACTAGGGAGAATAGATATGGCTGGAATCCTAACAAATTAATAGGATATATCTGGAAGTAATGCTTCTGCAGCACCCCTCTGCCCCACCACCACCCCATCACATGGACAGAAACCATGGATGTCTACATCGCAGAAAACTGCTATGAGAATAGGCAGCATGTTATTGGTAGGTGTCTCAGCCAGCTTAATTGAAGAACAGCAGAGGACCTTCTGTAGCCTGCACCAGCAAAGGAGATAATGGAGGTGAAATCGCAACCTCTCAGATCTCCAGATGCTGGAGCCAAATAAACATTTCAGAGCCGAGCTAAAGCACAAGGCAGGACTCCAATCTCCAGCAGCTTAGTCCTGTCAACCCTAGCTATACCCCTTCATGATGTATGATACCGTAAAATCACCTACCTTCTGATTTAGAGAGCTGACTGTACATATCCGTGCTTACTCCTTTGAGGTTTGCTGATGGCACCTTATCAAATCAAGACTCAAGACCAAGCTGTTGATCACAGTTGAGAGATGTGAACTGGAAACACTAAATTTTCAGAGTAAACATGGCTACAATGGGCAAAACCTCACTTTTAGCTGCCACCTTGGCTCAGCTTCACACTTTGGCCAGAGCTGCGGGTTGAGTGGGAAGCAGGGATTAGGTGATGCTGATGGTCCTGGCATGGGGATTTCACCCCTAGCCCCTGCACTCTGGGTGCTCACCCACCCTTGCAGCAGGTAGCTAAATAGGACATTTAATTTCTAGCATCAATAGGCCCATAGAGAGTAGGGGGAATAAAGGAGTTAGGAAATATAATATGAAGGTGCAGTGTGTTAAAGAGAGCACCAGGGAAACACCTCTGCTATCCATCTCTTCCATTCACATCTCTGTGCACGGCCAAGTCCTGGTGGCACAACAGATGAGCTGGGCAATGGGTGATGCAAGAGGGCAGGCTCTCTGTATTGGGTCACACAACCCAAACAAGGGTTGGGGCCAGAACTGGGGCTCATGTTCCCACTTCCATGCAGCAGGCGTGAAACCAGCTAAACTACTAGGGACACATGATTTGAGAGGAGGCAACAGGCAACATAGAATCATAGAATAGAATCACAGAATTGTTAGGGTTGGAAAGGACCTCAAGATCATCTAGTTCCAACCCCCCTGTCATGGGCAGGGACACCTCACACTAAACCATGCCGCCCAAGGCTCTGTCCAACTTGGCCTTGAACACTGCCAGCAATGGACCATTCACAGCTTCCCTGGGAAGCCCATTCCAGTGCCTCACCACCCTTACAGTAAAGGACTCCTTCCTCAGATACAATCTAAACTTCCCCTATTTAAGTTTGAACTGTTACCGCTTGTCCTCTCACTACAGTCCCTCATGAAGAGTCCCTCCCCAGCACCCCTATAGCCCCTCTTCAGATACTGGAAGGCTGCTATGAGGTCTCCATGCAGGCTTCTCTCCTCCACGCTAAATACATAAGAACAAACACTTAGCTTGCGAATACTGGATTCCCCAAATCATTTTTATTACCTGTGATTTTTAATCTCAGAAGGAGCATGACATCCCTCAAGAAAGGTTGCACACTCACTATTTCCCAGTGGCAGCTGAAGCTTATCATAGAATGGTTCCAACCCCCCTCCCACGGCAGGGGCACAGTCCACTTGACCAGGTTGTCCTGACTTCTTAGATAAATCCTGCAAAACAGATGACAGCATAAAAAATGACTGTTTACAAGGGCCTGCAGGGACAGGACAAGGGGGAATGGTTTTAAACTGACAGAGGGGAGATTGAGATGAGCTCTTAGGCAGACGTTCTTCCTATGAGGGTGGTGAGGCCCTGGCACAGGTAGCACAGAGAAGCTGTGGCTGCCCCATCCCTGGCAGGGTTCAAGGCCAGGTTGGATGGGGCTTGGAGCAACCGGGTCTAGTGGAAGGTGTCCCTGCCTGTGGCAGGGGCTGGAATTGAATGAGCTTTAAGATCCCTTTCAACACAAACCGGTTTGTGACTCTATGTGCTGAGGTGGCCACCGGGCCGCGGGAAACGTACAGAGCTACCATTCTACGCCATGGGACGGTAAAACAAACCAGATTTACCTGCCCTAGAGCTCCTCCTGGTGTCTTATCATGGGAAATACAACATTAGACGCGCCCCAGCTGCAAGGACTGGAAAAACGAGATGGAATGGCTCCAAAAAATATCAAATGCATTCACCACTCCCTGCTGTGACCTGAGGGAGAAACAGCCTCCGAAAGACAGAGGAAGTGGGGAGAGAGGAACGAGATTAGTGTCCTCACTCCTATAGCAAGGCAATGTCAGAGATGCAGCTATTACCAGAGAACTTTTTACAAGCGCCCAGGCACCTTAGTTGATTAGAAAAAACTACCTACACCTTGGAAAAGGCACCTGGGTACATTTGGCACATTGCTCCTGCCCAAGAGCTCTGCAGCATGGAGCTATCACACTGATGGCCATGCAGGAGCAGAGCCTGCTGGCTCAGCTTCCTGCCCATTCCCACAAAGCTCAGACCAGAGCTGCATAATAAAACCACTGACCCAGAACAACTCTGACCTTCTGTGCGCTTAACTCACCTTCACCAGTCTTGGCAGTTTTATGAGCCACACACTGGCCGTAGGTCTGAGGTCACTGTATTAGTTCAATGAGCGCTTTAGTAGGACTGCATATATGTAAAATCCCCACCAACCCTGAAAATGTGATGTCACAGCTGTGTTGGATGAGGAGAGGTCAGAGATCAGGCTTTTGTAATTCAGAGAAGAAAAATGAAGATTCCCCCATGCCCTCTGCAATAAGATGCTACCAAGTCTTCCTTAGGCACCAGAACATGTAGCTGCAGTGGGAGAGGCAGGAGCTGCCCATGTTTATTATCCTTCCACTCCAAGGGCACTTCTGCAAGTCCCTGCTCACCTAGTCAAAGGCACCGTGGTGGATGTGCCAACACAGTCCCTGAGCCCAAAGTTGCAGGCAGCTGGCTGAAGGCTTTCCACAGCAGCCCAGGTCCTCCTAAAGACTATAGTTGTATCCCTAGAAGTGGGAACAGTTTAAATCAAAGTAAGCCAGCAAGTCATGGGACAAACACTAGACACTTTTATGATTCAAATCAGTTATTTAAGTCATCCAGAAATAAGAGCACATGAACTGTGCAGATGCCCAGAGATGGGCAGTGACAACAGCAAACAGCCTCTGCAGTTTGGGGATCTCCTCCAGAGTTTGACCTCAAACTCACCAGGATAGGAAAATAAAATCACTAAAAAAGGCAATTGAAAGATAACCCCAGGTCTTCAGCAGCTCTGGCACCGCAAGCAGCCATTGATCTGTGTGTTCAGCTTTTCCTAAAAACCATCCCAGCCATGGGAACCTGTTGGTTTCTAGAAACAGCCTTTACCCAAGCAGCGGTCACCTCTGTGTTCCCAGAGAGCAAGACAGTTCAGCAAATCCCCCAAGGGCAAGGGAAAGCTTTTTCTGTCTCAGTAGCTTGTGGTTACCTTCCACAGGATGAAGATTTGCAGCAGCTCAGCCATAAGGACACATAGAGGATGCAGGACCCAGGTCCCATAGCTTTGGCCCTTTTTACTATAGAAGGTTTCCATTGGTGGTGTTCCCGTTATATTTATAGGGGCTGTCATGGGTTCAGCAGCAGCAGCCATTTTTCTCCTTGGTAGCTGGTGCAGTGCTGTGGTTTTGATTTTGGGCCTGGGAACAGCACTGATAACAGCAGTGTTTTCAGTTACTGCTTGGTAACGTTTTGGTCTGACCAAGGACTTTCTGAGTCTCATGCTCTGCCAGGGAGGAGGGGAGCCGGGAGGAAGCAGAGACAGGACACCTGACCCAAACTGACCAAAGAGGTTATTCCATACCACAGCACGTCATGTTCAGGATGTGAAAACGGAGAGCAGAGACCCAGAAGGGTGTGGTGGTGCACTGGGGGGTTCACTGCTGGGGGGTGCACTGGCTGGGTCAGGCTTGGTGAGCAGTTGTATTCTCTTTCCTTGTATTTCTCTTGTATTATTACTGGTGGTAGCAGCAGTGATTTGTGTTATGCCTTAGTTACTAAACTGTTCTTATCTCAACCTGTGGGAGTTGCATTCTTTCAATTCTCCTCCCCATCCCCCCGGGACTGGGGGAAGAAAGAGAGTAGAGTGAGAGAGTGACTGCGTGAGTAAGAAAACTTTGTGGGTGAGGGGCTTAAACCATGACAGGGGCACAATCCCAGAATGAAGGCTGGAGGCCAAACCCATTTGTACCAGGGATACGGCCCATGGGCAGCTCTAAGCAATCCAGGTCCTTCCCACCCACTTGGAGCCAAAACTCCCAGCAGCGCTCTGAAACAGCAGGTCAGATTATACTTGACCCCTCCAGTGCCAGAAATCACCCTCCACAAAATGGGTAGGAAGCGCAGGGGAAGAGGCTGGCCACAGCCAACAGGACAGGCATCAGGCATCTGTTTGTGAGGCAAGCAGATCTGGGCTATACAACTGGGGATAAAAAGAGGAAAAAAGGGGAAAAATAAAAGCTTCACTACTAATGGCGGAGCTCTCATACTGCTTCTTACCACCACTGCTATTGAATGCTGGATTCCTAAATCCACATTTTTTTATTCAAAGGCTGGAACTATTACCACCAAAGACAAACACAATACATTAAAAACACTGATACTTTGCACCTAAGCTTTTCCTCTTGGCTCCTTGCAGAAACAAACCTCTTCCCAAATAAGCCAGTTTGAAGACAGCAACAATAAGAGCTTCCCAGAGCTCCTGGCTTCTTTTGGTGCCAGTCATGATGGAGGACTGTAAAGTGCACAGACTTGAGCTCCCCAAAGTTCAGCTTAGCCAGAGGAAGCATTCAGGAGAGAGTTAAAGGCAAGCACAGAGTCTCCAGACTGACAGTCCATAGGAATTTGGGCTCTTTCACCCAGATGCTCAGATTAAGAAGATAATGTCATCAGACACCATGATCTGGTTGTCATCTTGCATGTGGGCCAGCGCCACCTTCACCTCATCCTGCGAGAAGGGCTCAGGGTTGTCATGGTTGATGGACTCCATCATGCTCTTCAGACCTACAGACTGGGCATGGGAAGCCTTGAAAACCTCCAGAAGACGAGCCTTGAACGCCTTCAACCTGGTCAGGGAAGGTGAAGAGTAATAACTCTTGAAGATGCACTCACACAAGTCCTTTCCCTTCATTCCCTCAGGGATGCCTCAGCCCTTCCCCATTCCAGAAGCAACACTCAAGCAGGAAAGCCAAGAACAGAGCCAGGAGCACCCAGAACATATGCATCCCCATCACTGGGCAACAGCTTGAACCCACCAGGGGGGGTGGAACATGCAGAGATAGGTACCTCCTCCAGCCCCTACTCACCTCGGCTCAGCCAGCTCCGGCTTCTTGGCTTCTCCAGCAGCTGAAGCTTCGGGTGTCTTTGGAGTGTGTGCCTGAACTGGAGCAGAAGGAAGAGTTAACCTTTGACCAAGGAGTAAAAGCACCCAGAGAGCAAAAGCACTTGGCCTTGGGATGAGGTGGGCAATGCTGAACTCCCTCCCAACATTGTTACTTCTGCAGCAGTTTGGAAGTCAACATCAAATTAATCAGCAATACCAACTCTCCTGTCCCACATAGCCATGGATGGTTTAACACAAAAACTCATCTTCATCTGTGAGGCTGGATGGTGCCGCACCATGAATCATGAATGACCTCCAGGGTGTGCAGACCAGCAGGGTTGAAGGCAGCAGCACTCTCAAGACCTGCATGCCACCTTAGAAACCCTAAGGACTCACCTACTGGCATCTCCTCCTCGGCGTCACTGAAATCGTATGGGTCATAGGAGTCCCCCTCGTCCCCTGTGCGTGCCTTCTTTCTCCTGGGTAGGGGAAGAAGATGTCTCCCCTGCACTGGTACTGGGGATCACCCCAACCCAGTGCAGGACCTGGAACTTGGCCTTGCTGAACTTCATGAGGTTTGCACAGGTATTAAACAGTACTGGTCCCAGCACTAACCCCTGAGGGACACCACTCATTCCTGACGTCCACTGACTGCAACCCGTCGGACATGGCCATCCAGCCAGCTCCTTATCAATAAGGATGTCCCTCTGTTACAAACTGGAGGTGATCCACTAGACAGTGGAGTATTTCCACGAGGTCAGCACTGCCTGCTGGAACATCAGAAGAGGCTGGTGCTCCTTGCATGACACCCCTTCCCTTGCTCTGGCTCCTACCTCCTCGTCCTGCGCTCCTCCTTGGGCTGTGACTCCTCATCCTCCTCGGTCCCCGAGTCATCCTCTGCCTGCTTTTTGCGCTTCTTCTCCTTCTCCAGCACCTATGTGGCACAGACAGGATGGACTCAGCCCTCTTTTCCACTTAAGCTGCTTGTAGGGGACCAACCCCCAAGATCACACTATGGTGGCCTCATCCCAGACTATCACCAGGAAAGGACCTCACCAGCAGCCCACCAAACCCAGCCGTTAGGATGACAATTTCAGGGTCCCGAAGAGCCAAAGGACACCTTCCTCCCACCTTTTTGAAGTAGGCAAACTGCACCAGCTCCAAAGCTGCCTCAGCATCCTGCAGATCAACAGTCTTGTTCATCCTAGCCTTGGCATGGGCCGTGGAGAGGCGGATAAGGGTCTCCAGGGTACGAGCCGTGACAGGGGAGGTCTGGGAAGAGACAGAGAGATGTCTCTGCAGGGCTGACCCCACCTCAGCATCTCACTTTACTGAAATGCATCATGTCCAGGGTGGAAAACACCCGTAACGAGAGAAGGCAGCCTGTGCCTTGGTTTCCCTCCTCCTGCTCTGAGCAAGAGCTGCTCTCAGGGCTCACCATGGCGATGTCTGAGTTCATCTGGTCCTGGCTGCGCAGGCGGGAGTACTCCTCTGCTATATAGCTTGCTGACTCCTCGGTCAAGACAGGCTTAATCATCTTTGCTACATGGATGTACTTCCTCATGAACTCCATGCTGACAATCTTCTCCCTGCAGGGAATGACCTCCACAGTGAGGATAGGCAAAGGGTGTTTGCACAAGTGGGCTTCCCACTGTTTACCATTCACAGGCATCTATGTGTGTGGGGAATTAGCTCCAGGAGATGTTCCCGACCTGCCTGGCATGAGATTAAGCCCAGTGCAGGGCTCCATTGTTATCCTGCCCGTGTACCTCCCCCATGGGCCATCTGGAGCATCTCTGGCACGAACTACAAGCCACTGCTTGGATACCCAAGCCAAACGCATCAATTCACAGTGCTGGAAGCCACCAAAGCACTTTAGGGGATGTGGAATGAAGGACTCACTTGCGGCGGTGGGGCCCGTGCAGGAGGTCATTGTGTTTCTCATACACTTGGAGCTCCTGTTCCTCCTCCTGTGCAAAGTCAGGGTCCTCTGTAGTCAGGATCTCCACAGCACTGCCTAGGGGCATGGCTGGAGAGGGGAAAGTCACAGGGAATGGGCTTTTATCCTCTGAAGCAGCTTCCAAGAGCCACCAAAAGCAGTGCTCAAAAAACCAGCGATGCTGAATCTTAAGAGCTGCCACCAAGGGGTGACACCAAGGTGTCCTTCCAGGAAGGAAGGACAGGATTGAGCAGTAAGGAGATTGCAGCTACACGCAACTCACCATCCCCATCCTGCTCATTGGGTTTGCGGTAGCGGTGCATCCGCAGGACATGGTCCGAGATCTCCCTGTCCTGCTCGGAGTCCATCTGGTCCAGCACAATGAAGAGTAGGTCAAAGCGGGAGAGCAAGGAGTCCTGCAGGCCGATGTTCTCCATAGGTGTCTTGTATTGGTCATACTGCAATAGGACAGTACGAGCTGTTACAGGAGACCTTCATGGATCAGTCTTGACTGTCGGCAAGGCTGGGAGGAGCTCCTCAGGCCAGGCCTTAAAGGATGGATGTCCAGGCAGTTGGACACCACACTAAACCCAGCCTGCTGCAGCAGTAAGACCTCTTTTCCCCATCCTTGAAGGAAAACATGTATTTCTTGTGATCCCAGATCAGACACCAAGACTAGGGCTCATCACCAGGATGAGGGTCCACTTGGCTGCCCTGAGACACACAAGTGGAATTGTGATGGGGTAACAAACCTCTTAAGCCACTCTCTCCTCTAGGAGAGCCATGAGCAGCAAGAGACCAAACCAACCACATCTTCACTGCCCCCATGGATCCCAGTCCCACTTGTTTTGGCTGAAACTTTTGGCTTCTACCAACTGTCTTCTCCACCAAGATGGCTCCCAGCATCTTTCCCCATGAAGGGGACCAGCAAACACCAGCACTCACCCGGCCATAGACAGGGTTGGCTGCCGCCAGGACACTGCAGCGGGAGTTGAGGCGGGCATGGATGCCAGCCTTGGAGATGGTGACGCGGCCCTGCTCCATCACCTCATGGATGGCAGTGCGGTCAATATCGGACATCTTGTCGAACTCATCAATGCAAACCACCCCCCGGTCAGCCAGCACCATAGCCCCTGCTTCCAGGCGCCGTTCACCTGCGATGGAGGAGGAGAAAGAGAGGGTCACCACCATTCAGCAGCCCCACACATCTCCTGCCCTGCTCTCCCCTCCACCACAGCATTGACTCTGTGACCAGGCTAAGCCTCAAAGAGCAGCAGCACCCTCCAGGGCTGCCTGTCTCCTACCCAATTTGACAACAGGAGGAGGACACTCAGGATGAGGAGTAAGCCCATGAGGCAGACAAGAAGATCCAGGCTGTTGCTAGCCCTCACATGGTGTGCAGCAAGCAGGGGTAGAGAACACCACCAGTTAACAGTGGTAGAGAAGATGCCCCCAAATACCATGATCATTGCCATAAAGTTTCTGAATGGGGCAAGACCAGCCAGCATCGCTACAGAACAGCAGCTATAAATCTCAGAGTCCTTCTCAGGTGTTAACAATCATCCCTCTGACTGCTCCCACCAGGAACCAGCCCATTCCTCACCAGTTTCTTGGTCTGTGGTGACAGCAGCAGTCAAGCCAACGCCAGAGGAGCCTCTGCCAGTGGTGGGGATGGCGCGGGGCGCGGTGCAGAGCACATACCGCAGTAGCTGAGACTTGGCAACAGAAGGGTCTCCTGAAATGGAGAAGTTCATGTTTAACGACCACACATTGCCTGGATACAGTGCTCAATCTGGGGCTGGTGTGGAGGGAAGGGGGCAGAAGCCAGTTTGTTCAGTCTTCAGATAACAAGGTGATCAGATGATCTTTTTGCCTTCTCAATGACCCAGTGGGACGAAACAGAGAAGATGGTGGTAGAGTTGAAAGGTTCATGGTGATAGGACCAGGGACACTGGGGACAATTTGAAACACAGGAAATCTCAATTGGATGGTAGAAAAAAAAAAAAAATCTCCTTGATGGTGGTCAAACACTGGGCTCGGGGCCCACAAAACACAGAGGATCCCATCCCTGGTCATGTTCAAAATCAGCTGGACAAGTACCAAAGCATTCTGACCTACCAGTGATGCCAGCTCTGCCCTGTAGATGTGAAACCTCCAGAGGCTCCATCTAACCTCAATTACTCTATGAAACTCCACCACACCACCATCTGAGGGTGCCTCTGCCTCGCCCTTCCAGACCTATCAGCAAGATGTTGATGTCTCCTCGGATGCGGCTCCCGTTCTCCAGGACCTTCTCCACCCCTCCGAGCAGCATGCAGAGAAGGGCCTTCTTGATGTACTCGTGCCCATGGATGCTAGGAGCCAGCGATTTTGCCAGCTGGTTAAAGATATCCTAAAGGCAAAAAAGGCAAAGCATGGCCCATCACATGAACTGTAGCAAAAAAGAACAATGAGCAATACTCCGCAAGTTCATTTCAGCACAAAAAATGGTGCTTATTCCTATCTTGGAACCATGTGGATGAAAATTACTTAGAAAGGAGACCACTGGCCAGAATTTTGTTTCAATGGGGCTCTGAACCTCTAGAGCATCCTGACTGTCACAGTCACCCAAGCAAGCACTGGATGCAGCAACCCCTGTGAAAGCAAGGCTCTCTCCTCTCTAAGCTACAAAGCAAAGGTCTGAGCATAGGGCCAGGCTGGGGCAGACCTCCTTATCTCATTCCGGTTTGGGGTTTGAAGAGGAAATAGGGAGGTTTTTCTCCTACAGGGGAAATTCCCTGGCAATAAGGTGATGGGGCTAGGACACGCACAACATGGACAGATCTCCATCTCAACAGCTATGCACAACTGTGCTGCCGGCAGGCAGCAAGGATACTCCGCTAGCAGCACAGAAGCAACAACAAAACAACTCCAGAACCTGATCAAAGCCTAAGCAGAAACTGCAAAGAAAGCAAGCGGAAAATCCAGCAACATTACTAACAGGGTTGAAGAGTTACTTGCAACCCAGTAAGGCATCTCCTTAGCCACATGCCAAGCCTTAAAGCTTCTCCTAACTGAAACCTCATGCTCCAATACAAGCCTGCCTTCTAGATGTAAGGCTTAAATACCTTGGAGTGACTCTTGCTGAATCTCTTGATCTTGGCCACATCAGCAGCAGAGTAGAGAGGCCGGACATCTTTGTTCATCTGCTTCACGTGGCAGGCAATGAGGATAGTCCTGGAGAAGGGACACAGCCATGATCAGGTCTGCAAACCCCACAGAGCCTATGGGTCACAACAACAACACAGTAGAAATTTCCACAGGGTCATCATTTACTCTTAAGAAGTCCTGGGGTGGGGTGGAAAGCTTCAAGAGCTGTAGCTGCTTTTATCTGACAGCATCAGGCCATCAATGGAGCATCTTTAGGAGTATCCAACCCCCTCTGTGTACAGCTGGAGCTCACAGCTACATACTGATGCTAGGAAGCAAACCACTGCCAAGTGATTAAATCCAATGTCTGGCCCAGCTATGTGATGGCCACCCACCTGTGCTAGATCTCAGCTTCCAGGGCGTAATAACCCAACTGAAGTAACCAAGGTGTAGTAACCCAACTAAAAAGGGTGGCAGGGCTGAAGACAAGACAGATGAAGGCTCACCTGAAAGTCCCTGATGTGTAACCCCCTTTCTTTCCTGGCAGGCAGCGGTACGTCCCCACCACCTGGATGCGGTCTCCAGGCTTCACCTTGTCCACCAGGTCATCATCCAGAACAACATCCACTGAGCGTGGCAGCTGACCTGCTGGTGCCTTCTCAGGCATCTCCTGGATGGTGATGGTCTGATGATCCTTGTAGACCGAGAGGCCAAACTCTGTCTCCAGGGGGTTATTCTCTTCATCCTAGAGGAGGAATCCAAACAAAGAGACTAGCACCAGTTTTCAGGAACACATCCAACAATGGGGACAAAGCTCAGGTCAACCTTCCTCCATTCCCACACACATGGCAAATCCTCCACCCAAGGTGTATACACCCTCCAGGACAGTACAGGCATGCTCATACTGACCTGGGTCCCAAGAACCACAAATATGAGTGACAGCCCCCCAAGAAGCCACGCTACAGCAGAACCATGATCATAAGTAACACTGAACTAGTGGGTCTGGCAGCCTTGTGCCCCATGGAGACTTTCTTCATATGTTCCTATCAGCTCGCTGGGACTTTCACACATTTGGTGGTGTTGGCAGAAGGAGAAGGGATGCACAGGGATTTGAGTCCTGGGCTCAGACCTGACACATTCTCTCTCCCCAGAGGAACCTGCTGATGCTCCCCACAAGGCTACTTCACCTCACCTTTGTAGGGTAGACAGAGCTGGATGGGAAAGCATCCAGGGAGGTCATGTCCGTGTATCGGCGCTCAATAGTCTTCTTGGTAGCTGGGCAGTAATGGACACTCCGGACAATCTTTGGACGAACCAGAGAACCTGAGGTTCGGAGAATAAGGAGGTAGGGGCAGTGATAACCCAGCCCTCTGCCAGCAGACAGTCCCCAACACTAAACTGCCAATCACAGCCAGCCTCTGCTTAAGCCCAAACACCACCCCAACACTCAGGACCTCCTGCCAAGACCCTGTTCCCTTCACTCAGGTTGCCAGTGTGTACCTCAGCTTCTAGTGGTCTCCAGCCCCTCCACAGTGAACACCAGGACCCAAAACCCCCAAAGCCCCTGGGTCTCCCCCAGTCTCACATTTTGTCACGATGCCCTCCACGCAGACAATACAGCTAAGGAAACAGGCTGTCAGCGTCCGCGGAGACACAGTGCTTGGAGCCGAAGCTGCCCTCCAGCCCGATGTAGAAGTCCTCGAACTGCTTGGCATAAGTGGCATCGACAGAGGCGACAAAATCCTTTAGGGCACGCTGGAAAGCGATCAGCTCCCCAAAGGCATTGTTCAAGAGCCTGCAAGAGGAAGGCAATGATGCAGACTTATCAGCCCCTTCTGCTGTCCTCCTTAACGCTTACCCCATGCCTCCATGTGCTCCAAAAGTTTAAAGGAGCAAAAGGTGAAAAAAACCAAAGCCCATTATAGCTCCATGTCAGATCTGCTGCCACCAACAGAAACTGAACAAACCCAACCACATAGGAAAAATCTCACATGTTCCCAAGCAGATTGGCAAGCCTGCTTCAAAACATCCCCAAGCATCCTAACAAAGGAGATGATCGATATCATACAATCAACCCCAAGTTACTGCAAAAGATGATTGCCGAGTCATCGGTTTGTAAGCTTGGAAGGGAAAGGGGAAAAGAGCAGGTCCACCTTTTACATGAGACCTGGCGCACAGAGCAGGGTTTTGCCCTTCCTTGACACAAAAGACCTGCAAAACCAGGGCTCGATCTCTGAAAGTGTGCCTAGGGCAGGGTGCTGAAGGAAGCCCCGTGCCCCACACCAACCGGTTGGCCCTCTTCTCGTTCTTCCGCCGCAGGTCGTTGATGCTGACGAGGAGGCGGTACCGATTGTCGCTGATCATTTCCCGGACTTTGCTAGAGTAAATCCCTTGGTCTCCCTGCAAGAGGGGTGAGGGGGAAAACACCCAAAAACCAACTCACTTTGCATCATCGCCTGTCAGAGATACCCCCCAGAAGCCGATTCCTGCGGGGCGCGATTCTGTTTAGCCCCACGGAAGAATTCGGGGGGGGAGGGCGGGGGTAGGGAAGGAGCATAGGGACCATTGGGACCAACTGCTCCCTAACCCCGGGGAATGAGGGGAACTCCCAGCGCAGCCCCGCTCCCGGGCTCACCTCATCGTCCAGGAAATCGAGGTAGTCGCGCTGCGCTTCCCGCAGCTCTGCGTCCTCCAGCCCGCCCGCCGCCGCCATGCTGCCGACCGCTCCGAGAAACCGGGGGTGCCGCGGGGATCCGGCCGCTGCTGTGAGGGGGGAGATCGAGAGGAGCCGGGGGAAGCCGGACCGGCCCCAGTAGCGCCCGCGATCCCGCTAGCGTGACCCGACTCTCCCAGGCAGCCGCCACACTCCCGGCTGGCGCCAAACACAAGAGCCTTTCCCGCCACCGACCTGGAGTTCCGCCTCCCTCCCGCCCCGCAGAGCTCTTCATTGGCCATCGCAACCCAGCGCCAGCCAATGGGGCAGCGATAGAGTTCGCGGGAGTGACGCGCCAGAGCTCCAGCCTATCAGTGAGCGGAGGGGCGGAGTGAAAGGGAGATAGGGAGGGGTGGATCCGAACTTCCGTGCGCTGGCTCCGGCGGGGATAGATAAGGATCGGGGTCGGGATGGGAGGCGGAGCTATGGGCCCTGAGGGGCCGGTCCGGTCGGAAGTCACCAGTAGGATAAAAATACCATTTCGTTAAGAAACAGCAACGAAAGTACAAAAATCCCCCCCTCCACCTTTTTAATTTTCCTATTATATTTTCTTACTTCCCACTCTAGGCGATTGTCAGGCAACGCGTGGACTACTGTGTTCAGGTTTGGTCCCTGCTGTACAAAAAAAGATGTGGCCAGGCCACATCTCCAGAGGGCCCAGAGGAGGGACACAAAAATGATCCAAGCACTGGGCAGCCATGTGAGGAAAGGCTGAGATAGCAGGGCTAGTTCAGCCTGGAGCAAAGAAGGCTCAGGGGAGATCTTAACCCCATGTTCCGGTATTTAAAGGGTGGCTACAGGCAAGATGGAGACTCCCTTTTTACATGGAGTTACATTGAAAAGAAGAGGGGTGATGGGCACAGGTTACTCCTGAGGAGATTCCAACTGGAAAATTTTTCAGAATGAGAACAATCAGCCACTGGAATAATCACCCCAGGGAATTGGTGGACTTCCCAACATTGGACACTGTTAAGATTTGGCTGGACAGGGTGCTGGGCCATCCAGTCAAGGTCATGCTTTGCCTTGAAAAGTTGGACCAGATGATCCTTGAGGTCCCTTCCAACCTAGGATTCTGTAATTCTGTGATTGATTCTGTATTGCATTTGGGCATTCTGTATTTCTCTTTTATGTGATCCAGTGCGAGTCCAGGAATTTGGGGCTAAAGATACAAAAGCAGCAGGTCCCATGGTGTTTGCAATAAAAAGGAGGATTTGGGATGTGTCTTCGGAGAAGTGTTGCAGGCCTAAATCGAAGGAAAGAAGAGACAGCAGTTGTGTCTGGGAAACAGCCGCTCCCCTTTAAAAAGGATTTTGGTATTCCTTAAAAATCTTTCTCTAAACCTTGCTTAAAAATAGAAGAAATAAACAGCTAGAGAAAACTTTTGTTATGTTGCCTTTGCTTGTCTGTTTGGAGATTGTTTAATCTCCCAGATTGCTCTGCTGGCACCAGAGACAGTCCCTGCAGCCTGAACAGGCTCTGCACTCTCAGCAGCACCCATTACACTTCAGAAGCCCCTCAAATCCACCCCTTCCCCTGATTTTTCTGGAGATTTCCCATTTTCATTGCAGCTGGCACGAATGGGGGCAGAACAAGGAGGAGTGAATGGAGAAAGGCTTTGGTGTGACCATGCCACACTCACTGGGGTTGTGGCAAGATATTTAAGTGAGCACACCAGCTGTGAGGGTATAAATCATAGAATCACGGAATGGTTTATGTTGGAAGGGACCTTAATGCTCATCCAGTTCCAACCCAGTGCCACAGGTAGGGACATCTTCCACTAGACCAGGTAGCTCCAAGCCCCGTCCAGTCTGGCCTTCAACACTGCCAGGGATGGGGCAGCCACAGCTGCTCTGGGCAACCTGTGCCAGGGCCTCACCACCCTCGCAGGGAACAACTTCTGCCTAAGATCTCATCTCAGTTTCCCCTCTGTCAGATTAAAGCCATTCCCCTGGTCCTGTCCCTGCAGGCCCTTATTAAAAGCCCCTCTCTTGCTTTTTTGTTTGCCTCTTTAGGTACTGGAAGGAGAAACTGGCTGGAGGAATCAGTCTTTGTGAGTTCCAAAAGGAACTATAATGAATCCTATATAAATTGTAAGAACCCAACATGAGACTTCACCTCTGAAACATTTATCCTCTCTCTGCAGTAGACAGACTATTAAGTCTAGCAATGAACACAATCTACATGCTTTATGGCATATAAAACAGATGGAAAGAAAAATGGGTTTTGAAAAAATAAAATATGGATGCAAAGTGATCTGTGAGTGCAGCTGGCAGTGCATGGAGTGGTACAAGGGTGGGATTCAGGCACACAGATCTCACCTATATTTAGGCGGCCAGAATGAATCCCAGCCCATAAGGACACTATAAATCGCTGCAGTGTTCCTCCTGACAAAGACAGCAAGCTCTGTGCGAGAAGAGCTGGCAGGGACCCATTGCTCCTGACTGCAAGGTAACAAGAGTTAGGGATAAAAATAGCCGCCTGTTGTTATTCATGTCAGCACCCTGTAGCAACTGCTGCTGTGCTGTGGCTCTTGTCTGAATAATTAATTGGAGCAGGTCAGGACAGGGAGGACAGAGCTACGGAGAGCTGGGCTTGTTCAGCCTGGAGAAGAGAAAGCTCCAGGGAGACCTTAGAGCAGCTTCCAGCACCTAAAGGGGCTACAAGAAAGCTGGAGAGGAGCTTTTGACAGGGGTCTGTAGGGACAGGACAAGGGGAATGGCTTTAACCTGACAGAGGGGAGATTGAGATGAGATCTTAGGCAGAAGTTGTTCCCTGTGAGGGTGCTGAGGCCCTGGCATAGGTTGCCGAGAGAAGCTGTGGTTACCCCATCCCTGGCAGTGTTCAGGGTCAGGTTGGATGGAGCTTGGAGCAACCTGGTCTAGTGGAAGGTGTCCCTGCCTGTGGCAGGGGATTGGAACTGGATGAGCTTTAAAGTCCCTTCCAACCCCAACTCTTCCATGATTCCTGTGAGAGAGATGGAGAACGCCAGGACAACAGTGACAAAGAGGATTCCTTCCCTACCTCTTGGGTATCCCTAGGAGGCTGCCCAAGATCTCCAGGCATTCACTTCCTGCCACATCCCAGTGGTTGGAAACTGCAGCACAGGCTCACAGAGTCATTTAGCACCTCCTGCGCACTGGAAAAACACCCATGTGAATTAAGCACCTAAATACACAGCGGGCTACCGAGCTCACAGAGAAATAGGAGGATCACGGGTGAACACAGGAGTAATTTCCAGGGGTGAATTGTGCTGCGGGGTGCTGGCCATAACACCCCGGCTCTTCTCAGGGTGCATTTTCTCCTCCATTCCTCACATGTCTGTGTGTCAGCATCTGTGTGTGTGCTTGGTATCTGAGATCCCTTCGTGGGTACCCTGTGATTCCTCCAAGGCTTTGTTTTGTTGTGGGCTTTTCCCTTTAGTTCAACTAAAAGTCACTCTTCAAACTTCTGAAGTTGCCATCTATCAGCTTTCCTCTGTGCTGAGAAACCTTATTTCACCAATGGAGGGCAGAGGAGAGGCTTGTGGCTCATTCACAGCTCCAAAAATGGGGGGAGAGTACCCCAAATTCCATGCAAGGTCACCTTATCATCCAGCACTGCATTGGAGTTGAGGTTTCCAATATATTTGTAATAAGACGGAAAGATAATAACATGGAATGAGATGTTTTGAATGAAAAAATAATCACTTTTTATAATTGACACAATGTGGAGAAGCAAGACTCAACTACAGGATGTTTTTATTAACGTCAGCTTTAAGTTTCCAAGGGATAAAAGAGTTTGTCCTTGCTGGTGTCTCCTGCAGCTGCAGTTGCAGGATCTGAACCCTAGCCAAGGAATACACTCTCACAAGAGGAGAGTTGTCCTGACTCTCACCACTTCAGGACCACATGTGGAAGACATAGAATTTAATGCTGAAGGAACCTCCTTTAATCCTTTAATCTGACCTTTTCCTTAACATAGGCTGGAGAATTTCACCTGATCGCATCTGCACCCTGCACGGGCATTTCTGACGTTGTTTTCTTCAAGTATTTGCTGTTCCCAGGCACTCTGGTAAATCTTTAAACTGATCTAGTTGTGGAGAATTAAAGCATAGAAAACAGCTATCAGTGCATATGAATGGAATTTCTTCACATAAATGCATGGGGAGCTGCTTTAATCTCACCAGGAGAGCACAGGGAAGTGGGTAAGAAGTTCATACTCTGACCTTCAACATGTTAGGATGGATCGTGGCCACTTCCTTTCTTCCCAGAACAGGAGCCCAGCACACATAGATCTGCTTTCCCTCCCAGATGCTGCTCACATGGTGATGGGAGCATGGATTCTTCCTATGGTCCTGCTTCTGATGCACAGCTTCCCCAAATCCGCTGGGTAATTCATTCTCTTCCCCTACTGCAGGAAAGAAAAACACAGCAATTAATTAAAAACACAACAAACCCACACGGGCCATGCTCCCAGGCATAATGAAGAATAAATTCCCCTGGCAAACAAAACCGGAGGAGTGGCTCAATCAACAAAGCTCTGGAGTGCACGGCTGGGAGCGTGGCTCTGTAATGGGGCAACCCAATGTTCCCAGGGAAGTCTGAAGGACCCAGATAGAGATTGCCTGAGGTCTGGTGATGCTATTTCAGTCTGCTCATCTGCTCTCGTGAGCTCTGGCTATTACTAAAAACAGTGACAGCTAGTTCCTTTTTCAGTTCTTTTTCCCCTCTTTTTCTCCACTCCCAAGCCTGGTAATGACCCATCTATATACAGAGCATCATTGCCACTACATCAGGATCTGTAGGATCTGCTTTCAGCCATGGGGCAGGATTCACTGGTCACTTCAGGGAGTGATGTCCAGCTTTGGAAGATGGGAAGCTGCAGCAATTTGTGTAAGCCACATTAGCAATCATCATCTGATCGTCAGGATGGGCTCCCTGCCCCATGCAAACCACAAAGAGGCTGGTAAGTCCTAACCCCAAATTGCCACATACCGCTTGTGCAACATGGGGGAAGTGGTGGAAGGTGGCAAATTTAGCTATGTCAAGTGCTTCTCTGTGATTGCAAGAGCCAGACTTGGTAAGGGCTTTTAGGGTTGTTTTCCTTCTGTTTATTAGTTAAAGAAAGCATATAAGCAGGATGCAACACAATTGCAAAGGATGAAAGTAACCAAGCACCCTGAAAGTCACCAGTGTGTGTCATTATGTAGGAAGATAAAAAAAGCCAGCCTGCATAAAAGTTAGGGATCACAAAGAACTTTCCCTCCTGAGCCCTGTTAGCTGGAGATATTGTTCTGAAGCAAGAAGGTTTATATCCTCTCCAAAACTGACATTTTTAATGCCATCCTCAGTGTTATTCAGCTGCATGATCTTTGCTAGAACTTGCCAAATCATGAGCATCAACTCTTGTCCAACAGAAAGGAGTTCAATAGACACACCAATGCATGGTGCAGAAAAATTCTCATTTCACCCAATTATGATAACAACATGCCAATATTCTTTATTACAAGCAAACACAGGGAAAAGGTAACTCATTCTACTGTCTGTATCCTGTTTGGTGTTTTGAATCTCAGTTGTCTTCAGTGCAAAGCTCTGTGCTCCTCCTGAGCAGCACAGTGTGGATACGGTGTGTTTGAATGCATCTTGGAGAAGAGAGACACCAACGCCCAAAGTGAGCTTGTCTTTCGGGGTTATAATTCAAAGCACCCAAAATAAGAAGATGGCTGATTTGCAGCCTGGAAGAATAGGGCTTGCGTTGCATACCCTCCATGGGCCGCAGGGGGATATCTGCATGACAGTGGACCTCCACAGGCTGTGGGGGCACAATCTGTCTCACCACGGGCTGCACCACAGGCTGCAGGGAATCTCTGCTCTGGTGCCTGGAGCAGCTCCTCCCCTCCTTTCTCACTGACCTTGGTGTCTGCAAGGCTGCAGCTCTCACATATTCTTACTCATCTCTTCCAGCTGCTGTTGCACAGCATAATTTCGTTCCCCTTCTTAACATATTATCTCAGAGGTGCTCCCAACATCACTGATGGGCTCAGCCTTGGCCAGCAGTGGGTCTGCCTTGGAGCCAGCTGCATTGGCTCTATCAGCATGGGGAAAGCTTCTGGCAGCATCTCATAGAAGCCACCCCTGTAGCACCCCTGGTACCAAAACCTTGCCATGCAAACGCAGTACCCCTTTAAAGTTCCCTTCCAACACAAGCCATTCTGTGATTCTCTGGTGTATATTGTGTGGGGAATTAAAGCATGCAGGATATGTTTGAGGGCACAAAGCCTGCTTGGACTATATCAGATGATTGTAAAGGGTAGGGAGAGCCTAACCTGGTATAACCTAGTCTTAACTGCCTGCTGAGAGTAACGTCCTGGGCAAACACAACCACACCTGGGGTTTGCCTTGAAGGGAACTGGGTGATTCATTTCAGTGTGTAAAACGTCAAAGATAGGGAGTAACAGGGACTGCAGAGCAGCAGGATAGGTCTGAGATTAACTATAGCATACAGATTAGAAGGTACAGGTCACCTAAGAGCAAGTCACAGAGCCAGTGATCAGAAAGGTCTCACTGTGCAGCATCCACCAAGCTCGGTGTGCAGAACAAGCTCTCAGCACCTACCCAAGAGAGCAGGTACCCCATACCCTTTGGCTTTCTCCAGCATGCCCTGGGGCATGCTGTGAAGATACACCTGGGAAAACCTTTCATAGGAGCAAAGCAGAAGGGCAGGTGACCCAGCCATGTTGCAATGGGCATGTTGCAACAGCCATGTCCCACCCCATCATCTCCTTCTGGTTGGGTTGTATTTTTCTTTCCCATCTCATCCCCAGCCTTGCCATGGCCATCACAAGCATGCAGCTTCTCTCATGTGAGTCATTTGTCCAATATTAACAGTGCTGGTAAGAGGAGTGGAAGAGGAAAAGCCATGCCCTGACCACCATTTCAGCCACTGAGCACCCCTGGAAATTTCACTAAATCACAGGATGGTTTGGGTTGGAAGGGACCTTAAAAGCTCATCCATTTCCAACCCCCGCCACGGGCAGGGACACCTTCCACTAGAGCAGGTTGCCCCAAGCCCCGGCTGACCTGGCCTTGATCACTGCCAGGGATGGGGCAGCCACAGCTTCTGTCTTAC
Organism: Myiopsitta monachus; assembly: GCA_017639245.1. Lineage (NCBI taxonomy): Eukaryota > Metazoa > Chordata > Aves > Psittaciformes > Psittacidae > Myiopsitta > Myiopsitta monachus. The sequence goes on along the minus strand of CM029922.1, from coordinate 16,914,249 downwards.
TGGAGCCAGAAAGTCACATTCCTGGGCTGCCTGTCCTGCGAATCCTTTCCCTGCAGAACAAGCAGTGTTTCTCTTTGCCTCGTAAACCCATCAAAAAATATAACCATTCTGACAGGCTGGAGAAGCAAAACCCACATAAAAAAGCTGACACAGAGACTGGAGAGAGGAAACGGGTACTCCGTACTCATAAATTAACCCACTCTTGGGAACTTGGGGACTTCACAGCTGGACCTGTTGCTGTGATTTTAGCATAGTTCCTTCCAGGCTGCATAAGCCTGTCCCAGACATTTTCCAGGCATAGCTTAAGGACCCACAGACCACTCCTGAAAGCGCATTTGGGTGTAAATGCCTCTTCTGGAGACCACAGACTGGGGGAATCCACAGATAACTCAAGGCTGTACTGCCTTTAGGCTGCAAATGCTGGGGAAACCCACTCTCTCCTCCATGCTTGTATGTCTGCAGCAGCCGAATCAGAGGGTTTGCCCCAGACAGAAGCCCAGGAATGGGGCAATCGGCAGCAGCACTTCTATTTTCTATCCCATTTCCCTGATTTTTACCCTTACTGGGGTTAGCCTGGGGGTAGCATGAGAACAGCTGTCTGGACTAGGAACTGTCTTATCTGACAGCACTGTCCTAAGAGTCCCAGCTGGAAACCATGAGTTCCAGCTATCACTGCCCACCGCAGCACAGAGTCCTCCCTGACCTCTGCTGCATTGTGAGCTCCTTGGCTCACAATCACAGCATGGCTGGGGTGGGAGGAGACCTCTGGAGCTCATCTGGTCCAACTCCCTGCTCAAGCAGGGTCACCTAGGGCCAATTACCCAAGACCACATCCAGATGGCTGTTGAAGACCCCCAAGGATGGAGACTCCATCACCTCCTTGGGCAACTTATGTCAAGTGCATGGTCACCCTCACAGTAAAGAAGTCAGAGGAAACTGCTGTGTTTCAGTTTGTGCCTATGGTCCTCTCTTTTCTACTCTGAAGGTAGAATCTCCACCACTGACAGATATCTCCATCCATGAATCCCCATCCATGTGACCTCCATCCTTGGACATCTTCAAACCCCACTCAGATATGGTCCTGTGCAACCATCTCCGTGTGGCCCTGCTTGAGCAGGGGGTTGTCCCAGGCCATCTCCAGAGGTCCTTTTCCACACCAACCTCCCTGCAATGACTTTATGTCCCTCTCCTGATGTCTCCCCAGGAGTTGCCCCCTCCAGCTCTGCAGCTCCGAAGGAACACCGGGGGTGACCGGGTGTGGGCGACCCCCGTACTTCAAGCCCCCGTTTATCCTGGTCGGGCTGCTTGGGCTAGGTCGGGCTCGGCTGGCGGCTTGGCTGGGGCTCGCCCGGGGGCTCAGCTGGGTTCGCCTCAGTCCGGCTCGGCTCGGCTCGGCTCCGCGGGGGCCACCCCGGGGCGGGTCGCGCATGCGCTGGGTTGGTCGGTGGCGGGGACGCTGCCGGAGGCGGCGGCCGCGGGAGTCGGCGGCGGCGGGAGAGCGCGGCGGTGAGTGCGGGTGTGTGTGTGTGTGTGAGTGCGGGCACGGCCGCCGGTCCCCTCCCCGGGGACCCCCCGCCGAGCGTCCGTGCGGGACCCGGCGCGGCGCTTCCGATCCGCGGTGAGCTCCGCGCGGGTACCGCACCGCATCCCGCCGCGGCAGGAGCATCCTTCCCCGCGGGTAGCGGGTCCGCAGGGGCCGGGGCATGGGGAACACCCCCAGAGCAGGAGGCGGACCACGCGTGGATCTGGAGGTGCGGGGTGATGCGTGATCTCCCCATGCACACACCCCGCACACAAAGGGGGTCCATGGGGCTGGGGTCGGCGCCCGGGTAAGAGTGTCCGGAGGGGAGGAGTGTGCGGGGACAAATTGTCTATTGCCGTCAGTTCCCTGCAGGCCACCGTGACCTGCACCTCCAGGGCTTCCCAAAGGAGAGAGGTGGGCAGTGATTATCCTCCACTGTTTATTTTTCATGGCCGTGGGTGATTTTCCTTGCGTGACTTTGACCCCTGGGGTGTTGTGGAGGCCGTGGCAAGGAGACGCATAGTTTAGCTGTGAGCTGTGTGAAGAACCAGCTCCTGCTGTTTGCTTTGGAGCTGCTACCTGCCCGTTCCGCTTGACGCACCCCAGCTTGTGTCCTGGAAGGGTCAGTGAAGGGTTGTTCTCTGTTTATCTTCTCCAGGATGTTTTGGGGGTCCATGGTCATGTTCCGTCTTTATCCCATGTGGATTTTGTCTGGGCTGAAAGCACCATAAGCATCTTACTTGTTTTGGTGAAAAAAAACATCGACAGTCTTGAACTGTTCTGGTTTTCATTGACAGCAATGTCTATATATGTTTGGATAAACATTTAGCAGTTGTTTGTTCAATGTCAGACTAACTCATGTTCGGCATGAGCAGCATTGGGTACAGAGCTTCCCAGTAGCTGTGCTGAGCTGGGAAGTGCCACAGATGTGATGGTCCTGTACTCAGTGCTCATTTGATAATTGTGGTGCTCCAGCGGTTCATCCCAGGCTGCTTTGGCCAGAGCATGTGGCTTTTTACTGTGCCATAGATTTAGGTGAGATCATTGGCAAAAGCTCTTCCCTGTGAGGGTGCTGAGGCCCTGGCACAGGCTGTCCAGGGAAGCGGTGGCTGCTCCATCCCTGGCAGTGTTCAAGGCCAGGCTGGATGGGGCTTGGAGCAACCTGGTCTAGTGGAAGGTGTCCCTGCCTGTGGCAGGTGGTTGGAACTGGATGAGCTTTAAGGTCCCTTCCAAACCAGACCATTCTGTAATTCTCTGAGATGTGTGTTTGTTGCAGATGCTGTGGGAGCATCACTTCAGAGCTGGGAAATGCCCTGGTGTGCTTTAGGTGCTGTTCGTCAGGGGATTGCCAGCCACAGGGGGCTCACAGGAGGTTGTGATGAAGGGGGATGTGGTGCTGCCCTGGTCATTGAAAAAGGGTAAAGTCACGAAAAGAGCATAAAGAAGGATGGAGCACATATGCAATGCCCTGCCTGGAGTGAAAACTAGGTCTGAAGTCTCATCTTGCTCTCTGCTGTGTCAGGGAGAGGATGGGCAGCAGTGAATTATACTGTCAGACCATCCTCCTGCCTTCGTGTTGTGGTGCAGCGGAGGTGTGTTACATGCAAACAATTCCTAGAAACCCATGGGCTTATCAAGTCAAACCACAAGCCATTATACATTTCCTCCCGCTCAGCTTGCAAAGGTGTGGGTTAACAGCCCCTGCGCTGCAGGATTCCCTGTTTTCAGGGCATCATTGCTTTGGTTTATTTACACTGAAGCCTCTAGCTGAGGTTGCATCCCGCTGGATGCAGGGAGTGATGGCCGGTGTGAGCAACATGCCAGCAGTATGACAGAGGCTGAGGACATCATCGGGTCACATGTGTGCACTTGCAGGAACTTGCACATCTTGAGTCATTCACCAGCTTGATTTTGAGCTGCCATTGTATGTGACAACCCTGCTTCTGGTGTCAGTTCAGTGGCCCTTTAATCACAGTATCTGTTTATGCTGAAGAAATGCCTCCAGAGGAATAAATTCCCAGGAAGCCTCCTTGAATCTATAAGAAAGAAGTTCTTTACTGTGAGGGTGGTGAGGCACTGGAATAGGTTGCCCAGGGAAGTTGTGAATGCTCCATCCTTGGCAGTGTTCAAGGCCAGGTTGGACAGAGCCTTGGGTGACATGGTTTAGTGTGAGGTGTCCCTGCCCATGGCAGGGGGGTTGGAATGGGATGATCTTAAGGTCCTTTCCAGCCCTAACTATTCTATGATTCCATGATTTGGCCTGCAGCTGTATGTATGTGGCCATACTTTATAGCCTCCATCCTTCAGGCACAGGCAGTAGTAAATGGAAGGTTGCTCCCAGTTGCATTTTTTTAACCCCCTGGCAAATCGCTGGGATTAGGTAGGGATGTAAGCATGTGGATGCAACATAGCCTGCATCCCTTCTTTTGGAGGGGAATCTGCCCTCTGGTCCTTGCTGGCCTTGCTTGAGGCTTCATAGCCCGCTGGACAGGCAGCAGGCTGCCATTGCAAACATAGAAGCTCGCTGGGAGAGTCCATGGGGTTAAATAGGAGGAGATCTGGGATGGGGACAAAGACTTTTAGCTGTGAGCTCTGGGGGGTTGGCAGGGAGCTGTGGTCTCTCCCAAGCAGCCTGCTCTCTGCCCGCAGCGCCAGCAGTGGTGTGCATGATTTATATACATTTTTGTCTGATGACTGAAGCTCTAAAATTCACAACCTTAAGACAATGTTTTTGTAAAAGAGGCTTTTGTGGGACGGCAAAGCTAAGAGCAGCCTCAGTCTCTCGGCTCTGGGAGATACTCTGACAGCAGTGCGAGCCCCCAAACAGGGCACAGCCAGTTTGGTTTGATTGCTCTGCCTGCAGCAGGTGGGTCCTGGGATGTCCCATCCACGGATAGATGTGAGCAGGGAGGGATTTGCTGGCTTGTTGAGGTCTCCCTGTGCTGTCAGGATTCTCATCTCCAGCAGATCTGCACTGAAAGACTTGTACCATCAGTTGGTGCTGGTCCTGTGGCTTTGTGAAAAGCTCATGGCAGTGACCTCTTATGTAGGCAAATTGGCTGCAGAAATGCTGTGCTTTCAGGGTGTGTGTGCAGCTACTCAGCGTGGAAGGGAAGGATAACGTATCCCACAGACCTTGCAGGAGGAAATTTAGGAGGTGGAAGTGGGATGGTGCTGCAACAAATCACAGAATCACAGAATGGTTTGGGTTGGAAGGGACCTTAAAGCTCATCCAGTTCCAACCACCTGCCACAGGCAGGGACACCTTTCTCTAGACCAGGTTGCTCCAAGCCCCATCCAGCCTGGCCTTGAACACTGCCAGGGATGAAGCAGCCACCGCTTCTCTGGACAGCCTGTGCCAGGGCCTCATCACCCTCACAGGGAACAACTTCTGCCTAAGATCTCATCTCAAGTCTCCCCTCTTTCATTATAAAGGATTTCCCCTTGCCCTGTCCAGGCTCCTTTTTCAGTCAGTGGTGGAGGGAGGGAGAGGGAAAAAAAACAGGCACTTCTCTGGCACAAATCCACCTTTGGCATCTGAAATGAGGCAATCGTCCCACTCTGTTGGTGGTCCCTGCATGACTGAATACATCAGGCAGAGACCAGTGTGGGTGGCTGGACCAAAACCATGCCCCAGAGTGTGCTAACACTTCAGGAGCCTGATGGTGCAGGTCATTGATTGGAACTGCGTCCTGGACTTGTTTGATTACATGTACTCAAAGCCTGTAAATGTGAGTACTCCAGCCAGGGATCTCACACCCACCTGAAATGGAGCCCCACAGCACTGGGGGCTATGTTAGTTGTGAGCAGGAAAAGAAAGTGGTGAGCCAGCCTGGGATGTGCAAACAGCAAAGGTTTAGTGAGATCAGGGAGAAAAGCTGCAGAGTATTACCCTGATCTTGAGCAATTTTTGATACCAGAGTGATGGATTTACCAAAGGAGGTAATTGCCAGACAGGGTCTATGGGTAGAAATAACAGTAACATTTTTGCATCTACCTAGTGCTGTAGATGCTTTTCTTTTTCCACATGTTTTGTGTATTGGCTGTGTTACATCAGTAGCATCACCAAGCTTTAACCCTGGTTAGGCATAAAGAAACTGCAGCTGTGTTTATGGCAGCAAATCAGCAATGTGCCAGGGTGACCCACACTGTTCCCCAGCGTGGTTTGGGAGTTAGCACAGTCCAGGAGTTGTTCCCAGCAGACAGTTCATGTGTAGCCACCCATTTCAAAGGTGTAGCAGCACTGGAGTGACTAAGCCAGGCTGACTGATCTCAGAACCAAGGGCTCAGTGCTGTGAAAATCAGACCCCTGCATGTGATGCCTGGCTCAAGGTTTGGGCTCTCACAATAAAGCCAGCAGCCTCATCAAGCCTTTGGTTTCCTAACTTCAGCTTTCCACTGCCCTTCTTTCCTCTCACAAACACCACAGGACCTCAGGGGCTCCTCCTCCTTGTTGGGATGCTGTGGACCCCCTCAGCTTTGCTGCAGGCACACAGTGCTTGCCAGCAGCTTTGTTTTGCTCTGTCCCCTCGGAGCCCAGTGTTCATTGTGCTGGCTCTGCTGCTCTCATCCCCTGGACCAGTCCCAACTGCACAGGCAACGCTGAGCCCATGTCAAGAGGCACTTGCTGCTCAGCATGGCTGGGCTGGCTGCTGGCCTGGCTTGTTTCCAGGCCAGAAATCGCAGAGGAGCTGACGCTGCCATGGCTTCAATGGGGGATCCTGCTATCTCCAGCCAGCTTCAATGGCTCATCTCCCAGCATCACAAGACATTCGTTTCCTGATTAATACATGCTTGGACAAATCCTGCTTTGCTACACGCTGTGCATGTGTATATGTGTATACAGAGAGGTAGAGTTTGAGCCATTTTCTGTTGTTTGAAATTTTCCATAAGGTTATTTTGACCCTTTTTCTTAACAGATGAGGCTGTCTTAATGCTTGCCCTTCAATATCTCCAGTAAATCACATCACCTTTTACTTTCCAGAGCATTGTCACCTATGCAGGTCCCTGCTGGACGAGTGCTTGTAATACACCCCTTGGCCTGATGTAGATGTAACTGGGTATATAAGTGTGTCAAGGGAAATAAAATATTCTGTGCAAGGCACTGTTAAGTAGTCCCAGCACCACCTGGTGCATTACAGCGCTGTGTTACGAGCACAATATCTAGTTCTTACAAGGCAGATGAGGATTGGTATCCATATTTAATAGATGGGGAGGTGTAAGTCCAACTGATGTAAGTCCCGAGCACCTGACCCCTCTCTGGTTGTGAGTATTTCCACTTTTTCAGTGCTGGAGTATAGTTAAGTCAGTCCTTCATATCCTGCTGCCTGCTTGGGCAAGGCTTGTCCCTGGCACAGACCATCAAATGCCACCTCTTCCAGTTTCTGACCTCTGTGACACCTGTGTAAATCCCAATAACACTCTGCAGAGGAGATCTGAATGCTATGTGCATCTCTTGCAGTTAGGAGGAAGGTTAGCACTTGAACCCATGGCAGGAGAAGGAAGCAGGTAGTATGAAGACTACACAGGAGTTGCTGCTTGAGCCAGTCTCTTAGTTTCTCTTCTGTGGTGGAGCCTTTTCAAAACACCAGGCAGAATGGGATGGAGGAGCTGGCACTGTGCTCCCAAGCTGGCCTCTCAAAGTTTGCCCTGATCCCTCCTCAAGTGTTTTAGTTATAGAAGGGGATGTTTGAGCTCAGGGAGAACCAGTCTGAAGGCAGCAGGCTTTGGGATGGGGCTTACCCACTGCATCACTGCATCTGAGCTGTCTAGCCTTGGTGCAGCCTCTCTCAGCCCAGGAGATGAGAGCTGAACTGCCGTCTATCATCCTGCAACCCTAAAGTTGGCTCCATGTAGGAATGGGTCAGAATAAAATTCCACGCTTCAAAATAACCTGGAATCCCTCCAGGGACTTTTGCTCAACTCCCAGGAATTAATCACCTGCAGCTCCAAAACCCACTCTGTTGCCCGCTGCTGCGCCATCACTACTGTTATTTTCATCCTGTCCACAACCGTTCCTTTTTTTCTGTTTTAAATGCAATGCACTTATTAAAGACTTCCCCATAGCTGAGTTCCATGGTCCTCTCTGCTTTGTTTACCAGTAATTATTGCCTTTCTGGAATCCTGTGTCAAACTCTGATGCCTGAATACTAGTCTGCAACCGAATACATCACATTGGTACAGCCTTGGTCTCAGACAGTTAACACTGAGGCCAACCCAGTGGGAAAATCAGACGTCCTCTGTAGGAAATATTCTCATTCAAACCCCTCCATCAGACTGTGACCAAAAAGCAAAAGAGCTGGGAAAAAGCTCGGGTTTCCAATTACTCCCTTCAAAAGGGAGAGGAAAAATTGGAACGGGATCGTTCTTCTCCTGTGCCATGGTTCTTATTGTGGCTGTAATGATCCACCCTGGCCATCATCCACTCCCTCCTCCTTGCCTTGCAGCTCCCTCCCTGAACAAACGATACTTGGTTGCTGTTAATTGGGAGCAGCCAAAATAACTGAATCCCCCGGAGATGGGGGGTGAGGACAGAATCTCAATGAGACGCCCTGCTGATGAATGTGGCTTTCAGCTGCTCCTACGCCCCTGTGAAGGGAAAAGAATAGGGGCTCTGTGAAGTGAAACAGCCAGTGCTGACCTTGGGTTTCTGGGTTGGGTTTTTTTTCCCTTTCTTTCATTCTCTTTTTTAACGTTAATCGCTCATAGCTTTGTCCATCACATGATCGCTGGGAATTGCCAACTTGTTCTCTCTCGTTATTGTCACCAGTTTGGTTTGAAATAAGCACTCTACCAGGTTCGTGATTCAGTGCTGTTTATCCAAGTGTCAGATGTGTTTCTTGTGATTTTGGACTACGATTTGGAATATCTCTGACCCTCCCTTGGTCTGTTACAAACTGGCATTTGCCAGCTATGAAAGCCAGCCTGGGAGAATCAATCCTGCCTGCTGCTGGCAGGGAGATCTGCAGCACCTAACCTCTTCCAAGCTCTGCTCAGGGGCAATGCTCCCTATATACACTGAGCACTTGGGATGAGGGGTCGTGGCAAAATCCTAGCTCTAGCACACACCATACATGCTGGAGCCAGCCTGTGCCTGGTACAAGCTGCTTGTCTCTCTTGTATCCTTGTCAGCATGCAGAGCAGGCAAGCCATGGATGGTGGAAAGGGCTGATGTGCCCCTTGCATTGGCATGCATCTGTATACCCAGTCTTGATTGCCGTCTTCCCACATCTTCTCTTGCCTTTGCTCTTTACAGACAGGTTTCTGTGTATTGCTGCCTCTGTGCAGATGGGTGCTCCAGCGCTGCTCCTGTGATGCTCAATTACCCTGTCCGTGCCATATCTGAGCTGGTTTTCGTTTTCTGATGTCCTGGAGTCCTCACTGGTATTAGCCTGTGTTCTCCAAGAGGTGGGGAGCTTCAGCATGCTTTTTCTCCTTGTGCCTTGCTACCATGATCCTTATTTCCAACAGCAGTGCCTAAATAACTTTCTGGATAGTTTTCCAGCATCCTGCTGGGATGAACTGGGACAAAGATTCAGCACTGAGCCCCTGGGACAAAGAGCACTGAGTCCCCTTTAGTGGGCCCAAATCATTGAACCATGCTTAGTAAAGGGAAGCTGGGAGATGGTGAATAGAGGTCCAAGCCCTTTTGTTTGGGATTTATCAGAGCAAATGCTGGGAGAGGTGTGAAACACATGATGGCAGCTTAACAGACATGGCAGAGTAGCTTAAACACACAAAGCACTTCAGAGTCTGTACTCACACCTCTGCACAGGGCAAAACCTGTGTATAAGGCCTGGATGTCATCAGCTGGAAAATGTATAGGTCATGATGCAGTGAAGGAGATGCAGTCAGCATGAGAATAGAGCTCTTGTGTGCACATCTAGACTAGAAAATCAAACACCGTCTTAGTACAGACATCCATAGAGTCTCCCTGTCCTTCCCACCCCAATGTGCTCAGCCTCCAGCCAGTTTCTGGTCAGATCTTAGGATCATAGAATCACAGAATGGTTTGGGTTGGAAGGGATCTTAGAGCTCACCCAGTTCCAACCCCCTGCCATGGGGAGGGGCACCTTCCAATAGACCAGGTTGCTCAAAGCCTCATCCAGCCTGGCCTTGAACACAGCCAGGGATGGGGCACAATATCAGCCTTCCCCAGCAAGGATGCTGTCTTCAGTCTTACCCATTTGTGAAACTGAAATAACATTTGCAGGGCCCATTTTGCCTTCTCTGGCTATGGCAGCTCCATCAGCTGCTGGCAAACAAGGAAGAAAACCTCAAGCAAAACCAGCCCTGAGAGATGCTAAGGGAGAAAACCTGGAAAGTGCAGGGAGAGAAAGAATTGGCTGGAAAATGTAACTTGATTATGACAACTCCCGTCTGCTAGTATATATGGAAGCAATGTGAAAATATGTTGTCTGTCATCAGAGGCTTTGGGTTGCGAGAGGAAGTGGGACTTGCAACCTGCTTCAGCGCCTGCTCTGACTTAACTCTTTGTGCTGTCTCACCAGCCTAGCTTGGGTCTCCCATTGTGTGCTCATGCAAACTATTCATCTGTCCCACCTCTAGCAGCAGCTGGTACCTGATGCAATAGAAGAAAAATACACTGTTTCCCACACTCAGGCAAAATCATAGAATCATAGAATAGTTTGGGTCGGAAAGGACCTTAAGATCATCTAGTTCCAACCCCCAAAATAGTTTGCATTTATTTAGTATTGGCCATCTCCATCCATTGCAGCTCTGGTTGGGTGCATGTAAACTTAAGGGTCAGGGTCCACTCATGCAAACATGTATGTGTTGGCTGCACAGGAGTAACCACAGGCCTTACAGAGTCTGGGGTGGGGGCCTCCATCAGCACTGATTTTGGCTTAAGCATGAGACATCTGTGTGATAAGTTCTCTGTTTGTGTGGCATAAATACCATCAGGGAAGAGAAATATCTAGGGTGAAAGGGAAACAGAGGGTACTGGGAATTAATTCAGTGCAGTGAGGTAGTCTCCAGACATTAGGATCCTGCTGTGCCCTGAATCTGAACCTTTCAGTCAGAGCTTAGCAACTCCAGAGGTTGCCAAGGAGCAGAACAGAGGAGTGCCCAGCACTGGGGTTTGGCTGCTCTGAGTATCCAGGCACATCTCATCACCTCCCATTGCAGCTGCTTCTTGCACCTGTAGGGATGAGGGCTGCAGGTTTGGGACTGTGGACTTCTCCCCTTCTCCCTCTGCTGAACTCACTGTAGCAGTCCCATGTGCAAGCTGTGTGGCAGGGAAGCTGAGCTTATTTGCAACCTCCATGATTTAGTTGGGACACTCTTCAGTCAGGTGTAGAAAGCCAGGTTATCCCATAGACAAGTAATTACACCTCAGTTTAGTCCTCGAGTAATCTGTTCTAGGGAAAGGGGTGAAAAATCCCTTCTGCAAATCATCAGGTGCTTTCTTGACATCTAACTGCTTCTTGCATCTCCTTACTGGCAGCTCCTGACTACTCCTGAAGATGCTTCAAGCTGAGTGCCCAAGAAAGGGCAGGCTTGTGACATGGCTGTGCCCACTGGCTGAACTGCAGGGACAGTGCTGTGCCATCCTTCTCTATGCTGAATTTAAGTCTGTGGAGTTCAGAAAACCCCCTTTCCCTTAGAGCAGGAGCAACATCTCAATAGCACCATGGCTCATCCCACTCAGGAGGAGCAGCACACTCTTCTTCCCAATCCATCTCCATTAACATTTCTTCTTTATCCCCTCCCTACAGGGCACGAAGACAACGTTCCCCAGATCCGGGCTCAGAGCCGCTGCACACTGCGAGATGACAGCCATCCTGGAGCGGATCAGCACACTGTCCCTCAGTGGGCAGCACCTCAGTCGTCTCCCCAGGCTGCTGGAGGATGGCTTCCCCAAGATGCCTTGCACGGTCAAAGAGTGTGAGGTGCCGCAGCTCTTCCGTGAGCCGTACATCCACACCGGGTACCGTCCCACCGGCCAGGACTGGCGGTACTACTTCCTTAGCCTCTTCCAGAAGCACAACGAGGTGGTCAATGTGTGGACTCATCTCCTGGCAGCGCTGGCTGTGCTGCTGAGATTCAAGACGTTTGTGGAGGCTGAGCAGTTGCCTGTAGATGCGTGGTCATTGCCTTTGCTCATCTTTGTCCTGTCCTCTGTCACTTATCTGACCTGCAGCCTCTTGGCCCACCTGCTGCAGTCAAAATCAGAGCTGTACCACTACACCTTCTACTTCATGGACTACGTTGGAGTCAGCATCTACCAGTATGGTAGTGCCCTGGCTCATTTCTACTACAGCTCCGACCAAGTCTGGTATGACAAGTTCTGGCTTTTCTTCCTGCCAGCAGCTGCTTTCTGTGGCTGGCTGTCTTGTGCCGGCTGCTGCTATGCGAAGTACCGGTACCGACGGCCGTATCCCATCATGAGGAAGATGTGCCAGGTGATCCCAGCTGGGCTGGCATTCATCTTGGATATCAGTCCTGTTGCTCACCGGGTGTTTGTATGTCACCTGGGGGGCTGTGAGGAAGATGCTGCTTGGTACCACACATACCAGATACTGTTTTTCCTTATCAGTGCTTATTTCTTCTCCTGCCCGGTCCCTGAGAAGTACTTCCCTGGCTCCTGCGATATTGTTGGCCATGCCCACCAGATCTTTCACACCTTCCTGGCCATCTGCACCTTATCACAGCTGGAGGCCATTCTTCTGGATTACAAGAACAGGCAGGAGATTTTCCTGAAGAGACATGGGCCTTTCTCTGTTTATCTCTCCTGCATTTCTTTTTTTGGCCTGGTGGCTTGTAGTGCCATCACAGCTTACATCCTGCGGTGCAGGATCAAGGCTATCCTGGCTAAAAAGGACTCCTGAGAGTCATGAACATGATGAGCATGACATCACTGGGGGGTGAAAATCAAGGGGCATAACATATTAGGGACATAACTGTCTTATTTGCCTAACACACTGTGACTAACCCGGACACTGGACTTGGGTGGAGGGCTGTAGACTTCATGCTACATGCATTTTCACAGCAGGGACTGCTTTTTGCCATCCAGGGGGACGTGGATGTGTTTAAAGCCAGAACACTTAACCAAGGATGCTGAAATAGGTAGAGGTTTCTTGTTCGTGCTGGTAAACCTGTGGGTGATATGTTGCTGAATGTCAGGGAGGACAGCATGAAGGCTGTGAGACTGTAGAAGGGTCTGCCAGGGCTCACAACACAGCAGAGAATGCACCATGACAACTACAGCTGGATATGATGACCTCACTGGGTTTTGCCATCTCTGCTATCTGTTGGGGACCTGTTACTATCAAGGGCAGTAGCAAGGTTTCAGAAGAGGTCTGCATTTCTATGTTTCAGTTGCAACGCATGTGTGGCACAGTGGCTGGTACAATCCTCTTCCTGCTCCAGCTGGGCTGAGCCTCTTGTCAGGTATCTCAACACCAAGTTGCTGAGGATGCTTTGGCAAAGCACGTTTGGAGACTTACATCTGACCTGGGGCCCTCTAGAATGAAGTGGAACTTGAGCGCTATATCTGCCAGTGACTGGTGTAGATGTTAGGTCGACTCCATCTTTTCTTTCTGTATGACTGCACCATCTTCAGTGGAGCTACTCATCCAAACCAAGGAGTCAGGCAATCCCAAGGATTACTAACAGGAGATGGTGTCTTTCTCAGCAGTTTGAATTTGACTTAAGGTGATGCCAATGCTGATGGCTGTTTGGTAGCCTACAGGACAGGTCTTCATAAGCTCCTCACTTCTCTTTTAAGTGCTTAGGTGCCTTGGAGCAGCTGGGCCTGGGTCAGGTTGAGATGGTTTTAAGTCTTCTTCCGTAGCAGTGGCAGAGGCTGAGCCATCGGTATTCAGGGGGCTGTCCCCAATTGAGGAGATGCTTTTGATGCTGGGTACCTCATTTTGGCTGCTTGTGTGACAGGTTCATGCATTCCTGCATAGACTGTGTCATCTGTTTAGGGAGTCTGAGTGACCTCCATGTCCATGCAGTATAGAATAACTTGGGTGTGAGCTGTCCATTACAGGAAAAGATCTGGTCCCTGAACCTCCAACAGCCCTTCTGCGGTCATGGCCAAAAGGGTATGAAAGTGAAGTATTCACCTCTTAATGGTGCTTTCAGGACACCAAGCTGTCCTTGGTGGGCCTTGTGGGAAACCTGACACTGAAGCACTAAGTGAAGATAGAACAGCAAAAGCCAGGAGCAGGGTATCAACATTAGGGTTCTATGGAACTTTGGGAGGGGTTTGTCCTTGAGACGTGGTGACTCCTGTGTGGAGTAGCAAAGATAGTAGTCAGGGACACTTATGTCCATAGGTCACTCCTGTCCATGGTGTAGCAAGGGTTAAATTTCCTGTGTCCTCCACTAGATGAGTCCCTTCTGTGCTTGTTTGAGGAGAATATCAGATATGGAGCCACACTATTGCACTGAAGTTGGTAGCACTTGCAGGACAGGATGCTCAGAGCCAGTGTAAAGATGTGGTCCTATGCAGTCTAGATACCGACTGTTAGAACCACTGCTTGCTTTCCATAGTAGGCCCTGGCATGGCTCCTCCCACTACGCAAGACCTGCAGCCTCAAATACCTTGACATCTGGAAAATTCCCAGGATGTATAAATCTTTGCTGCATCTGAGGAATCTATGGGATCTATTCCAGCCACATATTTGTCTCACTGAATCCCAAGGGCAGGCGAATGAATTGTGATTGCTGGTTCTGAGCAGGCAGTGTAGGGTTGGGGATATGATTTGTGACAAGCACTGATTTCTGCACTTGATCTGTTTTTAACTATTGAGATATGTGTGCGCGTTTGTGTATGTGTGTGTGATTTATTATCCAGAAAGGCTTTGCATTTGGATTTTATATTTGCAAAGCCTCCTAGTTGGGTCAAGATTAGGCTGAAGGAAACAGTGCTATGCTGCTGAAGGAAGCAAGGTGGGCCAGACAACAGTGTCTTTGAAAACAGATTTCTTAATAGGTGCTTTGCTGTGTCCTGTGTTTTGTGGACAAATTTGAAACTCATGGCCCTGTTGACAAATTAATTCACAAAGAGGGAGGGAAGTACCGGTATAACTCAGTAGCAGCAGAGCAGGGTTTGCTATTAGCAGGAACTCCTTTAAGTTTTAGCCCAGAAAGGAGCTCTGAACCTCTGTAGTTTTGAGTACAGGAGAAGAAATCACTAGGAAAGCCTTGAGGAGGTCATCTAGTCCACCCTTTCCCATTACTGTAGGCCTCATGGTTTACATCCAGTCCAGCTTAGAAATTAATTACTTCATTTCCTTTGTTGTATTTTGCTAACAGCAGATTTGCCTCAGGGGAATGGCAAGTGGGGATGTTCCCCACTTACACCTCACCATAGCCCTTCCCATTCACAGAAGCTCATTTCAACACAAAGTGAACTGGTGCTAGGAGATGGACCAGCGGAAGACCAATCCTAGTGAAAAAATGCCAGTAATGTGCTGGTTTTAACTTTCAGCCAGCAAACTTGGACGACACTGCTGCCCGCAGGGAAGGGCCGGAGTGGAGGCCAGCAGCAGCTGCTCCTTGCACAGCAGCTTGGTTGCTCAACTAGCTTAGTTACACTGATGGACTGCTCTCTCCATAGTCTCCATGGCTTTGGTTGTAGGTCTCCTCCCAGTCTGGGGAATGACTTGAGTGGGAGCCGTGTTTTTTCTCACAGCCTAATTTGCATTGATTTTGTGGTAGGTAGAGCAGAATAAGCCACTGAGCGTGAACCTGGCTGGATGGTATCAGTGGGCTCCTGTGCAGGAAGGATAGTAAACTAAGGCGTTCAGAGGGCCTTTCTGGGCTAAAACTGAAGGGAATTGCTACTAATAGCAAACCCTGCTCTGCTGCTTCCTAGAGTTATACTGGTACTAATGGAAGGTATCACTTAGGCATTTCCTTCTCTGAGGGTTTGAAAATAGATTATGTGTCTTACCTTTGCCAAAGAAGGGTGAGAACAGTAATGCCATCTAGTTCAGGGTCAGGGAAAGGAGGTGCCCACAGTGACTCTTCTGAGGTGTTCCTGGTCATATGCTTTCTCCTCCCTGGTCCAGCAGAAGTGAAACTTCTGGAGCAACCATGTGACAGTGGTAGTGTTCTTACATGTTCTCATGTTACCCCTCAGGTGAAGCCACACTCATGTCCCTGTGTGGCCCTGCACTCAGACCTGGAGCTGACCTCCTGGTTACTATGATGGGTTGATTTAGCAGGGAAACACAATACAGATGATTGCTGCGTGAAGATGCACCCTTGTGTCACAAGGGGCTTACCAACACTGGAGCTTCCTTCATCTCTATCTCCATCCTCCTCTTCCTCTGACCAGCTTATTTCTTTCCCACATCCCTGGACTTCATCCTTGTGCCTTACACATCTGGCTGCCTAGTCTGAGCAGACTCCATATGCCATGGAGTCTACTGCACCTCAGCTGGGCCAGGACTGAAAAGTGGCTGTTGATGCACTGGTGAAAACCCTGCTATTGATCTAGGGGAGACCAAGGCTGGGTCTGGAGAGAGTAGAAATGCTGCTGTGATAAATGCTCAGCTTGTCCAGGAGCCTCTTGGAGCCTTCTCCTGGAGCTTACTGCTTGGAGCACGCCTCCGCCCATCCTGGCATTCCTCTGAGGAGGCATGGCTGGGAGGGGTGTACCAGTGGCAGGGTTTGGTGATGAGCTGACCACCAAAAGTTGAGCACATTGAGATCCTGAAGGGACCAAGGTCCTAATCCTCTCCCCCAGGAACCTCTGGTCCTGAGACAGTATTTTTGCAGATCTGCAACCTGGATCTGTAGAGGACAACTCCCAGCAGTTCATCCCAGTGTGCCTTATGCTGTTCCTTCTTGAGATTCATCCTGAAGGAACCTGAGGTGCAGAGGCAGCCTCGTTGCTGTTCACTGGTCCATGGTTGCTTTTAGCAGCCAATATCCGCTGACAGGATTTGCTTGGTGCCCTCCAGGGCAGAAGGGGAGGATGGAGAGACATGCCTTAACCTTGTATTTATGCCTAACAGTTTGTGTAAGAAGGCAAGAACGGGTTCCTCATGTGCCTTGCAAGTCTACATCTTTTACTGACATTATTTTTAAACACTGTTACTAAAGAGAAGTACAAAGGAGTTTGTATTTTTTCCCTGGGAAACAGGGAAGGGTATGAGCATTACGTATTAACCATCCCCTTCCTAACTCCCATCTGCTAACTCTGTACTGTGTAACGACACACTGACAACATTTTAAGCTTTGTACTGTACTGATTGTTATTTAAAAATCTTAGTGAAAAAAAAAAAGAACCATCTATAAAAGCAAAAGGATTGGTGTGGTGTGAAATTTCCAAATGCACAACTACAACAGGTCATGAGTCATTAGGAAGAAAAGTAGATGGTAATTACAGAGTGGATATATTAGAGTGGATAATAATTAATAATGAACAATAGGGTGTGGTTTTATCTGTGCATCCCAAAGCACTTTCCAGGTTTCACAGTAAGTATGTGATCTCATTCACTTTTCACCAGGGAGGTACAGAATGGTTGCCCTGACACTGATCTGAGGGATTTAAGTTCATCATCTACATAAGTACTTTGGTGTCCAGTTTTCCTTATTGTTTGTCAGAGGTGAGTAGCTAGTGATTTGGTGGCCTGGCAGCTTCAGTGGCCAAGCTGTGAATTCAAGTGCCTGTTCAAGCAAAACATTTCAGCACAAACTGAAAAGTAAGCCAAAGAGACAGCCATTGATGGACAAAAGAATATCAATCAGTTATTGTGAGCCTATGTGAAATAAGGCTAGAGCTTCTGTTCTTCTTGTTGGTAGCTGTGCTTAATCACAGCATGGTTGATTTTGGAAGGGATCTCTGGAGGTCACCTGGTCCATTCTCCCCTGCTCAAGCAGGGACATCCAGAGCCAGTTCCCAGGACCACATCCAGATGGCTGCTGAATATCTCCAAGGATGGAGACTCCATCACCTCTTTGAGCAACTTGTGCCAGTGCTTGGTCACCCTCACAGTAAAAAAGTGTTTCCTGATGTTCAGAGGAACCTGCTGTGTTTCAGTGTGTGCTCATGGCCTCTGGTCCTGGCACTGGGCACCCCTGAAAAGAGCCTGGACCCTTTCTCTTTGCACCATCCCTTCAGGTATTTATATACATTGATAAGATTCCACCTGAGCCTTCATAGAATCATAGAATGGTTTGGGTTGGAAGCGACTTTGAAGATCATCCACCAGAGTGGAGCAGAGGGTGAGAATCGCCTCTGGCAACCACCTGGTCACACTGCTGGTGATGCAGCCCAGGACTTGGTTGGTTTCTGGGCTCAAGCGCACACTGCTGGCTCATGTTGAGCTTCTCATTGACCAAAAGCCCAGGTCCTCCTCAGGGCTGCTCTAAATCCATTCTCTACGCAGCCTGTATTTATGCTTGGGACTGCCCCTGACCCAGGTGCAGGACCTTGCACTTGGCCTTGTTGAACATGGGATTCACAAGGGCCCACCTCTCAAGCTCCGTTTTGTTGACTTTGTGATCCCTTTCCATCGCATCACCCCGGGTCCTCTGCTCATCAGCCTTGTCCATCACTCCATAACAGGGCTGCTGGTAACTCTCTCTCCCCTGTCATCACTAGTTTAAACCCTCTTTACCAGGAGGATCATGTATGACCAGGTACATACCACTCCCTCCAGGATATAACCTCGGTGTGAATTTCAGTGCTCTAAAAACCCCCACTTTTTTCCCTCCTATTACCACCACACTAATAATTTTCATTATTATTCCTTAATAAAACCACCAGCGCAAGGCATCTATACTGCTGTGTTTTTACCCACCAGAGGGCGAGATATCTTCATCTGTAGCCATAGAGAGGCCTCCAGTGCCACGAAAGCACAGCCGGATAAAGACTTCTTTTTCCTGTTTGCAAGTAGATAGTAGGGATGTAGGAGGCTAAAGAAGCTTGTCTTAACCTTGGCAAGTTGGACTTGCCTGTACAGAAGTTGATGCCAACGATGCAGCTGAATCCAGACTTTCTGAATTGCACTTCAACACCTTTTTCCCCAGTATTCCTCTCTCCTGCTTTATGGTCACTATTCTTAAGAAACTACCAGCTACTGCTATGGCTTTTCTTAATCTTCCTTTCTTCATTCCCATCTCCCTTAAAACACCCAGGAAGAATGTAATTGGACTACAGCCTTCTGGTCCGGCCCCTGCTCACACTTAGAGCCTAAGATCTTACTTTGTGACACTGGATAAATCCCCCAGTCTTATTTCCCTGTCCATGCAAAGAGTGGGAGAGCAGCACTGCTGTCCCATTGCAAGCTGTGCACAGGGGCGCTCTGCCGCACAGCCTTGTTAAGAAGTTGCCATCACTCTCCTAGAGGATGACCTGTCGCCCATGGGTGCAAGTTTCTTTCTCTGAGGAAGGCCCTGGACCTTGCTAAAGTTCAGGAAACCTGCTGCACAGTGGTTGGCTATCACAGCAGGAGAAATCAGAGCATGCTTCAGTCCCAGCACCTGCATCTGAGTCAGCAGCCACATCAGCAGCCCACTGTCTTTATCTTTCAGCCCTGCTTGGCCTTCAATCTATTACTTTCCTTTCTAAGCCCGTCAGACTCACTCTTTATCTCCCACCGGCTGGCTTTCTTCTCTCTCCCACACCATGCTTGGACAGACGGTCTGGCTGCACTTCTCTTTGCTTGGCTTCTGCTTACAAAATTCAGATCCTGCTGCCCTCGAATTGTAGCCTGGCCTGTCTTGTGTGCTGCTGATAAAGAGACCAAGGGAGACACATACCAAACATTAATTCCTCTATGGTGATTGACTTAGTTCTCTTTATCTCTTGTATTTGGGAGTGATTTTTGCACAACCAACTTCCCCTTGATTTCCCCCTCCCACCTCGCCGCTGCTTCTTCTTGCTGCTTCCTTCAGAAAGAGGTAAAAATTGTGTTTAAAAGAGGAACTTCATCAGTGCTACATATTATAAAAGCCACTATTTGTCAGCTAACGTACATATGACATACACAGTAAACCAGCACAATCTCTTCTCCTGTTACACTGCCTTGAGTACTCCAGGTATGGATCTGGCCCTCCACAGCTGCCCCTCTCCCTCTGCACAAGGTAGGGACATAGGTAACAGCATGGCCATGGACCAGGGGCGCTGAGGGGACGAGGGCCTGGCAGAGACAACACCGCTGTTACACTGCGAGATGCTGAAAGGTCCCGCGTGGCTGGGAGGGGAGCCACGGCGGCACCCTGGTCCGTAAGAGAGCAGGATTAACGCTTCCCACACCTCCCGGGACTGCCGCTTCCACACTGCGGGGACGAAGCACCCCTGCCCGGCTTTGTGGCCTCTACCCGCTCCACCGCCCTACCGTTGCTACGGCAACGCCTCCCAGTCGCTCAAGGCGCAGGCGCGGAAGGCGGGTTATTAGTCACTGTGCGCATGCGCTTTTCTGTTTGCGCATGCGCACTGGCCGGGCCCGCGGTTGCTGTGGAGACAGCGTCGCCGGAGCCGGGGAAGGAGCGCCGCCTCCGCCATGAGCTCGCAGCCGGGCCCGGGTCTGCCCTTCCTGCCCGGCTGCTCGTTCAGGGACCCCATGGTGAGCGCGGCGCTCGGTGCACCCTGTCTCCCGAGAGCCCCACTCCGCCGGCACAACCCCCAGCCCGGTCTGGCCTGGCTTAGCAGCTGCCCCCCTGAGAACAGGACCTGCATTCCCCCCTCCTCCCAACCTGCTCCAGGGGCTGGTCAGGGACCTGTGTCCTGTCTGGCTGCCCCCGGGGTGCTGGTACCCCCTGAAGACACGCTCTGGGAATCTCCTAATCCCTCAGACTTTAACTCCCCAACAGACCTGGTACCCCTAAACTCGCCTAATAGTCCTCATGTTACCCCCTGAACCCATCATGAGGGAACCTCCTATTCCCTCAGACCGCCCTCTGATTCCTCCAAGAGGTCTGGTAATTCCTGAATACATCTAATATCCCTGAGGGGACTTGGTGTCCTATGAACCCATGTCTTGGGAACCTGGTACCCCTCAAACTCACCACACACCCTTCGGGGTACCTGGTACCCTGTGAAGCGACCTCCAAGGGACCTGGTGCCCTGTGCACTCATTTGAAGCTTCCTCAGCAGACCTAATACCTACTGATCAGGGGACCTGTTTTTTTCCCAAAGCCAACAATTGTCTGCTGAACTCTCTTCCAGAGGACCAGAACTCTCTGAACCCACCTGGAATGCCCGGACCCCAGCCGCAGCAGACCTGCTGTTCTCTTAAGTCTCATAGACCAGGCATCCCTGTGACCACTGTTCGGGAGTTCTGGCTCTCTTAATCTTGTCCCTAAGATCCATGGCATCTTGCACCCATCTGATAACTGCTGAAAATGTCCTGATAGCTTTGGAGAGGTAGATTCCACAAACCTTATTTGAGACCCTCATTTGAGACTCAATTGAAATGTTTTCTCTATAACTGCAGAACTATTTCTCTATAGCTGCAAGCCCATCCCATGGGAATCCAGTACCCCTGAATCTATCCGATCATTCCCTGCCAGTTCATGTCATACCCCAAGGGAAACCGTAGCCCCCAGCTCACTTTACAGTCTCGAAATCTGATTTCCCCAGGAAAGCTGCTGTTTCTGTGAACCATCTCAGTTTTCCTGAGGGGACATGTTCTGAACCTGCTACTTATTCTGATACCACCCCAAACCAGGATCCATTAACTCACCTGAAAGCCCCTCTTGATATATGCCTTTCTTGATATACCTGGGAGAAGCAACACTGTCCAAACCTCAAGCAGCTCTCCAGCAGGAATTTATCCCCCAAAGCCATCCCAATACAGTTATGTCCTGGACCCACACCCCATCTTTAGAAGGACAGATACACCCTGAAGTCACCAATCTCCTGGGCAAATAATACGCTTCTGATACTCCTCCTCCAAGTCTCTGATACTTCCACAAATGCTCTTCCAATATTGCCTGGAGAACTGAATCCTTGGTAGCCCACAGGGAACTAATGGTCTGGAACCTGTGATCCTGATAGTCTTCTGAGAACTGGTATTCCTCCACCGATACACCTTAGAACTGATCTCCTTAGTTGCACCTAGAGGTGGAACAATCTTATTGAACAGTCCACTTCTCAGGCGTGGCATGGGAACCAACAAAGTCTTCCTTGCCTGCAGCACAGCATGCTGGGCTTTGGTAAACCCAGTCTAGATAATTCTGGATGCTTTTGTGGGAACCTCGTTTTCTCTGTTTACCTAAATAGGACCCTCTCTTTATTCTGCTCATATGTGGATTAGGGCTACCTAAGCATAAATTGTCACTGTACCAGTCTTAGTGGTGGCTTCCAGCAACAAACTACTTCCTAAGTTAGTGATGACTGAGTTCCTCACCAGTAAGTGGAGTCATTTACTCATAACAAATGCTCTTAATCAAAGCAGTAGTAAAGGTTATCTCAGAATTATCCTCAGCTCAATATTATTTCCTCAATATAATTTATAACATCTTGGAAATATGCAATGCAAATTTCTGCCCCTAGCAAAATAATATTTCCTCTATCAGTAAAATCTTGCTCACTTTAGTCATGAGAATGCTTCTATTGACTTCAGTAGCACTCTGTGTATGTAAGAAACACCCATGGGACTTGGCAGAGCAGATTGTTATTTTAGAGTAACTTGAAGTATTGAACTATTGGTAATGCTTTAAAGAGATCTGAACTCCAGAAATGTCTTTGCAGTGTTCCTCAGGATGAGCCCCTAGTGCGTGCTATCAACTCACTTTGGCTCAGTTTCCCAATCTATAAAATGGGCACCACAATGCATGTTTTCCAAGTGAATGCTGAGAAGTGCTGAAGAAAACCGCTGTGTTCAAATAAAATATTGTTATTGCTTAGTGCTCATGTGACAGAGAAACAGAGACACTGGGAGGGGGAATGGTGTTTGTATGAAGTGTTATACACTTGGCAAAATGGACAACTTAATTCAGTGGAATTTCTTCAGATATGGACTGGCAGCAACTGAGATTAGGAGTTTACATTCTGGGTTTTCCCTTTTAAATTTGCATTAGTCACCTGATACTGTGAGATGTTATCTGGCATTCGTGCTGTCTTCAGAGAGCTTATTGACTCCAGAGTCTTATGAATTTATGAGGTGTTTTCTTCAAGCAGCTGTGGGCCCTTAAAAGCCTGTGCACTTTTGACAAGCCCTGATACTGCCCAATTTAAAGACTAACTTCCTGGTTTTCCTTGGGTTTTTTTTTTCCCCACAGCTTTCCTTTCATATTTATCTAACAGAAGGAAATGGCAGTTCTGGGGCAAGACTGATGTTTATAAGACATTCTGCTAACAGGTCTTCAGTAAACTCTGTGGATTTCACCTGAATCTGTTTTCCTAACTGCTCTCTCCACAGCATTGCAAGATCTGTACTACCAGTTTAAAGAGAAAACAGGCAATTATGTGAAATTCAAGTGGGGCCTTGGAGGTATAAATAAGATTAGAGGCTTAACCATGGGGCTAGTAAGAGAGGGGGTAGAAAAGAAGTGGTTCAAATGCCTGAGTTTGAGCTCCAGTCTGTGTCTGGAAAAGGAGCTGAAGTTTATTCCTTCAGTGCTAGAAATGTGTACAACTCTGTTTTACTTGGCAAAAGTCAAGGTAAAGTCAGGGATTTTTTTATGAAGGACTTGCAGTTACTGCTGCTTTGTCTGGAGCATTAAGTGTTGAAAGCCCAGTGGGACCAGCTAGGCATGCATTATTTCAAATGCTTTCTGGATTGCAGGTGAGATACCAGGTGTGGTGGGCTGTACAGCGAGTCAAGTCACTTGCGGTCACTCAAGTGTGATCCTAATTTTCAGTAGTGAAGAGCAGAACTGGGCTGACAGAGACCAGGTTCTATTCACAGCTCTGACATTTTCTTCTTGTGTGTCCTTAATCAAAGCAGAGGCCTTCCTGGGCTATCTGGGTAATTGTTTAGCGTGAAGAATGGCTCAGTAACTGGCATGAGGCAATTAGCAAAGATAGGTGAAAGAAGCTCTAAACCCAGATAAAACCAACAAACCAAAAAATAACAGGTGAATCAGATAGCCAGCATTATACAGTGCCCACATAGAATTCTCCTCATCTTAATCAGGCTTCTCATGAATCTGCTATAAGACCTTACACTATGGTTGTGATTATTTAATGTGTGATCTTTGCATGGACTGTGGAAAGGGGTGGTGAAACAGCTCATGTGCTTTGGTACATTTCATAACTGCAGTTCTGTGAGCGTGACATACCTTGATTTAGCCCAGTGAAGAAAATCCTGAGAGTATCATCCCCTAGAGAGGGTTAAAAAAAAAAATAGCAGTAGAAGACACACAGAGTGCACAACATGTAATAGTCAAGGGAGCACCATAAGGCAATAACACAGTGAGGTCCCATGGTGCTCAGTACTTCTGTAACACAGAGTAGGGAACAAAGAGTTTGTGAGGTAAATACTAGGGCAGATAAAGTGCTGTCAGCCCATTCTAGGCATTGAGAATGATGGCAATAGGACAATTAAGTTATTTATGTTCTTGGGGAGTCTGTGGCAGTGCTAGGAGTTGAGTTCACCTGATGCTTTGTTCCTCCAGCCACTTATAGTTTTTTTCAGCCTTCTTGATCTAAAATCTAACTGTAAATTACTTCTAAAGTTGGTTGTAATAAAATTGGAGTGTGGGGGAAAGAGGAAGGGGGAATTCTGGATATTACAGTTTTTTTACTGGTTTGTAAGTGCTTTCAGTAGCTGTCTCAGCTAAGTGTATGCAGTATTTTAACAGCTGGATTTCCTTCCACAGAAAACATGTTTTCATCGGTCCCAGACACTGGGCTACAAAAATGGATATGCCTTTTCTCGGCTGCCAACAGTGGGATCTGGTGGGGAGCGGCTGTACGTGAATCAGCTTTCTCAAGCTGAATTAGACGAATTAGCCAGCAAGAGACCCATGCTGACCTATGGACAAGTCAAGCGGGCTCCACCTTCAGGCTTCATTCCAGCACACGTGTCTTTTGACAAAAAGGTATAAAGAAGCTTATTCCAGGAATATCGTTGGCCAAGTTCAGAGACATAAACAGTCAGCTCCAGGGTTCATGGGACAGCGTACAGCAGTTTTCAGATGCCATAGCCCTTAGTCAGAGACAGCTGAACCCCAGACTGAAAGAGGCTTTCTTTGCTCGGGAGGAGGATTATAATACGTAAACCAGTGTAAGACATTCCCCACAAGTTACACTAGAGCACTTCCA
The DNA here is from genome assembly GCA_017639245.1 of Myiopsitta monachus. Lineage (NCBI taxonomy): Eukaryota > Metazoa > Chordata > Aves > Psittaciformes > Psittacidae > Myiopsitta > Myiopsitta monachus. Next base: position 16,889,524 of record CM029922.1, on the reverse strand, counting down.
GCAGGCACTGGAAAAGAAGTTTGAAAAGCTTCAGTTTATAACCACTGCCCTGTAAGCCACAGCCTGGCCTTCTGTGTTTCCAAAACTATATTGAGATTGTAATTGAGCTTAAACTGTAAATGACAGTCTGCAAATGGGGAACCTCTTAGATTGTTTAACTGTGGTCTATCTATTTATGCTTGTGTTTGTCACCACAGCGTGTTACAGGCCTGTCCTGCTCTATTAGTACTTCCTGCATTACACTTTGGTGATATCAGATTAGGAGATGTCAATGTGTCTGCTCAGACCAGTCCTGAGCTGACCCTTGGATTTTAAATGCACCAGTTGCATAGACTGCAAGCTGGCGAGTGCACCCTCAGCCACTGAGAGAACAGTCACTGCAGAGCATGCAAGGCTTAGCAGACTTGAGCACATGCAGGCAGGCCTGGAAAGGCAGTCCGCAGCCAACCCTCAGCCCATCTGTGAGACAATCTGGGGAACAGATGAGCTCTGTTAATTACTGAGGCTGTTCCTTCAGAGTAATGTGGATGTTGCTGTTTAATCTGCCAGATACTTCTCTGCCCCTTCATTCAAGCCACAGTAGCAGCAGGGGCCCCATGCTGCTCAGGGGAGTCATGGTCCCTTTTGAAGTACTTTTGCTGGCTGGTAGGAACTTGCTGGCTTTATCATCACTTTATTATTACCGAGGCCTCTGGGTAAGCAAAGCCTGATTGCCCACCTATGTTCTCTTAGGCGCATTAAATGTTCTTGGGGGGAATATTCCTCATACTTCTGCCATGCACGGGAACCATGACTGGCTGATTTGTCTCCTTGTTTCTCCAGCACATAGTAGTCTTTGCTGTCAGTGCTGAATAGGTATTACTTCAGTCAACCCATGCAGCTTTTAAAAATCCACAGATGTTTTTAAACTCTTTACTAAAATCTCCTCATAGCTTCCCTAAATCAGGGTCTGCAAAGCTGACAATAGTAAAGTCATGCATGCCAGTAAACTACATTATTGGCAGTAACCACACATCTGGCAGTGGGTTGAAACAGAAAGGTGATCAAGGACGAGGAGAGAAAAGGCTGTATTTTTTACACCTTGTAAAAGGCAGATCTTGATAAAAGCCCTCATGATGCCTCTTCCATCAGTCACAAACTAGGCTATAGCTGGGTTGGATGATTTTATAGATTACAATCCAGTAACTTCACACTGCCAAAGCAAATGACAAATAGATTTTTGGTCTTAATTACCTAATTGTGGTGTTCAAGATTTTTCTTTCTCTCTCCTTTTTTTTTTTATATTGTCTCTTTGGCAGATTTTGAAATTCGATGCCTATTTCCAGGAAGATGTTCCTCTCTCTGCAGAAGAGCATTACCGTATCCGCCAAGTGTGTATCTATTACTATTTGGAAGATGACAGCATGTACGTCATAGAACCTGTTGTGCAGAACTCTGGTATTCCTCAAGGCAAACATATTAGACGCCACCGGGTGCCCAAGAATGACCGTGGTGAACATTACCATTGGAAAGATCTGAATCGAGGCATAAACATCACCATGTATGGCAGGACATACCGCATAGTCGACTGTGACCGATTCACACAGGTGTGTTACTTGTACAAAGAACATTGACAAAAAGAATCACAGGAGTTACAGGTGGACAGACCTGCTAGATAGAGTCCAGTAGTCTGCATCTCTAACTTTCATAATATGGTTGCTCACAATCTTTCATTTTGATTTTCATGAAGACTTCTTTCTTCAGATCAGTGGGGAGTTCAAGGTATGATATTTGCTGAGTTAATTGCCCAGTACTTTTGCCTTAGGACCGCTGGGAGTCCCATCTTTTGTTCTCAAGACTTCTCTTTACAACACAAATTCTAAGTTCATCTCAGTGCTGTTTAACTGCTTAGATTCTAGATGAAACATTGTGCATATGTGAGAGAGAAACTACTGATCCTGACTCTTTTCTCTTACATCTCCTCTGTTAAAAACAGGGGGAGGGAATGCAGTAATTAACTCTGCACCCATCTACAGCCAAGCCAGAAAAGAGGTTATGATCTGTGGGTTGAGAATTGTGGTGTGAACTGACCTTTCTAACAGAGCATAGTCATTGCCTGCTTTTCTATTTCTGGCTGTTTCTATACCAGTAAATGACATAATAGCAATCAAGTAACAAGTAGTAACAAATGCAGTATACTGGTAGCCTGTTAGATTGTTCCCAGTATAATCTCAGTCTTGGTCAACTACTATTCTATGACTCTATTCTTCCAACCAATTCCCAGAAGCAGTCCAGGAGTTAGAATGCTCCAGGGACCTTTCCTAATAGGTGAATTACATGCAGCCAACCTGTCCTGGAGGCTCAGAGAAGTGTAGATTCAGGTTATTCCTTGCCAGTTTCCCTCAGTGCCCAGGAATGTTCCCAGGCATAATATATTGGTATGTATGTGGCTGTTGAGAACATGTGGGGGCACCTCTGCTGGAACTGGATGACTGTTAAAGACATTTCACAGCAGGTGAAGGGCTTGTCCTCATATTAATGTTGTTTGGTTGTTTGATGGAAAACATGAAATCAGCTATGTGGGTCTGTATCTCAAGGCCACTAGTCCATTTATCGCTAACTGGCATCCTCCGGACCAGAAAAGAGTCTGAAAGTGTGAATCTGCCTTGTGACTCTTCAGGGTGATCTCACGTGCCTCTTGGAGATGTTTACATAGGGCTTCCTGGGCTGAATGTTTTCCTGGGCCACTTCCCAAGGCCAGAAAGGAAAGAAGTCCATTGACTTCAGAGGTTGCTTTGGGTGACTGATGTGTGTACACAAGTAATACCCTAGAGTTTGTTGACGCATCCAATGTAAGCAAAGGGTCCCTTTATAAACAAGCAGATTGCCCTCTCTCTGTGGGAAAAGTACTTCTCCTGAAAGAGGGAATGACGCTGCCACTCTGGCACATACTCTTATGGTCTGAAGGGCCTTGGTGGGCCTAGTGTGGGTAACACTAAATTCCACTGTCCACACACTGGAGAGCGCTAGATCTCCTGCAAATTCTGGATGACTACCTCTGCAGTTATGCACTAATATAATCTTTTTTATTTACCAACTGACAGGGCATTTAAAGCCCTAAAGTCAAGTAAAACTGTGCTCAAGTAAAATCTGAGTTAGGATGTCGAGGACAGGACTGCACTGGTTAATTAAAAGACAAGCAAAGCTAAGAAGCAGCTTAAACAGAAACATCTTGGTCATCTTCTATTGTATTTGCTACTGCAGTAGAACTAATACTCCTTCAGGCTGGTGATCTGTGAGGAATGAACTTGCAGTATTCTGACAACACTCATCTCAGCCCATCTGTAATCTGTAGTAACTTCTTACCTTCAGAACTCTTGGCACCATTAATACCTCAGTTGACCTTCCTAGGAGTTCCTGGAGAGCCAAGGAATTGAAGTGAACCCTCCAGAGAAAATGGCTTTTGATCCTTACACAGAACTGCGTCAGATGCCTGTGCGCAAGTACATCACACCATCAGATTTTGACCAACTCAAACAGTTTCTGACTTACGACAAGCAGGTGAGAGAGCTGGTAATGATTACCCACATTACAGACTGCACACGTTATTGAAACCTGAGTCTATGAATGTCTGCAAACTTACTCATTCTAAAAAAATTTCACTCCCCTGAACAGATTCCAGATTTGCTCCTCTTTTGGCTTTAGTGAGAAACAAAATCTTTTATGTTTTTGCTGAGCTTCGTGACTTGTAAACAGCTTCTCTTTGGATTGCAGAGCTTATATTCTAAATCCTCCATTTCTCTCTTGCTTTCTGTTGGGATGAGATAAGCTACCTGACTCAGGAAGTTAGCAGCCAGATGCATTTCTATGACCAATGACCATGCTGCGTCCACTCCTCTCTTCCTCCAAAACATCAGTGCCAGGTGCCAGAGTGGAAAATTTCAAACACAAATGCCACTTGCTCTGTGCACACAATTGACTAACACTCCTCCATGTTCCTCTGGATCTTCATCTTTTCATCTAGCAACAATGTAAGAAACCCTATAGACTGCTTCTATACTAGAAAATAAAACAGGGGCAAGGCATGACCTGAGTTCTGCATGTTGTCCCTAGCCAGCTATCAGTCAAACTCCTGGCCATCAGCTAGGAGTTAACACAGGCCAGGATCATATCCAGGTGCCATTTTGGATATTGTCACCCTGTTTTGAGGGGAGCAGACAGCTTTGCTGTGTAGATGCAAGCTGGGCCATGCCTGCCATTTTACTGCCAGTTTAGCTTTAGTGACTCAGGTCTGTGCTGGGCCAACTCTGCCTGCTATTGGGCTGCCTGTTTAGGAGCTGTGCCTTGGGGGACTCCTGAGCACTGCAGTGTGAGGAATTTGATTTCTGTGGCATTAACAGATGATATTTCCACTAAGCAGAAATAAGATGAGGCCTTCAGTGAACACAGCCTCCTCAGGACTGCTGAATATATTCTTCTCTGCCTTCTTTGGCATAACAGCAGTAAAGAATTGGCCATGAAACCTGTAAGAGGTTTAAGAGTCAAAACAGAATTCTGTCTTACTATATTAAGTTTCGTTATAAAAATCACTTCCTGTAAGACTACTTCCCCATTCATTCCTGGGCAATTATTTTCTGCTGCTTCTTAATCGCTTTTCCCTCCCCAACCTCCCCAATTTTCTGTATGCTTCCAGAACTAAATCTCTTGTCTTAGCATAAGCTCTTTCTCTCTTACTGTTGTCAAGGTAAGCCAGGCCTGTCCAACTCTCCAGGCTCCTGCTACCCTTCCCACTGCTGTCTCAGCAGCCAAATCATCCCGGTCTCCATAGTATAAGGGCTTGGTTCTTCTGGACCTCATAGAGAAGCTTGGTGAGATGTCTCCAGTCACCTAACTCATGTCGTAGAATCATAGAATGGTTTGGGTTAGAATGGACCTTAAAGAGCACCTAGTTCTGACCCCCATACCATGGGCAGGGACACCTTCCACTAGACCAGGTTGCTCCAAGCCCCATCCAACCTGGCCTTGAACACTTCCAAAGATGGGGCATCCACAGCTTCTCTGGGCAACCTGTGCCAGTGCCTCACCACCCTCATAGTAAAGTATGTTTTCCTAATATCTAATTTTAACCACTTCATTTGGACAAAGCATTAGTAATTCTAGTTCTTGTTTTTCTTCACTGCCTCTTTTTCCTCCACATCAGGTCCTTCGCTTCTATGCCATGTGGGATGACACTAACAGCATCTTTGGTGAGAATCGGCCTTACATCATCCATTACTACTTGGCAGATGACACAGTGGAGGTTCGGGAAGTCCACAAGCAAAATGATGGTAGAGACCCATTCCCAGTACTGATAAGACGCCAGCGCATACCCAAAACCTTTGTGGATAAGCAAAGTAAGTTTAGATTGACCAGCACATCTTTCTGTGCTAAAGGGCCTTGGTGGGTAGACATGTGTGGTGGCTGTACCAGAGGTACACTGAGTCTGGAGAATTTTTGCTGAGAATATTCCAAGTGTCATCAGTTTTGGCCAAAGAAAAGTTCTTAAAATGATCACTAAATTCTTTATCTTCTGGGAAGCAGTGGCAGGACAGCAGTACAGCTCCCTGGAGCTATTTATATAGTTTGCTTTTGTATCCCTTTTCACTAGGAAATGTTAATATCTACCTGCTTACCTAATTTTTCCTATTGCTCTCTTGTTCTTAGAGACTTTCCCAACCTGTGTGATGGAGATCTCTGATCAGGAGGTACTTGAGTGGTACACAGCTAAAGATTTTGCTGTTGGCAAATCTACCAACCTCCTTGGACGCAATTTCTTCATCTATGATTGCGATGAGTTCACACGAAACTTTTATCGCTGACAAATTTGGCATCACTGACTTCCAGCCAGTGGAAATAAAGAAGAAACCACCTGAGGAAGTTCAACAGGTACTGCAAGCAGTTTCTCAAAGGAAAGAAGAGAAGGAAGCAGTTGGTCTAAGCTTTTATGGGAAAGCATAAGTTCAGCTTAATAAGAACCTGTTGTAAACATGTACAGCTTAAAGATGAGCAACTTCAAAAAGACAAGGCAAAAATGGTCATCACTAACGTAAAACTGGAAGTCCTCTGGAACCACTGATTTCTAGTACTGTAAAGGACAAAGCACTTGCTAATAGCGATAGAAAGAACTCTGGTTATGTCTATATACTAGAACATTAAACAGTGTCAGGGTTTGGTTTTGTCTGGGAAGCCAAGTGGCACAGTCTGGCTGCATCATACTCCTAAACTCTCCCTCACCATCCAAAATGGAGTTGCCAAGTCCAAACTGCCTAGTGGGGATGGTTAGAGCCCTTGTTACCTCCCAGACTGTGCCTAGGAATGGTTTTGAGTGCTAGCTGGCCTACAAACCACAAACATGATGGGGATTAGGTTAACAGTGTGACCATACAGATGATTGAGTTCCTGTGCACAGGAGGGTTTAGTTACTAGTACAGCCATAGACTCTTTATTCAAACAAATTACCTGGCTTTCTGAATTTCAGGTTTTCTTAATTCTTCTGAATATTTACTATAGATAAGGGGTCCAACACATGGCCAGGCTAGTAGCATCTCTACTAGTCAGGATGTCACATCTATTGCTATCTGGTGACAGATTTCTTTTCTAACAGATGTTTTTTGGTAAGTTCTTATGCAAACATTGTCTTGTTCTTAATTTCAACTGTTTATGCTTGATATGTCCTCTGGATGCAGATAATTCCTCCCTATAATGGTTTTGGCATCCTCGAAGACACTCTTCAGAACTGCTTTTCTCTGTTTCCAAAACCTCCCCGCAAAGATGTAATTAAGATGCTAGAGAATGACAACAAGGTGCTGCGATACCAGGTGGCCCTGGTGAGTGCTTTCCTTGGTAGTATAGTGCCGGTTTATGTTGTAGAGTCAGAAGGATGGGAGGAACAGCCTGCTCAGACCAGGCTGTTTGCAAATTTTCCTCTGTGCTGGTAGGAAAAGGGAGTTTCCCCAAGCCAACATGAGTGCTCCTCAGTGGATGCTGTTGGGTTATTGTGTACTTGCTATGACAATTAGTAGCACATAAAGGTAAAAAAAAAGCAGGCCAGAAAATACAAACCAGACATGCTACAAATCCACAGCCATTTATGGAAAAACTCCCACTGACATCAGCACGTGACAGATGGCCCTAACTGAAACAGCATTGCAGCTGGGCACTGTGCCTTGTCTGCCTTCAACTGCTGCCACAAGCATGAGCTTGCTGTCTCTCCACTGCTAGCTCTCAGCACCTGCCCTTCTCCAGGCTAGTCCTGGGTGCAGTACCCAGCAAAAGGCTGTGCTAGCAGAGCAGCCAAGTGCCAGCATAGAAGCCAGAGAGTCCACAGGGATGGTGCTTTCCACCCACAACAATGGCATTCAGGCCCTGGCATTTGTGCCAGCTTTACAGTGGGTTTATGCAAGGGGCCTCTGGCACATCCAGCAGCAGCAATGGCATTTCCTGTGCTGACTGGTGCCTGCCCTCTCCAAACACTCAGGGTGAATAAGGGCTGATTTCTTTTTCCTATTGTGCAGGAGATCCTAAAGGTCACAGCTGATGAGTTCAGATCCACTTAATTTTAAACTAAGCAAGTAAACCTACTGGTGTGTCAGGGGAGTGTCTTCCTGTGACTAAGAGCTGAAAGCAGCATCAACCTCTCTCAGGCAGTCATTAGAATGAAAAATATAACTTTAATGCTGAATTTTACAGCCAGTCTCTCTGTGATGAATCATTCCATATAGGATATTCCTTTCTCTTGAATTACTCAGTCTGTGGAAACACTGAATGTACTTGGTCACTGCAGCCCAGATTCTGCCTCTGAGAACCTGACTAGAGCAAGTAACCTTTGAAATTCAGATATTTAATGCTTCCTAGGGCTCTGTCAGCATATCTGTAGCTTTTGGCATACAGCAAGCTGCTTTGTTTATTTATCTATATAAAAAAGTAGTGAACTCTGGGTGCTTATGAGTGGGTTACCAGGTACTCCTAAGCACCCCAAGAAATAAAAACCTGGTTCCAATGTTCTTTTCAAAGCCACTACCTTTCCTCTAGGAATCACCAAACCCCGAGGACAGAAAGCGTCGTTTCATCCTCTCTTACTTCCTCTCCAATGACATGATCAGCATCTATGAACCTCCGGTCCGTAACTCTGGCATCATTGGAGGCAAATACTTAAGAAAGACCAGAGTTGCCAAACCAGGCTCAACTACAGAAAATGCTAAGTACTATGGGCCCTCTGATCTCACAATTGGTTCTACAATTGAAGGTAAGATATTTGATATTCTCTGAGCACTGTTTTTCAGTGCCTGCTCTGATATGTCACTAATTGCATGGATAGTGCATATATCTTCCTTCACTTGGAACATCTTTTCCTTCTGGGTCTCATCACATTTGAGTTTCCAGGTCACCAGCTGGTGTACATTGATACAACATTGTTACTGCCAGTGTTTGGACCTTTGATATATTTAGGAAAAGAGCTTTATTTTCCATGGTATGTATTGCATTTACAATTTGGGACCTGCCAGGATTCACAGGGTTAAAGCTATGCCAGATGACTACGTGCAGCAAAGGCCATAATTCTATCCTGTAAGAGAAATAAATGTAATACTGAGACGTTTGGAAACACACCGGTGTTAATGGGGGAGTCATTATAGGCCCAGACACAGGGCCTTTGCTCTCAGCAGCTGCTCTTCTTGCAGCAAAACTCTCTTTGAGTCAGTGAAACTATTCTCACTTCAAGGACTGAAACAAATAGCAGTGCTTGCTCAACCCTAAGCCCAGCCACAAGAGAGAATCCATGCTCCCTCCTGGATGATGGAATGACTTACCCATGCTGAAAGGCAAGTAATACTGCTTTTTTTGATTCCTCTTTCCCAGTGTTTGGTCACAGGTTTGTTATCACTGACGCTGATGAATATGTGCTTAATTATATGGAGAGCAATGCAGGGAGTTTCCCTGCGGCAACACTGCAATCCCTGAGGGATCATTTTCACCCAAAGCAGGTGGTAAAAGAGCCTGACAACAGGTAAGCTTCAAAGAATGGTGATGAGCTAAATAAGACTTAGGGTTGACAGCTAAGGACATTTCCAGCAGCGTGTACGGGATCCCGCCTGCTGTCTAATGGCTGCTTAGCTGATTATTCAGCTCCAAGAGCCTGTGTCTGGAAACATATAGGGAGGGTCAAGTGCGTATGATATAATGTTGTGGCTGCTGCTGACCCAAAAACCTTGTGGGACAGCTCTGGCTCAGCAGCAGAGATATAGCTAAATGGACAGTCGTCTTTTTCCAAAAGGCAGTAGTTATCTGTAACAGATGCTGCTGACAGTATTTGCATGACTCACTTGTAAGCTCAGTGCAGAGATGGTGAAGTCTTTTTCATTTGCTCTGGCTGTGCTTATCACCCTAGGAGAGCCTCTTTTTTAGCTGACTGGACCCATTTTGGGTGACTCAGTAACAACCCTTTTACCCCACAACACACTTTGGGATCAGTTAGTACCATGGTAGTTCAAGGATTCTGGCTGAAACTAGAGTTGCATGCAGTTCCTGGGGCTGTATGAAGCACCACAAGAAAATGCCTGTGCTCCCAGAGCACTTGCAGATGAAAGATGCATGGGGAAAATGTCCTGCAAAGGGAAAATAGTTTACTTAATGCTCCAAGATCAAGACAGAGCTTCATCTCCGAGTCCAAGATGAGGTGAGCTTGCATTAAAAAACAAGCATCCCAGAAGCCTGCTGTGTATTCAGAAACACAGCCAGGCCAGCTGTGATGGGCAGTCAGCACAAAAAAGTGTCACAGTAAGGCTGCCAGAAGTAGCTTTTGCATGAAGTCCTGTTCTTCCTTGGTTCTACAGTGACATCTCCAAGCTTGGGACCAGCAAGCAGGAACCAGATGAATTAATTGTGCAAGTTCAGGAAGAGCTGAAGCCCCATAAGCACTTGAACAACAAGAACATTCAGGCGGCTTTTCTTCAGTGTGACAAGGATGGCTCTGGTGTACTGGACAAAGCAAAATTTTTATCCCTTTGTGACAGCTTGAGTGTGCCGACCAACACCACTCTTCTTAACAAGGTCAGAAGGAAGGGGTCTTGTGCATATTGAATTCCCCTCTTATAGCTCTTCCAAAAGTGCTCTTCTGCAAACCAGCCCTAGCCATGTGAACACCAGCTGCTCTACCCTACAAAGGGGAGCAGCTTCAAGTAAAGGGCAAGAGAGTACCAACTCAGAAAGGCCTCTGAGCTGTTGGTTGATCCCGGGTCTTAAAGGAGGAGATAATAATTGCTGTCCTCTAAGTAAAGGGAAGAAATGATATTGAGGTTGCCCCCCAAAATGAGGAGCCTGGTGTTTGTTGTGTGATGCCTGTTGGCTCAGGTCTCAGAGATGAGCAGAAGAGGTTGTATATCATGATAGAGACCCGGCATAGGCTACTGCAGAGCTACTGAGTGTCTGTCATGACTTAAACACACCTGGGATTGAGTACAGGTGACACTGAGGTGCTTAGGTAATAAGCTTTAGGAAAGATTAGGTGGATTCTAGATGTAATAGTAACTGAAGATTTGAGAACTAAAATTTAAATCATAGCCACTCGGTTAACACAGCTAAAACATAGACTTGCTGGGCACTATGCCCAATATACACTTGGAAATCACAGTCTGCATAACAGAAAATGTGAGGGAAACTGGAGAGAAAAATTCATGCAGCAGGGATGGAGGATTCTTCCATGAATATAACTGGCAAGGATGCTTCCTAAGCTTAATGGGATATGCACTAGATTAGTGGCCAGAAAAGGCAGACTCAGAATGAGAATTTCCCTTGCTAAAAAACCAAATAATTTTCTAAACCAGCCAAGCACAAGCACCACAGTTGTGGTTAGAAAGGTACACCGGCATTTATGTCTCTGAATGTGCACTGAATGGAGGCCTCTGATGAGCACCCAGGGCTTTGCTGTGCTAGAGCTCATCGGAGACCACTCTGCCCTGAGGAATTTACAACATGGTGAGAGTCTTTTCTGCTTCCGTTCTGAGAGTGGGAGATGAAGTGACATGCATGTGGATGGAGGACCTGTGACAATTGTTTGGATCCCCATCTAGGACCTCTTCTCTCTTGAAATCTTAGTGAGTGTGCCCAGAGCCCTCAGGAGCATGGTGGTCGTGTAAATTAAACATAGAGGAGATAGCCTGCTGTCTGGATTGGACAGGAGCATAGCTGTCAGTCACACAAGAGCAACCCTAGTAAATCTGTCTCCAGGCGACAAGGGGAAGAAGAATCCTTTTGAGGAACTGTGATATTAGACCTTTTCCATCTCCCTGAGTGTCAGAGGAAGATTAGTTATGCAATTAAAGAAACAAAAGCCCTCTTTCTTTCCCTTAAGCACACAAAGGCTATAGTGCTGTAACACAATGCAGGGTCAGGCATAGATACCAGAACTGGCTCATTAGTAGGTCTGTTGCTGAGCTCAATTATCTGTGTCTCCACTTTATGCCATGTGCACACACCAAAGTGACACCAGTGAACAGTAACTGTTCAGATATGCTGCCCCCATTCCACTTTTGGCAGGGATTTTTATTGGGTTTCTGAAAGATTTGCAGTGGCCTCTGTCAGTTTGTGGCCACCCTTTATTTTTTTGTGGATCTACTGTCACTCTGGTGATACTCAGAAAGCAATTGGGATTAAGTTCAAATGCATCAACTCTTCTCCTTGCATAGATTAGTGTAATTTATAAACATTCAAGGTTATCTGTGATTCAGGACTATCAAGGCCCTTCCATGGAGGAAAATAAGATCTGTGTCACACAAGGAGTATCTCTCAGCACTTTCCCCTAAAAAAAAAAACCCAGATTTGCAGCTTCTTCCAACTCTTTATGGTGGTGTTATGTTGTTTTCTTTTTCCCCCAGCTTATTGACCAGTGTTCTTGTGGAGAAAACCAGATAAACTACCGTAACTTCCTTAAAGCCTTCCCTTTGTGATCTCTACCCAGAAGCTGAAGAACAAGACCAGCAATAAAATTCTTACTGACTTTAAGATAGAGTACTTCAAAAAGGATGCTCTAGTCTTCACCTTTACTTCATTCACTCTCCTCCTTCCATCCTCACTAGAACTAGCTAATTTTACCCTTTCTTAACTTTTTTCCCTTCTTAATCTCTCCTTGCCCTTTTGGTCACCACCAAACTCAACCTCACAACTCCTGGACACTGAAATAAAACTCACAGGAGAAAAAAACTTTGAAGAACCAAAGCCAGGTACTCAGCTTGTACTTTGTAACGCAGTACAGCAAGGCTTGGGCTTGCTAGAGCTGTCTAAAGCCTTGAGTAATAACCACTCCAGATTTCTCTTACAGAGTCAAAAGGAGTCTTTCACCTTCAAGCAGTGAAGACTGCCAGTTTAAATTGATATTTACATTGCAAGAAAATATAACAGCCCTACCATGGTCCATGATTAACTCACACTTGCTGGTCTGAATGTGTTAATGTATCTGCTTTAAAAAGAAGTACCTCAATAGCTGGAATAGCTAAGGATTAAAATTTGGAGGGTGTGGTGGAGAAAAAACTCCACAAAGTCTGATTCTGGTTTTATTTGAAGTACTGAGTTTAGCTCTCACGCAGCTATGGCGATAGCAGGGGTCTGTACACAAATCTGCTGATGGCAGCTTTGCATTTTTTAACAAAAGGTTGGGAGAATGATTTTCGTACTTAGATACCATCTAAACCCATTGTATGCCACCTGTCATCATACCAGACAGGTCCAATGAAAGGGGAAAACAAGCAGTTGGCATAGCAGTAGAGTTATGACACTTGTGCTCCACTTGGAGTTACATTGCTCATCTTTCCATGAAGGTAAATGTGTCAGGGACCTTCTCGCCCCAAATGACACCCGCCAAGTGTTGCCACTGAGCACATGTGAAAGGTACCCACCATGCACACAACAGAGAACAAAGCTCTGAAACAAACTGCTTATTTAAATCAGCTTTTTTTATGGTGGATTCCCACTTCCCCTCAGGCAGCTGAGAGCCTTCACATGACAGCTCCCTCCTGTCACCCCTTGTTCAGAAAGGTCACCACTCTTGCCTTCTGGGCCTGTTTTGTGCTCCTGCTCACTCCAGCTGAGAATCACTACAGCTCTCTCTGGTCCACCTCAGATTTCAAAGCATGGCTTGGCGATGCATGAAGTGCCTTCTAAACAGCAGCTGACAAAGGCTAACTTCTAAAGGCCACCCAAATCAGCTTTTCCAGTGGCCAAGAAGTTACAGATGGAATTAGGAGCTGTAGAAAAGAAAGTCAGAAACTGCTTTCTGCTATGAAACTGTAACTTAATGCTCAGCCAAATCATGTAGTATGCCCAGGAGCAACTGCAGAAAGTATACAATTTAGCTCACCATAAAGTATGCACCTAAACCACATCAGATAAAACATATCCTACAAATGCCCTCATCCTCCACTCCCAATGGTGAAGGCAGCCACAGAAAACTAACTCAGAAGCAGCTGCCCATGCTGTAGACATGGGGAATGCAAGATGATGAAGCCCAGCTGTGGAGAATATGGAGACACAAGACACTCTATCAAAGGGAACAGACCAGTCTGGTACAGCAGGAGAGAGACAAAGTACAACCCCTTACAGCCTGCTTTGCAGCACATAATGGCTTGGCAGAGTAATAAAGCATTAGCAGACAGCAGCAATGGAAGAATCTCTATGCCTTTTATTTCTTTATTTCAGAAAAATACTTTTGTTGAGTTTATCACAAAAGTCATTTAACAACAAACAACATCAAACAACAACAAACAAAATTCGTACAAAAACTGAAGTTGCAGGAAGAATGAAACAAATGGGATAAGATATCAGAGACTGTTACTTCCCCCCAACCCCCTCCAAAATCAGGAAATTTGCACTAAAGCTTAAATATGTAAGAACAGAATTTTTCCTCGAGTTCCTTTGCTGAAGTCTGGTCCATTGAATTCAACATATTTGAGGAAAAATTACATGCCTTGGCCTGACTTTCAAAACAGTCAGTCTTCCCCACTGCCAGCAAAACCCCACATGCAGCCCCAGGGTGAAGTATCTTACTTCACTGTTTGAATATAAAACCTACCAAACAAACCATCTATCACACACTCACAAAGTTTACCAGAAGGCTGTAAATCAAAGCCCATAATCTCCATCTACTGTTGACACAAGTGGGGCCCATCTACCAAGACTTCATCTAAGGCAAGAGGCTGAGGCTGCTGTAAACTCCACACCCTGTGGCAAAGGCAGGCTGGCTACAGGCTTCAGGAGTCACTTAGAGGCAAGGGGGAGGCATCCTAGAGTAGTTGTTCTTCCCTCCAAATAGAAAGCCTATCAAAACCACATTTTGAAATAGTGAGTTAAGGGTAAGGTGACCTACAGGGGAACTGGAACTTGATGTCCTTATACTAACCCAAACATGATAAGTAAGAAGAAAGAATCCTAAACAAACAACAAAAATTAATGCAACTGTAATGCCCCATAACGAGTCACTCAAAAATTACATGTGAAATGCTACATTTGTACTTCCTCTGCCCCCTTCTCTTCCCAAGCCCATTCCCCAACTATCTAAGACAAAAAGAACTACTGCTGGTATTTCACAACTCTTCTAGGCTAGAGCAGGAAATCACTATGCTTCACACCAAAAATCACAAGACTACTCAATCCCTGACCTTCCTAGGTTGGATATCAACACAGACTACAAAAGCAGCCTCAAACCCTCAGGAAGGGTGTGAGCAATTGCATTACACTGGAAGTAAAGACTTAGTTTTATACAGTCCCTTAGCACTCTCTGCACTGTGGTGGACAAGGGCTCCTCTTTGGGGATTGATCGTTTTTCCAGAAGACATTGGGGCTTGACAAGATGGGGCATGAGAAAAGCATCCACTCAAGGAAAGTGAGCTCACGGCATCTTTGTATGTAGAGTGGTCAAGGGAAGACTGACCACCAAGGGCTTGCAATGAAAACGCTCTGGGAAAGAAAAACCTCTTTGGGTTGAAGAGGAGGCTCAGTCTGCTGAGAAACAACATGGATGTAGAAGCAACTACTGCAAGCTTGCAGTTGAGGGATGGTGCTTGCACTAGAACACAAAGACAGAAGCAGCCCATGGCAGCCTCTCCAATGGAGGGCAGATTGCAAACTGCTGGGATGACAGCGCATATTGCCTTACACCAAAGGGTCAGCACAAAAAAAACCCAACCAAACCTGCCATGTTTGGGTATAACAGGAGAAGGATGGGGATTTCCAAGAACTAAATACAGGGGAGGGCAAAAAAGCCCCATCATCTGTAGGTTTAAAAATAATAAAAAAAGAACATATGGAAATGCTTCCAAAACAAACTGTCCCTTTACTGGTAGCTCTATCAAAAAGAAAACAAAACCCACATAAATGTAGCATATATTGTATATGCGTTGTAAAGAGGAAAGGCATTCAGCTACTGATCTACTACACAGATCAAGCATAAGAGAGACTACATGGCAACGTAAGGCACTTGGGATACAAAGCGTAATTAGCTACTGTATGAAGACACAGGACTGTGCAAGTGTAAAAGCTGCCTGGAGCAAAGCAGGCAGGAGGAGGAATCATTCAGCAGCCAGTTTTTTGGGGACTATATGTGTTAGCTGTTAACAGAGTCAATACCTCAGCTGCGGCGAAGCACTGGCTTTGCAGAAAGCACTGGCTGAAGCTCTGGAGAGATGCTGAGCAGCAGCCACTCTCAGAGGGCATATGGCAGTGGATGGCCAGGGATGGGAAGAGGCAGCAGAAAGAAAAATCCTCTCACATTTGGTATCTTCCTTGTCCTCCCTAACATAAAGCTCTTTTCCCCCTCTGATCACATTGCACTGTGCATACTATCACTGCCTCTGTACCAAAATCTGTATTATTGACCCAGCAAGGGCTACAAGGAGCAATTGCAAGATACCACCCAGGACTCTGCTCTGAAGTCTTCCTCAGCTCCCCTGAAAAAGGGGGGACCCCCTTCTGCCAATACCTCTCATTTGACACTCACAGGTCACAGGGATGGAGGAAGTGTTAGAATTTTACCAACTGCCCTCATGTCCCTGCACATTTTCTCTCTCTGGTGCCCTGCATTAGGTGGGGCTCAAGAAGGAGAAAGGGAGCAAGGAACAGAAGAAACCTACCAGAAGAGCTAAAAATGAAATCTGACTCACCAAAAAGAGGGGCAGAAAATCAACTGCCACACGTTCCTCAAAACACAAATGATGTGAAGGACAACTGTGCCAGCCTCAAGCTAGCATTGCACTCAGAGACAGTTCAGCAGCCTGAAGGGCCAAGCAAGGAGCACACTAACGACCACACACCTCCCTCACCCGCAAGAAAGGTGGGCCTCACTTCTGGACTGCGTATAAGAGAGCACCCCAGCTCCCTGCAACCCTCTGTCCTCTTCTTGCCCAGCCAAAGGAGCATATCGCTTGCCTGTTCCTGCCACGGTAAAGCAAAACTAAAGCTACAGCCGGCTTCACTGCACAAGAGGCACCAACAGCAAAGCCCAGCTACAAAAATCGCCCCAGAGGAGAGCCGTGGGGTGAGAGGTGCCCGTCTACTGCATGCCTGCCAAATCTAGACTGGTGCACGGCACCTCAAAGAAGCTCAGTGAGATGGCACTGACCCCCAGAACCCCAGTCAGGAGATGCTCCTTCCCAGCAAAGAGGCAGCAGGGGACTGAACCAGTGGGATCTGGGTTTCCCATGAAATCTCCTGCCAGCATGTATAGGTGCAGCAGCAGGCAGGAGCAAGAGGGGAACGTGGTCTGCAGCAACAGATGGCCTCTGAGGTAGATTTGAGACAACTCCATCTGCCAACAGCTATGCATCACAAGTCAGGCTTTTCCTAATATGCAAGCTGCTCCTTGCAGCCCCAGCTTTCTTCCCCTTCCCTGTAATCTCGTTCACAGCTCAGAAAAGGATGAAGGGGCTAGGTTTTTTGTGGAAGAAACCCTGCATTTGATAGCACCTTTGGGTGGATACAAGCTCTGTATCCTTTGGAAACAAAGAGTGAAGCTGGTGGCTGCTGATGGCATGGCTGGACTGGTATGGTAGGGATGAGGAAGGCTAAGGTGACAGCATGAGAGGCAGAGTCCCATTGATGCAAAAACCCTTTGCAGAAGCCAGTTTGTCATCTGGACGTGGTCATGAGCCATGAGAACATCAGTTCCACAAGGCACACACAAGCTGGCAAAAGGCCTCAGCTGATAGGAGCCAGACCCAGCGCTCAGAGTGGGGCAAGACTCAAGGTTTTACGTGGACCTGAGGATGCTGCTGCCCCATGAAAAAGCACCCTGCAAATTGCAGAGCCCCAAGCCCAGCTTTTGGGGCTGGGAGGTCCAGAACAACAGGGCAGCTCACCTCCTACAGCAAAGAGGGTAAGAGAGACCCAGCTGTACCAGAAGAGCTGGGGCAAGCAAAGGCTGGGAGGTGACCTTCTATTTGAAGAGGGAAATTCCTTCCCTTCTCTGCTGCCCAGCTCTCCAAAATTAGCTCAAAACCATTGGTCAGAAAACCGCACTTCACCAGAGGTCCACCATAAGACAAGACATGGTTGAGGTTCCTCCCTCACACCCTGGTCTCTATTTGCAGCATCAACATCCTGTGGCACTTGCTAAGTGCTGGCCAGACATGCCCCAGGAGACACAACCCTCACCTGAGAGGGGCCCTGATCCTCAGGGTCACAGAGCCCCAGCACATTCCCCCAGGAGCCTGTTTCCATAACAGACATGTGGTGCCTTCAAGCTGTTGTGGCCCTGTTCCAGGGACTCAGGAAAGCACCATGAAGAGAGGGGAGGAATATGCTGTAGAAGAAAAAAGGATTGTTTGGAACCATCGATGATGCATCTGTAACAATAATCCAAAATAACCAAACACTAATAGAAAAGAAATAAAATTGCACGCTGATTTACAATGAAACAGAAAAAGGGAAAACCAGGAGGGCTGGAAAAGGTTCCTATGAGGGGAATGGAGCAGGGGAAAGGGACCTTTTTGGTTTTATTGCAAATGGTTCAAGAGAGCAAGAACGGAAGGGAGGAGAGTGAGAGACACCTTGGAAGATGACCGGTTTCCAAGCCATTCAAGACGATGCTTGTGAGGAGGGGAGGAGGTGCTGCTGCTTAGTCCCAGTATCTCACCCTCCTCCCCAGGAGACAAGCCCTTGTGTCTACGGAAACTTCACCTTCCTGGTTCGTGGTGAGATGCCGTTCTCCACTTTCACCACTCCGTTTTCATAGTAGCCTGGGCATAAAGAGAGAAAACTCTGTCCCCTGCTCAGGTCAAAAATTCAACCCTCTTGAGGCTGGCCCATAGACAAGGGGAAAGGCCCCACCATGGCACAACCCTGCTGGAGACCCCCTGGACTCTGCACAGAGCAGGAGACACTGCTGCAGCATTGCCTGCATGGGCAGTGGCCTAATGAGGGGACACTGGACCACAGGATTGATGCCTCCCATGAAGCCAGTCCATGGTACATGAGTCCCAGCACTCACCCCAGTCCCTC
Source organism: Myiopsitta monachus (assembly GCA_017639245.1). Lineage (NCBI taxonomy): Eukaryota > Metazoa > Chordata > Aves > Psittaciformes > Psittacidae > Myiopsitta > Myiopsitta monachus. The sequence goes on along the minus strand of CM029922.1, from coordinate 16,871,026 downwards.
CTGAATGGCCTGGTTTGCCTATTGGTGCCAGTGGCTCGCTTCCGACTACTCTGCTCGTTCCAGTACACCCTCCAGCGCCGCAGCTGGAAGTGGATGAAGCGCCACATCACCGAGGCCTGGAAGAGGCACACCAACAGCAGCACACTCATTCTGGCAGGGGTGGAGAAGAGGCAGGCTGAGAACAGAGGAGCGAGGCCACCACCAGCACCATGCACACCAGGGCTAGTGGCTGAGGTTCCCCTGGATGGCTGCACTGAGCACCAAAGGCAGGCACCATTCCTTGAGATCAGGGCAGCCACCTCTCTTTCCCTCCCCACCATAAAGCTCTCAGATGCTCAGGGCACTGCTCACTGTTAAGACTTAAGGCAGGAATGGATTAATATGATAATCTCAACCAGCACTGCCCAAAATCTTGCATGGTCAAAGACATCCCCACTTGCTCGGTACAAGTGAAAGGTGGATGTGGTTGGAAGGAGCTAAGAAAGTCCCCAGATCCTTAGGTGCACCAGCAATCTGTGGTTTCAAAAAGCTTGGGAATGATCAGGCACCTGTCCTAGCAACTTCTGAACCAAACCTAAGGCTGCTGCATGGGTGAGAAAGGCTTCCAGTCTTAACAGACAAGCAACAGAATGCAAGCCATGAGGAAGCCATCCCATCTTCTGCTTCCACATCAACAGACAGCAAAGGGAAAACACCTTTTCATTAACCACATCCATGTAAGCAAAGTTACAAGTGCAGAAGGGAAAGCCTGCAAACCTTTTTGTAACACAGGCTTGTGCTTTATAACTTCACTCAATGAACAGCTTATCTGCCGGATTTTCCCCTCCATTGTGGCTCTGTAGCCTTTAACCCTCCTTGTTCCTTCCATACCCTACCAGCTTGCTAGGACCTTCCCTAAAGGGAACCGAGATCAGATCCCTATTGGCATGACCAAACTCAGCAAGAACACCTTGGGATAACAACAATCACGAAGATGCAGCAGGGGACATTCCTACCTGAAAAGGATATTGTTGAAGAGAAAGCTGAATAAATTCCCTCTCTCGGGGTCGAGGGCCTGGTTCTCCACCCGTGGCAGCCCAAAGCCAATAACCAGGATGTACAAGGTGAGGGTGAAGAGCTTGGTGACCACAAAAACAACAGCCCAGTAGTTAAACCTGCAGGAGAGCAAGCAGAGATGTTGGCAGGAGCAGCCTCCAGCACTGAGCTGGAAGTGACAGTGAGGTCCCTGTCACACCGATGTCTCTCCTGGACACCAGAGGATGAAAGCCATGGCCAGCTCGCCTGCTTACACCTTCTCGTTGCTCTCATCCGTGAAGTAGATCAGCCGGGACACATGGAGGAACAATTCGGCTAAATACTGCAACAATAAGAGGATCAGCCCCAGGCGGGTTAAGCTAGGAGGGAAAAGAAAGAAAGACCATCACTGGGCTGGTCAACTTCAGTGCTTCATACCAAGCTATAGCATCTCCCCTGCCATCCCTGAGCTGCTGTACCAGCCCCAAACCAGACCTTTCTGTAGCAGTGGGGGTAGGAGGGCAAAGGGGAAATCTCTGTCTCAAAAACATCAGAGTCCAAACCAGCAGCAGAACTGAGATGGATCCAATACAAAACCCTAATTGCTGGCAATGCTGCTCTGCACACACTGCTCAGAGGAAGGGTAAGAGCTCGCTGCCTGTGCCATGCTGGGAGAGCACCCCAGGGTGCTTCCCACACCCAGGGGAGGTGCACCCATCAGCCTGTGTTTTGGGTCCTCGATTAACATTTGCTTTGCAACAGACAGACTACCTGTGCACTCACAGAACGTCACTGAACTTCTTCAAATTCAGCTCTGTGGCGCTCTAAAACTGTTGACTAAGAGCCCACAGTGAGAAGGGCTACTTCAATACACTTTTTAAACACTCACCTTAGAATCATAAAATCATAGACTGGTTAGGGTTGGAAAGAGCCTTAAGATCATCTAGTTCCAACCCCCCTGCCATGGGCTGCGACACTCACTCCCTTTAAGCCCCCCCACTCCACTGAGACTTTCTGGGTACAAAAGGACCTTGCTAAGCCTCATCCACAGCATGGGGCAGGATGCAGAAGCAGTGAACTCACTTGAAGAGGTATGCGCCGGCGATGTGCACCAGGTAGAGAGTGATGCACCGCAGCTGGCGGGGGATCTCCTCCTGTCAGGGGCAGAAAGTCAAGTTAACCTCTCCTCTGCTTCACCAGCCCTCTCCCAAAGCTCACTCCCTCCAAATGCAGCGGGCAAACCACCTCAAGCGTCACCGCCTGGCTCTCACCTTGCGGACTTTTTGGAAGTAGAGTTCTGGCAGGGCATGCAGCCAATACGCCAGCTGGCACAGGTAGAAAAACTTCACCTGGAACCTGAAACGCAGGGACGAGCTGCATGAGCCAGCCTGGGGCACAGCAGGATCCCAAGGACTCGGGTGCCAGGGGGGGCGTTGGTCAACCCCTCCACCACTTTGAAGCCATGGGATTTAGGAGTCATCATTTCTGGGTTGAAAATACATGCTGAGCCAAGCTAGCCATGCCTGGAGTTTATCCAGATACTTGTGCTGTGGTCTCCATGCTCTCAGCAAACCTCACTTTTGCAGAAACCCAAGAAGAGATGATTATGCCCCACTTCATTTCTACTACAAAAAATGAACAGCAAAGAGACTGGACCAAGGTGATGCAGGCAGGAAGCACCCGGGATAAATAACCAAGTCCACAGCACCTTCCTCATGGAGGAAACCTTCTGGGAACACCCTCCCCAGGGCCACAGACAAGATAATCCCCCATCTCTCTCCTGGGATCCCACTGCAGCATCCTTCCAGCAGGGTGTGTGCAAAAAGCACTATGCTGTCAGCACCCCACTCCCTGCCATGGGGAAAACCATATAGAGGAAGGAAGTGGTCAGCCTGAGAACAAAATGCCCTTGCAATTGCTTACGGAAGATAAACATGCGGGTAGTTTTCCCACAAGCTCCGGGGGTTTGATATGTATCCTTCCTGAAAAAGAGAAAGACGCAAGCCTTCAGCAGGAGAAGCACACAGCGCATGGTTACAACAGGGAATGCTCCTGCTACAGCACAACTAGGAACTAGGGATGACACACAGACATTTCAGCCTGCAGCAAAAGTCACATCCCCTGTAAAGGCCAAGGCTGAGCTCTCCAAACCTCAGCAACATTCACAGAATCACAGAATGGTTTGGGTTGGAAGGGACCTTAAAGCTCATCCAGTTCCATCCCCCTGCTGTGGGCAGGGACACTTTCCAGTAAGGTTGCTCCAAGCCCTGTCCAGCCTGGCCTTGAACCCTGCCAGGGATGGGGCAGCCACAGCTTCTCTGTGCAACCTGTGCCAGGGCCTCACCACCCTCACAGGGAAGTTCCTTATATCTGATCTAAATCTACACTCTTCCAGTTCAAAGCCATTCCCCCTTTTCCTGTCCCTACAGACTCTTGTAAAAGTCCCTCTCCAGATTTCTTGTAGGCCCCCTTTAGGTACTGGAAGGCAGCTATCAGGTCTACCTGGAGCCGCCTTGAACATTCATGGGTACCAAGTTCAGGATAGGATGTTTCAGAGTTTGGGCAATACAAAAGGGATGCTCTGGAGGTGCAGGGGTTATATGCTTGTAGCATGGCTCCAAGCACCCACATGCATGGTCCGGGGGAGCTTCTTCCCCACTGGTATTTCCAACCTGAGTATCATTTAAGCAATAAAAAGTACTTCTGCAGAGAAAGGGGAACAGGAAACACCTACAAAAAAAAAGTCAATATGCATTGCATAGTTTTATTTTCCACCTGCCAGCATTTGCCTACAGTCTCTTGCCTTATGGTTGCAGGACAGGGTACAGGCTGGGGCCCCCTTCTTGTTCCATGCTTGCACAGCTCCCGCCACAAGGTTGCTGCACTGGCCTTTGCAAAGAGATGCTGGCATGGGAAATCCATCCTGCCCAGCACCTATCTGTCACCATCATCCCTGCCCTGTCTGCCCTAAGCCCTTTATTCAGTTGAGGGCAGGGGAAGTGCCACATGCTGCAAAGGGTGACCTGCTCTGCACACACAGAGCATCTGGGGAGCACATCATGGCAATGCAGGTTTGCACAGGAGGCTACAGCCCCACAGCTGGTGAGAGACGGGTCTGGCACTTGGTGAAGGCAGCCCAAAACCAGCAGCATTGACTTCCCACAGCCCTGTGGGGCAGAAGCAGTGCCAACAGACCCCCAGAAATGCTGGCCTGGAAGGGAGCAGCTGTCCTCTAAAGGGGTCTGGCAGGACACCCTGAGCAGTGGGAAGGGGACTTGCTGCCAAGTATCCATCCCCAGCGCTGCCAGGGACCACATCTGCCCATTAGCCCCACAACCCTGCAAAAGGAATCCAAAAACCCCACGGCACTGAACACAAATAAAGAGAAAAGTAAGAGGCTTGAAAGCTGAGCTTACTGAAATGCCCCGTCTTGGCCAGGGGCTGACTGGAAACTCTCTGCTGCCATTTGCGCTCCAGAACCCACACATCCCACCCAGGGAACCCAAAGCCTGGTCAGACCTGTGCCTTACCGTCACCACGACATACAAGCACCAGATCACAGAGGTGAGGTGGAAGGCAACCATCTGTCCTGATTCATTGAACTTGCTGTGTTTAATCTTGGAGAGATGGAGACGCCTGTTGATTTTCTGGGAAGAAGCAGGTGCAGAGAAAAGGAACAAGAGAACATGAGCCACCAGATCAAGAACCCTCTGTCCTCCTTCTCCCATGCCAAGCAGCCCCTAGAGATGAAGTCTCACTCATCACCCCAACCCCCAGACCACCCTCAGAACAGCATTTAACTGCAGCAGGACCACATCCCCCCAGTGGTACTTGAGCTATTTTGGTGACATGAGACATGAAATGGCACTCACGTCCAGGATGTACTCCTGCACCACTGCATGCAGGATGATGGCAATGAAGAAGTAGAAGAGGATGGTAACTGCATCCTTCAACCCATAGTGATACTGGACGAGTTCTCCATCTGCAAAGAGACCAAAATGTGGGTCAAATCCCCATGACCCACACAATTTCCAGGTAAGGGCTTAAGGGTTAGTATGGGGAAGCTATTGCCAACACGAAGGTTGTGTGGGGCCACGTGAAAGGTGGAAGCATAGAGAGGTCATGACTGTGCCAGTGGATGCAGGGATGGAAAAAAGGACTCCAGTCGAGGTTAGTGTATCAGTGGAGGGTGGATGGTTTCCCCTCTAATATCTAAACACCACAAAGGAGGAGACAGCTGAAACACTTGAGACTTCCCCTGCTAGAGATGAGAGGCTGTGGAGATAGGAATTCATCAGCCTGAAGAGATGAAGACATGGAGGCAGCACTGAAGCCGGTGATGGGATCAGGGACACCCCACTGGGAGCATGAGGGCCTGGGATGGGATTTCCACCACTTCAGTTATCATCCAACACCCCATCTCTCTTACTCACTCCTGAAAGCTGATGGAGCAGGACTCGGCTGCCCATATACAGGTGTTTTGTGCTATTAAGAGCTCTGAGACAGTGGCATGGGGCTGGCAGATCAGAAAGAGGACCCACAAGAGGCCCTGCTCTTCTGGGCCAACAGGAGACCCAACAACACCCAAAGTACCCCAGGCACCTGCATTTAGGCAACTATTCACAGCCCCGCAGCCTACGGGAAAGAATCATAGTCGGGAAAGCTGCTGTCCTCATGGCATGGTGCAGAAAGCATCACGATGCGAAGCTCAGCCCAGCCTGGGCTGCTGCTCTCCCTGACCCTGATCCTGTCCATTCTCTCCTAACATCAGTGCTGGGAAGCCACTTGTCTGTCTTGGCCTGTTTACCCTCAAACAAAGCTTCAATCCAGATTTCTGAGATTTGAGGTACACGAATGAGATTTGAACAGGATTTATGTGAATACCTGGTGCAAGGATGTGAAAACACCCTGTCCATAGGTGCCCCCCAGCTGGGTGCTGTGCAAACCCAGAGATAAACATGTTGCCTGTATCACAGAGCTCATAATCCCAGTGCAAGATAAAAGACAGAACTGCAGGTCTAAAGAAAGATGTGTAACAGTTCTGCCTCCTCTTTCTAGGGCTTTTCAGCAGCTGCTCCTAGCAGGAGCTGTATGTGCACTGAGCAGGGGAGACAACAGCAAGATCTGCTGGCTGACAGGCACCAGCATCCTTGTTGTGAAGGATGTGAAGCAGCCTTAGAAAAGATGAGGTGTGCATTAACCTTCCTCTTGCAAGCTTGCTGCCCCAAGGTCTCTCTCCCTACAGCCTCAGCTAGCTCATGCCTGATATTTACTGATACCTCAATACTGGTTCTGGTGAGATGGTTATATGCCCCTTTTTGATTTACAGTATCAGGAAAGAATAAATCACTTGATAGAACAGCAGCGGAAGTTGTCTGGACCGTGCCATAGCACAGAACACAATTTAATCTGGAAGCTGGATGATTTCTTCAACCATAATGTTCACAGACTTTAAGGGCAGACCTTTTATCTTCCGCGTGTCTGCCTGCGCTAATCCCAACAGCCCAGCTCCTACCCTGGATGATTACTCAAACACTCCTAATTAACAGCACCCTTCTGCCACCAAGCCAGACTGTGAGCCCCAGGCATCTGGCTCATCCTGAGCCCAGGGCTTTACCCAAACCACCTCCTGCTACCCCACACTAGTGCCCCGACCGCTGCCAGCCCCGGAAGGGCTCTTGGCTAGGCAGGTAGCTACTAGCAGCCAAAGCATAAACAGGGACTGAGCCTCCCGCTGACTGCTGGCTGGGAGCTGTGGCACATCCTATGGTCCACTGGGCTCAGACCTGTGCAAGCTTGGAGCATCCTTCAATTACACCCCATGCACATTAGGACCATAAGCTGCCTGCAGAGGAGATGCTGTGCACATGCATATCACCACACCCTCACCTTATGCAATCCCCAACAAGTAACAGCATTATCTACACACCTCTAAGAGCCAAATCCCTCCTGTCCCTCAGCATGGCACAGAGCTACTCTGGGCATGCAATCAGGCAATTTGATCTTGTCTGACCAGGCTTGGAGGAGGATCCTCACCCTGTAAAGTGCATGGAGCGGCCTGACTATGGCAAAAACAGGGTAGAGTGGAAGCCTTAAACCCCCCGGAAAGTATTCTTTCCCAACTCTGGCAGCATGAGTGCTAGAAGACACAACCAGTGTGTGCTCGTAGCCATACAAACTTTGTATTTTCTCCACATACCTTATTTTAAGATCTCCTTTACTATCAGACACGGGCCCAAGCCATGTGAATCAGTAGAGAGTGAGCCCAAGCCAGCCGGCCACAAGAGTTTGGGGCAGACCACAACTTGACCTCCCCTAGGGGCATCCGCAGTATAAGCATCTCTTACCTGCTGTAGGCACACTAACATTGTACTGAGGTAAGATAAACAGGAAGGCAGTCTTGGCTGTCACCTGTCAAAGACATAGAAGAGGAAAACAAGCAAATCAGTTGCTGAATCCATTCCTCTGTCACCATTTACTCCCCTTTCCAACCATGCTGGGAAAGGCAAATTGTCCAGGGAGATGTGCAGGCACTGTCTTCACTCACAGAAGTGCCTTTCAGCAAGAGTGCTAAGGAAGAGGTTTGTTAACAGGGACTTGGGGTTTGGGAAGGAGACAGGGATATATAAAAGAGAGGAAAACCTGGAAAAGCCATAAGCCAGCCTGACAGAGGAAGCTCCCTGTATCCCCTTCAGGATGGACCATCATCACATGCGACCTGCTGCTTGGAGGACACCAGGAGCCCAAGCCAGCAGGCCATTTGTGTTAATTAAACTCATTCTCATCCACTCCAGGCAGTCACACTGGAAGCCTGGCACACGTAGAAATGGCAGTACCCAAGCAAGCTCATGGCAATCCACATGGACTTTGCCATGCATCTTTGTGGAGACTCCTCTAATAATGGCAGCCACTGGACCAGTGAGACGGGACTTCAGAGACTGTGCAGGTGCTCACGAGGGTCCCACAGGACATGAGAAAAGCACAAAAGAGCTGAACCTTGTGCTGGACACACATAAGATCCCAGCTGCACGTTCAGCATCACAGGGTGGCCCGCAGAGAGTTAAGTAAGCCTGAAATGAGACAGCTCCCTGCAAACCAGGGCTGTTCTGCTCACTCTTCATTATTACTTTTAATTCAGGGGGATGATCCTCCCCACCAGTGAAGCAGGAGGATTTGTGGGAATGGGGCAGAACACCCCATCCCAGTGCATTTGCAGGATGCCTCCAAGCAGCGTATCTAAGACCAAAGCAACTTTGAGCCGGGCCAGTGCAAAATCTGGTGCAGACATCCAACATCTCTTCATCAGCGACTGTAGTGATAGGACAAGGGGTAATGGGTTTAAACTTGAACAGGGAAGTTCAGGATAGATATAAAGAAGTTCTTTACTGTGAGGGTGGTGAGGCACTGGAACAAGTTGCCTAGGGAAGTTGTGAATGCTCCATCCTCAGCAGTGTTCAAAGCTAAGCTGGACAGAGCCTTGGGCAACACGATCTAACGTGAAGCATCCAGTGCCCATGGCAGGGGGTTGGAACTGAATGATCTTAAGATCCTTTCCAACCCAAACCATTCTATGATTCTAACACCAAACATGCCTTCATCCCATCCAACCCACCACTGCCAGCAGGTCACCAGAGACTTTTACCTCTTCAATGGCTTCCACAGCCACCCCTCAAACGCTTCACAAGCGCCCAGCCTCATATGCAACCAGCCCATAAAAATCCTGTGCCCGTTGATGGAGAGGAGCTACATTTCACACAGACTTAGCTGCAACTGTTCCAGAGCAGCATGCTACTAAAAATCCTGCTGGAAATATTGCTTCATGCCTTACAGGACGTAGCTGTGGGGGAGAAACATAGGGGCATCGCCAAGCACTCCCATCATGAGCATAGAGCAACCTGCCGGTGGCTCTGCTCTGCTGGCACAGGCTGCCCCCATTCCTGCAGTCCTGGCTGGGGCACAGCAAACTCCATGGATGTTTTCATGATGTTTGGGGATGATTATTATTATTATTTTCCACTCAAAAAAAGATATCCCACATGTTGTGCTCTGCTTGTGGAGGAGGAGATGCAAGAAGTGCTCTGCCGAAGGAAATTGAGACCATGGGCAGAGCTTGGGGTGGTAATGGAAAAAGCGCATCACCTGGCCTCAAGCTGGCTTACAAAGACAATGCTGGCTCTTGCAAGCATCACTGGCTGGAAAAGTGAAGTTGCTTCATCCTGGAGAGGTACAGCGCAACCGGGACCCGGACTTTAGATCCAAACCTCATCACAAACTGGTGTAGGGCAGGAAACAAACACATGAAGCCAGCTGCGGCCATGATGCTGCAGGGATGGGCGGCCGTATTATGGATGTGATGACAGCAGCAAACAATGAAGGTTTTACATCTATCCGAGTTCCCCTGGCTAACATCCAGAGGGGTAAAAGTTGAAAACAAGATATCATACCCAGATGAAGCCTCCTAACCTGCTGGAGGGGCCATAAACCAGACTTACGGTCCGAGAAATGACCCCAGAGCATCTCCATTGTGGGGAGCAATGCCCGCACAGTGCCCAGCCCAGGACAGTCTGCAATGGCTCTCCTTATCTTCCTTTCTAGAAGGCCTGCTAGGAAGGTTTCCTCCATTCACTCAAGGATCAAGCAATGCCTTTTCCCATCTCCACACCCTGCCCTTGCTTCCCTTGGGCCAGAAGACCACCAGCAGCTTCGGGGGCAACCTCTGCACCCCTTCACCTTTCCTTATAGAGAGGTTGTGGTTTGTTTTCTAAAGCCCATGTAAAATGTTTTACAGCCCAAGATAAATGAAACCTCCTGAAGGCTGATTTCCAAAGACAAACTGCCTCTCTTTTCCATCTGATGGATGGGAAGCCAAGGCACACACGTACAGCCACCCACGAAGAGCTACTGCAGAGGCCAAGTTTGAACCTCCAGGTATGCAACCTCCTCATCTACCTTAGTAAATCTCACAGAACTTATGTGGAGGGAAGATCTTCTCTCAGGCTTCCCTTTTCTCCTGCCATCAGTTGGGAAGTGTTCACACTGATCATGGAAACATCTGAATACGTGCAGAGTTTCACCCTTCATCTTGCGCATGCTCCCCTGTGGGCACCAGGAGGACATTAACAGCCATGGCACCATTTTCAAAGGGGAGCCCTTGGGCTTTCCAAGGGCTCTGAAGACTGGCTGCATCTCATTTTGTGAGCGTTTCCACCTCAAAGCTTTCCTCGCTGCAATTGCACAGCAAACCCAGAATGATGTACTTATCAATCCAGCTCAGCTCTGTCCTCTGAGACTCACCATCTGCCAGGCCACCACCCTCCTCATATCCTTGGCTGGGCCACCTCCGCCTTCCCACCACCACCACAAAGACATCTCTGTTAGGACACACGAAGAGTCACAGGTTTCTAGCAGCAGGAAGAGATGAAACGTGCAGGTTGAGCCACCTTGAGTGGGACATCCCTCCATTCTTGAAAGTGAAGGACACACTGCATGTCCATGGTGGGACTCACGTCTTTCTGCCATTGCCCATAACACATCCCACCCAGTGGCCACAGAGGGACTGGTGACTTGAACAAGGTCATAGCTGAGTTCCCCTCAAGTGAACATCAGTTCCACGCTGTAGCTGCAGCCCCCACAGCATCGCCTCCGTATCAACTGGGAGCACTCACGGTGTGCCCAGCACTACGCAGTGTATAGAGACAGAAATATCACCTTATGAGGCCTACACCTCCTGGAAAACAGGAAAACTTGAACCTCCAAGCAATGCCACCTCAAGCTCTCCTGCAAGGCAAGTAACCAGGTTTCCTTGGCTCAGGAAGTAGCGATAAGCACTGCAGATGGCAAAGCTTTAAATGCTCACACTGAGCATTTTGCAGGCAGTCAGAGAAAGCAGAAGTTTGTACAGGGAACAGAAATGTGCCTCTGAATAATCCTCACAAGATACTCGCTGTTTGTTTGCTATGAAACAAGATGTTGGTATGGGAAAGAAAGCAACAGGCATGCTCCTGCCTTGCAGGGCAGCAGCAGAGCCAGAGCTCCCACAGAACTGCTGCAGGCAGGGGCAGAATTGGGCCTCTCCAGGTATTACTGTATATTTTTGGTTATGCTGTGAGGCCACCTCCTGAACCTGCTTCTTTGGTTTTCCCTTATTATCTCCAGCCTTTTCTAAAGGCAGCCAGAAGTCCAGATCCTACAGAGCATCACCATATCTCAGGTAGGGATTTTTATAGGATGGGAGAGGGATTTGTCTGCATGGGATGAGCTAAGCAGGGACCATATAGGAAAGGCTGTATATTCCTCATATGCTCCCTGCACTGCATTAAGGCCACCTCTATACAACCCACCACTGCCCAAGAGGGTGAGGGAGATGCTCCTCATCCCAGCCTCATCCTGCTGTGCACGAGGGATATGCCTGAACCAGCTAAATCTGGCATGTGTTGTCCTGGGGGTTCTCTACAGCAACACAGAGGAAACAGCATCTTCAGCAGCAAGTGGTTAACGACACTAAACTGAGCACTAAAGGGCAGCCAGACAATGAAGAGGCACAACTCAACATGTCCATCAAAACCACAATTTCGTGTGATGCTCAGAGCAGCCAGGACAGGGCTCAGGCTGTTTCTCACACAGCAGCACAGCTGGAATCAAATGAGTGCATCCACCTCATAGCTCTTGATGGCAGGGTGTTGAATAAAGCCAAACAATCTCAGCACTACTATGTATTTACTACACATCTGCTATTTGCCACTGTGCATCTACTCCTTGATAACCCAGCAATCAGAAAAATCCGCACCCCCGCTAGCCTGGAGTTTGCTGCCTCATACAAAGGAGAAAAGCAGGGACACCTTCCACTAGACCTGGTTGCTCCAAGCCCCATCCAACCTGGCCTTGAACACTGCCAGGGATGGGGCAGCCACAGCTTCTCTGGGCAACCTGTGCCAGGGCCTCAGCACCCTCACAGGGAAGAACTTCGTTATATCTAATCTAAGTCTCACCTCTGCTTTTGCAGGTGAGCAAGCAGCTTTTAATAAAGGCAGTTAAATATGCATCCAGGCATCTTAGTACCTCTCCCAAAATCTACATGCTGCGACTCTCAAACCTTCATATTCCCATGACTGAGGGATAACTTTTGAGCATCCTTCACAGGAGGTACCAGGTCACTATGAAACCCAGTTTCCCCCCTGAATGCCTCACCCCAGCAAGATCTGCAGAGCCCGTGCTGTCTTCACCCCAATCAGGAGACCCCCGGTATGCAGCCATCCCCATGGTCCTGCTTGGGTTAAAACTGCTTCGGAGGAAGGAAGCGGCTCCAAACCTCTGGCAGGGGAGGCTGGGGGAGTTTCTGCAGTCAGAGCAGCAAAAATATTTCCAGGACTTGAAAAACAACTCAAACTAATTAGAGATAAAATGCTATCCGAAGGCTTTCCTCACAGCTTAAGAGGTTCTTTTCTCCCCCACCAGCCGGGATATTTATTGAAAGAAAAACTTGCTGATCCGCAGTATGGATTGACATAGGCCCTATATGTAAACTGAAGACCAAACTTTGGACCAGAGCCTTTAAAAGTAAACAGCCAGCTCCAACAAAAAGCCCTCCCCGAGGGCAGCAGAGCCCCTCTGCTCCTACAGACAAGCTCATCCCCCAGCAGGACACAACTATCATTGCCTCACGCTCCCTCCTGTTTATTCCTCTTTGGAAAGCAGACCAAAATGCTGCTTTTTTATCCCTTCCCCACCCCGCTCTCCCCCAACTATTCAGCCCTTAAGCCATGGGCATGCCTCAGTTCCCACATCTGGCCAGGACCAGGGGAGGCAGGAACATGGTTTGTTTTCCCTTGTTAACGACGGGAAGGCCTTAATTTTTGCAGAGCACTATGGAGGGGACCAGGGAGGGGAAAGTATATTTAGCAGGAAGCCTGGAAATAGCAGCTCATTCGTCAGCCGCCTTCGTTTGACAGTGTCACAACCCGGGGTTTGGGAGACCGTGACTCACCACCCAGCTCTGCGCATGGGGAAAGCCCGGCAAGGGCACGGCATCTCTTAAAATACAATGGTTTATAACTGCGTTACCATCAGCCCGTGCACAAGCATCAGGAGCCACGTCCTGCTTGTGTGCCAGCCAGTTCTAGGCATAAAGGGGGATAAGACTGAGCCTCAGTTTCCCTGTCTTACAGAGATTATAGCAGCAGTCACCATCTAATACAGGACCCCCCCAAAACAATGAGGTCTCCCCCAAATTCAACCTGCATGGAGGCTGATCAACCCAACAGCACACCCAGGGGCCATCCCAGACGGCATACAAGTCACTGGGCAGCTGCAGGTTAAACCCAGCCCGGCCTTGGCTTCATTTTTCTGCAAAGCAGGGTGGAAAGAGATATGCAAAGTGATTTCTGCTCGAGGACAAAAAGCACCTGTTCCACATTTCTATACGCAGTCACTTAAAATGGGTTTTGGCAAAAAAAAATAAAGGGGAGATTTTTGTTCATAGAATCATAGAATCAAGTCAGTCGGAAAGGACCTTTAAGATCATCAAGTCCAGTCCCCAGGACTGCCAAGTCCACCACTAAATCATATCACTGAGGGCCTCATCTACATGGTTATTGAACACTTCCAGGGATGGTGATTCCACCACTGCCCTGGGCAGCCTGTTCCAATGCCTGACCACTCTCTGTGAATAAATTTTTCCTAATATCCAGTCTAAGTCTCATTTTCCCTAATATCCAGTTTCCAGGCTCCAGCTCGCTCATGGATGGAGCAGTCATACACATGCAGCAAAATCGCTCCCTGGCACCATGCAGATGTACACCAGACATGTTTTCATACCCTGGACGCTAAGGGCTGACTGGGAAGGCAGAAAATCCCACAGTGCCCAGCTCAGGACCGCTCTTTTGGGAAGGACCCCCTCCAAGCCCTGGGCTTCCCTCCATGAGCAATGCCATGATCATCTAAAATGCACACAATACTCGAATGATCAAGTCCAACACACCTGTAATACCAGCAAGCAGCCTCCTGCCACACTCTGTGGCCCCAAATCACCTCCCTGGAGCTGGGATGGCACTAGTGGCATAGCCAGCAGCAAAGCCAAACATCAAGCGAGATGCGAAGGGCATCTCCATCACAACTGGTACCCATGCTCCACTGCAGAGGAGTGATTCTATGATTCAATTACTGCACTGGTGGAGCTGCTGATCCATTTGGATGGGGCACCCAGAAGGATGCTCAAGGGGTACCTGAGGCTGTGCTTGGAGAGGGGGAGACCCACAGCAGCCTTTGGGCATCACCGTGAGCAGGGTGCTGGAGCGAGCAAGCCCTCAGCTCCCAGTGACTGTCTGAGAAAAGACTAAAAGCCTCCCCAAAGAAACCTCCCTGCAGGAAACGGCCTATTGTGAGCAGGATTCGGCTGTTTCCGGCTCCTGAGCCTGGCTGTGGCCACCGGCATCAGGGAAGGCAGGAACCTGTCTGTGGGGTGGGAAGCAGGACAGAGAGGAGGAGGAGAAGAGACAGAGACATGTCCTCCCCATCATCACAGAGGAGGCACTCAAGAGGCACTGAAAGGCAGAAATACTGAGCTGCCACCAAAACTCACTGGGGAGGTGATGCAAATAGGCATCGATAGTTTGGAGGTTTGGGAAGAGCAGAGCCCCATTTCTCCTCCAAGAGAAAAGTAGAAGGAATCAAATAGAATGACCTGCAAGGGCCAAAGGAGTTGTCCCAAACCCCATGCCAAGGGGAAGATGAGAGATGATGCTGCTGGGCAGCAATGCAGCTGGGCAGTGTAGAAGGAGGATGCTGAAAGCCACCCCATCTCTGAGGTCTGCTGGGAGGGCAGAGGCACCAGCAGGAAACTGCTGCCTCTCAGCAACCAGTGGAGATTTAATTAAACAACATTTAAAACCCCAGAAAGACCACAAAATCCTCCCTGCTGACACCTCCATGGGAGGGTTCATCGTATTGCGTTTCAACATCACCCTCGGAGCATCACACCAACCCAAAGCCCTCGCAGCAGCAAGCCCGGGTACCACCTCTCTGAGATGGGGTTCCTGGTGTGAAACCACAGGCACCAGCCCCCCGAAACAACCAGCTGCAGGGAGAAACTCTGACAGAGATGCAACCTCAGCAAGTTTTGGGCTTTTTAAAAGTACAACTACGAAACTTGCAGCCCAACTTTGCATGTGGGTTTGGAATACAGCTGGCCCTCTGCGCTAGTTGTGAAACCCCTCCAACCCTCAAATACATGTATATATGTGTGCACAAGCACATCAAAAGGGGTTTGTGCACTGGAACTGACTCGCTCATTCAATGCATTCGCAGAGAAAGAAAAGGGGGAGGTGGGATCAAAAAGAAGTGGGCTGCCACCGGGAAGGGTATTAAGGAAATGGATTTCCTCCTCCTGCGATTTGCTACAGAAGGAGCCTTTCCTCCTCCGCCAGGCCCCCCGGCCACCCCTTTCCCGTCCGGATTTGCTTTGAAACGTGGCACTGCGCTGAAGGGGAGGGTTTGTGCGGGGGGAAGCGGGGGGGTCCGATCCAGCCGAGCTGCTGACCTTGGCTCGCAGCCGCCCGAGGTGCCTCCACGTAGGGTGCCCCGAGCAGAGGGAAGCTGCTCGGCGGTGGCCTCCAGCCCTCCCCTGTCTCCTCCCCGAAAGAGGAGAGGAAAAAGCGAGCTGGGAGGGAAGGCGACGAGCAGGGGGAGAGCAGCATTCCCAGCATGGCTCCGCACGGCGCTGGGGAGGCAGTGGGGCAATGGCCTTCCCGGGGGGCTCCGGCCGCCCCGGCCGGGAGAAGGCTTCCTATAGAAAACGCAGGGATGCCTCCACACGGCCCATGGCGGAGTGGGATGGCCGGGACGGGGAATGGCCAGGGAATCACTGGAGTCTGCCCGAGGCCCAGGAGCCCCTGGTGCTTGTCCCAAGGAGTGGGGTTAGCAGATTGCAGAGAGAACACCTGGAAAAGGGCTAATGTTATGGAAATAAAAGGGAGAAAAATACTCCCTCCATTTCCAATAGCTGGAAACACTAGTGAGGGCTTGGCTTCTGCCTGCATGCGGCCGAGCAGCCAATATACCCCTCAGTGAAAGGGAAGAGGTGTAGGGCAGGGACCATGCCCAGCAGCAGTGGATTTATGGGATAAGGATGGGATAAGGGGGCTCACCACCCCCTTCTGCAGCCAGCGACCCCAGGCTGGGCTGGGGTGGCGGAAGGATTCACCACCACCCAAAAGCCAGCCCCAGGTTGGGTTCCCACAGGGATTTTTCACACCTCTCTGATGGTGGAAGAGAGATGGGGAATGAATGGGGCGGCACTCTGCACCCCAGATGGAGGCATCCTGCACCCCTGCGCTCCCTCCGCAAGCGGGATGGGGTCACCTCGCCGGGGTGGGGTGTCCTGGACACCCCCTGAGGGTGAAAGCACCGGGGATGCAGCACCACCCGGGTGGCACCCGGGACTCCCCGTCCACAGCAGGGGCACCCATGGGTGCGAGGACACATCGGGCCGGTTCCGCGAGGGGTCAACCCGGGGGGATGCGGGGCGAAGACGCAGGCGGCGGGGGGGGTGGTGTCTCACCTCGAACATGAGGGCGATGAGGACGCTGAGCACCAGGCAGAAGCCGATGTCGGCGTGGTTGTGGATGAGGAACTCCTGGCTGAAGAGCGGGTGGCTCTTGGCCCGCCGGCGGAAGGCCATGGCCGCGCACCCGGGGTGCGGAGCGGAGCGGGATCCGCCGCCCCGCCGCCGCGCAGCGCCGCAAAACTTCCCCGGGCCCCGCGCAACTTCGCGGAGCCCCGCGACGGCCCCGCGCAGGCGCCGCCCGCCCCGCCTGAGCCCTCCCCGCCGCCCGCCCCGCGCCCGGCCCGGCCCGGCCCCCGGGCTCGTGTCGGCGCACAGCCGCGTCTGCACCCTGCTGTTGTGCGTGTCTGGGTGCCCGCGCGTTCTGCACCCACCTACTGGGCACAACTGGGCGCCTACCCACACCTGCACCCACCTACTGTGCGTGTCTGGGTGCCCACTCACGTCTGCACCCACCTACCACGCACATCCAGACACGCACCCGCAACCGTACCCACCTACCGTATACATCTGGATGCCCACCTGCATCTACACGCATCTACCGCCATGCATTGGATGCCCATCTGTATATGCACCCACCTAATGTACGCATCTGGGCATCCCCACGCATCTGCACCCACCTACTGTGCACATCTGGACAGCTACCCACACCTGTAACCTGACTCTCCATGCACACCCTGCCACAACTGCACTTGTCACCACCTATGGCTCAGCACCCATCTCCCCGAGCACAACCAGACACCCTCCATACACCCCCAAAGCCACAGCACCCCAAATCCTCCTCCTCATTAACCAGGGAGAGGACAGAGGCGTGGGGCACCTTCGCCATCCCATCCCATCCGCTTTCCAAACCCACATCCCAGCTGGGCTGAGTTGCAGTGGCCACCAGGCACTCTACAGTGCGGACAGATTGATGACCCAGGCAAGTCACAGGGCAGAGCAGTGGCACGTCCACTGCTATTTATTGAAGCCAAACCCTTTAAAAAGCCCCCCCAAACCTCCTCAGGGGGCCTGATGGACATTTAGGGGACTTTGGCTGGAAAATAGCAAGGCACGAACAGGGCTTTTCTCTTAAAGATTTCCCTTCAAGCAAAACAAGCACCAGATCCTTCACTTGCAGGATCTGGCCTGGCTCCTCCAGCACCCCTGGATCCCCATGGATCCCACCCCATGGCCTTTGGGGAGGATGCCCAGGAGGGGAGGAATTTTGCTTCAGTGTGTTTGAGGGAGCTGAGCCATCTCAAACCTGGTGCTGAGAGCACAAGTGTTTTTCTCCAGCCAAGTCCTGCACAGAAACCACAGTCACTGGGTTCTCATTAAGCAGTGGCTGGTTTTAGGCAAGTCCTGCTTAGCCAAGTTTACCCTTCTTTTCCCTGTCACTGTTTTGCCTTAAAGTGATGGGCACGGAGATGTAGCCCAGGCCCAGGAATTATAAAAAACACCAAAAATGGGATTTGCATCAAACCCAGACTGCTTAATGAGGAGGAAAACTCTCCAAAGTTTCAGCTTGGAAAAAACGAGCAAATAACAACCCCAGGGCAAACACTTCTACTGGCTATCAGGTCCAAGGATTGCATTTCAGTACTTTTGGAAGTGAAAAGATGTTTTTCCTGTAAGTCTTTCCTGGGTTAGTTCAGAGGGGTTACATCATCTTGGAGCTGAAGGGAATGTCAGCAAAACCAACCCCAAAACCTGGCAGCACCTGAGGGCTCGGGCACTGGGTTGCAGAGGGTGGTGGAAAATGGTGCTGCTGGAAGGCAAGATCCCATGAAAGTACCTTTCCAAACCACTTTATTTTATGTTGCCTTGGAAGAGGGACAAGAGCGACCCATTAAACACCACAAGCATAGGGGACAGTGCCAGTGGGCTGGACAGCCACGTTCCCAAGCCCAGGTGCTGGCCTGAGTATTGTTTAAGAGGGACGTAGCCTCTGTTCCTGCCTGTTCGCTCCTGTTTGCGGATCACCAGTGAGCGGCACAGCCAGTTCTGCTCCGGAGCCGGTGGGTCACTCCCTGCATTGTCAGAATTCACCATTGATTCCTGCTCTCCACTCCCTTGCTGCCCTTTCACAGCCCATGAGAGCTCCTCTCATCAGTGGCACTGAGCTCCCCTGGGCTGGGGCATGGTGCTCTGCCTCTGAAGTGCTGGAGAGCGTTTCCTTGGAAAACAAAGTGAACAGAAGAGGTTCATAGGAGGAAAATGAGCAGAAAGTTTCTATTCCAGAGCAAGTGAGAGCACAGGACAGTCAGTGGGGGGGAGATTGCAGCCCAGAAACCAACCGTGTCCTGGGCTGCATCACCAGCAGTGTGACCAGCAGGTTGAGGGAGGGGATTCTGCCCTTCTTCTCCGCTCTTGTAAGATCCCCACTGCATCCATGTGGATCCTGGATCCAGCTCTGGGGCCCCAGCATAAGTAGGATGTGGAGCTGTTGGAGGGAGTTCAGAGGAGGCCACAATGATGCCCAGAGGGCTGGAGCATCTCTGCTATGGAGGCGGGCTGAGAGCTGGGCTTGTTCAGCCTGGAGAAGAGAAGGCTCTGGGAAGACCTTAGAGCGGCTTCCAGTGCCTAAAGGGGCTGACAAGAAAGCCAGAGAGGGGCTTTTGACAAGGATCTGTAGGGACAGGACAAGGGGAAAAGGCTTTAAACTGACAGAGGAGAGATTGAGATGAGATCTTAGGCAGAAGTTATTCCCTGTGAGGCTGCTGAGGCCCTGGCACAGGGTGCCCAGAGAAGCTGTGGCTGCCCCATCCCTGGCAGTGTTCAAGGCCAGGCTGGATGGGGCTTGGAGCAATCGGGTCTAGTGGAAGGTGTCCCTGCCTGTGGCAGGGGCTGGAACTGGATGAGCTTTAAGGTCCCTTCCAACCCAAACCAGTTTGTGATATTCCCCCTTCTGTGGGGGGCTGAAGCCCACATGTTACTGATGAGCTGCATCCCCAAAGGCTACGCAGATCTTAAGGTCGATCTCAGGATGACACACCTCATCCAAAGAGAGCTTCATGGGAAATGCTGCAGACGGAGAAAGAGGGACTGTCAGGGTCTTTTCAAGCATTTGGGACTCCTGGAGGCACCAAATGCTTTTCTTGTGCAGCTTCACACCCCGGGTTCAGACTGGCCAGAACACTTTGCTCCACAAAGAGCAGTGTGTGTGAGACCTCTGTGCCCACAGGTTGATGTGAAGACAAAGAGTGTGGCAGTGACCATGTCACCCACTTGAGCACACGTGCACAGCAACATGGGTACACTGCCGAATATCAGGACTCAGCACCGTGGTGGTGACAGCCGGACCCAGTCCTACCAAACCAGTAGGTTCCAGTGCTGCATCCAGTACTAAGGGTTCCAAACTTTCCCCATAGCCTGGTGGTGCCAGGGGAGGTAGGAAACTCCCACAGCCATCATCACATTCCTCGCTGTGCACCTTGGCCACCTCCAGCATCCCGGCCCTCCCCATTTCGCTCCCACCCCACAGCAGCAGCAGTCCGGCACATCCCTCTCCTCCTAGCCGTGGAGGAGCACGCAGTCTCTGGGATCAAGGCGTCTGCTTTTGTGGGCTTGAGCAGCATCTCCCTCTGGTGGCTAAGGAACAAGGAGTTATAGGGAGAAATGCCTTCCCATGTGGGATATCCCAGGTCCCTTCTTCATCCTCCTGCTGAAAATCCTGACAGGCAACTTGGGATTGCAGGAGAAAAGTGTGGGAAAGAGAGAAAGGAAGGGATGTGAAGTGCCGTGCCCATGCATATCTGTGTTCTTTCTTTGCAGACTTTCAGCTGGAGGGAGGGAAAACCCTTGCTCAGTCAAACAAACAGCTTGATTGTGGTGGGTAGAACCAGAATGGGTAGAAAACCTAAGAAAGCAGGAAAATGGAGCTGTAAAGGAGAGGGGATGCCACATCCAGCCAGGAATCTGTGCAGCAGTTTGCGTGCAAAGCAGCAGGACACCAAGGTTGGACATCCCCTACAGCAAGGTCCAGAGGACCTCTCCACGCTTATGTGCACTCCCAACATGAGACACAGACACAGCAAAAGCCGGTTTGTTTTCAAAGCATCATTATGTATTATCCAAGGTAAAAAAACAAACTAGATAAGAATGTCCATAATGCCATGGCAGCTCTGCTGCCTTGTGTGTGATGTGCATAAGTGAGAAGGACTCTGGACCAGCAAAGCACAGCCACAGCACGGCGGTGCTGGGGTCCAGATGGAGACATGGAGCTTTTATCATGTTGGAAAGCAGCTTCACTCTGAAACCGGCACCAATTGGGTTGCAAGTGCCCAGGTGAGCTTGAAGACACATCTGACTGTGTCAGTCCTGAGCAGTGAACGCTATGAGGAAGCTCATTTTAAGAATTCCTTGCATTCCTCTCCTTCCTGCTGCCTCTTCTGCCCTGGCGCACCACCAGTGTCCTGCCCACAGCAGTACAACAGATGGAAGATGCAGCCAGATGTGTACCAGCTGGCACACATGAGCTTGGTGGTGAAGCAGCTGATCAGACCTATACAACATGTCAAGCCATGCCCTGGGCACAAACCCTTGTCCAGCCAGCCCGGCGGGAAGCATGAGCTATTTCTGAGACCTCAGTTGAGGTCTTTAGCTCCTGATATAAATAAACCCTGCCTGCAATGGGGATTTTACAGTAGCAGGAGTATGTAGATGTGTTTTGAGACTTGGCTTGAGGCTAAAGTTAGGAGGGAGCATCCAAAGATGGATTATCTGCAGCAAGGAAGAAGCTGCAGATAAAGGCCACTTGAGGAAGCAGGGTGGTGGTGGGTGAGCAAAGCAGGACATGGCTTTTGTCTACAGTTCAGGGTCCCGAGGCTGTGGTCTGTAGCATGAAGAGGATCTGCCATCCTATTTGGCTCCAGCAGATGGAGTTGGTAAAGCTCACAAGCTGAACGTGATGGGGGAAAATTAAATCAAGCACTGCTAAGCCTTACTTTAGGGCTTATTCTGCCCCTAAGGAAGGGAATCTGAGAGTAAAAGTCATAATTTTTCTGCTTTAGACACTTATTTGTCCTGAGAAGACTCCTGTTTGGGCCAGCATTGAAGGCTCTGGAGGCAGCAAAGAGATCTCCACACTGGGACAGGCCAGCAGCTTGTATAGGCACTTGTTAAAGGACATGATTCAAGGCACTGTCACAAATATATCAAAGGCAGCATGCTCCAGCTGCCTAGCAGGGCTGTACATAAATAAGTTTAAGAAATACCCAAACCTGGACTTTTAAGGTTTTTCAAGACCTTTGAATCTCCAAAATTGCAAGTAGAAGATGCACCAGGAGGGAAGGTGATGTCCTAGCAATGGAGGACCCCATCTGCCCAGCAGCACCAGGGGCACCATGGGGACAGTCTTCATGGCCAGCATTAACATCCCACAACCTCCTGTTGTATCCTATCGCTGAGGCAGTCACCCCAGTGCTGACCCAGGGTGACAATGCATGGGGTTTACAGGGTCACTCCAGCAACCCAGGCCAGTTCATCCCCTCTCCCGTCTCCCTCAGCCTTCACTGCAGGCATCCAGTGTCAGCCCTGGGGGTGGAGATGAAGCACGGTGGCCTCAGCTTGCTCCTCACAACAGTCCCCTGTGTGCCACAATGGGTGTCCCAAAAGCAATGATGCTCCACGAGACCACCCCGCAGCCCCACAGGCTCCAAGCCCTCTTTAGGGTGACCACCTCACAGCCGCCTGTGCTGCTGAGGGAAGAGCTGTGCTGCATATGCTTGTGGGCACAAGTGCCCAGGATTGGGCTGATGGTCCCCATCTCAAGGGATAAATCCTATCTGTGTCCTCCTTCTCCCAGGCAGCCTGGAGGAGGCTGGGATTTGCTGTCCCTTTGCACCAGGGCCATGCTGGTAGCTGAGACTGTCCCTTCACTGGGTGAGGTAATGCCTCCTGCACTTGCACTGTAATACATAGAAGAGCCCTTGGCCAGATGCAGGGAGAAGCTGCTGGGAAAGGATACGGCTGAGGGAAAACCAGGCTCCTGCGCTACTCCATCCTCCTGTGCTGCTCTTGCAGTGCTGGCGCTGGGTTTGCTGCCACCTCCATTTCCCACCGCCTGTGATTTCCCATCAGTCAGACCACATTCAACATCCCCAGGATCAATTTCCCTCATGGGGAGGGAAAGGTTTGCTTCAGGCTCAGCACTGGTGGGTTTCCCCATCATCCATGTGCCAGGATAAACCTCTGCCATGCCACCATCTCCAAAAGCTGTATTGGTTGTGGACATATCTCCTGTCTTCAAGGCCAGCTGTACCAGCAGCCAGTGGTGATGGTTTGTCCAGCTGCCCTCCAAACACCCTCTGAATTGCAGGAGTGATGAGACGTTCCCATTTTTGGGATCGGCCCCAGTCCCTGTCCCTCCCAAGGACTCTCCATCTCCAGAAATTCCCAAGCTGTGCCCATCCTGGGAGCTGTCTCCAGCAACCTCATCATCATTGTCAGCTGCAGCGCTGCAGGTTGTCTCCAGGAAGCCCTGGCAGATCTCTGTGGACTTGGGATGGAGCAGGCTGTAATACACCACCAGGGCTGCAGCACCTGAAAAGAGAAGAAGGGTGTCAAGGGGGGAGTTTCAGCAGTGTTTCACTGAGGTGCCACCTCAAGATCCCTTTCCAGAGTCACTGCTGGGCATCAGATGGCCCAGCATGCATCTTTCATGCCTTTATAGGGATGCAAATGTCCCACAGGAGCAGCTCTCCAAAAAGGAAGCACTGAGCACACTCTCAAGACCGAATTTATCTGGATTGATTTGCAGACTGATGGGTGCACAGCAAGGCAGCCACTGAACACCAGTGGGCAGGGCACACAGCAGGGAGATGTGTGGTGCAGGAATCCTCCCATCTCACAGCATCCCCATCCTCTAGCCATTAAAGGAGACACCAGCAGGTTTTCAAGGCACTTTCCTATTACTATCCTATTTCTATCCCATTTCTATCGCAAAATCATTCAAGGCCAAAGGAATTGCTCTTTTTTCAGTGCAAACTTGCCCTTTCTTGGGCAGCATTGATGTGCACATAGCCAGTCTGGGGAGATGCACAAAGCCCATAGTGTGGGCATTACAGCGTCCCTCTTCCCCCATCCCACTGGAAAACGTGAGTACTGATGGGTTGTTTGCAAGCGTCATACAACCTCTCCCCTCCTTCAGCTGAGTTGTGCATTAAAGCTCTAGGGAATTAAATGCGCCAGCTGGCCACAGCTGCTTCCTGCTTTATGGGCAGGGCATGGAGTAAGGCAGAGTATGGGCAGGGTATGGAGCACCTTCTCCATCGTACCAAAAAATCCTCCCCATGGGCACAAGAAGCAGTTCCATTTACACAAGTGGCCCTGGTCTTTGAAAGGAAAGAAGGTGTGAGAAAGCTGCTGTTGTTCTGCATGGTCCTACAGCAGCGTGTTTCCAAAACCTACCCAGTGATGGCTCATCAGTCACAAGCCACCTTCATAAATCATCAGTACATACTCAAATGAGAACCTTTCCCTATAGCAATCTCAAGTGTTGTACCACTGCCTGCACTGATCACCAAGCACCAAGAACACAGAAAGCAGCAATGTGCTTCAAGATGGCACATGCTGTATTTGGAAGTGGTACCTGGTGACATTTCAATCCTTTCTGCAAGCTTCCTTTTTCAGGGATGGGCTTTTAAAATTAAACTCAGGGTAGTTTTATTATCAAATACATTCAGACACTTAAGCTGGAAGGAAGAAATAAATACTCTGATGCAGCTAAAATAACCAATGACGCTCATTTACTCAAGCTACTCTTGAAACACAAAATCAGGCTCCAAACCCCACCAGATCTTACCTACTACAGACCCTGACATGACGGCTCCAGTCACACACAGGCTGTTCCTCAGCTCTGCCTGCAGGAACCGAGTGGCCAGCAGCAGCAAGAGGGTGTTTTCCAACAGCATTGTCTGCAGAGGGAAGAGAGTTGTCATTTTATTCCTTTTGACAGCTTTAGACATGCTTCCAATGACAGAAAACACGCAATTTCTAGATTTTACTGATTTATTTTGCACCTAACTTATCACTTAAAGCATAAGGATTGCTGGACTGACCTTTCTGTGAGGTCTGGACCTTCTTTTTTACCATGAAAAGCAACTCTGGCAGAGCAGCATAGCCACTCTGGTGTTAGTAAGACACTGTGTGGCTGCTGAGAAACCAAAGCCAGAGCAGAAGGTACATCCACCGTGGCTTTGTGTGGTCACCAAGGTGGACATACCAGTAAAGGCTGGGTTTTTATCAAGTGGTGATGTGGGAGATGAGAAAGGAGAGTCTGAAGCTATTGCTTCTCCCCAGTGGCTACGTCCATGCGGAATACCAAATATCCCGGGTACTTACTGCATAAAACATAGCCACGCTGTGCTTGGAGGAGCTGGACTGGACATTAATGTAGCAGAAGATGTACATGGCTCCCACCAGGCAATTGAACAGCCTCCATCGGCATGGCTGGGCCATGATGTCTGTCTGCTGGGCCGCCAGCCAGAAGGACATGAGCAACCAGTGGACACCTGCAAGGGGAAGGGATGGAAAGGGAAAAGCCAATCCTGGGGGAGGCTGTAAAGTGCTCTAGGACCAGGAGCATCTCTGCTACTGACAGCAGGATGGGACATGGGGAAGATGGTCACAGGTCTTACCAGCCACAGCAAAAACCCAAAAGGAATAGAGCCTGGCAAAGAGCAACAGGGCCAGGACCCTGGTCCCCAGCATCCCTGTCCTCCAGAGCAGCAGGCAGAGGATGGCTGCAGCCATCAGGCAGAGGTTACCGGGTTTGAGCAGGCAGGTGAAGAGGCTGTAGGAGACCAAAGCCAGGTGAGAGAGAGCAGGGACAGCCCTGCGCTGACACCTGCGTGGGAACGGGGCAGTCAAGTGCCCTGAGGGATGTCCAACTGTGTTGTAGGACTGTATCTCAATGTTAAGGGGCTGCTGGTAGCACCCTGACACAAGCCAGACACCCATCCGTCCTGCCCTTTGGGGGATTTCAACCAGTTCCTGCTGAATCTTGTCTCCTTTATACTCTTGGCATCTGTCTGCTTAAATCCTCTGAGCGCTCTCTCCCACAGGCAGAGCCCTGCACCAGCACAGCACGTCCATCTCCAGCCACTGCAATCGGACCAGAGACTGACACCATCTTTGTACACACTGTGACTCTACACCTCAAACTTTTCCCTTCGCACACCTGAAAGTTCACCTTTTCTACAGAGCAGCCCCAAACCCCTACACACTGAGCACTGCACTATGATTAGGGCTGGATCACCAATAGGGACATATGCTGGGTTCAATCCCAGCCAAAGCACCGTCATGCCATGGAGAACCCCTGTGAGGAGGACTGACTGTACTGGCCAGGTTCAGTTGCAGCAATCTTTAAGTCACATTTGTCCCTATTGCTTTCCACTGGGGGTTGCCAGCCCCTCCACAGAGTGTTCCTCTGGGTGAAGCCCTGCACAGTGCCAAGTGGACGCATGCATCCCTTACCCAAATGCAGCCCCCCTCTGCAGCTCACAGCATCCTCCTGGGAACTCCCCACTCACCAGAGATGAAACCCACTGGATCGACTGCCACAACAACGTACGCCTGCAGCAGGAGGCGAGGCAGGGTTTGCAGCAGGGCTTCCTGGAGCTGCAGCACATACACATCCCTGTGCTGCGTCAGCACCTCCCCAGCACTAGCACTACCGCCTGTCTTTGCCACCATCCACAAAACATCCCAGTACCTGCAAGAGTCCCTGTGATGAGACTGTCCATCCTGGTTTGTGCAGTTTGGGACTGCACCAGGGTTGGGGAAGGCTTGATGGGGAGCATCACTCACTGCTTCCAGAGGCCCAGCTGCAGGAGGTGGAGCACCAGGAGGCAGCAGCCAGGGGGGCAGCCATCCGCCCTGACCCAGAGAATGCTGAGGAGCTGAGCCGCGTAGCCAGGCACCACGCAGGCAACCGTCCGACCGAACCAACCCAGCTGCCCGCGGAAAAGGTAGTGGATGATGGCACAGAACCCTGGAAAACATCCAACCGGCACCACTGAGGGATGCCGCAGCCACGCATGTCCCGCAACCGCACAGTGCTACCCA
Source organism: Myiopsitta monachus (assembly GCA_017639245.1). Classification (NCBI taxonomy): domain Eukaryota; kingdom Metazoa; phylum Chordata; class Aves; order Psittaciformes; family Psittacidae; genus Myiopsitta; species Myiopsitta monachus. Next base: position 16,844,406 of record CM029922.1, on the reverse strand, counting down.
TAACCCAACGAAAACTCATCTCCCAGGCGGCGAGGGGGCTCGCAGCACTCGTCCCTGCCTATCTGGAGCGGCTGGCTCCGGGTGGCTTGTCAGCTACAGCACAGGCACCCACCCCTGAGGGGCTCGGCCCAGGGGAGGGCTCTGGTAAAAAGCGCTTGGAGAAGGGCTCATGAGACTAATTAATTAATTAATTTAAATAAGGATAAAACCACTAATGGTTTCCAATTAAAAGCATGCAATGGCTGAGATCTGCACGGATGCAGATACCCTGCGCCCGGGGCGCTGCCGCCCGCGGGTCCCCAGGGGAGAACCGCGCACCCCTCTCCGCGTGTGCAGTCCTCCCCACACACACTCCCAGCGCATCCTGCGCGCTTACTTACGCGCGCCGCTCTCCGCCGCCAGCAGCGCCAAGCAGAGCCCAGGGAAGGCCCCGCGCATCCTGCGCGCCCCTTCCACTGCGGGAGGAGGAGGAAGGAGCCGCCGGGGCCGGTCTCTCCCCTCCCTTCCCCTCCTGCCCGCCCCGGCCCGGCCCCGCTGCGCTTCCCGCCGGGCGATGGGTGGGAGGTTGCCGCCAGCCCCAGGGCCCCGCGGTGGTTGTGCCTTGCGGTGCGCTTGCACAAGGGAGCCCCGGTGCCTCCGTGCCCGAGTGATGGGCGCTTGCCGCAGGGCTGAGCACCATGCGGCACCGGAAAGGATGTGCAGGGAGCCCCGAATTCATTCCGCTGGTGATTTTCCGCTCCAGCCACTGGATTAAACCTTTGTGACATGTGATCCCGACCGTGAGAGGCTGCAGTTGCCCTTGCGTGTGCCGAGACGTGTCCTGTCTGCTTCCTTTCCCCATCTCTGGCACTACAGAGTCCATCCGCTGCGAAACATGTCTTTTGGAAAACAAACCCACAGCAGGTCGCTCCAGGAAAAGTCGTGAAGGGGTTCTTAATTAGAATCATGGGATAGCAGAATCATTTGGGTTGGAAGGGACCTTAAAGCTCATCCAGTTCCAGCCCCCTGCCACAGGCAGGGCTGCCTTCCACTAGACCAGGTTGCTGCAAGCCCTGTCCAACCTGGCCTTGAATGTTGAATTGGGTCCCTAATATCATGTGTGGTTTTGTCACTGCTTTTGCAAAATCATGCAGGACTCTTCCAAAGCATTGTCCATCAGCGGGGCTGCAGGAATGTACGTGTGCTTGGCAGCTTCCACACATTTACTGTTGGTCTGTGGAAAGTTTAGCGAGTTCTTTGCAAACCTTGGAGCAAAGCCTGGACTCTGCTGCTTGACAGAAGCAACACTTCTCACCCATTCAGCTGAGTCCTGGAGCAGAGATAGTTTGAAATATGAGAGCTCAGTTTCTCTACAGGTTCCCAATACATTGCTAGAGATATTGTCTGCCTGGACTTCTGTAAAGTCTTTGACACGGTCCCTCACAACATCCTTCTCTCTCCACAGTCAGGGAGCTCAGATTTGTTTGGCCAGGAAGATGGATTAAGACTCTCATCAGACATTTGTGCTGCTTTTGGTGTAGCAGCTTCCGCAGGCACAGCTAGTCCTGCAAATGCACTGCAGATGACATTATTACATGGCACATTGCCACTGCCAAAGAAATATATCATTAATAATCATCAAGCTCCCCAGGCCCAAAGGTGTATGTGAACCTTAATCACTCCTTCCAACTAGTGATTTGAAAGTCCTTTGTGCTCATGAACTGAGGCTTGCACCACCCTCTGAGGTAGCCAAGCAGACAGAAGGTACCTGCTGTTGTAATCAAGCCACATTCTTCCATCTGGGATTAATTTTAACACTTTCAGTTCAGGAATAAGGAATAATAACAGCAAAAAGCTGTTTGATGGTATGCCAAGAAGTTGCGGTGACTCTGTCATGGGGCTGGCTTTCAGGATTAATAAGTGAGAGTCCTCAGTGGTTTTATAATCACTGCAATTAGGAAATCACATTGCACCCAAGAAGAAACTGGGGTGCCAAATGGGTAAGTGTCAGCAAGGTCATTGCTTCCTGGTTACCCACAGCCAGGAGAAAGAGAAAGGTCTTGGGAGTTGTGCTCTGACATCCCAAATTGTTTATCCCCTTTGATAATAAATGCAGGCATCGTTAATAAAATAACATGCAAAATCACTCTTAATTGTGACCAGCAACTGGGGCACAGTTGATCCTTTGGGGTAGAGCTTGATTGCTGACCACCACATTCCAGAAATGTGAACAGCTATGTCATGGCTATCATGGGGCAGGCACTGAAAAATCTCTTCTTCGCAGAACTCAGGAACATTCAGTCCATAGGAAAGATGGACAATGTAAGAGTCAGGGCTATACTGACTCTATATACTGAGAGCATATATATTTACTATATATATATGCATATATATATTGTCATGGCTTAAACCATGACAATATATACTGGAAATGCCTTCCTCATTTGATGGGGGTTTACAATCTGAGGCTTAGTGATGCCCAGCAAGACTGGGGAGCTGGATAGCCCATGCTTCACTCCTCCAGTGGATAGGAACAATGAGGAGCCTAAAAACAACCTGCACAACACACTCTGATTAGCACTGCCCCTGTGGATAGGAGGGGAGGTAGTAAAGGCAAAGTGAGTCTTGGCTTGCTTACAGATGATATCACACAGACCCTGCTGGCCCTCGTGTGTTGACTTGTTTCAGCCTGTGGTTTAGTACACACCATAGCTGCAAATGCTTCACAACTTAGAGAACGGTTTAAGCAACAGTCCCACCCTGATGGACCCAAATAGCAGATAGCAGGTCACATCTTCTGCAAGCTCTGCTCGAGGTTGTGTAGCATAGTAATGCTGAGGGGTGATTGTGGATGACATTCAGGAGGTGGCGGAGATCAAATCCTGTGTTGCAGTAAAAGGGTGATTCTTAGAACTACTGCTCCTGGCACGCACAAGAAGAGCTGCCTTCCTGCCTTTGGTCCTGGGTGGTGCGAAAGACCTAATTCAGAAGTTAGTCTGTGAGAGCTGCTCTGTAAAAGTGACTACTGTATTATTAGGCTTAACCATGCTGTGGGACCAAATACATTCAACATGTGAATCAAAAGCAGCAGCGCAGAGAAGCGAGAAGCCTGAGGCAGTCTGAGAGCTGTTAAGAAAGCTGCGCTGGAAATCTCAGTGAAATATTTGCTTTGACTGGAAAAGAAAACAAAGAGTCCTAAGAAAAATCCCTGCAAGGCATGGAGGAAAGTCCAGGGAGGCTCTTGCAGGGAAGAGCTCAGTGGTGAACAATCAGAGAAGAGGAGAACAGCAACTCCCATAAAACCAGCTCCCACAAAATGCGTCAGGCTGGATTCAAGTAGGAAAGAGGGCTAAAAAGGAAAGTGAAGATCCCTTTGCAGCAGGCAGCTGAATGGATAGTAGGAATGTCTGTAAATGCATGGAAAACAGGAAGCTATGGGGGGAGTCCTTGATAAGAAAGGAGTTGGACACTTAGGGGTGTTGTGCTGTACACTTTTCTGTCCATGGCAAGATAGTGAAGGCTATAATAAAAATGCAGTTGCAGAGCATGGGCTCAGCATTTCTGGATGTTGCTGGCACAGGAGGCTGTGGAGGTAGGCATCAGCAGGTCCAAAAAGAGCTAGAATAAAGTGGTGGACAGCAGGTTGTTATATGGGAATTGAAAGGATAGGCAAGGATGTCCCCTGCAACATCCCTGATTTTACAAGTTATGGATGCTGGGGCAATATGGGACACCTGGCCCATAGATAGTATCCAGGCTCACAAGCTCTCCCTGGACAGCAAGGAAAGCCTGGAAAGAGAAGGCAAAGAGAAGCAGAGGAAGGCATGGAAAGAGGTTGCAAAGAAGAAGGAAAATAACATCCAGAGACAGGCAATGGAGGGTTCTCAGTGTCTGGAGCCAGGCCAGCAGCAACATGCTAATTCTGCTTTGCAGAATTATTACCCCAATAAACCCCTGTTTTGCCAGCTGCGACACCTGAGTGTTGACAGACTCATCACTCACAAGACCTAAGCTGGTTCATGCTCTTGGAGGTGTAGAAATTACAGCAGCACAGGGCAGACAGCGAAGAAAGCTTTAACCAGGACTAGGTTAGAATCACAGCCTAGAGGTCTGTAGAAACCTCTGCATGTGGAGAGAAATCATGAGCAAACGTATTCAAGCTAAAATGGCAAATGTAACCAGGGCAATGTCTTCTACAGTTTAAGATGGTGTTCTGTTCTTCACTGTGCTGAGAGGTGTAAATCAGAAGAAACTCTGCTGAAATTATTGCACCAACTTCTGACATAGTGAAGATTGGAATCCATCCATGGCTGAGTGTGGAAATACTCCTCAAGAGGAAACAGAGCTGATCTTCCAGCCTTCCTCTTCTCGATAGCCCATTTCCAAGAGGTCCCAGGATCTAATCCTGCTGGGCACCAGGCACAAGCGCAGAAGGACGCTTTCCTCTCTTTTCTACCTGAGATGCACGCAAAAAAATGTGCCGCAGATCCGTTACAGCACAGACTGCTCTCTCCTCAACTCTGGCAATATCACAGAGGTCCAGAAGGCTGCGCTATAAGACAGCAGGGACGGATCTATCGTCTCCTCTAATGAAGAATTGCACATCCGTATCTGCCTCTGAACTGGTGGTCAAGCTCTGCCTACGGGCATCGCAGAACATGGAAGAGGTGCATTTACACCACTGTGTCAGACACACTTCGGGGTCCCATAAGGCACCTTAAAACTTGCCTTTTCTGTCTTTTGTCCCTTTGTGCCTCAGCCTGGTGACACCAATTTGCTCAAGCAGCATTGTGTGACCCCTCAGACTAACTGAGGCAAGCTGGCATAACCTTGCAGCCCTTTCCAGGCGTATGGAATTGGGAACATCCAAGCGCATGACACCCCTTATTGCCTAATTCTTGAAATATGGAAGATAGCACCTCTTGCTTCAGTATCTCCTTCAGAAGGTGGATGAACAGCAGCAGAAGCTACAGAAGAATAAATGCAAACTCCTGCCCATGTCCAAGACCTTGCCATACAAACCCAATAGGAAGATTTAAAACACCACAGTCATTAGGGTGGTTTGAGTAATCATTTTAATAAATAAATGTTCCTTAAAACGCCTTATATATGGTGCAGGCAATTAGTACTGAAAGTGCTTTGTTGCAAAAGTCAAAAAGAAAAAAACCCCCAAACCAAAAAAAAATCACCTTTTCCTTTTTCCTTTTTAGCAAGGTTTTAAATATAATGTTAAAGAATCACAGAATGGTTTGGGAAGGAAGGGACCTTAAAGCTCACTCAGTTCCAACCCCCTGCCATGGGCAGGGACACCTTCCACTAGACCAGGCTGCTCCAAGGCCCGTCCAACCTGGCCTTGAGCATTGCCAGGGATGGGACAGCCACAGCTTCTCTGGGCACCCTGTGCCAAGGCCTCAGCAGCCTCACAGGGAACAACTTCTGCCTAAAATCTCATCTCAGTATGCTCTATATGGCACAGAAACCTTGAGGGAGCTGCTGTGGCCACTGCTCATTGCACAGATGGAGCTGGCCCAAGGTGGTTTGTGTGCAGCTCAACACATTTCCTGAGGCAATGCTGCAATGTTTTGAAAGCGATACCTCGGTTCGTCACATCAGGACAGTAACAGAGGTTTCATTGGACCTCCCCGATGCTTCCCAAAGCTGCAGGGTTTGTCTGATTGGCCACCAGAAGGCTCTGAAGATCAAGCATCCTTCACCATCCTCCAGAAACAGCATAAAGCCAAGTTCTGCTCCTTCATCTTAATGCATCTGTGTGGCTGACACTGATCCAAGGACTGTTCTACCTAGAGCTTCCTCTGACCTGGTAACAACCAAAATCTTCTCATTATTGAGCCTTTCTTAAAAGTTCTCTCCTTCTTAAATGGGCTGGAGACTTTATATCTTTCATGTATACTTATGCTTCACTATTATAGCCTTAACTGTGCAGTGACTCTGATCTATCAAGAGTCAGTTCTAGAGAATTCAAAGGTCAGTAATGGAGAAGGGTTTCTGTTGGCTGCAGGAGAAGAGCAGAGAGGAAATCCACAAACTCGGAAATTTATCCTGGAAATCGTGTAATTCTTGAGGTGAAGGAAAAGCAACCGCCTCTAAGCAAGAATGGCACTTAATTGTGAAGGAACTTTTCCTGCTTTTTCAATAGAAAAGCTTCAGAACACACACCATGTTGTTTTGTATAAATATAGCAAAAATTGTCTTAATTTTTCTTTCTTCGATTAACGGCTTTAACTTCCATAAGGCAAATAAAACTTGTTGCTATGTATTGCCAAGTATCAAGCAATCAGGGATAAATACCTACTTATTTAATACATTAGTTAAAAGGGCATTTAAAATTGTATTTTTCTATAAGGAAGTTTCTTCCTGTGCCATTCCTATGTATGCTCCAGGGAACCCTTGGAACAATAGACATTTTTATAAAGAAAGTGTGTAATACCACTTCTAGATAACATTTGATCTTGAAGAACATTTCTGTATGTCACTTCTCAACCCTCTGTGATTGGGCAGGGGCAACACTCTTACTAATGTCTTGGTCTCCTTTGTCTGTAGTTACAGAAGGTCCCAGTCCACCCTCTGCCATGAAAACCTTTTCCTTTCTCTTCGCTCTCTTCTTGGTGGTATTTTATGGAGCTGCAGGTAAGGTTTAAATGAAGATGAGGGGCTATATAGAAGGAGATACTGGTATCTTAAGAAGTTCTCCTGTCCCCTTCTGGAAGTGGACAAGTTGCCTCCTGCAAAGACTCTTTACACATATCATCAAAACTTGCTGGCAGATTATAGTTGATACATGAAATTAGCAGGCAAACAGTTTGACCATCAGTTCAGTGCCTTTGCTACATCTCTGAAGATACAGTCTGAATTGAAAGCACTAGGGACACCCCTAAAATTACCATTCAGCACCAGTATTTTCCCCATTAAAGCTTTAAGACTCTTACACTTAAATAATTTTGTCTTTGGTCACCCTACAATAAACACTCATAGTCACATATTGTTAAGCCATACAGAAAAAAGACTAGTAGTCTGGCCCCATGCTCTCTAAATAGCTTTTGCTTCAGAACCTTGTACTTGGGGTGAGCAAGCAGAAGATCATGAGTTAAGACTGAAATGCTACTGGTGGCTTCCTCTTGGTGGAGAAACCTGTGCAACAGTAAGTGGTGGTGCAAGGCTGTGCCTATTGGGGGATGCTAAGGAGTCTGGAACCCAAAACCCTCCTTACTGTCCAGAAAAAGGGCCTGTGTTTAAACACCATCCCTAAAATGGGACAATTACAGTGCAGGGCATTGCATGCACAGCCAAGTGGAGGTTTGGGGTTGATGTCTGTTGGAAGGGGATGAAAAGTGCCCTCTGGGGGATTAAGGATGGGAAGAGACTGTGATGAACAGACCAGAACATGGGAGAAGTGTCAACTTTGCTTGCCTGATCTTGTTACCTGAGCTTCTGCTTATGGCAGTTCTCATAGGCAGGACACTGGGCAAAGTGTTCCTTTGGTCTGTTTTATGTCCTTATTTCACCTACAGACACACACAGGGAACATTTGTGCTATTTCAGAAGGACCTTCCTTCTGAGTACACTACATCAAGAAATGTGTCTGTTAGAAAGTGTTTCTGAGAGCTGAGAGTGCTCTTCAATGCCCCACAGACAGATAGTCTGGGACCAGAAGAGTTTTATTCACCCTTTCCAGCGCTCTTTTATTCCTGCCTGGAATTTCCTGGGTACTGCTGTGTGTGTATGCACCACACCACTCATATGCTGTGAATCTAACATACCAGGGTTTCATATGTACATATTCAATATACAGGATCTGTTCGCTGGAACAAGTTCTCCACTTACCGGATGTGCTGGACTTACTGGGGTTGGATGGATGAGCTGTGAAACTGGAATTAATTGGTTCATGTGCAGTCAATCAGGTGCATCCAGAACGCATCAGCACACCAGGCTGCATCTTTATTAATCAACCATACAGGCAACATGCTGTCTAATTAGTAGGCTGCTCCCTTGGGTAATTTTCACTGCTGACAACTAGCACTTTCGTGAATAAAACCTATTCTGGGAATAGCACAGGCTCATGGCCGTTCCCCAAAAGCAGTTTGAATGTGGATATCCTGTTTTAATGGGGGGATTAAAATGAAGAGAAAATTTAGCCCTGCAGATCACAGCAATGCCATGCTGCTCAGCCTCAGACCAAGAGGACAATACCTGTCATGTTGGCTTTAGTGGCATGGAAGTGGTTGTTCTACATGCATTGCTGAACTTATCCATGTACTGGTGCCATCTATGCAGACTGCCACACACCAGGACCTGTTTTTGAGACATGGGTGAAATTTATAAGGAGGGAAATAGGCCAAATCTATGGAAATCCAGGTGCATAGAAATCCTCATCTTTCTGCCATAGAAGTGGCAGCCTCTCAGCTGACCTGGGGCATCTCTCCTTATCCGCGACCTGTAAGACTTTAAGAGCTGGTTAAGTGTCCATTTACTGTTTTCTGTCAGGTGTCTAGTGTCTGTCACTAAAATCTGAGTTCCTAAGGGAGTCCTAGGCTTAGAGACACAGTTCTTATATCTCAAGAAGGAATTTGCTTGGTTTTCAACCCTCCTCCTCCAAGGGTTGCATTAGGACTGTCATGACTTTGGGCACTGTTTTGCCATGGTGTCAGCTCATGGGAATTAGCAAGATGCAAAACCCCAACAGAAACAACTATGTCCTGGTTTTTACAGGCTTTGCAAAACCTACAGGACTTTTTATGCGATGTGGATATCGTGGGACTTTCTGCTACCCTGGGAGATGCCCTCAGGGCAACGTTTACCTGGGAGTATGTCGTCCAGGGCATTCTTGCTGTAGATGGTAAGTTTGGGATTGAACTGGGGCAAAGATCACTTTCCAAATTTTCATTTAAGTCCTGTGTGGAAGGATTTTCCCCATTGACGTAAGCCTGAAAACCCTGAAATATTTCTTTCCTTTGCGTAGGTTGTAGTGTGGCTACTTGCAGAGGATCTCCAGTGATATGGGGATGATCGCTTTTTACATCATTGGACTCAGGGAGCCATTGTACTGGTCATTATTCATCATTATTCTTTCAATAAAGCAAGAACTGGGGAGGCTGTGTGACTGCCGTGTGTGGTGGTGTCATTCATTTCTCTAGAACTGTTATTTTCCTTTAGGAATTTGAACAAGAATTCTGAAACCAGGTGGAGCTTGGAGTCCCCTGCCATGACCAAAGCTGGGGTCAGCGACCATTTCTATATGGAACATATAAGACTTCTCCAGTGTGGTGCTTCATAGCACTTCTGCTCTGAAAACTGGGTTCCCACCCCCTGCTTTCAGACCTGGAAACAGCATTCTGTCTCATTATAGGAGCTAAGAAGGACACACTGAGCAGGACAAAAGGAAGCAGGTGACCCCATTTTCAAATTTGAAGCCTGGTTTTACCTTTGATTATTCTGCCTGTCATAAATTTGGAGTAAATCTGCAAGATGTGTATCAGTTGCAGTAGCAAATGAGGAGATCACAGTTAGACCTAAGACATGGCTTGAGGCAATTAGGCAACATGTACGAAAGGGCAACATTCCTGCTACTTCAATCACTCCTCTTGCAAGAGGTTTCTCCTGTCCTGTCGTGAACCTCAATAGAAAACTCAGAAGGGGACAGCTGCTCAGTGAGCTCCTGTCTCTGGAGCCGCTTTTGCATGGCCAGGAGCATCCTTCTAGAGACAAATCAGCCTTCATGGCTGCGACCAGTAAACAGTTTTATGCCCTGTATAATGTCATGTATAGTCAAACCCAGCCTCCAAAGCAGGGCAACACTAGCCTGTTCCATGTGCTCACATTATCTCCTGAGTCATAGAATCACAGAATGGTTTGGGTTGGAAGGGGCCTTTAAAGCTCATCCAGTTCCAACCCTCTGTCATGACCAGGGACAACTCCCACTAGATCAGGTTGCTCCAAGCCCAGTCCAGCCTGGCCTTGAGAACTGCCAGGGAATCCATCCCTGGAAGTCCTGCCCAGCTATTGCCAGGGATGGAGGCCACGCCAATGAGCACTGTGTCAGAATGACCTTTCTGACACATCAGTATGGATGTAACCACCCTTTTCCACAAGCAGAGGGAATTTAATAACAAACATGGCCAGGCTGAGATAGCTGCCCTTATGGCACATTGTTGTGGGTAAAGGGAATACCTGTATCTCTGAACAGCAGTGGGAGCTGACCTCAGCTTTCACATGGCCTGTGTGAAGGGTAGCACTCATAGATGCTCAGCAAAGCTAGGAGCAGTAATGGCTGGCTTCTAAGAGAAATAACCAACCCAGGTGCTACATACAAACAACTGACTTAAAGCCTCCAGTCTATCATTAGTTGCAGAGCATCTGGCCTCCCTTCAAAGCAGATGCTTGTGCAAATGAGCCTGCCACCATTGAAACCACAGCCTTGAGAAGGGCAGGAAACTGGACCAACGGCCACCTTGCAGGGATTCCCCTGGATGGAGACGTGAGGAAGTTGCCAAGTGGAACCAAACCAGCATTTTACAGTTGATGTCCTAAGAAGTTTTGCACAACCCATGGTAGGTGAGTGTTTCTTTCACAAACTGGAATGGCACAAGATGTTTTGCTCAAGGTCTGAGGACTTTGCAGAGAGGGTTCAGCCCTTGTTATTTTAGATTCAGCTCTGGAGATGACCCGGTGTCTGTAGCCAGCATCATGCAGAGTACTGTATCATCATACTGTTCACTCACCACCACAAATAGCTGCCCTTGTACTTGTCACAGGGGAATGGCTTCAACAGCCAGCTTACAGTAAATCACAGTCTGACACATCATTACTAGGATCCATGCTGTACATCTCCTGCTTCTTACCCCAATTCCATCTCCCCAACAGTCTGTGAATGCTTGAATTCATCTTACAGCTCTCGCCAGGAGGCAGAGAGGCTGGAATGGGAAATACCAGGCAGATAGCATCAGAAGTGGTGGAGTGGGACTGTCCATGCTATGGCCAGATGCAAGGGTATGCAGCAGCTAAATATCATTTCAGATGCACATCAAACCCTGGGTGAAAATGGCTGGTCATGCAGAATCACAGCGTGTGCCCCTAGGACTCTGCTACACTCCCCAGTGGTATTCCCCAATGTCACTCTTTTAGCACAGTCCCTATCTCTCTGCACAGTTCTGATAGAGGACACTGATTCACGGCACAGAGGCATGAAGAATAGATCTACTCACCCCAGTGCCCAGTGCCCCAGCACTTTGCACAAAGAGGCATCCCTCTCTGCACATGAAGCTTCACTGGAGGAGACAGATGCTCCCAGCATCTTCTGGGTGCACAGCAGTGCTCACAGAACTGCCTGGGTCTGTTGTTTGCATGATATTTATGTTCAGTCATGGCTGCTTGGTGTGGACAGACAGAAAAAGGGAAAAAGCTTTGACCCATTTCTTTTCATATCTGCTGAGCTGTCACAGTATGAAGAGCCGTAGGAGGTGATGGGTTGGAAGCAGCGCATCTGATGGTCAAGCTCCTTATGGAGCTTCGTTAAGGTGGAAATCAACTACATCTCTGTGCTGTTGCTCTTTAACACATAAAATAGCTCAGTTTTGGGCTGGTGGAGTTAAGAAGCTGTCCCGAATGCCCTGATCACCATGGCAGAGTAGCACTGGCTGCCAAGTGATCCCCATGGAGACAGACCTGCATATACTTTGTACAATTTCCCACACTGGGGAGAGAAATCAAAACAGGAAAGAGCATTGAAATATGAAAGAGCATATGAAATGTGGCAGGGGAGTTGGAACTTGATGATCTTAAGGTCCTTTCCCACCCTAACCTTTCCATGATTCTGTGCTGAGGTGTTGGGATAAAAGATATATCCATGGATAATTCAGCAAATATGCATTATGCATGGTATGCTTTTAACATATATACACATATATATGTATGCTTGATCAGTCTGCAGCAAGGCTGAAAAAGCATATGAAGATGGCACCATCAATATGTGGAGAACCAATAAAGGGTTACAAACAGCAAACTCTAAACACAACAAAGTCACAGTTAAAGGCTGTCATTCATGGGCTTGCCAGTTGGACGGAGATGTCATCCCATGTGGCACCCTCCCAATTATTTTCAAGTGAAGCATTGAGAGCACGCTTCATTCGGGGGGAGGAGTACAGAGCTCCTTTGTGTTGTGAAAGCAGATTGCCTGCCAAGGTCTAACGAGCAGGGATGCAGTGTATCCTAAGATGTGTCTAGCAAACCACAGCACTGGATGGCCCTTACGCAAGGTGGGATGACACAAGAGCCTGGGCTGGAGGCCTGAGAATCCTTCTCAGAGGTGTCAGAAGAGGAAGCTGATGCTTCTTTTTCTCTGGCAGGGGGAGAAACAGGAAAAGGAGCTTTCGAGCTGGACTGTTTTGAGGTGTCAGCCATCCCAAAGGACATCCCAAGGAGAGGCTGCCAGCATTCTGCAGCTGCAGTCCAAGAGGCTGTGAGAAGCTCCTATTCCTGGACTGCCAAGCACATCCTCCTGGTCACATCTGCTCCTGGTCTGGCTGTCCCCTCTCCTCAGTCTTGTCCCTGTGCTACGCAACACATAGACAAGTATCCTGCTGATCATCTCTGCCTCCTTTCTCTTCTCCCCAGAGCTGTGAACCTGCCAGCAGCTCCCAGCCATGCGGATCCTGCCTCTCCTCTGTGCTCTTCTCCTCCTGATGCTCCAGGGAGCAACAGGTAAGAAATATGTTGGGGGGTATAGTGGGTTTGTCCTTTGACAGTATTTTGTACGGAAGGTTTTCTGTCTGAGCCATGTGTGATGTCTCCTGGTTGCTGTGGCATCATCCCTGGGGTCTCTCACATCACATTCATTTAAGGAAAGTCTCCTACTGCAGGTTCTGTAGCTGGAATGAGAGCTGGGACCTTGTAACAAAGCTCTTGTGCTCCACAGACAAGGATTTGCTGCCTTCCTCATGCCTCCTGGCCCTTGGCTTTCTGAGTCAGCAGCCCTGGGCAAAGCAGCTGTGATGGAGAGGAGGAAGAGGGAGGAAGGCAGATCCTGCTTCCACCCTCAGAGTCCTCCCTTGTCCCAGGAGGGATGCAGCAAACATGTTGGAGAGCCTCTCCTGGAGGCTGCTGAGGAATGGTAGAGAGTATTGCCCATCCAAGTGCCATAAACATCACCTTGATTTCTGCTGCAGATGCATTTGTGGCAGGGGACAGCTTGGCCACATAGGGACCAGGGGTTGTACTCAGCATCTCATCCAGCCTCTCATCCAGGCCTTGCTGAAGGTCTCTTTCTGCCCTCTGCAGGGAAGATGCTGTCTCGGGGATCACCCCGGGACTGTGAGCGCCGTGGGGGCTTCTGCTCTCATGGGTCGTGCCCTCCGGGGATCGGTCGCATTGGCCTCTGCTCTGAGCATGAGTTCTGCTGTCGGAGGTAGGTTCAGGGCTGCCTGTTGGGGTTAGAGGTGAGGCTGCTGGAGAAAGAGGGGCAGAATATGCAGCCCAGGGCATGGGGTATGTCCTGGAGCCCTCACTGGTGGGGCAGGCACTGCCAGATCTTTCTTCCTGCAGCCGATGGTATCCTTGATGGTCTCCTGAGTTCCCAATGCCAATATCCAAGCAACAGTCTGAGACCAGCCCATGTCCTCGCAGTGTGCTCAGGGAGATGCTGTGTGGAGGCAACTGAGCACCATCGGGAGAAGCAGCAGCAACCCTGGATAGATGGACCATGATTCTGTGGGAATTCCCTTATCCAATGTCCCCAATACAAGGTGGTGGTTTGCATTCCCGCTGTGAGATGTGTGTGTGTTTCTGTCCTCAGGGAGCAACATACAGGCATGCATCTCTTTTCTCTGTGTGCAGGGAAGGGCAGAGAAAGCAGGGTGAATTCCTGATAGGCAGGGACCTGAACGCACACACACAACCCACCCTCATCTACCCTTTCTTCAAGCTGGCCCAAGCCACAGAAGCATGGAAACCACTGCAACACCAACACCAGCCTTCTCTCCCAGCAAGGGCATCCCTAAGCCTCACATCCCAGGTCAGGGATGGAGGGTTGATGTGACATCCCTATCTTCAGTGGTTATGGTGCCTGCTGGTTATCCACTTGTTCCCAGGCTGGGGCAGGAGTCCATGTGGGGCTGTTTCACAGGACATGTTGCTCTGGTGGCCTTGGGTTCATCCCATGGCACTGGGGGGTCTTGTGGGGTCCAGGGGTAGCAGGAGATGTGGGAGAAGTCATTCTGCCCCTGAGGATACAGAGACTGATGGGGGTCACTTGGGGGCTTAGCATTGTGATCAGGGTCAGTGCTGGGGGTGTGGGTTCAAGTCTTGTGGCTGAGGGGTTCAGGAGCCCAGGTGGGTCAACACTGTGGGTGAGCCTTGGGACAGATCGATGATGCTCAGCTCAGGGGAACCATGGTGGTGAGTCCTGCACTGCCATGGGGCAGTCACCATGGGGTTGTCAGGGCAGGGATCATTCCACTGCTCCCAAACAGGGAGCAAGGCAGGCTGAGGGGATTAGAACAGAGACTGATTGCAGTCTGAGGCATTGGGTGCTTCTGTGGGGATGGGCCAAGGCCAAGCCAGGGTGTCAGCTGTGGATTAAAGTCCAGGGCTGGATCTGCAGGGCCATGCTGCTGCCCTGGTGGGGTCCAGAAGAAGGTCCTCAGCTCAAAGGAGCTCATCTGGGCATCCATGGTCTCCCTGCAGTGTGGGCTAGAAGCCCTCTCCGTGCCACAATCAGCAGCCCTTTGCTGTGCTGGCCCTGGACTGGTCCTTGATACCAAGTCTCCAGGAGTGAAGATGCTCCCAGGACCCTTATGCCCACAGACACCAACACGGACACCCAAACCTACTGCTGTGCATTGCTGCTTGGGGGAGAGCTCCATCACATATCTCTCTCATAGATGACACCAGACCATTTTAGGATACATCATTTGTCTCATGATGTATCCTACCTCAAGACCCTTCGTTCTCTCTCAGATCCAGCTCCCAGAGCTTTGGTAGGTCTGAGTAGCAGTCCAGCACTCTTGGTACTCTCTCCCGTACTCAGTACTCTGGTTTGAAGTCTTCTAGGGGACCACACAACTATGCAGATACACCATAGACAGATTGCTTGTATAAAAGAATAGCTAGAAATAAAGTTTACAGGGAATATAGGATAGATTATGGTGATCAGAGGCAGGACACAGCCAGAGAAGCATAGTGAACAGCAGCCTGCTTACATGAGCTTGGCCTCATTCATCACTTGCTTCTCTGTTTCTCATGACGTGTTGCTCCATGGCCCACCTTGATCTTTACCTTTCACATAATTCCTATAAATCCCAAAACTCTTGAACAAGCCCACATTTCCAAGGTCTGGTATTAAGTCCTATTCACCTTCAATAGTCTCCCTTAGCTTGCAAACCTTTACACAGAGACTTCTTTCTTTAGAACCACATTTGTGGGTTTTGTACCAGGCATGAAAGTTTTAGGAGCAGCAAATTAAGACAATTAGGTGAGCTGTGTTCTCACCTGATCACCTTCCTCTATCCAGTCTTTGTTTAGCTGAGTAGCCATGAGAAAGGTAGACTTATACTTGCCACTTCCTGGCATGTCGAATGCAAATCATCAAATGCAAATCATCTTGAAAAAGATGAAGCTGTTTGTGTAATGTTAAAAGAGGAGAAAATTAAAGCACTTAGCACGATCCTGCATGTCACACACTATCTGTATATTGAGTGGACTGAGACAAAAGAGAGAGACATAATTTATCCTTTTACAGACTGGCTGCTTACTGGTGCGTACACCAACCAGTCTGCTTTGTCCATCCAGGCAGTCCATGCCCACCCCATGTGCCCACTGTGCCGTGGGCTGTCACAAGTTATGTTGCATGAGGATAACGGTGAGGATTGCAACAGCTCCAGGAGGCACCTCAGCCTCTGCCACTGCAGCAGGGAGGTAGGAGGTGCAACCCCATCTCCCCTAAGAAGATGGGTCACTTAGGGATTGGCCAAAGGGAGATGTGTCAGCAGGAATAAGCGCATGTTCCACCTACCAGTAGTGGTATAAGCCCAGGGTGTTTGGCCAAAGTGGCATTCCTTGATCCAGAGGGCATCAGGACACGAGTTATTCCTGTTGGGTTTATTAGTGCTTGAACACCAAGGCCTTCATCAGGTAGGTAAGTGCAGGGTCTCTTTCTGGGCACTTCTCTCTTTCTATTGCACCTCTCTTGTCGGCTTCTGAAGCTTTCTAAATGACACTGCTGGAAGTATCCATGTATGTCATGAGGCCATCTGAGCTTTCCAAGAAGGAGCACTAATTGTCTGTATGAGCGAGTACCAGAGCTCACAGCTGTCTAAAAGCAAAACTGGGTTCCCTGACTTCAACTGGGACTGGAAATGTGCCTTGAGGCTTGCAGGACCCTGAGAACTGGGGCACAAGGGGACTGTCCTGGACAAAGTAGGAGATGCTATTCATACAGCAATACAGAGATTTTTCATTCTTTCAGGCTTACATTAACTTGGAATGTAGATTTTTATTGCTCATTCTGTTCACCAGGAGCCTCCCTCACCAAGTGCTGGGCATCTCTACATACAAGCATTTACCTCAGCTACTGAGTATGGGTCAGTTCTTGACCCCCAGTCTGACTGTTGGCATTGGGTGATGTCAGGAGCATCTCCTGATAGTCAAACTGTCTCTCCTTTGGCCTTTTGGTAAGGAGAGGCAGAAGTATGAGGGTAAATGCACTAGCAATATATCTGGTCGGGTAACTACATTTGAAAGTCTGTCCTCGCTCACCCGCAGCTATGTCTCTCCACAAACATATTTAGTTATCCCCAAGAGATGTGTTGAATACATATGACCTGAAGGAGTACAGCTTCCAAAGGGAAATATTCTGCATTTTCCATGTCTTTAAATATTGTTCTCCTTGCAAGTGCAATGGTCAGGCATTACTTCTCCCAAGTGTCCTTTAAGAAAATACAAAGAGAAAAGTGAGAAATAAGGCGATGGAACAGCACCGGCTGGGCTGCCCAACAGGCCAATACTTCCCCAGCTGCTCTCAGGAGAGCCAAAACTCTCATATCTGAAAGGCATCCTTCAGAACAGTCCACAATAAATATCATCCCGTGTTACCCGGGACAGCCCCTCTGCGATGTGGGATCTTGCTGTGCGCTGTCATCCCCAGGAGCTTTGGTGTCTCCCCTCAGCAGCCTTGTGAAGATTCAGGACAGGCGTCAGCCATGAAGATCCTGTACCTGCTCTTTCCCCTCTTGCTCCTGTTGGTCCAGGGTGCTGTAGGTGAGAGGGGATGAGGGGAGATTGGGTGGGCTGTGAGCTCCCATCAGTGGGGTCTTCCCCACTGGAAGTGACTGCCTCTATCAGAGATAAGGGGGGGAATGGTTCTGTGGTCGTGTTTTAGATCTCCTATGTGAAAAGCCATGCAAAGGCATGGATCTGGGTGCACTTACAGTGGTCAGCATTTGCACTGGGTGTGGAAGACTCCAGCACAGAGAAAGGGCTCGTCTGCTTCTGATCCTGAGTGTCCCAAAGCACTATTGCCACTACCCACGACCCCTGCAAGGGCTGGGCAAGGGTTTTCCATCACAGGTCGCTCAAAGGCAAGGCAGAGCTAGGACAGGGATGTGGGATGTGAGGAACATCTGGCTTGCCATCTCTCCTGGTCCAGGTAGTGGTGGACATGCAGACGGCTCACATGCAGCGAGGGAGCCAGCGTGGCTCTGAGGAAGCCTCACGATGGTGCAGCTCAGTGCATGCTCTCATGTGCAGCCACACTGGCATGAAAGAGCCCTTGTGGGTGAGACACCTGGGTATTGAAGTTGTGGCTATGGTGAGGATGAATTAGGGACTGTATATTGCCCTGAAATGCATGGGGAGTGTCAGCCCTTCAGCCACCACACACTGCTCTCCCAGAAGCTGTGAATGCTCCATCGCTGGCGGTGTCCAAGGCCAGGTTGGACAGAGCCTTGGGTGGCATGGTTTAGTGGGAGGTGTCCCTGCCCCTGGCAGGGGGGTTGGAACTTGATGATCTTAAGGTCCTTTCTAACCCAAACTATTCTATGATTCTATGATTATTGTTCTGACTGTTTCTCTGTGCATGATTTTCCATAGCACTGGGAAAAGAAGAGGAATGCATACAAAAAAAGGGATTCTGCATTTTGGGGTTCTGCCGTTTCCCCTATAAATATGTGGGAACTTGTTCAGCATTCAGTCACTGCTGCAAACTGTAAGTCCTGGAAACAGTTTGCTCTATTTGTTTTATTATTATTGTTTTCCAAGCCAGCTCCTGGTTCACATGTTCATGTATTCATGCTCGGAGTCAAAAACCAGGGAAACAAGGGAAAATTCCTTGTGGATTTGGACATGCCTGCTGGGGGACTGAAGGTTCCCAAGGTCAGCTGGTGCCTCTTCTTCAGTCCCACAATTCTTTCCCGCTGTCAATATAGAAAGCTCAGCTGTGTTATCCAAACAAGAAGGCTGTCCTTTGGGTAGTGTGAGGAACAGGGTCCTCCTCCTCATGGCTCTAAAGACCCTTGATGCCAAGACTGCCTTCAGTGAGGAGAGCACAGGTCCAAGCCAAATGAAATGACAAGAGTTCACACCTGTGAGGTTCTTACCTCCCTGCACTTTCTAGTCATAAAAGTGGCGGGGGGAGAGACAGGAAGATAGAAGCAAGTTACAATGGGTGATGTATGAAGATAGGATGAGAAAGTTGGGGCTGTTCAGCCTGGAGAAGAGAAGGCTGCGTGGAGACCTCAGAGCAGCCTTCCAGTGTCTGAAGGGGGCCTATAGGGATGCTGAGATGCTATATGCCTCTATCCCTATGCCTATAGGGATGCTGGCCTATAGGGACTCTTCATGAGGGACTGTAGTGAGAGGACAACGAGTAACGGGTTCAAACTTAAACAGGGGAAGTTTAGATTGGATATGAGGAAGAAATTCTTTACTGTAAGGGTGGTGAGGCACTGGAATGGGTTGCCCAGGGAAGTTGTGAATGCTCCATCCATGGTGGTGTTCAAGGCCAGGTTGGACATAGCCTTGGATGGCATGGTTTAGTGGGAGGTGTCCCTGGCCATGGCAGGGGGGTTGGAACTAGATGATCTTTCCAACCCTAACTATTCTATGATTCTATGATTCTATGTGCTTGTGTGCTTTCTCCATACAGGATCTGGGGCTGAGCCCCTGAGCTCCATGAGAAGGATGTCCCCTTCGCTTCTGGCTCCTGGCTCCTGATGTCCTCTCCACTCCCCACCACTGCCATCCCCAGGGGCTGTGACAGCAGCAGTGGAAGCTCTGCTTCTGCTGGGTGCCCGTGTGCTGGGGACATCCAGACACGGAGCCAGTGCCGCTGGGACAGAAGCTGCTTTTCCTGGCTTGAATAAAGGCGAGCAGTTTGGCATTGCAGCGAGTGGGACTTTTTCCTGTTCTTGTGGTGCAGGGTGCTCTGTGCTGCCTGTCGTGGTTTAAGCCCAGCTCACGCAGTTCGCTCACTTGCTCCCCCCTCTTTCTTCCCCCCAGATCCTGGGGGAATGGGAAGGAGAATCAAAAGAATGTAACTCCCATGGGTTGAGATAAGAACAGTCCAGTAACTAAGGTATAACACAAACCACTGCTGCTACCACCAATGATAATAATGACAAGGGAAATAACAAGGGAAGAGAATACAACCGCTCACCATCTATACCCAGCCTGACCAAGCAGTGAACCCACACTTCCGGGTAACTGCCCTGAGTTTTTTATATCCTGGGCATGGCATGCTGTGGTACGGAATACCTCTTTGGTTAGTTTGGGTCAGGTGTCCTGTCTCTGCTTCCTTCTGGCTTCTCCTCCTCTCCGGCAGAGCATGAGGCTCAGAAAGTCGTTGGTCAGACCAAAACATTACTGCAACAACTAAAAACATCGGTGTTATCAGCGCTACTCCCAGGCTGAAAGTCAAAAACACAGCACTGCACCAGCTACTAAGAAGGAGAAAAATGACTGTTACTGCTGAACCCAGTAGTAACTGGGTGGTGTTGTGGTGTGGTGGTGGCAGGAGAAGTGCCTGGGGATGCTGGGGATCACTACTGGGGTTGTCCCCAGGGTTGTGCTTCCCTAGGGCCCTGGAACTGCCTGCAGATGGTGGCTGGGCTGCCAGCAGTGTTGTTGGAGGATGCTGAGGGTCCCTGCAGCTCCAGTAGCAGCTCCCAGGCTGGGCAACACAGTAATGTCAACCCAGGGGTGTCCCCATGTCTCCAGGCTGCATATTGTCCCCCTTCTCCAACAGCAAAGGGAAATTTTCCAATAGAAATAAGAGTTCGTTTATGGAACCTGGGTGGGTAATACTCTATACGATCTGTTAGCAGCCTCAAGGAGAAGCTCTCCAACAGGTCTTCTGGCTCACTCCTGGCACAAGGTGGGACCCTGAGGGTGGAAGCAGGATATGCCTTCCTTCTACGTCCTCTCTAACAGGGCTGCTTCCCCTAGTGCTGACTTGGAAAGACATGGGCCAGGAGATATGGAGATGGTGGCAAAATCTTATCCCTGCAGCATAAGAGCTTTTTACAAGGTCCAAGCTCTACCCCCCTGCTGCAAAACCTGCAGGAGACACCTTTCCTTATAGACATAGGGCGTGAGGCACCCCAGGGCAGATGCCACAGCAACCAGCAGATGTCACATCTGGCTCGTGATCTCAGTGGAGAAAAAATAAATACCTGCACCGAAAGATTTATCTTCTGTCTTGACTTTTTTTACCTGCATTGTGTCTATAAGGAAACTTCATTATATACTGGGAAACTTCCCCATAGCATCAGATAAATCCTACATTTTTCCATACACTTCATTCGTCTATGTCTTACCTGCTGTTCCTTGGAGCATCAGGAAGAGAGCTGAAAAAGACCAGTCAAACAGTTCCTTTTCCTGTTTACACCTCCCCCCCCCCCCCACTACCCCAAGAGTAGGAGGCACCACTTTCTTCTTCTGATACCTCTATGAAGGATTCCCAGGCCTCCAGCCGTGGGTCATATGTAATCCTGCCTTGCAGAAAGGGCCATTCAGTGCTGTGGTTTGCTGAACACCTCAGGACACATGCACACACGCACACTGCATCCCTGCTCATTGGAAACCAGCATCAACTGCTGCCGTACCACAGACCACATCTTTTTCTGCTTCTCAACAAGTAGCTCTCCCGTAAAACCCAAGATCAATCTTCTGGGCAGGTGGGCCCTCTTCTTCTTCCACCTTTTGTGTGTTTGTTATCTTGCCACTGTGACTTTACACCTCAATGGCATGCAAGGAGAAAGGCCAAGAGGCCAGGATCCACTACCAAAATCCCCAACACATAACCTCTTGGAGCTGGGGAGACCAAATTGCTCTTACAAGCACCTTCAGAGGCAGTTGCCAAGTCAGGCATGCATTACAGCCATCTTCTGCCTGGCAAGGACTGCCTCTTCTCCAGTTGCATGTATGGCATCAGATGCATTGGATCCACGGGCAATGACTACATCCATATTTCTTCACCTTGGATAGCTTTAGGAGGAGACACAGGTTTGTTGGATCATCTGTTTTACAGACCTTAACGTGTATCCTGGTGCTACTCTCACTTTATCTGAATAATCACTAGAGAGACAGTGTTATGCTTATCACCCTTGATGTGTCAGGTGCACAAACAGCTTGTCCCAGAAGAAAGTGTTCCTGCAGTGTCTAAAGGTGGGAGGGGTTTCAATATTGCGTGTGTTCTTGCACATCACACACTACCTGATTATACAATCAGATGAGAAGAGACAAAGAAGCCCTCTCTTCTTCTGCCGCTGATGCTGCTGTCTGCATCAACCAGTTACTTTGTCCATCCCAAAGATTTCTCAAGCCACCACAGCCACTGTGCTCACTGTGCCGTGGGGTGTCACAAGATGCATTGCATGAGGATAACGGTGAAGATTGCAACAGCCCCAAGAGGCACCTCAGCATCTCCCACTGCAGCAGGGAGGGACGAGGTGCAACCCCCTCACCCATACAGAGATGGGTGCTTTGGGATTGGCCGAGGGAAGATGTGTCAGCAGGAATATGTGCAAGTCCCACCCCCTGGCCACAGTGTAAAACCAGGGTGCTTTGGGCAAGGTGCTACTCCCTAATACCTCTGGGTGCAAGTGATTCCTGGTCGATTGTTTCAGCCTGTTGCTTCCCTGGTGCACTCTGAACCAAGACCTTCATCAGGTAGGTGACTGTGGAGTCTCTTCCAAGCTGGCCACACATTCAGCTCCTCTGTGCACATCCATCTTCCCAGAACAGTATACATGACAAACTGAATATAAATAAGCATCAGAGCTGCATGGGAAAGAGAAGAAAACCCCCTCATATGAG
This sequence comes from Myiopsitta monachus, assembly GCA_017639245.1. Lineage (NCBI taxonomy): Eukaryota > Metazoa > Chordata > Aves > Psittaciformes > Psittacidae > Myiopsitta > Myiopsitta monachus. The sequence continues at coordinate 16,822,107 of CM029922.1, read as the reverse complement.
GAGGGGCCTGAGATCTTCTGGGAAAAATGGGACTTTCCTAAGCAGGAGATCTCCCATAATTTCAAGTCTTCAGTAGACTTAACAGTTGTCTGAATTCCATTTCTGGCCACCAAGGCACTTCCCTGTCCCCTGGCTCCTCCCTGGGTCTGTGCTGCACAGGCCAGGGACAGTAAGTGTGGAGCTGGAGAGTGTCCTTGCTGGAAAGCTTGTGAATGGTCTTGAGTTGAGGATGGGCACTTCCAAGCTGAGATAGGAGGACTTTCCTGAGCCCAGGGAAGCAGTGGTGATTGGGCAGGTTGTTTTGGGCTGCCAAGTTTGGACTGGCAGAAGTGATGGAGGGCATTGGCTAAGGCATGGATTCTGCAGGCACATGCATTTCCCTATATTGCAGAGTCTGGTTTGGATATTGGCGTGGTACTGAGAGTTGGCACAATATCACCTGATGTGCAAACCTTCTCTGCTCTTGCATTTGATTAAGAAGAGCCAGAAGAGAGAGAGCAAATGCCCTAGTGCCCATCCTTGTCCTGTGTTGTGAAGTGTATTTTGTGTCATCCCTTGATCCTCTCTCTCTGGAAAATTCTGCTCAGGGGACAAATACGTGCCCTGCAAAAGTGAGGAATTATAACATGGCAAAGTATTCTTTTTCCTTATAATCTGAGTTTCAGTGGGTGTTGTTTTGAGTAAAATGGCAAATACTAGCCATCAGCCAATGCTTTGAGGAGAGCATCAGGAACTGGAGAATAAGATGAAACTCCAGATTGTCCAACAGGCTGGTGCTTCCCAAAATGCTCCAAGAATACATGAGAAGTTGCAAATATTGGTACCATTATTACCTCTTTTTGTTGGAGATTGTGCTTCTGCTTTTTGGCTGACCATGTGCACCCAGCTTTGTCCATGTCCTTTCTTTGTTGTTTTGATGTGCCCTCTCTGCAGCTCTGTGAAGGCCCAGGCCAGGCATCAGCCATGAGGATCCTATACCTGCTCTTCCCCTTATTCCTCCTGTTGGCTCAGGGTGCTGCAGGTGAGAGTGGAAGAGACAAGATGGGATGGGATGTGAGCCCCCATCAACGGGGTCCTGGGAGGTGACTGGATTTGACATATATATATATATATATATATGTATAACATTTGGGAGGGAATAACTCTAATGTGAGCAGCTGAGCCGCCAGCACAGCAGTTGCTGTACCTCACACTGGTCTTTCCCTATGAGTTTCCATGAATGTGCACATGCTGCTGCAGAAGATAACCTCCTACTGGGGAGGTGAAGATGGTTTTGGTGGTTGGTGCACTGTAGGATGCTGAGACACAGTGGCAGTGTCAGGCCCTCTGGAACCATGCACGTATTTTGGTCATCCCATACTCATTTTTTTGACCTCTTTCACTGTGCAGGATCCTCCCTGGCTCCAGGAAATAAGGCACAATGTCATCGAGAAAAAGGCTTCTGCGGACTTTTTAAGTGCCCTTTTCCCTATGTCATCAGTGGACGTTGTACAAGGTTCTCATTTTGCTGCAAGAGGTAAGTTGTCTTATTAGAAATGCTGATGTGACTGCAGAAAGAGTCACTCATGTGTTTAAGCACCTATGGCTAGGTAATGGCACAGTGCTGCACTTGCATATAGGACATAGCCCAGGGGAGAAAAGGAAAGATGCTTGGACATGCCCTGAGTGGTGCTGAAGGAGGCTAAGGTCACCCAGCACCTCTCCACTCTCCTTCAGCTCCATGAAACCCATGCAGGTTTTGCAGAAAGCTCTCCCAAGCTAGGAGAGAGTGAAGCAGTTCACTGTCCTTAGCATGATCCTGGGTTTGCTGCATCTGCATAGAGCTGGAGTTAGAGCTGCCAGCACTAAGATAACACTGGTCCAAACTCTGCAGTGAGGACTGAACATAGCCTCTGTTGAGTCTGGTTCTCTTGCACCATAGACTTGCTTGTCTTGGCAGGAGAGGTGGGAGAGAGTGGGAGGGAAAGTAAGTTACGATGGGTGACCTGCTTGTGTGCTTTCTCCATACAGGATCTGGGGCTGAGCCCCTGAGCTCCATGAGAAGGATGTCCCCTTCGCTTCTGGCTCCTGGCACCATCTCCTGATGTTCCCTCTGCTCCCCATCTCTGCCGTCCCCAGGGGCTGCGACATCAGCAGTGGAAGCTCTGCTTCTGCTGGGTGCCTGTGTGCTGGGGACATCCAGGCATGCAGCCAGTGCCGCTGGGGCAGAGGCTGCTTTTCCTGGCTTGAATAAAGATGAGCAGTTTGGCATTGCAGCAGGTGGGACGTGTGCCTGTTCTTGTGGTGCAGGGTGCGCTGTGCCAGATTGCTGTGGGGTGGCACTGGGTTTGTGTCAGAGGAAGCACCTGGGGATGCTGGAGGCCGCCACTGGGGTTGTCCTTGATGATGCTCTTACCTGGCAGTGTTGTGGGTGATGATCTTGGCCTGGCAGTCCTGCAGGCAGGGTGTTTGCCTGTGGGTGTGATAAAGCTGCTGTGTGGATTTATGCCCTGTCAGACACATCTTCATGCTCAGAGTTGTGGTGGGTGTGCGCCCTTTGGGCAGACATGGCCAGGGTTGCCCTCGAACCTATCCCAGGTGTCCCAGCACACAGTGGGATGGGACCTCCATCTCCCTCATCTACAGTTGAGCATTGCAGAGCAGTTCCTGCTCAGCTCCATCCCTGCTGGCAGCCTCACAGCAGCAGCACCTCTACTAGCCCCACAGCCTGTATCCCTGACACATGCCTCTTGGAGGGGCCTGATCCCACAGACAGCCCCCAAGGAGTTTTTACAAGGCGTTGGAGGGAAGTAGGTCCTCCAGACTGGCTGTCCATCTCCTCCTCAAGGTGGCCTCTCCAATGGGTTCCTTTGGCCACAACCTAGAAATGTCCATAAGTGTAGTCCAGCAGAGGGAAAGCAAGATGTCTTCTCTTTGCCCGACTCAGACAAACAGGGATTGCAATATGGTTCTCCATCAACAGCCTGTGACCTTAAGCTTTCATCAAGCGCAGACCTCTGCGCTCTATAGTTAAATATATGTGTATGTCCATGCCCATGTGAGTATGTCAGCAAGTAGTGAATCATATCCATTCCAAGGAGGCAAATCACCCACAGCAGTCCATCCCTGACTTATAGAATCATAGAATCCCAGGCTGGTTTCAGTTGGAAGAGATCTTAAAACTCATCCAGTTCTAGACACCTGCCACAGGCAGGGGTACCCTCCACTAGACCAGATTGCTCCAAACCCTGTCCAACCTGGCCTCCTTGAACACTGTCAGCAATGGGGCAACCACAGCTTCTCTGGGCAATCTCACCACCCTCACAGGGAAGAACTTCCTCCTAATATCTAACTTGAACTTCCCCTGTTTAATTTTAAACCCATTACCCCTTGTCCTACCACTACAAGTCCCTGATGAAGCATCCCTCTTCAGCACCCTTGTAGGCCCCTTTCAGATACTGGAAGGCTACTATGAGGTCTCCTTGTAGCCACCTCACCACCACCTCACCATCTACTGCTTCCCCTCTAGGCACTGCAGTCCTTCCCAGAGCCACGGGGCTGATGCACCTTTGCCCTGGTCCTGGAGCTGCAGGTCCCAGCTGGATTCAGTGCAGTCTGGTCTCCTATGATATCAGTTCCTGTGGGAGGGTTGTAGGAGTGAGTGTGGATCTGTACAGCTCCAAGAGCTGTGTCCACATCAACAAGGGTCTATCCTCATATCCACCAGCAGCTCCCACTCTTCTGTTCACATCTTGTGCACAGCCCAGCAGGTTCCCACTGGCTTTCCAGGATTGTTTCCTTCACATTCATTCATGTGTCATGTAACTGAACGTTTAGCAGTCATCATGAACACCCCTTATCTCGGCAGTGTGAAGCAGTCCCACAGTCCCATGGGCCCCTTTGACCAGGACCACTTGAACAAGACTGATGGTGTTGCAGAAAGTCACCCCATCAGTTTAATATAGTAAAGAAAGAGCAAAAAGATCAAGAAAATGAGAAATATCAATGAATAAATATTTTCTATTACCGATGATCTGACATGACTTACATGGAAGCAGTGAACTGGAGATGCTGACGTAGGTGTGCATTTGACCATCAGCGCATAAATGCGTGCAGCAATCAGTATGCCATTTCCAAAACACGTGATGAAGCTTCAAATAAAAGCAGAGATAAAGCCTTTTTTATAATTCTGAAAGATAAGAAGCTCTATAATACTCCTCATACTCTTCTAAATCCCATGTAGATTATTTTGTCAGACTGGAGGAGATGAGTAGGGAAACTTTATCTGCATTTTTGAGACTGGTTGCTGCTGTCTGTACCTAGCAAAGTCTATGCTGAGACACCAAGCCCCTGTGCTCACTGTGCAGCGGGATGTCACAAGATGTGTTGCATGAGGATAACGGTGAAGATTGCATCAACCCCAGGAGGCACCCCAGCCTCTCCCATTGCCACGGTGAAGGGTGAGGTGAAGCCATCACCCCCATGCACATGGGTCACTTGCTGATAGGCCAAGGGGAGATATGGCCATGGAATAAGCATGTCTTACTCACTAGCAGTGGTATAAAACCAGGGTGTTTTGGCCAAAGTGGTATTCCCTGACAGCAAAGGCATCTGGAGGCAAGTGATTCCTGGCGCATTTGTTGCTGCCTGAAGACCAAGCCCTTTCATCATCAGGCAAGTAACTGTGGGGTCTCTTTCAGGCTGGCCACCCACTCAGTCTCTCTGCTTCAAGTCATTCACAGTGGGACCACCTAAATGGCAAACTATTGTATATATCTATTCACATAATGTCATCTGTGCTTTCGAGGGAAATAAAGTAAATTGAAAAAGTGAATTCTCATTGGAACTTGGAATCCGCTGAACCTGGTTGCAGGGTTTCCCCAGCACAGGAAAGATTGGAAAGTTGCTGTGGCTGTTTGAAGATGGGCACCAGGAAATTGTATTCTGGTGAAGACAATTTGTAACTGTATTGGGGAACTTTGTAATTTGAAGAATTTAGCACTTTACATGCAGCAGTACAGAGAATTTCCATTCTTTCAGCCTTCAGTTAAGTTGAAAGTTCATGTTTTCCTGGTCGCTTTGGCCACTGACACACTTCTTTCCCTTCTTTCTCCTAACTGGGGAGCTGCTGCACTACTTTGTGACCATAGTTCTGCTTTTGTTTTTGCATTCATATTGGCATGAGCATCTGCAAAGCATTCAAACCTTCTTTGTTTTGGCCTTTGGCAAGGAGATGCAGAAGCAAGGGAGCACAGGCATTAGGCATGACCCTTATCTGATGAGCATATTTGAAAGCATACCTAGTCTATCTCTTCAATTCTGTCTCTCTAGAAACATATTTAGGTCTGTTTCAGAGACGTGTGCTGTGTGTAAGGCCCAAGGTACTCCTAAAGGTAAATTTTCTGATAGTTCTTTAAATAGCACCAGCTGCTTTTTTACTTAAAACAGCATGAATCACCAGACATAAAACCTACAGTCTGTGCTTGAGACAACATAGAAGGAAGATAACTGAAGAAGGTGCTGCCTTGCCTGGAACTTCCTGAACTAATGTCAAGCTATTCATGAAGTTGCAGAGGTGGCCATTGCTTTTGTCAACATGCTACAGACAACACTGTCTTCTTTTATTCAGGGTAACAGATCTGCAGTTTGGTATATACCACTGTGCACAGGCTTCTGCACCACCTGGGGTCTTTTGTGCCCTTGTTGGCTTTGAGTCACCACTCTGCACACTTCTAAAGACCTGGGCAAGGCATCAGTTATGAAGATCCTGTACCTGCTCTTCCCCTTTGTCCTCCTGTTGATCCAGGGTGCTGCAGGTGAGAGTGGAAGAGGGAAGATGCGTGTTCAACGTCCTACTAGGTGACCATATATTTTAGAGATGCTCAAAGGGGAGGATAGTTTTGTGGCTTTGCTCCGACATAAAAAGTCATGCAATGGAATATACCAAAGGATGCTTTTACAATGCCCTTTCCTCTGAGAACTAGAGGGGCTGGTCTGGAGAAAGCCATCCAGGAATAAGAGCTTAGCTTTATGGAATAACTGCTCCTTCTGCAGAGACAGTGGGAGGATGAAAAATATCCCTTTGTCCCACAAACAGCCAGGGATATCCATGCCTCAGGGCTCTAGCTAATGGTCTTTCTAGGTAGTTAGCTTACTATTGAGGGTGCAGTTGTGGCCATTTTCATACTTGGCCCACAAAGCGGGTTGAAATCCTAGTGTACTGCCAGCCCTTCTGGAATTACAGAATGTGCTCCCAAATTATCTTTTCCTTTCAATTGTCTCTCTCTACAGGTACATCTCTGGTTCCAGGAAATGAATGGCGATGTAAGCACGAAGGGGGATTCTGCAGGTTTTTGACATGCTATCACCCTTATTACATCTACGGGAGGTGTACAAATTTGGTAGTTTGCTGCAAAAGGTAAGTTCTGAAGTCAGGTATTCAGGAATTTGCCCTCTGCTATCTCTGCGGAAATAGATCTGCTGCTGTCTTCACACCCACACTGCTGGATAACACCTTTCTGCATTCATGTCAAGAAGCAGAGGCCAGGGAAGGAGGCTTAAAATTCCTTTGTAAAGCTGCTTGAATCTGCCCGGTGTCGATTGAAGAAACCCAAATACATCCAGCATCTTCCCATTCTCCCTTTCTCATGCTGTGAAAATGAAGCGCGATCTTTGTATAGTGGGGGACACAGGACCATCTCAGTGAGGTTTCTGAAGAGCCTTGGGTTCAAGGCTGCAACCTGTAAGGAATGCACAGGTCCAAATCATCTGAAATAAGGACTGGAGCTTATCTGAGGAAGGGTTGCTCAGTAATTCACTACAGGTCCTTCTAATAAAAGTGGCAGAGAGACAGAGGCAGAGAAGTGGCAGAGGAAGACAAAGAATGAACAGGGAAAATAAATATTGCTGACCACACATTGTGCTTTGTTTATGCAGGAAATAGTGGTGAATCCCTGGACTTCCCATGCAGAACATCCCCCTTGCTTCTGGCTCCTGGAACCATCTCCTGATGTCATATTCCCTCCCCGCCTCTGCTACCCCAAGGTGGTGTGACAGCAGGAGTGGAAGCACAGCTCCTGCTGGGTTCTCATGAGCTGAAGACATCCTGCCCTGGGCTTGGTGTTGTTTGGGCAAAGGCTGCTTTTCCCTGGCTTCAATAAAGACATGTAGTTTCACAGCATCACAACATGGTTAAGTTTGGAAGGGATCTTTGAAGGTCATCTGGTCCATGCCCCCTGCTCAAGCAGAGCTATCCAGAGCTGGTTGCCCAGGACCATGTCCAGATGGCTGCTGAATATCTCCAAGGATGGAGACTCCATCACATCTTTGGGCAAATTCTGCCAAGTGCTTGGTCACCCTCACAGTAAAAAAGCGTTTCTCAATGTTCAGAGGAACCTGCTGTGTTTCAGTGTGTGCTCATGGCCTCTGGTCCTGGCACCAGGCATCACTAGAAAGAGCCTGGATCCCTCCTCTTTGTACCCTTCCTTCAGATATTTAAACGTGTTAACAAATTCCCCCCTGAGCCTTCTCTTCTCCAGGCTGAACAGACCCAGCTGTGTCAGCCTCTCCTCATAGGAGAGATGCTCCAGTCCCTTCATCATCCTGGGGGCCTATGCTGGACTTTCTCCAGCATGTCTATGTCTGGTTTGGACTGGGGAGCTCAGAACTGGACACACAGTGCTCCAGCTGTGGCTTTGCGAGTGCTGGGTGGAGGGGAAAGACCATGTCCTTGGCAATGCTTGGTCAAATTCAGCCCAGGATACCTTCAGGGTAGCCCACTTTGCTGCAAGGCCTATTGCTGGCTTATGTTTAGCCTGATGCCCACCAGCACACCCAGGTCCTATCCTGCAAAGCTGCTTTTTAGCTGGGTGACCCCAGCATGTATGGGTGCATGGGGTTGTTCCTCCCTGGGTATGGGATATTGCATTTCGCCATGTTGAGCTTCATGAGGTTCCTGTCAGCCCTGCTGAAGTCCCTTTGGGTAGCAACACAGCTTCCTGGTGCATCACCCACTCCTCCTAGTTTGGGGCCGTCTGCAAGCTTCCCGAGGGTATCCTGTATCTTAAAGTTTCCCAAAATCCAGGGAAGAAACATGATGCCTCCTCCTCTTTCCCCACCTGGAGCCCATACAAGACCAGTCCTGTTGATCTTTGCTATCAGGCACTAACCTCATCCCTTCTACAGGCCAACATACAGAGCTGTGCTATAGCTGCAGATGAACATGTATGCTTGTATGTGCACAGGTCTGTGTGTGACCACAGTACTTGTCAGGTAGGAGAAAGCCCAGGCTGTTCTACAGGTAAATCTGGCTTCACAGCAATAAGGCAGCTCCAGGTTTAAACCAGGAGGGCAGGTCAACAAGGTGTACAGCCAGGATCAAAGCTCGCAAATAGCTCAAGCAAGGGCCAGGGAAAGGAAATTGAGCATAAAAGAAGCTATCAAGTGATCTTCGGGAGAATCCTGCTTATCAAAGCTCTTTCTCATGAAGTGCTATTACTCAAGGCCATTTAGCAGCTGCACATAAATCCTGGCATCAAAGCCAGCTAAACCTCTGAAAGCCCAAGTGCTGATGAGAGCGAGGGAGGTCCCTCCCTGCTGTGTGATGGGATGGGGCATGAAGCAGCATGGGTCCCATCAGGTCATACAATAGGGAGGGTTACAGTGTGCTCGAGCAACATGAGGACTGTGAATGCTCCATCGCTGGCGGTGTTCAAGGCTGTGTTGGACATAGCCTTGGGTGGCATGGTTTAGTGTGAGGTGTCCCTGCCCATGGCAGGGGGTTGGAACTGGATGATCTTAAGGTCCTTTCCAACCCTAACTATTCTATGATTCTATGATTCTATGAGCCTGGGGTCTCCAGGGTAGGCACTGCCCACCCAAGGGACATTGAACAACACAGACCTCCATAAACATCTGGTGCTGCTGGTGCCTGTGGCTGTCAGGAACAAGGACCAGGACATGGGTGACATTTGGCCATTCATAGCAAGCAATGTCCTGTATACTTTGTCAAGGTAAAGGTCAAGGCTTGAAAAGCATCAACAGTAAATTCTCTACTTGAATAATAGAGAAACCTCAGCAGTTGGTTGCCAGCTACCCCATGACTCCTGTATGTTGAGAAATAACGGTGTTTCCTGTCCTTTACTTCCACAATGTGCACTTCATTCCCAACATAACTGTAAAAGGTTATGTTGCCAAGCAGTGCCACTCCAGGAAATCATTTGCACAAGATCAGGCAGAACTGCAGGAGGTAAGAAAGGGGTTGAGACAGAATATTTCAGAGCCAGATGTTATGTGACCTGTGTATACATATACATGTATATGTATATACCGTATCATCTACAGTATACACAGCATGCAACACTTTTGTGGGGTGCCAATTCCTCTAACTTAATTTGGGTGACTATAGGCACAGTGGTGGCTAGATTCTCATCATAGTCAATAGAGTCAGGGGAACCAACAGACTTGTGGGGATGGCTTCAGTTGCTTGAATGTTGTCAGTAGTGCAGCTTCTAGCACTGTGTGATATTCTGACTGGTCCCCATGTGCTGTTGTGGAAGAGTCAAGACTTCTTGCAAGTCATGACTTGAGAACAGAAAATCATGCCACAGAGGATTAGAGGTTGGCTGGGACACCTAAGGATAAGTTTGTTCCCTGCTAAGAAGTGCAGAGGAATAGTCACAGGGCGTATGACTATTCATGCCCTACACTGCCATTTTGGCATTCAAACAAAATCTCTTCCTAATCATAATTTCATAAATGTGTGTATCCCAATGGAGAACTGAAGGGACTGTGCCGGATGCTGGGGGGACCTAATGAAGAGAGACCAGTTGTTGTGGTTTCAGCTGGGACAGAGTTAATTTTCTTTCGGGTGCTGTGTTTTAGCTTTAGTCTGAGAGCAATGCTGATAATACACTGATGTTTCAGTTGTTGCTCAGCAGCACTTACCCTGACCAGAGACTTTTCAGTCTCTCATGCTCTGCCGGGGAGGAGAGGTAAAAGAAGCTGGGAGGGAGCACAGCCAGGAGGTATTCCATGCCACAGAATGTCAGGATCAGAATAGAAACAGGGGGTGGAATTGCCCAGAAGCTGCCGTTCACTGCTTGGAGATGAGCTGGGTATTAGCCATCAGGTGGTGAGTAGTTGTATTGCGCATCACTTGGGTTTTTCTCTTTTGTTTTGTTGTGCTGTTTGGTTTACTCCTCTCTCTCTCTTTTATTTCTTTTAAATTATATATTTACTGTGAGGCTGAGCCCCTGGCACAGGTTGCACAGAGAAGCTGTGGCTGCCCCAACCCTGGCAGTGTCCAAGGACAGGTTGGAAGGGGCTTGGAGCAACCTGGTCTAGTGGGAGGGTGTCTAGTGGAATGTGTTGTAACTAGATGATCTTTAAGGTCCCTTCCAACCTCAACCGTTCTAGGATTTGATGAAGATGATGATGATTACTGTTGTTGTGTTTTACCTTATTTCAATTAATAAGCTGGTCTTGTCTGAACCTATGTGCTTCACCTTTTTTTTTTTTTTTTACATTTGTATTCTCTTCCCCATCCCATTGGAGGGGCGAAGATAAATAAATGGCTTTGTGGTACCTAGTTGTTAACTGGCCTTAAACCATGACACCACTCTAAGATGTTCTCCGTCTATTATCTTTTATGTTTCCTTTTAGAGTGGCAAGTGGGGGAAAGAAAACCCAAAGCTGACATCCACTGCTGTGAAATTAGAGGTCAAACAACTTCTGGAGAGAAAAGAACTGGCATAAATTGCTGCATTGTTTTAAAGGAAAGATAATAGCACTATGTCTTTCCTGCGATGCTCACAGGCATCTTCCAGACGCCAGAATGTTACGTCTCAGATACTGATGTTTTAATGGATGGTGGATGTCTGGGCTTTTAGCTATTTCTATTTCACTTTCCCCAGGAAAAGTTTTCTGCATAGTAAGAGAAAAAGGATTTTGTCGTCTGAACACATTCTCACAAAGGGTGGCTGAGTTTTTCCACCTATCATATCTCTTGGTACTGGAGGGTGAAGCCTCCAGTCCATGTCTGTCTAGCCCTGGACATCATATGTCTCAGAAAAGCTCAAGTTAAGGAGCAGATGGCACTGTAAATTGTTGCCCTCTGTGGTCTGTATGTCAAAACCCAGGCAGGATAATCGCCCTCAGCCCATGCAACAAAATCCCATGTTTCAGTGATATGAATGCTAAGCAACAACAATTTATTCAAAACAGGAGAGAAAGCAATGAAGGATTTACTCTACATCATAAGGAATTTTTTGCATTAAAAATGAAAGGTGCGTGAAGCTTCATAGCAGGATTCGGTGGTTTTGGCAGTAAAGGGTTCGAAGGAAATGCCTAGGTTTAGAAGGAATTCTCATCACTCTTGAATGGGTGGTCCATGAAGTTTTTACATATCCCATGGCCTGCACAAAGCAAAATTAATAAAATTAGATCCTCTTTCTGTTTGTATTCCCTCCCGACTTACTCTCAGTCCATGCATATTTTCCTCTTGGGTATAAGTACTTTCCAAAATACATAATGTCATGTGTAGCTGTGCTGGGACAGTCCTGTGCACTCATCCCTGTGAGTAAGGAGAGTGTTTTCCTACCATTTCAGGGAAAGCAGGGGATTAAATTGGTATCGCTTTGTACTGGGGTGAGTGCATTCATTCCTGAGTGAAAACAGAATGGTACATTTCATGTGATAATTTCTTTTTACCTCACTGTTGCACTTTTTGCGCACATTTGATGACACTCAGATACCTGTGTTCAGCCTGCACCATGACTGAATTCCCCTCTGTTGCCCATAGAGCACAGCAGTCCAGTTCTGCAAATACCAAACCCTGGCATTTTCCTTTGGCACAGGAGCTGAGAAGGGTTACACAGAGTTGTGACAGCACAAGTCTGACCTCTCCAACTGTACTTTGTCACTCTCTCTGGGGCAGATCATGGTGCACTTCTTGGGAGAAATGAGAACTATGCATCTCAGCCTACTTCAACGCTTGACTGTCCTCATAGTATGTTAGGTTTTTTTCCTCCCTGAGCAATCTGAATGTTCATTAGCACCTTGGGGTTAAGGACACAGGTAAAATAGATTTGTCTGCTCACACTGCAGGTAATGTGCAGGCAATGTAAAGTCTTGGTGAATGCCAAACTCACGATTTGCAGCAGGAGCGGAACCCAAAGCAGCTTCCAGCTCTGACCAGATGGAAGGGGCATCTTCCGAAGTAACAGGTCCCTTTTCTACAGAGAAGCATGTCCCGCCGTGGTGAAGACAAACCTGCAACAATAACAAAAGGTTTCCTTTCCTCTCATCCTGCAGGGAAGGGAAGCGTAGTCATAATGCCAGAGAGTTTCCCATTCGTTGAGCTGTCTTCATCACCAACTTGCCTGAAGACTGTTGCCTGGATTTGGCCATGTTCAAAGGCTGTGTTTACAAAGTGAGTAAAGAGGCGAGTTTACAAAACAGGTCTACACCTTGTAGAGATGGCATCATAAGGTCACAGTGCATCTAAATAGATGGCCCTTAAGTCTAGGTGGAGAATGATACAGACCAATACAGACCTCCTGACTCATCATCTTTTCTTTGCCTTACAGAAAAGGGTCATGGGTCCAGAGGCCTTAGTACCGGCCTCTATCCCAGAATAGTTGGCCAGGCTTTGTTTTCATCTGCATACACACTGCTGAGTGTGCTATTATCCAAAGATCATGGCCATCATAGACACCATGTCAGGTGTCTCTCACTAGACTATTTAACATGATCTTTCTAGGGAGATAACAGAAGTGAAAAATCACTTTCATTCACAAAACATAATTTCTCCACCTTTGAAAGAGGAGCACAGGCACTGAGCTAAGTGATAACTCCTGTTCAGTTTCAAGCAATTTTAACCAACAGTGGTTCAAATGTGCTGGGGAGTTTACTTCAGGTACACAAAAATACCCTTCTAGCATCTTTTTTTCATCTTACCTGGAGAAACTTGAAGTGCCAAGAAGAGGAGAGAAAAGAGCAGATAAAGGATCCTCATGACTGCAGATTTGCTGTGTCACTGTAGGGAGAAGGAGCAAGAAAGACATATGACAGGCAGTCCCCTGGGATCCACAGTCTTCTAGGGTGTTTAAATACTGCATTAATCAAGATGTCATTTATATTACCTATTTGAAAAACAATCAGTAAGAACCATATGATATCATGACTGCTGTGTGAGCATTTCTGGGAAAAAGTAAATGTATGTGGGGCAACATTCCAACCCCAACTATTCTATGATTCTATGATATGTGATTGTTAAATCATTATAATAGTTTGATTGCTCAGATTTCTTTCACACTTTGCAAATAGGCCTAGCCCAAATGCAGTCATTATTTAAATTTTGGGTTTTTTTTTTTAATCTAAATGTTGTTTATAATATGGAACACTAACCAAAAAGAGCTACTATACAGTCCCATTTGCAAACTTCAGGGAAAAAAAAGCGATGTTAAAAGTTATCAAGAAATAGCAGCTAAAATCAACTTGCTCCAAATCTTCAGTCTTAGTCTATAGGCAGCAGTTCTAGAATGGAAATGTACAACCAAATCAGTTCCCATTTGACAAATGAAATTTGAAAAGCAATATGAAATAGAAAGTTAATAATTGAACTGATACCTGCAAAATGGTACAGCCGAGAAGTGGGCTTATGGATAAAGAAGAAGTAGTTAATGTCATATACCTTAGCATTAGAGAATCTTCTGCTCTGTCACAAATTATGCTCCCTTAAGCAAGGAAGGGAAACAAGGTTGTGCTGAAATGTCATATTTCTGCAAGTGTAATGGTAGAGGGTGGTCCAAACCAGCTTTGAAATTAGTATTAGAAGTTTATACAAATTTCTATATATTAGAAAGTATCAGGACAAAGAAGCAGGCAAAGTCAGCAATTCTGAAAAAGAAATAAAGTTCTTAGTATAGAGACATAAAAAATATACAGTGGACAGACCTACCTACAGCAATCTGACCCAGCCAGATTTCTTCCTGGGAGTTTTAAAGTAGAGTATTGTTATCAAAGTATTTCAAGCATTAGTACATATTTGAATTACTTATTCAACCTGTGCAATTTCTGGAAAACTTAGATTAACTTTTTTAGTAACCTACAGATTTAGGATGATAATGCAGAGATTTGGGGGTTTTGTGGGTTGTTGGGTTTTATTTTGGGTTATGGGATTTGGGTTTGTTTGTTTGTTTGTTTGCTTTTTAAGAAAAGACAGCAGCAGACATTGAAAGAAATATTGAAAAGAATTGAGAAGTTACCAGGTATCGGATGAGCCCAGAAGCCGATGAAGACCTGCTCTTGGTCCCTTCCCTCCAGAGGAATTTGGCTGTGGGGATAAGACCCTCTTTTATGAAGCGTTTCCTAAGGGAAGTGACAGCTGCTTTCTCTTCCCAGCAAGTGCACATTGAGCCAATCAAAAAATTATCCACTTTTTTTGTGACTTTTAATCCAATCAGAATCAAGCTGATTTCCATTTCCCAGTGAAAAGACAGGGTTTCTGTCCGAACCTATTGAAGCTTCTTCAAAATCCCAGGTTATTCATGCAATACCTCTTGTGACACTCCGGTTTGTGTAAGATACGTTAAGCCACCTTGGTATGTGTCAAACATCTTGGGATGTACGTTGAACTGTTCCTTCTTGGGAGCAACAGAAGCCATTGCAGTACAAAACATCTCCATGCTTCTCTGCCCTCCCAGCTAGTTTATTTTCTGGATATATGAATATATGGTTATATGAAACTAAAACAAACATCCATTGGTTTAGCGGCCAGTTCAGCATCTCTGCTATTTCTGTCCTGAGAAGTAGCAAATAAATATTCCATTTTCATCTCTCTACATCACTGCTGGTGCTGTGGTCTTCTCTTACAGTCTCACTTGGTTGTCTATTTTCCCACAATGAAAGGTGGGATTCTGTCAGCCACATCTAGCAGATAAGTCTTCTATTGGATTCAGCTATTTCAGTGGATCATTCCTGTTGTACATTTATCTTATTTCTTTTGGTTCTATTATGCCCTTTGGGGAATGTGCTGGCTAGAATTACATGTGATCTCCAAAATGCATCTTGGACAATGCCTAATCATAATTATCCTTTAGTTTCAGCTCCCTTTCCCCCCCTCAATTCCTACCATTTGCCTTGCCTTTTTGTCCACAGGTGAGCACTGACATTTCCAGAGTGATATCCACAGTGAAGCCTTCAATTGCATTAGTGCAGTTTTGAAGTGAGCCCCTGATGGTCCCTTGTGGCTTCATGCTGGTTTGGTTTGAGGAGAGTTTTTTGTGTGTGCAAACTAGATTCCTTAGCAGGAAAGAGGACCAGTATTTTTGCTTTGAATGTACTCTGAAAGTAGTCTGAAGGCACTCCAATATCTACTGTGGCATGAACCAATGTGTGGGCTATACCACATGCATATATATGTGGTCCTGTAGGGTGTGCATAACATTTCTTTTGGAAACCTAGAGGGTTTGGACTGTAGGATCAGCCACCTGAGGACAGGCTGAAGGACCTGTCTTTGTCCAGCTTGAACATGGTTAAGGGTAATGTTCACAACTACCTAATCCACACTCTTCTCAGAGGGACATAGTGGAAGGATAAGGTAACAGACACAAATCACAACGAGAGAAATTCCAATTAGGTATGAGAAAAAAAAGTCCTCTCACAATGAGGGTTGTCAGAAACTGGAAGAGGTGCCTGAAGAATTTATGGAGTCTTGATCCTCAGAGAGATATTCAGACTCTAAGCAACCTGGCCTGTCTTTGAAACTGGCTCTGCCTGGAGCGATGGATGGACCAGGTGGTCTCCAAACAGCCATTCCAACTCAGATTGTTTTTGTGGTTTTTTCAATAGCAAAACCCAAGTCAAACTGAATCAATAAATTGATGCAATGAAGATTTGAGGAGCCTCAGCACAATCTCTAAGGCCTAGTGATCCTTTCTTACCTACTGATCTTCCATTGCAGCAAGTTACTTGCTGACATACACAGTAACTATCCAATGACACTAATACTAAATACTTTTTCAAATCATGTTTTACTTTACACCTCACTTCAGTCAAAAAACATTGTTCATGCAGTGCTTTAATATGACACCTGAAGTGCATCATAATAGACTGTGATATGTTTGCTATTTTGAGTGACCAAGATCTCTGCAAGTGACACCACATCTTACAGATCATTTATTATCAAAACTAAACTGAAATACTTAAATTCCTTTCAGGTTCCTCAGTTTAATTACTAGTGGTGTGATTGTTTCAAAGCTTTGGTATTAATTTCTTAAGTATACAGAAGTGTTCATGTGTGCATGCGTGCGCAGACGCACATAGATGCATGTGAAAACATGCCTACAAATGATTTCTCTTAAAGGCATACCCTCATAATTGAGATAACTTTTTATTTTCTGTGTATTTTTATCAGTGAACTGGGTTGGTTTTTTTTCAGTAGGAAAAGAGAAGATGCTCAAACTATCTGGTGTCTTCATGAAGTTCTGGCCATAAAGCAGAAACTGGAGGGAGTAAAATTGCAAAAGCTGCAGTTACTTCACAGCTGGCCAAGAGTTTGTGGTTAGTTTGAATGCCAACTGCTACTGTTACTCAACATGATTCCTCCAGGAAACAAAGATACATCGTTAATTTTTACCTTGCGCAGGGCTCTGTGTGAGTAATGTCAAGGACCTGGATTTAACACTGAGCATTCTTGACACCAATAATTATACATTCTACATGGTAACTCCCATTGTTACCATCGAAATACCTCTGCCTGGACATGGGGAAGGGGGAAGCAGAGGAGGGATTGAGCACCTTTGACTGTCTAAATCTCACTGTGGTAAAGGCAGGCCTTATCAAGGTTTTGGTTTGTGGCTTTCAGGGTAGATAACACCTCCACCCCCACCTAGAGCTCCTGCTTTTATGAGGAGGGGACAGGCAGCCAGTTTTGAACATCAAGAGAGACACAGCAGTGTTTTCCCCTTCACAATCTCAGTGTTTTACTATAGTGTTTTTTGCTGGTAGACATGACTTACACCAGGATGGCAGTAGCACCAGCTACACATCCATTGACCTAGGGTACATGGGTAGAGTAGTGAGTGGGATCCAGCCCAGCTAACCTGGGCAGCACCTCACGGTCATCTGGATCTTGACATTAGGTAAGTAATCCTCTTTGCACAAACCACCATCTACTGTCTTGCTATTTTCAGTGCAGAGGGAAAGGGAGCTTTCATGGAGAGTTTCCTTTTGTTTAAATAGCATGTTTCTTCTATTTGCTTGTTTCATCAAAGTCCAGCAGATGATCCAGCGACATTTCTCTCTATCTCCGTGGCAACTCTTCATTCCAACTTCTTCAAGCTGGACTTCACCAATGATGTCACACTCCCCCACCCATTTCAGGTCCAGGTCACCCAGCTGTCTTTGGAGGAGAAGAACTAGTATGATGGGACCAGCATTTTACGTAATGATGTAGTGGTTTGAGCCCTGGCATGAGAACTGACAGATGTGTCCTGAAGTGCTGCTCTGTCTGATGCAGTTGGATGAACTATAAGGGAAACGTCTCCACAAGGAGGCTGAAGAGTGTGGGAAGTAGAAATGGCTTTCACCTTTTTCAGATCAAGATGAATGGTTACTCTGCCGAGATCACTTCCCAGAAAGGAAGGAGGATCTTGCCTCTGTCTTAGGAGTCTGTATCTAGCATAGCAGATGAGGCAATGAGGAGGAAAAGGGAGAATCTCAAACTCTGCTGCTAATAATCTAGTGATGAAAGAAAACACAACAAAAAAACCCAGGAAATCTTAGGATGGCCTTTCAGCAGTGTCTCCCCTATTTAAAATGCTACTGCACAGAGTGCCCGCCTGCTGTTCCATCCCTCACCTCCAGAGGACGGTTTATTCACGGTAGTGAAGGCTCCAGGCATCTGGAAGTCACTGTATGAAGACATAGCTAGAACATTGGGAGCAGCAATAAGCTGACCCCAAGCAGCTTACCAAAGAGCAGATGTTTAAGCGTGCTTTGAAGAGGAGCTTGATTGAAAAACAGTGATGGTTTGTGGCCTAGCTAGCCACAGGCTGCTCCTCAGTCATACTGTAGCATCATCCCTTAGCCTCCCTCATGCGCATTAAACCAAATTCTAGCTTAAAATATAATCAATGCACAGGAGATCAACTTGTTTTGATGCCACTGTGGAATGTATAGTACAGAAATTCAGAGTCCTCTAGGTCAGCTGCAAAAGCTGTTAGCTGTGGTTCCACTGCCAAGGAGTACATCCACCAGAAGGAGGATAACCAGTATTTTAATGCTGCTCTACAGTTGCAAGTGAATTTGCAAGGCATGTACTGTTATAATTAACAGATAAAGTTTTGAATCAAGGACAGATCATCTGAATCAATAACAAATGGATACAAAGTCATAAACTTCAAACCATACACAAAAAAACTTCTATCAAGCCCAAGACTAATGATTAAATTGCTATCTTGAGTAACCAGGGAGAAATGATGAGATTAACATCTGTATGAAAAAATCTGCCACCCACCTTAGTTTTGACTTGACAGCTAAATTGAAGGTGTCAAGGTGCCAGTACAGAGTCTAGCCTGTTGGTGTAAGGACCACACTGTGACTGGCAGACATACAGTGTATGTTCAAAGGTGCTTGGTATAGGCCATGTAGCCTAAAGTTTACAGAAACTAAAGAAACCAAAGAATCTCAATAAACTGAATTATATTTTCTGGAGACAAATGGCAGGAGTAATCTCACCAAATTGTAGATGCCCTAAAGGTAAACACCAAAGGCCAAGTTGTTTTCATTGCTCTTCCTTTATAGTAAATAGAAAGGAATTGTTCTAATCTTTTTATATGAGGTATACCGAGTTTGGGAACTTTATGTGGTTTCCTGGTCATTATAAACCCCTCAAAGTCCTTTCCTGCAACAGCAAGAAAGATTCTTTCTTTCTAACTTTCCTTATCCTCATCCTGCCAAGATGCCTGGTCTCTCCTTCTTTGGGACCTTCCCACTCTCCTGTGCTACCCCATCTGCTCTGGGTGTATCTCTCCATGAGGTATAAGGCCTGCCTTTGCAATACAGTTGGTGAAGCACAGATAAATATTGCTGCTGCTCTCTAGATGTAAATCTGATTTTCTGCTCTCTGGTTCCCTGAGCAGCACATTAGCCCTCATATTTAAAGGGCTTTGGAAGCATATGGCAAGCACTCTTGTGTCTCCTCTGAGCTTGGTGGTCCCTGGGCTGGGAGAAGTGCATCCCAGGCACGCTGCCCAGAGGGAACAGGGCAGCTAGCTCTGCTCAAAGGACCCAGCAGAGACTGTGATTTCCAGGCAGGTTTTGGCCAAGTCGGATCTGGGCAGGTTTCCATGGGGCTGGCCAAGGCCACTGGGTGGACAGCAGACCTGTTCCCTGGCTGGATTTCATGCCGTTCATTGCAAATTGTGAACCTATGCGGGGACAAGCATTGGGCAATTTTACCAAAGGTCTGTCATCCCTTCCTGTCATTTGCACAAAGGACACTAGAGGAAAGGGATGGCAGGGTGAAAGTGAAGGATCCTTATGGTTTCAAGTTGGCTGAGGACATCTCATCACCAGAGGTAACCTGTGGCAGGAGGGAGGCAATGCATAGACAAGCAGGGTTTAACCAAGCTGCCTTCACACCAGCACCTGGAAAAATTTGCAGTGCTCTGGGCTGTTTGAGATGCCCAGCTGGGGCTGATGGACAAGGACCAGGAGAGAGAAAAACAAGCTTTGTTGGAACAGCCAGCATGTGGAACATAGGCATGTGTGGTAAGACACAGAAGCACCTTAGGCAGCACTTGTCTGTGTATGAGCAAAGGAACTGAGAGCTGGATGTTGAGATGACAGGAGTCTGTGTCATGTTAAGTGATAAAAAGCCAGCTGGGATTTAGAAAAGTCCTTCCATATGTTTGTATTAACATTTTATATATAAATATATGTACATGTTAGTGTGGATTTACTAGGAGGACTGTCGAGAAATGGGAGAGTAAGAAATGCCATCACTATAGAATATGTGCAACTTCAAATTACTTACATTAATATCCTGGCTATTCCTGGGTAAATCTCAGGCTAGAATATCCTAATTGTTATCTTCCATTATTATGTCCTTCAGCTAAGATATAAAGCAGCTCAGAAAATTTAGTCTTTATTTCTCTTAGAATATTTATACATTATGAATATCTACATAAATGTACACAGGCATACAAATAGGTATATACATATGTATCTGTGCTTGCATATATTCTCTGTATGAAAGAAGAACACGATTTTTAGGGCTCCACACAGTATCCTCTGCAGTACAGCAGAGGAAGGAAACTAAGACATTCAGCTGTCATAATGCTTTCAGTATACAATATTAATTGATATAAAATATTAATTCTTTTATTACACAAGTTTAACTGCCAAGAAAAAGGTTAGAGAAATGTGTCACTTCTGTAAGCTTGAGTGGCCAATTATTTAGAGTTAATAATAATGGATAATTTAATTATCATGTTGAAGAAATGTAATCTTTCCCCATCAAGTATAAACCAGATATAATTAATTAGTTGAAGATCTTATCCTGATCTTGATTAATATTTGATCATTGATCTGTTTTGTACCACTCTGGGCAGGAAGCACAGGCACAAAGTGGGAAACAGGAGGAAAGTCATTTTGTTCTATTTCAAGGTCCTTTTCAGTCAATGACCAATTGTCAGACGCCAAAAGCTCAGTTCAGAGCTCTGTGCTTCTAGGAGCACATTTATGGATTTAGTATCCACAGAGTTTATTTCTGCTTCTTTACATTTCATAATTTGATTAAGTAATTATTTTTTTTAAGAAAACAATAGTGACACAGGCTTCTGCCTGCTACAAAGCTCATATAGAAGTTCCATCAATTAAATTATGCAGGAATGGGTTTTAAAATCGCCATCTCTTTCTGGGCATTTAAAGCACCCATTTGTAGTTTTCCTGACATATCACTTGGGTTTAAGTAAACAGGATTTTGGGCGCCTGTGACACAGAGACTGATGATTTCTAAAAGAAGAAAACATGTCCCACTTCCCCAGATGCTCATGGTTGGTTGTTTCTAGCTGCTGAGGCAACATAAACCCCATATTCCTCCTCCCTGGACCTACTTCTATTACCTGTTAGGTTCAATATAATTTTCAGAGCAAGGACTTTCTTCTTGTCCATTGCAAGAGCCTACAGCAGGTTACAAAGCACTGAGGGCTTTGAAGCTGGCCTGTCAGGAAACACAATTCATAGTAATTCATAGTATCAACTCTCAGAATGAGAAGACATTTGTATAATTAAGAAGAAATTCATAATTAGAAATAGAACCCTGCTGTCGGAATAATTTCTGTAGTCTTGACTGAAGAAGGCTGCTGGAGAGCAATTTCAGTATTAGCTCCGCATTGCCCTCACATGAGAGGCAGACAAGCTGGGCAGCAGATGCTCTTCTGTTGACTGTTTGGAGTAACCAATTAATTAAATAAGTTAATTAAAGAAATTAAATGGTGCAAAACCTGGGCTTCCTTAATGTAGCCTTGGTAAGTGTCTCCAGGTTTCAGAGAGGACCCTTCTGCAGTCCACACCAAGCACTGGCCATGGGACAGCCCTGTTGAGCAGGGTCTCCTGGATCCAAACCAGGAGCTCTCAGTATATGTCCTAGGCTGCTTTTTCCACAGCCTCCAATGGATCAATGTGTTTTACACAAACTGGGATGGTGCAAGGTGTTTTTCTGAAGAGCAAACTTGTGTGCCAGAGAAAGGGGAGGGAGTTCATGAGCAGACAGCATTCCTCACTGGCTGCTAGGAATTGCAGTGAGAAGCTGAGTCCTTGGCCAGCTGGTCTGTGGCAGCTTTGTTATCACCATGAATATATGAAGACGGCTGTTTTGGGGTAAGATTCGCTCTGTGAAGTTATTCCTTAAGAGGAACCAAGTAAGACAGACTGGTCACTGTGCTCCCTTTCCTGAAGTCCTCTAGGGTGAGCTGAAGGTGTAGTTTCCACAGCAGTTTCAACTAATAAGGAGAAAAATACATGTATTCTTGATAATGTTCTTCATTTCTGTAAAGAGGAATTAATCATTCCAAGATGCATAATTTTGTGGATTATTTAAATCTTCATAACTGAAATGTACAATGTGTGGTATTTCTGTAATGCATTGGGTTGATAATTATAGTCAATGCTGATTCTGAATGATTATAGTAGTCTTCATTATTTGCAGAAGTTAATTGGAAACTGCAGCAAGAAATTGTGGTGGAAAAATACTTTGAGGCTTTCAGCCTCATACATTGTAGAGGTTTTACGGAGAGAAGAGAGAGACAGCTCCTTAGCTTTTTCTGTAAAGGCATTTTTAAGGACTTACTAATGGCTTCAAGCTACAGAAATTACTATTACTTGAATAATGAAAATTTCTGAGTGTTTATGACCCGGAGAAATTGCAATGGCTTAAGTCATCTTCTACACATATCTGAAATAAAATATGTGATAATTAAATAAAATAGACAATTTAGTTATTAAAAGACAGAAGCAATACACTATTCCGTCTGTGGAAGTTAACTGCATCCCAGCCAGGTGTAGTAATGTTGCTCATATAAAACTGGGAAAAACTCTACATTGAAGTTCCTATGATTTTGTGCATGTAGCAGGGTTACTTATAAGTTGTAAAAGGTATCTAAGAAAAGCTCACTTACGTTATAAGACTTGGATAAAGTTTTGAGGAAATTAGTTGAACTTCTTTTTGAAGAAGTTATAACATTCAGGGTGTATGAGATTCAAATATAGGAGTCTTCACTGGAGCTGGTGTAGGCTATATTTGAAGATGATGGAAACACAATGTTAATCTAATTCTTTAAATTTTATAGACATAATTACATTTTCTTGATCTTATGCAACGTGCTTTCATATATATCTTTTCTCAAAAAGTGATGTTTCAATAGATTTATTCTAGAGCATTTACTCTTGCACACTGGACATTTTTTATTATCAAATAGCAGCTTATATGTCATAAGTAGTGTTTGTACTGGGCAATGACAAGGGCAGGTTAAATGCATGACCTCTTTCTGGTTTTCTGTTCTTTTTTTCAGTAGCTGTTGTATTTGGTGGCGCTGAATTCAGACATGAAGATCCTTTCCCTTTTCTTTGCTCTTTTCCTCTTCATGCTCCCAGGTACTTTAGGTAAGAGCTGCATAAAACCAAAGGAAATGGAGGAGGAAGCATGCATGAAGTATGGAGTACCTAAAATAGAAATAAAATGGGGTTTAGTCCCTTTTGCCCAAGGCCAACAGGTGCTGGCCACACTTTAGCAATGGACAGATGCCAGTTGGGTCTATTGGATGCCCTGAGTCCTCCTGCTTTGTAAAATAAGGAAATTTAGTGGTACAGATGTGGCAAGCCTGCAAGCAGACTAGGATATTGCTGTCATAACTTGTTCTTAGCCTCCTTTGGGAAGGAAAATCAAGACTCTGTTCTGGGGTTTTTGTGCAGGTTTCATGAGAGCACCTCATAATGATGTGCAATGCAAGCAGGCTGGAGGTACCTGTTCCACCAACCTCTGTCCACCACCCAACATGAGGCCTTTTGGACATTGCCAGCAAGGCATCCCTTGCTGTCGGGCTGTGGTGAGTTATGGGTTTGATGAATATCAGGTATTTCTTGGGAGAATGGGTTTATTGTTCACTTTCACACAGTCAGGCTGCCCTTTAGATGCAAGATTCTTCTAGTGTAAGTCATTAAGGCAGCAGAGACCCTGTACACTCAGATATAGGATTTCCTCAGGATTTCCTCACTAGTTGCCTCTGCACCATAAATAATGTATTCAAGTGCCCTATGGGAAAGATCACAGTCAAATCTCTTTGGCAGAGAGGTAATTAGCTAGAAATAAACTCCTTTTTTCTGCTGTTCTTATTAGCTGGTTCAAACTCCTCACGATCAACAATACTGGCTTCAAAGGACATGTCTCCTAATGTGCAGACCTGGGACGTTTAGGTCAGGTTTGCAGGAAAACTGCATATTCCATGCTGTAAAGTCTGCCAGGTCTCACAGTCAGAAGAACAACTTGAAAGTCATGTTGTTTTGCTGGATATTTTCTCCTGTTCTGCAATTTTACCCTTTTTATACAAAGCCAAAACATTAAATTGTATACCTTTTTTCTTGAATTCCTTACTGGAATTCTGAATTTCAGTCTATATCTTTACTCCAGTATGAAACTGCAGAAACAAACTGCCATTAAAATTTACACTCTGTCTCCCCTGATTCTAACATTTCCTTTTCTGTTTCTTTTGGTTGTAACATTGAGGCTGTTATTTAACTTTGTTCAATATTAATAGCAGATTGGTTAAAAACAAAAAGTGTGACCAGAAGGAATTCCCCTCCATTCCAGAGATTTCGAGATGAGTAGGAAGCTTCAGGTACAGACACTGGGGAACTCATTGTTAAGTTGAATAGTAAGGTATTTTATGATTAAAATTCAGCTGCAGAAGGAGCATGAATATCCTAGAAAGCACTAACATGTTATCCAGGAATATCAGCTCTTGCTGCTCATCCAGTCTCTCTGCTTTTTATTCAGACCTTTTTCTGGTTATAAGTAAAAAACTGAAAGTTTCTTTCCTTTTTTGCAGTATGATTAGCGACTCTCGGCATCTCAGACAGGCCAAGCAGAGCTTCTGGCAGCTTGGGATGGATCATCCCACCAGGAAACCTGGAATTTTGAGCTGAAAATATGCATTTAGAACACACATGCGCGCGCCAAAAGATGAATAACAGCAGAAAGAAAACAAATTGCTCCACAAACAGACATGAAGAAACCAAGCAATTCTTGAACCACCCAGGAAAAAACCAACAATATTTCTTATTTGTCTAAAATGTTTTTCTCTTGAAACTGTATTTCGGCCACCAACACATACCCCACAGATCATCAACATACAGAAGTCTGTCCTCATGAGGGGATGCAGAGTAGGGTCTTCCCTTGGCCCTCAGAGCAGATATTCATTATTTCCTTTTAAAGTTAGCAATAATGCAAATAACACTGGAAGACAAAGTCTGCAGGAGGCATTGAACACTCAGCTGCAGTGTTAGCATGTCATGGTCTATGTATCTCAATAAATCTTAGCAAACTCGCTTCAAAAGACTTTTGTTTCATCCTTATACCCATGAGGAATTGTCTTGGTGTGTGTTATTGCTGGAGGATATGCTTCTCATCTCACCCGGGTCAGTGTGAGATGTGCCTTTGTGGTAAACTTATCCAAGCAAAGGAGAAGAAACCAAACCGATATATGGGCAGGAATATGGCCTGGTCCTATTTGTTATCCAGTTGACTAGTAGCAGTCAAGAATAACCTCTCCAAACCTGCTGTGATTAGGCTAATAGAAAGCTGGGACAAACTGAACATGTTCAGTGCCTGTGGCAGTCCTAGAACCATCCACAGCAGTTTGTGGTATGGGGAGCATGGGTACTTTGAGTCATTCTTTATCTCAGATCCTTTTGGCCTTTGTGTTAGCACTTTGAGATGTTAGGGATGGGGAAAGGAAGCAGGGGATGTGTCTGTCTATACATTGTATCAGGAGATGCCAAGACTCCAGGGTGATGGACACACAATCCACTGCCTCTGGACATCATGGTGGAGTGATAAATGGTGTTTAGTTTAGTAACTAAATAATTTAGTAATAGTTTAAGATCCAGAGAATTAAAAGCCCATTAGCATGGTGCTGGTCTGGACTAAAGAGAGGCAGCATGAGAAGAACACTGTGAATGTGGGGAGGTGGTTTCAAGACCTAAAGGAGCTGGGTTCAAGAACTAAAGGAGCTGGCCTTCTGACGCCCTGCGGTTTCTCTGTTGCCATTCCCAACACTTCATTATTGAGAGCATCACGAACAGTGGGGCCAGCAGGTTGAGGGAGGGGATTCTTCTCTGCTCTGGTGAGACCCCCTCACTGCAGTCCTGTGTCCAGTGCTGGGGCTTTCAGCACAAGAAGGGCGTGGAGCGGTTGGGGTGAGTCCAGACAAGGCCATGAAGATAGTGCAAGAGCTGGAGCTCCTCTGCTATGGAAACAGGCTGAGAGAGCTGGGCTTGTCCAGCCTGAAGAAGAGAAGGCTCCAGTGCCTAAAGGGGCTGACAAGAAAGCTAGAGAATGGCTTTTGACAAGGGCCTGTAGGGACAGGACAAGGGGAATGGCTTTAAACTGACAGAGGGGAGATTGAGAGATCTTAGAAATTCTTCAGTATGAGGGTGCTGAGGCCCTGGCACAGGTTGCCCAGAGAAGCTGTGTCTGCCCCATCCCTGGCAGTGTTCAAGGCCAGGCTGGATGGGGCTTGGAGCAACCTGGTCTAGTGGAAGGTGTCCCTGCCTGTGGCAGGGGGGTGGAACTGAGCGATCTCTGAGGTCCCTTCCAGCCTTAAGCATTCTGTGACTCCGTGATTCAGGTTGGGCTAGCAGATGTGGCCCTGGGGGAGGTGACTGAGCCTGCTTCCCAAACCCCAGCCTGGTGCCCTGGGTGAGGATGACAGAGGAAATGAGCTCTAGTGCTTTTTGATTTATTAATATACATGTTGTCACACAAACCACTGCAACACAGGCACTCTGCAGGATGATTTAACAGGACTTAGTGACACATGCACTTAAATTAACTCAATTTAGTTAAATAAGTTCTATTTGCAGGTAGATTTTTATAGGCAACAAAACCAGCAAAAGCTATCCTGACATGGGCAAATACCAGCAATGTGGTTTCACAGTGACTTTGCTTTTATTAGAATTGAAGTTGCAAATCTCTTTATAAGGGTACAAAAGCTCCTCAGACATTCTTTAGCTCCTACGGGTCTTCACCTTTGTGGGAAAGGCTCCCCAGGATTGCACTGAGACTGGGATTCATTGGTGTCAAAGGAAGAAAGATGACTCGGGTGCCCAGATGTCTATGTGGTCAGTGAGGTGTCAGCTCTGGGAACTGGGTGTCCTGCAAAGAAACCCAATTAGATTAAACAGAAATGCAAATAATTAAAACAAAACAAAAGTACTGAAATGGCACCAACTGCAGAGCTGGACCATGGCATATTACAGCATCACTCTGCATGGTACATCTCCTATAAATGCAGATGCTTTCTCAGCTTGTACTGATGAAAATGTAACAGAGGGTTTCCACCTATAGGGTAAAAACGTCTTACAGCACTTTGCACCAAGCAATGCAGGTGGAGAACTGCATGGCTACTATGAGTCCTGACTTGCTTAATGGTTATCCTGTGTTGTTAAGCTTTATTTCTGTAGTGTGAAGCTCCATCCTGCTGCCTGTGTGAGTTGAAGGGGACTACTCAGATCTGTCTCAAGTCAGTTGTGCACACCCTGCGTAGTAGAGGCAGAGCTGCTACCAGAGCCCTGGTGCCAAACTCATGCTGGAAAAAGTTATTAGTGATATGTTATTAGCAATATTAGATGCTATTAGTGATGAGGAGGTTCAAAGGTCATAGGCTTGAGTGTGAGCTCAAGCCTGCATTAGGTTCTGACTCTTTCTTACCAGGCACAACCCCCAGTAATTTCTGTACTTATTTGGAGGGTGTAGGGGGCTAAAGGAGGTGCCCTCTTTCATGCCAAAAGGGGAAAAAGCCCATTAAGCCTGTCTGCTCTTGGTGCAGCAGTATTTCTATGGAGGAATTTGTCTTACCATTTGCAGCACTTCAGCTTCCCACTGCGGCAGGTCCCAATATTAACCATAGGAGGAGAGCATTCAACAAACAAGCAGGAGCCCCGGTTTTGCCGGCATGCTACAGTGTCAGCATCTACCTGGCTGTAAGCTGCCAAAAGAACCCCAAGGGAAAATTCATGTTCATTAATCAAGGTAGAGGATAGGAGAATTGCAGCATCAGATTTACCTGGCATGGTATATGGTTTCCAGCCACAGTGCCTGGTTTGTTATTGGGGTAACCTAATCACACCTTCTTAAGGTCTTTACATCCATGTGAAATGCAAACTAACCAGAAGAGCAAGCTGTAATGCTAGAATCTCTCCATTAAGAAAGTCCATTGAAGGTCTCCATCAAAATAGACAGTCTGCCTGTTTAATACTGACCTGAAGATAACTGTCTGCTTCATTAACATCCCTTCTGGACACATGTGCTTGTCATCCCAGTTACACACAGAAATACTAGGTTATATGAAAAACCCACAGGAAACACAGAAAAATGCATATTTAACATTAATCTCACATTACCTTCAGAAACAGCAATGATGATATTCAAATGCAAATGTCCTAAACTGAGTTTCTTCAAACTTTCAGTTCAAGTTTCAACAAATGTAAAGCATATTTATGACTCATAATCTTTATCTCCTACTTGGAATATCTTCCTCAGAGAAAGAAACGAGCAGTAAGTGTGAGTGGCATGCTCAGAGGAAACCTGTGCACTGTATTACCATGTAAAATATGATATGGCCAACACAGATTGCATGAAACTTCAGAAAAGATAAATCTTAATCACAGCTGAAACAATGGGACTAACATTTGCTCAACTAAAATGTTTAATACACTTAAACCCACACCATTAAATAAAGTCAGTGGCTGCTGTCACTAATACTGTATATAATTTAGCAAGATGCTATGCTGTTTTTATCAAGCCAGTATGTTCCAATTGAAGGGCCAAATGTTCAGGTGGTGGTAAAGACTGAAGCTTCATCATCATCAGTGGATGTGCCCAGATTTATTCCAGCTGAGAAGCTGGCCTCAATTTCGGGTTCAAGTATTTCCAGACTAAACATCACTTATTCCCACTGGGATGTTCAGCTTGAGATTGAAATTGTGTTATATTTGTATGATTTAAATGAATCTCTTATATCAGTTTGAGCCTTGTACATCTGTGCACTGGAAAGGCAGAAGAGGCCTTTATCATCTGCCCCAACTTCTTGCTAAGCACAAACCTGATCATCTCACCCAGTACTTTCAGTGCCTAGATCAATCCACACCTGTCAACAAATTGGACTCTATCCTTCATTTAAAAGGTGTGCAAACTTTATTCTAAATTAGTCTTACCACATTTCAACCAATTTGACCTAGTGGTTTTCAAGCCTTTTCTCTTAATCACACACTATTCAAGGATTATGTGCTGTTGACTTCACTCAGCTGATTTTAAAGACATCATTAGACCTTGGTTTCCCTTGTTTCCTAAATTAAAAATCCCTGTAGTGCGATGGGGTTTTTTTGTGAGTAAATCTTCATGAAGAGATATAAAACAACTTGTTGCCCTTTTCCAGAGACTACTGGAATTGCACCTGCCTTGCATCCATCTCAGGGGTGACAGTTTTGAAATAGAGAATACTTTTTGTGATGCATACAATAGGAAAAATCCAAGAAAGCAATTCAGAAGCACATATGACAGGCTTTGTCCAAAGCACCTACAACTGCTTTTGGTCTCAGTGGTTCTAGATTTCTTCTTTGAATAGGCAGACATGAACCGGTCTAGGAAAGTAGGTACAAATTTGTGTCTACTGCAAACCAAAGCAAGGATGGAGATGGCTTAAGCTTCTCCGAAGTCTCCCAAACAGCCTGGAATTATGCATATGCTCTAAACCCAGTCAATGCACATGAAGAGTACAGAGTTCAGGCAAAGACCCACAGTCACAGCTACATTTTTCCAAAAATATAGGATGTCTATTTATCTAGAATACACAGTCAAGAGTTGTGCATGCAAATGTGAGAAGAGAAAGATCTCACATTGCAGAGTTGCATTTAAGTATCAGCCTAAGAATTGCCTCAGTGGAATCATAGAATAGTAGAACTGTTTACGTTGGAAACGGCCTTTAAGATCATCAAGGCCAACCATTAACCTAACGCTGCCAAGCCCACTACTAAAACCATGCGCCTAAGTGCCACATCTATGCATCTGTTAAATACTGCCAGGGATGGTGACTCCACCACTTCCCTGGGCAGCCTGCTCCAATGCTTGAAAACCCTTTCAGTGAAGGAAGTGTTCCTAACATCCAATCCAAACCTCCCCTGGCACAACTTGAGGCTGTTTCCTCTCGTCCTATTGCTTGTTACTTGTGAAAAGAGACCAACCTCCACCCCACTACAACTTCCTTTCAGGTAGTTATAGAGAGTGATAAGGTCCCCCTGATACTTCTCTTCTCTAGACTAAACAACCCCCATTCCTTCAGTCGCTCTTCAAAAGACTTGTCCTGCAGACCCTTCACCAGCTGCTCCATAACATTCACTGGCACCAAGGTCAATAAACAGGAGCATCTCTTTTTCCATCATGTCATCATATGACTGGAACACAAGATGCTAGAAAGAAACCATCAGGGAGACTGTCAGGGTGCTTATCTTGATAGTTTAAAGATTAGGACTATGACTAGGGAAAGGGACTTCTAATATGAAAGTCATGGAATCCAAGAACACAGAGGTGTTCTGAACCTCAGCACGAGGCTCTAATGGAGTTCTCTATATGTGCACCCTTTTACCCTCCATCTCATCTATTTTCAATCTTACCTGGAGCAGCCTGGAAGAGGAAGAAGAGAGCAGCAATGAGGAAGAAAAGGATTCTCATGATGCCAGATGATAGTAGGATAGTCTTTGCAGCTTTGAAGATGCTCAGCAATGGACAGAAGCTGGTGTCTGAGGCAGACCACAGTTAGTCTCTCTACTTATAAAGGCTTTGGGATGGAGTAGTCCAGAAAGCTACGGGGGTGGAGGACTGGCTGTCTGAAGAACAGTGAGTTCATTGCCCTGTTACTCTAGAGAGTGATGATGTATGACTATGTTGCAACCTAACACATTTGAAGATGCTTGACCTGAGCAATGGCCAAATCAAATGGCCAAATCTAATGACCAAATGCTAGCTGACCTGAGCAGCCAAATTACTCAGTGCTTGCATGCCCTGTTCCAGCTGGTGGGCTGCACCCAGAGAGGACACAGGATTGGAGGAGGAGGGAGGTGGGTTCCTGTTATCCACAATACTATAAACCATGTCAATCTGCTGATGTTTAATGGCTTTTGGCCATGGGCTTATGACAACCTGTCCTCCCCTCAGCCACCAGGCATGGTGAGCATAGCAAAGGCAGGACAGTCAGCCTGCAGGGCTGTATAAAACAAAGAGGCAACAGACCCTGCTCCTTGAATGCAGGAAGGGATCATAGTGTTAGTCCTTGCTTGGATTGGAATTGTAGGGCTGCAACCGAAAAAGGCAGGGTAGGGATGAAAGGGCTGTGGATATTGCCCCCTATGGCTATGAAATTGGCAGACATGGTAATAGCTCCAGTTTCCCAGATGTTCTTCTAGCATGGGTCAGAGCTCAGTCACCCTCTGCATCTTATACTTGTGACTTTAGCCATGGATTTGTATCAAACCTTGAAGAAGAAGAAGTAATTAGAAAGGACTGGGAGGGACACCACTGTGTGTTGTGCATAGCAAGCTGCACCCCAATTCCCTTTCAGAAATCAGCTAAGCTCTGTCCTGAGAAAGGCAACGTCATGGTGCTTCCCACCCCTTACCCTGGTGGTTTGAAACTTCTCTCAAAGTCTTAGCCTTTGCAGAGAGTCTAAACCTACTCTTTTTTGCCCCATATAACTTTGACTTAATACCATTTTTCCTTGCTGCTAGTCACCTTCTTGATGTGGTTATAAAGAGAGTCACTCCTCTCTTTCTAATTTCGTAGATTCAACATACCAAGTCTACTTGCATGTGATGCCTCCGCATCTCTCATCACCTTACAACCTTCCTTTGTATCTGAAAAGTAAAAGCTGATTGTTTTTCGTGTGTATAAAGGACCAGCAGGGTATAACAAGGACCAGGGGAAGTGTCACCAGAGCTTTGTACAGCACCCTTACTGCTTGTGCTTGTTTCCAAGAATGCCACTCCTGAGACATATGAGAACTGTAAGGGCTGTTTCTTTTCAGACAAACTGTATAATCCAGGAATCATTAAAGAAATCCAGTCATAAGGGTGCTTAATTTTTTACAGCTTCAGTGAGAGCAGCAAACTGGAGCGAGGGAGGGTAACAGCTGGAGGTGAGTTATGTTCTGCAAGCAGAGGTCAGAGAGGTCTGTGTCTGGTGAACTGGATGCTATAAACTGGGTGTAGGGCATGAAGTGGGTGCTCCAATTTGTGCAAAAAACCACATTAGTCTGATATGTCAGGACTAGGGGGTTAGAAATAAGTGAAAATTCTCTTTTACAGTGGAGGACAGATGAAGAGGTTGAGGAGTGGCTCATGAACATCTTTTCCTGCTCACCAGGTTGTGCTACTATGTAGTGCTGGCAGGACAGATAGGACTGGAAGTATTGCTGTGGACATCCTGAGATCCAAGGGAAGGAGGGGAAGCCTCATATCTGACTTTCTCATGTGACTGAGCACAACACTCAGAAGATGTTTGGGATTATCAAGCCCATATCTCCTTCTCTTTGCATCTTCCAGACTGCTCGTGGTGGAAAAGGCTGTGATTGTAAACCATGGCCAGGCATAAGGAAGCCCTCAAGGCTGAAGTTTGCTTGCAAAAATAACAGGATTTAATGGAGAAGGGGAATGTGCATGTCTGCTCCTTGCATAATTCTGTCCCAGGTGGCACAAGGGGCAGGGGTGTTTGTTTTGGGGAGTGAGGCTGCTGGGGTTTGCTCAGACCCTGCCAGGCTTGGCCCATGCCATCAGGCGTTGTCCAATGCTCTTTGGAACCAAACAAATTGGGGAGAGGGAGGAAAGGGCGAGCAGCTCCATCTTCCTCTCCTCCAACCCCCAGTGCCACTTGGAGATTGGCAGCAATGCTTGTCCTGCATCCAGACTCCCTCTATGGAAATTTAAACACACCTGGGGTGATAACAGCCTCCATGAAGACTGCTTGGCAGTGGGGAAAGGGAGCCTGATCAAGGTGTCCCGCTTCTTCCTTCTCCTTGCACACCAGAAAAAGATGCTGGGAAAGAGTCACCAGCAGTGTAGAGAAAGCAGTATGGTGGTTACTGATGGGAAGTTGTTCTCTTGAGGTGTCTGTTAGAGTTAATATTTGACCTGGTAGAAAAAGAGTGGGTGGGGGTTTTGTATGGGACCTGTCCTTGTGAAGATGTGGCCATTCGTCACCCAGAACAAGTAAATGAATCACTTTGGTTTACTGTCCCTTCACGGGGCTTGTTTTGTTGTTTGCATTTGCAGCTTGGGAAATGGCCACTTGTGGTCTGTTTTCTGGGTTGCAGGGCAAGGAGTGCAAATGTCTTTGGGCCTGAAGGAGAGTCCCTGCTTTTAATTACAACTGATGGGCAACTGATCTGCCAGTGCAGAAGGGGAGAATTAACTTAGTGAAAATCTCCTATAGTGTAGGAGTAAATAGACAGGTGGCAGCAATTAGTGGTTTGAGTTCCCCTGTCCCAAATGTGAGTGCGAGGAAAATATGACGGTGAGAGGTACAGATGTTTACAGACACAGTGAAGGTGACAGTGGGTGGAAAGTACATGAAGTTCGTTTCCCTTGGTGAAGCACTTGATAAAGGCTGCTCATGCATGACACTAGGTTTCAGGTGGCAGCTTCCACTAGGTTTCCAGTCCTAGTGACTGAAGTACCTGTCCAATATCAATCATGGGGTCATCTCCAATCTGGGTCCCTGCCATGGAAGAGAGCTGTGAGGGGAAGAAGTCACTGATCAGGAAAGTTTTGAGCAGTCTGAACTCCAATCACCATTCTGAAAACTGATCCATTCTACAGGTGATAAAGGAGGAGGTTTTCTGAGGTCCTGCATTAGCTTTGGGAGGTGAATATCAATCAAAAGACCCTTCTCCTGTAGCTCAAGCTGCACTATCAAAGAATTAGCTGCCTTCCTACCAGCCCTCCAAGAAAAAAAAGCAATGGTATCCTCGGAGGGAAGTCCTAAATAGACATGGGATAAGGAACTTCTTGGGAAGAACACTCAGTCATCACTGCATGAGGGAGACAGTCCAGGAAACTGGTAAGGGAGAAGCTGGTCACTGTAGGGCTGCTTTCACAGGAGAGCTTCACTGTGTGAGCCATCCAGCATGAGGCCAACCCCAGGCAGGCGATACATGGGAGTGCAGATGTGAAACAGAGACTCAAGGGGCTTCCTAAAAATTGGAAAAATGGGAAATGAGCCTGAAGTTACCCATGTACAGCAGTGAGGATGGCTGCTGGTGTGAAACAAAAGACCTTGATAGACATGAAGTACAATGCCTAGAGACAGAAGAGAAGGCAGCTCTGCTCGGAGTAACACCTCTATGACTTAGACACTAGAGATGTGTTTTTTTCAGGGCACGAGGGAAATCTGAGGCTCAGTCTGTCCCAGATTTATCCAGATCTAACACCAGAGGTTATTTTCAGGAGAAACTTGAGGAATGGAGAATAGATCATCTATGTCTGTAGTAATAAGTAGAACAGGAGCAGGAGATGGACAGTGTTAGTGTGTTAGCATGTTGTTTCAGTGTTATCAGGATCTTAGCTTAGAATTGAGTGAGGTAGCCATCCCTGAAGAGATCTTGGGCATAGTTCAGGGGTTAGCATAGATCAGAAACTGTTCTTGGTACACATCTTGAATGCAATCTTATTTCAGAGGCCAAGATGTGGTCTTCTATTTCACCAGAAAACTGTTCCTGGACTTTTTAGTTGCTGATATAAATGTAAGATTACTCCATCAAGGCAGATTACTGGAGGCAGCTTCAAACATGGGTTACTGTTATATCCTCACGCCTTTTTCGTCTAAGAAGCCATAGAAGTAGGTAGAGTATGTTGTCCTTTGGTGTCATTTAACACTTACAGTGTATGGTCCTGTTGTAAATGTTGATTCAGAAGAAAGTGATTTAGCCTCATTTGACAGATTCAAAGATGCAGAAGTCAAGAGGGTTTTTTTTCCCTTGCACAAATACAGCTTATAGAAACCTTGTGCAGGGTATATCCAAAACAGTGCTGAATATTTGGACATATTATCCTCTTCAGACTTACAAGACAAGAGAATTGTCAAGCTTTTACTGGGTAAGTTAAGACAAGAAGAAGGAAATAAAATGCTGCAGAACATCTGTGTTAATTTGACCTATTTGATTTCTGTATTTCATTTGTGGTTTTGATCTGGGTTCTTTTTAGACTCTTTCTCTAGATAATAAAAAAAAAAGGCCACAATTGTGAGGAAAGCTCCAAAATCAGAGACATGCGGATCAATTGAATTGCTTAAAATTACGTCTCAGTGCCATGGGGAAAGTCCTGGCAATTTTTTCTGATACACCTAGATGAAGTCAGCCCTGCGTTGCCCTAACACCTTTTCGAGATGGATATAGGAAATTGACTCAAAAACATGGACTCCTCTCTATGACTAGTTGTGATGGGAGAACCTAAACTGATTGTGCATCTGTAACTACTGGAGGAAACAATGAAAAACATCTTGGGTTTGCATTTTTAGCACCATAGAGTTCACAGCTATATTAGTACAACTGAATAAAACAGGAGATTTAATTTACTGTTATGACTGCTATATAGACATAGAAATAGAAATAGATACAGGTATAGATATATGTACAAGTATAGATAGATATAGATACAGACATAGTTATAGAT
Organism: Myiopsitta monachus; assembly: GCA_017639245.1. Taxonomy (NCBI): domain Eukaryota; kingdom Metazoa; phylum Chordata; class Aves; order Psittaciformes; family Psittacidae; genus Myiopsitta; species Myiopsitta monachus. The sequence continues at coordinate 16,786,629 of CM029922.1, read as the reverse complement.
ATATATATGTATGTGTACACTTGACTTCATAAATACAGTGTTGGTGTCTGAACTATCTCTACCCAGAACCACAGAACCAAGGTTTGGAGTGATACACACTTGTTTTGAAAACATCAATCCTGTATTCACTAGCAGTCATAACAGTATGTGTGTGTATATATATATATACACACACTAGATATATATATTATGTCTACTACACATATATGCATACTATATATCTATGTAAAGTTTGCAGTACTGGAACTGGAAGTGTTTATCTGTTGCCATTTTGTCATCACTCACTATCAGGAGTTGCTTGTACAGTTCTTACAACTCAACTTTCAATCTTGTCATCCTGAATATTTTAGTACCATCAAAACTGGTTGCTGTTTTACCCATTCCCTTTTCCAAATCACTCAGAAATATGTGAGACTGCACAAACTTATGTGTTTAAAAAGACTGCATGACTCAATGAGCTTAGAGTCAAAACCACAGAGAAAATCACTGTTAGTAACAATAGAAGATCACAGTTGTTGGTTTAAGAAGACATTTATTTTTGTGTGTGAATAAAATAATAACATATATGTTGTTTCAGATCCTTCAAGAGCTGCATGAACCTGGACTGATTGAACATCCGAACATCACCGTGAGGTAGGCTGGAATAGGTGGCCAAGGTACCAAAGTGGCTTGTGTGTTAAAAGCGAAAAAGGGAGTGACTTTAGCAAAGAAAAACCTGGATCTTCAGAAGCAGTGTGCCGACAGGACATGCACTCTGGAAGCTTTTTTTCATGTGCATTTGCAGTAGGCTTTAAAAAGAGGAGGAATCCATCAAAATCACCTCCTCACGGCAGTGGAAATGTTGCTGGTACAAGGACATTGACCCAGGAAAGCCTTCTCTTCTTACTCTGCCACAATCCTGTAAAGGTACAAGGGTCTGGTTATTTTGCTGAAGTGTAACTGAAATTCAGTCTCTAAAAGCCTCAATACCTGCTAATTACTTTTCAGAATAAATGTATAGAGTGGGCTCAGTCACCTGCAATTAAATGCCTCCATAGAAAGGTCCCTGTGTATGCTGAGTGTCTAGGTCTGCAAGTATTCAATCCTCAAGAGCTATGCTCCCTGGCACACTAGTCATATTACCACTAGTAATGAAATTTTAATTCGGCTCACCCCAAAATAAAGACTAGAAATTTGACTGAGTTGCTGAACCACCCAAGTCTGGTGTCATTTGAAGAGTTCTGGGGTATCTGTTTGGCCTCCACCCATCTTTTCTGAAAAGCAGTGGTTTCCTGTAGTTCATGAGCTATCTCAGCCAGACATGTATATATATGTATATATATATGTATATTTAAACACTTCAAGGCACTCCAAATACCACTAAATGGCTCAATGTATCTTACTGAATCAAACTCTTTGCATCCAATGTAAAAGATTTCTTTTCAATCAACTCAGTAGGCTGAATCCTAAGCTGGAAAAAACCTGCTTATATTGTACCTCAGAATACCCTGTTGGTTTCAAATTTTACTGCTGTATTGATCAACCCAACTGAAAATCTAAAATCCAAATAGGACGAGTTTTAATCCTGAACATTACCACCCATCAATATCACACATGGGTACACTCTTCCAAAGAAGAGTATTTCACCAGAAAAATTACACCTGGAAGCAAAATCAAGAGATCTTGTTCTTTTCCTAGCCCCAATTCTGCTTTGATCATGCTTCACAGATGTGCTCACAGAAATCTGAAGTTGGAGTCCTGCTATCTGCTCCTACCAGTCTGTTTGCTATCAGTAGAAATTGCTTTGTAAAGAGAATGATCATTCACAGAGACTGAGTAATCACATCATTCCTTTCTAAAACCATCTAACAGTGGGTTGCTTCTGTACCATTTACTTACTTCCATGGGTGCCTAAGTGGATGCTTCCATTGCATCTTAATCTTGTGACATCAAACCTGTCCTATTATTGGCATGATTTGGGTTTCTGAAAGCCCCATCTGACTGACGTGGGGATTCATGAGCTGACCAAATACTATGAAACCTTCTCCGCAGAGCAATCTCATCACACTTTCTTCAGCTTCTGGGAACATTTAAACCCTGGCAATTCTATAAGTAACAGAATAAAGAGTTCTAGAAAATTCAGAAAATAAGGATCTGAGCTCTCCCTTTGTTTTGAACCAGGCTCTGTCCAGTCACATCAGCGGCTGAGGATCTGCCTGGACATTTCTTGTTGGGATGAGTTATGTCATCACAGCTGTTCTTTTTGTTCTAAAATGCAGGAGCATCTCATTTCACACTCAATTGAGTGTGTGTTAGTCACTGCAGCTGGCAATGGTCATCACGTGGCCATCAGTAGAACAAAACTGCTGTAGGAATTGTATGCCTGGGAATATGTTTTATCCTAAAATAAACTGCATCCCTCAAAAGTGTGTTCATAACCTTAAAGAAGGAAGAAATCTTTCTGTAAGGGAAAATCCAGATGTTATTAGAAAGTCATCGCCAAAGACAAAAACGAAACACACACCCAGTTGTCTCCAGTCGATAACAAATTCACTTTTCTTTGCCTTTCTAAGAACCACACAATGGTGGGAGGAAGGAGAGATGGGAAGGGAATGAGAAGCAGAGTTCGGTGACCATGTTTCCCCTCTCAAAATTCAATTTCCGGATCTTTTTGGAAATCAGACTAACAAAGGGGGATACATTGTTTGGATAAAAATACTGTGAAATATTTTCTTAATAATTTCTTGAAAAAAACGACTTTTTTTTTCTTCCCATCAAAACTTAATATAAAGTGAAAAACACTGATTGCTGGGAAATTTTGACCCTCCTGGTCTTTTACTCCCCCACATAACTTCCATCAAAATTAACTATCTCCTTAGAAATGCATCTACTGTGAGTGAACACAGCCTGTTCCTCCTCCATCTGTACTCCTCACAAATGGCTGTCCTGAAAGCCCTATGGTGTTGTGCTTATTATTCAAGGAAACACCAGATAAAATAGCAAGACAAAGATGCCCTCTGATGCCCTTCAGTCCTGTGGCACTTACTTTGAGCAGCATCTCAGCAGCCCCCCATGGCATGACCCTGAGACCGTGAAAGTGGGTGGGCATGGGCCAGCACGGCAGAAATTTCCCTGGTTCTTGCACTCTGTGGTGTCAGGAAAAAGAGGATCTGCGGAACCTGGGGGAAGTGGAAGATGTTAAAACATCAGTTTTCAGTCTAAAATTTATCCTTCTCTAAGAAGGCTATAATTTATATCCTGAGATATTCTCTAAGAAGAAGAGTGTCATTGTAAGCACAGATGTTCTCGGTCCCATCCGCTGCACAGCACCATCATCACATCTTGCCTGTCAGTTGATGGTTGCTTTTCGTCATCTCTACTTACAAGCCCTTTTGTTCTTTGTAGTATTAACTTTGCTTCTCACCTGAAGAAGCCTGGAAGAGGAGGAGGACAACAGCAAAGAGAACGTAGACGGTCCTCATGGCTGGCAGTTGGTTTTTCAGTTTTGTGCTCCTGCAAAGTGCCTGAATGACCAATGGAGGATGAAGGCTGGTTGTGGAAGAGGCTAGGGAAGGTACCTTGTATTTATAGGGCCTGTGGGATTGCGCAAGTTTGACAGCTGAGTGCTTTGTCAATAAGTAACAGCAAACAACCTTCTGGAAAGCAGGGTGGTTATCTCCCTTATCACAGGTTGCAGTGAAATGTGTAGTGAATGTGTTGCAATGCCCAAGGGTGAATATCCACTGACCTTGTAGGTTACACAATGGGACCACCAGCCTAGCCCACTGAGCTGTACCCGTTGCCTTTTGTCAGCCTGTTTCAAACACAGGCATGGGGATGGGTTAGGCAGAGGACTTGAGAGTCAGCCACCACTGGAGTCTGGTCCCAGTGTTGACCCTGGATCTGTCACTCACTGACGCGTCATGTAACATTCGTCTCCGTCTCCCCATCCTTGTCACCAGGAGGATGACGTCAAAAATATTGGGAAAGATCTGACATAGCGCAACTTTGCCTCATCACATTTTAAACAGGTTTCAGGACATCCTCACCCACTGCAGCAGGCTGATACAAAGCTCTCTTCTTCCTTTAATTCTCACTTATGTACCACCTTGAGTGCTTTGCACTTCTACCAACTTTTGGCATCCTTTTGTTTTCCCCTCACATGGCCCAGAAGGTTGGGAGAATGGGCTGATTCCATAAGAGTCTCAGCAGACATAGTGCCTTGAAGAGCAACATCTCCTAGGGCTTCACTTCAGAGCATGATCCACATGGGTGTAAATTTTCTGAGAAGCATTAGTTAGGGGATCAAAGCACTGAATGCTCTCCTTCATCAGATCCTAGGCCAGATGTCAAATGACAGCAACAGCTTTGCACCCATGGGAACCCTCCCTTTGCCCAGACACTGGCACACATAATACACAGATTAATCTCTGTCAAATACCCGGCATTTCTGCAGCTCCTAGCTCTGACATTCTAGTTCAGCAGTTTGCTTCCTTATTACCTTGTTTATTATATTCAACTCAGAGTTAATGGTATTTTTGCTCTAAGAATTATTTGCCGGATGAAAACATTACTGATGTTTATATTTAATCTACATACTAATAGGCAAGCTTAAGCAGCTGAGAAACTAACAAGGTGAGTTACTCAAGTGTTTATGCAGGAAATAACAGTTAGGTAAACACTAGTTTCCCTCTTCCACCCATAAAATCTAATTAACCAGTAAATGCCAAGCACTCCAGAATGTCCTTTTTTGTACCCTTGCCTTGGAAATTTTCTTTTTTGCTGGCAACTTATCCACTTTCCCCATTTCTAATGCAGAGGATGGCTGAGTTCTCACTCCCTGTCAGTGTGACACCCCAACAGACACCTGTCCTACAACATGAATGTGAATAAAACCCTTTCGTTTTTATGAAGACCCATTGAAATGTGGATTTCCCCCCACCTGTCTTTCACGCAGACAGGACAACAGTGTTGCGATGTTTTGCAATGGGAAGTGTGGGTTTTGAGCACTCTTTGCTCCCTAAAGAAGTCCATGTTACAGAGGAGCCATGTTTTCCCCAACTAAAATCAGAATGTGGTGCAGGGGAAAGCGGTGACTACTCTTTGCTATCACACATTGTATTTGAACAAGCTTTGCTTGCTTTCAGGGCTGTACTGTTTTCCACCTGTGGAACAGAATAAATCTACCACCCGAGCCAAATTCTTTAATTTCAGCAGTGCAAACTGCCATAGCATCATAGATTTTGCTGAACAATCTTATTCCTTGCAGAAGGAAATCAGCCTTCTGGGAAACTGAGCAACATTTTAAGCCCTGCTAACACAGGCAGCCTGAAAATGTTATTCAGAGCAATAGGAAAATTCCGTTACATTGGCTCCTGGTAAAAACAAAGACAAGTGCAAGCTGATTGCTTAAAGCCAGGGCAAACTTGCATAAAACCCCTGAGGAGCAAAGCAATTTGGCAGTACAGCAGTGTCCTGGGCTGGAGCATGGCAGCGTGTGTGTGGAGCTGTGTCCCATGGTAGTGAGGGCCAGGAAGGAGTCATGAAGATCATGGAATGGTTTGAGTTGGGAGGAACCTTAAAGAACGTCTGGTTCCAGACTTCTTTTGAATGTTAACTTCCAGACATGGGAACTCAAGGAGTTGTAGGTACTTACCCTAGTGGTTTTAGGTATTAGGGAGGTGAATAGGTAATAGGGAAATTTTACTTGAAACCTCATGCAAGCATACTGAAACGCAAATAAGACATAAAAGATTCCATGCGAATATTGGTAGCAAATGGAAGGGAAGACATGCATGACATTCAAAAGACATTTAATTTTGTCTTTGAGACTGGGAAGAGATGGACAGCTTTTAATAGTAGAAACTCCCTTACCTGGTACATCAGCAGGTCTCTGTGCTATCATGAAGGATGAAATATATTGGAATAGTGATCCCTTTACTTTCTCACCATTTATAATAGGCAACTTTGTAAGGTATGAATATATATGAAAGTTCTGATGTTTGCAATCCAATTTTGCTGAATTTTGCCCTATCAGTGCAGCTTTCTAAAGGTGATATTGCAAGGAAAATCTGAAATATTAAGTGGGGCCAGCCCTTAGAAACATCAACTCATCCTCATAAAGGAGCAATCAATGCCTGAGTAGATTTCTCAGCCTTCTGCAAGGCAGGTATTTTTCTTCATTTCTTCCCTTATTAGCTGACAAATGACCTCCCATAGCAGTTCAGAATGAGCACCATCTGCAATGTTGATTGCTTTTTGCCTCAACATTTTCTTGAAGACATTCTGTTAAGAACAATTTAAACAGTTAATGGTTAATAAAATATATTTTTTAGAAACCAAGAACTATTATACTTTTGAGAATGGTTACTTATAACAGGGTACATGTATTTGGAGACTGATAGGACTTTATTTTGCCATGTTAACTGTAAGCATGTCTTTAAAACCACACAGGCATATGGTTATTTAGCAGAGCATATGTTTAAGTGTCATTAAAACCAAATTTATATTAGCACATACTTCAGAGTTTTCCTGGCTTTTCCCTTACACTGCATGCAGAGTAATTTATGTTTGCAGTGCTTGATCTTCCATTAATCAATAGTAAGTTAATTAGTTATGATAATATGTTCTTCAACTGTGCCCTTTATCTGATGCTTCCAAAAGTTAGCAAACAAGATGAACGAATGTAGACTGAAATCTTGCATTCATTTTATCATCATCACCATGTTCACACTGGGCAATTTTAGCCAACACTTTTGGATTTTCCTACTTCTGTAGCTGGATAGTCTTCTTTTTTACAGTTTTCTTTGTAGGAAATCAATGTAAATCAAATTTACAGCTCTTCCCTTTGCAGGGTAAGTAATAAGGTGCTTCTGTCCCACAGCTGACTGCAGAGACCTGGTGGTAAGAGATACGCACTCTTTGAACCTCTGTCTGGATAGCTACAGGTGAATCTGTCATCCAGCCTGATTCTCCGTTGCATCTTACACAGATATGTCATGCTCTTGTGTGAAGTATTCCCACATGTGACTTGTTGGTTGAGTGGCTTATGCCATTTCACTTGGGCCAAATGGATGCACAAGGCTGAAAGCAAAGACCACTAGGCACATTTTACCTCTGTTCTTCCATCAGTCCTCACGGCGCTTGTGATAGATACAATGCTCTTCTGATAGAGAAACTTCAGAGGAAGATAAAAGTACAGCAGAGCTGTGAGTGATTTCTGACATGTGAGAGACTTCCCAGTGTCACTGAAAAGGCAAAAAAGGAGGCTGGAGAGCCCTTCTGCACGTACGGTTTGGGGATGCTGCAATGCTGAGGTCTGGGAACCTAGTCAATTATTACCCGCCCTGGTTACTTTGATCTCAATTGCATGCGTCCTCGTGTTGCAATCCATACAGTCAGTCAACATTAAATAGATCTTTACATAAAAACACTGAGAATCAACATAGAGAATGTAATGTCCTCTGTGGCTCTAAAGCCTATACAAAAGGAATATTGCTCTGCAGAGAAGAGGGCAAGAAGGAATAACAATCAGTGTCTGAGAGGAAGTCTGGGAAACAGGATCACCTGTATGTTATCAAGAAAAGACTAGTGCTTCTCTGGTCCTGCAGGATGAGTTTCCTGACCTGTCACACAATGCTAATGCTGCTGCCATGATGCCTTTCCTGGAAGGAGCTGAGGCTTCTGTGTGGATGTTATCATATGAAATAGCACAGAAGCTTTCATTTTAAGAACTATCAGAGAATCAGGTAGGTTGGAAAAGACCTTTAAGATCATTGGGTCCAACCTTTATCGTGCAGTTGATGATAAAATAGAACACCAGAAGTGTTTTCATTGGACAGTGAGCAGCGTCTAAATGCTTCCCTCTGTGCAGCAGCAAAATATTGGTTCATATGGTGTATTGGGTAGATTAGTTGACTTGGGCACCATCATCATAAAAAATAAAACCACTGGAGCTCCCCTGGCTCTTGTGAGGTAGGAAGCTGCTAATGCTGCAGCCACAAGTATTGGAACCATACAGAACAGACAGGCCAGAGTGGCATTGACCTTCACCTGCATAAGCATGCTTGTTTTCATGTGTAATAGACAAGTCCATTGTGTCTGCTACGTCCAAGATGTCATTATAACCTATCAAGTTGCAGCTAGTACAGTTGGTAGAGTCTGAACAGTGATTCAGCTGGCTTCTCTGCATCTGTAGAGATTAAATAGCGTCAGGATGTGATCCCTGAAATATTGATCTTCCACAGTATTAAATTATTAGAACAGCTCTGTCAGTTTTGGCCTCTGCCAAAAATTCCTGGGCTGTTTCAATGATTAGCCCTGGCTAGGAACTGTTCAAGTAGAGTCTGATGTAGTCACCTTGTTTTGGAGGCTAAGACAGTTGTACGGTATGGGTCACACCATGCCATAGGATCTCAGGAGCTAGATAAAGTCACTGTTGCTGGTACAGAAGATAGCTTTCTAGTCTGTATTTGCAACTTATCATACTACAGGCACTCATATTTGGCTGGTTTTGCTCCAATTACAAACAAGCTCTTAAAAAAGTGCTCTGGCAATCATCATCCTTCCCCCTACCCATAGAACATCTAACCTGGATGCCTCTTTGCCTTGCTGCTATAAACAATTTTGGATTAAGACATCCATCTTCTACATTGATCGGTGTCCTGATTAAAGTTTGGGGTTGCATAGGGCTTCTTCACTGTGCCTGTCTACTTGGGTGCCACCATCACCAAAGGAAATCACAGTGATTAGGTGCTTGTAAGTGACGCTTAAATCCCATGCTGAAAGTTAACTATTGCAGATCTCTACTTGGACACATAACACACAGTGGAGGATAATACTGAAAGAGAATGTATCACTAATATAGCAAACAAAATATGTCCATGGAGTTCTAAAAGACTTGAAATATAATCCTCTAATGAACAAAGAAAACAAGCCACCCAGAGGAGACCCATATAATAAATACCTAGTTACTTCAATTCATTTAGTTACTTCATTTCTAGCTCTCTGGAAAACAGCTCTCATTTTCTAAGGCCAATATCACAGTTAAACCCGGTTATGTAAACCATGACGTAAACAAGTATATAATCAATTTCCAATGAACTAATCAGTGCATTGTGTAATGCACATGGGGGCTGGAGGTGTGTGTGGTATTTGCTTTTTACCACCCAGTGAGCTACATCTGCTCAGAATGGGAAAAGAAGAGGCAGTGCCTGGCTGGGAACTAGGAGCTCTTTCCTTGCGCCTTCATCACCAAGATGTTTGCTTTCCAATTTCTAGTTTAAGACCAGTTTCAGTTAACTTTCTGGCCGGAACTGCACCCTTTGTGGGTTGAAAATATCTCAGTATATGACTAGACCATTTCTTAGGGGACAGAGGCAGGACTACAATCATCTCCTCGATATCTGCTGTCCCTTAAATATCTCATTGAGATATGCATCTATCACGTGAGCCTCTGGGTGCACCACGTAAATCTGCTCTCTGCTTCATCTCGCCACCCATGGATGGTGCTTTCCTCACCACTCTGATCCCCATGATGAAGGATGGGGCTTTGCTCAATCTTAGCTGGGAGCAGGACTGATACCGCAGCATGTGCAGAAGGCAGCTTGAAAGAGTCTCTCAGAAGGAAAGGGAAGCCGCTGAGTTGTTAATTTTTGAGCTCCCTTATTCAAAGGCACACTGATAGGGCATGAGCAGCTCTAGCTTTTTATCTGCTGAAGTTGACAAGAATCTCAAGGCCATTTGCAGTCACCCAACCTTGCAGCAGCTAAAAGGGTCACTTCCAGCCTTCTGCATAAAGGTCTCCACAGCTCATAGCTCCTGCTTCCCTGAGCATGACTTTGCTGGGAAACCATGCATTTAACAGCAGCACCTCACCCCCCCCCCTCCAAGTGTGGGATTCCTCCTGGGTAATGAGCCAGACACTACCAGGAAAATGACCTTTGGAGAGGCCAAGACTTGCTAACAGCGTTAAGAGCTGCATTTCTCAAGAGTCCGTCTGTACACTTTTCATGCCCACGCCTTTTCAGGGTGTGTAAAACAGACTCACCCCCACTTCACTCTCATCTCCAGCCCTTCAGAGGGGCAACGTGAATGGCTTTGTGGGTGTTGGTGCAAAGAGCATATGTAAAGATTTGGCCTTGGTAAGGAATTACAGAAGTATAGCAAAAAATCTAACTCCGTATCAATGCAAAAATATGCCACCCCTTCACAGGCAAGCCCCATAGATCACTGTTCTTTAGGTATGACTTGCATGTGCAGAATCTTCTGTGCTGCCTAGTCATCATCCGAAGCTGTGAATAACATATAACATATTTAGCCTGTGTTTCCTTTTCTGTTTAACTCCTTCCATTGGGTTGGGTGGAAAGACGGATAATGAACAGGGGAAGTTTGGTATGCCAGAAGTTATTCTGGCATAGCTTCCTGTGTGCTCATGGAGTCTGGTCATGGGTGGTGGTGGAGCTAGTCCAACAGTGGACGGAATGATGTTGCCAGAGGAAGGACAGGGAGAATAGCTGTGTCAACTACTCAACTAAAGATGATGGGGACCATTCCTAAGGCAGCTAGTATGCCATCCATGAACTGTGGATGGCCACATCCATAAACTCTTTCACCCTGCAGAACAAGGTGGCTGAATTAAAACTCTCTATTGAGAATGGTCCCATGCCAACCCCCAGCTGTGCCCAGAGATAGTTTGGGTTGGTGATAGTTAGCCTGGGCCTAAACTGTGCCCAGGTTAGCTGATACTATAGAGACATAGTCTGTACCTCTCCCCCTGAACTCATTTACTTGCCAACATGGACTGTGATGCTGCCACAGAGAATTTTCCTATGTATGTTCTCAGAAGAGAGGGTAGCTAGAACCTTTCCCTCTCTCAGTTCCTCTCCACTCATTCGTCCTGCCCCAAAGCACTCATCAGTTATGCTGGGATACTATTTGGACCAAAGCTGTTGCAATCACACCACAAAGAAGTGAAATCTCTGGCTTTACCCATACAAACTAATTGTCCCTTTAGATTACAACAGTTCTTATTTGATCAGCCATTGCACCAGTATAAAGGATATCAGTCTTGTGTAGCTATTCAATTGCAAGAACAGTTTTGAATACAGGAATATGATTTAAAATCTCAGAAACATAAAGGAAGCAAGCAAGCAAGTGAACAGTGGGACAAAACCCCATTTGTCAGACAGCTCCTGTTCACACCTAAGTGACAAAATGTCATGGAAAAGATACAAAGGGAAGAAAATCTAGTTGATTTTCCATGCACAAAAGGCTGAGAAGCAGTTGTTCTTCTTCCACTGACACAAACCTTGGGGAAAAAGTGTGCTGATAGAACAACAGCCATAAGATCAGGCACCAATGAAAAATGTACTGATAATAGCAAAATGAGAAGGTCTGCCAGGTCTTACAGATCTTTCAGATGGGGGAATTAGTTACCCAGAAACAGTGCATCTGCATGGCTTTCCCCCTGCCTTTCTTAAGCTGTATAAAGCAGGGAGCTCACCCTGCTGCAGAAATGGATAAACAGTGGATTTTGCCTTTTATTCCTGATGTAGACCTATAAATAAATGTACTGTGGATTGGAACAGTGATACTTCTATAGACAGCTCTCCATGCCTTGTTAATCGTGATTCCCTGTGCGCTGGAATTTGGTAGTCTCTCTTGTGCCCCATCTGGTACCTGGACAAGCCCATCCCTAGGAGCAAGTCAGCAATCGGAAAAGGAAATCAAGACACAGAGAGAAACAAGCAGAGGCTTGATCAGAGAAAACAAGAGACAAGAAGCTTGGGATTTATACCTTAATAAATTTCTTCATTGCTTTTCCAGCGGCTGTTTTATAAGTGATTTAGATGGTGAAGGAAAAAGAGGTTAAATACCATATTATTGGCACTGGCGCCCAGGAATTAGTCTCCCTCCACAAACAGGAGTATCTTCCTCCTTAAAAATGTCCAGCAGAACACAAGTGACCTTGCCTTGATCACTGACAGGGAGATGTGACCTTGTCCTCAACTTAGACACTGAACGTTGGATCAACAGGATGGAGGAAAATGAAAATGAATCTCCCAGTGCAATAGTGTGATTGTGTTAGAAGTGAGCACAGCCCAGTGGCACAGGAGAGTCACAGATGCTTATACAGCCAGAGAAAATCCTTGCTGTCTGATGTAATACCTTTGTATGTATTATGTAATACTTTTCTATATATAATATAACAAGTTTCTGTAATCATTTTCAGGAGAAACAGAAAATCCAGATCTGGACTCATCTGGCGCTGTGAGCAGGGATCCCACCTCAGGGGAGTTGGGCTTGCGCTCACAGGCCCCCCTCACACGTCCTCCTCTGCTCAAGCTGGTTGTACGTCAATATTTAAAGTAAAACACTTAATGTAACAGACCTCAATAGGACTCACCACACTTTTCCAAGAAGTGGATTTTCACTGGAAAATAAAGTCATATATGGAACAGCGTTTATTATAAGGATTTACAGTTTTATGGAACATTTTAAAGCCTTTCTCTCTCACACCTTCCCATTTGATGTTGACTCAAAGGTTTATGAAAGTTAGAGTGTTTAAACTAGAAAAATTCAGACAATCTAAAGATTGTGAATAATTTGATTATAAGTAAGCCTATGATAAATTCTCTTGCACAGGAGACTTCAAGCTCTACTCCCTGGTAAACCACCCCTTTGATTAAACCTCATCAGCAGCCAGCAGCCCTTGCTTATATTGTAACTCAAGTCACTCCTGCTTTGAAAAAACCAAAGGCTTTAAAAAGTCTGTAAGGTTCAGCCCATTGAAGAGTGAGGATAACCGTAAACCTCAGTGTACTTTATGAAATGTAAAACCTGTTCCTGGTGGCTGCAGTGAAAATAATACTTCTAAGCAGAAGTACACCAGAATAATACTTCTTACCAGATACTGGTCTTTCAAGAGTGTGATAAAAGCACCTGACAATTTATAGGAGATTGGGCTTTTTCAGCTGTGGAAGATCTGCAAAAGGAAATACCTGAAGTTTTTTCTTGTCAGAGAAGTCAAAAGGGCAGAAAATCACAACGCAGTGGCAGAGTGGTGGCATAACTCTTGGCCCTGGTTCAGGAGCTGTGTGAATGCACTCAGCCCGTACAGGGTTTGGCATGCACAGATTCTATCTGCAGTGTTTTCCCCATGGTACAGCTATGTGCATTTGGTGTACAAACGGGTGATTTCCCCCCTCCTTTGGATGATCCCCATCCTTAATTGCTTTTGGAAGAGCCAAGGACATTGGCAGTGAGGTAGCGACATCTGGAGGACAGACAGCCACCGATTAAATCCTCTGCTAGCTCAACCCATCACCAGGAGTTTTGGGATATGGGATAGAGGCTCCTAGGTCTATGTTAATCAGATAAGTGAGAATGGGAGTCACCAAAGGACCTACACTTGGTTTTTCTGCCTTCTGTCTGCGGCTGTGATTCCCAGACAATATCAGACTTAGGGCATCTCCAGGGCTCGGCAAAGCTGTGATGCCTGGTCATGGGATAGCCTGAGCCCAGGGAGTCTCTATTTTCCCCTCTGTCCCCATCCCCCAGAACACTTGTGGATGGTGTCAAGCAAGCAACGGGCAGAAAGGGGGTCTTCCAGGGCTGTGTCCAGGTAGACTTTTCATTAAGCTTCCTGTTTATGACTCTAAAAATTCACCCTTAAAGAGCACTTAAAAGAGCTCAACTACTTTTCATTGAATTATAACTCATATAAGGTCATTCCCAGAGCTTTGAGTCTCCTTTTTTTCCAGTACTCCATCTTTGTCCATCTCACCAAGGAATGCATGGGAAACCAGGAAGAGAATAAGAAGAGAGTTAAACCCCCTGATGGCTAGTCCTGGCAGCCTGGTTTTGGTCCCCACAGTTGGATGTTGCAATAGAATCAACAAAAAGACACTGACATAGTGAAGCAAGTCCACCACTAAGGTGGTGGGGGCTGTGATAGTTGAGATGTGAGGAGAGGTAGAAAGAATTGGGTATATTCAACCTGAGGAAGAATATGCAAAAGGCTTTTATCCCAACCTTCAATCACCTAACAAACAGAAGGGTGTACAGCAGATACACCTAGACATTTCTCAGAGTGCACAGTGATAAAATGGGAGGCAAAAACCCCAAAAAGTAGCATGAGAACATGTTGTCACAGGGTGCCATGCTTGCAAGGGCCCATGCTTCAACGGATAATGTGCCCTGCTATGGATCAGGAGACTGCAGGCTGGGCTTTCTGTAGAAGGACATATCTGGAGTAGTATGCCCTTGCCCTTCTGGAGGGGTATTGGGACGAAGAGAAGCTGTACACAGTCATGGAGCAGGAGCTGGGATGTCCACTAATCCTGTCTCCTTTGTAGACATAGGTTGGTGGGAGACTGAAGCTGTCCAGACACTACCTAACAAAGGTCCAGCAAGGAAAGACCACTCTGCCATGGCACAGTTACTGCCCTTCACCAGGGCTATGGGTTACACAGTGGGAAGGCAAAAGTAATTGCCAAGGAGATGCCCATCTCACAAGGAGACCCCATGGGAGGTGGACATCCTGACCCCGGTGTGATTTGAACACACAGCCTTCTGATCTGGAGTCAGACGCGCTACCATTGCGCCACGAGGTCAGGGCTGGGACATGTTCTGCCCAGACATCATCCTGGATTTTATGGCCATGGGTGTTCTCTGAAGGAAGGGGAGGAACATCTCACCAGTTGCCTTGCTAAGCCTTCAAGAAGGGCTCTAAATGAGCTGTTTCAGAGGAGGAAGGCCAAAATGTGACCATTGCCCAGAGCATCCCTGCAGGACACCTTCTAGGAGAAACAGGCTCCAGAGCCTGGTGTCTCTAGAGGGGCAGGAGGGGTCATGTCCTGCCACCTCCCTGGGGAGAGATGACCCATTCACCTGGCAGATGCACAGCACCCACCTGTTGCAGGAGGGACACTCATGCAGTTTGACAGCCTGGCTGGGGTCATCTTCCCCACAGAAGGAGACGGAGTGTGCTCTGGATTCATCAGCCTCCGTATGCCCTGGACACATGCTGTTTATTCTGCACCTCTGCCCCATCCCTCCATGGGCTTACACCCCAAGGAGGGTCACCATGCTGTGGATATCACTTGTCTGCTCTCTCCTCAAGGGGCAGGCCCTGTATTCTCTACCTCCCATAGCCCCTTCTCCTAGGGTCCCCATGGAGAGGACATCAGCATTTCCCAAGCCAGGAACCATGATAGGGAGCCGGTGCATCCGCTGCCCTGACCTCGTGGCGCAAGGGAAGCGCGTCTGACTCCAGATCAGAAGGTTGTGTGTTCGAATCACACCGGGGTCAGCCTGCCCGCCCTCTCATTAACACAGCCTGAGGGGCAGGGCTCTGCGGTGCACTGGCCAGCTTACAGAGGGGGACCTGTGATGCTCGGAGCTTTCATTTCAGCCAGGTGTAGTGCTGTGCTGGTTGGAGATTATGGATCATGATCATAGTAGACACCAATGCTGGCGGGTGTTGTGGTGGGGTGGCTGCCACAGTTTTCCCTCATCAAGAAGGAAGTGATGAATTCTTCCTTAGGGAAGTGCAAGAAGCTTCAAGACCACAAGCTCAGTCACTCCTGGGGGTCCTGAACTTACCCTCAGGCAATATTTGCCTGGGAGGATAACATGTGGTGGTAGAAGTTTTTCAAGAAGAGCCAGGAGGAGGATCTGGGGAGCTCTCGTCTGCTCAGTCTCACCTCAGAGCCCACACAAAGGCTATGGAAGAAATACTCCTGAAAGACATGCCCAAACGAAGGAAGGACTGGAAATGACCGGGAAGCAGTGACCGCGGATAAACCAAGGGAAGATGACTCTTGGAAGTGCCTTGGAAGTGACCCTTGGAAGGGTTCTTTGGAGACATTGTTTCCTGGGCAGCCAACATGACACCAAGGAACATCATTTATCTTGACGTTGGTTTGACACGTCACTGTAGCAGAGCACACGCACACTCTGCCTAAGCTCAAGCCCAAGGTAAAGCAAAGTGGCTGCAGCAGGGGGCTGAGGGGGCTGTGGTCAGCAACTGGCGGTCCAGTTGACGTTCTTCACTGCCTCATGTTGCACTGGATGTTATTTGGTGCCTTAGTGATGGACGCAGAGCACGTTCTACAGAGCGACGGATTCAGAGAGGGCCTGGCAGGGCCATGGGGATGGTGAGGGGCAGGGGCCAGTGGCGCAATGGACAACGCGCCTGACTACGGATCAGGAGATTGCAGGTTCGACTCCTGCCTGGCTCAATGCTTTTAGCCTGGCCACGGCTCTTCCTGTTCCCTCTGCCAGGGCCTTCATCCCTCCCTGGGGCTTTCTGCAGGGCAAAAGTGCAGGGGTGTTCTCTTGCCCTGCAGGAAGGAAAGAGGTTCTCCAGAACTTGTGGCAGAGCTGGGGCACCACAACAAATCCCACAGCAGAATGAAGATGCCTCCTGAACTGCTCCCCTGTAGGTAGGACAGACCCAGTCCTCAGGCTATCCAGACACATCATGTGCTCTGGTCCCCAGCAATCTTTGAGGGTCATGTTGGTCTTGCTGCTGTTTGTCAGTGCCTTTTGAAGTTCTGCACTCAATTTCAATAAGCCTTGTGGAAAGCACAGACAGCAGAGCTGCACTGGGTTATCCCATCACAGATGCAGTATATTGTGTTTGCCTTTGCTGAACCGAGTTTTCACAAGCTCAGGAGTGTTGTGTCCCACCTAGAAGGAAGTGCAGCAGGGGGGCCAGGAGACCTCCTTGGATGGATAAGGAGCTGCTGAGGAAACTTTGAGGGAAAAAAGAGGCTTATAAAAGGTGGAAGCAAGGACAGGCGGCCAGGAAATAGTACAGGGATGTTGTCCAGGAAGCTAGGGACCAGGTTAGGAAAGATAATGCCCACTTAGAATTAAACTTGGCTTGGGATGTGAAAGATAACAGGAAAGGATTCTATAATTACATTGCAAATAAAAATGAGACTAGAGACATAGGCCCTCTCTGGAAGCTATCAGGAGAACTGGCTACCCTGGATTTGGAGAAGGCTGACGTTCTTAATGACCTCTTTGCCTCGGTCTTCACCAGAAAATGCTCTGACCGCACCACTCAAGTCTTGGAAGGCAGAAGCAGGGACTGTGAGAATGAAGACCCTGGGCCCATTGTAGGAGAGGATCTGGTTCAAGACCATCTTAGGAATCTGAACATACGCAAATCCATGGGACCTGATGAAATCCATCCGTGGGTCCTGAAGGAGCTGGCAAATGAAGTTGCTAAGCCACTGTCCATCATATTTGAAAAATCATGTCAGTCAGGTGAAGTTCCCGATGCCTGGAAAAAGGGAAAGATAACCCCCATTTTCAAGAAGGGGAAAATGGATGACCCGGGGAACTACAGACCAGTCAGCCTCACCTCTGTGCCAGGCAAAATCTTGGAGCAGATTCTCCTGGAAGGCATGCTAAGGCACATGAACAACAACAAGGTGGTTGGTGACAGCCAGCAGGGCTTCACTAAGGGGAAATCCTGCCTGACCAATCTGGTGGCCATCTATGATGGAGCTACAGAACTGATGGACAGGGGTAGAGCAGTTGATGTCATTTACCTGGACTTGTGCAAAGTGTTCAACACTGTCTCACACGACATTCTTGTCTCTAAATTGGAGAGACATCAGTTCGATAGGTTACTCGGTGGATGAAGAACTGGCTGGATGGCTGCACACAAAGAGTAGTTCTCAATGGCTCAATGTCCAGCTGGAGACCAGTAACGAGCGGTGTCCCTCAGGGATTGGTGTTGGGACCGGTCTTGTTCAACATCTTTGTCGGTGACATGAACAGTGGGATTGAGTACGCCCTCAGCAAGTTTGCCAATGACACCAAGCTGTGTGGTTCGGTTGACACATTGGAGGGAAGGAATGCCATCCAGAGGGACCTTGACACACTTGTGAGGTGGGCTGATGTCAACCTAACGAAGTTTAACCATGCCAAGTGCAAGGTCCTACATCTGCGTCGGAGCAATGCCAGGCACAGCTCCAGGTTGGTCAGAGAAGAGATTCAGAGCAGCCCTGTGGAGAAGGACTTGCGGGTGTTGGTCAATGAGAAAATGAACATGAGCCGGCAGTGTGCACTCACAGGCCAGAAAGCCAACTGTATCATGGGCTACATCAAAAGGAGAGTGATCAGCAGCTCGAGGGAAGTTATCCTGCCCCTCTACTTTGCTCTAGTGAGATCTCACTTGGAGTATTGGGTGCAGTTCTGGTGTCCTCAACATCCAAAGGACATGGAACTGTTGGAACAAGTCCAGAGGAGGGCCAAGAGGATGATCAGGGGACTGGAGCACCTCCCATATGAAGATAGGATGAGAAAGTTGGGGCTCTTCAGCCTGGAGAAGAGAAGGCTGCATGGAGACGTCATAGCAGCTTCCCAGTAACTGAAGGGGGCCTGTAAGGATGCTGGGGAGGGACTCTTCATTAGGGACTGTAGTGAGAGGACAAGGGGTAATGGGTTCAAACTTAAACAGGGGAAGTTAAGATTGGATCTAAGGAAGAAGTCCTTTACTGTAAGGGTGGTGAGGCACTGGAATGTGTTGCCCAGGGAAGCTATGAATGCTCCATCCGTGGTGGTGTTCAAGGCCAGGTTGGACATAGCCTTGGGTGGCACGGTTTAGTGTGAGGTGTCCTTGCTCATGTTAGTAGGGTTGGAACCAGATGACCTTAAGGTCCTTTCCAACCCTAACTATTCTATGATTCTATGATTCTATGACATGTGAGATCTCTAGTCCAAATTTTTACTCAACTTACGACATTCAGATCAGTTCCCTGCCTGCTTGAACTCTGAATACTCCAAGGATGTAGAGTCCACAGGCTCTCTCAGTGATTTACCACCCTCATGATGAATTTTTCTTTGGCCTGTATATTGAGCCTGATGTAAGGGAAGATATCGCTGTGCAGGAAGCCCAACAAGAAGAGAGAAAAGCCAGTCAAAGGCAGCCCAGTATGGATAGAGAGGTGGCCTTTGCTACAGGCCACCATCAATACTATGGCCAGGCTGTGGGCAGGAAAATGGCGAGCCAGGCAGGAGTCGAACCTGCAATCTCCTGATCCGTAGTCAGGCGCGTTATCCATTGCGCCACTGGCCCTCCTTTGGCACTGGGGGGCTTCCCATTGCTAAATGGGCTTTCTGAGAGGTGCAGGGGAGGCTGCAACAGGATTTAGTCAAGAACAGATTAAGCAGGTTATAGAGATCCTGGAAGACCGGTGGTCTAATCCCCTGCTCAGTGCATTAAAGTCATTGACATTGGGTCATTCTGTTAGTCGACATCTGAACATCTCCAAGGATGGGAACTCCAAACCCTCCCTGGGACCCTGCTCTAATGTGTGACCTCTGCTGTGTGACATTTTTTCCTATCATCTAATAGAGATTTTTCTTGATGTAATGTGATTTTTGTTGAGCTTCATCCTCCATGTCCACAAGAAAAGCCTGAGCCTGCTTTCTCTGTAGGCACACATAGCATAAAACAAGGTTATAATCCTTCCTTGACCTTTTCTTCTCTGTATTATAGAAACCTAGCTCTCTAGGCCATTCCTCATCTGGGACTCCACCACCTTCTTATCTGGATGACCATCTCTGGGACTTAATAAAGTCTGAAAATGTCTTTCTTGTCCTGGAGACCACAAAACTGGACATGATAGAACAATCCCCCATATCAGTATGGGCTGGAGGATAAAGGGATTGAGAGCAGCCTTGCAGATAAGGACGTGGGGGTACTGGTGGAGGAAAAACTGGACATGACTCAGCAGTGTGCACTCACAGCCCAGAAAGCCAGAGGGACGTTATAAAGGGCATGTAGGGACAGGACACCAGTGATAGGCCAGAATCTCCCGTTTTAATGTACACCTATTGTCTCTTAACCTCTCATCACGAAACACTATGAAGCGTTTGGCTTGATGATCTCCTCATAGACACTGGACAGTTTCCATCAGGTACTCATTGAAGCCTCCTCTTCCATTGGCCAAATAAACCCAGTTTCCATGGCTTCTCATACAGCAAATGCTACGTTTTGGTAACCCTCCACTATACTTCTTCCAGATGACCAATGCTCTCAAACTGGGGGCCCCAAAGCTCTATGCAGTATTCCCAATATGGAAGATGAGTAAACTATGGAAATAGAGTAATGTCAGTAGTGAGTAGAGGAGAGCAGTGAGACAAGGTACCCAGCTCTGCCATAAGTTCTGGAGAACCTCTTTCCTTCCTGCAGGGCAAGAGAACACCCCTGCACTTTTGCCCTGCAGAAAGCCCCAGGGAGGGATGAAGGCCCTGGCAGAGGGAACAGGAAGAGCCATGGCCAGGCTAAAAGCATTGAGCCAGGCAGGAGTCGAACCTGCAATCTCCTGATCCGTAGTCAGGCGCGTTGTCCATTGCGCCACTGGCCCCTGCCCCTCACCATCCCCATGGCCCTGCCAGGCCCTCTCTGAATCCGTCGCTCTGTAGAACGTGCTCTGTGTCCATCACTAAGGCACCAGACAACATCCAGTGCAACGTGAGGCAGTGAAGAATGTCAGCTGGACCGCCAGTTGCTGACCACAGCCCCCTCAGCCCCCTGCTGCAGCCACTTTGCTTTACCTTGGGCTTGAGCTTAGGCAGAGTGTGCGTGTGCTCTGCTACAGTGACGTGTCAAACCAACGTCAAGATAAATGATGTTCCTTGGTGTCATGTTGGCTGCCCAGGAAACAATGTCTCCAAAGAACCCTTCCAAGGGTCACTTCCAAGGCACTTCCAAGAGTCATCTTCCCTTGGTTTATCCGCGGTCACTGCTTCCGGTCATTTCCAGTCCTTCCTTCGTTTGGGCATGTCTTTCAGGAGTATTTCTTCCATAGCCTTTGTGTGGGCTCTGAGGTGAGACTGAGCAGACGAGAGCTCCCCAGATCCTCCTCCTGGCTCTTCTTGAAAAACTTCTGCTGTTCATCAGGATCCTGCCTCTGTTTCTCTGATCCTACACTGAATAATTGTCCTTCACCCCCTCCAGAAATGCCCTGGGCTGAATGTACCACTACATGTCATCTTCCCACGCAAATATTGCCTGAGGGTAAGTTCAGGTCCCTCAGGAGTGACTGAGCTTGCGGTCTTGAAGCTTCTTGCACTTCCCTAAGGAAGAATTCACTTCCTTCTTCTTCTTGATGAGGGAAAAGTGTAGCAGACAGTCACCACAACACCCGCCAGCATTGGTGTCTACTATGGTCCATAATGTCCAACCAGCACAGCACTACACCTGACTGAAAGGAAAGATATGGGCGCCATATTTTCTCCCTCAGCCACTCTCAAGTTGCTCCCCTGTAGCTGTCCTATGCCTTGCAGAGTCCTGTCCCTCACACAGGCCAGCCCTCTAGAAAAGCAGGGTGAGTGCAGAGGATGTCCTGCGGTGCCCCAAGGCTGACCCCGGTGTGATTTGAACACACAACCTTCTGATCTGGAGTCAGACGCGCTTCCCTTGCGCCACGAGGTCAGGGTGGATGTGTGCACATCCCCATCGCAGACCCTGGCCTGGGCAGTGGGGATGTCCTCTCTATGGGGAGCACCCCAGGGGTGTCCAGGCACCCCTGGGAAGGCTGTATCTGTGGAGGGGAATGAGGTAACCTGAGGAGAGAGCAGGCAAGGGCTGTCTACAGTGAGGAGTCGAGGTTTCAGGATGAACATGCAGCAGTGGGATGGGGTGATCTGCAGGCTCAGACACAGCATCTTAGGGATGCTGTGATGTAAGAATGGCAGTCCAGGGCACAACACAGAGAAGGTCCCCTCCTTCAATACAGCCTGAGGTGGGTTTTGGGTATATACCCAGGAAAGGTGGTAGAACGTGTTAAGAGCAGACAGCCCCTGGGCTCAGTCCAGTCAGAGCTGGACACTACAGCTCCTGATGTCCTGCCATAGCCACAGCCTTTTGTCAACTCATAACGGCAGCTGGACCTTCTACAAAGAAGTGAAGACATCCCACCAGTGCAAGCAAGGTCCACCAGCAGTGTAGGCAAAGTCCACTGCTAGCTCTGGCTGCCCACCCCTTTCCTCATGGGTGGTTAGTGCAAGGTTGTCATGGACAGAGATGTCAGAGAGGAAGTGAAATCTTCCTTCTACCTCTTCAACTCCATGCCTACCCCAGAATTGTGAAGGAAGCTTCTTGCTACAAGTCCGTCTGGGGCAAGGCCAAGCTGCGGGCACAATCTGGGCAGAGGCAGAGGCCAGCAGTGCAGTGGACAAAATGCCAGGAGAACCCCGTCTGGCTCCTGCCCACAGCCTGGCCATGGTGGAGGTGATAAAGATCAGGCTGCCCTGGTATCCTTTGGCAGTAACTGAAAACACTGGTGTTATCAGCACAGTTCCCAGGCCCAAAATCAAAACCAGCGTTGCACCAGCTGCCAAGAATGGGAAAAAATGGCTGCTACTGCTGAAGCCAGGACAAAGTGGTTGGGTTCTGTCCTGCCTCTGGCTTATCCCCTTCATCTGACATGTACTGTGCCAGATATAAGACATTTTTCTATCAGAAATCCATCCTTCATTTTTCTCAAAAACAGTTATCGCTACACTTCATTGCTCCCCACTGCCCTACCTTAGGTTTTATACCACAAATTCTGATACGTCTGCAGTTCCTGTTTGCCCCAGAGCCCATATTAAAGACCTTGGAGTTAGAGCTCTGACACTGTTATTAACATGTCTATTTCCTTTTAGAGAAAATAAACCATAAAAGTATACACGTTTGTGATGCAATGTTGAATCTATTGTTGTTATTAAGAATGATCTGTTTCAGAAAAATCCTTGAAAAAGGACAAAAATTGAGAAAATGCTTTGTAAATGCAAATAAAAATTACAGCACTCAAATGAGGAATCACATAACTGATAGTTTAATAAATGTGTTCATTTTCTGCAGCGGATATAGTCATCCAGTTATGCTAAAGACAGGTTGCTTCAATTGCATAGCCAGTGAGCTACTTCCCCACCATCTGTGAGTACCGTGTATAAATACAAGAGATGTACAATATTTACCTGGATGGAAAGACCACTTCACAACTGGATTAGATTCCTATTTGTGGATTATTGCCTGGGAGCAGAGCCACAGCACTCTCACCCAGGCTAGTTTAGGGTACGTTTCTACATGGAAATGTTATTGTCTTGTGAAAATAAGAAATCTCAGCAGAAGACTCTGAAATCCTGCATTTTCAAGCTTTTGAGAATGAGCTTTATTTAAACAAATATAACAATAATAAGTGGCATGATGTGGTTTTTGCTGTCTGACTGTATGAGGCAGCACTGAACAGCAAGGTAGGAAGCGCTAGGTGAAGGTCTCCTGGGGTGGGATGCTGCTTTGGGAACTTGAATATGTCTACAAAGCAGACGCCTACCTGCATCTTTGCTCCATCTTCAAAGGAGCAAAGCCGAGCTCTCATTGCTACCATAATTACAAAGGTTTTGAAGTTACATAAGTGATACAAAATTATATGAAGTTAGAAAAAAGTTAACTCTGTAGTTACATGCTTATCCTGAAAGTGAGCAGCTCTCTCCAGTCCCTAAAATTCGATGTATGAAACCGAAAACCCTCCCTGCTCTACAAACATGTTAATCCTCACGCACTTAACACTGTGAATAATCACTGCTGAAGATGGAACAAAGGGGCAGGCATCAACGCGTCCATCTGGGCAAAACCTGCCGCAAGAAAAGCCTTGCCGTCCCTTCCTCCGCCAGTCTGTCTTCCCGCAAGAGGGAGCCATGAACCAGTTAATGCGCTCCGCAAGCTGGAAAGCCAGCCTGGGGACTCATAGTCCTTAGAGGAGGGCGCTCCGACCCTAGGACGGGCTGAATAGTCAGCTTGTTTCCTCCCTGGAAATACACGTCTTCCTACACAGCCCATATACTTTAGAGGGCTATTCAGTCCCACTGGTCTCTGTTAGACTTCCCCATCAGCGATAGTTTTCTAGAAGAGTCAGATGTAGCCGCAGGCTGCTTCCAGCTTACACTGGCGCCTCTCCTCAGCTATCTCACTCTGGCACTTGCTTA
This sequence comes from Myiopsitta monachus, assembly GCA_017639245.1. NCBI lineage: Eukaryota > Metazoa > Chordata > Aves > Psittaciformes > Psittacidae > Myiopsitta > Myiopsitta monachus. The sequence goes on along the minus strand of CM029922.1, from coordinate 16,762,650 downwards.
ATTTCCAGCTGCATGACACAATGGGAGAGATTCAGCTACCTAAATTCAGGTTATCTAGTGTTGTGTTATGGGCTATGCTGTCCAGTGTCTATTTGCCCCTTCAGCAGCACTGAGCATTCCACAGACCTCAGTCTCATGCTAGCACCTTGGATGCTCCAGGACATCTATAGCAATATTGTGTTCAGGGAACTGAATCTCACTTGAGGGTGGGAGTTATCTCAAAGGTTTGGACATTTAAAGTAGGCGTCTCCAGCTACTGGGTTCCTGCTCCAGCCTGACAAATACAATGTCGGATCCTGTCTGAGAGCTGAGACACTCACCTTGGCTTCAGTGGGAATCTGAGCCAAGTGAAGTTTTCTTGTCAAGGCCTTTGTGTCTTCTATTTCCCTGGGGTGCCTGAAAATGGGCAATAAACAGCAATCCTGCCACAAGGATGCCTGGAACACTCAATGGCACCTGCAAACTTGAAACTAAAAGCTAACAAAGAAACCAGAAAGACAAAGAACAATACACATTGAGTAAGGGGAAGGTTTATATTGTTGACATCAAGGCCACTGGGTCAGAACAACATCAATAAATATCATGTGTAGAAACAGGCTTAGGTAAGTGACACTGCTTGCTTCTGCCCTGTAGGAGAATCTGTGTTGTAAGCTACCATTTCAATATGACTGCTGGTAACACAGCTCAAACACTGTGTGGACCTATCCTTATCCTAATTCTATCATGAGTCTCACTTGTCCTCTGTTCTTGGTACACCTGCAAACCTGAGGGTGCTGTTCATGACGTCTACAAACTGATAATCTGCACCTCATGTATGACCCTGCTGTGTGTCCAGTGATGCTACGCCAGCTCCCAAGAGAAGGCATTAAGGGGTAATGGTCATCCCATCCATAAAGCCTGTAGAAGAGAAGGCTCCAGGGAGACCTGAGAGCACTTCCCAGTGCCTAAAGTGGCTGACAACGACGCTGGAGAGGGGCACTGGACAGGGGCCTGTAGGGACAGGACAAGGAGGAACAGCTTTAAACTGACAGAGGAGAAATTGAAATGAGGTTTTAGGCAGAAGCTGTTCCCTGTGAGGGTGGTGAGGCCCTGGCACAGGTTGCCCAGAGAAGCTGTGGCTGCCCCATCCCTGGCAGTGTTCAAGGCCAGGCTGGATGGGGTTTTGAGCAACCTGGTCCGGCAGAAGGTGTCGCTGCCTGTGGCAGGTGGTTGGAACTGGGTGAGCTTTAAGGTCCCTTCCAACACAAACCGGACTGTGATTCTGTGAAACATAGCAAATAATTTTACTTTGTTCTGTGAAATCTGTTGTGAAGGAAAAAAGAAATCATTTTTGTTTGTCAAAACTATACTTGAAAAGCCAGAAAAATTACAGCATTTCCTCAGTACTCTCTGGAGCTGAGAGTAGGCAAATACTTATTTCAAGTTTATCTGCATCCCTAAAGCATTTAATCCTGTGTAAGAAAACAGCATGAGTACTCAAGGGTAGACCCATGGCTTCAGGTAATAGGTACAGGAAACTGCAGCATTGACTGCTTCTAAGATGGCAAGGTTTCACTTATTAAGTAGAAAAACCTTTTTTTTTAATAACACAGAGTGTTCCATGGAAATGAATTCCTGGCAGCCCAAGCACAAACCAAGCGGGTTAATTCCAGACTGCTGTAACACCATGTTCTTGGAGCATTGTGCTAGCATTTGAAGAATTGAAGTGTGGGAGAGGAGTGGATCATACTCATTCAGTCCTGGGTACACTTCCTGGCGATTTCCATATGCTTTTATTTAGGTAAATTATGAAAACAAGTGATCTCTCTGCAAAAGTGTGGGTTGATGTGTTCTGACTGATACATACGTTTTCCATGAGATGACAACTCATTCAAACTAAAACCATGTGAAAAGAACCTGAATTAATCTACACAGATTTCTTAATAACCTGTTACTCTATCCACCAAGAATATCTGTACTTTCAACTGCAGCCTGGACAAGGCAAATTGTTTTGCAAGGTAGCAAGTACACAGCATGGTAGGTGGAGAGAGAGAGAGATAGAGGAGGTTCATGGCACAGGGTTTGGGCTGTGTTTCTGATGGAGTAGGGGGTGAGTTAGAGCGGTGATAAACTGGTTCAGATGGTCAAGGGCTCAGAGAAAAAAACGTTGAAAAGCTGAAGAAAAGCAAAGCCAAAGCCCCAGGAGAACAGTAGGGAGGGGAAAATCTCTTCCCTAGTGCCCATATATCCAAGGGTGTGCATTTGTCTTCAATATCCCAATACATCTCTATAAATAATGCTCTGTAACATCCTTATCATAGAATCATAGAATGATACAATAGATTGTGTGAAAAGGACCTTAAAGCTCATTCAGTTCCAATCCCCTGCCCTGGGAAGGGACACCTTCCACTAGAGCAGGTTAGTTTAAGCCCCTGTGTCCAACTTGGTCTTGAACAGTGCCAGGGATGGGGCAGCCACAGCTTCTCTGGGCAACCTGTGCCAGAGCCTCACCACCCTCAGGGAAGAATTTCTTCCTTATAGCTCATCTAAAGCTCCCCTCTGTCAGTTTAAAGCCATTCCTCCTGTCCTGTCCATTGGCAAAAGCACCTCTCCAGATTTCTTGCTGAGGGTGCACTCAAACTCAAAGAAAGATGTTGAACAGCACCAGTTCCAATACCAAACCCTGAGGGAAACCACTCCCCACTGGTATCCACTTGTGCTCTCAGCTCCAGCTGTTGATCACAACGCTCTTGAGTGCGTCCATCCAGCCAATTCCTTATCCACCAAGTGATTCATTTGTCCAGTCCTTGCCTCCTCAGTTGAGAGACAAGGATGTTGTGTGGGACAGCATCAAATGCTTTGCACAAGTGCAGGTAGATGACAACAGTTGCTCTTCTCTTATGACTTAGCATAGTTTCCAGGATGATCTGCTCCATGATCTTGCCAGGCACGGAGATGAGACTGACCAGCCTGTAGTTCCCCGAGTCTTCCCTTTTTCCGTTTTTAAAACAGGGGGCTAAGTTTCCACTTTTCCACTCAGTGGGAACATCACATGACTGCCACAGCTTCTCAAATAAGATGGGTAGTAGCTTGACCACTTTGTAGAGTCATAGAATCAACTGGGTTGGAAAAGACCTTTAAGATCATCTAGTCCTTTCAGGATCTACAGGTGCCTCTCAGCAGGTCCCATGGACTTGCTCACCTTTGGGTTGCATAAATGGTCTCAGACCTATAGAGGGCTATTCTTCATTCTCCCAGCCCCTGCCAGGGACTATCTGGGGTACATTTGCACAGGGTGACGAGGCAAGGTATTGGTCCAGCCTCATCCCAAAGGTTGCCTAAAAACATTACTAGATGACTACCTGTGGCCACAGAAATCCCCTACACACTGTTGAAAATGGAACTTAGACACATAGCTCACATGGATATACCTATGAATACCTGGCTGAAGCCCACCTCTGTTTTCTAAGCCTTGCCCTGCTCTTTACTTTTTTAATCATAGAATAGCTAGGGTTTGACTGGTCTGTAATTCCCTGGGTCATACATTTTCCCCTTCTTGAAAATGGGGGTTATATTTCCCTTTTTCCAGGCATCAGGAACTTCACCTAACTGCCATGATTTTTCAAATATGATGGACAGTGGCTTAGCAACTTCATTTGCCAGCTCCTTCAGGACCCACAGATGGATTTCATCAGGTCCCATGGATTTGCGTATGTTCAGATTCCTAAGATGGTCTTGAACCAGATCCTCTCCTACAGTGGGCCCAGGGTCTTCATTCTCACAGTCCCTTCTTCTGCCTTCCAAGACTTGAGTGGTGCGGTCAGAGCATTTTCTGGTGAAGACCGAGGCAAAGAGGTCATTAAGAACGTCAGCCTTCTCCAAATCCAGGGTAGCCAGTTCTCCTGATAGATTCTGGAGAGGGCCCACGTTTTCAACTTTTGATCATTGCATCACAAAGCAGGATCTTACAAATTATTCTAAAACTTTCTCCTTTTTTTTTATGGGTTTGGTTTGGGTTTTTTTTCCTTTTCCACGAAATACCACAACCAGAAGCTCACAATTGAGAAGAACATTTTAGGAACTGACCCAGTTGCCCACGCATAGAGACTAGAGCCGTTTGAGAAGCCCTGTGACAGTAAGAATGTCGATATCTGATTGGAGCTGGCAAATATCATGCAGGAGCTATGGGGCATTTGCACCCTCATGGAGCAGAAGCTGGAGGCCAGAAGGGATCCCTGAGGTATCTTTAATGACAATAGATGCCCTTAGCCCTGGACTTGACCAGCAAAGTAGAAGTATCTACAGTGCATGTTTCTTCATGTGTGTTTGCTCCTGAGGTCCCACTATAGCTTAACAGGTTACTTATGCCCTAAAACCACTAGTTAAACATCTCATTCCTACATGGCCACATCCATTGTAGGTGACTACATCTTGGTATCTGAGTATAGCACTGACCACCAACACCGAGCAGTCAGTTGACCACACATTAGTGTCCAGTGCCATTTTAAATAAGGTAGACCATACACATGGCCACTCCTTTTTCCCCTCTATTCACACGTAGATTATCTCAGGGGTCCTGTGTCTTACCAGGTAGACCCATGAGATTCTCTGGATACCCTAGGGCAGCCCACAAGAGTTAAGCCTATATATTTGGGCAACTGAATTGAGTCCATAATAGTAATCAAGTAATATTTTCATAAAGAAAACTGGTTTGTTTAGTTGGTTCGGATTTTATTTTTCCATTGAGGAAATTATGCAGGAGGTAGGGAGGTGCAGTTACTCCCCTTGCTTTTGTTACCCTCTGCCATTGTTCAGGCTTAGCCGTGTGCAGTGGTCAAGCTGTACTCCTTTCCTTCCACACTCACCACTGCCAAGGTTCTCTGGACAACCAGATCTCCTCCCACAGCCCTGTAAATGCAAGAGTGTTCCCTCCTCCCCTTCTCAAATGCTTCGGTGTTGTGGATCTGACTCTACACTGAAGCTGAGACTTTCTATCATGAAACTCTTCTGCTTCATGGCTCTCCTCCTTTTCCTCCTCCAGGCTGTTCCAGGTAATGGGGAAGATCCATGCTGGGGTCTGCCTGTGTAGGAGGTACAACTCACTTGTGTGCCGGTGCAGAATGTACTCTTGTGTGCTCCTCAGCTCCTTTCATTAGAGCTGTTCCTATTTCTCAGGCTAGAGACAGAAGTTAACTTTTAACTTTCCCACAGAAGCCACAATCAGGTGTTGGCTCTTTCCTACTCTGAAATCCTTTTATGCCACTTTGTGTCACTATTGGAAGATCATGTCATGGAAGCCATCTGCCTCTTCTTACCTCATGATCATAAATTGTCCCCTTTGTGTATGGTGGAAGAGTGACAGAGGTGTTCTCTCATATTACTTAAGTTGAACTATACCAGTGTAGTTTACTTGAGCTCTCTGAATATGCTCATTTCCCTTCCTCACCCGTTCTGCTGCACTGACTCATTTACTGATTGTGCTTTTAGTCTTGCTTTTCTTCATGCTTAATGGAACTCCCAATCTTGGAGTAAGGTTTTAAGAGAAAGAAGGAATTGGGCAGGTTGATTGTCTCTGTTACAAGGGGCTCTCTTATCAGCTGGGGAAGATTCCAGCTTTTGGGTTTTTTTTAGGTAATATGAGGACCATGCTGCCCCTTGTATGACCAGCCTGCAGCATTGCAGTCCCAGAACTTAGAAGCATCCAAAGGCTGGCCTGTCCCTACCACTGTAATGTGCATGCCCAGGATATGTTCAGAAACTTGCCATCAACAACTACATTTTTCCTTAGCTGTCCAGAAGCCTTCCTTGGAGTCCTGTGAGGTCACATGAGTCTTCTCAAAACTTCTGGAAAAGCTGCCTTGGATTTTGGGGGTATTGGTATCAGATACTTTGTTGGGGTCCATGGGGTATCAGCAGGAGGAATGAGAAAATGACAAATGGACCAATCCTGCAGCACAGCTGGGAATACCATTCTTCCTGTAGGTCTCGGCTTGCCCAAAGACACCTTACGTTGTATTGGATACCATGGTTTCTGCTCCCGAACAAAATCATGCCCGGCACAATTTGCTGCATTTGGAACGTGCTCCCGGCGTCAAAAAACCTGCTGCATAGGTCTGTACACCCTGTTTGCATACATGTAAATCATAGAATCATCAGAGAATCATAGAATAGTTAGTGTTGGAAAGGACCTTAAGATCATCTAGTTCACGTATAAACCCTGCCCAGATAGGCTATGTTTGGAGAGGAGATTGATGAAGTCAGTAAAGCACTCTTACTGTCTTTGTCTCCAAATGGTTTAAGCCATCTCCTCCCATATACAAAGATGGACCTGTCTGTTCTTCCACTAAGGTCAGCATGGAGCACAGGAACAGGATTGCCATTTTGGACTGGACAAATACCACATAGCCAAACATCCTGACTCCAACAGAACAGATGCTCGAGGAAATAAAATAGAAATTGTGGCACACACAGAGTCCTCCTTCTTTGATATATCTTCCTTTAATTATCTGTTAGGGACTGCTGACTGCATCCACACTGCTATGTTTAATAGGTGCCAGCTGACCTATTCCTTGTAAATTTATCTAACTCCTTCTGGCCTTGCTTATTGCTGGAGCTCCTCAATAGGCAACATACATCATTAATCAATACATGCTTTATAGCCAACTCTGCTGCTCAGACCTAAGTTTCATCTGATCCAGCATCCTGCACCACTCCATGGCCAGAAGTGGATGATTCTGTACAGTGACTGTGTGTGTAAAGTGGCTATTAATGATAACCATGTAATTACACTTCCTTACATATTCTCCTAGCTTTTAGTAATTTGCAGATGTTTATATTTAGGCACCTTTGTCTTTAAAAGACCTTACTGGATTTCCCCCTTTAGATTAGGAATTCCTTCTGTTTGTTTTAAAACTTCTTCCCTTATAATTTTATTCAGTGTCACCCATTTCTGTGGTGCAAATGAAATGCAGTCATTCTGCATCCACCTCCTTCATACCTTCACAATATCCCTCCTTCAGTTACTTCTTTGTGAAGCTAGTGGGTCACAAATCCCAATTTTAGCAGAAGAACTCTGATAATCCCCGTAGTCTGTCTTTGTGTCTTTGCTTTTGGAGACATAGTGACCAGACGTTTTCCGTGTATGAGTTGGTTCAGATGGTGGTGTAATGTTTTCTATTCTCACTCAAATCCTTTTCATTGCAGACACGACATCAAATTTCCACACTTGTCAAGATGAGGGAGGTCATTGTGTACCTCCAGAAATCAATTGTCTGGAAGAGCAAGTGGGACTTTGTCCTCACAGAGAATGGAAGTGCTGCACAGAAGTGTAATGGAGGCCTCATGGAATTGTAGAAAACCACAGAAATGCATGGCCAAGAAAGCAAATAAGTGTTCTTCCTAGCATTGTAGAGAAGATGCCTGGTGTTCTCCACATGCAAAGTGTATAATTAACTGGAGGTGACATGTTTCTTTATATAACAAAGGCAACAAATGCTAAATAAACAGGTATGACAGTTGTGTATGCATGGGAAGGGGCAGAATGTCTATTACACCCACACACAGAAATCCACAGAAGCTTTGCTGTAACACCCTTGAAAAACAAATCCCCTGTAATTCAAACTTCATCTCCCTCCCTTTACTGTCTTTCTTTCTTCTGTCCTTCCTTTTCTTTCTAAAAGAAGGCAATGTCTTCTCTTTCTATTAAAGTGATGGAAATGAGGACTGTTCAACTGGCATGGCTGGGCTATGCCTACACTATTCAACTACCATTCTCCAAAGCAGGATGCCACTCAACTGCTCTTCCCATCTCTCTATTGCTACCAATAAACTGTACACCCACTCGAGTACAGCTACCACCTATGAAAAGTCTTCATGTGTGACTGGACAAATCTATCTAAAACTATCTATCTAAACCCATTTTATGCAGTTTGTTCTTCCCTCTGTGGTAAGCCTGAATTTATTAACTGGAGGGACGGGGATCAATGAACATGTTTAGATCAGACAGCAGATGGGAGGGATAGTATCAATGAAATCATTTGCAGATCAAAGCAAGATCCACAAATAACCTGAGGACAGATGCACCTTTGAGCAAACAACTGTGCTTTGTTTCCACAAGCATTTGATCACATGTGTAGCCCTAAGCTCCTGAGTTTTTCTGATGACTTCAATGCCCAAGATCATACTGCCAGTCAGTGCAAGCTGGGGATAGAACCCAGATCTTCTCCAACCCTTATATCTTCCATATATTTATATATGTGTGTGTACATATATATATATGGAAACTCAATCTCACAAAACTTGGTACATTTTCATGCAAATTCAGTATCTAAATTGCTACAACTCTTCTAGCAAACTGAGCAGTCTCAGGGCCTCTTCTCTAGCCCCAAAGCCAAATATCATAATCTGGCCATGCTCATCCTCTCTTCACCTCCAGAAACAGATGGCTACATCCAGACTGTCTGGTGGAATTGATCCCTGATCCCAGATACACTTGGCAATTGTTTGGGAGAGAAAAAGTTAGCCTGGACCAAAACCTCTCCAGGGATAGGCTAAGCATTTCATAGTTTGGATGATGAAATCCCAGTGCTTGTGTCTTGCCCTGTTTTGTTTACTAATGAAGATATACTGAAGGAGTTTAAGCTTTGATAAAGGGAAAATGCATGAGAGGAGATTAATACATTATTTTTCTAACTTGACTTATAAAAAAAAACCCGAAACAACAACAACAAAAAAACAACCAAATTTTTAAAATCCTCATTTGTTGTGGGTTGTTCCCTTTTTTAATCAAATAACTTGATTTACAGCCTACCCCATGACTCACTGAAATCAAGTCAATAAATAAGCTTTAGACTCTGCTCCCACTGAGTTTTCCCACATGTAAATACACCTCCACTCTCACACCAGAGTCAGCCTCTCTTGTCTGGTGCCTCTATAGGCCTGCTTCCCACCTCCCTGTGCCTCAGCAGTGATGCGCCTGTGCAGGACTCTGCCTACATTCGGGCGTCTGGTGAGAGGTGGGGTATGTCAACATCATGCCTGTGGTCCTGTGCAACGATAGATAAAGTCTGGTCAAGGTTACACTATGCTCTGCTGCTGGTATGAATATCAGAAGGAACTGTAGAAGATGTGGTGTCCTGAAAATGTCCCATTCCAACAGGCACAGCAGCCGTGGGAACCTCAGATCTTCTTCAATAAGTGCTCCCTTGTCCATAATCAACATAATGACAGTGATAATGAAATTACATTCTTGCTTTGCCGTGTCTTGCTTGCCTCTCATTCATTTCTGAAGAACACTTTTTCATCTGAGACTTCGAGCTGAATTTATGTCGATCGAAGTGGAATTTGTTCCCATGTTGAGCATGAAGTTTCTTCCAGAGGTAATGTGAGGTACTGTGAGGACACCATCCTCACATCAGTCAAGGACACTGGTGAAGCAGGACACTGGTTCCAGTGGACAGTTCAGAGGCATCCAGAAAGTTTAGATCAGAAGCAGGACCTAGGACTTCCTGTGTCTTATATATGGGCTCTCACCATTAAACCTTAACTTTTATTTTATTTCTTCTCCTGACTTTATTTCCATTATTTTTAGCTGATTTTGTTTGGATGGTGGAAGTTTGTAGCTGTTTGTTAATTTAATCAAGATCTTGGTTTCCTTGAGTCATGAAGGAGGATGGTGATTTAGCGCAGGGACAAGAGGCATTGAAACTAGCAAGTTAGGGGCTTGCTAGAAGATTTCACTGAGGTGACATCAGATATAAGTCAGTAAAGAATAAAGTCCCACATCAGGGCCTGTGTGCAGATAAAGCAAGCAGGAAAGAGTGAACTGTCTGCACATTTCCCAAAGAAACTCATCAAGGGACTCAACAAGATCACTGTAATCATGGATGAAAACCCTCCAATGGAAGCAATTCACCCACCCACAAAAGCATATTGCAAACCTAAAACATGGAGTGACCTGAGGGACTGGAAGAGACCCATGGCTCTGCAGCACAGGAACTGCTGGAGGACAGGGTCCAGGGGCTACAGCTGTCCAGCCAAGCATTTATCAGTTCTCAGAAGATCCTGGGCCAATGCCAAATGAAAAGAGCTATGGTCAGATTGGCAGATGGTGTTCATCCACTGGCTGCTATGTCATGAGGAGGTTTTAAAGCCAACACCATGTTCTTTCAGCCTTCCTAGGACGCACACAACTATTGCTGGCTGCTCTCCAGGGGCTGGGGTTATCCAGGGGCTGAAGGATGGGCTCAATGAGGTGTATAACCCAACTCTGCCAAAGAGGTGGAAAGGATCTTACTTATCTGTATAAGCAAAGACTTAAGCCCCCAGCACTGAATCTCTTGCATTTGCTGCCCCTCTTTTTATAAAGAAATGCTTCTCTCCAGTCCAGTTACAAAATTCAGCATTAGTACAGTGCATCTGTGCTAACACATTACTCCACCCCTTGTTTTGCACATCTGGACGTCTTTTGTGTCTGAATGATGGGGCAAGAACTTGCACGTAAGGGGCAGGAGATATTGCAGTCTTGTCAAATAAACACCTCTCCTGCTTGCTTTTTGTCTGTGTAAACAATTGTTTGGGTTTTGAGACAGCAGCTCCCAGGTGTTGGGCACTGCATTGTCTGTACTGTATTTGTAACCATCTCATTTAAACCCCATTTCCACTCTGGAGTGAACCAAGGTGCAAGCCCTTGCTCCATCATTCAGACACAAAACATGCCCAGATGTGCACCCTCTTTAGATCACAAAAGACCTCCCAAACTCTCCTTGCAAGGCTGACCTGATCCACACTGTCATGGGCCACAGAAAGAGCAAGAAAGCTCTTTCAGCTCCAGGGTTGTTTCACTTTCCTGAGTCATTAGTGAGTGGACCAGTGTGTGGGACCAGACAAACTCTGTTACCAGTTGCAAGGAATGAAGAGGATGAGGAGAGAGGAACAATGCTTCTTGGGAGGGGACAACAGGGAAAAATCAATCCCACACCCCTCTGTTGAAGCAGAAATGCACTGAAAAAGCAACACATCAAACAAATGGCCTGGGGAGAGGAGACAGAAACATTCTGTCCTTTGCAAAACCTGAGCAGGCCTCGCTGGAAATTATTACCTGCCTGCAGCAAACAGTGTGCTGACTCCGATGTTGCCCCAAGATCAGTATCTCTCCAGCATGAAATGGTCCACAGAGCTTGGAGTTCTTTTGCCAGACCTGCCTTGCAGGTTTGTCCCTGCATAGCCCAGAGGAGAAAAACACTGCAGTGTTCAAACAGTGGTGTAAAGGTCCCAGACCAACTCCTTGCTCCAGGCCCAGGAGAACAGTCCCACTCATAAAGGAATAGTTCTCACTCCAAGAGGTTGGATGGTCCTGTTTCTGGTCCAGCAGGTGACCTTGGAGTAATGGAGCAATCAGAATCATAGAATCACAAAGCACAGAATGATTTGGGATAGAAGGGACCTTAAAGATCATCTGATTCGAGCCATCCTGACATGGGCAGGGACACCTTCCACTAGATCAAGTAGAATATTAAGTGGACAAGGGAAATTAAGGGTTTGTCAGCACTTTACTGCCCTAGATCAGGACTGGTCAGCCTTAAACAAGATGCTTTATCTCATCTGAGCTTACAGACAGATGAATTTGTCTTCTGTTTATTTTGGCTTTAGGATCAGACTCAGTTTCCCAGACCGGGACACTGGTGTCACCTGAGGTGGCCCAAGGTATCATGCTGGGCTTCCAGAGTGTCATGTCACTCATGCAGAGATCCACAATGCCCAGGCATCCCAAATGACATCCATCAAACTTTCCATACCTGCTGATCCAGGACAGCAAACTTTGTCAAGTGGGTAGATTTAGTTTATACATTAGGAAGAAGGGTGGTGAGGCCCTGGCACTGTTTACCCAGAGAAGCTGTGGCTGCCCCATCCCTGGCAGTGTTCAAGGCCAGGATGGATGGGGCTTGGAGCAACCTGGTCTAGTGGACTGTGTTGCTGCCCATGGCAGATTGGCACTGGATGAACTTTAAGGTCCCTTCCCACCCAAAACATTCCACGATTCTGTGATTTTATGATTCTGTGATTTAATGATTCTATCAAATGCATCTGAACTACATTGTTTTAGGGAGAAGGAAATGTTTAACCTTGATCTTTCAATTATCCAGCTTAGGATGTATTCACATGAACAGTCACATTAACACAACTGAAGAGGCAGCAAACAGCAGGATGAGGCAGAGGCAGCCGCCAGGCAAGGGTAACTCAAATAACACAGGTTGATTTTACAGCAAGAACTGCATACTTATCACATAACTACCACCAAGTGTTGCATTGCTGAGCTAACCAGCTACCTCTCCCACCAGAGCTGTGTGCTCACCACACTTGGGAATGAAGCCCCCTAAATTCCTGGGAAGCCAAAGCTGGAATAGCCTTTTTGGCAGGAAAAAAATCACATCCAGGTTTCAGCTGGAGAAAACATTCACACAAGCTCAGGTAAAAAAGGGATCTCTCCTGGCCTGCACCATTCTCCTCCTTGCAGCTCCTCAGAAGTCTTCCCTTCAGGTTCCCTTCCGCCTATCAGCTTCTCAGGGACTTTGCTGGCTGAAGGTGAAGAGCATCCCCCTGAGCTTCTTTTTCCACCAAACTGCCTGCAGTAGGCAACCTACCAGCCTAAAATGGCAACTGATGGAAAGAGGAATTGGGGACGCTGATAACCAGTGAACATGAAGCGAGTCGTCATTGTTTGGAGCCACAGCGCTGGGTCGGACTGACACGGATGGTTTTCTCAGCAGCAGACATTGTTCCTGAGACTGGAATATAATTAACTCCTGCCTACTCCCTCTTCCCATATGCCACCCAGTGTGCCAGCAACACACAGTGGCTTCTGCACACTCTCAGGTCTGCGCTTTTCCAGCAGAACCAAAGCAATGGGGATCCTTTGTTTCATGTTGATCTTCATCTCCCTTATGGGTCAAGGTAAGACCAGGAAGGCCGAGGGTGTTAAACAGAGGTATCTGGGAACAGGAATAATCTTTTCTCACTGTTTAATCAAATCAAGGTATTATGGGTATTGAGGAAAGGTGTTCTTTGGTTTCTGGATGAGGCAATGGATGAGGTACTTTGGGAAAATGCATGATTTAATCCCTTGGGGTAATGCAAAAATGTACACGGAAGAAGCTGTGAAAATGGGGAACCTCACTGCTTTTATAGGAGCAGACTGGTTGTAGAAGACCTAAGGAGGTGACCTGTCCTCTGGGGAAATATTTCTGCCTTTTCTCAGGCTGCATTTGCACCCTTGGTAGGGCAAGGACAACCGCTCTCATTGTATGATCACTGCCTACGTCCTGAATAAACAACTGCATGATAAGATGCTCCTTGAGTGAGGCTGGCTTTGCGGCTTGCTATTTTTAACACAGATGTCTGAAGCTGTCCTTTGGGACAAGTACCCCATCTGTGTGCTCTATGCAGCCGTACATGCAATGCAGGCTCCATGCATGCTCACAGTGCTGGCTTGGCTCAAGAAGCCCCATGCGTTTACCCACCAGCTTGCCGCTTCTTTTTACAGGAGATACTCATGGACCATTAGGCTGTAAGAATGAAGGGGGTGCATGCCACTGTAGGCAAGAAAAGGGCTTTTGCCGACTTGGAACCTGCGAACCTGGTGAATATCTGGCTAAGTACTGCTTTGAACCCATCATTCTCTGCTGCAAATATCTGACAGCCCCCAGTGCAAAGAGCTGAAGGTTTCCAAAGGAGCAAACTGCAGCACACAGAGAGCTGCAGGAACGAGGAATGATACGCTGTTGGGAAAGAAATCTTGTGCCTTTCCTGTCACTGTTAACTCTTCTGGGAGAACATGGCTGTGGAATCACTCTGAATGCATCACTTCTTGCTTTTGCTGGGACTTTCTAGGAAACACTGCGAAAAGATTAAATTTGGGCCATGTAGGCCACTTATCACCCCTTTTAGCATATGATTGTTACCTGTCATGCATAGGTGACAAATTGCCTTCTCTTTACCTGAAAGCAATAAACATGAAGTTTATGGCAAATGCCCATCTGTGACTCCTGCTGACATTCAGCAAAGCTGCTGGTGGTGGGACACATTCTTTCTCACTGATCAGGGGTGAACACAACAGCTCACACCTTCCCAGCAGAGCGGTGTGACTTTGTCTCTTTATTTCTCCTCCCCAAGAAAACAGTTGCAATGGGGGCAGCCCTTTTCCCATTACTTTTGGTGCAAAAGCTACCTGGTTTGACATAAAACCTAAGTGGGGTCTATGTTTCTCAGGCAAGCCCCCCATATCTGCTCTTCCTTTCCAGGATGCGCCATGTTCTTACAGGCAATGGGAAGGAAGAAATAAGACACTAAAAAGGAGCAGGGATTTCTCACATGCATACAGACCCTTTTGCCCATAAGGTTCAGAGCAGGAATGCGCTGTCCATCAGCCACCACCTAGACCAGAAAATGCATCCCAGCAGGGTTGTCCCAGATTCATCCCTCTTCCACAACATTGCAAGACCAAGGAAGAGCCCAGTCTTGCTTGTTTTAAGCATGATGGGGAAGGGATCTGAAAGTTGTGAACCACTGCTCTTGACAGGCTGCTCTCCTCACCCATGGACTGCATTTCTGGTGCTCCTCCTTTGTAATCACACAACAATCATCCCAAAGCAATAAGCCCGTTTGCACCTAACATCTTTCTGCCCATGACCTGCATTAGCCTAGATCCGTTAGCTGTCCACATCCACTGTCAGCCCTTCTGTATTTTTCCAGCATGGAATTTGGACACTCCCCGACCTTTGTCAGTCAGCTCTGTCCCTTTCCAGGTAAACTATTTCTCTCTGGGTCAATCATTTCTGTGAAAGAGGGAAAACAATGATGTAATGAGAGAGCTATGCCAATTAGCTGAGGCGTTGGTGGAGCCAGGGAAAGGTCCTTCCTGGGAGATGAAGCTCTTGCTCTGATGAATCAAACAGGAAAATTCCTATTGACCTCACCAGGGTCAGGACCCATTGCCAGAGATCCAACAATTAATTCACCCAAGCAACTCCACTCTCCCACGTGCATCCCAGCTATTTTCTTTGGGTGATCGTAGCACAGTCCGGGGCACCAATGCATGCAGGGAGATGCCAGTAGTGCCCTGGAGATCCTTTGCAGTTGGATGAACCATCAGGAGAGCCAGGTTACCCAGAGCTGGCTGTTGGCTTGGGAACCAGTGCTGGAAACAGAGACAGGGCTGAGCCCAGAGCCAAATTCCTCCCCAGGTCCAGCCCTCCTCTCTGACGCAAGCCGATGTATGAGTACAGCACAGGCAGGCTCTGAAATAAAGGCACCGTTCCAAAGCAAACAGTTTATTTCTCACGTTCATCCACAGAGTTCATTATTCGCTCCTCTTATCTGGGGGACACGTAGCCACCGTATTTATAACCTGGTTTCCTAAGAAAGTGAAAGGTATGGGCTCATGCATCTCACCCTGCCAGTAAATCTCCCTGCCAGTTGCTGGGACTTCTGCCCCTATACATTTTGAATCTCTTGGCCAGCCAAATTTCAGTCACGGAAGGTGGAAATGCTCAGACAGTTTATAGTGCATATATATATATATATGCTTCCAGTGTATATATATACTATATATACTGTATATGCTTGATGATCTGGCAGGAAATAACCCTAAAAATTCCAAACCACAACCCAACAAAAAAAAAAGGCAACAAAAATCCATGATTGTTTCTGCCTGATGAATAAAATGAACTGACTTCCCTCCAGCTACATGGTTTGACACAGAGGGAGAAGAGGGAAAGCACAGAGGACATGGTGGAGGGTAGAGAACAACGCTCTCCAAGTCCACCACAACTACTACACAACTGTAGTAGTACAGTTAGTACTACTACCACAACAGCACTACACAACTGTTTTCTTCACCCATTAACTTGCTTGGGGCAGAGCACTCAGACAGCAGCACAGGTCCTGAGATGTTGCTTAAACAGCAGTATGAGACGGTTTAGTGTAAGTGTATGATAGGGAATGCTGCCCTAACTAATTATCCCAGGCTGGTGTATCCTGTAACCCCAAGGAGGGGGCAGCACTGAACTCCTCTGATTAAGTGACCATGTTCATACACTCAGCACAGATCTGTCCACCTGCGTGTTTTCATTAACCATGAGACCACACTCCTATAGGCACCAAAACACCATATTCCAACCTTTTATATCTAAAATCCAAAACATGTTAATGGTTTGAGGCGCTCAGTAAAAGTCATCCCCAGCGTGATCCTTTGCCAGAGGACTTCCCTCCGTGACCAGCAGTCCTGCCCAGCTGGGTTCACTTCCCAGAGTGTAGACCCACATGTAGTAAGCTGGGCTCATCTGAATCCAAAGTTTTACCTCCAGAATTGCATGTAGGACTAGGGGGCACAGTCAGGCAAGTGATGGGGAAGCCAGAGGAGCAGAAGCAATGAGAAAGTGAAGTCTACCTTCCCTTTAGAGATGCAGGCTGGTGAGAATTTAAATCAGGCTAGTGGCCCATTTTGAAAAGACATGAAGTTTTGGTCTATGGGAGAAAGCCAAATGAGGAAGATGATTTTTGTGGGAAAGGCTTGGTTAAGCCTTTAGTTGAAGCTACCTGTACCTGACAGGGCTCAGAAGGCTACAAAATAGGGGTTCTTCAGTACTACCCTAGCAGACCTGTATCAGCCCCTTAGGGAGACCAGAAACCATCCAGACATCTTGGGATGTATATTTGGGGTCTTTCAGCCATACAGGCAGCCAGGATAGAGCCCTGCCCTCATGCCCAGTCTGTCGATCAGCACAAACCTCATGCATAACTGGAGACGTCAGCTCATCAAAGCATAGCATGAATGCCCCCTCACTGGAATTTATTTGCTGTTCTCAGGCAACAGGTCAGTGTTCGCTTGGCAGTGTGAGACAGATTAAATCCTCTGCTTCTGCCCTAAAAACACCACTGGAAATGGAGCTGTATAATCAGGAGCAGAACGGTGGTCAGATGGGCTCCTGCTTGGGGAAGCTGAGATCTCATAGTGTTGGGCAAGCACCTTAGATCCAGATTGTCTCTTGTCCCCAGAAATCCCATGCAAACCAATGCAAGCACTCTTCACCCCTATGCAGGAGAATCACAGAATGGTTTGGGTTGGAAAGGACCTTAAAGATCTTCCAGTTCCAACCCCCTGCCACAGGAAGGGACACCTTCCAATAGACCAGGTTGCTCAAAGAAAGGGGTTCATATCCAGCCCACTCATGTGGCTGCTTCCACCTCCAGTGGAGTGGAGGATACCATCACCCTACCACACCAGCTCCAGAGGCATAATGGGATGATAAAATGTGTCTGGATTCAGAGTAAGTCAAACTGTATGAGGCTCAAGGTCAGACATGAACAGGTAGCCATACATGCTATCATCATAGAATCGTAGAATAGTTAGGGTTGGAAAGGACCTTAAGATCATCAAGTTCCAACCCCCCTGCCGTGGGCAGAGACGCCTCACACTAAAC
Organism: Myiopsitta monachus; assembly: GCA_017639245.1. Lineage (NCBI taxonomy): Eukaryota > Metazoa > Chordata > Aves > Psittaciformes > Psittacidae > Myiopsitta > Myiopsitta monachus. Next base: position 16,745,194 of record CM029922.1, on the reverse strand, counting down.
TAACATCAAACTAATCACACTAACATCAAACTAGTACTTTTCCAAAGTGTTCCTTGGCACACTTTGGAGCTGAGCAAATGCCAGCGACTATCTGTAACAGATGTCCAGATGTGACCACGCAGCTGGCAGGGAGATGCCTGTTTAGGTGGCTGACATGAATGCTATATCTCCATGAACTTCAGTGAGCACTTAGACATCTTACGGGCCTGAAGACCTGTGTTCTCAGGGGTAGGCATGACGCACCAGATGTGCGTAGGCCTGAACTCGGGGCTTATCTCCAGTCATCTCCCCTGGATGCAAAGGCACCTGAGGAGCAGGCAGGAGGCACAACAGAGCCTGCTGGGCAGAGATTGAGTCCAGAAGCATCTCCTGCAAAGCAGGACTGGCATCAGGTGGTTGAGGGGGACATAGCAGAAGTCTAGAGGATTGGGGAAGTCTGACAAAATGTCCTAAGGGTTAATGGGGTCTGACTGCTCATGGCCTCGTCATGCACAAGAGCGGGTGGGACACACATTTAAACCAACAAATCGTTGCTTTATGCAACCAGCTGCGGACCTATGAAACTCCCTGCTGAAGGATATTATCACAAAGACTTAACACTTCAGACTAAAAAATAGCCTGAAAGCAGGAGGAAAATACCACAGATCTGTGCTTATTCTCATTCAGACCTCCCCATAAAATCATAGAATCAACTATGCTGGAAAAGACCTTTAAGATCATCAAGCCCTTACGGCCGCTGTTGTAGGCAGGAAGTGGGTGGTCCCTTTGAGTGGGTGAGGACAGCTGTATTGTAGTTTATAAGGAAAGCCCATCCAAGGCCATGGGGGGGTTTCTGTGCCAGGGTTGAGCCCAGAGCTGAGCCCACGATCACTTCTTCATGAGCTGAACTGCAGGGCTGTATCAGTGCTTGCTTTGCTCAGGCATTGGTAAGAAGCCACTGGTGGGATGGGAAAGCAGAAGTGGCATTGCAAGCTGGTAAGGGTTCAATCATCAAAGGACTTGCTCCTGTTGGCATACACTTATCCTAGGCTGCACTTAAATATCAGGCTCCTCAGCTCATTACACAAAAAGAGATGAAGCCAGTGGAGGCATCCCTCCTGTCTGGGGCCATGGGGTGGATGCAGATTGACTTGACTCCTCCCCAGCCTCAAAACCTCTAAGGCACCCAGGCACTGATTTCTGTGTGTCATTGAGCACAGATCATCCTTTGTGCATGGTGGACTCTGAAAAGAAACCATCTGGTGGCAGGTTGGGAAGCAGGGAAGGGTGGGATGAGGTTGGACCAGACCCAGTATGCTGAGCAGAGGCCGAGGCCAGCGCAGCATGGGGATCACGCTGGAAGAAGCAAGCCCAGCTGCTGTTCAAGCAGCTGCCCAGGGGACAGAGACTTCCTGCCCCTGAATTCTGCGGGAAATCTGGTTTATGTTGGTATTGTCTGGTTTTGGCTTTCTTTCCCCAGGCACGTTCTGCAACTCGACCCACGCACTGCAGCTGTAGAGCAGGGGCTTGTGGTGATGTAGAGGATGCATCCTGGACCCCTTTGTGCCTGTCCCTGTGGAGCATTCAAACAGCTCCAGACACAGCTCATCCTAGGAGATGGTGTTGCTCCCACTAAGGGAAAGCAGCTGAGCTAAATTGCAGCATTTTGCCATCCACCATCAGGAACACCGTGGCCATGTGGTATTCTGGGTCTGGGCTAAGCCTCCTCTCTCTAGAGTGCATCAAACCACCTGCACACACATGTTGAGACACATACTTGGAGCAGGACACTCATATGAGCATTCACATGCTCCTCCCTTCTTGGGCTGTAGCTCAAGGACTGCAACCTCATTTCTGATAGAGAAAATCTACCCCAGCTCCACTGCATCATCTCTCATGCTGGAGATGCTGATCCTTAGAGGTACATGGTGGGTTATGGTTTTCCACCCACTGCACCAAGCAGTACTACCAGATATGCAAAGCACCAATGCTTTTAGGGAGGCTTTATGCACATCCTTACAAACCACCTTCTTTCCCCAGGCTTTGTGTAGCCAGTTTGTATGACACACTGTTTAAATGCTCTGTGTCCCATGATGCAAAGTCCAGCTGGTGAAGGGCCCCTTATCTGCACTGTTTGATGAAGGTGATCCTTGTTCTGTTCAAGCAGTCTGAAGGCCATCGGTTTCCCATTTTCCATCACAACCTGGCACCCAGCCTGCAAATAAAAAGCCATCAAGATGACTTATTAAAGGAAAATGGGAGACTTGGTGATACCCTTTCCTTTTGCTCTGTTTGTTGGGGAGATTTCTGCTGGCTATATACTTTGTGTTGTTTTCCAAAGCTGAAACTTGGGTCCCACCTCTATTGCTTTCCAGGAACTAACCTGGAGAGCTAGTACAGACCAGAGACCTGCCATCCTTCTTGGAAGAGTCATAATGCACAAGCTTTCCTAATGCTCCTGCTCCTGATAATTATGAGGAGGTATCCCAGCTTTCGCATGTAATAAATACATAACAAGATGCTAAATTGCCATTTTTCTTGACAGTTGTAAACAAAGCTTTGGCAAGCTTTGCCTTTGCGGCCCAGAAGTTGTGAAACACAAACAGACCCTTGATTTGTGAGGATCCCATGATTTTCAAGCCAACGCTGTGCACTGGGGAGAGCTGATGAGAAGGCTGTGCATTTTTTCACTCTTGGCTGTCAGTGCTAAAAAGAGACTGGAAGCTGGAAATGAACAACTTTGATACTGCAAACACTTGGACGGGATTTTAACATCACATGCTTGAGCCTACAAACACAAGAAGAGCCAGATTGGGTCAGCCCCAACATCCTGTCTCCAGCAGCAAGCAGTAGCAGACTCCCCAGTGCTCAGCACAGTTTGTTGACAAAAACCTGTTGCTTTTTTTTTTCCTTAATTTTACTTTTTTTCCTTTTTAGTTATTTTGGGGTCTTTTCCCCTTTATTTTTTTCTCCCTTCTTTTTTCTTTTTCTTTTTTTTTTTTGCCTTCTGTAACAAGGTGTGTCCAAGAGTGAGAACATCCCAATGCAACTGTTTGCTGTCATGTTGAAACGCATCTGAGATTGACAAAGTGCCCTGGGCTTCAGGAGTGTTACACAACCCGTCCAGCACTACAAATCCAGAATCTCCCTCTTCTCTCTCTTCTCCGCCTCTTTACAGCCCTTCACTCCTCCTCGTGGTGGGACCTCCCCTGATGTTCAGCCATGCGGATCCTCCAGCTGCTCTTTGCAGTCGTTATCATTCTCCTCCTCCAGGACTTTCCGGGTAAGGACAAGATATTCACAGGGGTTTCTGCAGGACTGTGGGGAGAGAAAGGACAGGTTCCTACCCCGAGGTAGAGAAGGACAAAACAGGGCCCTCAAGGCAAACTAAGTCGAGGCTAACCTAACTTTTGCTTCCAGGGAACAAATACCTTCTGAAATAGTGTCCCTGAAGTTCCTGCATGCAGGCATCCCATAGACTGGGACTCATAGACTGGATTCATAGACTGTACATCCCCTCTTCTCCATTCCCTCAAAACCTACCCAGGAATGCTGAGTCTAAACCCTGAGCCAGAGCTCTGCTCCTGACCAGGATACAAGCATCCCCCTCCACAAGACGAGGACAACCCCATGAAATCAAAAGAATCAGGGCAAAAAAGTGGGAGGAAGGACTGCTAGCTTATTTGTCTGTCTTTTTTCCGGGATTCTGTTCTCCTGCTTGGCTTGGCTTTGTCACTGCTTGTTTGTGTGTATATGTTAGAAATTCGCAAGGTCACTACGATGTTACTAGGACTATAGTGGTATAACTTTCATAGAAGACAAACCTCAAGAAGAGGAGATTCACTTGCTCAGCTTGTTTATACTCTCGTCCATTGCTGGTGGTGCTCAAGGCTTGGTTGGACAGAGCCTTGGGTGGCATGGTTTAGTAGGGAGGTGTCCCTGCCCATGGCAAGAGGATTGGAACTAGGTGATTTTAAGGTCCTTTCCTACACTAACTATTCTATGATTCTGTGATTTAGTTACTTAAATCCTAGAGATAAAGAGGGGAAAGAGAAAGGTTTGTTTACTCCACTGGTGGTGGATATTCACCTGTGTATCATAGAATCATAGCATGGTTTGAGTTGGAAGGGACCTTAAAGATCCCTGCCACAGGCAGGAACACCTTCCACCAGACCAGGTTGCTCCAAGCCCCATCCAACCTGACCTTGAACACTGCCAGGGATGGGGCAACCACAGCTTCTCTGGGCAACCTCTTCAATGTCTCACCACCCTCCAGAAACTCCAGACTTGGTTCCTGCTGTGTAAAGAGAAGCAGCACATACCCTTTAGATCAAAATAAGATTTTAAAAAAGCAAACAAAGGAAAAAACCCAGAACACCAAGAAAACCACAATCATACAAAAATTCCCAAACCAATAGATAAAACACCCATTCCAAAAAGACATTTCTCTGATTTTTGATATTGCCCAAGGGATCCACTTCAGCTGTCATCTAACTCAACTCAGCCAACCTGAAACTTCACCTAACTCATGTAACCTAATTTTGCCAACCCAAAGCTGCCATCCCACCTAGGCTAGGCTAGTTGTTCAAAGAGTCCCAGTGATTGCTGGAGGCAGATGCTCCGCAGAGCACATCTAACCTTCATCATGACGCCAGTTGAATTTCCCCATCTCATCGCTCAGTCACCAGCACCAGCAGAGCTCTGACTGGGTTTGCAGGTGCCCTGAATGGGTCTCCCATCACTTTTCCCCCTGCAGCAAGCGGCCTGTCGGACAGCCAGCAGTGCAGAAGCAACCATGGCCACTGCCGGAGGCTTTGCTTCCACACGGAGCGCTGGGAAGGGACCTGCGGAAACGGTCCGCCTGCGCTGCTGCCGATGAGAACGACCACACTGTGATGGACCCTGGCACAGCAAGGTGATCCTGCAACCACAGCTGTATGTGAGACCTGCTCCATGCCTACACCTGCAGCTCAGTTTGTTCATCACCAATAAAGCTGTTGAGTTTTGATGTCCTGCATGCAGAGTGCAGCTGTGTTTCCCTCTGAGATGGATCATCCTACCTGATCCTTGTGGTTTGATGATGCTTGAGATGCACTGGGGTGTCCAAAACATCTGTACAAGGCTGGCAGATGTGGCACAGAACAAAGGAGATACCTGTGCCCTTCCAGAGAGGCAGAAACAGAAGGGTCTGTTGAGCTTGTCCAGTGAAGCCCTTCTTATAGCCCACACCTCTGCCTTTATCACATCTATCTCTTGCTCTGTCTACAGAAGAGACCACAGCAGGATCCATCCTCTTCAAGGAGATGGATCCAAGAGAGAGGTATGATTTGCCCTCCTAGAAATGCCTCTTTCTCCCTAATATCAACAAGATGAACCTGGGTGCATGGCTCAGGTCATCTACCTCTGAGATGAGGTAAATGTGGGTGGGATGGAGAAATCCCACTTCCATGGGCAAAGCAATTCACCTGGTGGTCACACAGTGAGCGCAGTGGGTTCTGCATCTGTCCTGCTGCTGCATGGAGTGATTCTTGTGTGAAATCTTACTTGCATAGTGAGAGGTTTAAATAAAGGGACACTGCTCATCAGGCTGGTGATAAAAGCAAAAGGAGCATTCCTGGCTTCACTGCTATTTGCTGGTGAGAGACACCCCAGGCTGAGTGCGGTTCTGGGTCTGGGGGAAGAAGAGGACTGAAGAAGCAGCAGCCAATCCGACTTTGGATGGCCCCTGACTGCTGATATGTGCAAAAGCATTGTATCCTGAATGCTTCTGGGGCGGGGGTAAAACAGCTGAGAAAATGCTGTTTGCTTACGGGGAAAAAAGGAAGAAAACTCTTGATAGAGAGGAAATGATGAGTGCATGTGAAGGAGAAGGAGATACCAGAGCCAGCAACGCACTGCCCTGGCTGGGGACCATCCATCCAAACCCTGCTACCCTGCGCACCAGCACCAAAGGGGAGGCTTGGGACACGTGTCAGGGAAATGGGAAGGGAAGGGAAAGGGAAGGGAAAGGGAAGGGAAAGGGAAAGGAAAGGAAAGGAAGCTGCACACCTGGGTTTAACAAAAACCCACTCCTCTATCTACCCTAAAGGGACCAGTCTTGTCCTGGAGGGAACAGAGGGAAACCAGTAAAACCAGTATCTCGGCTGTGCCGATCTATCCCATCTCTGTGATCTGAGCAGGGAGAGATTCCCCTGCTCCTCCTGCCACCATAAAACAAATCAGTGAGGGACTGCGCTCCCATGTGCTGGGGATACCCCATTCCATGCTCCTCTTGCTCTGCAGGCTGCAAACACACAGTAACACCTTCACACAATCCCTTCTCCTCGAGGCTTCTCCTCCCTGCTGAGTGACAGTTCAGCTCCTTCAGGGCCTCAGAAAGCTCAGCCAGAGGTTAGCAGCCACTCCGGCTCTCACGAGCCATCAGTCCCATCGAGCAGATACGGCTGCCCTTGATAACAAGACCTGCCAGAAGCGAGCCTCCAGTTTTTCCACCTTTTTGAAGTCCAGCCAGTGAAGTTTTGCAGAACTTTGTCTTTCTGCCAAAGTAACCAACTTCCAGCTCCAGCCTTCATCTTCCCTCCTTTTCCCCGACCTCCTTCCCCCCCTCCACCTTCCCTCTTCCTCCTTGCTCCTCCATGGGGCTCCATGATAGAGAAGCTTGGCGGGGGGACACACAGGGATGAGGGGGTGATGTCATGTGTTTTTGGCCCTGCAGAGGAGGAGGCAAGGGTTAGACACGTCTGTCCCTGCCCAGCCTGGCGCCGGGAGCAACTGTGAGCCTTCCTTTCGCAGCCGCCTCTGCGCCTTATCAGGAGCAGGATGACATCTTGGGGACGGGCTGCCGGGCTTGCAAGGGGAAGGAGGTGGGGAGCCCCTGAATGGTGCCTTGTGAGGAGCATGCACTGCTGGGCGTGCGCGCGGCTATGTGTGCTCGCTGGCAGGAGCTGCAGGACGGAGCCAGCTATCAGCCGCTGCGTGGAAGAAAGTGGCTCTGTGTGGAAGCCCAGCCAAGCTAGGGCAATGTTCTTGCCCGGCTCCACTCCATTAGGAGAGTTTAACCTCTCACATCCCAGGCAGGCAACATGGAAAACCCTGCAGAGGGTTAAAAGGTCCCCTTTGCCATCAAAGGAAGAGGCCAGGGAAAAGTGAGGGAAGTGAATCCATCTGCCCCATATCGACAGCTTGGGGTCAGGACTGATCTCCAGCAGGGCTGGGTACAAATGTGCCATCAAAATGGTTTTGAGATGGAGCATCACGGCCTCCTCTAAATGTCTGTGGCCATTTTTTCCCAACTTGGAATAGAAAAACATCATTCTCCAGTAAAACAGCAATAGCCTCTAACTCCCTAATGCCACCCCTTCTTTTCCTCTCTCCCCTAGAAACACGGTTTGATCAGAAAAGTATGAAATATTTTTAGTTAGCCCCAGCACAAACTGTTCTTCCTATCTTCTACATCACAGCCTTCAGGAGGGAAAAGCTTTGCGGGACACGGGAACTGCAGCCCAAAAAGAGAGGTGGCTCCCTATAGCAGCGGTGCTTTAATACATTTTATGTTATTGATTCAACTTACAAAGAATATTTTTTCCACCACACTGATGGATCATCTCCCTCACGCCCCACTTTGGAGGGCAGTGCTCTAGAGGAAAATAGATATTTTGGGGAGAGGAACTACAGCCTCCAAGGCATGGGGCACAAATCTGAACAACGACTGGTTCTCTTTCCAGCCGAAAAGTTTGTAAAACTACCGACGTTTTGCTTGGAATAAATAAGATTTTCTGCAAAAATCATTCTCGGTTGTGATTACGGTGAGAAAAAAAGATATTGAAACACTAGGAGCTCTATAAAATCAGGGTCACCTCCAGTGTCTTTCACACCTAAGCCCTGTTTCAGAAGAGTCAAGCCCTTGCATTGGGTAAGCGATGTAACATCTACAAAGCAAAAGTCTCCATCTCCTTGGCCTCCATGGTGCCCTTGAGAGCCAAAGGAACAGGTCCTGTGCAGCAAGAAATCATGTCTTACAAGGGTTTTCTTATCTCTGTGGATGGCAAAGGGAGTCCAGGGTGACCTGCCACCGTGGAGACACTTCTGTCAGTCCAATGAACCTCTGTCAGCTAAACCTTGGCACCTTTTCTACATTAATAAATCAAGGTCCTGTTTGTACACCCCTATAAGGGGACTAGGAAGAGATGCAGCCCCTGGGACTGCCCTGTGCTGACCTCGGCTGTCCACATCAGAGCAGATGGCAGTCGGTCAGCCCCAACATCTCAGAGGCTGTGTAATAAAGTACATCTTTTTTTAGGCATAAATAAATGACTTCACCCTTCTGGTGAGGTGCTGTGGGCTCTTCCGTCAGCTTCACGTGGAAGAACAGCAGTGCTGGAGCAACGCAGCCCCAATCTCCCCAAGGAGGGAGTGCTGGCTAGTGGGGATGCTCCAAAACAAACACCAAGATGGGCACTGCTGGGCCGTTCCCCAGCACACCAATAAAGCCACCTGCAGTCAAGAGCTTGGGGCTTTTGGTTTAGAGACACCCCAGGGATGAGAGATAATGGTGAAAAGCAGGGGAAAGGCTTTCCACACAGATGAGGGAGGGTGAATGAGCCCTGTCCCCTCTCCATCCTCCTCCCCAGGGTCACCTCCTGCAGAACCGTTCCTCCAAGACCAGGTCTCCATGGCTGGGATGGACAAGAAAGCTGTCAGGAGGCTTTATTGTCCAGATCTTCATGCCACTATCAGTGACTCCCACACACTGGAAGTGAGATATGTGTAACAACATGTTTTCCATCAGCAAGCTTATCGTGGCTGAGAAGAGGGGAAGGGGCTGGGGAGGATGATGTGGAGGATGGGGGAAAGAGGGAAGGTATATGGGCAAAACCACCCATCCACCCCATCCTACACCCACCCCATGTTCCCCAAACCCATGAAAGAAGAGGGGGAAATGGGGTTTTGGAGGAATGCGCTGGCAAAGTAACGGTATCAGACCTATAGCCTCCTGGCCCAGCAGAGACAGGCCTAAATTCCTTGAGTAAGATACAAAAACACTCTGCCTGAAAACACATCTCTCAATTCATATGGGTGTACATACAAATGGAGAGACCTCTGCAAGGATGTTGGCTGGGCTTGCAAGACCCCAAGGAGTATGACCCCTCCTTGGCGTCAGACTGATCCTTCCCAGCACTGGGGGAAGCTCCAGCCAGCAGGAAAGACACTAATACAGCAAAACCCTCAGCTGCATCAGACACAGAGCAACTGGGACCCATCACTGTGGCTGCAGTCGGGAACCATGCATTGCATCTCGCTGGGGTTTTGCAGTGGACACTTTAATCACTTTGCAGCACATGCAATAGCAACACATCTCAGGGAGATCTGCAGGACAAGGAGCAGAGAATACAGGTGTGATTTCTAGGGAATTTCCTCTGGAAATCCCTAGATTTATTCCAGGGTGGGCAAGTTCAAGAATATCCCAAGTTTGCCATTAGTCCCTTTCCTCCCAGGTGCTGGGTTTCTGCTTGGCCCATAGCTGCCCTGTGAAGCAGCCACCTCAAATAAAACATAGGTTCCTGGGGTGAAAATAAAATAGGTAAAATAACCTCTCTCACAAGCTGCTGCTTGCAAGGAAAGCCCAAGACAACACTGCCCTGGTTTTGCTTCAGGGTGAGGAGCTTGGCAATCTATCTTGGGACCATGAGGATGTAATTGCCCAAAGGAACCACCTCTGAAAGCAGAGGTGAAGCTGAGGTCCCCCTTGCTGGCATGTGAATAGGTTTATCTCCCCAAGGAGGGCAGGTATGGATTTGCCCATTAAGTGCACTATGGACTCTGCAGGCTGGTGTTTCCAAGGATAGGGCTGGGTGACAACATAATCTTATAATGTAGGGCCAGAGTCAAGGGGAGGCCTATCTGAGCACCAGACAATCTGACACCGAGCACATGGGAGAGAAAACACATGGGAGCACATGAGAGCAGAAAAATGTGCATGTTGTGTCTGCTCAGTGGTGTGATTGCTTCTGGTAGCTGGTGTGTGGCAGTGGCGGCTGTGATTAATGGGAGGCTTCACCATCAGCATGGCCACTCCCAGGCTGCCTGCTCCTTGGGGAGGTGCTATCTGCAGCAAGATGATGGTCTTCAAGCACAGTTCGTTAGCAGAGTCCCCTGGGGGTGGCTGACTGCCGTGGGTTAAACACAGGCTGAAAAGGGTCTCACATTCTGTGAGCTGATGTGGTGGGGATGAACCAAGGTCCTGCTCAGTGTAGGCAGAAACAATTTTGGCTGGAGCTAATCCAGTTACTAGCACCCACAACAGCCCTGTCACTCACCAGAGTGGTGAAAACAATGTGGTTTCACATGATGAAAGCCTTCAGAGTTCTTTCAGAGGCAGGCAGAGTCATCCCACAGACACTGCCAGCCCCCATGCCACCAACTGGACTGTTCTGAGATAGACCTGAGTGCTGAAGGATGTGTGGAGGCCTCCTGTGACCTGAGCATGGGACAGAGACAAGTGTGTTTCTCATGAATGAGTCTACAGCAGTAACACTCTGATGAGAGCAGTGGTCATCCTTAGACCAATTAATGAGGTCTGTGAAGGGAAGTGGTGTTATAAGGCCAACAAATATCCTCCTGTAGAGTGAGCAAGGAGAAAGCTGCCTTGGGCTCTTTTGTAGAAATTCTCTCTTATCTGTACATACGCAGAATGAATCCAGGTCAATGTTCAGCTGCTCTTGAGAACAGAAGACCAGATTGCCTTTTCACCATCCCGGCAACTGAAAGGGTGAGGAGTTTTCTCTAGGCTCCTAGGAGGTCTTCCAAACCTGACCCATCCAGCAGACAGGCAGACTGGCAGAGCTCAGAGACACCTCCGGTTGTTTCCTTGCCCATCTCTTTGCCGTTCTCTGTCTTCACAGCTTGTAGGTCACCCAAGTGGAGAGAACCTGCTCTGGAGAGGTGGTATCTGCACCAGGGAAGGAAGGTGCTGGAGGCAAGGTCCCCACTGCTGGGGTCATGGGCTAGATAACACAGGTGAATCATGGACCAGCTTGCATGGACCAAGACGCAAAGCACAAGGAACTAGGCAGCAGATGGGAATATATTGGCCAAGTGTCAGAGGACAAACCACCACACATCATCAGGAATAGAAAGACGCCAGCTCTCGTGTATCGCAAAAAAGCAATCCCATTTACTGGAAAAGATCCTATTTTTTCAGCCCTGTCATGTTCATATGTCTATGTGAGCTGTCACACTATCTGAGCTGGCAGCTCTGCTTCCTCTGCCTGGGACTGTCCCTTGAGCTCAAGAGGTATCAGCAGACACCTAGAAGGCACCTAAAGTGATGGAGGGAGGACTTAGCAGGCCTTTCCTTACTTCCTTTCTCTCCTTTCCTTTTCCTCATAGGACAGATATGCTTGTTTTGAGGGATGCGGGGAAGGTCCTCCATTAGCCAGGAAAACCTCATGTAATAGATGGTAAAGCCATCCATGAACCACAAAGCCTTTTGGGAACCTGGCTTTGCAGGGCCCATCCTGGTTGGGATCAGGCAATCACCCAGCAAGAGCTTATGGAGCTGCAGACCTAATTCTATAGCAGGGGGTTGGGACTAGATAAGATTTAAGGTCCCTTCCAACTCAAACCATTCTGTGATTCTGCTAGTCCGTGATTTAGCCCTACTATAAATAGACAGGCATAGCAAGACAAAATGTCTGCTTTCAAGGGGGTCTGGATGAGTGCGTGCCCTGGACCAGAAATGTGTTTTGTGCCGGATGCTGCTCACAGACAGTGACAGAACTGCTGAATCAAAACCATCAGTGTTTCTTTTCTGGGCTGAGCCTGCCTGAGCCAGCAGCCCAGCACACAGGAGGTCAGTGAAGGCTTGCTGTGGGAAACAACCCTTACTGGCTCTTGTTCAGCCTAAGGATAGAGCTCTTCCTACAGCATGTGACCAGAAATATGGAGAGCTGGTCCTGAACAAGAGCCTCTGAACACCTTTGCAAGCACTCCTGCCTCAGTTTACCCACCTGTAACATGGGGGCAAAGATAACTCTTCTCTCCCAAAGGTGAATACTGGAGAACAGCTCATGAAAATAAGAAGTAACTGAGGCTGGATAGGACCTGCTCCAGCTGGGAAACCTAGATCAGTTGCTTTTGGGAAGGCTGAAGCAGGAGTCTCGGGGTGTCAAAACCCATTTATTAGATGTTTAAGAAATATCTTAGAATCATATCTTTATAATATCTTACAATAGTAAAGGCTATCCTGGGACATGGGGCATTAGAGGCATCCATCCTGAAGGAAGTGATTTTTGACTGACTGAAACCTTCCACACAAATATCCTGTGACCTTGTGTAGGGGTTTTTTTTGTTAACTTGTGCAAGTTGAAAAGCAAAAGCATTCATTAAAAGCAAAACAAAACCAAAACGCCCTCTATAAAATACGTCAAAATAAAAAGTCTAAAAAAAGTGATTTTCAGCTCTTACCATGAAACTTTCCTTCTTGGGGATGTGTCGAGTGGTGAACCTGTTTCCCTCCCCACATTCCATCCCTGCAGAAGATGGGTTGACGGGAGGTCAAGGAGCACCCAGGACCAGGGCATCTCAGATCCATCTGCAGGGGTCTCCCCAGGATCAGCCTCCCTCTGCCCATCCCCAGGGTATCCAGCCGTGCCTGAAAAGACTGTGGGAGTTCAGCTGCTGTTTCCCAGCCCTTATCAGCATTCATGTGCATCCTGTCACCAATCCCACTCAGCTCAGCCCCTGTGCACCGACCCTGGGGCCATTCCCATCTCCAGGACCCCTGCTATCTCCAGCCCCAGCTGAGATGCTGGCAGGGAATCACAGTTGTATGACAGCAGAGGAGCTGCCCTGGTCCCCACCCTCTCCCATCATCCTGCATCCCTACGGCTCGCGCTTGGTTGTTTCTTGCAGCAGAGAGAACTGACACAGGCAGGGACCTGGTGACAGGTTTCCATTCAGAATAAAGTCCTCCCCACCCCTTCAGGGAGGACAACCCAGCTACCACTACCTCGTGTGGACCCTGTTCTTCCTCTTCTAGGCATGCAAGAGGGATGTGGTGACAGGACTGAGGTCGCAGATCCTGCCGGTGTCAGAGCTGATGGGTTACCAAGTGCTCTCCCAAACCCAATGCTGTTCATCACAGTGCTGCTGCTGGAGTTCAGCTATGTTTTACGTAGGTATGGAAGAATCAAAGCCACTGCAAGGAGAAGACCATGCCTTGTGGGCCGGCTTCTGCTGTCACTTGTTTCCTTCTCTCTTACAGTGATGCTGGACTGTTTCCAGAAGTTTGTGGCCAAGCTCTTCCTTTGTCCCCTGTTCTCAAGGTTGCCCAAGCCACACCTGGAAATGCCTTGGAAGTCTGGCTACTATTACATAGCTCTTACTACCACAGAGATGGGGAGCCCAGGGGAAACATGAAGACAGGAATGGAAGATGATCTTGTGACACAGATGGAGGGATTCAGCCCACAGATACTTTCTTTTTGACCCATGTTCCACTTCCCATGTGTTGGAGGCTCTTGCCGTGATGGACACTGGCCAAGTCGGCCTGTCCGCTGTGTGCTCATGGTTGTTGCTGTCAGGCCAGGATTTTGGTTTCCATCCCCAGCACCATCACTGGTGGACCCTGGGTCCAGGTTACTAAGATGATTGTGTTTGGGCCCACATTTGTTGCCTGGCAGCACAGGCAGGTGTGCTGCATCCCATCTCATAATGGGGAGCAAGGTCACCGTGTAGGTCTCTTCGACCTCTTATGTATCTGAAGGATAGATCTCTTCTCTTCTGGTGTTGTCATCTACTAGGCCCTCACTGTTGGCAGGTTACCTTAGCAGGACGTGAATAATCCCTCCTATTAAGGAGGGAATTAAATAAGTGCCTTTGCCTACACTTTTACATTACTAGGACCTTGTTTTTAACACCATCCAGTGAGCACTGACCTAAGCAGGCCCTAGGCACAGATTGGCTATCACTAAATTCCCAACAAGCTCTCCTGCAGTGAAGAGGTCTCCCACATGGCATGCTCCCAGGATCCTGTGGGTAGAGAAGTGATTCTGAAGGGCCACGGGGTTAGGTGTCCCCCCATTGCACCCATCTGTGTTCTGGGGAGAGTTACACCAAAATAGCCAAGATGGACTATTTTAGGTAAGCACCCAGACTGGGGTTTTATCCATGCAGGTATAGGACAAAGGCTGCATCTTGGGTAAACTACACAAAAGGACAAGATTTCCATGTGTGAAATGGAAAACATGTGAAAGTGAGACTTGCTGAGGTGATACCAACAGCATATGTCTGAGTGATCAGCAAGAAGGTGGTGGTGTCTGCAGAAATCACAGCACCATAGAACCATAGAACATCAGATTAGAAGGGACCTCAAGGACCGTCTGTTCCAACCTTTCTTGGCAAAGCATGACCTAGGCTAAAAGTCCCCATCAGGAAATCAGTCAGGAAACACAGTTGTTATGTTCTACCACAGTAAGATTAAATATCAGAACACCCTGAGACAGGACAGGCCTAGGGCATGGACACAAAACCTGTCTCTGATATGGTTCATCTTGGCAGGTGTTGGGTTCACACCAAGTCCTGTCCCCAGGACACTCCCTCTCTAGGGCTGTCTATGCACAAGGCAGTGACTCGCTCTCACCATGATGGGAAGCATGCCACTAACAGATTAATTAGCAGGGCTTCACAACAGCCTAATTAGCAGCTTCCCACAGGGCTGTGCTTGGAGTTTCCCAGCCAGGTACAACCCCATAGGCATGTAACAACCCCTTGCACACAGACCTGCTGGAGCATCCCCAGCTCCCACCTTGCTGTGAGGCTGAGATCTGTTTCCTGACACAAGAAGGGTCTTTTTGGGCTGCCTTTGTCTCTGTAGCTTCCTTTGCTGTAGGAGAAGCCGTGATCTTAATTTCCCTCTTACCCTCTGTTATTCCTCTATATTTCTCTTCCAGGGTCTTTTCCTTATCTGCCCCCACCTTCCTGTTTTTCTTCCTCGCCAAGCACCCTCCAGCCTCCCTGGCTCCTGGACCATCAGCTCCTGTCGAAATGCTTCCTCCTCCTCTGGCTGATGTCCTATCCCAGTGATAGCCCCAAGTATCCCAGGGGACAGTGGGCATCCCACCCAGCCCCAGAAGAGGGAGGTGGTGCTGACCTCACACCAAAGGAAACGGTGCTGGGAGGAAACAAGGACATTGGGCTCCCAGAATATCTCCACAAAGGGTTACCCCAGGGGTGCAGAAGTAAGCAGAAAAAGCCTCATTTTGTGGGGAGAAGAGGAGGTCAGGGTTGCTCATCAAAAACATTTGCATGTCTTCCGGCATAAACATCAGTCTGGGCTTTCCCAGCATCCTTTTTGGAGTGGTGGCAATTGTTTCTGCAGCTTCTGCTCACCTTAGGACGTGCAGCTCAGCACCACAGCAGCAAGGAAGATGCTCAAAGTTATGGGGACACAATGGGGGAACAACTGCTGACACAGCAGTTCCCAGGAGGGGGTCTCCTCTTGTTTGGCACTTGTTTTGCGTGAGGGCCAGTTCAGGGTTAGGACCAACTGTGCCTGATGCTGGAAAGACCTGGAGCTATCCCTTGCCCCTCAGGCAGGACATACAGGCACTTGGTGCACACTCACGGCCGTGGTGACACAGCCCATCCAGTGGGACAGCTGTTGACCTTGTAGGGACTACCATAGATGATGTCCAGCTTCACTGATGTCACTTCAGTGAGCCAGTCTCAGGAGCCCACGGCTCTTGCAAACACCAGCCCATAGTATTTGTTGGCTACAAGTCCTTGGAGAAGCTGCAGATACTCCCTATACTTGAAGCATGAAGTAAGACCCCATGGTGTTTTGTCAGACCTCAAATGCTGAGGACCATCCCCTGGTAGGTGACCAGGTGCCTCAGCATGGTGGAGGCTGCAGCCAGCATCACCACCATCTCTTTCCCCATCCCAGAGGCTCTCCATTTCAGGAACCTCCTGCAGCCAAGTGATGCAGGAACAGGAGCAAGGACCTAGGGGACAGCTTCCTGGCCCCCACTGCACAGGCATAGCTGGAGATACCAACAGGACTGTGCACAAGGGCTGTGTGTTGGGACGTCTGCCTCCCTTACCCAGGGGAAAGGGAACCTCATAGCTAAAGAAGGTTTTTTTCAACTTAACTGACCTTCTGCCTCCTCAGCTGGGGCAACACACCAGCTGCCAACTTCCCCTCCGAAACTCCAGGCTTCTCTGAAGTCCCAGAACAGCATAATTTTACACTGAAGTCTCATTTTAAGTACACACGTGATTCTGTTGTAATAAGAACAAAGCACACTTGCTGTCTCAGAGCCATGCTCCATCAGCTCTACCCAAGCCTTCCCCATGCTATATTTATCAGAATGATGGAGATGGTTGGAAAGCACGTGGGGAGGCAGCGAAGGTGGAGGGACTTTGGAAATCAGCCATAGGAGAAAACCTACAGCCGCCTCCATCCCAATGTGGCTGTTGCGAGATGCTCTCACGTGTCCCTAAGGGTAATTCCAGTGTAAAGCTGGGAGCCTGCTCGTCATGTGTTGGATTATTCATGCTCTACAGATGATTTTAAAGCCTTTAGCATCCTCGTGCATGGCCACACTCATTGTCCCCGTTCTGGAGACCCACTTGCCTCACAAACCTCCACAATCTTCATCTCCCACTGGAGATTTTCAGGATGCTGCTGGTGCCACTTCTACCCAGGAGATGCTCCAAAGCAATTTGTTCTCCCCATGCCCCTCAGTGCTGCTCTTTTGAACCCACATGGATAGTTAGCCTTATATGGGAATTCTTACTGACGCAAGTGAGATAAGTGCATGTAAGTACCTAAAAAGAGATTTTTAACACCTCCAAGCTATCCTTTGGCAGTGAGACCAGAGAATAATGAGATGCAAAACCTCTCCAAAACCCCCACAGTGAGAAAGTGCAACATACAGCTGCCTTCTCCTCCCTTTTTGCATCCTTTGGTGGGTTCAGTTCCCAGCTGAAAGCTCATGCCAGCCAGGAGGTGCTTGCCCAAATCTCTGCAGCTGCAGATGTTGAGCAAGCTTTGCAGGTGATTTTTGCTGTACACCACAGCACATGGACTCCTGTTGGGCAACCGGGATTGCATGGAGATTTTGCGGTGCTCAGCTTCCTGTTCATTGCTGATGCACACACCCCTTGCATTTTGGTGTCTGATGTGACTTCTTTCTGCGCTGTGATGAAGCAGGGCTCTGCAGTTTCTTTATTTAGCTGCCAGGAGGCACTTTAAACACTCCCACCAGTCAATATTTGCTAAGTGCTGTGCAAGGAGGCTGTTTCCATCCTAAGCAGCTGACAATGGTGTCATTGGTCTAGGACTTGATTTAATCTCTCCTAAAGACACAGATAAGGATGCTGCAGCTCCAGTATCTTATCACCTCCCGATTCTCCTCACCTTTGAAGTGGATCTGCCTTTTGTTTAGGGAGGGGCAGAAAGAGGAGGAGATAACCCGAGCCTGCTCTGTAGGGATAGAGGGCACTGACAACATCTGGAGAGGGTTAGGGCTGAAGGTGAGGTGAAGCCTCCCTGTTCATCAATTCCCACTCCCTTGGACAGCTGATGCTGTGGGGACTTTCCCCCATAGGAGTTTAAAATGAGATGGGATAACCCAACTCCCTAGAGGTATTCAGGATGGCAATTCCCAAACAGACGTGGGATGAGGTGGTGGAAATCTTCCTCCAGGAACGAGACCTTTTCAAAGTGATGGGCCAGGACCAGCTTACACGATGCCTAGAACAGCAAGCTGAGGGAGCTGCTTGCCTGCCTATTTCCTAGCTAAGGAAATATGCTCCACACATCCCTTTGTACAGCCTTCTCGGACCACGAGATGGCATCAAAAACCAGTGCAGCCAGAACCAGACCGGTTTCCCCTCCGGGCTGGCCTCATCCCTCTAACCCAGAGGTCCTGAGTGGGATCCTGTTGGGATGGATGGTGCAGTATGAGCCTCCTTACAGGGACGTCCCTTCTGCCCGTGGGAAATTCATCTTTATCTTCCTCGTTCTGCACATTTCCCCTAAATATATTGAAATAAAATGTGCTTCCAGTGTCCTCCGTATCCTCAATAGGTCCATCTCAATAGGATGGCTTTTGGGTACCCCTCTCACCAGGTCCATAGTCTCTTGCCACTGACCCTCAGAAAACTTTCCCAGCACTTCGCCCTTCCTGCCCCAGGTCTTTAAGAATGACTTTAAGAATGACCCTGACTTCCAGTCCCACCAGTGCTCCTCCTACTTCTATTTCCCCCCTGAGGCTCATGTATAAACAAAGCAAAGAACAGGGAAGAACAGGGCTAGCAGGAGAAAATGGGTCCCAGGTGGGGGGACAGAGGGTCAAAGACCCTCTCACGTCACGGCGTGCCTGGCACTGTGCCTGAGGAGACTAACTTTTCCCTGCAGCACCAAAACCACCCATTTCCAAAGGATCCTGGGAGGTTACCCTTCCTGCTAGGAGTCAGCAACACTTCTAGCTCTGCAGGCAGGCAAAGGGTGCAGGCAGTGTGGCTGTGTGGTTACAGCAGGACTCTCCATGGGACAGGGCTGCTGCTTTCTCCATCTGGGCTCACCATGAGACAGAGCCTTTATGCCTCAGTTTCCCTTCTGAAAAGCAGACACTGATAATGGCTATGCAAAGAAACTGGTATCTCCCTGAACCTGAACTGTGCATGTACAAGACACAGCCTCCATCCCTATACCATCACAAGAAGGATGTGGAGCTGTTGGAGGGAGTCCAGGGGAGGCCATGAAGATGCTCCAAGGGCTGGAGCAGCTCTGCTATGGCGACAGCCTGAAAGAGCTGGGTTTGTTCAGCCTGGAGAAGAGAAGGCTCTTAGAGGAAGACCTTAGAGCAGCTTCCAGTGCCTAAAGGGACTGACAAGAAACCTGGAGAGGGGCTTTTGACAAGGGCCTGTGGGGACAGGACAAGGGAGAGTGGCTTTAACCTGACAGAGGGGAGATTGAGATGAGATCTCAGGCAGAAGTTATTCCCTGTGAGGCTGCTGAGCCCCTGGCACAGGTTGCCCAGAGAAGCTGTGGCTGCCCCATCCCTGGCAGTGTTCAAGGCCAGGCTGGATGGGGCTTGGAGCAACCTGGTCTAGTGGAAGGTGTCCCTGTCTGAGGCAGGGGTTTGGAACTGGATGAGCTTTAAGATTCCTTCTATGAAAACCAAACAGAATACAAAACAAGTATTCTGGTCTAAGGAACCCCCAACAGTGTGTGTTTCATGCCATGAGGGGGAGAGATCAAGAGATGGAGATAAATTCAGTGACACAGCTCAGAGTCTGGGGGGCTCTTTGAACAGACAACGATAAGTACAGCTCTGTTCCTTGGTCAGATGCTGTTTAAAAGTATCTTCCCAGCCCTGTACCAGGAAGGAAGGCTCAGGTGAGTGTACGAGCAAGCCCCATCAGCCAAGAGCCTAGGTGGCCACCTTGTTTGGGTTCTTGTCTGGGCCACATCAACTGCACAGCCTGCAGAGAAATGCAAAATCATTAAATACTTGCCCAAAAAGCTGTGCCCAGAGCTCTCCCTGTAAAGTCAGGTTGTCCTGACTGCTCTCGATGAAGGCAATGATATGCTGGTCCTGCAGAAGCACAAAGGAGAGGGATGCTTTATCCGTCCCTCTGTCTAGCACCCACAGAAAAGTGCTCTGGATCCGAATTCTCATGGTGTGTGTGTTACTGCCCCTGTTTCTCTTTCACTTCCTCTTTCCAGGGAATTTCCTCCTCTGAGGTCAGCTGGAGGTTTCTTTTTGAAGCAGAAGAGCTGTCTCCATCCTTGGCCTTTCTTATGTAAACCTGTCATCTGAGCAGGTGAGTGACCGCATTGAGGCACAGAGGGGAAGTCAGCTCCTGCTTCTCATCACAAACCAGGACACATAGACAGAGATTGTGGGCAAGAGGTTTAAAAGCATGGGTTCAGCAAGTGATGGAAGTAGGAGATGAGGGTCAGGATGCCTGGGAAGAGCAGCTGAGATCTGAGCACATGCCACCACTCTTGAATTTCCTGGAGGCTGGGGTGTGGTAGGAGCAAGACTGAAGTCAGGCATGGACCACAAAGGGAAATGAGACCACAGCATCTGCCCCAAAGTGTCTGAACCTCCCTGACACCTCGCATGGAAAGCATATGGGAAAGGTGCCCTGAGGTAAGGTGCTTCCTGAGAGGAGCATCTTGGCCTACCTGGGACCATAGCAGCTGCCCCAGCCAGGCCAAAATTGATGGGAAGATTCCCCCTCTCTGCTCCACTCTGGTGAGACCCCCCCCTGCAGTCCTGTGTCCAGCCCTGGGACCCAACATAAGAAGGATGTGGAGCTGTGGGAGTGAGTCCAGGGGAGGCCATGAAGATGCTCTGAGGGCTGGAGCACCTCTGCCATGGAGTCAGGCTGAGAGAGCTGGACTTGTTCAGCCTGGAGAAGAGAAGGCTCCTTAAGGGGAGACCTTAGAGCAGCTTCCAGTGCCTAAAGGGGCTGACAAGAAACCTGGAGAGGGACTTTGGACAAGGGCCTGTAGGGACAGGACAAGGGGGAATGGCTTTAACCTGACAGAGGAGAGATTTAGATGAGATCTAACCTGAGAGGCCCTAGCACAGGTTGCCCAGAGAAGCTGTGGCTGCCCCACATCATATCCTGCCAACCATCCCTATGGCAGGGGGTTGGAACTAGATGGTCTCTACAGTCCCTTGCAACCTAAACCATTCTATGACCATTGAGAATTCTGCCAAAGTCATGGAGGAAAAGCCAGTTCTGGACCACTACACAGAAAGGTTCACCTATGGATCCAGCAGTACTGCAGCCAGAAATTACTGGGACAGCTGGGAAGAAAGGTCTGGCCACACTCAATAGCTGAGCAGCAATGTTCACACCCACATCTCAAACCAGACATAGGACAAGTTTTACTCTCAGCATCTCTTACATGTCAGACATGAAGAAAGTCTTTTCCACATTTGTATGAGAGCAGTTTGGCACTTCCTTGAGCTCAGCATAAGCTTAGCACAGCAATCATGTTTGAAGCCAAAGGAGGGGAGACACCCCAGGAAGACAAGATGGATGAAGGGAACAAAGGAGAGCGCTTCCCAGCAAACACAGAAAATGTTAATTAAAGTTTAATTTACAGAAGAATTTTGCCTTTCAATAGCACCAAGGATCTATCTTGTCACTGTGCAAAGGGAGACAAGCTTTTCAGGAGCCAGTTACAGCCCTGCCTTCCCACACCCAGCCAGGAGCAGCAGGCTCTGCCATTACCACCCCTATGCTCACCCGGGCCTGGATTTGATTTGTCCAACAACGGTGGGAAGAAGCTTTTTGCTTGTGTCACCCATTCCTGAGTCACCCCCCAGCCAAGTCAATCAGTTCCTCGTGAGCAAGCTCAGCTGACTCACTGCGTGCCCTGGGGTTGCACAACCGGAGTACCCTGTTTGTGAAGCCTTGCAGGATCCAGAGTTCTCCATTTGCAGGGATTTGCAGGGAGATGCAGGGGAGGAGGAAGCTGCAGGATCTAAAAGGGACCTTCATTCTCTTAAGGAGCATCAGCAGCATAAGGCAAAAGGAGTGCACAGGTGTTGCAGGACACCAAGAGTCCCCCAGTTTCCACCTGCCTTGCTGCATGGATGGAAATCCAAGCTCGGAGATGGATTTAGCTCTGCTGCTGCCTCCTGCTCAGCTGGTTTTGGGTTAGATACAGACCAAACCTGCAAAGATGGAAACAGCAGAGCTGCAAAGCCAGGCTCTGCCTTCAGAACAACCCTTCCCACCTCTTCTCCGTGGCTGAGGGGCTATCCCTGTGGCGTTGCGGTGCTTTACTCATCTCCCACGCACAACAGCAGCATGCAACCCCCTTGCCTGGCCAGCAGACACGACAGGACACAACCTCTTGCTTAATGGAGGCAGCAAAGCTCATTTCCTGTCTGGGCAGAAGAATCTGGTCAACAACCCCCACTGACACTGGACAAGCCCAAATCCCATAGAATTAGCCAACAGCCAGTCCAAGGCATGTTTCAGTGAGTTCTTAAAGTCATGTGCTCCAGCAGTAGCTCTGGCAAATGTTGAAAACTTGAGAGCGAGGATTTAAACTCAATATATCCCAGCTCCCATGGAGAAACAAGAATTACATCGGTGTCCAACCCTTCCAGCAAGGATTTATCAGGCAGGGTTATGGCTTTATAAAATCCTGCTTACTAGGTGCCCAAGGGAGGTTATTTACCTTGGCAGCTGATCCAGCTGTAATAACCATTATTATTCCCACCAAAACCTAACTAATGAGTTGTGGCAGGTGTTCTGCTGCTGTGAGAGTGTGCAAGTCAGGGGCAAAATCTACAGGAGCAATAGGATGCTGTTAGGGATGCAGGTACAACTCACATTCAAATCAATGAGGTACCTCTGATGCACCTATTAAAATCACTGAGACACTGGTTTCCTGGTTTTCAGATTAAAACCCCAGATATGTTGTCTAAAATGACAAGAGAGACCAATCTAGGCTAGCTAATTCTCAATTTAAAGAGATAAATGCTGATACATGCCCTTAAAAGTAACGTCTGTTGGGCCAAAACCGCAGGTTTATTTCATTGATTCCATTAATTCCATTTATTGAATGTTTCCCCAAATGTCTCAGGTTGGTTCACATGCAATATTTTGTAGATGAGGTGGTTCAATGTACCATCACAATATAGGTGGGAAGAGGAAAAACTGGCACTGAGAATGGCAGAGTTGACTTCTCAGATGAATCATGATGCTCAAAGAGAGAGATGAAGTCAGGGATAGAAGACCTCCAAGAGCAAGTATTGTAGAGCTGTTTCAGTAGTAAACTTTTTAGTGTTTAGAAGTGGCTGATAAGGGTGCACTAGGAGAAATCTTGATGGATACACTTAGAAGGTCTGGCAAGGACAGTGCAAGCTTTGGATTCAGGAAAAAGCATGCTTCACCCCTATCCTAAGCCAAGCCAAACTATTTGCTTTATTAAAGAAATCTGTATTTCATACCCTGGTTGTAGGCAATAATGATTTTAAACCCTGGAGCTGGAAAAAATATATATATACCTGCATTATTTAGGGCTTGGGGCGGGGGGGGGGGTGGAATGAATACGCATAGAACCTTTTTTTCCTAAATGCTGAGGTGTTGGTCCTACAGCAGCTTCAGTAGGAACTATTTGCTGCTTAATGTTGGAGCAGGGACACCATAAGGTAATCAGCAGTGGTTTAACAAGTGATAAGAGAAGGTTGCCTAAGCCCTTGTGCCTGTTTTCCTTATCTCATTCCTGTAGCAGTGGATTTTGCTCTAAAGGCTGAAGATAGCCATAGCCTGAGCAAACTTAATTTATTTCTCTGATACACTAAAAAAATCTCATAAAAGCAAATAAGGGAGCTGTTTCACGGTCTGGTTTGCACACACAAGGGATTTACAAGCTCCCTGGAGAGCATCTCTAACAAGGAAACTCTTCTGGTTGCATTCAGCTTCATATATAAAACCAACTAATCTCCAAACCTGGCATGCTTTCAGCCCAAACCAAGTAAAACCAGGATGGCAATTTCAATGCTTCTCCAAAGAGGACAGAAAGGCCAGTAGTCTCTGCAAAGCTTTAGCTCATGCTTCCAGTCCTTGAAAAAGCTGATAAGTATCCATGAGAAATGGGCAGCTGCTCCCACCCTGGACAATGGCACAGCCTGAAGGATGGGCTCCATGATGTCCCATGACAAGGCAAACTAAAAGGTGTTTTATAGGATTGCACAAGTTTTAAATTGCTAATGTGCAACTTCCAGGCAAAAACTATCTGGAACTACGGAGGTATTGGGAATAAAGAGGTAACTGCTGCAAGTTACTGGGGAAAATAAGCAGTAGTGATGTCCTGACTCCAGCTCCTTGGCATCACATGCCATGTCAGCCCCAAAAACTGCTGAGCCTGACTGTACAAAGGGCAGGACACAAATCAGGTTCATTTCCATGTGCTAATGTGCTTTATGTCAACAAAACCTCAGAGGGAGCATGGAAAATTGCAGAATCAGAGCACTGAGCAGAGCAGAGGAGTCCTGTGTGAGTCAGAGGGCAGTTACACAGGTTACAAGTGATTTGTTTACTTTTTTATTATTGTTATTATTTTAATAGCCAAAGCATAAATAAAAACATAGTGAAGGGCTTTGCTCTCTGCTGGTTAAAAATTATATGCAAAGGCAATCAGTGGTCCAAAGGCCTTTGCACACAGTGCATCAAAGCATAAATAAACACAGCAACAACGTCTCCAATTCTGTTCCATAAACGCTGGGGCATACAGTCAAGTGTATTATTTTACTGGGTTTTTTTCATCACTTCAGTGGGAAGCCTTTTAAACAAAAACCAGTATTTCAAATGTAAATGTGACCAAAGAAATTATTGGCTGTAAATGGCAGCGTGGGGAAAAACAGAATATTCTCTCATTTTCTAGAGAAAATATATAACCAACCGTCAAAAAAATTGAATGCAAATACTAAAACTTTTGCAAAAATATATACGCAATGCTCGTGAAGACCCAACAGAGAGAGGGATCTGACCAGATGTCAAGGGATGCATGTGTTACCTTGCAGAAATGCTCTCAGATGGCCAAAGAGTTTGGAGCAGCCTTGCCCAGGCAACGCAGGCAAAGCTGGTAAGAAATGAGCATTAATCATCTGCTTCTGTCCCATCTTGTTTGGCATCTGCTTGTGTCCTGCCATGAAGCCAAAGCTCCTGTAAGTCATCTAAAGCTTCCTGAAAGTCTAGAGAAGCCAGTCAGTAGCATTGCATCAGTCATGGTCCCTGCAGACCAGCCCTTCTTCCCCATCTCTGCAGCACCATGGACCATTCCTGCCATCCTCTGCTCCTAAGGGGGCCTCAGGGTCCACCTTTTCATTGTCCAAAATAATTCCTAGGTGATTCCCATTGCCAAGCTTTGATTTTCTACACTGGCTGCTGGCTGTCAGTAGACTTTTGGTTGCTGATTAGTTATTATTTTCTATTCTAGGCTAAATGTTCTGTCCATTTCTGAGAGTGGGGGGGAATACATTATATATATATGCGTGTGTGTGCCTTTTATCCCCACAGTTTTCCAGAGAGGGGTGAGAAAAGAAAGAAAAAAACATATATTGTCTTTTTCAATAAAGAGAAGCTTTTTTCATCACGGTGGTTTAGAGCAGGGTTTGAAACTAGCTCTAAATTGACTTTTCTGCAGTGTTCATGCTTCTGAAAATCAGCCAGAATTAGGGGAAAAAAAGAAGTCAGCACACTGACAACACAGTAACATAGCAAATACTTGCTGGACTTCCAGGTGAAAAATTCAAAGGACGCTGGCAGGCTGGAGACAGGATGGGCAGGGAACAGAGCAGCTTCCAGTGCCTAAAGGAGTGACAAGAAAGTGACTTTCGACAAGGGCCTGTAGGGACAGGACAAGGGGGAATGGCTTTAACCTGACAGAGGGGAGATTGGGATGAGATCTTAGGCAGAAGTTCTTCCCTGTGAGGCTGCTGAGCCCCTGGCACAGGTTGCCCAGAGAAGCTGTGTCTGCCCCATCCCTGGCAGTGTTCAAGACCAGGTTGGATGGGGCTTGAGAGCAACCTGGTCAACTGAAAGGTGTCCCTGCCTGCGGCAGGGATTGGAACTGGATGAGCTTTAACAACCCGTCCAATCCGAACCACCAAGCGGGCCGCACCACAAGCACTTCGAGACGCCCGCGGAGGGGCGGGCCATGGGCCGGATGCCGTCACCGCGGGGGGCGGGCCGGGAGAGGAGTGATTCAGCCGCCGGGAGCTGCTCCTTCCGCGGCCGTGGTCGGTACGGGACCGGACGGGAGCCGGGGAGCGGTGAGTGGGGTGGGGACGTGCCGCGACGGGCGTAAGGAGTGCGGCGGTGCGCGGTGCGGTGCGGTGCGGTGCGGTGCGGTGCGGTGCGGTGCGGGCGCTGCAGCAGGGCAGGTGAGGGGATGGGATGGGATGGGTGCTGCGCGCCACGGCTGGGGCAGGGGGACACGGGTGGGTGCGTTGTGATGGGGCACTCCTTGTGCTGCCACCGCGGAGAGCAGCGGGGGGACCCAGTCTTGCGCCGCGAGGTGCTGCAGAGCACCCATTGGGCAGCAGCGGTGGCTCCCAGCTGCGTTTGGGGGTATTCTGGGCGGTGGTGGATGCAGGAGAGATGCTCTGCGGCTTGGAGGTGAGGCTTGTTGCAGGAAAGTGCTATTAACCCGCAGTGTGTCTCAAAGGCTGCAGACCTTCCCATAAGTGCCGCGGGAGGAGAGAGGAAACCGTGTTTATATAATGCAGATGGGAAGGAAAGCAAACCTGCCCTGCTTGTCTGCTGAAGGAGGTCGGTTTGGCATCCGCTGCAGTGGTTCTGGGAAGATCCCGTGATGCGCGGCCGAGCTGAGGTCTGGTTTCGGGACCATGACTTGGAGATGGCGCCGGGTAAAAGCTGCCTTGGCCTGCCTGGCACGCAGCCTGGCTGCCATCCATATATAGCTGTCACCCATATACCGCACCAGCGGGGCTGCGCTGCGGCCGTGATGCAGCAAAGATCGCTTCCCTTCGCCTGTTTACCTAGAGGTTGCGAAGCTGAAGGTTGCAGAAGAGGGCAAGGAATTTCAGTAGAGCAGGGTGTCTGCTGAGGGCGTGTGCAAGACTCTGGTTTGTGGAGTGGTCTGTGAGAAGAGGGGAAAAAAATCAGTGCAGTTCCACTGGTGAGGAGTGTTGCACTGTGTGTGAATGGAAGCTGTAGAGGCAAGCACTGCAGGTTGTCTCAAGATGTATTTATTTTGCCAGATACCAGATTTCTGGTAAAGATTTAGCTTTCCTGGGAAAGAATGGGTGTGGGAAAGAGGAATGGGTATGGGAAAGAGGAATGGGTATGGGAACGAGTGCCTCATGCTTTCTTTTTTAATTATTTTTGAGGAAAATACTCAAGCTTTGCTAATTCAGTAATAACTGTAATGAAGTCACCAGGCCATGAGTTTGGTGCTCCCAAGCTGAGCAAGCTAAGCTGGACTGCACTGTTTATATGCTTGCTTTATGGTGGCTTAGAGACATGCACAATCATTGGCAGCTAGAACAAAGGACAAAGCTCGGCCTGGGTGAGAAGGACATATGACTTGGGTTTGGCTGAGCACCTTTCACCTTGGAGGGGTGGGGGTGTTGTAGCTGTGATCATGAGACAGCTCTTATCTTCCCCTAACCCTTGGAAAAGGGTATGTGGATGCCTCTGTCTATGCCTGAAGGGGTTTAGCCCAGACAGTGGAGGAGCTGAGAAGTGCTTCAGGGCTGTTATCTCATGGCCTGACCTGCCCAAACAGAATCACGTGAGCTGGGCATTCAGTAGCCTGGTTTGGGTTTTTTGTGTGGTTGTTTATTTCTTGACTAGGTTCACTTAAATGGGATTTGAGGGTTTGGATTTCTGGGTGATATCCTACCGCCTTTGTGGTGGGACTCTGCAGCAATGAACTGCAGAGGGATTTGTTGTAGCAGGCACTGCACATCTACCCTGGCTGTTAGGAGGAGGCTGTGGGATCCTGCTGATAACATGGTCCGTACAGTTGGATCTCTGTCCCTGGAAAGCAGGGGGGAGCTGGCTCCAGCTCCGAGATCTCCTGCTCAGGATGGATGGAGAGGGCATCTGGGTGATGTCAGCTCCTTCCCTGTGCCTTGTCTATTTGCAGTTGCAGGCAGTGCAGCAGAGCTGTGCTGCAGCACCAGCTGCAGCATCTCGCCTCTCGCACTCCTCTCCCTCACACACTGCAGCCACCCCGACCAGCTCATGCTGGAAGGCCTTCAGCCTCTGTGCTTCCTGCTCACTGGCTTGCACAAGGGTGTCTCAAGGGCTGCACTCAGGTGGCCCAAACCTCCACTTTTCGAGCAATAGCTGAAGTGTGAGGGCCCTGCCCAGGGTGCAGCGTGCCGGTGGGCAGAGCGTCCTGCAGTTATTTCCTGTTCATCCTTCTAGAAACTGAAGGTAATTTGAGTCCCAAATCCCAGGTATTTTGGGTCCCAAAGCAAGGGCTTGTTCTCAGCTCCAAGATCTGCAGCCCTAGAGGAGATGGAGAAGTCTGGGAGGCTGTTGGCAAGCCCCAAACATCCACCTCCCACCTGGAGAGTTTGGGGCGAAGCTGCTGACATCCAACAGCCAAGCTTTGCTTCTGTTTTGAAGCCGTGGTGGGATGTGACCTGTGAAGACAGCTTGAACAGGGTTATCCTTACACTGCAAGAGACTTGGGGGTGCAAAGGGAAGGATGTTGCTGGAGGAGCTCCCCTGGCCC
This sequence comes from Myiopsitta monachus, assembly GCA_017639245.1. Classification (NCBI taxonomy): domain Eukaryota; kingdom Metazoa; phylum Chordata; class Aves; order Psittaciformes; family Psittacidae; genus Myiopsitta; species Myiopsitta monachus. The sequence goes on along the minus strand of CM029922.1, from coordinate 16,716,955 downwards.
GTTCAGTGCTCAGGCTTAAGAGCAGGTCTCTTGGTGCAAGCCTGGGTTTGGTACTGCTCTCGTGTTGATATCTGAAACATCTGTGGGGCTCTATGGGGGAGGAGGTGTGCGTGGAGGAGATAGCGGCGGCAGGGGAAGGGCACACGCAGTAACACTGCCGCGGGAAGTGTCACTGCTGGTATCTGGAAAGGGGTGGTCGATGGCGGGAGCGGCAGCAGCTCTTGTGCTGCTGCCGGGGCTGGCGGATTGCTGCGGGAGGAAACGCGCCTTGCGAGTCCCGTGCCTGTGATCCCTATTTATAGCTCTGCTGTACGCAGGGCGCTTCTGAAGCTGGGGGGCGGGGAGAAGGAATCACATGAGATGGAGGATTTCCCCTTCCTCCGCCCGAAGCTTGGGATGCTCCCTGCCGCTGGGCCAGCTCCGTCTGAGGCCCCACAGCCACAGGAGACTTCATGGAATGGTTTGGGTCGGAAGGCACCTTAAAGCTCATCCAGTTCCAGCCCCTGCCTCAGACAGGGACACCTTCCACTAGACCAGGTTGCTCCAAGCCCCATCCAGCCTGGCCTTGAACACTGCCAGGGATGGGCAGCCACATCTTCTCTGGGTACCCTGTACCAGGGCCTCAGCACCCTCACAGGGAAGAAGTTCTTCCTAAGATCTCATCTCAATCTCCCCTCTGTCAGGTTAAAGCCATTCCCCTTGTCCTGTCCCTACAGGCCCTTGTCGAAAAACCCCTCTTCAGGTTTCCTGTCAGCCCCTTTAGGCACTGGAAGCTGCTCTGAGATCTCTCGGGAGCCTTCTCTTCCCCAGGCTCAGCTCTCTCATGGCCCATAGGGAGACCTCAGGCCAGCAGGAGGTTTGGCCAGAGGCTTGTTTGCTGAAACAACTGAGTGGCTCCCAGCTGTTCAGGTTGCATTGGGCTGTGTCCCGGTGCTGCTGCTGGGTGTGCTGGCCGCTGGCCATGCCGTCGGGCGGGTGCAGTGCCGCAGAGCCTAGAAGGCGATAGGTGTCTGAGGGGAAACTGCCTGGTATCGCTTTCAGTCTGGTTTTGGGTTGCCTGGAGGTCTGAGTCTGTGGCCGTGTGGCCTGGTAACCTGAGGATGTGAGATCTGCCGTGTGCATCCATCAGGAGCTGTGCTGATGTGGGCGGCTTTGCAGGGCGGGTTTGAGCATGCCCGGAAATTTACAAGTGCCGTATTGAAACACAAGTGTATCAGGTGGCTTCTGGCCTCAAAAACACTTCCCTTCTGTGCTACAGAAAGTATAGAGTTGACTGCGGGAAGTGCAGAGGGTTTGGGGTTTGATTTGTGTCGGGTTTGTGCTGGGTTTTTGGTTTGCTCCCAAGGATTTTTCATTTGAAAAGGTGCTTCAGATGAGGCTGCTCTCCTCCGGGCTTGCTACGGCCATGTTGAAGGGCGCAAGGCAAACCCCACGGTAGCCTTAGGAAAGTGTTTCTCTGGGCATAACCTCCTTCCTGATGCATAAGCACAGTGAGGACACCAGCAACGCCAGCGAGACCCTTGTGTGCGAGAAACCTCTAAGCAAGGAAATAGTAACCCCTTCCAAGAGGTGAGATTTAGGGGTAGGAGAGCCCATGTGCTGCTGAAACTCAGCTAGCATTTGGGCTGGGCATCCTGCCGGAAGCACGGAGTGGGGATAAAACCAAAACAAATGGTGGAAGGAGGCAGGGGAGAGAAAGCAAGCCCCTTTATACAGTTAGCCGCAGCCATCTGGGCTTGTCGCTGGCAGAAAGTAGGACACTCCTGCTGGGTTCTCTTCTCTGGGAAGGCTAAACTTGGCTGAGAGTAGGTGGCGGCAGCCTGCATAGGAAATACATGTGCATCTCCCCATCCCTGCCCTGGCTCAGCCGGCTCTGTGGCCACAGGGCTGGAGTGCTGCTGTCAAGAGCTGTGTGTCCGGCTGCTCTGGTGTATTTGCCCAGAGGGCTTAAACCCAGGCTTGCAAGGTACATGTTGAGATCACTGAGATGAGGAGGAATTAAAGCTTAAATATCTCTGTTGCTCGGGCTGCTGTGGCACGTCAGTGGTTTTGGGTTGGAGCTCATTGGGGTGGATGTGGGGTTGGTGAAAGGGGAGCTGGGAGGTTCTAGAGCAGGGTGCCCTGCTGTGTTTGCAGGGAATCAGCAGCTCATGGCCAAAGTGTGTGTCCAAGTCAGGTGTAGGGATGTGGAATGGGTGGTGGTTGCTGGTGTTGGGGCTGTAAAGGAGAAGCTGCTGCTTAAACCCTACTTACTTCAGCTAAATAACTAATATCTTAACAGGGGGTTAAATTGGAGTTGTGCGATTTAATGTGAGTTTGGTTGAGGAGGCAGGAGAGCAGAGAAACCACCTAACCCTGGAGCATCTTTGTACTGGGTGATGCCTGTGGTTCTGAGTAGGAGGCTGCATTCCACTGCTGCTGTGCTCCTAGATTTCCCCTCCATCTCTGTTCCCCGAATCAGAGACTTTCCTGGTGCCTTGTGCCAAGGGAAGCAGCTTCACAGCCTCCCTTATGAAAAACCCCAGTGGGAGGGGGAGCACAGGCAGCTCTGGTGCTTGTGGACATGGGGTCACTACTCCAGGGCTGTAACCCCCATCAGGGTCCCCAGCGCAATAGGCTGGCCAGCGTGAGCCCATAGAGTCCAAAAATGTGATTTGGAGTGATATCCTCAAAGGGAAGCAGGGCAGGCACGAGGGCAGTGGCTAGCAAATCCCTGAGGCTGCAGTTTGATGTTTAGGTGGAGTATCACTTACTCCTTCTAGTCCTTATTCTCCATTTTTGTGGGAGTAAACACAGCCTGTAATACCCTCCAAATCCTTTGGGTCTGCTTCAAAAGGTATTTGCCTGCTGCTCCTAATCCTGCAGTGGTAAACAAACGGGGTTGGCTTGTCTGATTTCTTTTGAGCTGCAGGAGGGGGGTGATTACTCTACTCTGGTGTCTCTCCCGACCTTTGGGGTTAACCGGGATCAGAAGGAACTTTATGCAGCCACGTGTTTTTATCCTCCCACGTGATGCTGCGATGGTGCTTCTACTAAGCCTTGGGTCTGAGCCCGCCTTGGGAAGGTTTACAGTGATGCCCAAATCTGGCTGCAGGTGGAGTGTCCCAATCTATAGCCAAGATGTGGCCGTCCGTGTCCATCCTATGTGTCTTGGTGGCCTTCGCCAATGCTCGCAGCATTCCTCACTACCCTCCTCTCTCCAGTGACTTGGTCAACCACATAAACAAGCTCAACACCACCTGGAAGGTGAGTACTGGCTTGGTGAGTACTTTTGGATGCATTGCTCAGCAGTCTCTGTGGGACTCGATAGCTGAGCTTTGGGAGTCTCACCATGGTGGTTGCTTCAAAGCAGCCTTGGTCCCAGTTACCTTCTCTAGTGAGCTGACTGCTGTCAGGGATTCCTGTGGTGACAGTAACTGTGGATCTTCTCCTCTGTGGAGCAGAGCACTGGTGGGTCTGTAGAGCAGGAGCAACGATAAGAGGAGGAAGGCTGGAAACTAGCAGCAAGTGTTGAGCCATGTTGGTGACCTGGTCAAACCCAGATTGTAGTGGCCAAAGGCTAGGGTCGGACCTTACCTTACTGGTCATGATGTACTGATCAGGGAAGGGGCTGTGTTCTGTGTCTGTAGGTAGCCTGGCTCTTAGCTTCTGGGTTGTATAGCAAGTGTGAGGCACTGGCTGGGTCTGAGGAAGGTCTTGACCACCAGGCTGGTCCCAGCATTGGTGGCTGTGAGGAGTTGTGTCCCATTTCCCTGTGTCTGTTCCAGGCAGGGCACAACTTCCACAACACTGACATGAGCTATGTGAAGAAGCTCTGCGGCACCTTCCTGGGTGGGCCCAAGCTCCCTGAGAGGTGAGTGCTGGGAGAGGAAGATGAGCACCCTGTAAAAGCTTGTGTGGATTCTTCCTGGTGCATCTGGGATGTGCGAGGGTCTGTAGCTTGGTGTAGCTTGGTGGGCATCATGCATGGAATTAAACACAGAAGCATGTGGAAGGGGTGGAACATCCATCCTCTGTTCTGTTAGAAACTTGACCTGTTACGCTCCTTGAAACTTAAAACTCTGGAGGAGCTGCTGACCTGGTCTGAGGACTGCAGAAGTATTTATGCTCCTTCACTAAGCAAACAAGAGCCCTTGTCCTCCAGGTCACTTTCAGAGGAGGTTGGGGAGTCCCGTGCAGCCAGTCCTGTTCCACTGGTGTTCCTCTAACAGCGCTTCCCTCTTCTCACTTCCAGGGTGGATTTTGCTGCAGACATGGAGATGCCCGATACCTTCGACTCACGGACACAGTGGCCTAACTGCCCTACCATTAGTGAGATAAGAGACCAGGGATCTTGTGGCTCTTGCTGGGTAAGTGCATGGGCGGTTTGAAGTCATGTTGATACAGAGTCTGCTGGTCAGCAAGAATGCCATTGAGTTTACTACCAAACTGCATAAATGGGGGGACACTGGGGGCATCCTGCAGTATCTAAGCTTCTCGGTGGGCTTCTCCTAGTCAGGCTTATGCTTGCTGCACTCATTGCCAGAAGGCTGCCTGGTTTCTATCCCATGGCTGGCTCTAATGGTCTTCCCTTCGGTTTTGGGGGGCTGCCTGCAGGCTTTTGGTGCTGTAGAAGCTATTTCAGACAGGATCTGTGTTCACACGAACGCCAAGGTGAGCGTGGAGGTCTCGGCAGAGGACTTGCTGTCGTGCTGCGGCTTCGAGTGCGGCATGGGGTGAGCTGCTCTTGGTTCTTGTGCACTGAAAGGGTGGGTGGGAGGAGCAGGGGCACAACCTGGAGATGCTGATCATTTCAGCCCTGTCTTCCTGACAGGTTGGGTGGGGCTTGGAGCAACCTGGCTCTAGTGGAAGGTGTCCCTGCCCATGGCAGGGGGTTGGAACTGGATGAGCTTTAAGGTCCCTTCCAACCCAAACCATCCTGTGATTCCTGGTCTCCCGAGTGAGCAGGCAGCTGCACCAGTGGTTTTTTGCTGTTGATACTGGAGTCAGGTGGAACATAAAGGTGACTGTGTGGACTGAAAGTCCCTCTGAGCTACATCCTACCCACAGCAGCAGTGGATAATGATGGCTGGGGGAGAGGGGGTAAGCACATAACGGTGCTTTCCTATACAGAGTTGGCAGCTGCCTAATCCGAATGCAGGATCTTCTAATAGCCCCAAGCCTTGGTGTTCAGGCACAAGCCTTTTGCAGTTGTAGAGAGCAGGGTGAGGAGTTGGGTCTCCAAGCTGTGTAGCCTCTGCTTGCTCCTGGCAGCAGAGGCTGACCCGAGGGACCTCCTAAGGGAGCACCACTGCTTTGGGATTTGGAGGCATGGGTGCTCTTAGCTTCTCCTTGCCCTAACTCTTTGGTGTGTTGAAGTCTAGAAACCCTGGGGAAGGCAGGGGACAGACTCAATGTGCTGAAAGCTTCCCTTCAGCCATCCTGAGGTGGCTCCATTTCCCCCCGAGGGGGTGGCTCTGGCAGGCTGGAGCTGGAACTGCTGCTCTTTCTCCAGGTGCAATGGTGGTTACCCCTCTGGTGCATGGAGGTACTGGACAGAGAGGGGCCTCGTGTCTGGGGGCCTCTACGATTCCCATGTGGGTAAGTCCTGGCAGATACCTTTGTGACAGCAAAGAAGAGCACCTCTGCTTAGTGCTCCGTTACAGGTTCCTGTCCTTCACAGTGCCTCTCTTCTGGTCTCTATTGTTGTGGGTGCTCCCTCCTTCAGGTCTGGGCTAGAGTACCTCCATTATCCCAGATGGCTGCTCCTATCCCCATCTATGGCTCCTTCTGGTCACCTGCTGGGACAAGGGTTTATGAGCAGCACCTGGTGGCAGGAGGGACATCCAGGAAAGGAGTACAGTAGCCAGGCTTACAACCCTGCAAGGCTTCTGCTTCCATCCCTGGCAGTGTTCAAGGACCAGGTTGGACAAGGCTTGGAGCAGCCTGCTCTAGTGGAAGGTGTCCTTGCATACGGCAGGGAGTTGGAAGCAGATCTTAAGGTCCTTTCCAACCCAAACCAGTCTGTGATTCTGTGATTCTATAGCCATGAGTTAGTTTCATGTTTCCATCTTTTCCATCACATTGTCAAGGGGGAGGTAGTGGGAAGCAGGTCTAGAGAGAAACCCATTGCTGAGGCAGGGGTTGCCCGTCTGGCAGTGGCAGGCCTACTCTTGCTCACACCCCACTGATATGTGTGGGGTTTCTGGGTCAGAAAGGTCCTATCTTTTCAAGGCACTTTTCCAGTGCCTTCTCCAGCATGGCTTTTGGACAGGGGTGCTCGGGGGCAGACAATTCATTACTATCTCTCCTCCACAGGCTGCCGTCCTTACTCCATCCCACCCTGTGAACACCATGTCAATGGCTCCCGGCCACCCTGCACTGGGGAGGGAGGAGAAACCCCAAGGTGCAGCCGGCACTGCGAGCCCGGATACTCGCCCTCGTACAAGGAGGACAAGCACTACGGTAAGGGGGGTGGCTTCCAGCACTGCTCGATGTGTAGTAGCTCCAGAGCTGTTCCCAATGGGGCTGGCAGGGTTGGACCTCTTCCGAAGCTGGTTTATGGTGGTTATTCTCTGTGCCCTCAGTGATGGGTAGTCCTGCAGCAAACATAAGCCTGGCAGATGCACAGTTTGTATTTGCTGAGGCACAACTGAGACGGGAGAACTGATTTGTGTCCTTGTGGTTTACCTACCTGGGTTGAAGAGCTGGGACTCTGGTATCAAAGCCACCTCCTTCTTACTCCATGGTGGTAGCAAACCCTATACATGTAAGGTAATCTGGTTGCTTCTTTGGGATTTGTCTTGGCTTTGACTAATTCAGGTTGGTTTGGAAATGGGGGTGAACAAGGAGAAAACTTCCCACTGAAGCTGTCTGAAATAGATCTTCAGATACAGAATAGGACTTGGGTTAAATCATTCCCTCTGGAAGAGGGATGGTTGGATTCCACCTTTCCTGCCTGGCTGTGTTAGTGCCTCTGGAGCAGTTGGGTTTTCATTCAACCTTTAAGTGGAGAAGAGCTCTTGCAGGGGCATGCTGAGCAGTCTCTGTCCAGCCATGCCAAGATCTCTGTAGCCTGACAATGCCATACTAATGGTGGGACTTTTTTCCTCTCTAGGCATCACCTCCTATGGTGTCCCTCGCAGTGAGAAGGAAATAATGGCTGAGATTTACAAGAATGGCCCAGTGGAAGGAGCCTTTATTGTCTATGAGGACTTCCTAATGTACAAGTCTGGTGAGCATCAGCGCTGAGGCTGTAGGGAGCCCTGTTCCCTACTTCATCCATAGGGTCCATCCCTCTCCTCACTTCTGAGAGGAGATCTCAAGCTCATACTAGAGTATCTGGTGTTACAAGAACGTGGGAAAAAGATACCATCTCCCTTATCCATTGGTTTATAGCAAGGGGAATAAGTGCTTGGGACTGGCTCAGGGAGAAAGCTCCAGTGGGAACCCCCCAGAATTGCAGCTAGGGTTTGGAAAAACAGCTAGGGCTTTAGGTAAGATCCTGTCAGATGGCTGTCCTGATATGGACCCCAGTTCCCTGTTACGAACTGCTTGGGATGTGGTGCCTTTGGGCCCCTTGCCAAGTGGCTCTGGGTGTCCTGTGCTGAGCTGATGCTGAGCCTCAGTCCTTCCTTCAAACTCTACGCTAAGCTCCAGGTTTGCTTTAACTTGGCAGAGGAGAGATTGAGATGAGATCTCAGGCAGAAGTTATTCCCTGTGAGGCTGCTGAGCCCCTGGCACAGGTTGCCCAGAGAAGCTGTGGCTGCCCCATCCCTGGCAGTGTTCAAGGCCAGCTGGACGGGACTTGGAGCAACCTGGTCTAATGGGATGCATCCCTGCCTATGGATGGTCTCTAAACTCTTCAACCCAAACCTTTCTGTGATTTGGTGTAACCAAACCCACTTTCTTGGCTGGTCTGTGGGGTTTGCTATCCAATGTCTCGCAAGCTGTGGGCGCTCTGAGGCGCAGCAGCACAGTGCCCATTGACATGTCGGTGTGTTACCTTGCAGGGGTCTACCAGCACGTGTCTGGGGAGCAGGTTGGAGGTCACGCCATCCGGCTCCTGGGCTGGGGTGTGGATAACGGAACTCCGTACTGGCTGGCTGCTAACTCCTGGAACACCGACTGGGGGGACAACGGTGAGGCACCCCAGATGCTGCCAGAGGGACCCCTTCCCTGTTCTCTGTGGTCCGATGGGGATGTTGACTTGTGCTGTTGGTTGTTTTCAGGCTTCTTCAAGATCCTCCGAGGAGAGGACCACTGTGGCATTGAGTCTGAGATTGTGGCCGGCATCCCCAGGACGGAGCAGTACTGGAAGAGGATGTAACCTGATCAAACAACCCTGAGTCCCCGATGCTTTTAACTGATAGTGGGTTTGGTGCAGAGCCCCCCCTTCTAAGAGACTATAGTTGAGGTTACTTTATTAAAGCTTTTTATCTTTTTTTTTAACTGTATGGTGGAGCTGGAGGTGGAACTGCTCTCCACCACCCCTCTGCTCCTGCTGGGTCGCAGCTATGGGACATTCCTGCTCAAAGGACTGCTGAAGAGCTCATTGGCCTCTTGTGCCATGATAGTTGGTTAGCCTGAACCCCTTCCAGCTATGTTTGTTGCTGGGAAGGTAGGAAGCAGTAGCTTTGTGCTGGGACTAGGGACTTGGTGGGGTGGTGGAAATGGACCCTGCTGGGAAGTCATGACCAGGGGTGATTGGTACCCCCTGGCTGGGTTGTTCTGACTGTTGGTGCCCAAAATAAGCAGGGTATGTTAGCTTGTGCCTTGAACTGGTTAAACTTAGAGCTATTAATGATGATGTACTGATGTACTTGATACGGGGCTGGCTCTGGCCGGAGCTGTGTTAAGGCCCCTTCCTGCCTGCAATAAGTCCTTTGTGCATTGCTTGCTCCATCCACTCAGCTGCTTTTTAAACCACTTGTTCCTTAGCTGTTTATCTGCTTTTTCTGCTGTAGTCTGGGGTTATTGGTCCTAAGGAAGGGCCTGGCTGGAGCTCCATGAGCCTTTGACCTAATGTCCTGCAAGCATCTAGGAGCATGATGGAAGGAGCAAACCACTTCCTTGCAGCTTGATGTGTACAGCAGGGTCATGCCTTGGTAAGGTGCTGCACCCAACAGTGATGTGGTGCTTTGGGATGGCCTGTGCTGAATGCTGAGCAGGGATGAGGGATGTTCCCTGGGTCTGCTGCAGGGAGCTAATGCAGATGCTTGGAGGACTCTTGCTAACTTGCACACAGTGGAAGCTTTTTTTCTTTCCTTTTTGAGCCACAGGCATTAAGGAAGAAAAAAAAATCCTTATTTTTATTACTGGGGGAGCTGTAATAGCTGTGTAGGAGGGATCGTGATTTGCTGACACTAATATAGTGAAGGAGTATTTCTTATCATTTTAAAGCACAAAGTATATTGCTGAGCTGAGGCTACATGCCTGGAACACATGAAGCAGGCTCTCCCTTGCACTGTAAAATAGCCCCTTGCCTCTGCTTACTTACCAGTGAGACAGAGCTGTGATGTATGTGATTGGAACAACCGTGCCAATAAATGATTTCTCCAGTGTCTTGTCTCCTGGCCCTTGGTTCCTTCTGCTTGACCTTAAACTATACTCCTGTGCACTGTGGAAGCCAGGTTTCCTTTTCTGTCTTCAAGAGGGATCAGTGCCAGCCCTGTCCTCTGGCCACGCTGGTGACAGTACAGCTGCAGCCACTGCCTGGGGCTTGTGCTGACTCCTGAGCAGCCCCTGGGTATCATCTGCTCTTGGTGTTGGGTGAAGGGCTTCGGTGTGGACCAGAGCACAGCCAGGACGGCCCCCAGCATCTCTGCACATTGGTACAGGGGCTGCGAGGATGCACCAAGGCACTGGGGAGCATGCCTGCAGCCCCAGGCTGTGACACTCCTTCTGCGGGCAGTGCAAGGCCCAGTAAAAGTCAATTTACTGACCCTTAGCTGTCTTCCACTCTGGTTAAAATTACTCCTTTGGGTCTGGCAAATAAAGCTTTACTGTGATGCCCTCAGTAGCAACATCTTAAGAGCAGCTTCCAGTGCCTAAAAGGGCCTACATGAAACCTGGAGAGAGACTTTTGACAAAGGCCTGTAGGGACAGGACAAGGGGAATGGCTTTAACCTGACGGGAGATTAAGATGAGATCTCAGGAAGAAGTTCTTCCCTGTGAGGGTGCTGAGGCCCTGGCACAGGTTCCCCAGTGAAGCTGTGGCAAGGGATTGGAATTGGATGAGCTTTAAGGTCCCTTCCAACCCAAACCATCCTGTGATTCTCTGATGTGCATTTCATCTTAGCAGAGGGCTTGCAACTTGTGGCATGGTGGGGAAGTACCAGCTTGAAATAACAGCTAAAAAATGACAAAACTGGGTTTTTTCCCAAAGAAAACTTTAATTCCAACAAGACAGGAAGCTGCACAAAGACAGCTACCACAAGTTTCTTTTCAACAAGAGCTTAAAACTATCTACATCAGTATTTGTGGAGTAGGGATTCTCCTTCTGAGTAACAGTCTGGCCACAGGGGCTTGGCCTTGCACAGGCACCAAACTGCTCTGTGTAAAGAACTCTGTCCTGCACCAGGACAGGGGCTGTCCTTCCCTTCACAAAGGCAAAGCAGCATTTACAGAGGGTGGGTAGGGACCCTGACAACAAAAATCCACCCCAGGGAAACAGTTGCTGTTAGAGCACTGTTTCCTCTCAAAGTCCAGCCTGATGTGTTTCAAAACACAGCTTGCACATCAGTCTAACCCAAAGCATCATCTCAAGCCAGAGTCAAAGCAGGCCAGGGAAACCTACCCTGCCCATCTCAGTGGCTCAAGCCTTCCGAGCCCATGGCAGGGATTGCTGCTGCCTTTCAGGCTGGCCAGTGCACCAAGGCCCCCAAAACACATCCCATGAGGGACAGGACAGTGCAAACCCTCACCCTCCTGCCTTGCACACACACCCAGCACTGCTGGTATGGTGCTGCTCCCATCGCTTGGGCTGAAGAAGTGCTGCAGAGCCTAGAGCTTGCAGTGGAGCCAGGCATGGGGTTATTAGCTCAGGACCATGCAGGCAGCTCCCTTCTCATTTTAACCACCTCCCCATACTCAGACACGAAGCTTTGCAAGTGTAGAGTGCCATCTGCTAGAGGGCAGGGGAGCTGCAACACGTGGCTTTCAGCTGGGAGCACATTAAAGTGGACAGAGCATCCCTCCTCCTATGTATTTAACATTAAAAGGGCTTGTTTCAAGTCTAGCAGCCTCCTTCAGCACAAGAACAGAAATGTAAAGATTGCCTGTTTCCAGGCTGCAGGGTGTCAAGCAGCTTGGGCTGAGGACCAAAAGGTAGCCATAGCTTTTTCCCTGGATAAGGAAGCATGTTGCTCTCCTGGCTGAAGCAGCATCCTTCCGGTGTGGAGCAGACACCAGAGGTGACAGGAAAGACGCTGCTTAAGAAAGGGAGGCAAATCCAAGTGTTTTTCCTCAGCTCTGAGCTGGAAAGGCATCTCACATCTCAAGCAAAAGGGATGAGGCAACTGGAGTTTCTATTTAAAACCATCCTAACCGAAAATAAAAAGATTCAGGGAAACCATCCAACAGGAAAGAAGGGGAAAAAAATCTTCAACCCCAAACAGCAAGACTCCGATTAGTGCTTGTAACCATCCAAGCAGACAGCAAGGGCGGTGAGGAGCGGAGCCTGGCAACACTGCACCACCGCTCTGGGGCCACAGCTCACCGGTATCCTGTCCTTATCACCATCCAGGCCCCATGGCACCCTGATGCCTGGCCATCCCCACCGGCAGGGGATGAGGAGCCTCCTATCTTCGCTGCCCATGTCTGACCATCTCTTCCCCCCGCCCGCCTCTGCCCATCAGTTCTCTCCTGCCTGGACGTAGTCCTCAGTGGCCTTGGAGATGGTGCTGAGGTACTGCCAGCTCAGGGCAGCCAGGAGCATGGCGCACGACAGGTAGATGGGGGAGTAGTGGTGGCGCGAGGCCATGGGGCCGCTGGGCAAGCTCATGGCACGGATGGAGGTGATGATCTGCTGAGTCTTATTGGATGATGGGTCTGTGCTTGGGATCTTCTGGAAGATCTGGGGAGGAGGAAGGAAGGAGGAGTTATGGCTCCCAACCAAGGTTCAGGAGACAAACGGGACCACTAGATGGAAGGGAAAATGTTAAGGGCCACCATATCCTCAAGAACAACCTCAGTGATGGATTGTCATGGAGCAAGGACCAGCTGTAGCGGGTGCCTGGATGGGGCCAGGGCCCACTTCCCTTGAGAAGTGCACTAAGTCAAGCAGCCTCTTGAGGGCACCCTATGACAGGAGATGGACCACATCGAACATAATCCCTCAATCACAAGCAGTGCTGCTGGAACCAGGGGTTCTTGCCCACAATCCTCACAGCAGTGAGATACTTACCTGCATGGGGCATAGAGAGGTGTGAATGAACAGAGACCCTCTTTTTGGCTAAGGTGCTGAGGTGTCCCTTGCCATGGGGTTGGCCAGCCCACAAAGGGAGCTCTAATAACCAATGTTTTGGGGTCTCCCTGGTGCAGAAGTAATGGCTTTTTCATTTAACACCCCTTGCTGGATTTGGTTTTGAGTTGCTGTTTCATCTTCCCATGAAAACAACCACCAGTTGTAAACTTTCAACCTCCACAGTACCCTCAAGCTGGGAGTCCCACTGCTTTAAGCAGCTGTAAAGAGCTGCCCTTATTTACTGTTGGCCGTGGAGCACAACCACCACATCATCGTGCCAGCTGCAAGTACAGACACCAAGAAAACAAGAGTGCTCACTTGTTTTCAAGCAGCCCATAGGGAGATGATGCAACCTGTTCAGAAGTGTGTTGTGGGAAAGGTCCTCTGTGCCTACTCAGTCCAGGTGCTGCCAGAGCTGACTGCTCTGGTTCTCCATCAGGCAGGCAGGACTTCAGTCTCTACCTCTCAATACAAGCACAGACCAAGCACCCAGGATGGTCCAGGCCAAAACCACATCAAGGTCACCACTCCTGCCACCACTGAACTACGAGATGTAAGGAGAGGATTAACAGATTCATGTGTCTTCCCAGTTTTGCACGAGGAATGAGGATGGGAACAGCCAGAAATTACTCAAACTGCTCAGCTTACCTCTTCCACATACTGGTACATGATGGCTTTGACAGCTTGTATGTTTGTGGCATCCATCATGAGAGTGACAGCTTGTCCCTTTCGTATCTTCACTACACCCCTGAACACTTGCTTGTTGTTATAGCAGGCAGCCAATGTGGCAATAGCCATCACCTGAAGAGAAATACAAAGAGCCCTTACCACATTGTGAGGAGCTTGCTAAGGGAGTAACCTTGGCTCACTGAAATTGATACTAAGACACTCTGGAGAGGAGCCACAATCTCACCAACAGCAGAAAGAGTAGGTACCAGGAAGAAGGAAGAGAGAAGAGACGGAGAATAAAACAGGCTAATATTAACATGATACATAACATCCTTCACCTCCAACTTCTCATCAGCTGGGCTGCAGATGGGGAAGAACCACTTGAAAACATAACTCACCTGGGGAATAGCACAGAAGTTGAAGACAGTTTGGTTTTTCAGGCGGGATAAGTACGTGAGGACATCAGGGACGTGGTGGAGGGCATTGGTGATGAGCTCATTCAGACACTGGACAGCCATATCGATGTTCTCTGGTTTGGCAAGATCCGAGAGCTTCTTTGCGTATCTGCTCCAAACCTAAACACAAAGGATAAGGATTCACAAGCTGGAGGGTACATTCATGCTGTAAGAGTGACATCAATAACACTCTGAGGTCTGGGAGGCCAACATGAATCACCAGAGACCCAAGAAAGCCTTGAAGGACTGGGTCTTACTAGGCTCAAGAAAAGAAGGAAGATTGCAAAATTACAAGAACTGTTATTATCAAGATGTACCATCAATAGCAGCAATCTTACACAGCACAGCTTTACTGTCAGATCTTAATAAAATTAAAGCAGACTATCAAGTCTCTCCTGTTGACTTTGACTTAAAGGGACACGAGAGACAGCACTATTTCAGCTGTCCACTTTCCACTGAGCACCCTATAATGGTTTCCTAAGATGGGTGTCCTGGGAAGCATGGATGGTTGGCTCCATTCCATTAGAGTTCTCCAACAGAAGTGTGAAAGATTGTCAAGGGACACCAACTTCAGAGGAAAAAAACTGGATTTGGGTATTTCAAAGGAAATTCCAGTAGGAATTCTTCTAACGACAGGATGCAACTCACTGTATCAGAGTAGCAACAGCACCTTCAGTCTCAGTGCATTTCCCAAAGAGGCACAGCAGGAACCTCACCCTAAGACAGTGTTCTCCCTCACCTCTCTGGGCCAGAACTCCCTTCCCTCCATCTGGTCTTCCAGATAGTCCCGGATGATGTTGGTTTTCTGCAGGAATAGGCCCATGGAGTTTGCCAGCTCTGTGTCCTGTCCAACGATAGCATCTTCTAGCTCTGATGCAGAGAAGAGACGGGAAAGGCCGATCCCCACCAGCCCAGCCACATAGTGACAATACTGCGAGGCACCAAGAGGGGAAGGGGCAGGAACAAAACAAGATAAAAGAAGCAGTTACAAAGAGCTTTCTATTCACCACAGTGAGCTTTACAAAACTGATGCTCAGAAGTAATTGAAAGTACATGTTCTGCAAGCTCTCACAGCCCTTCCTGGGACATCTCAGCATCCAGCAAACACCTCACCATGTCCCATCAAGCTGCCACTCTGCTGCCACCAGTGAAATGAACCACCCACAGGGGAAAACAAGCTGATGCAGTGGGTCACCCCAAACACATGCTGATGGGCAACACCAACAAGCCACACCATGCTCCCATTACCCACGGGACCAGCAGTCTCTCAAAGCCTTTCCAAGCCCACAGTCTTCCTCATCCAGCTGAACCCTCTTCCCGCAACAATGCTTCCACAGTGACAAAGTGGATCTTACATTCCGTCCACTCCTCTGTCCAGGCTGATTTACCTTATCCCACTCATCCTGAGAGTCCACCTTCTTCTCTAAGAACTCTGCCATCCCAACGCCCATTTTGTGGCAAATATCTGAGATCACGTCCTGGTAGACCTTTGACAGGTTCCTGAACTCCCTGGAGATCTGCAGCACAAACCACCACGAGGAAGAAAACAAAAGGCAGTGTCAGGAAAAGCCAGCACGGTTCAGCATTTATTAAGGAATGAGAAAAAGGCTGTTTACGAGGCTCTTATCCCACCCTGGCTGGAGATACAGGACAGCTCCCATGACCAAGAGTTGTTTTGAGGCCCTTAAAGCACAGGCTCCGTCTGTTCTCTGTATGGCCTCTGGCAGTAGATCAGACACAGCAGTATCTTTGGGAAGGCTCAGTGGCCTTGACTGGTATCATCCGGGAGTTGCAGCACCGAAGTAGCTACACTTGGTGCACAGCTGGGGGTTCTTTTGTAGTTTGTGAGAGCATTCCATCACAGCACCACAGGAAAGACAGGGAAGGTTTCTGGTACTCTGTTCTCCTGAGCTCTCTCCAGCTCTGGCTTCACAGTGTGCATTTTGCACAACTGG
The DNA here is from genome assembly GCA_017639245.1 of Myiopsitta monachus. Lineage (NCBI taxonomy): Eukaryota > Metazoa > Chordata > Aves > Psittaciformes > Psittacidae > Myiopsitta > Myiopsitta monachus. The sequence goes on along the minus strand of CM029922.1, from coordinate 16,701,431 downwards.
AAAGGCACCAAACAACTTAAAGAGTGCAAAATCCTCCTTCTGCATATTTACTAACATGACTCAGTGATTCAGTTGTTCTCACATTGAAAAGAAAGTGCATCCTCCCCTTCCCAAAACTGAGGAGCATCACATTTTGTAGTGCTAAGCTTTAATCTATTATTGTGCCAAGTTTTTTTTATCGTTAATTTATTATTTAATAATGTATTACTTATTTATAATGGGTAACTACAGCCAGCCCAGCATGTGTGCCCAATAATGACAGCTGTCTGACTGATTACAGCTCAGGCCCCAGCATGGATCCAGGCTCCCCTCCTGACTCTATCCACAGCTGCTGGCATGTCCTTACCCTGTAAAACAGGTTGTCTATAAAATAAGCATATTGACTCTGCTTCTGTCTCAGTTGCTTCCATTTACTAGATGGAGAAGCACAACCTGTGAGTACACCTCTATGAAACATTACTAGAATCAAATCATACCTGAGCACGAACTCACTTTGCCCAAGTGAATAACACATACACACCAAGACAGAACAACAAAATGCAATAAACACTGTTTATTTTTTCAGTGCCTAAAGGGGTAAACAAGAAAGCTGGAGAGGCACATTTTACAAGGGCTTGTAGGGACAGGACAAGGGGAATGGCTTTAAACTGACAGAGGGGAGATTGAGATGAGGTCTTAGGCAGAAGTTCTTCCCTGTGAGGCTGCTGAGGCCCTGGCACAGGTTGCCCAGAGAAGCTGTGGCTGCCCCCATCCTGGCAGTGTTCAAGGCCAGGTTGGATGGGGCTTGGAGCACCTGGTCTAGTGGAAGGTGTCCCTGTCTGAGGCAGGGGCTGGAACTGGGCGAGCTTTAAGGTCCCTTCCAACCCAAACCATTCAATGATTCTATGATTATATATATGGCAAAGGTCTGCAAGCAGACTACTGTAGCTTTAGGGCAGATCTTGCAGGACCACCACAAATGCTGTCCATCCATAAGCCAAATCCCAGAGAAGCTTTCCTCCTCTCCTAGGAGTACAGGACACCCAACTCAGATAATGTGGAGTGCCCAATCCAAAACACTCTCTACAAGGTGATGATCATTTAATCTTCCAATAGGGGAGACAAAAAGTCTCTTTTTAAAGCTGGCACTCCTCCACAGCCAGACTCACAGAGAGAGTTGTACAGTATTTGGGTTTCTCACTCCAGCTCTGTCCCCAGCCCCATGTGCAAGTGATGAACTACAGGCGCACCAGGGACTGCACAACCTCAGCAGGCATAGGCAGACTTAGTGTAGATGGACAACCATGCACAGAAAGGTGACACAAGGCTGCTGAAGCAAGGAGATGGATGCCTTACCGTTGGGAAGTCTTCAAGCACCTGCCGGTCCTTCTCCTTGCTCTCCATGTACTTCCACTCTGGTTGGTAGAGGTAAGAGTGAAACTCATGCAGCATTGGGACCTTCACATCTAAGCTGATGGTCATGTCATCCTCTATTGTGTCCAGGGCACGGAGAACTAGGTAGAATATACAGACGGCATGTCTGGGGGGAGGAGAAAAAACAATCCCTTACTTGGGATTGCCTATTAGGCAGGACAAATAGCTTAGATTAACCACACAGCCTTCAGCAGACACTGAAAGCTCAATATGATACATGTTGGCACTGCCGGGTTGTTGATGCCTCTGGAAAAGAAGCACTTCCAGCAAAATTCACTCTAATGTTTCAGGTGGTACAGTACTGCTTTGGTCAAGGGATACCCACATACAATTCCCCCTCCTTCAAATCATAGAACGGTTTGGGTTGGAAGGGACCTTTAAAGGTCACTTAACTCAACCCCCCTTCAATGGGCAGAGATATCTTCAACTATAACCCAGATGTCAGCTTCCCCAGCCCTCATATGGGGACAGTGACTGTCCCCTGCAGTGTAGGAAAGTAAAACAGATGCATTAGAAACATACTGCTCAAACCCCATGGTCAGAGGAGCAGGTTAGGGATGAAAAGCACCACCAGCAGCACCTCCCACCTACCTTGCTCATCACCTCCTTGAACCTATGCTCTGAGCAACAGTGCTGCCTCCACACAAACTCCCTATGGGCTGACTGTTGTGAGAGCTGCATTAGGAAACCCTTTCCTTCCTGCAGAGAACTATGGCATGGCTTTTGGCTTTCTAAGATGCATACACCGGGGACGGGAAAGGCAGGGCACTGCCAGATCTAACCCTGCAAGCAAGATGCAACCCTGCAAGCAAGGCCAGCATTCGTTAGAACCCAGAGGACAGAGCCTGAAGTCAGCTTACTGGGAAAAGCTAATGCAAAATAAGGAAGGGAAAAAGCTGGTATAATTTTCCTATCACCTCCCCTTCTCTGCACCCAGCACCCTTTTATCCTGCTTGGGGAAGGAGTAAAGGGGTGCCTTACTGGAACATTAGGAAACAGGAACATTAGGGCTGGAATAGAGCCAAAACCACCCTGAATCTTATATCTCCACATGCAAGACACTGGAACCAGCCCACATATCCCAGCACCCCAGTAGGAAGTTACTGGAAAGTCACTTCCCTTCTCCATCCCACTGCCCCTGCCTTCTCCATCCGGACTCCACACTTCTGCTGCTGAAGCAAAGACAAAAGTCCTGATGGCAAGAAATACTGGCTCCAACTCTACAACTTATATAAAATAATCCCCTAGCTCTAAATTAGCACAATGACACATCAAGGAGATGATGCATTTATTAATTGCTTAACAAATAGAAACTAGCTTGCACTGCTTAAATGCTAATTACCAGCCAAAAGCATTGCTCTCCTTGAATGACACCACGCAAGCAGTGATTAACCAGCCAGGGAAAACTGACTGGCTTTTGGAGACAATACTGTTAAATTCGGCATTTTTTCCTTAATTGAAGAGTATTTAATACCTCCATCAAAATACACACCTCAGTGCTCATGAGCAGCTCTCTCCTGCCCTTCTGCTCCATTGCACAACTGAGTTTTTCCATTTTAACCAAGCTGCAAAGGTTCATCTGACATGATGCAAGTGCCCAGGACTCCTACCCCCTTTCAGCAGCAACCAAGAAAGGCAGAGCAGAACCTGAAAGGCCATCCCAGAAGCACTTCTCACAACGACACCATGCCAAGGGAAGCAATAACTCCAGCATAGTTGAAACACTCATCTAACCCCACTTCTGCATCCAAACCTTAACTCCATCCCTAGCTTCCATCATATACTGGATTTAGCTCCGTGGTGATTTGGGCAAATGAAAGGAAGAAATTGTTTATGATGAGGGCAGTGAGACACTGGAACAGGTAGCACACAGGTGGTAGATGCTCCATCCCTGGAAACATTCATGGCCTGGTAGCAACCTGATCTTGTTGAAGATCCCTGCTTACTGCAGTGTGGTTGGACTAGATGATCTTTAAAGGTCCCTTCCAACCCAAACTGTTCTATGATTGCATGAAATATAAGATCATAAAAACGACTATGCACTGAGCATGGTCTGCCTGCAGCTCTCCATTTCTCTGCAAGGTTCCCAAGCACCATGATCCCAGTTGGGCTCCAACTTGAGATCACTGGGGATGACAGGGGGCTAACCAAGGCCACACAGTCTTCACCAGGAAACATGTGTGACACTGATGAGAAGAAAACACTCAGGCATTACCTCTCCTTTGCAGAACTGGAAGTGCCTACTTCCCAATAGCAAGCCTGGTTTCATCTCAGGGCTCAGGCTCCTAGGTGCAGCTCCCCCTTCCTAGGTGAGGGGGTCTCCCTTCCCCTTGCCACCACATTCACCCTCTACCAGCACAAAGCTGGTCCTTTCTACAAAGCAGCTGAACCTGCAGGGATTGATGCTGAAGGGTCCTAGGGACAGGCACCAGGAGAAGGCAGGAGCATCCTTCTGCTCCACCACCAGGAGAGGAGCTGCGGTGTTGTCTTATACTCCTCGCCCCCACCAGAAGTTATGATATTGGCTCAGCTGCTGATGGAAACTGCAGTTTTGGGCCTCCTACCTTCCAAGAAAATGCCCTAAGCACCCAGCAACAGGCTGGACAGGGCCTTGGCCAACAAAACACGTGGTTTATGGGGCCGAGAAAGATAGCCAAGAAGGAACCAAACATTTTAGCTCAACTACCAACACCCTGGCCTGGAAAGTATGGCCACAAGCACTCATTTAGAAGTTCTGTTTTCCAGCAGTCCCTGGGGGATGCATGTAAGCTCTCCTGAGAGCAGTGATTCAAACCAGGGGACAGGAACCTACCAACAAGCAGATTTCACTCCAAGAAATCACAAACAAAGCTGGGGCAGGAGAGGGGATCAGGCTGTGGCACAGGAGACTGCGCTCAGGAGCAGACCCTGAGCAGTGCTGTGCTTGTCAGCACAACGTGGTTGTTTCTGTGCTTGAACCCTAACCGCAGCTCCTTCAACCAGCAAGAACAGAGGACAGTATTAAGTAGTCTGTAACCACATGGGTTCAGTTTACCCCCTAATGGGGTTAACATCATTGAAAGCACAATGATCATCTCTCACTTTGACGTGATCCAGCAAAATTAATTCCTTCAGTAAGCTGCTGATCTGGCTATTTCTATATTCTGCCTATTTTGCATTTCCCTCTTTTGTCCTTAACTTTCCAGCGGAGCCACTGTGTTTTGAAAACAAGTTTCTTCTGATGCACTACAGAGCCAGCTGGAATTCAGCAGCAATCCCTGCACAGCCCTAGGTTGGTAATGGCATTTCCAGGATGCCAGGCATAAGTTTCTGTGCCTGGGGGATGGCACCTTGCTGATCCCACCAAGCTGCAAACCAAGGATTAAAGAACAGAAAAGAGAGATGAGAAAGATAACCAAAGGAAAATGAAGGCAAGCACATCACATACTGACATTGTCAACAGGATTTAGGGTGTTTTATCGAGTAGCCTTTTTTTTCTCCTTAATTTCTACATTAGCTAATGTACCAAGCATGGAAAAAAAGCTTAATTCTTGGCCCCAGTTGTACCTTTCCACATATCCCCAGCCAAACCACTGCATTTCTTTGCCTTTCCTGTAAAACAGGCTGCAAACACCATCTCATAAACACTGGACAACAGCTATGGGACACCATCCCAAAAGCCAAACCAGGGCTCAGAAACCCAACAGCTAACCCAGTGTACAGCGCCTACAACCGCTCAGCAGAGCCACAACCACATCACTAGATGTATCCAGTACAGAAACTCCCCATTTTGATGATTAACCCAGTTTGGGATTAACTGAAAAGAGACGTATATACTGAAGTCAGTAGTCACCATACAAATACAAGGAATTATGGAGAGCATATACACACAGCCACGAGGCCCCAGGCCAGCAAAGCTTTGCATCCTCCGCTATTACTGTCTGAAACTTTCCTGCATGCGACAGCAATATTTGTACAGCAAAAAAAGAAGCGTGCAGCAAGCCCACCCGATGCCTGAACAGGTTTTGAGGCAGCTGCTTCCAAAAGCATCTTTCAGGCAGGATCCAGACTCTTGGTCAGCCCTGGAATGTTTCTCACCTCCTCCAGAAGCCCAGCCTTGGCACTGCCAGGACACATTCCCGGAGTATCACTAACAGCATAGGGCCAGCCACTGTGTTTAACCATCTGCTTGCCAAGAAGCCATAGTGCCAGCCCCCAGGAACGTGGCTGGGGGATAGGTCGTGTATATCAGCCAGCTCCGACGTGAGAAATCCCACGTCCTGCTGCACGGGGTGGGGCTGCCCTGAGCATCTCCAACCAGCGCTGCTCAGCACAGCACCCCTGAGGCACAGGGGGGAAAAGGGAGGGCTACGCAGTGGCTCAGATAAAGAACATTGTATGTTAGGGCACTGCATGGGGAACCCCGAGATTAGAGGGGGGGACACTGCACCCACAACCTCCTAGGGAGCCCCGGTGTTGGGGAGACATCGCACCCACCCCTCCCGGGGAGCCCTGCATCCTCGGGGGTGTACTACCCCAACCACCATCCCCAGCCTCCCGCCGGGGACCCCCACTCACCGCAGCTCTCCATCCAGAGCCTGGATGACGGCGGCGAAGCTGCGGCTGGTCTGATTGAGGTACCGATAGCAGGTGCGGAGCCCACATTCCAGCGAGTCCTGCGGGCAGAGCGCGGTGCAGGGGGGCGGCTGAAGGCGGGGAGCAGCCGGTGGAGGGGTAGGGGGCTCCGCAGGGACCCTGCGCTGCTGCTGAGAGCGCCGCCCGCCGCCCCGCAGCCGCCCCACAGCCCGAGGGGGACCCCGCGGTGGGGACGGCGACAGGGCCAGAGCCCGCTTCAAGAGGAACACCGCTTTGGTGCTGGCCGCCATCGGGGCGGGCGGCAGCGGCGGCGGCGAGGGGCTGCGGCCCGCTCCGCCCCCCATGACTGCCCGCTGCCCGCCCCTTAACCCGCTTCGTGCCCGCCCCGTCCTAGCGCCGCTGATGCATGGGGAGCATCAGGACCGTGCGGTGGCCGGAGCCGGTGGGATGCACGCAGGGTACCGGCCTCGAGCAATGCACGGGAAGCCTGAGGCCAATGCAGCACCGGTCCCATGTGATGCCCGGAGCCACGCAACGCACGGGATGCATGAAGCCCGTGCAGAGCACCCAGTACGTGCAGTGCCCGGAGTCGGTGTAATGCACGGGAAGCATCGAGACGGTGGCACCGGGTTTCTACGGTACCCGGAGCCAGAGCGGTGCTTGCGGAGAACAGGAGTACGGTAAAGTCCCGATCCCAAGCAAAGAACCAGGCCCGTGCGTCGCTTGCAACCAGTGCGATGCAGGGTAATGCAAGACCCGCTGCTGGGAAACCAGGAGCCGGTGCGATACCCGGACCCGGAGCAACGAATGAGGTCCGAGCCTCTGCAACACCCGGGATGCTCCGATACCGCGCCGGGCACACGGAGCCGATGCTGCCCACGGGTGACACCGGGCAGGTGCTGCCCACGGCAACGCCGGGGCCGCGCAGGGAGATGACAGCCCCCCCCCCCCCCCCCCATCCTTCCCCTCCTCCTCTTGCCCCCGTCCCGGCCCCACATCACCGCGGCACCGCACCCCCCGCCTCCTCCCGCTCTCCGTGCACCGCCCGATCGACGTTGATAACGACGCGCATCCCCCGCCTGTCATCACACCCCGTCCCGCTCACCAGGTCGACCCTGGGCATGACGGCGCGGTAGCCGCCCATCTTGAACCGCAGCAGGCTGTAGATGTCCTCGGCATGGCCCAGCCATTTCTTCAGCAGCTCCATGGGGGACTCCCCGACGAAGAGCGCTCCCGCCGCCGCCGCCGCCCCCCCGCTATCCACACACCGGCGCTTAACCGGAGCCGCGAGAGCCGCCTCTGCCCCGCCTCTGCGCCAATCAGCGCGCTCGCCTCATCGCTCGGTGGGCCGGCTGGACGCCTATTGGCCGAAGGGCGCTCGCACCAGGGGAGCGCCAGCCAATAAAATAGCGGCGAGGCTGGTGTGACGGCCGCAGGCCGGCGCTGATTGGGTGGCTGCGCTCGTCGCCACCCGCGCGGAGGCGGCGGAGCGGGAAGGCGGCGGGAGGAAGCGGGCGGGCCGCTCGCCGCCGCGGAGCCTCCCCGCTCCACCCCTGCTCCAGGCCTGAAGGTGCTCGCGTGTTGAGGCACCTCCCTGTCCCCTTCCCGAGCGGTACTTCGCCCCTGGAGGCGCTCCCGGCAGGATCGCCCCGGGCCTGCTGCGAGCTGGGGCGCGAGACCACTGCCGGCTCTGCGCGTTAGGCTCAGCCACGAGTCGTAGAACGGTTTGGGTTGGAAGGGACCTTAAAGCCCATCCAGTTCCAACCCCCTGCCACGGGCAGGGACACCTTCCACTAGAGCAGGTGGCTCAAAGCCCCGTCCAGCCTGGCCTCCAGTACCCTCCAGACACCCAGGAGCTGCTATCTCGTCCTTAACAATGCGAGCTTCATCTGCTGGAGGTGCTTTCGTGTGCGTGTTGTTTTAGAAGGGCACTAACATCACCATGTCTCAGTTACAGGCTTGCGCTGACACCCGGCAGGATATGCTCAGCAGTGACATTAACCATCTTCCTTGGCACCATAACCCCATTAATTGGATTATTCATCAATCCCATAACCTGCAACCACTCAAGGGCAGCACAGCTCACAGGGGAGAGGCTGTGCAAGCCTGGGAAACAGCCTACCACTGTTCAACTCCAGCACACCCTATTGATGTGCAATCCAGTTTTAGATCATGTGCCCTCAAATACTATGTTCGATTCTGAGCCCTCACTATGAGAAAGACATTGAGGTGCTGCAGTTGGTCCAGAGAAGGGCAATGAAGCTGTTGGAGCACAAGTCTGATGAGGAATGGCTGAGGGAACTGGGGTTGTTTAGTCTGGAGAAGGCTAAAGGGGACCTTATCACTCTACAACTACCTGAAAGGAGCCTGTAGTGAGGTGGGAGAAGATGCTAACCCTCCAGTAACAAGTGACAGGACAAGAGGTAACAGCTTCAAGCTGCACCAAGGAGGGTTTAGACTGGATACTAGGCGCAATTTCTTCTCTAAAATGGTAGTCAGGCTTTGGAATAGGCTGCCAGGACAGTGGTAGAATCACAAGTCCCTGGAAGTGTTCTCAAACCATGTAGATGAGATCCTCAGTGACATGGTTTAGCAGTGGACTTGGCAGTGCAGGGGTAAGGGTTGAACTTGTTGATCTTCAAGGTCTTTTCCAACCCAGTTGATTCTATGAGAACAGTTTTGCTGTTGACCCCCTCTCAAACAGCTGGGGAAAACCACTGGTTCCATCCTCTACAGGGCAGCACTAAATGCTGGAACTCCCTTGTACATCTCAGCTTTCAGGCAAGAAACTACCAAGAAAAGACACACTGAACTTCAGATGAACATCACTGGTTCTAACTCCAGCTTTTATTCTTAGAGTCAGCAATCTATTGTTAAAATAAACCCAAATACAGGGACAGTGAACAGCAACAGCTCCTGCCTACTACATAGACACAAACACACAGCCCAACAAAGAAGGGACCACACCACCCCTGTATTTCCAAACCTTTCTGCCTTCAAGTTATTTTGGAGGTAATGAGTTTTATCCAATCCATGTCACAAGCACAGCATTTGTTTTTATCTTTAAGTGCATTGACAGTTTGCCACAGAACTGAAAATCTGCAGGGGCAGAGATGAACTCCACCAAGCACTGCTGAGGTTTATTTTCTCCCATGGAATGTAGGCAACTGCTCATGCAAGAGCTGAGAAAGGGCACAGCCACATCTAACTACACCTAATCACAGCCCAGCACACAGGTACAGAGGCAGGATTGCCCAATACTGAGTTAATCAAGCTGTTCAGGCAGAGGGGTATGCTCCTTCCTGCCAACTCCACCATAAGCCATTGCACCCATGGCAGTGCCAAGGGTAGGAGCTCTTCAGGCCCCAGGAATCACCTGCTTGACCTCCTATGCTTTCCATTCGCTGTAATCCAAACAGGGTGACCAAAACATTCCTATTTACACTGTTGTGTCACTGTAACAAAAACCCAACAGACATGTACAACTGCTTTCCATTTTGCATCCAGAGACAGAGCGATTCCTGTAATCTCCACTGAACACTCAACTCTTCCAGCTGTCCTTGAAGAGCAAACTCAACAGCCTCAAAGAAACCATGAAGACCTTCTCAAGATAACCAAGAGACAACCTTCAAGAACAGAGGGACACAAGGGCAGGTCACTTGGTGCCTGCGGAAGGATCCGCATGGCCTGACAGTACTGCAGGCTGGCACTGAGGACACCACCATGTAAGTCTTTTCCAGCCACCTGAGGGTCCAAGAGTTTCCTTCATCACTGCATGCCCAAGAGGACACTGCTCCTTCTGATATATCTGAAGGTGCAGCTTTCTCCCATGCAGCTTGTCGTGCAGCCAGTCAGAGCTGAACTGAATGGCACAGTCAAGCAGACGTTCCAGATCCAAGAGCGCCAAGGAAGTACCTTGTGTTAATGGATGGATCTTGGCCAAGTACAAGACCTCATTCTTAATGACGTTCCCTGGAAAGAGTCAGAAAAAAGGAGACAATAAGCATATTTCTTACCAAGAAGATGCAGACCTATAGCTCCAACCTGTGACTTCTGCCTCAAGGATCACAGCTAGCAAAACCATTCCCATTATCAGAGGTGGCATATGAAGAGTAGAGTTACAGGTGGGATCAGACTGGAAGATGTTCTCTTCCCACAACCCTTGAAGCAGATCTTCCCTTCAACAAGTACAAGCGAATCCAATCACCCATACCAAGACATTTCACAGGGCACTGCATCACTGGACTCACATGGTGCACCCACATGGTTGAAGCCTGTGGTTACAGGCTGCAAGCCTTTTCCTCAGCAAGAAGATCATATACCCTCAGCTGGATGAGCCAGAAACCATAAACTAAGGAGAAGGAGGCTCACACATGCGGCTCTGTATCTATAGACATCCCACCCACCTTCCTCCATCTCTTGGAGGCCACTATGCTCTAGAACTCACCTAGCCCTGAAAAATATCTTTGGTCTAAGAGTGTGTAGCAGATGGGATTGGGTGTACGTAGGGCATCTAGTGCCTGGCCACGGTGGAAGTCCACAGACAGGATGTCAGAAGCAGGATCAGCCCTCGGAGAGGAGCACCAGTGCATTCGGCAGTTGTAGAAAACAAGGAAGCCTCCACTCTCAAAGTACAGAACCAGCCTGGGAATAGCAAGAGAGGTTCAAGTCTCTCATCAGAAACATCCTTGAACCATTTGTTATAATCTGTTCTGGCTGAAGAAACTTTCTGGCACAGAAAAAGACAGCAATGGAATGAAAAGCTACCAGAGGATGAGAAAAGAGCCTGTACATCACGTAAGCTTAGGAAGAAGCACACAGCAAGGCATTAGCACGCACACATGCCTATCCACCCTCATGAAAGACAGGGAGGCATCATGCACCAGTCCCCCATCCAGGAGGACTGCCACAGTTTAAGCAGGAATCGAAGCCATACCCTAGTCCAGCTACTCCTTCCCTACAGCTTATCACCACACTTGCTTGTGTGCACAGGGTCTCAGCAAGCATTCCAACACTCTAGGCCATCAGCTTAATATGAGGTAGCCTCTTTAATGATTTCAGCCAGAAAACTTGCTTGTGAACCCACACAACTTGCAGACAGTTGTTCATTCTGCTGCCCTGTGGTCCCTAGCCAAGAGACAGCAGCAGACAGGAAGATACATCAGCACCTCAGCTCTCCCCAGCAGACAAGCCAGATGACCAAGGGCTTTAGCAGTAGGGTCCACAAATTAGGGCATCCAATGCTGAAACTACTTGTATAGAAATAAAGTAATCCTTCAAAAGACTGCAGGATAGGAGGGCATGGAGTGTGTCCTTAACAAGGACACCACAGACAGAGGACAGACCTACCTTGTGCATTATTAACCACTAGGAGGGCATGGAGTGTGTCCTTAACAAGGACACCACAGACAGAGGACAGACCTACCTTGTGCATTATTAACCACTTGGGGTAAATGGTTCACAAGAGCAGAGTCCACACTATCTTCCTGTACTTATCCGTTGTCCAGGCACTTCCAGTGGGACTTAGGACACAGACTGTAACCCATGTTTTCAACACAGTGCTGCCTTTAACAGCATCACTCCAGCCACCCTAGATGTAGGCTATTTATCTAATGCTTTTTAAAAAACATTTAATTGGGAGAAACTGGCATTTTCAGGGTATGATTCAGTCACGCACCCTAAAAGTTCTGTCTTTGAATAAAAATCTTTTCCTGAGCTGGTGCTATGATTCCTAGGCTGACAGGCAGCATGCACATCACAAGTGTACTGTGGATTCCCTGGTTGAACACACCACACAACCACTTATTCCATCTCTCCTGCCTAGCTATCTTAAGACTTATCAGAGTAATGACATGGCTGAGAGCATCCACACACACATCTAGTTTGAGGCAGAGAGTACCTCTCCAGAATAAGAGGCAGAGAGAAAGCAGAGTCAGTAACTGCTCCATTAAATACCTGGGTGCAGGGTCCTTCCAGTCCCCCCTCTTATTGGCTTTGTTTGCCCTTGAGAACTCATTTGCCCGAATGCTGCCAAACAAACCGAAGTGGAAGCGCAGCCAGTTGCCTGGACCCTCTGCAGCTTCTGGGGCTTCAGGTCCTGAGTGCTGGGGTTCCTGCAGCTCCTCCCGGGGATGTGTCTGTGGAGCAGCAAACCTGTCCCTGCCCTCCCTGAGCAGAAGGACTTGCCCCGCTAGCAGACTCTGCCTGCAGCACTGTCTCCTCTGCAGCTGGTCCTAAGGACTCTCCAGCTGCCACAAATGCCAGGTACAAGTTCTTCCCATGAACCTGAGGAAAAAGGTGGGATGTACTGAGGAATCATGGAACCCCTCACTGTTTCCATACAAGCGACTATCTTATACAACCTCTTTGAGACAGAAGACACATCACCCCATCCTGAACATGGGATTCATTAGCATTTGAGCACTGTAATCATTCTCTCACCATCCCTTTTTTGTCTACATGAAGCACGTGGTATTCCAATGCCACGGCAGTGTGAAGCACTCCCAGAGGCCCTTGTCAAGCCAAAGAGACACCCCATGACAGATACTGGTGACAAAGATCAAAGTCTATCACCACTGCTTCTCATCTGGCTCCCCACTTTGTGCTGGCCTCAAGTGTCTCAGGCCAGGGTGAACTAACTCAAAGGTGGCTCTGAAGCCACAGCCTAGCCACAAATGACTATTAAACAGCTTGCATGTGTGCCCCTGGCTGAGACTATGACGTAATCAGAGGTGAAGCTGCACTAGCACCTGGTCAGTCAAGTCCAAATCATCATCTGAGGGAAGTCAGCAAAGGACTGACCCAGCATGACTATCTCACAAGTGCCCACAGTGTAGACATTTCAACCCAACCTGGTAAAAACCCTGCCCTCTGGTATAAGGAAAGCAACTGTGCAAGTTCACAGCTCCGGGGAACAAGGCTGCTGCTTCTGATAGCCACATACTGAAGAGATCAGCTTTCATCTACAAATAGCTCTAAACAAAACCAACTCTGCATCCCTTGAAAGGCACAGAGCCAGTGCATTAGCATGACCAACACAAAACTGCAAATAACTGCGGGCATCCCCATATCCAGCCACATAGCTGCAATAGCCTCTCCTCACAGTAACCTTGATCCTAAACTTTACACCACAGAGCAGTACTACAGAATGAGCGTTCACATCTCTCTGATCACATGCACCTATTCTGGCTATAAACAAAGCAATGGCCCACCTCAAACACCAGTTTGGTATTGTTCTCAGGTTATACACCTTCTGTGACCAAGATGCAGGACAATGGTGTTTGCCTCAGACTTGTCATGGACCATCTTTAGTACAGCTCACCTGGGACTCCTGGAGCCTCAGTGCATTCAGGTCATTCACATTGATCTTCCTGCTGCTTCCCCCCACCTTGACCACCACTTGTCCCACAAAAGGGGACGTCAGCAGCTGGAACTTCCTCAGGGATGGACCCTCTGGCATCTTGAGCAGTTGAGGGAATAGCAAGTCCTTTTCACACTTGGTGCCCTAGACTTGAAGGAAAGTTGCAGCTCACAAATACACAAAACCACTCAGAGGCTGAGCTTGCCACAGTTGCCTCACCCCCATCTTCCTTCTCAATACACTGTGCCAAAGTCCATTAAGAAAAGCAGGTTTATTTCAGGCCCAGGGCTGTTGGGGAATTTCCAACCTTGGGGATATTCCTTAATTCAATCAAATAAGGCCCTGAGCAGCCTGCTCAAATGGTGCTTTTTGCTCCATAAGGAGGAATTTGGCCTGGGGTTCTCCAGAAGTTCTTCCCTACCACAGGTTCCCCTGGAGTCAGAGAACCTTAAATTAGACTGCTTAGCATCTCTCTCCTCACCAGAAATGAGAGCTCACCTAACTCTAACAGTTAAAGCTTTGATGTTCCAGTACAAAGGGGGAACACAACCTTGCATAGATATTAATGAACCACAACAGGCCAGTGCACTGTCCTTTCCATGGCAAGCGCTGCTCCCTAATCAGTACTAGAGTGAGCTCATCCCCTTCCCTTGCTTTACCAACTGTTTGCCCCACTGACTGCAACAGCACGGGGTGCTAGGAAGCATTCATATGCTCTACTAGCAGCATCTGGGATCAAAAGATGCTGTATGAGAGGGAGATGAAGCAGCACCATCCTACAGCATCCTGCAAGTCCCTCCAGGAAGTCACACCAATACATAAGGAGTTATTTCTGGCATGAAACCCCAGCCACATTCGCTTGCAGTGAGGACTTCTGCCAAGACTGGGTGTACAAGAAAGCAGGTTCAAGGACAAAGAAAGCAGTTTGGTTTTCATCCCACACTGCCAATTCCCTCTGCAGACTAACTCCAGGGACCAGCACTGACCAGAGGCTCAGCTTCTAACCTAGCTACAAGGGTCTGCAGCTACCAGGCACAGCTCCTAGTTCAATGTGAAAATCAACAGCAATTTTGTGAATGGTCTCTCATCAGAGGGGGCATTCCCACGTTACGCTAGCATCTCAGCTTCCCCAGTGTCTAGGCTAGCTCAGATAGAGATCCACGCTTGTGTCAGCTCAGAGTGACTGTGAACCAAAGCCTTCAGTGCCACACACTCCTGCCACAGCAAGAGGCTCCTAGCCCAGAAGAGGCATTTAAGTCAGCAGCCACCTCAACAGGGTTATGAATCACAGTGTGGTGTGGATGTACCCCAACAGGAGCAGGCAAGGCAGCGTGGCTGTATAAGCCTTCATATGCACAATATGTAGCCCTTCTGGGTGACACTGAAGCAGGCCTGTGAATATAATTACCCCATGCCTTAGGGGACACAGGAAAAAAGTTCAGTCTTTCAGTCTAACAGGGAAGAGGAGGGTAAAAAGCCCTCTGCAGGGCATGACACCCATGTTCCCAAAAGCATGGCCACGGCATCCCAGAGCAAACTACCTTAACTAGCACCACTACAGGTCTGGGACCAGGAGAAATCCTCCCCATGTACAGGCTCATCTCCAGTCCTTGTGCTCAAACAGAAACCAAGCACCAACACATGACAAGGGTAGGGCTGCCCAGTTCATCTGCCTTAACCCAGCACCACCTGCACCCAGGGACTGCAGCCCCAGCAGGGCTCCACACCCCTATACAAAGCTCCTGCAGTAATTTCAAGGCACAGCTTCACCTTCCACGTGCAGAAGGTGCACGGGGCACAGCGCTTCCCATCTTCCCACACTGAGCCAAGCACCAACGTGCAGTTCTCCAAAACAACCGCATCCAGAGTTTCCACCTTCATGTCTCCCCAGTGCAGTAGGGGTGTCCTTAACCCCCACATTCCTGCATCCAGCCTCAAACCACCCCCCTTCCCAGGCCCACCCTGTGCATGCGCCTGGGGAAGCACAGCACACAGCCCTTCTGCTCCTGCATGCTTTAGAGCCCTTCCTCTGCCCCTAGCTACGTTCCACAGCGGCTCCATCCTCCCCCAACCCACTTACCCAGCTTCACCATGATCCTCTACAGCCAGCGCCTTTTCACTCACCCACTGTTATAGGGCAGGAGGAAGACCCTCCTCCCAAATAGCAGAGAGCTCCCCCATTGGCTGGTGGGGCAGGAATGGGCAGGGTTTAGGGTTTTAAGAGCCGACCACGCTCGCCCTGTTAGTTGCGCTGATGTGTGAGAGCTGGTTGGGTGGCGGGGGTAGCTGAGCGCCCCGGTAGGGGGGTGGGCTGAGCTCAGGCATCTCCATCCTCTCCAGGAAGCAGGGCCTTTGCTGGAATGTGGTTTTGGTGTGAGGATGACGTTTCTGAGTGCAGATGGGAGCTTTTAGGCTGAACAGCAGCCTGCTATGCAAAGCTGTGTTAGTGAGCAGACTAGAGTGAGAAGTCAGTATTAAAGTGCCTTTGGGAGCTTTTCTCCTCTCCACTGTGCTAGAAGGATTACCTGCTGTGTGGAAAACATATTTAGTGGGTTTTCCCCTTTGTATGAAAATCATAGAATGATTTGGGTTGGAAGGAGCCTTAAAGCACGTATAGTTTCAACTCCTCTGTCCACTAGATTGGGTTGCTCAAAGCCCTGTCATACCCACCCTTGAATTGCTCCATTGATGGGTCTGTCACTTTTGGTGTTTGTCATCTTTCTGACTGGAATTACTCTGTTATTATTCGATCATTATGAGCTCCCTGGAGCAGGACATTGCACCATCACTTCTCCAGGTGTACTTCATATGGGCTCACTTACCCCTGGCCCTCTCCAAGAAGCCCGTGAGGGTAGTCAGAGTCAAGCAGCAGCCTTCTGCTTTTATTATCATTCTTTTATTTTCATTAGTTCTAAAGGTGTAGAAGTTACATGGATTGGTAGCCATACTACTTCATAATAGATATTTTTTTACATCCTTAAATAATTACAGCTTGTTCAGTTGGTTGGTTTCCCTCTCCCCCATCCAAATAAGCGTGTTTCTGTGGGACCTTCCCAGATGACCTGAGAAGCTTCAAACTTTATACATGGGGAGAACAAAAGCGATGCAAACCACTACCCCGACCTAGTCACAGCTTCGATGTTATATTGAAAGTTGTTGATCAGTTTTAAAGCTCCCTTGCAGTATTCCATTGCTCCTCCTGACTGCACCCTCTCCAGCCAGCCCATAAGATTGGAAGTGAAATAGCGATCTCTTCTGATCAATTTACACAAGTATAACTGAAGTGATTCAAGATACTGCACTTCCACAAAGAGGAAAGACATTTAGAACTGGTTAAATGACCTTTCTGTCCCTCTGGCTCCCCATCCTAGTCTCATCTGCCCATCTCATTCTGGTGACCGCTGACTATCGCAAAGGTCTGGTTCGGCACAATCAAACCATTTGGCATCAAAATTTGCATGTGTCATTAGTGATGACCTCTAAGGGAACAAGTCCTGCAAAAGCATTTATATATGTGCTTAAGGGTTTTGCAGGATTAAGCCCTTCCCTCTGACTCCTCAGGGCAGGGATAGTTCTTGGTCCTGCATCTGTGTAGGAGGTGGCCTGGTATGATCTTCACTAGGTTCTCCAGCAATAATAAGAGCAATAAATATCTTGCCTTAATGTGTCTCTAACAATTGCATCTAATCTCATTATCAAAGCAGACTCTAAATGCGTTTCCATTCATCTTGTGAGTATCCCTTCATCTGTCACTTCTGGTGTTTGTCATCTCAGGTTACCTATCCCAGCTCCTACCCACAAGCAGGGGCTCTGTGGGACTCCAACACTTGGAAACAGCGTTTAGTCTCCTGCAGTGACTCATTGCTTGGAGTGCCCTTGCCTGAACAATTAATTTACCAATGATTTTGCCTCTCATTAAAATCTAATGTTTATTTGGGAAATCCAGTTCCAGCATGCAGGTAGTATACACTGGAACAGGAACTCAGAGAGGCTGTGGGATTTCCATCCTCAGGGATATTCAAAATTTGACTGAGAAACCTGATCTAGTCGCTTCAGACTTGAATTAACCTGTGATTCTATTGCTAAGAGCTCCCTAGGACAGGACCCATATGTTATGGTGCGTTTGTACAATGCCTTGCATGGTGGTGCTCCATCTGAGGTCAGCCTCTCACCATCTTGGTATCAGTGTTGGCCAGAATATGGCCAATGCTCCTGAGCCAACAGTAGCTTTACAACAGTTTTGGGTGGTTCAGGAGAACAACAGAACCTGGTGTATCTGGAATTCTACTGCTTAAGGTGCAGAATGGGGGGACAAAAGAGCTTATTTCTACCACTAAAGAGAGCCGAGTTGTCCTCACAGCCCCAGAGTCTCACCTTTTGAAAGCAGGCATCCTGTTCCATTATCAGGGTCCTTGTAAATGCTACTCACTGTGTTTCAAGAGTTATTTTTGAGGCTCTGAGGGAGGCTGAAAACCAGTTAACAGATTTCTACCATGGTCACTTAGATAACCTGAGGGAGTATAAGCAGGCTTATGTTCTGCAGAGGATTTTCCTTCTTGCATCGCAAGCGGACTCCTTTATGGCATCTCAGGATGTGTTTTAAGGGCAGGAGAAAAATTCAGCCAGGGAGTTTGGCTTTGAGGGGAGGAGGAGGAGCACAGTAGTAAGGCAAAGTGGACAGAGCCTCTGGGAGCATCCGTATGGAAAGGGAAATGGGGCATGTGGTTGGACTTTCACTTCTCTTGAGGAGGCTACCTGCTCCCCTCCCTCTCAGGTTGTCCAGGGTAGTTCTAAGTGTCTCAAATATGTGCATTACCCAGGTGGCATCATTGTGGTGCATGCTTCTCTGATATGGACAGGAATTCAAGCCAGATCCCAAAAGAGCTCAATTGCCATTTACAAAGGGATGTAGTTCAAGGAGGAGGCTGGCTAAAGACTTTCATGTCCAGGGAGAAACAACTTTATGTTTTCACCCCAAATTCGTGTTTCAGGTGTTATTTCTGGCCTCTTCTCTGCAACCTACCAGGCCTGAGCAGAATCACAGAATTTCATTTATTTTTATTTATGTTTCATGAATGTCTTTTCCTTGTTTGTAATTAACACTAATGAGGCTAGACTCTGCATTAGCACAGCAAGACAGAGTGGAAACTCTGATGCAAATCCCATCCATCCATTTCCACGGCATCCTTTGCCATGGTATTTTTCTCTGGGGAGTGCAGAGGCTTTGCCATCCCTCAAAACCCTGCAAATCCAAGTTACACAGAGCACAGGGAATGTGGAAGGGTCTGTGACTCTAGTCCCAGTCCTTATCACGACCAGTCCAGTTGAAGTCTTCTCTTTAAAGAAGCTTTTCTACCACCAGAGGAAAATGACGAGTTCAAACAGAAACAATGCAATGCCATTCTTTTGCTTTAAACATGTAGGTGGCTTTCCATGTATCTCAGTGTTTGGGTGGAAACACTCTTTGTGGGAATGTTAAACAGTGGGAGACAGAGGATGGCACATTTGGGAGGGATGAACAATCCCTCTTCTAGTTTTTCACTTCATAGTTCTGTACTCAAGTTCTGGATGCAGGGAGGAAAAGAGAAGAGCTGGGAAGGCAAGAAGAGTAACAGAGTGTGAAGCGGATAGAAATCAGAATGGAAAATCTTGCAGGACGAGGTCTCCCAGGAATTCTTTGTCTGGACATAAAAATGATGAAAACATCCTGGCAAGCATCTGGTGAAGCCCTTACGCCGCACAGGGAAGCTATGGCATCTGCAATGCTGGAGTTTGTTAAGCACATGCTAGAGGAAGAGCCGTCAGGGTTAGTTCAGGTAGAATTGATCCCTTTGGGAAAAGGGAATGAGTCAGTGAGCAACCATCATCTCCTCCAACTCCATTTGCTACGATTCCCTGGTTGCTGAGAGCCTTATGGGCAAGAAAAAACAGCAGTCTTGTTTAATACGCACGCATGAATGGAGTTATGCTTCTCTTGCAGGCAAACAAGTCTATTCACATGCTTGGTACAGAAAGCAGCTCCTGCCTACCTCCGTTAGAGGCTGAAGCCTCTGCTTGTTTGCAAAAGGTGGAATCTTAAAGGGCTGGATGTGTGAAATGACCATGAGGCAGTTGTTAGAGGGAAGTGGGCACTCACAGGACAACCAGAAATAAAGGACAATCAGATTTCATCAATGACATCAAAACCAACATAAAAGTATGCAAAAGACTTAAATTAACTGTCTTAAAAGCAGTTGCACAGCAGCGTTAGAAGAGCATCTTTCATTTGCTGTGCTCTTGAATAATCTCTCAGCCTGGTTTGTAGCTATCCATAAGGGAATAACCCAGCAGTTTCCTCCAGGATTTGATAACCAGCATGGGTCTCCTCTATCTGCTTCCAGAAGCTTCTTCTCTCCAAAATGCCTCTTTGATTTTGGACAGACCTTCTTCAGGCTCAGCCAACAAACTGTTGAAAACACAGTCTCATGATTTCATACTGATAAATAGGAAAGAAGTTGCTATTAAATATGGACATTCATTAGCTTTTCAGACCGTCTAGGGAAATGAAAACAACGCTCTAGATGTGTGAGCTGAGGATGTGTGTGCAGGAGGGTCTCTTTTTTTCTCTGCCCTACGTCATATCAAATCCACTAAAGCCACTACTGCATGTTTAATGAAGTGTGTTCTGGAGCTGTCTCCATTTAGGTGGAAGATCACTGAAGTTGGGTAATGAGAAGATGGTCGCATTATCTTCTGGTCAGGAAGAGCAGATGGTGACAGTAAAACAAAGTGTCTTTGCTCCACCTTTGTCTCTTAAATGCCAGATATTTTTAAATAAACAAAACTCAAGTACTGTGTCCATCTTTGTGTTTCTGGCTATTTCATAGAAGGTGGTGGCAATCAAATAGAGAGGCTCATTTAAAGTGGGGGGAAAAGGCTTCAAATTCATTAGTTACTTTGAGATTTGAGTCTTCTCTGTTAGTTTCAAAAGAGCTCTCCTACACCTCAGGTAAGTCCTCTTTACCTCTTTGCTGGAACATCTCACAAGGGTAGAGAAGGCAGGAGAGAAAGGGAGGCAGGAAACAATGTTGACTTGATGATTACATGGCATCTTCTTCATCTCTCAAGCAGATCAGCCTGAAGTTCATGGGTGGAAGACCAGGTTATGCAGTTATGATGTCCCCATGATTTTCAGCTAATACCAGGCTGTTCCAGGAGTCCTGTTTGGAGCTGGTTTGTGGAGACTGGCTGATAGCTGACTGGTAAGCCTGTGGGGAAAGCTTCAGAGCTGTAATTGCAGGGTGAATAGATGCCCCATGTCCAGACATGGCAGAGACTGAGAATGCCTATGGAAAGAGGAAAATCCTGTGAGCAAAGCTTCAAACCATAGAGGACTATACGAATCCTTTCATGGGGCGCTGGTGCTATTGTAATAACATGTCAGAGGATTTGCTGTACAGCTGCAGATTGCAGCCTGTGCATGATACTTTGAACAGGCTTCCATCCTAGTTCCCATCTTTGCCCTACTCCCAGCATCTCCCCTCTCTACCTGAGAAATTGGGCTGGGGTGCCCATAATGAGATGAGAGCCCAGGTTCTGTTTTTATGGGGCGCATTTCCTCCGTGGTTGTGGTGCTGCTACTGCTGCTGGTAGAGCTGGTGGTCGTGGTAAGACTCTCACTGCTGGATGGACCTGTGAGAAAGCAGATGGTAAAACAGGCTCTTCCCAAAGACCTTTCATACAGAGCTGTACCCACCCATGAAGAAGTTAGTTTGGGTAAAAAATAGCGTTCAAATAGTGGGAAGGGCTTTGTTGCTGATGAAGGGCATTCAGCCATCCCCCACTGTTGAAGAATCATCCCATTTTGTGGTGGGGTGTCTGACTCTCAGGACATGGTGGTCAGAAGCACAAGCAACCACATGTATGCACATACAATGAACTCCTCCAGTTAACACTTACCTGCTGATGTCTTTGTTTTGTTAAGGTTCTTCGGCTTGCGCTTCCTTGTCTGAATGCCTTCTTTTCTCATTGCTAAAGGCCTTGGAACCTATGGACCCAAACATAAAAGCACATTAGTTTCTGTATAAGGTATATAATGTATAAGGTGTATAATGGTTCTGTCCATAAGGTTACCTAGGAGAACGTTTCCAGCTCCACCTTGTAAGCTCCATGAAAACTATCTGATTTTATTGAAAGCAACAAGATGGAGCTCAGATTCACTGGTCAGCACTGGTATGTCAAGGCTACAGGATGCGCATCCAAATGAGGATAGGTTTTCACAGACAGGTATTGAGTGTTTTAAGGCCAGAAGGGAGACAACAACTCATCTAACTTACTGTTTAACTCAGAGCAGAAGTCTTTCTGGCTAATCCCTGATTTCTGGAAATGTACCAAGCCTGGGTGGGGAGACCTCCCTTAGGAACTGATCCCACTGAGGTAGTCATCCTCATAGTCAGACACTTGCTGGGATTCCTAGGAATAACTGTTGGGTTAGGTAAAGCTTCCCCTCATCCACCTTGTCTGTCAGCTTTGACCTGTCTCTCATGAATGGCCCATTGCCACTGACTGATGGAAGAAAGACTGGAGATTTTCATCTTGAATTCCTGCTATACCTTGGACTCCAACAGGACTCTCTAGATATGATGTAGATGCATGAAGCTCCCACTAACAGGAAGAGATGATCTGGGCATCTGTGCAAGAAAAATCATCTATCAGTCCCATGAGAAGTCCACAGCCAAGTCTTAGCTGGGATCTGACACTCAGTGTGGAGGAGCTCAGCTTTTCCTTGCGCTTTTGACTCAGATTTTTCACCAAAGCGCCTGAATTTAGGTAGGAAGAGCCTGGTCCTAGTTTTATTGCCTTTTAAGGTTTTCATGCACAGGGGGTAATTAGTATGTGAGAAATGCCCTACATTCATCACCCATTGCCAATATAAACATGATGTAATGTTGAGGGTGGACTAAAGCCCCCAGCGACAGCAGGACCACCAGCTCCCAGCAGTGTGGCCAATCCCTTGCTGCTATTGGTACCCTGGCTGCAGAGAGCAGAAATCACTGGAGGTGTTACCCCGTGGAGCTTCATGTAGAGTCCGCAGGCGTTACACACAGGCTCTCCCTCGGCGTTTCTGCGCCACAGCGTGGTTGTCGTTGTGTGGCAGTTGGCACAGGAGAGGCCGACCCGGCGGGAAGCTGACTGCAAGGAAATGCAGAGGAGAAAACACATCAGCACTCTGGTGCTGCCACCAGCGGCGGCTCAGGTACCAGTGGGTGGGAGGCTTTCCTCTCCTCTTGCCTCTCTTTTCTCTCTGTCTCTGTGAACAACACAACCACCTTTTCCTTCCACTCTTGCCTTCCAGCTTCTGCTCCACTGCCTTTCCATTGCCTGCCAGTGCTGCACAGTCATCTTCCGGGGCATCTTAGATGGTGCCTGAGACATCACCCGAACAGAGCCCCAGATCTCCAGCAGGTCTAATAGCAGCTTAGAGACCCACTGCATGTGCACACCCCTACACTGGGGTGTCTGAATCTCAGATCCTCCTGCCCTTTCGGGCTCCCAAGCTTTTCACCTTCCAAGCATCATGGCATATCCCAAGAAGATGTTATCAATGCCATGAATGTTACATACTCCTTGCTGGCTTTGTGTGATGTTGCATATGTGGCTTGAGGGGGAAATAAGAAAGTGTGGCTCCAATAGCATCATCTTCCTAAAGAAGGATAATTAATAGGAATCCACACTAATGAAGCAGTACAAGGGAATGGGCTTTCTAAAGTTCCCTTTCTGGGTGAACTGGTTTAGCTAGGCTCAGAAGGCCACAGGAGAAAGACAATGGACTTGAAATCACATAAAATACAAGGTTTGAGCTTGGAAGCAGAGTGGGAGGTGGAAGAAGGAAAAGCCATATCCTCTATGCCTGCCTGAGACCTCCCAGCATCCTTCAAACCTCGGGTCGTAAGAGGTGGAGGATAATGTCTGGATGGGCAGGGGTCGAATTTGCTTTGCTTGCTTATAAAGGCTTCTTAAAAAGGGACCTGTAGGGAAGAAATCCAATGGTCTTGGACATCTAATCAGCTCTGCAGATCTGAACAGCACAGCTCATAATGGGGTGAAAGCCTGGGAGATGAGGACCTGGCAGCTGCCAGAGATTTCCTCTATGATTTTTGCCGCAGCCTTCTGTCTGTGCCTTCTCTGTCCTTGTAACAGGATTGGTTAATCTACAGCTGTGGGACAATAACAATTGAAATTCAAGTACTTCTTAAGACATTGAAAGCTGGAAACCCCCTTGGTGAGGAGAAACCAAATGCTTCTTTAGTTGTGACCTCACCATGTATTTGCTTTAATCATTGCCCTTTGTAAATGGACCAAGAGCTTAAAAGAAAGCTTGCAGCAAAGACAAAGGTCTCCCCTTGCAGGGCTCTCTGGCATATCGCAGTCACCAAAAGAAAAAGAGTTTACACAATGACAGATTAAACCAAATCACTGACTATATTTATTTAGGTAGACCAGCTGGCATTAATTTAACCACAGCCCTACACTGCATCCGTAGGCAGGTCCTCCTTTTCCCCATGGAAGTTCTCTACTAGAAGAAAAAGCAGGAATTTGGCCATGTTTGCAAGGTTTCCAGATTGCCAGCTGCCCAGCCAACTGACGAAAGTGCATGGATAGATCTGCACAGCTCATCCGTCTCACTTCTCATGGGGATTTCCAAGCCTTACCCCAAGGCTGTCAGAGTTAACAGCATGCATGGCTGCTAGCTGTAAAGGACCAAGCCTGGTATCCAGCGGGGCATCCGGGATGTGCCCAAGGGTTACAGGTAAATGAGAGAGGGCAAGGTCCCAGGTGCACGCACTGGCTGTGAGTGCCGTGTCTGGGAAGGAGCATCACAAGAGGGCGCTGGGTGGCTGTGGCTGGCGGCCGCGCTCGGGCCGCCGGTGTTATTTCTGGCGCCCGCAGGGGAAGGTTTGAGCGCAGGCAGGTCTGAGCCACGCCGAGGGCAGCGCAGGCTGGGGATGGAGCCCCGTGGAAGACAAGGAGTGGAGAAACATGGTCCTCAGGATGGCTTGGTGGCTCCCTTCTGCCTGGGGTCATAGAATCACAGAATAGTTTGGGTTGGAAGGGACCCTAAAGCTCATCCAGTTCCAACCCCCTGCCAGGGGCAGGGACACCTTCCACTAGAGCAGGTTGCTCCAAGCCCTGTCCAGCCTGGCCTTGAGCACTGCCAGGGATGGGGTCTTTTTGCCTCACCCTTGCACACAGCCTTGCCCCACATGCATTTGTGTGATCTTGACTTACCAGCCTCCTCTGAGGTTTGAACAAGGGCCGGTTGATGCCGTTCATCTTGTGGTAGAGCCCGCAGGCATTGCAGAGGTAGTGCCCCGTGCCATCTCTCCTCCAGAGCGGGGTGGACATGGCCCCACAGTTGACACATTCTCGCCCCTCCGAATAGTCATCAAAAAATTCTGCAGCCATGACGGGAGAGAAGGGAGAAGGGTTGGTTATGAGGCCATACCTTTCATTTCTGGTCTGGTTCTCAGTTTAGCCCAGAGTGACATTTCAAGAAGTCACAAATATTCAGCTTTTATCAGTTGCAAGAAACAGCTCTTCCTTTCTTAAGGAAGCTCCCCCGGGGATTACTGGGCAGAGGAACCCCTTTCCCTTGCCATAGAGTGTTGGCCACAGGACTTCTGTGGCAGCAGGGATGTGCTGGGACATGGATACAAGGAGACAGAAATAGAAACCTCTCCTTCTGCTCTGACATTATCCAGTTTTCAAGATTGGACATAGCCAGGGCAAACAGATTGGGGCAGGGAACAGCCATGTTTGCAATCAAGACAGACTTTCTGTGACCTGGACCCACAGAGGAGAATTGCCCAGAATCAGACAGATGCCCAAGCATCTCTCAACAGGGCTTAAGCAGGTGTGGGCAGGGAAAGCTATGCTATACCACATTCTTTGTTCCTCACCCAGCCCTCTGCAGAGGTCAATAGCTGCAGAGAGCTCGGGGGAAGAGATGCTCATGGGTCTTTGCCCCACTCTTTGCATAAGAACATCTCCTGAACTAGAGGAACCCACATGTACAACCCCAGCTCAGGCTGTCAGCTAACAGACGTCATCACTGGGCGTTTGTGTATCAGAGACTGAGCTTTTGATGCAAATCTCCTTTGTGCTTGATGTCAATCTCCAGGGTGCATTGACCCACCACGTTCCTGGTTCATCCTCCACCAGGGCCTGGCTGAAGCTGCGATATGAGAATGAGGACCACTGCCCTGGGCTGGGCCAGTCCAATCCCTCTTGCTATGGCAGTCCATATCATCTGCAAGCAGGTGAAGAGATCAGCACAAAGCACCTTGATCAATTGGTCAGCTCACCCTTGGATGCAATGCCCTCAAAAAGCCAAGAACTTTAAGCATCACCTCTTGGCCTTGCAGAAATGTAGATATATCTGTATTGAAATGGCATGGCCCTTGAAAATGCATGTTACTGATGTTCCCACCTGAACAGTATCAGCTACTGAGTTCAGCTTGGGGATGTATTTCTTGTGCTACAAAACCATTCCTTCCTGCACATGGGCACGTTCTGATGTGGAAACCAAAACTAGAACACGAGACAGTAAAATAATCAGGGAGAAGAAGAAAATGACAAATGACAGCAAAGGGCTCCATTACTTAGCATAGACTGGGAATAAACGAAGCTGCTGAAAAAATTCCCATGAAACCACAGCACACAGGAAGCGTTTGGAGGACAACAAGGGCTTTGTTTCAGGACCTTCAGCCATTGTAAAATTAGCTTTTAAAATGTTATTATGCATCTTGCTATATTTTGTGCTCATCTACCTGCTTCTTACATGATTATCTCAACTTCCTGCTGGAAGAAAATTGTTCCCTAAAGAGCAAACCAACCAAATTTGGCCTCTTGCCGATCTGTGTCCCAATCCCACGTGGATTTGCTGACATCTACCAAGGGTAATGTTCAGCATTATTTTCTCTTTTCTCCAGACTATTTTTGGAAAATCTGTAGGAAACTACATAACCATGAACCAGCCAAAGGATTAAAAAATTACTAAAGTGGCGCCAGTAAACTGAGACACAGAGAAAAAGATTCATGTGAGTCTATTTCTCCCTAGAAAACCAAGCTAAAAATGACAAGAGATAGGCCCATAGGGTAATGCTAGAAAACAGTAATGAGTGTACCCATGGAGCAGAAAAGGAGAAATACAGTATCTTCTCGGCAGCTTAGGAAAATCTCATTACCTTTAAGCAAGTCTGGTGGGTTAGGAAAGCTGGGAATCCCTTCAGGTGATTTCGTACACATGGATTCAGTGATACCGGTAATCATAATGCCTCACTTTCCCCTTTAAAATCATGACTGAATCACAGCCAAAATCTAGATCAAATAAACTTCCTTTGAAAAGAGAAGGGATTGGAACAGCTGGTCAGGAAAGAACTCATTTCCCTGAAAAATTTCAAGGAAAACATTTCATTATTTTTTTTTTTTCATCTTAGAGGTTGTTGAGATTTTTTATTATAATTTTCCAAAAAATTTCCAAAAAGCCAAATTATTTTCACAGTAGTTTTTGTTCTGTGACAAAATCCCTTCTTCCTTGAAAATAATTCTGTACAAAGTTGTTGGCATAATCCCGGGAGAATTTAGAGAGCAAAGGTTGTCCAAAGGTAACAGTTAAAACTCTTGACTGAGAAGTGTTGGGTTTGTGACTAATTACAAAATATGATCTTTCCTAGAGACTTTTCCACCAGAAAACCCAAATCTGAAAGTTTTTAATCAAAGAAAAAGGAGGAAATTCTTAACAGTCACTCATAAACGTTAAAAATTGGACTGGCTTTTGAATAAGAAGGTCCCTGAAAATGGGTATGATACAAAGAGATGTCAGGTATGAGTGTACTTCTGGTTTTAGAAAAAAACAGAGGATGTGGAATTGAAACCAGGCAAAGTGTAAGTCCTTATTTTCTGACAATAACCAAATTTGCTACTGAATAATGAGTGTTATTTCCCAAGAGTTTGTGTGACACCCAGCTCCACGTTATTTTCACTGTTGGTTTGTACTCAGACAGCCACAACACCAATACAAAGCAGTCTTGAGGCTTGCTTTCCTTTTTAATCTGCATTTTTTGAGCTATATTCTTCACTACTGGTTTGGTGATTTGGTTTGTTTCAGTTTACATGGGATTTGGACTGAAGCTTCTCTCTTAAGGGACTTTCATTGGTTTAAGTTTTCACAAGTCCTCTTATGCTTCCACATTAAAAGCATTTGTGTGATATTCCCCTCTCAGCTGTAGGCAAAGGTGATCTTTGTGAACATTAATAAACAGGAATCACTGGTGCTCGAGATGGGAAGGGACACTTTGTTCCCAGGGCGCTCTGAGGCTCCACGCAATGGGTGGCTCTCCTTAATCACAGCCTTCATGTGGCAGTATCAGATGGGCACGTCCCTACGTGTACCACCCAGTGCTGAGTCAGAAGATGACATCTGCACAGTGCAACCACATTAAAACCATTCGTCAGAGCAGCAGGAGCTCCTTGACCACAAGAGATCTCACCTCTATCACAAGAGATCCTCATCACAAGAGGAGAAATAACCATCTCCTGCTTCAAAGTAGTTTCGATGATGGCAAAGGATGTGTCTTGGACACTAATTGTTACTGGCTTAGAAAAGATTGTGTAGGCTTAGTGCATGGCCCTTAGTGAACGAAAGGCATTTGAGCCCCAGCGAAAAACTGGAGAGAAAGGGACAGGATTTCTTTTAATAGAGGTGCTATAATTTCACAGCATCACTAAACTCAGGGATGAAGCTGCCAAGGGGAGCTTTCTCAGTTGACCTTGCTGAGGCATCCCAGCTGCTCTGGAAAACCTGAGGATTACAAAATCTCATTACAACATAATGAGAAAGCATCACCTGCAGAGTTGCAGCCCATGCAGTCTGACATGAGTAGATGTCCCAAGACCTAGGAAACCCAAATGTTCCCAGGGCTCAGAGCCCAAAGAAACCACAATCCATTGCCGGGCTGAGCTATATTTGGCATGGAGGTCACTGGGCTTCAAGTGCACTAATTGTTTAATTTGCCATTGTTGTTACTAATGGGGATTAAGAAGGCAAAAAGCAGTGAAGTGTTTTTTTGGCTTCTGTCTCAGGGCTGGAGCTCTAAATCCTGGCATTATGAGATCCCCTGACACTTATTCCTTGTACTTAGCAGCCGGGAAAGGAAACATTTATTCAGGCAGCAAACTGCACGAGCTGCTCCCGGAGGGCCCTGAACAATGTGGGGGGAAGGAAAGGCTCCCCCAGTCACACTCAGGGCAATAGCTTCCGTTTTGTGGCATAGGAGCCACTGCCTGATAATGGAGATTTATGGGTCTCTCCAATGACCTCTGTAACAGCCTTTCTGCTGGAAAGATTTACTCCCTCTCTCAAAGCCAGGTATGGCCAGTGCTGAGACAGGGTTGGGGAATGGATAGCATTTGCTGGAGACACTGAGAAGGACACCGTCCCATGACTGGAGTAACCTCATGTGTGCTGAATGGCCTCATCTTCCTTGCTGAACACACAGCTCCTATAAGTGCCTTTGCCTAGTCCTTATCTTGGATAATATCAGTCTTGGGACAGTCCTTTTTATGGGTTGGGTCGCTGGCATTGGCTAACGCTAATGGGCTTCTACCTAAATCTTCATAAGACCCTACCTTTAGTCTACAAAGGAGCTTCCTACATGGGAGCAGCTCATGAAATCTTGCTGAATGATCCAGCCAGTGGAGAGGATGGACTGGGTCCTGTCCCTATCCTGGTCATCAGTTTGCTGTGTAAAAGGAGATCTTTTTCTGCTCACATCTACTGTTTATGAGAACTGCAAAGTCCTCAGGGCAGGAAATGTCACTTGTGTGTTACACAACAGCTTCCTAATCTTGGGTGAGGCCTTAAGCATACTAATGTCAGAAATACATTCTACAATGGGACATTCAGTACCCATGGAACCAGGTGTAACTCCTAAGTGCAGTGCTGGGGTTGGTAGGAAGAAAACATTCTTGGATGTGGACCTTCATGGCTCTTAGTCATTGGGAGTGGGGCTTCATATCCCCCGCTATGTCCACAGAGTACAACTGGTATGGACAATGCAGGGCTCAGTAAGAAAGCAGATCTGAGCACTGCCAGGCAGCCCACATCTCTACAGGCACATGTCCAGCATTGCTAAGACATGACAAGCATCTCTGACCGAAGACATGGCCCACCCAATGTCTGAGTGCTTTTGCCTTCCCAACCAGGAGAATCAGATACCAGATGGGAATCAGAGGGAGGTTGCCCAGGGCTTGAGTCTGAAGAGCTGAAGAGTGGCTTGAACAGCCATCCCTGAATCTTTCTATCATCTCTGCCAACCACAACTCTGCCACGCTGACAGTGTGTCCAGACCTTCTGGGTTTGTTTGGGCTTTTCCTTAACAACCCTCAATCTCTCAGCCTTGGAGAGATCATCTTGAACGCATAAAACCCAATGGATCAGGACCTGAAAGAATAATAATAGCAAAAACACCTCCAACCGAGAGATTTTGAAAACTTCAGTTCAGAGCCAGCAACCAGTTTATAAGTTCCTGTTCCCAAACCAGCCTCTAGAAGAGGACAAAGAGCCTTCCCTACACTGGTTTGGGTCAGACCCTGATGCACAAGAAACAAAAATCTGGGTGAAGAGAAATGGAAAGAGACTTCCATTAATATAGCACTGGAGTTTTGTTTACAGCTGGAGGGATATTTGATATCAACATTTCCCGCTGCAGAAGCATCTTCTCAACCCAACGAAGGAACTCGGCAAAGGAGAGGCTGTCCTTAAAACACAGCCAGGCACTTACAGGCTCTAAACAGACCCTGAGAGCAGTTTTCCCCATAGAGAAGCAGTTTCCTAAAACAATTTGTTATGATAAGAGGTGAGAGCCACAATCCTGTGTATACACAAATCCCAAATGGACTCTCTGGGGAACTCGCAGCTGAGGCAAAGGGCATTGGCCCCTCAGACACATGGACACCCTAGGATCCCACCCAAGACACCTTTTGCTACAAGGGACAGCCATGACAGCATGGCAGGGGTAAACAGGATTTGTCATTCCCAGCTCCTAGGATGGTTCCCAAGTTCTCCTAGGATGAACTTCCCAAAGTTCAAGCCTTATGGGATCCTTCTAATAAATCATAGAATCATAGAATGGTTAGGATTGGAAATGACCTTGGAAATGATCATCTAATTCCAACCCCTAGTGGAGCTGCAAGTCACACCTTCTATTTCTTTTGAATGGGTTGAGATGCTCCCAAGGATTGCATGACTCCAGAACCTGAAGTTTGAAAGGGAAAAGTGCTGGTTGGTCCAGTACCATTGCAGAGCAGGGCTGAACTGGAAAGGAAGACAGCAGCAAAAAAACAAGGAGAGACAAAAATACAAGGGACAAGGAGAGACTGTAAATAAATAAATAAAAGAGCCCAGATTTATGCATGGGAGAGATTTGTAGCCGAAAGAAAGCTGCCAATGGGCCTTTCCTTTTTTGATGCAGACATCGTTAGCTTGACACACAGACTGGGATCAGCAAACCCATGTGCCTTATCTTACCCTTTGGCTAATGGAGCTGAGGATGTTTCTGTAAAAACAGATTCTGCCCACTGGCTCTTTTCCCCCTCCATCTTCTATGCCTGTTTCCCCTCTGATGGAATTGAGGTGAAATTCAGCAGGGCCCTACTATTTTACCCAGACATGGGGAGAGAAGGGCAGCGCCTGTTTGAGAGGTGCCCATCACCGCGTTGGTTGCTGGTGGGAATGTGGCTCCTTATTTTCCTCTGATCTGGATTAGCAGACATCATTGTGTGATAGAATCATAGAATAGTTAGGGTTGGAAAGGACCTTAAGATCATCTATTTCCAACCCCCCAGCCATAGCTGATCTACAGGAAATGGAGAAGTGAGTAAATTCCCTATGCTTGCCAGAAACACAGTTTCAAGCAAAATGTATTATTGTGCTGCTTCAAAAAAATGGTTTGGTGCTGTCTCAGAATGCTTTGGGGTATATTTGACACATCTAGGGTGGAGATAATGGTTGGTTACTCAGTTGGCTGCCTAGACGAGAAAGTTTTCACCCTGCAAACCTAATGACCCTACTCAATGCTTAGGAAACATTAAGCTTACAATATGGCTGAGCCCATGCTGCTTTCAAAAAGGCAAAGAAATCTGTTTTTTCTTTGCTTCTTGAGACACCATTCCTGTGTAACCTTTCCCAGGCCAAATGTTTCACATCAAGGCAAAGAGAACACTCTGTCCTTCCCCTGCAAAGCTCCCTCCTCTGTCTGTGGCAAGCCAAGGTCTATGGCACACACCATTGCCAGCGGCCAAGTATACTCCTTTCCTTTGTGGATATGTTTTCCCCAGTTTGAAGGACAGTGGAGGTAGAAGCGGCCAAGGAACCAGCTGAGATCATATCCAAGAAGGACACAACAAACACAAAAGTTTGTCATATTTTGGGACTGGCTTTTAGTTCAGTCTTGGCTCAGCAAGGCTTTTCATCTCCTCGTAACACTGTTCTTCACCCATGAGAGGGAGCAAAGGCCCTTTCCTGCCCCACTGGAGAGAGGCAACAAGACAGCTATCAAAGGCCATGGTCATAGACATGGAGACAAACCACATCTTGGCTATCTCCTTGTCTATGGATGTGGATGAAAACAGGCTGGATTCCTCTAAAGCAGATTCAAACAAACTGCCTGTTTTGGGAAGGGGCAAGAGGTGGTCCTGAGGGAATTGTCTAACCTGGTTGCTTGGAAAAGCACTGACAACTCTCCAGCGTACCAGAGCCACCAGATCCCAAGCCATCAAACCCAGTGGTTGTACCAGAGCTGAGTGGAGAGACTGTTGACCCTCACACTGAAGTACCATATCCCACATCCAAACGGCACATAATCTGATATACAGGAGACAGCATGCAAACTTCCCCAAGGATGGAGGGTGCTTTTGGTTGGAGCACTTGCTGGCCACCCCTTTGATAGCAACCTGGTGTCCAACTGCAGCTTCTGCTAACTGTCTGGTTGTGTGTGAGTGAGCTCCAAGGTCTGCTTTCTTTTGCTGGGATGCATGCCTGATCCCACCCACCACGGTGACCTCCCCTTTCTTAGTCCTACTTGCAGTTCTTTCTTACACTTGTAAATATCTGAGGCTCTTTTGATAAACAGAAGATTCCTCTGCTTATCGACTGTCCAAATATTGTTTAACAAATCTTAGATTAGCATGGAGAGCCAAGGGAATGGCCAGGATGAGGCCATCCACAGCCTGGGGTCTGCTTGGCAGGAGGCACCTGAAAATGGTCTTTCTCTCTTTTGACTAAAGAAAAACAGCTACAGTGTTATCCTCCTTGAATCCTTGGTCCATCTCTAAATGGATGTGACCTGCCAGAGGCTCTTCTTTGACGACTATAGGGGAAAGGATGATGGGGGAAAAAATGTAGAGCAAAGCTTGGGATTTGCAATGCCATGATCCCACCTGGACAGCTGTGCTAAGGTTGAAGAACATGGCCTGTTGGGTTCCCAAGGCTAGCATCTTGCACTAGTTCATTATCAAATATAGCACAGCCTTCACGTGCTCTTGGTCCACTTGGCCTCCTACAGAGCAGCTAAAGAGCTGAAAGTCCTTAAACTATGGGAACGCAATGGTGTTTGGTCATACATCCTGGTGCAGCATCTGTCTGTCTGATGGTGACCATCTGTCTGTCTGTAGAGGTAACTACCAGCACCCAGGTGGACCAAAGCCAGGGCCAGCTCTGGGCCCAGGGAAATTGATGCTGTTTGGATTCATTACAAGGACATCAGTTAGCCAGATATATGCAGACAACGGAGCCAAACCCTTCTCAATAGTGAGAGAAGACACAGGGAGATGAAGCACAAACCACAGGCTGGGACTAAGGAGAAGTGTTTTCATTTAGAGGTGGGGGAATTTCCATCCTTGAGCATTTCCAAGCTTTATCCAGGTAAAGCCACAGCTGACCTAGCCCCTTCTACCAGTTGTCCTGCTTTCAGCAGGAGGCTGGACTAGAGATCTGACCTACATTTCTGCGGCTCTGCAACTCCAGAAACTCAAAGGTTTGTGCTTTTTTTTGTGCAGATCAGAAGGAAAGACATATATCCAATTGGCAAAATTCTGCTTGTAGGAATACAATTGATTGAATTATGTTATCATATATCTGTGTACTATACATGTGTTATATATACATATAAGCACTTATATAGGCATATGTATAAATGTATACATTTGTATATATACACATATACCATGTCCTTAAGAATGCAAGCTAGGAGTCATCTCTAATCAATTCTGTTTGGTTTTGCTGTTAGAATTATTATTCTATGGCTATACAGAACATAGCTCTATACACTTGTGTGTCTGTGTATATATGTGTGCACAAATGTAAGACGCACAGGCACACACATATATATTAAAAACGGTCGCTTTATGTGTCTAAACCATACATATAGCATGTGTAGGAATACAGGAGATATGTAGGCTGTATACTGCTCCACATGTCCAAGCCCTCTCTGAGCACGACAGCACTGACCAAGATTGACGATCACATGCATATCCAACCCCCTGCCCCAGTTTTCTTTAGCTCGCTATTTAGACACAGGCTCTGGCTCCAGTCAGGAGGTGTTACACTGATAAATCCCACTCAGAGGAGTGACACCAAAATAAGTTTGGGCAGATCCTGGCCTCCCTGTGGGATGCTAGCCAGGGACAAACAAAAAGGTGTTTACTACAGTTCATCACGTTATAGGGGGCAGTCAGTTTGTCTAACCCCTGGCCCTTCTCTTTTCCTCTTCTATTAGTTATTCTGAACGTTAAGTCAACTCGGCCCCTGAGCAGGGTGGGAGGATGGAATGATTGTCCCGGCTGCAGATAAAGCATCTGCAAAGGTCAGTTCACACAGAAACTGTAGCTCAGGCCAATTAAATGGCAGGTACCGAACTTATCAGGAAACATATAACTTGCAGTTTTTCTAACTCAATTGATTGGACTTTTTATCTAAAATAACAGGCATTATAAGATAGGGGAAAGTTGAGATAAGGAAGAAAATTGAGTAGGTCTTGAATCAAGATCAGCTTGGGGACAGGTTCAAACTCCCACACCTGCCCCGGAGGAATCAATGAAAGTTGCTTGGCATCGTCCCCTCGTTTTGAAATGCTGGTGAAGTTGAGTGAACTTTGAGACCGTGGCGTTTATTCTGTGATTATAATTAACCTGCTCACCCGTTGTTATTGATTCTGCGTGAAGGGGGTGACAGAGTCTGACTGGGATGTTGGTTTAGGAATAGAAATGGCTGGGAAGGGCAGGCAGTGGGGCAGGCAGCAGGGCAGGCAGCTCACCCTGCTGGAGTGAGATCCTTCCCTGGCGGGGGAAAAGGGAAGAGGGTGAGAAGGATTTTACATTCCTGCATGTGGTCCTGCTTGAGCTGGGAATTGGAAAAAACATCAAGGCGTCTCTTTACATCCAGAGGGTCAGGGTAAATCACAGCACCAGTGATTTGCTCCATTAAAGCAATGAAGGACTGAAGGTGGGCAGCCCCTGGAGAAAAGCCTCGGTTGTTCGCAGGATCCAGGGAATCCTCCCAGCCCAGGGAAGCATGAAGAGGAGTTATTCCCCCAAGCTAGCTGCCCCTCTCATGCTCCACATCACAAAGGCATGTCCCAGCTCAGCGTCCTTCCCAGCAGCCATTCCCCCGAGCGGCCAGCCCCTGGGGCCAGCACTCCCTTCCCAAAATAATCTCAGCCATCTGGGGCCAAACGTGTCATTTGGAGGAGTCCTGATGTCTGGGGCTCACTGCTTCACTGATTTTTTTACAGCTCCACTGCTGCAAGCCCTGAATATTGAATAATGATGGATCCCTGGCTGGCAAACCCAAGATCCTGGCTTGGAAACTCATAGGAGTTTAACTAATAAGTATTAAGTTATGGTTTTGGTCTCTTCTAGAGTTTCAGCATGAAAGAATCAGGGTTTTCCAGTTTTAATCTTGTCCAGAAAAGCTGCTCCTTTCCTTTCCTGCAAAAGCAGAGCCTGACATATGACAACATGACTCCGGAAGCTGGAGCTGGAAGGAAAAATGAGGTGCACCAAAGCACAAGGGCTGGCAACAGCCGGAGGCCGGCAGCTGAGAAGCAGACAAGAGGGAGATGTCTCTTCAACTGTTTGGAGATGTTTGCAGAGCCAAAGGAGACAACCCACTCCCCTGGCCCTCGGGGCCAGAGGACAGCCTGGAACTTGTTTAAATGTTATAGATGCAACCAGAGCACTGTGCAAGCAGGAGCTGTGGAGGGAAAAAGGCAAGAATTGGCAAAATCTGGTCTCCTTCTACCCCCCTGCTTCATCTCTGCCCTCAACCTCTTCTTCTGGGTTCAGGTTTTAACCTTTCAGGGGAGCTTGATGGCAACAGGCACCCAGATGCACCCAGCACCCTTTAAATACACTGTGCTGCAGCTGGAAGCATTGCCCAGAGGAAGATGGGTGAGCTTTGGGAAGAAGAGCGAGAGAAGGCAGCGGCATCCCACCACGGGACCTCTCCTCAAATGCTCTCCCAGCAGACACCAACCTAATTCCCAGGGATTAGGAGGAAACATTTCCAGGCAGCAATTCTTTTATCCCGGATTCAGAAGCGTCCAGTACCAGTCCCTGGTGGAGACGGGAGATCAGCCCCACTGCATCCCTCATCCGGCTGCCCTCACCCCACCTCTGATGCAAAATTTACTTTTCCCTGACTTGCCATGAATTATTTTTTCCTCTTTCACAAACAAGATGAATTTCCCAGTCTCTCTCAAAGCTGGCGTGAGCAGTTCAAGCCCCACTGGCTGCGATAAGGGGCTCACCAGCTTTACGTGGCACTGGAAATAATTAAAACAAACCCACAAATCCCTACGTGCTGCAACATACAAACCAAGTAGCCACTTTCCAGAAAGGAAAAAGAAAAGTCCCATTGGCTTTTAGGGCTTCGCCTCCCCATGAAAACCTGTAGATCCCCATATAATTTGCAGGAGGCTGCATTTCTTCCCTAGGAAAGATTCTTGCATGGGCCTGTTCCTGCACCAGCTCCATTTGCTTTAAAATAGCAATAGTTTCAGCTCCAAGCAAGTGAGATGATTTTCTGGGGGGTTGTTTGGGGTTTTTTTTTTCTTCATAGTCCATACTGAATTCGGGTAGGGTGGGTTGGAGGGGGGGGGGGCTGATTCCTGCATGCTGCGTCCTTCAAGCCTTGCCTGGGTGAAAGAGGGATTTGGCTTAGAAAGACAGAGGAAGCAGCAGAAAGATGTTGGAAGGACCCAACTTTGCTTCCCCCAGGCAAAGAGTGCATCCTACATTTAGGTGTCCACCTAATTAAGCAGTAAAACCCCTTTGTGCCAACAAATAATTGATAAAGAAAATCATTACAAGGCACTTCTTGGAAAGGAAAAACTCATTTTTGCTTCCAGTTGACACTGCCCCAAACTTGGCTTTAAAATCCGGCCCTTGCCAAAACCTACGATCTGAAACATTTCAGCGCTGATGGTAGGGTCAGATCTACATCCAGCTTTGAGAAATCTCTGCCCAGATACTCTTTCTTAGCAGACCCAGCACCCGCCTGCCTGTGCTTTTTTGAGGGATGAGTAAATCCAGCTCCAGCTTATCGTACTGAAGAAGAAATCACAGCCGAGTGCCCCGAGTGTTCCAAAGAGCGCAACAGCACGGGGAATGCTGCGAGCTCTGCAGCAAGTGACCTTCTGAAATGCTGCAAGGGACGAAATAAACCCAACATGTTTCTGCAGTACAAGACCTTACAGAGGTATCGCTCATTGTTGCAGAGCTATAGGGGCTTCCAAAAGAACCTTTGCTAATGCTTGTACCAGCCACCGTGAAGCCAACGATGATCAAATTATTTTCAAGAGCTGTCACGCGTGTGTAAGCACCCATGTATAAAGACCTCACTGCTCAGGCATGGCAGATAATTGGGTTTAATTTGTCATTACGGATGTATTTACAGCTTGGACCAGTCACCGTGACCGATGATATGGGGAAGACTTGTAAAGGCCAGAGAGATGATAGTATTTTGCCATAGTGCTGGATGTTATCATAGGCAGCTGTGAGGTTTTTGTCCCACAAAGGGGGCCCACAAGGGCTTTTTCTCCATTAAAAAAAAAATCAATACAACCTTATAATGAAATTTCCGTGTATAATTCGGGTTAATTTTGGAGTTAAGAGCATGTTGTCACATATTTCCCTGGTTAATTTAAGCGGCACTTCACACTCGCGCACCAAAGGTATATTTACACCTTCCTGCCAGACAGCAGAGTGAATTCAGGATCCACCTACAAGGAGAGTATTTGGCATTTCCAATCTCCTTTTTCACAATCCTACAGGCGTAATTACGCATCCCCCTCCCATAGCAAGCCAGACCTCTAATAACCCAACTTCGCCATTAGGACTGAGAGGTTTCAGCAGTGTAATAGTATTATTTGGGGATCACACGTCCCTGTAAGATGTGGCTGGCGCAGCCTCCCAGCATAGGCAAAACTGGCTGATTTAAGCCCACAGTCTGAGCTCTCGACACAGATCCCCACCTGGTTTCACAGGCAGCAGTGAGCCCCAAATGGAAGGCAGACGCTTCATTAAGTCTTTTTACTGTAGGGTTGAAAAAGCCTCGAAGGACCCGGGGTGTACCACTGCATCCCCCCACCTTCCTCTTCCCCCCAGGAGCAGGGGGAGATCCCCACATATCCCATTTTCAGTGAAGGAACTATAGGGAGAGAAGGACACAGCAGGCTGGCATGTGAATTTGGGAACAAAACCTCTGAGAGACGATATATTCTATTTCCACCCTTTTCTCTTTCATGTGCAAAGCTCAGCGGCACCTTGAGGAGCAAAAATTTCAGCCCATGAGAAACAAGGTCTCTGCAGGTTTGAGGACTACACTATCAAATTGTTTTAAATTGAATTTTCCCTAAAATTGTATTTTTCTACCCTTATTTTATCAGCCCCTACGCACATCCTCCTCCATCCGACTTTCAGGCACAAACAGTTGCTCATCTCGCTGTGCTGCTGCTTTTTTCACCCATTTTGGGATTTTATTTGCTGGTTGATGCTTTGTTAGAGGGGGTTTTCTTCCAGGGCATCCTTAACTTTTTAATGGTTTTCCTATTCAAAATACCCAGCCTTTTTTGGGGATAACTGATTCTGGGGAGCCCCTCTCTGCCTGCCGAGATGAATAATCAGACTAGCACCGAGCAGAAAGATTTCTGCTTTTTCCCTAATTTCCTTTTGGAAGCACTGCCTGGTAAACACTCATGTCCAAGGGCTTTTGCCTCTTTTGCCCCTAACTGGTAGAAATAAATATGTAGAGAGCAAAATACAGGCTCTTAAAAAAAAGTGCTGTCACTGTTGCAAGGATAAAGGCATGTTACATGAGTGCATGTGCGGAAGAGAAAAATACTTCTGGCTTAATAAGTCTTAGATTCAGTGCCATTATCTGCTGCCTTAAGTTTTACTGCTTTACAAAAATCCATGAGCATTTATAATGCATTACGTACTACATCATGGCTGTTGTATGCAACATATGCACTTGTATGCGGTAATAACATGCAATTTTCAATTAAGGAATTGCGTTATTAATCAGGGCAATCTAGTGCCCGTGGTGGTGATATTTTTATTGCTGTTGTTGCTTTATTTGCATTTTAAAATCACTGTTTGTGTATTTGGGTGGTAATAATTAGTTGCGTGTTTGAGCTTGATCTTGCTCAGAGATTAGAAACCTTACTTCTGTGGGTTTCACCCCAAATCCCAGACTGGCTGGTGACAATTAAATTAGGCGGGAGAGCAGAAGGTGGTTTGAAACCTGCAGGGGGGGGTGCACAAAGCCCTGGGCCAACCTTCCCCACCGGCGGAGCAGAGGTGAGAAATGTAACCGCTTTCAAAACGGAGAACATAGGGTCTCATATGAAATGCAGACGTGTCCTGCGGCCCCATCCCTCATCCTACTGCTCCATCCCTCATCCTACAGCCCCTTACCTCTATCTTACGGCTCCATCCCTCATCCTGTGGCCCCATCCCTCCATCTTACTGCCCCATCCCTCCACCCTACGACCCTGTTCCTTGTCCTATGGCCCTATCTTTCTGAGGGCAGGGACAGCAGAGATTGGGCTCTCGCAATTGCCCACTGCCCCATGGGGAGCAGTCACCTTGTCCTTCGGTGTGTGGGGAAGGTGAGGGGCTCCTTGTAGGGCAGAGGGTTGTAACAAGTGCCGGTGAGTGACTGGAAATGCTGGCCCTGGGAATGCTACCGGGCAAATCTCTTAGCATCCCTATGGGAAAGTGTAAGATCTGCTTCACAATCTGTTCCCCACCAGCAGCAGAGAAGGCATTTTCGAGCCGAGTGTCTGCTCCAGGCTTTGATCTTCCCAAATGCTGCTGCTGTGTTCAAATGGTTCCTGTTTGTTTGAAGAACCCTGACTTCGACTTAGTCAAAGCAAAACGCTAAGCACCCGTTACAAATGCCCACAGCCCCTAGCCCCGATTTGCTTCCAAACACGTCAACCTCCTCGATGCCACAGCAAAAGAAAAACCCAATGCTTTTTAGCCAAAAGCAAAATTACAGGAGGTGGGGATGGCAAACCAGGATATGCCCTCCATCCTCAGCCTGGAAACATCCCGGAGACAGCAAGCAGCAGCGAGCTGGATGCGCTCTGGCTTCTGTGCCGCCCTCGATCCCTGCTCCCCTCTGCTTGGGGAAGGGAAAAGAAGAAAACTGCTCCTCCATGCTAATTCTGGAACAGATTTCAAAAGGTTTTGGGGGCTGGCAGGTAAGACTCTTCAAAGGGCACTTTGCAGCGGGTGCTTTTCATGCCTCATTAAGTCCCGAATTTCGCTGCAATCCCATCCAAGGCAATGCCTGAAGCAAGTTCACGGCCTCGGCTGTAGGGTCTGATACTGCCCTTCAGGGTAATGAAATCATTCGCCAAACTTACTCTGAAAAGCCCAAATCTGGCATTTTGAACTCAAACCGGGGAAAGTTTTTCAAACAGGGCCACGTCTTTTAGGCACCCATCCTTCCTAGTGCTTTGTACCACGAAGCTGCATTGGCACCTTTTAACCCAGGCCAAAATTCCTCTTATTAGGGAAAAAGAAGAAGATTTTTCTTTCTTTTAGTACAATTTAATTTGGATATATTTCACTAAACTTCTTTTCCTGGTGCATCGCTTTACAGTGGGGAAAAAATGCCATGCCCAATTGCACAGACTGCGCATCGGTGTCTGCGTATTCAGCTACACCTGCATAGACCTGATCTTCATTATTAAAAAATGAGAATAATTAAAACCCTAATGATGAAAGGGGTGCTCGGCAATTAGCGCTATCCAGAGGTGGTGGTCCTCCAGGAAGCCAAATCACTGGAAGAAAATGCACTGCAAGGAACCACTTGATTTAATATAAGGAAGGATTGTGTTTCCAGCTTGAGATTCCTCATTGTGCAGAGGATAAAAATACCTTTTAGTCTTAAGGAAAGGCAAAGGAAGGAGTCGGCTGCAATGTGCTGGGTGCTGCTCCGACGCTGAGCCAGGCTCGGATGTGTTATTAAACTGGGTCTGTGATGGGCGAAATACACAGCAGTTTCTCCCCCACTACATCTTTCCATGCCTTGGGTTTTTCAGCCCATAAGGGCTTTTTGCCCTTCCTCATGGGGAAAAAAAATCCCTTTCTCCTGGCTCAGAAGTCAGCAGCCAGTCTTTACATGCCTCACGACCCCCTCCTCGATACCTGCAGCCTGAGTAAAGCATCGTCCCGGTGTCATAAAGGGACGCAGCTGGAAGCAGCCCGGCATCGGCCACATCCCGACTCCGGGAGAACAGGGAAAGGGGCAGGTCTGGACCTTAAACTGCTTGCTGGGGGAGCTGCCCTCCAAAAAGTCCATTTGAATACAGAATTTAAAACTTGCGAGCTTCCAGGCCGTTTATTTTTTACCAAAACCGAAACACTTTTTTACTTAAAATCCAAGTGCTTTTTCCACAGTCAAAGAGACATAATTAGACCCAAGCTAATAAATCCCTCAGTTTCTGACACGGACGACGGAGGCGATGCCGTGAATCGGGACCTGGCAATGGAAAAGGATCCCGGCTCCTTCCTCCTTCATTAGCAACCACTAACATTTTCTGTCCTGGCTCAGCACGTCCCCTCTTTCCAGTGCTATTTAAGAGCCCAGCTAAAAACCACTTTTTTTTTTCATCAAAATGCAGGCTGCAAGACCTGCAATGCAAACTGATGGCTTAAGACCCCCAAATAACTGCGCTCAGTCTCTGGCACTTTAAAAGCCGATGGGTATTTTTGCAACTGCAATATTAAATTGCATTATTTTAAAGATATTTCTATTACTAAGAGCTCTTTTGAGACCACTCCAGAAAGCTGGCATTTTTTTTTCCCAAGGAAGAGGTGGCACTGTAGTCAAATACAAGCACACTATGTCCTTGTTAACATTCAATTAGTATTTGATTGCTTGACTCATCCTGATTTTTTTCCTATATTTTCTACCTTATTGTGGCTTCCCAAAACTGGTTGGCCAAAACTTTATCCTTAAGGATAGCCTCTTCTCCATTTTAAGCAATTTCATAATGCCCAAAGGAAAGCAGAAGGCGTTGGTGAGGCCAAGCCTTCACCGATGCCCAACTTTCCTTTCCTTTAAGTCTTAAAATAATGCTAAAGATAAAGGAAATCTTGCCCAACACGATGGAAAAATTGCCCTTCAAAATTCAGGTTAAGGAATGCAATCTCAGAATGTATCTGCACACAAATTTGAGTCGTTTTCTTGGTTAAACCCAACCCCAAAGCCGACAGAAATACCTTCGTGGAGAGAAAACAGGGAAGAAAAAAGGGCTTACGGAACAGCAACGCAAAGTTGAGCCTGCATTTCCCTCCCTCTTTCTCCCTCTTCCTCTCTGCGGAATATGAAAGTGGTATTTTAAGCCGTTTGGGCCAATTTCTGGTTGTAGACCGGGGGTGTTTCGTGAAATTAAAGGCTCCAAGATCGGGAT
Source organism: Myiopsitta monachus (assembly GCA_017639245.1). Taxonomy (NCBI): domain Eukaryota; kingdom Metazoa; phylum Chordata; class Aves; order Psittaciformes; family Psittacidae; genus Myiopsitta; species Myiopsitta monachus. Next base: position 16,659,056 of record CM029922.1, on the reverse strand, counting down.
TGGCACAAGAGATCAGAACTGAGATATTCGGGGGTTCGGGGAGGGGGGGGGGGGGGGAAGAAGACACTGAAATACAGGGCTGGGCTGTTCAGATGTGCCTGTGAATCCCTCAGGAAGTGTGCTAATAAATATGAATGCATTTATCTTTCTTTTTTCCATCATCTCTCCCCTCTCAGCGCCAAATTTCCCCTCTCCCTTTTTCTAGCCTAACCGGTCTTAAGCAAAAGGAGACGTAACACAGAGCAGCACGAAGGGAAGATTGGGGATTCACGGGTCACACTTCAATTTTACCATTTTCCATACAGATTTTCCCCATTTTACACCTCAGACAAGCCCAGGAAGGGGCTGCTTGTGCACATCCTGGTCCTGCACACCAGGATCATCCCCATTGCAGCCCCTAAACCCCCTTGGAGCTGTTTGTGGAGCCGGCAGGCCCTGGTGCAGGAGCTCGGCACATCATTTCTTGCTGTTTCAGGCCTATCCTGAATTATACTTTTTTTGGGAAACTGAGTTTTTTGAAGACATTTTGAAATGGTGGTTTTGCAGAGAGCATGTCTACAGGGTGGGGGTCGCAGCACCGTGGGCACTCCATGTTTTGCAAGCCAAATCCAACAGCCCCATCCCAAATAGGCTGAATTTCTCCCTCTTCATCCTACCCAAAGAGGGATGAGTGGGCAAATATTTGGGGGCAGCGGGGTGAAACCCTCCCTCCCCTATCCCAGCCTGGTCTGTGCTCACCTATATTGGCATGCCGGGCGGCTGTGGGCGTCCCTCGGCTCTGCAGGTTGTGCAGCATGGGGCTATCGAAGGGCGAAGAAGTCCAGGTCGTGGCCATTTCTGGGCTCATATAAGACGGGTAGGGACTGGAATAGGAGCTGCCGAAACCCCTGCTGTACTGCTCCCTCCCGTTAGCAGAAAGGTTCAAGGAGGTGCCGTAAGTCGCCGCGGCTTCCCGGGTGGACGTGGCAGGGATGGGGGTGCTGGTGGAGAAGGAGAACCGAGGTGACACGGGAGGGTGAGAAGATCCCGGGTTGTAAGCGGCGCTTTCAGCTCCGGGTTGAGTCCAGATGGAGTGGCTGGAGACTGGGCTGCCTTGCTGGGAAGAGCCGCTGCTCTGGAGGTACGGCAGGCTGGGGATCATGGAGGTGACCCTCGTGGTGGGCACATAGACGGGGGACGCTGCGGCCGCGCTGTGCATGAAGCCACCTGCCCCCTCGTACGCCGGAGGGCCGGGGTTAGCTGCCATGGCTAAACTCTGGTACATCTCGTAATGGGCCTCCCCAAACCCCGGCCGGGTCCCCGGCCACAATCCAGAACGATGGGGAGCGGGTGGAAACCCCTCGGCTCCACTTTCCCCTGCTGTGAGCCGGCGAGTTCTCCCGTGGGTGCAGCCTTCCAGCCAAAACCAAAACACCACCAGCGATGCAATTTTCCTCCACCCCCCCAGCACCCTTTTCCCCACACCTCCCACCTTCCCCACCTTCAGCAGGTCCGGCCGCCGCTCCGAGACCCCAAGCAAGAAGCCCAGGTCCCTCCGGAGGAGAGATTTAGCTCCCGCCTGGATTTAGCTTCTCCCACCGGGCTTCATCCATCACCTCCCGCCCCCCCCCCCCCCCCCCTTCCACGATGGGGCTGGGCTGCTTAAAACCCCGGGTCAGTCTCCTCCCCCCCCCCCCCCCCCCGCCCCGTCCAGCAGCACCTTGGGGAGCCCGGGGGAGCCCCGGCCGGGGGATGCGGGAGGAGGCGGCGGCCGGGACCCCCCCCCCCGCCCCAGGGCGGAGGGATCAGGAGGTTAGAGTAGTTGTTGGGGAGGGGGGGGGGTGTTGGAAACGGGAGGTGGAAAGGAGGGTGCTCAGCCGGGAAAGGTGAGAGACAGCGATGCTGTCTGCTAGGGCCTGGAGCAAAAACCTTTGTCCCGCAGGTACGATCGGTGCTTTAAGTTGTTAATGGCCCCCGAGGCTCGTGTTTGATGTGGGACTGGCGGCGGGGGGAGCGACACGGATGCTGCGGGAGAGGGGGGTAAATTAGGCGGACGGTGGGGAGGAAGAGGAGGAGGAAGGCTGGCTCGACCCTGTCAACCCCCGCCTGTCCCACGCGTGGCCGGCCATGCACGGAAGAGGGGTGCTTAAAAGAAGGGGGGTGCATTAACCTCTGCACCCCCATCCGTGATGCTCGTTTGCAAGTGATGACATTTGGGGAGCAGACCCCCTAGGAGCAGCTGCAAAACTACTCACTCCTGAGTGTTTTTACTCCCGTTTTTCCTGCGTGGAGAGCTGGGAGAAGCTGGAAGCACAGCGGGATGACCCACGGGGTGCTGTGGGTTGGGATGGGGAGGCATTCCCCAGAGCCACAGGGCAGGGTGGGTGTGATGGATGCTTTTCTCCATGATGGTTTGATGGTTTGATTTTTATGTGGGCTCCTTTGGGGGGGGGTGTGGGTGTGTGTGGTGTGTGTGTTCCTGGGATGGAAGGGCATGGCTCAAGCCGAGGGGTGCTGTCAGGGCCTTACATGGGGCTTGTAGTGGCAAGACCCCAAAAACCGTTGTGGAGGGGAGTCAGGGGGAAATCCCCTTCCCAAGGAGGGCCTGGGAAAGGGATGAAACCTTCTAAGATACTGTTTTCTCTGCAGATCATGGAGGGATCTTAGAAACCCACATTACACCCAGAGAAGGGCTGGATGGGGGGGATTATGGACAGAGAAACAACACTTGGGGCTGATTTAGATGTAACTAGCAGATTCCCCCGGCTGAACCCCTCCGCTGGGCTGAATTTAGCAGCACAAGAGATAATCGGCAGATAACGGCTGATACCCGGGAGGACAGCGGGAGACGGGCGGGCTGCCGAGGAGAGGGGGAGAAGCCGAAGGCAGCGTTGGGAAGGGGTAAGGATGGAAGCGGGCCGGGAAGAAGGGAGTTTAAGGGAGCTTTGCATTCCCCCCCCAAAAAACCCAGGGGATAGAGCAGTGGCTGGGTCATGTGTGTATAACCAGCCTTGGATGGAGCGGTTCCACTGGACTCTCCAAAGAGGAGCAGGACCCACAGGAAGGAAAAAAGGAGTGAATTTCCCTCCTGCCTTAAAAATAGTAATGATTATAATAACAAAAAAATCAGCTAAAAACGGGGGGGGGAGGGGGGGGGGGGAAAGGCAAAATTGAGTCTGTTTTCGAGACCGAGGAGACAATAGGAGGAAGTTTTCAGGGGAGGCCCGTAGGAAGGGACTTGCCGGGGTCCAGCAGGGGAGAGGAGCAAGGGAGACAGAGAAGTACTACCCACCTTTGGTGCTGGGGGCGCAAGGGGTGGAGGGGGGCCAGGCCGTGGGGAAGGCAGAGGACTAGGAGATGCCTGGCTCCTGCCTGTTCCTGCTTTCTAGGGAGGGTTAGGGACAGTGGGGCCCTGCCTTCCCCCCCCCCCCCCCCCCCTTCCCTAACCCAGTGAGGCTAGACTCCCCAGTCCCGCTCACTGACTGGTTTGCCCACATCACATGGAAATGGGTGGCGATGAGAGGAAAGTGCAGGGGTAACGGGGGGTGTCTGGTATCTCTTGTACCATCAGCCAGGCGCCAGGTTTCATTGCTGTGCAAGGCAAGGGAAAAAGGGATATAATAATAAAATCAAATCACCAGCACGGGCACGGCCCCACACTACAGGCAAAGTCCAGCCGGGCTTCCCTGCTCCGCACCTCCCCTGCACCCAGAAGAACACCCAGACACAGCCCATACAAGTAAAAAGACGTTTATTCTGGGGGCACCGCCCCCCGCCCCCAGTCCCTTTGGAGGTTACCCCCTTTCGTGGGGATATTGCACAGGGTGGGGATTTCTCCAAGATCTTGCCCCAAACCCCTTTATGGTCCAAGCAGAGTGAAGAGGTGGCAGCCTCTGTCCCCTCCACCCCAGCCTGCTTGAGAGTGCTCCCCTAAACTGGGCACCCATCTTTTGCGCCCCCCCCCCCCCCTCCCGCTGACTCCCTGTGCGCTGCGGTCTAAAGGTTAATGGTGCAGCACAGAGCCAATTCAGGGAATAATGCTCACACCCTTAATTCTTCCTGCATTCTGGTTCCGGGATTTCCCTTGGAAATTTGGGGTCCTACCTGAGGTGGGGGCTGACGGCAGCTTTTGGGGCTGGGAAAGAGAAGAATCTTTGAGGAATTAAAGATATCCCTACGAAAGCGGTGGAGTGAGCAGGGTTTGGGGGGGACAAGGAGGGGGAAATGATTTATTTAAGGGGGTAATGGACAGTGAAGGGAGCGTTCGGAGGTCCCCCCATCCACTGCCCCAGAACCGCCCGCAGCCCCCCCATTACTCTGGGTACCCTCCTCGGGGGGCACAGAGAGTCTGTGATCGGGAAACCGCAAAAAGGGTGCCCCAGCCCTGCACAGAGCCTAAAAATGTGTCTCTGCATAAATCAGGGCAGATACAGCACTACGGGAAGGAGGATGGTTAAAGGCACCTATAGAAATAAAGTTACAGGCACATAAGTAGGGCATAGAGAAATAAGAGCCACGGTGTGCCTTGCTTGATATTTATATTATATGCACACGGGGTAAATCTGCATGTAACAATGAGTATATAGTTCTATACTTACCAAAACAAACACTGCCTATAGATGGGACTTAATGCATGTCTTACATATAAATATATACATACTCCAACACCTAAATATACAGGGTAATTTATACCACGCTGTGTGAGTGTGTATATATAAAAATATGCTTATGAACACAGAGCTGTCAGTGGGCAGAGAAAGAAGGGAGAATTAAACATATCGATGTCTTTCATTTCTTTCCTTCTCCAAAGCAGCTGTGTATCCAGATGTTCAGGGTTCGGGACATGCATCTCCCTTTCCACGCCTTGCAAAATTCTTGGTGATTTTCTCTACTAAATCTTCGTTGAATTCAACTAAATATCAGCGCTTTCCTTAAAAAAAAGGGAAGCAAAAATCCAGTTAAACCCGATTAAAACCGCCCCAGCAGCTCTCCCAGCAGCCGATGATTTCAAGGACCTGCATTGGGTTTGTCTCTTCTAGGAAAAAACGCGCACACACAGAGGAAAATACCCCGTGGCCAGATCCAGTCTCTTTCAATGGGGAAGTACCGGTCCTCGGTGCCGAGCATCGCGGCGCGGCCGGTGCGCGCCGCCTGAAAGCTACGCCGTGAGGAGCCGAGCCCCAGCCTTAAGTGCCAGCCGGGAGGGAGAGGATGATTTCGGACACTTTCTATGGCCTCCAAAACCCCAAAATGCAAAGGATGGGACAGGGACAGAGCCCAGCGACAAGGGGTGGGTGGGGGGGAAATCTCAGCTCTGCACTCCGAGGAGCCTTCTTCCCTGCGCCAGCTCGCAAAGTGAGGCGGTCAACGAAATCTGGCTGAAAATAACCGTGCGGACCAAACCTCGGCCTTTCCGCTCTCCCTTCCAGTCCCCTCTTCACCCCCAGGGAGGAAACGAATCGATACAGCGCCAGTTTGGGGGGTTCGTTTTGTTCGGGCTTTTTCCCCTCATTGAAGTTAATTCCGCGGCGGTTTTAGAGTTAAAGCTGCGGGTGTTGGTAGACGCACCCGTGAGAGGCAATGAACAAGAGAAAGAAAAAGAAAAGGAAAAAGAAAAATCTACATTAGGAATTTGGGTGAGCAGAGGGGGGACGTTTATTTAAAATTTTCTGTTTAGGACTGCGCTGAAAATCGAATTTTTTATATTTTACTCAAAAAACAAACAAAAAAAAAACCACCAAAAAACCCAACAAACCAAAAACCCCAAACCAACCCCAAAAAAGGTTAAAGAATGGAGAAAAGAATAAGACTCAGTGAGCAAGCGGGGTTTTAGCAGAGCAAAACAGAGCCAAAGGGGTCTGTGGAGTCCTCCCGGGGGTTTGTGAGAGGTTTTGGGGGGTGTTGTTATCACTGTTTTATATATCCCATGCGGGGAGGGGTTCTGGGGATGAGGGGGGATCTGAGCTTTACGGGTTGCAGGGAGCTAGCAGTCGGTCTCCGGAGTGCGGGTACCCTCGGCTGGGTAGCACGGATCTATGGCTGCTTGTCTATAGATGTGTATCTATAGGTGTATGTCTCTCGGTGTGTGTATCTATAGGTGTGTGGGGGATATGGAAATGCAGCCAGCGGGGTTTGCCCTGCACTGTCGTGTATTGGAGCAGCCGGTGAAATTCGGGAGGTGGCGGGAGGATGTCCCAAGCACAGGGGGACACGGTTTGTCTCTCCCGGCTCTTGGGGGTGTCAGACTGGAGGGGAGGGTTGATGGTTTTGGGGGGGTTCAGGCCCCTGCGAGCCCGGCGACATCTTAGGGCGGCCCCGGAGCAGAGAGCACCCACCTCCCCTATCCCGCCTTTGGGGTCTGGCAATGGAGGAGGGCAGAAGGGATGCTCATGCCTCCCCCCAGATCTTGGCCGACACAGAGAAAGGGGGTGACCCCCTAGCATCAAACCCCGGTGGAGAGCTGCTGGGGGAGAATCAGCCCTCCCGCCCGCGGGACCGATCCTGGCTCCTCCTAAAGCCCCTGGTTAGACTCGGAGTCCTCACCTTGTACCTCCTGGTGCCCCTGTCCACAGGACATGTGGCTCAAGGAAAGAAACCCCACATGGGACTGAGGGCAGGGGGGGGCAACCCCAAACCAAGGGAGCATGTGAGTAGAAAGGTGTCAGAGCAGGAGGGGGCCCCTGCTTTGGCTGCCACCCCCACCCCAACTTATCAAAGTTCCTTGTCACACCTTCAGAGACACTTTCCTAAACATCTGTCACATCTGTTTACAGGACAACAGTGGTCCCCATATGCACACCCCACCCCGTTTACAACCTCACCCAGGCCAGGTACTGCTTGGGAGAGGGTGTCCAAACAGCATCATCATTCAGCGGTGCTCCAGGGGCATTTCTAAATCCATTTTGGCCACCCCCTCTGCCCCCTCATCTTACGTGACTGATTTTTCGTTGTATTTTATTTTCCCTAACGGCAATGCAGATAACTTTCCCAAGGACAAAGCAGTGGGATGCAGAGGTGTGTGGAGCAGCGCGTTGTGCTCTGATGCAGTAGGAGGGGAGAGGGGCTGAGTGGTGAGCGTTGGTGCTGGTGTGATTTAGGGAGAGTCAGCATTCAAAACCCACCTGGAACTGGGATCTTTAAGGAAACAGGGGCCACAGAATGTGAACACGTGCCCTTGCTGTGCCTTTGCGTGTGCATGGAAGATCCCTGCTACAGGGGACAGAGGTGTCCTAGGGTACAATGGAGATACAGAGTGGACCAATGTGCTACACTCCTGTTCAGCTTCACTGCCAAAATCCACCACCCGAATCAGCGTTCGTTGCTGCTGGGGCTCCCATTGCCCACTCGCACTGCTGACCACATATGTGGCTTTATTGCCATCATGTCAAAGGACCATGGTGATGAAACAGTACTAAAAGCACACATCTGGAGCACACCTGCTGGGAAACCACCTGGGCTGCTGGATGCCCACGGCTGCCTCAGGCCCAGGCACAGCCCCTCATTCTGGAGGTAGCGGCAGTGATGATGGAAAGCCCCTTCCCATGTCAAAGAGGCTGGAAGTGCCTTCTGCACCAGGCAGAAAGCTGAGCTGCCTGGGAATGCATGGGCTGGAGCGTGGGCAGTGCAGAACCTCGTTGGTATTACCACCAGTCTATCCACCTGCCCATCTATCCACCTATTCATTTATCCATCTATCTAGCCATATATCCAGTATCTATGTAACTTTCTAGTCATTCCTCTATTTGATTATTTGTGACTATTTACTTCTCAACATACCTATTTATCAATACATACCTATCCATGGATCTCAGTTTTACTCACTTAGGGGTCAATCTGCCTGCGTCTGTTTGCTGTACATCCTTACCTGTCACTGTACCTTTGTGTGTGGCCGCGCTGGCCACATCCCCATGAATTATGTCTGCCCATACCCATGTGGACGTCAGTGTCACCTCAGCTGTGGGACTGTCTGTGCCCCTATGCCCATGGGGCTCCCTGTACCCCTTGACCAGTGGTGCTTCCTGTGCCCCCCCCCCCCCCAATCCATGACTGCCTTGACCCTCTGGTCTGCCTGTCTCCCAGACCCACAGGGCAGTTTGTACCCCTTGACAAGTGATGCTGCTGCTACCCCAGACCTGTGTGGTTTGCCTGCACTCCCGAGTCTGTGGGAATGACTGAAAGCCCTGGACTCATGGGGCTGCCTCATGGGAATACCTACACCCCAGATCCATAAGGCTGACTGCACACAAGGCTCTCTGCACTCTGACTTACAGGGCTGCCTGTACCCTGTACCCAGGCACTGCCTCCACTTGGACCCAAATTGCTGCCTGCATCTCAGGCCCACGGGGCTCCCTGTATCCCAAAACCACCGGTCTCCCTACAGCCGGGACTGATGTGGCTGCCTGCACTCCCAGCTGAGGGGGCTGCCTGCTTGCAGCCCCAGCTCCGGGCCGTGCCGTGCCGAGCCGTGCCCAGCCGTGCCGTGCCGTCAGCGGTGCCGTCGGGGCGGCGAGGCCGCGGCTGTCAGCCCCTATTGATGAGGTGTGGGCTGACGGCGGGGAGCGGCGGCCGCCGGCTCCACTCCAGACTCCCCGGCGCTGGGGTCAGTGCCCCGGCCAGCCCCGTCGCCGCCGGGAAGGGAAGGGCTGGACCCGGAGGGATGCCCCTGCTCCCCCTCCGAGCATCGTGAACCGGGTAATGGGAGCGGTGAGCTCGGATACGATGGGAAAGGGCCAATCCTGACACAGATCCTACACCCCTGGGTGGCAGATGTGGGATCAGGATGGAGGCTTCATAGCTGATTTCTTCTGTGCTGCCCCCCCCCCCCCCCCCCATTTCTTTCTCTGCATTGGCATAATAGGGTTTGAATTAATCCATGTATTCTGGAAAGGAGGAACATCAAAGCTAAATGGTAGGGATTTTTATCATGATGCTCAGTGCTCCAAGCCCTTAATCTCCAGGTGCCAAATCCATGTGAAATACTCTCACATGAGCAAAGGACGTGAAGGGTTTTGTGTGCAGGCAAGTTTCACGTGCTGGCAGGGTTGAGCAGTAACACAGGAGATTGGTCTGACCTTGGACTAGACTGCCAAAGCCACACAGTATTGACGGGTTTAAAACCAGAAAACTTGGGAAAAAGGCATAAAAAATGTCCATTCATTTTCAACAAGGAAAAAACCCTGTGGCGCAGGGTGAGTGTGAGACCTGAGGTTGACAGTGTCCTCAACAAGGGACACTGCAGGCAGCCAGGAACTTTCTGGGAATCTTCCTTTCTTCACTTGGACCTGTCACAAGATGAGTTCCCTGAGCTTGGGACAGTGGCTGCAATCAGGCAGATGCTCACACAGCCTCCCCCAAACCCCAGCCCTCAAACCCCTGGCATCAGCTTTGCAAGGGAAGGGAGGATCCAGATTGCTGCACCTAAAACCTCGGATATCCTGAGAGGTGCTGGGGAAACTGCACATAGGAAGGGCTCAGCATCTTCAGAGTGGGGGTGTTTCAGGGGCTGGATAAGCAGAGCCGGTGCTTTTAAATAGTTGTTAATCTCCAGCTGCTCCTTTGGGTTGTGTCTGATTTCCACGTGATCTCCACAACAATTTCTGGAGTTGAGGCAACACTTTGGGTGCTTTTCATTTTCCTAATTAATGCCCACCCAACTTTCCAGAACTATCTCTCCAAAAGCCCCTCAGAGCACCCTCTGCCCTGCCTGTTCTCCAGCCGAGCAAACGCTGCAGCCTTCCTGGGCTTCACTCACAGCAGCAGGAATTCAGACTATGCTGCTGAGATTCCTACGGCTGCACAGAAAAAGCTCCTGGTTTCCCTTTGCCATCAGGAGCAGTCTGCTCACCCTGCTGCTTCTCTTTGGGGTTTGTGGTATAACGAGAAATAGCACTGGTGTTAATGTTGCTGATGTGTTAGGCATTACTGGAGAGCAGCAAGCCTGGTGATCCCTTAAATCTGCTGAGTCCCAGTCTGGATTTGTCTTTCAGACTTGGCTTGCAGCTTCACCCCGAGCTAGCAGTGCTGCCCAGTATGGAAAATCTTGGGTGAAGGTGGCATTTTGTCCTTTTTTTGGAAAGCAAAAAAATACACAACACTGTAATCATAACAGAGGCATGAAAGTTCCTTTTATCATGAAATGATACTGTTATCATGAGGCAAAACCTCAGTGCAGCGCACTGTGGAAAGAATACTCAGGTATGCTGGCAAATTGGTATCTAATTAGCCATCATTCTTAGCTCATTAACACAGTGCTGATATTGTTAATAAACAGTAATATCTGTTAACACACCTGGAGACAGCTGCACCTCTGGTTTTCTGTGCATCATACAAACAAGGAGGAATGCTTTGAGTCCTGGGGCTGGCAGGTCAGGAGGGGGAGAGGCAGAATGCTGGGCACTGCAGGAGTGTTGGAAGGGTTTATTGGAAATGGAGAAAGAGAAAAGCCACTTAAGAGGCAGGTTGGACTTGAATGTCTGTGTAGTTCCAGCTATTGGTTGTCAATCAATCCATCAATCAATTTATCTATTGTACCAAGTGGAAAAAGATACAGATTTAGACAAAGTCTGATGCACTTGTACACACAGCTATTTGAGTTTGTGTTGCACCTGGATGCTTTGAAAAGGTGTATGTAGTTCTTGGCTTGCAGAATAGAGCAGCTTGGGCTCAGCCTCATGATATCATGTCCTGGCCAGGTACCAGGTTCTGGATGGATGCTGTAAGGGGGGTAGTGGGAGATCCTCATCTGTTTTTCATCCTGGAGAAGAGAAGGCTCTGGGGAGACCTTAGAGCAGCTTCTAGTGCCTGAAGGGGCTACAAGAAATCTGCCCAGCTCTCTCAGCCTGTCTCCATAGCAGAGGTGTTCCAGCCCTCAGAGCATCTTTGTGGCCTCCTCTGAACTTGCTCCAACAGCTCCACATCCCTCTTATGTTGAGGCCCAGAGCTGGATGCAGGACTGCAGGGGGAGGTCTCATCAGAGTAGAAGGGGAGACGTGTCAATCAGCTGTTGATCCTCAGGAGTTGTTCCTTGGCCATATGAGACCAGAATCAGGCAGCATCATATATTTTTCTTTTCTCTTTTCTGTTTTACAAAGGATCCTTATGTACTTTATAAAGATCACCAAATTAAGCCTCACAACAACACTGCAACATCTCATTATCTGGGAAGACAAGGGAAAGGATGACTGAAAGGCTTGGGGGAGGAGGGGGCTGCAGATGCAGGACAGGACCCATCTCTCACAAAGCACTTAGTCCTGTGCCTTAATGCAGGATTAGGTATTTTTGGCAGAACAGCTGTGAAGTGTCACTGTAATGCCAGTGGGACATAGGAGGCATCAGAGCTTATTCCAGTTGTTAACACCCAAAGATATGTAAAGCACCATGGAGAAATGGCTGAATGAACCCATGGAGGGCTCCTCTGCAAAACGTAAACTTTTGTCTTCTTCTGGCACGCAAAAGGGCAAGCTCTAGCACCTTTCCCTACAGGCTGTGGTAGAGCTGTGTGTGCATCTGACGTTCGCTCCAGGAAAACACGCGTGTCAGAAGCAGAACTGATTAGGAAATGCATTCTTTGGCTCAGTGGAAAATGCCCCCAGAATCAAGAAAAATGTCATTTGTGTTTCATCTGGAAGAGGCAGAAACACAAACCCAGCAAACCGGAAGGTTCAGTGGTATTTGTTTCTGGATGAACAAAACTCCAAAGCAGAACAGTTCAGGCACTTTATTTATTTATTAGTTTTAAATGGAACTGAATTTCAGTTTCACAGTTTTTGGGTCGGTTTTGATTGGTTTGCTTGGATTATGAAGATTTTGAGACGTTTTCGAATGAATTGCTGTTTGAACTCAATAAAAAGAAAAGCTGGGCTTGAGCTGCTATAAGCAAGAAGTTTAAATGGTTCTTATTGTTTTCAGCTACATTTCGGGTTGAGATTTTGTACGTCAAAGCACAATATAACCGGGGCATGAATTCAGATGGGCTTTATTGATTATAACTAAAAACTTTATGAAGCTTTTTCCTTAGCTTGCAATAAAGATGCATTCCTTCTTTCCAGAGTCTTTTTTTTTTTGGGGGGGGTGGGGTGGGGGGTGGTGTCATATAGAGAATAAAGAACATTTACCAAATCCAATCTTCTTATTGCAGGCCTGCAAGTCTGAAAAGCCTTGGCTATAACAAGATGCAGTGGGAAAAACACAGAATGGGCAAAAGAAGTTACATTTTATATTGTTGCAGGCAAAAACCAACACACGAACTGAAAAAAAGCCTGACCAAAAATACAATAGGGCCTTTGTTATTCAACTATTTATTTCCATCTGCCATGGAAAATGTTATTAAAAATATGAGAGTTATAGCTCTCCATCACAAACACCAGGGGAGCAGAGAAGTCTCCAATAGTTTTTTTCTTACTTGGGATACATGTTTCTGTCACCACCCATTCCAGGTGTTTCTTCTATTCACCTGTTTGAGCAAATCTCAGCATCATAGCTGGGTCTGTTGTTCCTGGCCTTGAGGTTGTGCATGAGGTACACTAAAGAACAGAGGTTTTGCTCTTTATTCTGCACACCTTTAAGTTCCATTTGGAATAAATCATAAGGATTTTTTTTGAGGACAACCTAAAATTTCTCATTTTCTAGCAACTGGTTGGGTGAAAAGCATCTTCGAGCCTTAGCTTTCCTGCCTTTTGCCTGTCCTTGGGTTCCATCCCCAAATCATAAGTGATGTGAGTTAATACTTTCATATCTGATGAAGCCTGTACACTGTGGCTATGGTGGTGATGCCTGGAGAATTGCTCTCACCATTTCTACTTTAGTCAGACATTCAAGGCTGTGGGCAAAATTCAGGGGTTGTTTGTAATCATGGAAATCTCTCTGTTCTGCTTCTTTCCTCTGATGTCCAGATACCTCCTGTGAATTACAAAATGGATGCACCATTTTCATCCTCAGCTGAACCTCTGGATCAAATCAAACCATAGGGTCATAGAGTCACAGAATGGATTGGGTTGGATTTCTCTTTCCCTCACTCTATTTTTTTTTAATTCTGGTTCAATACGGTAGTCCAAATGCCTTACATGGCCATTCCTGAGAAAAAAGAGAGGCATGTGGGGAGAACCCATCCGGTTTGGTCCAGTTTGGGGTCTGCGTTACTAATGAACTTTTACTTTTTTCTTTCTTCTTCTCCACCTTATTCTTATCCTGTCAGATGAGTCCTGATCTCATCAAGATCTCTGTATGTGCTTTATGTGCTTATCTTTGTTCCATTGACTGGAAGAGGGTTGCTCAGTAAATAAAGCCAAGCAAATGGTCACGTCTTCAAAAGATATCAGGACTTTAGGTGGAAAGATGTCTTGGCCAAGGCTCCTGTGTTCGTCTGTCAGCACAATAACACCCTAACTTGGCTGGTCCTTTACAGTGCTGTTGGAGGAGGAGGATGTCTTTAAGGCTTGGGAAAGCCTAGCTCAATTCTCAATTGTCCTGAGACTTTGGAGAGGCCACTGCACCTGTAGGGACCTCAGTTTCCCATCTGCTAAAATAAGGGTAATAAAGCCCCATGGGTGCAAATGGTAAATCATTGACTGCGACGTGTTCTCCACGTAGCCTGACATGATATAGCACAAGACAAGGGGACATTCATCCCAACATCCAGCTTGGAGACAAGGGAGAGAAAGATCTGATCATAGTAACAGAGATTAAGACACTGATTAAACAATCCTGTATGGGCTTGTGGATAGGTCTATCAGTGGCTTGAGTTTAGTGCCCTCCCTGTGAAACATGGAGGGCTGATGGCTCAGCAGTGCTGCTGTGATGATAAGAGGATAACATTGATCAGAGGAGTTATCAGGGTTGGGGACAATGCAAGGACATGAGCAAACAGTGGACAGCGGCATCGCAAGAAAGGCTTTGGGAGTTGGTGGGGTGATGCTATCTTGCAAGACAGACCCTGGGAGCTGCTTTCTTTGCCCAGTGGTGATGGGATGCGGTTGGCAGCTGTGACAATCTTAGGTCATGGAAGACTGAGGGTACAATGTAATGGTGTTTGGGAGACAGTGCTGGAAAATCAGTGTGCAAAGTAGATGTGTCCCTGCCCAGGACAGGGGCCTTGGAATTAGATTATCTTTAAGGTCTCTTCCAACCCAAACCATTCTATGATTCTCTGATTCTATGTCTTGGACTCTCACCAAGTGCATTGAAATCATCAGTTCTCAGCCCAGCTTTGTGCAAGCTTGGGTTGAAGAAGGCTATTGGAAAACAGACTCTGTGTTGTCTCTGTGTCTGTAGCTTCCGTTTTAAAAATGAAACTATGTGAGCATGCTGGCTGCATGTTTGCCCAGATAGCATTTACATTTGCTGGTTAGCTCAAGCCAGGTACGGCAGAGGGCTGGATATCTGTAGGTAAGAGTAGGAATAGGTACCAGGTATCAGAATTTATAGATTCTGGCTAGAAGCAATCCTGAGCTGATTGCATGTCTAAGCTACGGACAAGCTACAAGACTGGCTAATGGTGAAGTAAATGCGGTCTGTGGAAAATCACATTATTTTATTCCCCTCCCTACCCCAAAAGAAAGGCTTCAAGCTTTCCCATGAAGAGAAATGTGCTCTCACAAGGTGGTGTTTTGAGAAAACCTATTTGCACCCATTTCCACTGGGTAATAATTAAAATAAGATCCCAGAGCTGAGAGCTGTCAGCCAGCCCCTGTAAAGTCCACACATTTAAATGTTCCCATCAAAGCAAAACTGAGGTCCAGAAGCTTGGGAGTAATTAGATCATCGAAGTGCAAGCTCCTTGTGATTAGATCAGGAGCACTCGGCCAGGATTATACTAAATCAAAAGAAATAATCAGACAGCTAGAAAAGGGAGCAGCTCTTCATTTAAACTTCATTAATTTCCTGTCCACTTGGCAGAGCCCGTGAATTCTGCACTTAAAAAAGGTGGAGGTTACTTCTAGTGAGCGCAGGCTATTAGCTGCAGCAAGAAAACACTGTTATAATCCACACAAGGTGAAGAAGCAAAGTCTGGGCTCTGGTTGTATCCAGTATACCTTGTCTAAAGAAAATACATAGCTGCCTGCTGTATTTTCTGTTTGGGTTGTAAAGTTGTTGCTCTGCCTCACAGGTCTCCTGAGCCAGCTGAGGTCCTTCATTGCTGGGCCAAGCAGTGGCATCCCCCAAGGGTGAGAGGAGGGAGATAAAGGCATTGATAATGGCTGGTTGGACAGGCCCGTGGGATGAGCTAGAAGAAAAGCAAAGAAGTGACTGTATTTTTTTCCATGGGAAAATCTAAGGTTGCTCAGGAAAGTTTCAGAGGTCTCCAGCTTATACTCTGCTAGATGGAGGGCTCTTAGCTCTCACCGTGATGCTCAGGAGGATATTTGTCTAGAGGCAAAGCCACATGTTTCCTGCTTAGAAAGAACTTGACTAGCAAATACTGGGCATCCTGCAGGCTTTGCCCTGAATAGCTGTTGCTGAGGTAATGCTGATGATCATTTGTTTACAACTTTACTTAGACCAAGACATGATGTTTCACTGGTGATGCTCCTTCTTGGGGATCTGGACAGCAATAATGCAAGCCAACCTCTCTGTGCTACATATCTGTGAAAGCCATACTGTCCAAACCTCTGTGAGGCTTGGCTTTGTGCTAAATTTATAGCTAGCTTGCGTTATCCAAGTGAGTAGTGCTATACATTTGCACAGAATGACTTCAGTGAGCGAAGTCTGGTGGGGACAAGGCTATTGTTGGGAAGGTATCACCAGTGGAACTGTTATATACACATCTTCTGGCAGTGTGTGAGCAAGTGCTCAGTCTTAGGAAGACCATGGCCATAGAAGACCATTGTACCAAGCTTTGTGTTTCTTAGAGGCAGAGTTTCTTGGAGCTTGGGTGGGAAACCTCACTTGGGTGGCATTGGCCAAGATGCACACCATCTGATTCACCATAACTTTAAATAGGTCTAAGCCCTGATGAGTACATTGTGGCAGGTAAGTGCAAGGATGCTGACCTTTGAACGTCTGAAAGACTTGGCATCTAAACCTGTTAGAGTAGGAAAGACCAGAAATCTGGGCTGCAGCTCTATGTGGTGTAACTTCATCAGAAGGATATTGTGGTTTTAGCCAGAGTTTTTCATGATAGCAGCTGCACACACTTTCTACTATGAGGAAGCGGTTAGGTTTGGTTTTTTTTTTTTAACAGAAAATCCCCTAAAATCCCATCAATTTTGGTTTGAAAGCAAAAAGCAAGGGAGTTGCTGTCAGCAGAAGGTTCATTCATCTTAAAAGAAAAAAAAGACATTCCAGCCAAATTAAATAATAAAAGAGGCGATAAAACCCACCTGCTTTTAACTCCAAGTCTCTGTTTCTTTTTAAATCAGATCAGTGTATTAGAGATATTCAGACCGAGGTTTTTTTGTGGAATTATTGGGCTTGATCTGTATCTGTTTCACATGGGGAGAGACATGTCATTCTAATCACCCTCATTTTATGATGCTGTACACCCTATTCACTGGCTGAGGAAGCCCCTTTCACCCTGCAGCATTCCTGATGAAGACACAGGAGGGTAAATCAAGGCAGGAGACTTTCCCAAAGTTCCCATGATGCAAGGGAGAGGCCTGGGAGCACAAGCAGAACTCTGTGCTTCTTAGTTGCTCTGGCATGAGATCATGCTTCAAATCAAAACCTTTTGTCTTCCTCAGAGGTGCATCTGCCCATTTTCACTGCCTGAGATGTTCTGGCCTCCTGGTCTACAGGTCAACACTGGCTGTGCAAGAGGATGGTGAAAAAAAGGGAAAGGAGAAGTAACAAACACCTTGGCATCCAGCATCATCTCAGCCCCCACCAGTGTCCCCTAGTGTCCAACCACAGCCGTGTCCCACCTACGGCAACACCTATTTTGACACTTCTCTATAGGCAGAAAATCAAAGTGGCATCACTCTCTGCCATAGACCTAAATAGAAAACTTTAGAATTAACACCTCCTCCCGAGACCTAATGTTGGGCATCCATACTTCCTTTGATATTGAGGCTGCTGCAAGTCCCAGTTGAAGGAGCAGGGCCTTTCTTGGAAGGGCATCTGCATCTTGAGAGAAAAGACCCCTTTTGCCAGTGGTTTCTTTTTTGCTTGATGTTCCCAGAGAGAGCAAGACACTGCAAGGAAGAGGGCTGCAAGAACCCTGAGTTAAGGATATACCTAAGGAACCTGCATGTGAGCAAAATGGACAGTAGCTAATTTGGTTTCAAGGGCTCTAATCACTTCTGTGCCTAGCACTGTGTTGTTAATTTAGGGAACAGACATGTCCCACAATGACAATGCCAACCTGATAAAACTGTTCTGAGTGAGAAGTGCAGCTCTTGGCAGAGCTAACAGCTGCAAAGTCTGGGACACACAAACAAGAAGTGTGGAAAAGGCTTATGGTACCTTGAGACAAGGGAGGACTTTGAGGAAACCTGCAGAAAGGTATGTGAATAACCCTGGTACAAGGCATTAATGAAAAATCCGGTTATAAAAGAGGTTTATTAGTTAAGGGCTATCCTAATTGTGCATGTGTATTGCTCTCATCATGGCATAAAGAGGATCAGTTGGGAATAGGAGCCTCAGTTGTGTTTGGTGCTGGACAAAAATACCCCGCTCCCCCAAAACTGGCAGCCTCTATAACAAAGATATGGACTTTTATAACCAAGATAGAGACTTTGATGAAGGGAAAGAAAGAGGTGAAAATTAGAGGAACGGCTTGCCCAGAGCTAGCATTTAAGTAGTGATGGAGTCAGAGAGGGAGCTGAGGTCTCTAGGGTCCTGCTGGTTGCACCAACCCGCTTCAGGAGCCAGAAACAGGTAATGCCAGCAAATAATGAACAGGATTGGCGTTTTTTATTCCTTCCCCTTTCAGGACACCCTTGGAGGCTTACACATGCGAAGGAACATGGACCTTTTAACAGAAAAAGGATGGTGCCTGTTCCACAAGGGTCATAGTGCAACTTCACTGGGGTCTGCAGGAGATACCGGGAGACCCTTCCCTAAAAATGAAAAGCATTAAAATCAGGATATCCATCAAAGTGACCTATTTTTGTGGCTTCCCCATTGCTGTTCCTCCTGTATGGTTGAGAATGACAGGCTGTTTTTAACAAACCTTCTTGGCATCTGATGCAAGCCCAGGGGAATGGTGGGAAGGAGAGCTGTAAAATGGTACGCCCTGGCTGTCTCTCAGCCTTTCCCCTTGGAGCTAGATAACAGGAACAGCAGATAAGGGGAAAAGCGGCTCTTTAATTCACTCAGAATTTCACTTAGTGTGAAGAAAAATGCCTAGTGAGAGAATTAGACTAAGCCAGGAAATAGCCTCTTAAACCTCGGCTCTCCCTTGCTCAAAGTATATTTAGCATTTTATACATATACATATCTCTATGTCAGTCTTTCTCCACACCACCGTAAAATCCCTGTCTTCTAACAGTGTGGTGGCCAAGAAATTCTTTTAAACTCATAAAAACAAGTGAACACAACAAGCTGCCTTTTCAACTATGTAGGCTGGAGTGGTTTTCCAGGTCTCTCCAATATCAAATATTCCCAGCCTCTGAGGGCACCATCATCTCTGCTCGCCAAGCAGATACCTCCACAGAGAAAGGCTTTGACCAAGAATGGCCAAGATGTTATTTTAGATAGAGCATGAGTTGGACAGAGCCTTGGGTGGCATGGTTTAGTGGGAGGTGTCCCTGCCCACGGCAGGGGTGTTGGAACTGGATGATCTTAAGGTCCTTTCCAACCCTAACTATTCTATGATTCTATGATGCAGCCTGGAGCCCAGCACTTAGATGAGGGGACTTAAGGAAGGCTTGAGTGGAGCAGAAGCTTTTGGGAATGCTGGGGAGGGATCAGGCTTTGAGTCTTACTCTTTTTGAGGGCATGGATCCCACTTTTGGGAAGAAGGCTGTATCTACCCTGCTGTTCCTCTTCTTTATCCAGTGTGAGTGTTTGATAGTAGGAAGCAATGTTCCTCCCATCTGGACAGGGGCATAGGATTAGCTTGTGGGATATCATTGTGGTTTGGGGTGATCTTCAATGGGCATCCCCAAAGCAAATACTTTGCTTTTCATGGCAAAGTATTGCTTGCGCCTGCACTGCAGACAGGTAGGTTCACACCGAAAGGACAATTTGGCCTAAAAAAACCTTGTGGGTGTTCCTGTATCACCCCAGCAAGGAGCTGACAAATCACTCAGATCCATCTTCTGGTCTGGGAGGGAGATACATCCAAACAACCCTTCACAGCCCTTGTACGGGATCTTCCCAGTCTGCATCTCACTGATGTTCAGTCTTCTAGGCTTCTCAACCAGCAGCTCCTGAGAGGTCCCTGCTGTCCACACCTCTGCAGCTCCAGGGGGTTTGGTGAGGCCATGGCTTAGACCAGGGAGATCAAAAATGTGGTATCCTGATATTAAAACTTGGAATGGAAGTGAAATATCTTGCTGCTAATGGCAACTTCCACACTGCTTTTCCACTTCAGGTTCCTGAGATCAGCTCTCCTAAAGATGTCAGGCAGAGAGAGCAAACAGTGAGCAGCCTCTGGGGTATTCCTGGGGTTAGTGATTTGCATTTCATTTCCTCAGTCCTTCTGCCCTCAGAGGCTTCAGGCAGGAGATTCAGGCTGTTTGCTGTCTTGCCTTCTTTCTTTTCTCTTTTCTTAGTTATGCTTGTTATGGAAGATCAGATGCTCTTGCTTTTGTTAGAAGTTAGTTCCAGTTGTCTCCTGGAATACTGCCATCTAATTAAAGGTGGTATGGTCCAAGGCAGGCGCTATGGTCCCTCTTCTGAGAACTCCTTCTTCATAGCAGTCATCAAATACTTTACTAGGCTCCTTTTCTGGTTTGTTTTTGGGTTGCAAAGTTATCAGGCTTTCAGAGTTCTGGTGTCCTCAACATAAACAGGACATGGAGCTGCTGGAGCAAGTCCAGAGGAGGGCCACGAGGATCATCAGGGAGCTGGAGCACCACCCTTATGAAGATAGGAAGAGAAAGTTGGGGCTGTTCAGCCTGGAGAAGAGAAGGCTGCGTGGAGACCTCAGAGCAGCCTTCCAGTATCTGAAGGGGGCTTATAAGGATGCTGGGGAGGGACTCTTCATTACAGACTGCAGTGACAGAACAAGGGTAGCGGGTTCAAACTCAAACAGGGGAAGTTTAGATTGGATCTAAGGAAGAAATTCTTTACTGTAGGGGTGGTGAGGCACTGGAATGGGTTGCCCAGGGAAGTTGTGAATGCTCCATTGCTGGCTGTGTTCAAGACCAGGCTGGACAGAGCCTTGGATGGCATGGTTTAGTGCGAGGTGTCCCTGCTCATGGCAGGGGGGTGGGAACTGGATGATCATAAAGTCCTCTCCAACCCTAACTATTCTATGATTCTATGGCTCTATGTCTCAGTATCTCTATCACCTAGCACAAAGAAGTCTTCATATGCTGAGGGTCAGAGATTCCTGCTATCCTCTGGAATGCCTTTTTATACTATAAGCATTAAATGCTGCTCACTAAGGTAAATAATTATGTCAGCAAGGTAAGGATATGGTAGTACGTCTTTGCTAGATCATGGAGTCTCAACTAATCTGTGGCCAAGTATTATGCTGAACCTGAAGTGGGAACTTTGGGTTTAACTGTGGATTTGGCTTCTGCATTTTTTCCCCATCACTGTTCGAATGCACATTGACTTTCAGCATCTACAACATCCTGGAGCCACCTCCACTGGGCTGAAAGACACTTCCAGGCAGCTTGTTGCAACACCCGGGGGCCAATGCAAAACCAAGAGACATTCTCTCTGCGCCTAGCAAGGAAAGGTAAAGTCAAGCTTGCCTGTGATGCTGAGATAGCAGTTCAGTATCTAAACAGGTAACACCCAATTACAACAGAACTGTGTTGACTTACACTTTCCCTTATCAGAAGAATCAGGTATTCATGTAAATCACAAAAGAGTTTGATGGATGCCAGTTCACAGTGAGCCCCACACCAAGGAATAAGAGCCTAGTTAAACAAAATGTATGTTGTTCTTATCTTTAAGCTGTGACTATTGCTATGAAATAGAAAACTATAAAAGAAAGGGCCTTATCATAGGGTTTATAATTCTTTAATGCTCTCCAGGGGCTGATCTTGCACTGGAATCAGGCCCTTGGGACCACTTTCTGAACCCCACAGAAGTCATTTTCTCGCAGACAGATGATCTTTTCTTATTATTTGCTGTCTTGGCAATAAAAACGTCTCTTTCCTGAGATGCATGTTTAGACTGAGCCTGGTGGAAAAAAAAAGGAAAAGAAGGGGCTGCTAAATTCGTCTTAATTCTGATGCTTGCCTAAAAGTAAATAATGAGGTCCAGGGACCATAATCTTCATTAGACCCTCCTGAACCTGGAAGTGTGGCATGGACAGCACATGTGGTAAGTAGTCTTCAGACAGCCATGCTGGAGACTAGCTCAGAGCCCAGTCTGAATGCTGTGGCTAATCAGACTCCCTTATCACATTTACTGGGAGATGGGTGATGCCAATAAAACCAAGTCAGGCTGAGTGCACTTAGTGGAGCCAAAAAGCTAATTGTTATTAGATGCCTAAAGCTCGTGGCTCAGGAAAGCCAGGTGGCCCCCCTCTTCTCTCCTCCCTGGGTCCTGATGAGACCTCAGATTTGGGTTATTCATAGATTTCCTTTGGGGCACTGCAGATTCCCATCCCCACCAGGAATGATGGGCAGAACACCCACATTTTACTGGTATTTGTCCATATTTTGGTCTGTACAGATGCTCTATTTGAGATCAAGACATTATGGACATGACAGTGGTCCAGCCACCTAGAGTCTCCAAGGGTGACAGCAAACCCAAGCCGGTGCTTTGCACTAGGGGTATACTGATTTTGCCAACCAGGGGAAACTGAAATGTATAATTTTTGAGAGTGATGGGCTGTGTTTATACCTCCTTCCTCCAAACTGAAAATAGTGGCTGTTAGGAGATACCTGTGGGAAAAAATAAGACCAAAGTGAGCTTGCAGTGGTTTTCCCCTGGTACGCTCCAAAATTGCAGGTGATGGCTGTCCAGAACCAGAATCGATATTATTGTGTTTAAATCCTTATTTATATTTTCCCCTTAAGAAACAGCTGTGTATCTGAAGCCTTGTCTGCTTCTTCTACAACCCACAGTTTAACAGGGATGTTACACCTCACTGCAGTGCTCACCTTCAGTAGGACAGGGTCCTATCTTAAATATCTTACAGCTTGAATGAATGCATGTCTTTTTATAACATGGTAATTCAAGCTAGCTAGCTCGATTGATCCATACATTGTTTAATAGATCCTTAAAACCCAGCACCACCAAAGCTGGATGTGAATGGTAGGCTGGGGTTTCCATCTGTGTGCTCTCCCTGCAGACATTCAGACTCCAGTGAACACCTCCCACATCTCTGCAGCAATCAATTCCCCCTCCAGCTCTGGAGGGAGCCTCCAACACTGGGTCCTTTGTCCAGCAACTTTGAAGGCCTTTCTTTGCTGCTGTGAGAGTCTGAGCATGCGAAACACCTCAGGGTCAGGCTGTCCCCCTCCATGACTCATATTCATCCGAGGTGGGAGACCCTTTCCTGGTCCAGCTAGTGCTTATTTCAATGGAGGGGCCATGGTGTTTGCAGAGAGCAGAGATCTCCATTTCCCCAAGCAGACATGAGTGTCTGACATGGATATAGGTTAAGGGCTGTGATTTTGAGAGCAATCACTTTGCATTTTTCACTAGCCACCTTCTCCTTTCCTTGCTGATGCCCCCCACAAGGCTGCCATCATTTCTGAACCTCTAACCCTAGTGAAGCCTTTTTATTACAGGGATCACAGCAAGCAAGTGGTGGAGACTTTACAGTAGTTCTTGGAGGCAAATAGAAGGGCTGTCCTTCAGGTACACCACACAAGGAAGCCAGGTGGTCTCCGCAGAGGCTTTGCAATTATTTCCCATCTCTAAGGCCCTTATTTGTTGGAGTGGATGCTACCATTTGAACCTCCCTCCCATTTCACTCCATCACTAGATCTGATATCTGGAACCCAGGTGCAGAGACCTGGTGAGCTCAAGACATCAATCTGCATACAGCAGACCAAGGAAGCAGCTGGTGGAGATGTGTGCTGTGAGTGTACAAGCATCCATATGGGAGGGGGCTCTGTTGCAGGTGTGCAAATACAACTCGTCCCTGGCATCTTCTGGGAACACAGCTGAGCAGGGACCTGCTGCCTTTATCTCTTGACCTCTTGCTTCCCCGCCCTCAGGATCCAAATGCTGCAGGTGCAAGTACATCCCAGACAGCCTGGATGGGCCCCACACTACAGGGAATGAGAGTCCTTGAGGAATCCCCTGGATCCCTACTTAGGAACACCGTGGTGGGATGCTGCTTCCCAGAAAACATATTTGCACCCAACCCCGCAGAAGTACAGTCTTCTGGATGCATTTGCCCCCACTGCAGAGATGCCAGCACATATGCATCATCTGGCACATCTGCCTGGCAGGATCTCCAATGGGCAGCTTTCAAAGCTACTGCTTACAGAGGCTAAGCTGCCTTTATTGCAGGTCACACACCCTCTCAAACAGCAGTGGATTTAAATGCTATAAACCCCATGGTCTAACACACCCTGGGAGTTTTCCACAACCCCCTATGTGTCACAAAAGCATCCCTTATTGTGCTGGCTGAGGGGGTCTCTCTAGGGATCCTTTGCCACTGGTGGGTCATGTGTTATTCAGCCGCCAAGCAAACCACAGCCCCACAGCCGCATCTCTCTGCCTCTCTGCTGCTCATACGTCACTTCTGTGGCTGCCTTGCTTCATTTTTCTGGCAACAGAGGAAAAAACAGCTCGTGTGAAAATTATTTATTTTGTATTAATGGCTCAGAGTCAAAGCCTCAGCAGACACTTGGAATAAACAGGATCACTCCAAATACAGTCGTTTGAAATCAGAGCTTCGCTCTGACCCTGGAGTTTCTAACCAAAGCCAGGAAAACTGTGTATATAGAATTACTTATTATTTTTCCCCCTATTACCCACAGTACAACAGGCCTTGCCTGTAGCCAGAGGACTTTGACCAGGATGATTAAGCCAACATTATATTAGGCGGTTGTATGCATGGTTGTATAGGTGGTTAAAGCATAAAATAATCATCCCTATCTGGCTAATAATCCCCTTTACACTTCCGATCCAATTTGTATTCAAGCACATCCCACTTCTCCTCAGCCATTCCTCTTCTTTCATTTCCCCTCTCAAAAAATATGTATTTTAAGTGGGGGCAGCTGTCAGGTAAAGAACTGTATTTTGGGAGAAGTGTTCTGGATTTGTTGCCTTGAGGGAAACCAGCACTTTCTTTTTCACACTTTCCTTCCTCTTTGTTTTACTTTCTTTTACTCCTTGTCCAGCACAGTCAGTTTTCCAGACAGATAAAAGGAAGAAAACGGGGAAATAAAACACCGAGTGAGTCAGTATCTTTATCTGTGTTCAGCGTGGTTTTCCTCCCTTCTCCTTTTTTCCACCAAATAGTAGAAATGTTCCCAGCTGAGAATTAGGGCACCTCAGCTCATTTCAATTATTGTGCAATCCTGAGCACATCTGTTAACGAATGCAGCTCCTCAACGGTGGTTAGCCCTTGGTCCTGATGGATTAATTAAGGCACAAAAAGGAAGGAGATTCTAAGCAGGCCTTAATGCAGACCTTGAGAAACACAGCTTTGAGTTTACAGGCTCCTTTACTGACTCTGAAGCATCCATGTACCTAATTTTTGTCTCATTTCTTTGTGAAATCGGCATCATAGACCAGACCCCCACGGGATCCCTTGCAGGGTTTTGCACCACAACAGTGCAGGCAAAGCAGAGACAACCAGGCAGGGATGCTCCAGGAGCAGCTCTGACAAAGGTACCCCAACTTTTCTGCCTTTGAAAAGCTTCATTATTTCACCTTTGGGCCATGATTAAAAAGCTTTCATGGGGCAAGAGCCTGCTTTGCCTGTCACCCCCCTCCACCCTGCAGCATCCCTGATGAAGGCAGCTCCTGCGGGGTGGGCAGCCAGGCTGCTGAGCCTTCACACTTGCTCCAGCTCTTGGAAAGTCTCAGCTGGAGGCTTTCCCTATCCCAGCCGGCTGTTATAATCACACATTGTTCCCGGTCGCTCCTTGTCGCTTAGCAGCACTTGGAAAATGTCAAATGTGGGAGTCCGGCAGCCTTAGGTTAGAGTAAAAAATCCCAAACATATTTGGAAGGCTGCCAGCACTTTGCAAACCCTCTGCAAACTCAGATAAGGGGTGACCTTGCAGCCTGCGGGCTAGGCCAGGACTTTATAAACCCTCCATGTGCTTGGGTTGAGCTTTCTCAATATTGTGATCACCCCATCCGCTTCCAACATCGCTTGGTGCCGCGGCCAAGTGCGAAGGGCTGGCGATGGCGACCTTCACTGGGACATCTGGTGTTCAAGGGGGAAGAGCCCATTGGAGATGCTGACATCCAGAGCCAGTGGGGACAGGACCCCCCATGCACAGGGAGGCAGAGGGTGCCTGGGTCTGGATCTGCGAGCAAACTCAGTACCTGGTTTTGTTTGAGCTGCAGGTTACAGCCGTTGTCCCCAAAACTCCTTAGGGTTTGCAGCAAACGATGGTCCTAAAAGCACGGTTGGGGAAGGATGGTAAATGCTGCTTGGCAAGGAGGGGGAGGAAGGGTTGAGTTTGGGGCTTCATTCTGAACCGTAACAAAATCTAAACATTTTGAAATTCTTCCCCAAATGACAAATAATGTCAAATACTGAGATAGCACTGGGCTGGATTTGAGCCGCGAGGCACCTTCTTATATTCCTAACTTCTGATAAAAAGGATGGAACAGAGTCAGGAAAACTTTCCTCTCCTTCCCCTCATTATTTTTCTTTTCTTTTTTTTTTTTTTTTTCCCCTTAAAAACACCCTCACCCTCAGTGAAAGCAGCAACATCTGAAATGTTCCAGTTTGGATGGGAGAGCCTTTAGCAGCAGGAAATGTTTCCCTCCGGATCTTCCTGGCCAGCTCTGGCTGATTGCACGCCCCCGACCCACTGAAGGTTCAGCTTGGGCACTGCAGCTCAGCTCAGGAGTGGGCAAAGACAGCTCCCCCCCCCCCCCCCCCCAAACAATCAGCTTTTGGGGAGCTGGTACCCCTGTGCATGCAACATGGAGAAAACAACTGGAATCCCTGTTAATTAACATGGATAACTAGCTCACAGGCAGCGCAGCAGCTCTGATAATGAAGAATGTGCATTCTTAGGACAGCGTTGTTAATCTGCTTTTTTTTCCCCTCTTCTTTGCTTTAAACTCAAGGCTTTCTGCTAAAACCTCTCTGGGTCAGTTAACCAATATTTATACATTTTTGGTCCATGAATAATTTACAAATCTTTTCCCTCTGTGTATTTTTCTCTATATCCTTACCCTTAGGTGCCTGAATTATTTCTCACCCATCCATCCATACATCATCTAGTGATCTCAGGCTCTTTTGGGCCCTGCTTGCATCTTGTTGGCAGATCATTCATTTTTACTTGCAAAAGTATTTGTTTTCTCTCTGGGTCAAATACGTCATGTGAAAATGTCAGTGCATGAATTACCTGCGAACTATTTACCCTCTGCACCCCACCAGGGCCCCTCCTGAGCTTCCCGATGTACAGCTGGTCACCTGAAACACGGCAAAAGAGTTGGGGTAAAGCAGGAAAAATGGCCAGAAGAACCTCCATATGGATTCTTCTTTGCTTTCACCCTCATAAGAAAGTCACGAGCTGTTTTCCTGGACAAATAAATTCTCAATTCGCACACCTAAGCCATCTTTTGGGGCTTCTCAGCAAGCTGGGCTATCCCTGGTAGTCCTTAGCCCCTCTCAGCAAATGTTTGCTTGTAAATTATTGTTTGGCTTGTAAATTTGGAGGAAAATCCTGCTATTATTATGTGCTTTAGCTTCCTGTTCCTTTCTCCAGGAGCTGACAGCTCCGTGTCTCAGCCCTTTAAGGGCAAAGTGCATGGGGATAATAACCCACAGCCTATCAATCATGACATGGAAACATTTGGGAAAAAGCAAAGAAAAGATCCATATCCTCTAGCACCAGATCCCCAGATGCTTTCATCCTGAGGGGAAGATGATACAGATGAGCACTCAAATAGCCCAAGTCTGGGGTTTTAATTCCCTTGGGCAGGATAGGAAAGCCAACCCCATTTGGGTAGGCATGGAGGGTCTCCAAAGGGAAGAAGAGACCATCTCGAGTCAGATGCCACAGCAAACACCTGCTCTTCCCCTTGTACAGATCACCCTGCCTTAGCCCCCCCTTTCATTAATTCTTCCTCCCAGCACTTTTTTTCCACCCCCCTTCTCCAGGGCCATCGGTGGAGCATTCAGCAGTTAATATCCTTCTGTCTCCAATCCTGCTTTAAGAGGTGTAACGTTTGATAAGCCCCATTTAACTTGGCTGTACTACATTGTTTAAATAATTCAAATACAGATTGGCCCTTTAGAAGGATTTCTGCTCTATTGACCCTGCTGGTCATGAGTTACCAGGAAGTCAGGGAGGGGCTTCTAAGGCTGAAAGCCTGAAAAAAAATCAATTCCAGGTCTTTAGTGCCCAAATCACACCCCATTATTCCCAGGTAATTGCAGACCTGCTTTAGCTGTTAACTCTTTGGGAACAATACTGCCTTTTCAGGGAAGAGGGAAAGCAAGAGGTGTTTTATTCTCTGTTGGGGTGCTAACCTGCATGGGCAGTGTCATGTGCTTATTGTCAGGGCTTGAATGAATAGTAATAGAGGTAGAAGTGTCAAACTGCTTATTTTTTCCCCCCTTTCCATTTCTTAATACCTGGTTTCCTGGTGGTTGGTTGGATTGCAGAATTTGTAACACAATTTTCAGTTCATATCTCTTTCCCTCTGTGCACTGATTCACAAGGATTAAGCAATGGGATCCTGTAATACGGTTATTCCTTATTAGCACTTGTCTTTCATGTTGGGGCCCCACTGGGTCCCTTCACTTTCAGCGATGCACAGACATGTGGAAAGTCCTATGCAATAGGTTGTGGAAGAGCAAGAAGAAAGACTATATCAGTCTATTGGGGTGGCCATGTAGGAGTAGGTCAGTGTAGCCAAGCGGTTGGTCTTGAGCATATGATGCCCACAGTGCACATATTTCATCAGGGGTTTACTCTGGGGCAGCCCTGCTCTGGTCACATGGACAAGAAAGACTCACTATCACTTGTAGTGCATCTTTTGGATTAGTTTCATTCAAAATGAATCCAGGTTTTTAGGCACAGTTGGATGCAAAGGGGAATTTCTCAAGGCTCTAAACAGAGACTAGATTGTGGTGATGCTTCAGAAATGAACTGCTTCAATCCCAAAAGATGTGCTTGGTTATTTGACAGCTAGAAGAACCCAAAACGTTACATGTCTAAAAAATGGCTGCTAATAACAACGTCCTTTATCTCCTTCACTGTCCTTAACAGGTGAAACCTGCCCTCATGAGAAGGTGGCTGTGATCCTGGCATGTTTGGCTTGTGATGCCCTGGGAGCCAAGCCTATTAGATTTCACTAATTAGACTAGAAAGAAAGATGCAGGTAAAAATAACCCAAATCCCACCTCTGGGGTGATACCTTCTGTCTTTATTCAAGCCCCTTCTTTAGCTCATGATTCTCCTTCTTGACATGACATAAACAGGACCCAGGGCTAAAGACTTAAATACAGAATCACAGAATACCAGGTTGTGAAGGACCTCAAGGGTCATCTGGTCCAACCTTTCTTGGCAAAGATGACGTGCCTTTCCAAAACATGACATGCAAAAACCTGTCCTTCCTCCTTCCTGGTGTGGGAAGGATGAAAGTTACCCCCCCCCCCCATCATCCAGCCTGATCTGGCCTGTGACAAAAGCCACAGCCTCACCCTGTCACCCAACCTGGCTGGTGGTGGAGGTGCTGGGGGAGGAGATGCCAATCTGGGTGGAAACAGGTGATGTGGAACTGACTACAGTTCTTGAGGCTGCTCAGTCCCCACCCCTCTTACAAATGGGCACCTTATCGCTGGGCACTGTTTATCCAGGAACAGGGGACAGAGGACAGGGAGGAGCAGCATCAGCTTTCACACTCGGTCATGACACCAGAGGGCCAGGTTGGATGGGGCTTGAAGCAACCTGGCCTAGTGGAAGGTGTCCCTGCCCATGGCAGGTAGTTGGAGCTGGATGGACTTTAAGGTCCCTTCCAACACAAAACAGTCTATGATTCATTCTATGATCCAAGATGCTCAGAGTCCATCTGTAAGTCGGGTGTTATTGTCTCACCTGTGAGCTCCTGGGAAGCCATCTAAGTGCCTCACTCCTCTGTAGGAGCCCAGCTAACTCATACCGTGTGACACTGGAGCATCCCTGGTGCCTTTCTGAATGGTCTCTTTGGTGCCTGTCTATGTTTGACTGACTTGTTAATACAACCTGTGGATTGTATGGTGTTGGCAAGAATGAGGTGAAACTCAGGGTAACCAATAGAAGCAATGTCTATCCTGGCCAGCCTGCAACATTTAATTCAGCAGGTGACATTTACCTGGTGTCTATGTCATGAGGATCTTCCAGAGGACTATGCAGGAGCCTAACTTTGGTGTGCACAAAATTGGGGTAAATCCTACTGGCTGTAGGTTGCAGCAAAGCCACTTACCTGTGATGTTTTTTGTCTCCAGGTGAAGGCTGGGAAGAAAGAATGTGTCTGATCAGCTCTGTGCTATTCAGAGCAGAGATCATCCCATTATGGAGGTGTACAGCAGCAGAGGAAGAGTAGTAGCTTGGGGAAGCTACAACCACCATGGTGTGAGTGCAAACAGTGCCTGGAATTTGAAACAGAGAGAAGGGGAAAAAAGTCTGCGATCATTTTTCAAGGCAAATGATTGGGACTTTCAAGGCATTTCAAGGTGGTCAGATGCTTAGCTCCCACTGAAAAGGGATGTCTTCAGATGCAGGTACCAAAATCAGTTCTCTAAGCATTCTGAAGAGCATTGAGGATACCACTTTAGAAAAGTCCTGGTTACAGAGCAAGGGATGGTATCTTAAAGGAAGCTCACAGGAGACTTACCCCTATCTCCAGTTGCTCTAAAGAGATTCCTGGGACCCTGACTTTAGACAAAGCAGAGCTATGCTCACCTCCTCCCCAGTCCCTGAGCAGCAGAGGGTTAAAGGGTGGGGGAGCACTTTGATTAATAGATGTTGTGTGAACATGCACATTTGCCTGTGACTGCATTCCTGGGGCTTTCGGCTGGGTGATAAGCTGCGACCAAAGTCCTCTGGCTCTGGGCAAGGAGAGCAAACAGGGCCCCAATGGAGCAGTTATTAATTCCAACCTTGCGTCTCCCAGGGCTGTCTCTCAGCAACGGGGCTCCAGGGAAGCCTTTCACACACCAATCGATACAGCTTACTTCTCCTCTTGCTCTTTCCATCCTCATCCTGCACTTTTGCATGCTCATCCCGGTCTCCTTCCGCGCCAGAACCTCCAGTTCTGGGACCCTTTCCCACTGCAGAAGGGGAAGGAGAGGATGATATTCCCACTGGGGTGAAGGAAACAACCACCAAACCTGAACTGCTGCTGTAGCTGTCCCATCCCACCATGTCCACCATGGTCTTCATGTGGTGGGAAGGAATGTGTTGGACCAAAGAAGGGGAATTAAGCAGAAGTATCTACAAAGAGCATATGTGTCATTCTGCACCCATCAAAATACAAACACACCTGATTCAGAATTTATTTGGCTGCAAAATTTCCTCTTTCCTCAGGGTAATTTCAAATTGATTCAAGTCACAAGTTGTCATTTCAACTCCAAAATTTGACATAAAGATATTGATTGAAAATGAAACTCCCTTCCCTCCCCGAAAAGCAAAACAAACTCAAACAACCTGGACCTTTCAACTTGCCTTCAGATAGGACAACATCATACTTGCAAACCAGCATTTGTGAGGGTGTGTTTTTAGTAGCAATGATTCTATGATTGCTGCATAGAGGATTTTTGTGATGCTCCAAGGGCTGGAGCACCTCTGCTATGGAGACAGGCTAAGAGAGCTTGTTCAGCCTGGGGGAGAGAAGGCTCTGGGGAGACCTTAGAGCAGTTTCCAGTGCCTAAAGGGGCTGACAAGAAATCTGGAGAGGAGGTTTAGACACAGGCCTGTAGGTACAGAGCAAGTGGGAATGGCTTTAACCTGACAGAGGGGAGATTGAGATGAGATCTTAGGCAGAAGTTCTTCCCTGTGAGGGTGGTGAGGCCCTGGCACAGGGTGCCCAGAGAAGCTGTGGCTGCCCCATCCATGGCAGTGTTCAAGGCCAGGCTGGATGGGGCTTGGAGCAACCTGGTCTAGTGGAAGGTGTCCCTGCCTGTGGCAGGGGCTGGAACTGGATGAGCTTTAAGGTTCCTTCCAACCCAAACTATTCTATGATTTCTGCTATCCCCAATTTGGAATACTAGAGCAAAATGTGGATTTCTGGTTGCTGGTGCTTCCTTTAACCCCACACCTGCTCTCAGAAGGCTGTCAGTGGCAATGCTCAGACTGTGAAGCGTCTCCTTCAGGAAAATCAGCTTCTTGAAATGGGCCAAGATATTCAATAATGGCTTTGTGGAAATGTAACTCCATCTGAGGGCAGGAGAATGTATTTGGTGCTGTATGACAACAGGATGTTTTTAAGGCATGCCAAACTGATCACTGCCAAAATGAAGTCAGCTTTTTAAGTCAGCCACTTTTCCACGAAGAAGTCAGTTCCAAATTTCATAATGAATAATGTGAAAATCTTCTACCATTACAGAGCATCATAACTTAGCTTTAACATTTGGTCATAAGCAGGAAGACGCAGCCTGTCTTGCAGGTGAGTGGGGGATTTGAGTCAGTTGGTTCCCCCATCCGCCAGCTAAGATGGAAAAAAGCAAGAAACATGAGAAAACAACAGTATCATGAAGAGCTTTGGGATAGGAGAACTAATGCAAGCTGCTGTTTTCTAGGAAGCTGTGTGCTCCCTTGTAATTTTATTTCAGGACAGGCAAAAAAGAAAGGTTTTTTGCATGACTCTCAAATGCAGAGACCATTTTCAGGTGGGGAAGCCATTTTCTGGCTGTTCATTCACAAAGCAGTAGATCCTTGTGCCTAGCCCTGAATTGTCATGGAGAAACATTAAAATGACATATACAAAGAGTAAAAGCTGATTCCTGTACTGAGAAACTGAGGATTAAATGTCTGGCTTGGACTGTAAAGGTCTTCAAATGAAGGGTGAGAAATGTGGCCATTTTGAGCAGAAATTCCATCCAACACTGACAATTTTTAACAGGATTCACTGAAACAAGCTTGCTTCCATAGGAAAGTGTAGTAACAGCAATAACAATTAACAATTAATAATAATAATAATAATAATAATAGCTAAGCAAACTGGCTTTTTCCATTAAAAATAAAAAAGAAAGAGTGGTTTTGTCCAAAAATTCCCAGCAGGCTCAAGTTAGGCAGGCGCGTATCTGTGGTAGCAGATATGAAAAAGGCATACTGAGGTCATCTAATCCAGGGGCCGGAAACCTTTCCAGGGTTGAGTGCCAGACTGGATTTTTCTTCCCTAGCAGAAGCTCAGCAGTCTCTGTCTCTCTTGAAAGAGGGTCAGCTTATAGGTGGGATCCTGGCTGTCAGGATCTAAGCCATCTGCAGCAGTCCTGCTGCATTCTCTGGGATTTATCCTCATAGTTCCTCTTCCAGCACATTCATGATTTAAATGGTTTTAGCTTCAGAAAGACCTAGCAGTGGGTTTTTTGGCATGTAAACACACCTACAGTGGGAGTAGGGAGGTCACCACTGTAGGTGATGGTCTGAGAGTTTTTGTGGCTTGTAAGCCTTACGCTGATGTGGGGGCATGCTCTGCAGCTACACACGTATATCTGGAAGGAAAAGAATCACAGAATCACAGAACCATATAATCAATCAGGTTGGAAAATACCTTTAAGATCATCAAGTCCAACCATTACTCCAGTAAAGAAGAAAGGGAAAAAGCCAAGCTTTGTTGAATGAAGGTCTATGGTAACCACACTATCTTTAAATGGATAGGAGCAACTTTCTGCTTAGTTTGAGGCCTCCCTATGCTGGCAGAAGGGGATGGAGGGAGGGATTCAGCTTGCAGAATCAGACACTTGTGTTGGGTACATACATTGGAGGGTCCTCAAAGGCTCTGTGTGCCTGATCTCCCATGACAATCACTGGAGATCCAGTGATTAGGCAGAAGATCAGACTTTGCTCACATCAATCCAGGCACCAGGTTTAGGCCAGCCCTGGAAGTATCCCCACTTAATCCCCAGTTTCTGGACAGAAGGGCATGAGTCACCTCTATTTCCTTTGCCTTCCAGCCCCATGAGGCATCTTGGCAGCTCTAGTGCATCTTCAGTGAGGACAGCCATCCTAAGCCCTAAATTTAGGTTCCTGAATCTTTCAGTTGAATCCCATCCAAGATCTCCACAGGAGAATAAACATTATACTTCACAGCACTGGGCATCTGCAAGAATTTGAGACCAGACCCAGGTTGTTCTGTTTCCTGAAATACAGAATCTACCCCATATCCCCTCTCCCTGTGTGGCTGAAGCCTGTTCCCCTAGTCCTCAACCACATCTGCAGCTAGCAGCCTTTAGGCAGCTTTGATCATTTCAACAAAGAAATGTGTCACAGAGAAACACCTTCTGAGCTGCAGTTTGGCGCTGCAAAACCCCTCTTTTTCAAGCAGTCTCGAGTCAAAGGTGAAGCAGTTTCTTCTGGAAGAGAGTGGCTGTTCCAGGGGCCCTTTCTTTCCAGAAGTGGGGATGCTTTTAATTGTGTGGAATGGTCTTGTCTTCACAGAAAATGTCCTACAAAATCTGTGGTCATGAAAAATTTCCACATGGGAACAGAGGTGTTAATCCATTGCCCTGGTGGTGTTCCAGAGCAGATAATGAATTTCTCCTGTGAACATCTCCCAGACCTCTGAAAGACCACTTCATCATGGTTGAGTCAGATGAAGCCTTGAGCAATTCAGGAGCACTTTCTGGAATATTGTCTTGGTCCTTCACAAACACACCTCTACAAACCAATGCAACCAGGGCACAAACCCTATCTCCAGCAGTCTCAAAGGGCAAGGGGGAGCTTGACCTTCCATCCCTCTCTTCTTCCAGATGGAGAGGACCTTCTGTCCTTCCTTATACACTGAAGTAGCAAAGCCAGGCACTATGACAAGAAAGTACCCTTCATCCATCTGCTGGTATCAGAAGCCTGCATCAAGCTGCATCTTTCCACATCACAAGATTTTGCAGTGGGACTGACATGGGGCTCCTTCAGCTGGTCGGTGTCAGTTTATTGACACAAAAACGAGTATAGCTAGGATCAACATGTAGGAGTCAGAGCTCCTTATGTGACAGGGTCTACTCCACAATCTTCCCTTTTGCAGCTTTGCCTGGCCATCTTGCCTGCTTCACAATCATGTAAATGATGGGCCTTTATACTCTTTTTCTGCACTCTTCAGTCTTTTGGGCTTTGCATCCACCTTTTGATAATAAGGAAGTGGTCCCAAAGGGTCCAGACTAGTAGAAAAAGCCATTAGTATGGGAGGAAGAGAAAGGTTTCGATCAGAATTTTTTTTCAGAAGAAGAATATGTAAGAAAGCTTTGTTGCAAACAAAGTTGTTTGTTGGGTTTTTTTACTGTTTGTTTACTTTTCAGCAAAAGTTTCCACTTCTGATGCAATAGAAGAGCAATCTATGATGATTTTCAGCCAGATTTCATTCTCCATCACTGGAGTTTCATGTTTTGTACCTCTGTAATGTGCAATGTCCTTATAGCTCTGATTCACCTTCAAGGACTTGGGTAGGAGGCAGCACCCACTCCCCAGACTAAAACCCATGCTCTGCCTTTA
This sequence comes from Myiopsitta monachus, assembly GCA_017639245.1. NCBI lineage: Eukaryota > Metazoa > Chordata > Aves > Psittaciformes > Psittacidae > Myiopsitta > Myiopsitta monachus. Next base: position 16,624,227 of record CM029922.1, on the reverse strand, counting down.
CAGTGCAGCTTCAGGAAGGACTATTCTTACACCAACTGGCTTGTGGCAGGCTCTGAACCACTCATACTCCCATGGAGGTGTGAGCAAACACAGAGAGAAGGACCAGGGCGGGTTCCTGAGCCTGTTCTGAGTCTCATCTGGCTAGCCCATATTTTCACTGGGGCACAAAGCCTTTGAGCATTCCCTCCACAGGGTTTCTCTAGGACCTATGTGGCTATTGAGTGCAATGCCAGCACTAAAAAAAGCCCTCTCAACAGAGAGCCAGGCCAGCACGTCCGCTGGAAAAATGACATAACCCTGTCACGTAATCTGGAGTTCCTCCTTTGGGGCAGCCTTGCTGGCCGGGGCCGTGTGAGAGGAGATCAAAGGGCAGCACAGGAAAAAGAAAGCAGAGCCCATAGAGGGAAAAACACCCTCAGCCACTGGCCAGGGAGTAATCACAGCCCTCAGAGGGCTTTGGGAGTTCCCATGTACAGCAGGGATGGAGACACACATCCTCCTCTGGCTCCGGGCACTGGGATGGGTGCGGGCATGGTGTCCTTCTCCATGCCTCTCCCACCTTATCATTTACACTGGTGTGAGATGAGATTTGGCCTCTCTTGTGCCTGGTGCTGTTCAAGCCCCATGGAAAAGATGATCTTGACCCAAAAGAACTTGGGAGACTGCAGCTGCCCAAGGCAGTGCCACCAACATCCCCTCGCCTACATTCTCCAGGTGATCTCTCACCCTCCCTGACTTCATAGTACCTGGGGAAAATACAGGAGATGGATGAAATAGTGGGAGGGAAGTGAAACAACAAGAAAAAGACACTAAAATTGGCAGGTTCCATGCCAGGACTGGTGGCACAGAGGGATCGCGCTGGGTACATCCTTGCACACAGACACTGGGGTAGCCTTGCAGCCTGGACCCTTACCATCCACCATCGCTACCCATCCCTTGCCACCACCTGTACCCCCAGCCATGTCCCCCTAGTCCAGCTCCTGGGGTCTGCCCACCAGTGCCCACACTGGGGGATCTGTATTGCCCAGGGTTTGTGGTTTCTGACCCCTGACTTGCTGTTGCCACTGGAATTCCCTATCACTCTGTGACTCAGCTGACAGAAAGGGAGACAATGGCATTTTACATCAGCCCAGGCTATCAGGAGCCTGCCTTATCTGAGCTGTGTTTTTCTATTAGTCTAACACTCCATTGTGCATCCCTTTATCAGCTGCAATGTTGATGTAATGCTGGCTTGGAAGTGGTTTCTGCATCCTAGCACTAAGACAGCTCACTTTTATTTTGGGGGGGAAGGGGAGGGCGCGAGAGGAGGGTTTATCGGGATTCTCAGGAGATAGCAGCCCTTCTCCTGCACAGAGCAGGGAGGGAGGGCTGACTGGGTGGTGGAGGGGGGCTACCAGCCTGAGCGGAGCAGACCATGTGCAGGCAGCAATTCAATGAACACGATTTCTGCTCCTCCTCTCCAGACAATATTTTTAACTGGATCATAAAATGTTGATAAATGTCCTCTCTGGTCCCTTCTGCAAGTGCCAGAAGGTGCAGACTTGGCTTTCTGAAGCTGGATTGGCCCACATGTTGCTGGCAAGGTGAGCGTGGGTCATCCCTAATAGCACTCTCTTGGGCAGCTTTTCACTGGATTATATACCAGTTGAGCTCTCACTGTGTTTTTTTCCCTCATTCCCCCCCCCCCCCCCCGCCACATCTCTAGACATCTATTTTCACAAAAAACAGCCTGAAAATGAGCATACCTAAGTGGCCAAAAGCTTAAAAAATTCTGGGGGTTGAATGGGAAGGATAAATGAAGCTACCTGCATGAAGTACTAAAATGATAATTTGGCCTCATGGGTTTTGCTTCTTGATGTTTAAACCCTCAGGACCCGTCTCCATCATAGCAACAGGGACAGAGTCACTTCAGCTGCTACATAGGAAAAGAAGTACATTGAATATATATTAATACAGCAACATGAGGTATATGGCCAGGTAGGATTAAGTGAGTTAGATTTAGCCCATTCAGCAGGAGTAAGAGCAGCAATGAGGTTATCAACCTCATTGATATCAATATCCACCTGGAGCCATACCTGAGCACCATCCTTGAGTACATTGGCCTGGTTTCACTTGTCTACTCCAGCCCACATGGCAGCGTTCATGCACAACAATGCTTTGGCCAAAGTCAGCATCACCAGTATTTACAAGCCCACCGTAACTCCCCCTTGGATCAGTCTCTGGTGTAAGGGGGTGGACTGCTAAGTCTGTGCTCCTTCCTTGATGGGATTTTGTGATTATCCTTTCTGCCCTACCCTGTGAATGGGGGTAAGATCAGAAGATGTTTGCAGGCACATATTCCAGCTTGGGTTTCCACTGCTTATAATGGACTTTCTTATTTCCTATTTCACTTCACTCAAGCCCAGTAGGCTGGAAGCTGCATCCGCGATACATCCTCATAGAGTATGTACAGCCGCTTGTAGAAGCTGTACAATGATTAATGGGTTATTAATAAGAACCTGCTATGACTCATACTTTGGCTGTTTCACTGTTGCCTTGCTCACAGTGTGATCAAGCAGAGGACGGCATTGATTTTAGACTTAGGGTTCAACTGCTGGCTGACTCACCCCAGGCAAGGAGCTGTACTATGTGGCTCTAGATAGGTGGCTGCTGCACATCCATCACCCCAGTGGCTAGGCATCTCTGGTGTCAGCTCAGCAGGCTTGTTTGATGTGGAAGGATAAGTAGTGTGTCTTTCTATAGACCCTTAAACTCCCACTTAATAGCTAGAGTCATATTCAAGGCTTTTCTGTGATACGCAGAAAGAGTCAGTGCAGCTCTGGAAAGCTACTCAGGACCCATTTGCATCCCTTAGGAGTTTATCCTTAAGCCAAGAGGAACTTAGAGTGAACTGAAACCCCTGGCAAACTGTCTGCACACATGCAAGCTTTATCCTCTGGGCTATTGCCTAGGATGTGACAGACATGGCTCTCCAGCTGAAGCAGTACTCACACACAATGTGCTTTCCCCAGAGGAGAAGCTGACTGGTATGTATATATGCATCATGCAGCAGTTTCCATTGAGGTCTGGTGTTGGAAATTACCTCATACATGGTAGAATGTCCTGTCTACCACTAATTCAGACACAAACAACAGTACTTTTCATCCATACACAACTGGCTTCAGCCTGGGACTTTGACATTTGCCTACCAGTACTTTTGCGCCTGTGTTTGCATACCCCAGATGTTTGCATGTTGACCCCTGGAGATGGGTGAAGACGACAGCATGTTTTACTTGCAATAGAGAAACAAAACCAGATATTTCTGAGAAGATCTTCAGAGTTAGCTTGATTTATCACTCCTTTGTACAAGACGACACCCATCAGATTAGTGGGAATCCCAGTGTGATGGGGACTTGACAGAATTGGGTTCAAAACAAGTGCTTATGTGGCAGTTCTGAAGTGCTGATGAAGGGAAACCAAGAGCAGAAACATGAACCATGGCATCCAGAAAGAGTCATGGTAAATGTTTACTGCCCATCCCCAGCCACTTCTATGGTCTGAATTTGCTGTTGCATCCTCAGAACCCCAAATAAAAACCTGGAAGCACTCATGCAATGGGGTGCAGCAGTGCTGGAGGATTTTGGCTTGCAGAGGTCCTACCTGGGCCAGCCAGCTCATGCACCAATGCTGTTTGTGCCCTTGCTTCTTCCTCTTCACCCTCTGCCTGCCTGTGGCAGGGCTGACTGCTCTCTCTGCCCATCAAGTGGCTGCAGTTTCGTCTCAGTCATCATTTCTATTCTTATCTGCCTATTATCTGATCCTCTCCCAGGCCAGGCCAGGAAATATCCTTCTGTCTCTGTCTTCGACGGTGCTCCATCCTCTTCCTCCTTGGAGAAGACAAAAGCAAAACAAGCGCATAATGAATCAGTCGTTTCCCTTCTCACTTTGCCCCTTACTTCCCCCTCTCATTTTTTACGTGGACCCATTCTGCCTTTTCCCTCCTGTTTGTTTGGGATGTGGCCTGCGCAGTTCCCCTGCGCTCAGCATCCCGGGGAGTCTGGCTGGCTCCTTTCGGTGTCAGCAGGAGTTCAGTGGCGGGTAAGGCTGATAGGGCTCTTCTGGCCCCCTCTGCCTCCTCAAACCTAACGTCTGCAAGAAGTATGGCCTCATGACACCAGGGCATGGGATCAAACCCAGGAGATGAACTCCAGCCCAGCTTGAGGTTCATGCACGTTCAAAGGAGTAACTGATCAGCTGGGTGGAGAAAAGAGTCTATTGAGGGCTGTTATGCACAAGATCAGCTCATCCAGCTCAGGATGTCACATGACAGCAACTTGTTATAGGATGGAAGAGGCTGTTGGGGAAGCATTGCTCCATCCTTGCCCTGATTTTGTATTCTTTCATTGGCGTTGCTAAAGAAAAGGTGGGACACCAGCTTCTCTGCATTCTGGTGCAAAGTTCTGACCATGAAATGCAGCACTCCTTGACCTCTGGTGACCTTCCGTGTTTGCTGTGTCCTGAAACAATATTGGGTCTCACTTCCAACGCTCTGTGGGATGTGCATTTCTTCAAAGCCAGGATGGCCCTGCTCTGCCCTGCACCTGGTCCAGGTAGCTGTGATGAGGGCCTGAAAATAGAGCCTTGCTTGTGAGGCCTTTTGGCTCACCTAACTCATCTATGCTATCTCTACCTGAGCAACATCTCCTTCTCCTTCACCTTTCTCCACTACCTGACACCACTTGGGCTCATCTGTTAATTAACCATATCTTCCTGGGGGCCAGAGGCAAGGGCAGAGCTGGAGGCCCCTGCAGTCCAGGACCAGTGCTGCTGTGGGCAGGCAATGCCTGCTCACTGTAGGTCATGTCTTCCAGGTAGGACTTAGGTCTTGGGAAGCTCAGCTGCTGGTTGGTCAAGGTCAAAGGCTACGTCAAAGGCTTTGCTAACAGTGGTTTGGGTGACTGTAGGCCAGTGGCAATGGGTATTCCTGGAACTATTTCCTTGACTGGAATGAAAGAAATCTGCAGGAACTGTTTCCATTTCTGAAACTTTCCTCTTCTTTTCAGAAACGGTGAAAAGCAAGCAGTCCCCAGCCCCCAGATTTACGGGTTTCCCTAAATATATGTTCTGTCATCCTATTTTTATTCTGATTTTTCACTGTAAACAGGTGGAACAAATTAAAATACTGAAAAGGAGAAATGAAAACATCCTAATTACTTTACCTTTATAAAACCTCCTGAATCTTCCTGTCATTGTGAACCAGGCCACATAGCTGAAATCAGAGACATCATCTCCCTGTGAATGCAGAGATAGGCTGTTGCTAGATACTGGGAAAGCTACATCACTGCTTTAAAGAAGATAATGAAAAATGAGAAAGGGCATGGAAGAAAGAGCTACAAAAGTTACCTAAAGAGTGAAGAGAAAGCCTTAGCATGACAGGCTCAGAAAACTTACTGGCTTATCAGAAAAGGAGATGGAGAGGTGACTGGAAAAGAATTGCTTGGGAAGAAAAATGCTTCATGCAAAAGGTCTCTTCAGTCTAGGGAAAAAGTAGTCTTCCCGTAGCTGCAAAGAAGAGCCAAACCACCCAGGCTTGTGGTTACTGCTGAGGGCAATTAGTCAACAGGCTACCCAGGATCTTCATCCCTGGATAACTTTAAATTAAGAGCAGATGCCTTTTGGGAAGCAACGTTTTAGCCAAGTGCAAGCAATTGAGTTATGGGCTGTAGCTAAATCTCAGTATCATACTCATAGTGCTGAAATATAATCAGTTGAGTTATACAGAACGTGAGACCATGGGGGCCTTGAATGCCGTAATTCAGGAAAAGTGAAGGGAGATTTAGGAAAACGATGTGGGCAAATTATCTTTTCTGATTTATTTTATTGATGTCCAGCTGATGTATGGAGATTCCTGCTGGATTTGCTTGTCCTGGAACAACTGTTGAGGAAGACTTGGCACCTACTTGCTGGCTGGTCTAGTAAATGTTTTTAGCTGTAAGATCCCCTCCTGGTTTGAGGGCATAGCCCTTATTCGTAGTCACAGAGCTCCTGCTTGAGGTAACATTCACAGGCTGATCAAATCAAGGTGATGGAGAAATCGGGGTCAAAATTTTCACCAGGAAAACTTGGAGTAATCCAGGAATGTTTTCTTCTGCTTTTATACTGGTGCTATTAAACTCGTGGTCCCACTATGCTTGCAGGTCACAAGCAAACAGGAAGTCTGTGTGATTTAGTACTTCACCTCTTCAAAATGGGCTTTTCCTTTCTTTATCACTCATTCTGCTCCTATTTTTTAGCTTTTATTTCTTTTGTTCTTTAAAGGCATGTTTCACTCCCGGCTGTTTCACTGTCAAGGTTCAGTTTTCTCAGTGGGCAAGATCTCCAGTACAAACTTTCACTAAAGGATTTTCTGAGCTCTGCCTGCCATTCTGAGCAAAGTTCTTGGTGGGTTTTCACTGTGGAGAGCTGCCAGCAGCTAATAGGGTCTAAAACCACCGCTTAGACTATAGCCTGCAAGGTGTGGCCATCAGGAGGGCAAATTGAGCAAATCTTGAGCAAATTTTCATCAATGGAGGAATAAAGAGAGAACAAGACTGAAAGATGTTGTAACAGGTAAGGAACCTTGAAAAACAGCCAGTTCAAACACTCCTCCCTTGGCTGCATTAGACCTCCATAACCTTTCCTCCTTGTGCAGCTTGTTCTTGTAAACCACTGACGATGGAGACTGTCCTTCCTCTCAAATGAGGCAAATGGAGTACTTATCACATTTACCCTGTTTCATCTCTGAACTGAACAATCCATGTCCTTCAGCTGCTCCTCATTGTCTATGTTTTCCAGTCCCCTGCTCATGCTTGTTACTATCTTCTGTATTGCTTCCACTTGCTCCTGTAACCCTTTGTGATGACACAAGCTGAACCCTGTGCTGGGGTCCCCTCTGGACCTCCGGCATCCCAGGTGATGTCCCAGTTTATACACCTCAGTGTGGAGTTAACTTCCTTTGTACTAGCTGACTCGTGCTCGGCTTCTGATCTGAGATGCAGATCCTCTTCTGTTCCTGTTGATCTGTCGCTTTGTGGTTGGCCTCCACCAATACTATTTCATTGTGTGCAGGATCTCTTTACTAAAACCATTTTTCCCCCATATTCTCACAAATACCCAGCTTTCAGCACGGAGCTTCTGTGCAAAGAGGCCAATGGAAATACGGTGCTCTCTTCTTGCTGAGTTTCTCTGATACCCACAGAACCGGTGCTGACCCAGACCCTCTGTATGTCAGACCAATCGTCTCCATATGGGATGGATGTGGGCTCGCAGCCCTGGGGGTATCAAGTATTGCATGTTTGTATACACAGCCTTCAGCCTGGCAGGGAGGGGTTGTATGCTTTTGCATATAGAGAGGCTGTGATGCCTTTCATTGCATGGCTGAAGAAAAGAAAGCACCTCCATTCATTTCTTTTGAGCAGGTTTTCCAGCCCCTCCTGTCTTGACCCTGATTGCTTATCAGCTGGAATATGTTTATCCTAAATCTTTCTTTCCTCCTTTCCACCTCCACCTCTCCCTTTCCTGCTTTGTCTCCCACTGTTCACTCTCACAGCAGCCCAGATGCACACCTCCTTCCCAAGGCCAGGCCTGAGCTTGCAGAGGAGTGGCCCTTCAGACTAAGCTTTGATTTGCATGCTCCCTGTTTCAAGGGCACAAGGCGTTTGTTCTGCTGTTGTTCTCCATCGCAGAACCGGAAGGTTCTGGTTTGTGCCACTGTCAATGGAGACAGCACCAGTGTAATTACAGCTTGTTCCCTCCCTCTGGAATTCAGCAGAGACCAGCTCCTTTTATAGCCTGTCCAGAGCCCCTTCAAGGGGGCTGCTCCTGTGCCTCTGATAGTCTTTCTACACTCCGTGTCCCCAGGACTGATGTAGAAGTGCTGCAGTGTTGACCTCAAGCCCTGCAGGTCCTTTTGAGTGGTTCCTAGAAATCCCTCCTGGCACCTTGCCCATGGGGTATAGTCATGGCTTCTACCCTGGGAATGCTGTGCCTGGCATTGGTCTGTGCCTCTGCAATGTCCCTGCTGCTGCAGACACTACTGCAGAGACCAGGTTCTTACAAATTGACATTACAGAGGATATAATTTGACACCCCCCACCCCAAGTTGTGCATGTCTCCAGGAGCTCTACATAGCTACCACTTCATAGATAATTTGTGAGCCCTTTTCCTCAGTCTAGGTTTTACCCATCCCAATCACTCTTGAAGGGCAGATGTAAGGATACAGATCAGTCGTTAACGTCCTGCTGATGATCCCCTTCCAAAGCAGTGGTGGCGGTGGTGAAGAGGCAAGTGGTGGAGTGAGGTAGGAGTTGTGCACTGCTGCTGTTTGAGAGATGCTTGCGCTGTTTGAAATCTGGGCCTATCTGGCACCTGGTACTCAATAGCAGCAGCTGGTCAGGCTGACGAAGTAAGAAAGGAGAACACCACCCCAACCCACCAGCCTTTCAACCCAACTCTCAGCCCAACTCACATGGAACTAAGAAAGTGAAAATGAGAATCTTCTTCTCTCTGTCTTGTTTTGTATTTTAATCCTCTTGCTGTCCCCATACCTACTTGTCTACTGCTGTTTCTCCACATTCCCAGCTATTGGGCAGCATTAGCCTAAAGTCAAGGGAATGCAAGTCCTTCCCAATAGCTGTTTCACAAAAGGGACTGAAGACTTCCCCAGGACATTTCTACAATGTCTTTCTCGCTCTTTCTGTAAAGACACAGTCTGCTGTGAAGACATCCTGGAGTGTTTCTCTTAGACTCACAGAAGCAGGATATTGCAAAATCCACAGAGATTCTAGGAGGTTGACACTGGATTGAAACCAAGGAGCCTTGTTCTCCTAAATTGCTTGGATATTTTTACTTCCTTCAGCCCAGGGTCCGTGGAGTGGGGACAGAGGTTTATTTGCAGTGTATGTTGGGTCCTGTCCCTGCCTTCCCCAGCCAACCTGGTTGGCCAAGTGAGACATTTAGTTACCCACTGGGTAGAGTGTTGGAAAGTAGGATAGGATTTAAACTCCCCTTCTTGCAGACTCTCATCATGTGTCTCCATGTGCAGTATAGTGTAAGAGTGGGATGAAACAAGGTTGGCGTTATCATGACTAACAAGAGCAAGTGGTTTTCTGATCTTGGGAATGAGATGAAGACACAGCTCTAGTAATAAACAGCACCAAGCACAGATGCTCAACTTGACTGTCTATATTGTTAGCATGATGCTTGACACAGTTTTGGCCCCCACCAACTACTGCCAACTTAAGCCATCCTAAAGGTCTAAGCCCACCCATGCTGCTTCATCCAGATGCTGCTCATGTGGAGCACCCAGTCTTTTGGGGTGCCCCATCTGAACCTTCTCTGGGTGCAGCAAGCATGTGGCCACAGCACAGCTGAGCCTGTTGATGTATCACTCCTCTTGCCCTGCTTCTTAAACCCTTTACATAAACATTTGCTAGTGGCCAGGATTGGGAAAAAGAGTGCAAGCAGATAGAGCTCTGCTCTGACTCACTGCGGCTGCTCAGATGTTTCAGCCCTGCTTTTCATGCAGATGAGCACAGACCATGGCAGAGGTCAAGCTAGCACGTGATAGCTTTAAAAAGCTCAGAACTGAACCAGATTGTTCTTCCAAAAAACGTTTCCTGGCAATTATTCTTTCCCCCCTCCTGGCATACCCAGGCCATGCCAGAGTTTCTGCTTGGAGCATGTGGAAAATGCAGAAACCACATGTCAAAAAATGCAGATGAAGAAAGAACAACAAAGGAAAGGGCAGATGGCGAAGGATTGTTCTTGTTTATCTCATACTGGGGCTTGCAAGGTTGCAGAGATCTTCAGGCTGAGCTTGGATGGGAAAGAGATGTCCATTAGCTCCATCACCTTCATTCCCCTCATAAAGCTTTCTCCCTCCTTTGCCCCTCCAGTCTCCCCACCACTGCCCCTGCCCCCATCCCATTAGGACCCAGCAGGCTGTCGGAAGCATAATGGAAGAGAAAGCTTTCATCCATCATAGACCTTGAAGAGTTCAGCGAGGCAGAGCCATCACAGAGGAGAAACATTCCTCCGCGAATCCCCTCTTGTCTCTCGGGTGGGAAGGGGGAGGAGGAGGGAGAGATAAGGCCAAACTAATTTGTCTTTTTTAATTGGCTCAGAATACTTGAACGAAAGCTGGTTTGTTATCCTTGGCTTTGCTCTGGCAGGCGTCCAGGATGTAGGGCAGAGACAGAGGCTTCTGAAGAGTTAACCTCTTCTAAATATCCTATTAGGATCCTCTCCATTTAGTGCAAGGAAGATGTAAGCAGAGGCGGAGTAGGAGGGCCTCTTCTTCTCTCTTTTTTCCCCTTTTCTATTAGAAACTCAGCCTTGTAAGGGACACAGGGACATGCAGAATAGCAAAGGCCCAAGGGTGAGTCTTCTGGTCAGATTTTGCCATAGGTGTTGTAAACATCCATAGCTGAGCTAATCACTCCAAGCTCACTTTGTAGTCACCGAAAAGAGACAGGGCACTTCTAAGGCACAGTTTGTCTCAACCTAAAGCAGGCATCTCAAAGAGGTGAAATGATTCATGCCTGCCTGTCTGCAAGGGTCTGCAGTAACTGGAAAGGGAGCTTAGAGGTCATCAGCTTGAATGGATGCATCCATTTAGCTGCACACACATAGGCACTCTGAGATGCTCTAGGGTTTATCATAGAGTCATAGAATGGTTTGGGTTGAAAGGGACCTCAATGATCATCTAGTTCCAACCCAAAGACATTTTCTTCTGAAGTGTTCATATTTATCTGGTGTCACAGCAACTATGACAACAGATCTGTGGGAGACCTGTGCAGGTCTTGAAGAGCAGCTGGAGGCTGAGGACATCTAAAATGTCACTTGATGCCTATTCATGGGCAACTGAATCAAGATGCTAAATTCAAAGCAGATGACTCAGGCTCTGGATGTCTGGCCTTCGCTGACCAAATTTTGTGTATATGGTTGGGAGGAAGTGGCTTCAAAGTCAAGCTTGAGACCAGATTGACTGGCAATCCATGATTTGTGTTTCCATGCTGGAAGTGACTGGTGACCGACCCATTTGTTCTAGAAAAGAGGTCACCAAATGCTTTAAAACAAACTCATAAGCATATTTAGGAGATCATGAACTGCACTATGTGTGTCCTTCATTAGTCTTTGTGGTTATGATCTTGGTTATGATCTCTGGCAAACAAAGTGGTCCAGCATACTTCCTTGAAGGGTCCCGATTCTGTCTTTCATGGGGACAGATGATGTGTGCAAAGCAGAGTCCAGGACCATGCAGGTGGGTCTTAAAACATTATAGGACTTTTCCAGGACTCCTCACACAGGCTGCTGATGTCCAGTGAAAAGGCAGTTAGCAGGAAACCAGTGATGCTGCATGCTTTTGTTTCCTCTCATGCTCAGACGGGTGAATCCTTTGTCTGCAGATGGTTACAGTCCCAGGTCAAGGCCTGTGCCCTCCACATGTCCAGGAGCATCAGATTTGCTTTGATCTCTGACAGCATTATTGCAAAGTAATTTCTGTCTTTGGGCCATGTAACTCTAGTGGGCACAGGGGCGAGAGGCAGTGCTCAGCATCTTGACATACAGTTTGCAAGGTCTAGGGTTAATTCTGTGCTTAGCTATAAATTTCCTTTTGTGGAGCTGCCAGGTCTAATTGATTTAGGAGCCAAATTCCCATTTCTCAAAGAAGACTTATCTGGACTTGTAAAAACTGGAGCTTGCTTTCAATCCCTAAAGCAGGAGAGTTGATGTCCCTTCTAGACAGTCTGCCATCTTAAATCATCTTAATTAACAATGTAATTTAATTCATATAAATGTCTGATTAGTTTGGGGTTTTTTTGTAAACCCATGTTTGTTCCTATGAAATTCCCATCATGTGGGCAGTTTAGCTGTATTCTTCTGTCTCATGGAGAGAGCAAAATCCAGTTTGCAGGAGTTCTGTTTGTGTAAATAGAAGTCTACAAAGTGAGAAAGGGGAAGATGTCCTGGAGAAATATGGCAAAGCTGGGAATGGTACAGCTAGGACTGTACTGGAAATCCCTGCCTGCCTGGTTGTCATTGACCAAGCCTGTTGGAGCTCACCCAGTGTGACCCAAGCAATGCCATCAAGACAGTCCCAGCCCCTGGGTTTTGCTTTTCTCAGATGTCTTAATCAGCTTGTTTGACAGATGCAGGCAGACAGAGGGTGGCCTTTGCATCCAGACATCGGCATGGGCGCCTGCAGAGATGGTCTCATTCCCTGCTCCACCCCATGGGACGCCTGTGGCAAGTCACATTGTATGGCAGCTGCCACAGCCTAGCCAACAAGGGTCAGAGCACTGCGGGATTGGAAGGAGCTCCTTGAGGGCATCTCACCCATTGTCCTGCCTCAAGGCAGAGTCTACCTACTAATCCAGTCAGAGGCTGTTGTGAGGGATGCTGAGTTTCCCAGGCAGTTTCTCCTTCCTAGGCTTCCCTGTCCTTGCCATTAAAAGTCCCTTCCCTCTAAAACGTCCCTTCCCTCTCCTTCTACTTTTCATGAAGGAATGTCACTCCTTGAGTGACTCTGCAGACAAACCAATTTCAGTGTTTCCTCCTTAATCTGCCGTTTCTCTTCCTTTAGTCATTCTCTTTGCATTTTTTTTGGGCTGTCCCCAGTCTGACCCCTTTTTCCCTTAAAGCCCAGGGCACAGGAGGGGCCCCAGTGCTCCAGCTGAGACCTTCCCATCACCAAGAAGATAACTTCATAGTTAACTTTAAAGATAATGCCATAACTCCACATTTCTCCCCAAAGGCTCAGACACTTTCCAGGAATTGGAAAGAGTGGTTCCCATTACAAAAGAAGATTAGGGAAGGCTCTTGGTCTGCAGATGTAAGACATCCATATTTTGATGTCCACAAATTCAGCTGGCTAAGACTAGATCTCTGCTACTGAGTGGAGCAAGTGGCTGTGGTGGCTCCAGTCAATACTGGGATGGTATTTGGCTGTCACATGGGTGTCTGAGGTCCTTATTAGCCAGAGATCCTGCTGCCATTTGGACTTGTGTGAGTCTTGTGCCAGATCTTCTGGCCTTGTGTTGATATCTCAGGTGCTTTCAGGCATTCCCAGTGCCTCTGTTTGGCCAACTGAATCATGTTGAAGGGTACCATGGGGAAATAAAGGGAATATAAAGAGAATTTGAACATCCAACTTGTAGGGGGACACTGGCCTGGAGAAACGCATTAGTTTAATCCATAACTGGGTCCTGACTTGCCAGAGCAAGTCTTGCAGCCTTCCTTGCTCTGCTTTCACATCAGCCTTCTCAATTTCCATCTCTTCTCCACATGCAAAGGAACTCCTCTTGCCCTGCTCAATGGAGGCATTGCATGACCCCACCCCATGACTACATCCCTGAGCATCCCCTGGGAGCAGGCACTGAAACACCTGAGAGGGACCCCAACATTTGGGGCTTGAGCATAGATGAAAGGGGTGGCAAAACACCTTCCCTCAACTCCACTAGCACTGTTGAGCCCTGCACAAAGAAGGTCTGCCTCTTCCTGCATGGGGATGTGCTGGAGGCTGAGCAGAGCCCACCACTCTATGGAAACCTCCTCCCCTTCCCCATGCTTTGCAGGGCTGGGCACCCCCAGCCCCCCAAGGGATCTGACAGTAACCATGCCACAGGGGGCTGTCAGTCAATGCAACATTGGGCAGTGTCAGCCACAGTTCGCTGTAATCTCCCTGTGGGGAGAGCGGTGCCAGAAGTGACAGCTACCTTTATCCACATCCCGGGGATATAAACAATATCATGCAATAATGACAGGGGGAGCATAAGCATCAATATCCTTCAGCTGCTTCGGCCCCCTCTCTCTGTCCCAGAGTATGTTCCTGAAAAGCCTCGTTTCCTAATACCTGGAGTTTCTTTGCTCATTAACCTTATCTGCTGGAGCAAAGTACCTTGGTGAAAGACATTTTTTGGTGACTTTTTTTGGAATGTTTTTGTAATCCTTGCATTTATAGGCAAAGACAAGGAGATCAAAGCTGCCTGGGGTTTATAAAGCATGTCAGGCTGAAAGTTGGACATCAATTAAAGTGATATACACGTTGTCCAGATTTATGAGAAAACACTGATTTTGCCCCATCCCGTGTCTCCAAATCAGTGAGACTCTTTGCAGTGACTTGCATCCTTTTTCATGCTGCTGATGAGTGATCGGGGATCAGAGAACAATGCAGAGGGGACCCAGTGCCTCGTAGTTCTTCCTAGCTGCAAGTCATGGCCCTGCATGCACTGAGTTGGCTGATCTCATCTGCCTCCTTTCACTCTACCCACGGCATTGCAGTGCTCAGATATTATTCACTTGAAATGTTTTCGGAAAGGAAAAGGGGATACAAGACTAAGACTTCAGTTTTGATTCTTAATGGGGTTTTTTGCAGTTCTTCTTTTGCCTTCTTTTGTGGTAGAAATTTTGTTATCACCAGAAGGAATACCGGAAACTGTAAAGCCTTCATGTTTTAGCTGTAAATAGACAAATTCCCTCTTGAAAAGCTACGGAGGGATTTTCTAGCAAGGGGGTTTGGGCCTCCAACCCCACCATATTCCCAAATAATGTTCCAGAGTGGGTACCCTCTGTGTGACATGGTAGGAAAGGTAAAGGAGCGCCCTGTGGCTGGGCTGTTTGGGAAAGAAGAGATTTCAGTTCACAGCCCCTCTCAGGCTCATAGAGACTGAAATTGTCTGTTTCCCAGGAAAAATCCATGACCTCCTCTCCAGCCTTCTTTCTGAATTTGGTCAACTCTAAATCAAGAAATAAGAGACTCGTAGACCGTGAAGGTAATGGAGGGGAGGGAGTGTGATGTGGCTGTGTGTTTCATCTTTAGTGTGCTCCCCTGCACAGGTGGACTCTGCTGCTGTCTGTGCATTGGCATCAATGCACTGTGGGGATTGAAGCTGGAATCTGATTTATAGGCACAGGCTCCCTTTCCCTTTGGTCTTCTGAGTATATTGTTGTTGTGCAGATTTCATCCACCTCTGTTTTCTGGCCATGGAGTACATGCTGCAGAATCATTTTCCTGTGGGTGGCTGGAATAAACATGAATAAATTCCTCAATATCTGAGAACTTAAAGGTTCTGGATCTAAAAATGACGAAAAGGGAAAACGAGGGGTGTGTGTGAGGACAATAAATGCAAATTGGATAGTTCATCCCTAAATTAGGCCTTGTTACATCTCATTTCCCCTGCTGCATTTCAGATACCCTCCAAGTGTTTCCTGGCAGCCCATCTGCATTTTTAACATCTTCATTTTGTTCATTTACTCCAGCGTTCACTGCTCTTCCTGTGTCTTGTGACCAAGGATTGATTCCAGTGAACATTATTCCTCAACAACAAACCAGGAGCTGATTGTCCCTTTAACCCTCCTGGAAACAAACTCATCCAAACAAAGAAATACTCCGAAAGCACCTGTGAAAACTAGAAACAGAGCTTGCTGGGTGGAAGGAACAAAAGGTGAAGGCACCACAAAGGGAATCAGGGCCTTGTTTCTGCTAGAGACATGGTCACAAGCCCAATTGCTTGTGCTCTTCCTATCCAGCAGCCTCAGGAACTGCCCTGAAGTGATATTGCCCATCACAGATTTGCTGCAAATCCACTGCCGGTGGAAGCCCCCTTACTGCAGCACAAGCTGATGAGCCTACACGTTCAGATTCAAAATTATTAGTCCTCAAGTGATGAGATAGCTGTAGTTTCTTCTCAAACTACTTCAAGTTTGGGGTTTAGGGACTGCTGAAGCACATCTGGTGTTGTGAGGTGCTGCTCATGGTGGTGCTTAGGGGAATAAGCTGGGAGTAGTGTTGTGCTCTCTACCTTTGCTACAAACACAAGGAAAGGGAGCAGGGTCGTCTGTGATTCATGAATGAATGCCCACCACAGGAAGCCTGGCTTTTAATCCCTGCGTTGTCACGAATTGCTCAGCACAGCAGTGTAATGAACACAGCAGCTTCCATCAGCCATGGGGATTTTCCACATCCTCCAAGCGAAACCCAGTGCTATGAGGAGCCTCCCAAATGTTAAGACACTGGGCTTCCTCCTACACATTTCAACACCTCCTCCAGATTAGACTCCAGAATAAGGATGAGATTTAATCGTTTACTGCCTTTGCATTAAAACATATTGAAACAAAGCAGTTTTTCAGCTGCCCTTTGCTCACAATGGCTGTTTAATGTGTCTTGTGACAGTCACTGGAGATGTTGTCCAGTCAGTCAGCAGAGACTGGAGGGGTTCAGCTCATGCTAAGGCTGACACCTTCATCCAGCTGAATTGCTCTCCAGGCTCCACTGGAGACCGTGATGAATTCAGGTGCCTAAACACACGTGTTTGGCATTTTGTGGGATCCTTTGGATGTAATGCTGAGAGTCACATCCTGGTGCAGTAATTTATCTGGGAAGGGGAGATGTGCCGTGGTATTTGATGAAATGCAGTCCAACAATCCCATGCATGCAATCCAGCCTGTCTGACCATCTTTTGGAGGAGCACTCACTTATATCAGTGCGTGTTGGTGTGGCAGCTTTTGTGTCTCAGCATCAAGGGATGCTGGACAATGGATCATATTCGGCATTTATCTACCAAATAACTGATGTGAGGTTTTCCAGTATAGGTATCACAGGATGAAAACCCCCCAGAATTCCCTATGGGAGCCCTCTTACTGCCTTTTGCTTATATATGGAGCTATTTAGGACCTCAGGGTTCACAAGCTTTCTTGAAAGACAACCATTAGTTTCTGCAGATACCAGGGATATTGTATATTATTCATGCAGCTCTTGAAGGCAGAAGGGACTTAGTGTCAGGCAGGCAGGAAACTGAAGGAGAGGACAACATTAGCACACAAAGGAGGCTATGGTGTATGAGCTACTTCTACTTGGACATAACTGTATCTCCCAGTGGAGATTTCTTTGGTTTAATAGTGTCTGTGTCCACACAATATCTCCAGAAGGTGGAGGGGAAGGGCTGTGGTCCCTGCCTAGAAAATCTGTGCTGGTAGGAGTAATTGCTGGTAGCTGCTATTTATACTGGCACAACTTGACTCTCTCTTGCTCAGCCTGTTTTGTTCAGAGGTTTAAGCTGTGCCTTAACTGATATTTGATGTTTTGCAGTGCCTGTTTCCCAGTGTTGGGAAACCTGACATCCCCATCCAGGTAAACTTGATGGCATAACAAAGAGGAGAGAATGGGCTTCTGGCTTGGGGACAAATCCCTTCCTTCTTCCACAAAGAATTCAGGTCATTCTTTTAAGGCAAATGAAATGATACCAGATATTTAATTTGTTCTATTACTTAATCTCACAAGAAGTTGAATAAGGGAATCATTGATTCATTTCAAGGCAAAACCATTGCATAAGGAAGAAAAAGCAAGAAATTTCATTTTGAAAGAGAGGGCAAAATGCTTCACAGCTTTCTCCATTTTTCTTTTTTCTTTTGGCTGAAACAGCTTGCCAAATTTGGCCTGAACTTGCAAGGAGACTTGATCTGCCAAAACCTGCATTTTTCAGTGAATTAATGATTGTCATGAAAAATTTCCGCCTGCTGAGACAAAACGCAGAGCTGTTTTGAAGAGATAAAGTTAAAATGGTGCACAAGTCTTCCAGACAAGCCTTTATGGTTAACTTCTTAAAGGAATGCATGTACCTAACTCCCTCTCAAATGACGGAGAGTTAGTGCTTCATTCTTGGACGACATTGGCCCTTCATGCTTATATGGTGACGACTATTTTAGACAGCAGAAGAGGCTGAACCAATGGCTACTGAAAGCAGAGTTCACACTTGCTCCATTCTCCCTCGCCCAAGGATTTTCACAGACTCTTTTACAGTGCTATTTGAGCAGCATTTGGTAGCACACTACTCAATGCTAAGGGATCTGCCCTTCTCCCTGGGAGCACATTTCTGCACTTGGCAGGTTTCAAGCCCAGCTCTAGCTGTAAAACGCAGATTCTGTTGAAAAACTCCAGTGACCAGCTCTGCTCTTTGGCCTTGCTTCATTTTCAAATCAAAGAACAGCTTCAGCATCCTCCCTCATCCTCCCTTTTATTTACCTCTTGGCAAAAAGTAAATGCGTATATTTTTCCTAGGACACTGGTATCTCTGCCCAGAACATGCCATGATATTATTTTTAACTCTCTTTTCTCAACCTTGCTTTTCTTTGTGAAAGAGCCTTGGAATCCCTCTTATTTTTTTTTCATCTGCACCCACATCTTCTTTGCTTTTCCCTTCCTCACTCGTTTTGATAAAAGACCCTGGTTTGATTCCAGACAAGAGCCAAATGTACCGTGCACAGAGCTGGGCAGAAATACCTTGTCTGATTAAATCACCCTTTTTAAATAGCCTGAGCAATTAATGTCAGCTCTCCCTGCCAAACCATTTCTTGCCTACCCACATTTGTTCAGCAGTGTGGCAGCCAACCTCTCTTGCTCTTGACTTGTGCTGGGAAAAGGCAGCTCACAAGCCAAATGATAGATACATAGACATCCCCTGAAACTATGAGGGGAGGTGTGAGCAAACAGAAAGAAGCATTGCTGGGCACATCGGTCACTGCATTTCACTGAAACACTGTAGTTTTCCTTGCTGAGTGTGGACCCAGCTTTAGGGGACTGACTGTTTAGTTGCAGTGTACCGGGGGCTGTAGATGAGTTTGGAGCTTCACTGTGTTGGGGCTGTTATGGATAGATATAGGGGAATCTAATACCTATCCTTCTCCATGGTGCCTCTGAGGAACAGCAGAAGGGAACTTGGTGAGGTGGGAGCTACCTGAAGACTGGTGGTGAGAAGCGCAGGGCACAGGGCTTAGGTGGAAACCATGCTGTTTGGAAAGCCACAGGGC
Source organism: Myiopsitta monachus (assembly GCA_017639245.1). Taxonomy (NCBI): domain Eukaryota; kingdom Metazoa; phylum Chordata; class Aves; order Psittaciformes; family Psittacidae; genus Myiopsitta; species Myiopsitta monachus. Next base: position 16,605,402 of record CM029922.1, on the reverse strand, counting down.
AGTGAGGTGTTTGTAGGGGCTCAGGTGTGTCTTGGTCACCACCAAGGTCCTGCCTTGCTGAGCTCTCAGGACCTTGCAGGTGTTGCATCCCAGAAGAAAGGCTGAAGAAGAAGAAGAGGCGTGAGGAGGTGACCTGACTTCCTCTGGGCTGGCTGTTGTCAGTGGATGACCAGGGAAGGAGAGGCTCTGGCTAAGAACCAGCTTTCTCTTTAGGATGGAAAAGTTGTTTTTGTTTTACCCACATTGATACTGGTGAAGGATGCGCTGGCTGGACAGCAGCAAAGGCTGAGACATTGTCCTGTGCACAGTGTGTACAGGTTCAAGTGTATTTCTGCATCTGAACTGCAGGCATTGCAAGGCTTTAATGTTTCCTTGGTCCTCCTTTGGGTCCAGGCCATTAGCATTAGCGGGTGATTGGGCCTGTGGACCAGAGAAAATGCTTTCCTCAAGATGTCACAGGTCACAGAGGGTTTACAATCCATATGAAAACAGAGTGGATGTTTAGGTGGACAGAAAGAAACTCAGTTTTGTAACAGCAAGACCTTAAAAAGTACACCAAGGATTTGTAAGGGATACAAACCCTTATGTCTGAGGGGAGGAGATAAAAGGGGATCTAGAAGAAATATCCCATGGGAACTGCTCATCCTGCTGCTAAGGTATCTGTCACCTTCCTTCAGTGGGTTTGCTCCCAGGTGAAACACCACCCTGGAGCCATCAGCTTAGAGAGGGGACTCTGGACCTGAGCATCCTGACCCAAGCCCTGTTACTGCCCACTTGTCTGCAAGTGCAGCCCTTGCCTGTCTTTCTTACTCCCAGGCAGAATTCAAGGTCCCTGTGGCAGAAGAGCCTGACGCAGGCAGCTCCCCCCTGTGATGTTATTGTGCCTGGGTACAGAACATTCCCATGGGAGGCGAGGGGTGGCAGGGGGGCCAGGGTGCAGATGAGAGCTGCCTGTTACCTTGAGCTCCAGGAACAGTTCCGTAGTGTGCAGGGATACGGTTGTTTTGCGCTCGGCTTGTTTTGCACTCCTGCTCTGAGCAAGAGGAGGAGGATTGGGGCCGCTGGCAGGGATTGCATGGGAGTTTGCATTGGAAATAGCCAGCACAGCTGGGCTCTGTCCCATGGCCTTCACCTTGCTGCTTTGCTAGGGGAAAAAGGAAAGGGAGAGACTTGGCTGGGGAGCCCTTTGATTTCTCCTGCCTTTATACTCTGGTTTCTTCCCAGGTGGAAGGACTCTCTGAACCCCCAGGCAAGCGAACCGTGATGGATTGGATCCATCCCATTAAGCTCTCTTCACCTTCAGAAAAGGATTTCCATACTATTGGGAATGGTCCCTGGCTCATGGCAATTCCCAAATCATGCCTGGGATGCATTTGAGTCAGTGCTAGCCAGACCAAACCAGACTTGTGCCAGACTAAGCAGGATGAACTGTTCGGAGGTGGAGGTTCAAAAGGGATTTTCCATGTTCCAATGTGAGACAGAGAAATGTGGTCGCTTGGTCTCCCTCCATTCACCTTTGCGACCTCCTCCTGCTTCAGGAGGGACACTGGCTGGGCATTCCCCCTGTCCTGAACCATCCCAATATCCCGTCCTTTTGCAACCAATGGGGACAAGGCTGTGAGATACCCTCTGAGTAAAATACAGCCCATTCCCAGGGCTCAGACCAAATGCATAAGAGAGAAACCAAGGCAGTGGTTTAGAAGCACCTATAAGTTCTTTTCTAGCACCACACAGAGAAATCTGTGCATGTAGAGGCACACGTGTCAGTGCTTCCACCCCTTCAGCCTTCCGCAACCCACCGTAGCTGACACTCAACCGCAAGCTGAGCCTCTCAGCAATTTTGGCTCCAAGCATACCTCTTCAGGTTGCCAATTCTGAGTAGGGGGACTGGGGGGAAGGGTGTAAATTGCTCACTGAGGATGCTATCACGTCAAGCCCACTGTTTACAAGCTGCTGCCAGGTTATTGAAGATCAGAGAGTCGCTGGGTCTAAACACAGCTACTCCTGGAGTGTAGCATGTCGAAGCTGGTTGATCCATGTCCACCCACTGCCCTTGGGTTGACCTTTAAGACCTCGGAGTTATCAGAGGGAAGCGACCATGCGGTGGGGCTGGAGGACCACCTACAGTGCGATGTGAGCTGTGTGGAGATCCTGCACAGCTCAAAAAGAGGAGATCTAGAGATGCAGCCTACACTGGGGGCTTCTGGCCCATACAGATCCAGGGGTGGGAACCAATATGAGTAGCTAAACATGACCTAAATCATTACCAGTCCATATGGCAGAAGTGCTTTTTGCCAGTCTATCCACTTGGGCTGATGAACCTCCTCTCTGGTGTTGGCCCATGGGGTGAGGTGGCTCTGTCTGCCAGATGAAAACCAGTGCTGGTGATTTCAGGCAAAATTTGGCTTAGTGGATATATCTGTACTAGTAAACTCAGCACAGCCAGGAATTTCATTATCTGCATTGCTAAACTGTTAACATGCTCCCAGCATCGGCTTCGCCCAGCTCAACCGTCATAGACCTAAACAGTCCCTGGGCATGAGACTGGAGACAGCACACACCAGGGACTGTTCCTAAAATGTATTTTGGATCTGTCCACCCTGTTCTGGAAGCTGAGAGAGTTTAATAGTGTGGATGTGGCCAGAGCAGGCCAGCTGGCCTCAGGATCAGAGAACAGGTCAGGTACTTCTTTTAGCTTACAAGCACAGCTGCAATGAGTAGGCTCAAAAGTTTAAGGTACTGAAGAGTTAACACCATCCAGAACAGCCCTACCAGTGTAAGTCTTGCAGAAGGGAGGCTCTTGATGTCTTTGGTTGAATATAGCAAAGGCAAAGCTTGTTAGGTGAAGATGACAAAAGCAAGGTCCTGGTAGAAAAGGACGGTCAGAGCACACCCTTGCCGTAGGGCAGAGTTCAATTGGAAGTGCAGAAGGGCTTGTTGTGATATTAATTTCTGACCACCTGGATGGGACAGGCCGGTCATTCTGAAGGTTTGATCTGGACAAGAAAGCCAGGACCAAGACTCTCACATTTGCCTGTTCTGAGTAACTATCAGCTGAACATCCCTCTGCTTGCAAGAGCACATGTCCCAGTCAAGGTTTGTCCCTAGGGCTTGGAGGTTCTTGGTGTTCTTCCCTCTTTTTTTGCAGGGGTGATTTCCTTTTAGCAATGGATGCTGCCCTCATAGCTTTGGTCTTCACCCTTGCTAATACATCTCTATGAGTGAGCCAGGTGCTTGCTTGTGAACCAGAGGAGAGCAGCACACATGTGTATAGGGGTGATTGGGAAGAAGGTCTGTTGTTGCCCATATATCATTAGTATTTATTAGAGGGCAACCTGTAGGCTAGACCAGATCTTATTTCAAGGGTTTCTTCCCGAATAAAACACGTGAGCTCAGCTCTGGGCTGGGTTCCTACATGCCACTCTCAACTTGGAAATACACTGAAAAATCCTGCTCTGGAGTTCCTCTATTTGCTCAGAGCTCTCTGGCAGGAACCTAAATTCCACAAAACCTGACCGCAGTCCCTATTAACATCATGCACAGAGGGATGCAGATATGTGAGCATCAAATGCCAGCAGAAGCAGATAGGTTCAAACTAGGTGTGCTCGTTCCCAGACATCAAGATGAAGGTCAAGCGGGTCCACACGAATGGCCCCATACTTACATGCACTGAACCTTCTTCAGAGTGTGACCCTCTTATCACATTTATTGTTTTTTTCCTCCAAAGACTTCACTATGAGCTGGTAATGGCATCCCACTTTCCTGTTACTGCCTGCTGACCCTTAATGGAGAAGTGGTGACCATCACGATGTCTACATCCAGAAGCAATAATATTTCAGGCCCTCATGAGGCCAAGAGAGGTGTATTGTTAATACCTGAGTTGAGCATCAACATGAATGCTAAGCAAGGTACCCCATCCTGGGGTCCACATTGGCAGACTTGGCTGACAAAAAGACTCAGCCCCTTGACTTTCTTCCAGGGAGTTTTCTTTTGCACATCACCCTGAAGAGTTTCCTCAAGAGTGGCATCTTTGGGAAGGAAAAGCCAGAATGAAAGGCAAATCACCCGTCAATCATCCATCCAGATCAGGTGTTTTCGGAAATGTGAGTGAACGAACTGTGTTCTCAATGTGGTGGGTCCTTGCAGTGGGATTATTTGTTGTCTAATGTGTCCTCCATCTGGGGCATTAGCAATGTCTCTTTCAGCTCCTGTAATAAGGGCTATGTTCATGTTGCAGACTTTCCTTGAGGAAAGACATCCATGGGTTCCTTCTTCTCCTCAGCTGCCCATTTTCTTGAAGTTCAAAGGAACACAATACCTCTGCGAAATTCACCCTTTTGGGCAGAGAATTTGGGCTACATCAAGAGACATTTTCCTCCCTCATGGGGTGGCCAGAAGCCAGCTTCTCTCAACCTCATCCTTTCCAGCCTTTCCCCTTTGTGTTGAAGCACAGGAGTTTCACCCCAGTGGCTATTCTCCAAGGCACTAACAGACACTAATGACTAGGCTGGGTATTTAGAATTCCAGTTATCCAGGGTTTGCCCCAGGAAGTCCACCAAACCCATAGATTTTGTGTTATGAGTCTGTCCTACCCCTCTTTCGTGGCTGTTTGTTGATGCTAAGAGTGCCTGACAGCTTCAAGTAAGCATATTTGCTGTGAAAACAACTGGTATATCAGGGAAACAAGGATGTTCTTTCTCCTCAGGACCAAATTTTGGTGCATACGTTACAAAGGGACAAGCTACACGAGTGTCGGTGCTGCAGAGGCCAGGGCATGCTTTCCTGGGCTATGCACCAAACTGGGATTGAGGCCCTGATTCCCTTTCCTGGTGGACAGACCCAAGCATCCCCAACCAATAATAAAAGACTGACCACAACAAAGCTCACATCACTCTGCTATGGCTGGCTTTCTGCTATCTCCACCCTGTGGCTTTAGCCAGCCCTGGAAAAAGAGAAAAGAAAGGTAAGAAGGCCAAGAGGAGGGATCAGGTGAGGATGAGTTTAATATAGTTTTGAAAGGCTGGGTGAACTCTCTTGCTATCACAATTATGACCAGCAAAACATCTGGCTTGGATACAATGAGGCATTCAGAGGCGGGTGGTGGGAACTGAGGTCTCCAGGGAGATGCTCCTCTTTCCCACTTTGCAGACGTAGAGATGGAGCTCAAATTAAAGGCAGAAGGGGTGAGCTGGCTGCAATTCCTTTGCTTATTACCATGAGGATATCAAGCACAGGATCCACCACTTCCAAGGGGAGTCGGAGCTGGATTCCCTGACGCCATCTCCCAGGATTGTGAGCAGGCCAGAGAAATTGGCCGTCCCTTCTCTCTAATGCTGAATAAGCTGCTAATTTTAACTGGGGGTGACCTTGAACATAATGGAGGGGAAGGAAACTCTGGAGAAAAAAGGTCTGGAAGCAGCCTAGAAAAGGAGCACCCATGGCAGGTCACAGCCCATCTCCAGTGATGGGCAATTGCAGATGTTATGGGCAGAAACAGGGGGTGGGTGCAGCAAGAGCCCTGGAGGAGCAGAACAAGGAACTCAGCAGGGATGTTGTCATAATACCTGACTCAAATCACTGAGGGATGGGCAATCACCCAGATTGCTGCAGTCCTGATGCCTGCAGCCCAGCAGGACCAAAGGGACACATCCCACAAACCTCTCTGGAGCAGCCATGGGCCCTAAGCATAAAAAGAAAATGGTCCCCTTGAGCCTCATTATCCACAGAGGGATTTCCTGGCTGCTGGCAGGGACTGGATGTTGCACTGAGTGGCTGGTTGGGATGGAGAGACCTTTCCTTGGGCAGATTTGCTGGGGACTCTGTCTCGGCTTCACATCTCTGCTCTCTGGTACCCACTCAGCCTGGATGTGACACATGGCCTCTCCTTCAGTCAGGAGGTGCTCAAGGGTGCCCAACCACCCTTTCCAGACCCAGCCTGGAGTTTCACCAGCCTTTGGGGATGCTATGAAACAAGACTTCTGTTTGGAGGAGCAAGCCAGATGTAGTCTCCCTTGGCTGTAAGCTAGCTGCCTGGCCAGGGATGGGGCCCTCCTGCTGCAGAAGAGGTGACTGTTCCCTTTGGTGTGGCAGCTTGGAGACCAGAGCTCAGCCTGGCAGGACACTGATGCACTTGTTTGCTCTGCAGTATTTGCCAGGGGATATTTGCTCTGCTGTATGTGGGTGGAGGTAAAAGAGCAAGGTAAGGGCTCCTCACCACTTCCCTTCCCTGAGGGCCCTGCCTTGCTTTTTGGTGACAGCGTGGCAAGCTCCAGGCACCCTGTTCTGTAAAGAGCAGTGGGGACACTTGGATCCTAACTTATCATCCTGGGAGAGGTGCAGAGCTCCTGGCACATGCCAGCATGCACTGTTGGTTGAGGCTGTGCCTGTTCTGCTCAGGACCTGACAATAGCCTAGCATGGGATGGCTTTGGAAAAAGCTTATTCCCAGGCCATGGCTTTGATACATTGCCACTTTGCTTTACACCATCTCCAGGGTTCAGCTGCAGCCTGCTAAAGTCTGCAGACCTTTCTCTGATGGGCAGCCTTATTCCCAGAAAGGACACTAGCTCCTGAATTAGCCGGAGATTTGGGAGTGTAATGGACTTTTCTTCTTTACCCCTGGCCTGGATGAGTCCTGCACACACAGGGTTGCAGTGTGAGCCAGTCACAGTCACTGGGTGTTAATATAGCATGGGGAGAAAGAACAGGGCAGAGGAGCCTTACTTGAGAAGCCCTTGGTCTTTATCCCATGGGTAGGACCATACGCTCACTTCTCCCTTCCCTTCCCTGCTCTTCCATCTCAGCTAATCTTGTCCTGCTCTGATTTGAACCCAGATTCCTAAAGACATACAGGAAAGCCTATAGTGTATGCTATGCTTAATATTCTATTAGACATGAGAAAATCCACTTTGCTATGAATGTCTGGGTTACAGGCAAAGCCTCAAGCTGGAGCTCACACCCTAGGAGATACCAGAGAAGCCTCCTGATTTCCACAGTGCTGCTGCTCCCCACACCCTTGCCCTCTCACCTGTTTTCCTTTGCTTTCCCTCTCGCTCCCACCTCTCATCCCTGAGCACCTGCTGATTTTTCCATGCCTGTCTCACCCTCTGGCCCTGGCTCCAGGTTTCCAGATGCACTCTCTGCTTTGTGAAGGTTTCACAGTGCACAGCTAATGCCTGGAGAAGGTTTTGTGCTGCAGCCATGGGGATATTTCTGCATCTGCAATGTGAGGAACTAAGAAACACCACCGAAACCTTCCCTCCAGAGCCTCAAACCACTTGCAAATGGGGTGTTACTGCAGAGGAACTCAACACCAACACCTACGCAGCTGAAAGAGAATGGGGATGAAGTAACAGGACCAAGGCTGCAAGAGAAAGCTGTAGCAAAGACTGATAACAGAGGCCTGGGTCTCTCTGTATGAGAGTTGGAAAAGACCATTCCAGTGGTCTTTGGAAAGACCACCTGGCACCTGGGGATGAAATGAAAAGACTGTCATGGTTGTTATGCAAGATGCATATCATTAGGTATCACCTTTAATCCTGGTCTGGGCCATTCATCGAGTTCATACTCTCTCTGTGGCAGGAATTGCCTCTTGCTGTGTAAAACACCTTGCACAGCCCAATGCCTGCACAAAACAAACATCATGCTCTTTTTGGGTAGCTTCACAGTGTCCTTGTAGCTGAGCTGTTCGCATGAATGATAGGATCCCTGCTACAGATAGCTCACAAATCACAAACTGAATTTGAGAGCCTGCATCACTTTTACCACCTTTCCTCTGCTGTAAGATTCACCTGTGACCTCTGGCTGGAGCTCACCCATGGTGAAGAGACACCTCTTCAGCTGCCAGAGGTATGGGGATGAAGGGGCTCTTACAGAGCTGAGGCCAGAGACATCCTCAACTACAGCTGCATCCTGTGCTGGAGGTCACAGGAGGTAGCATCTCACTTCTCACCTGGGTTTCTGACTGAAGTCCCTGATGTACATTTCAATGGTAGACGCTGCAGTACAGCTCCTTTTCTGTCCAAACTGCAGTAGTGGAGCCATGGGGTCATTTTCCTAGTGGGTTTGGTGGCTGCTTGTGTAAAACCATGGCTGCTCAAGGAGCTCATGGTACCTCTCCAACCCCGGGAATGCCAGTGAACAGAATGCCAGCAGGTGTTTGTGCGGCATGCACAGAATAGGTTGTGTTGGCCAGTGCCAAGGGTGCACAGCTTGCAGACTCTTTGTTACGTTCACCCCGGGCTTGGCCACTTGTTGCTATTGGCCACAAAAATACCCATTTCCTTTCTAACTTGAGCTGCAGTACTTGACTCTTTGGCCTTGGGTGATAACGCAATGCACAAGTGCTTAGCAGACACCCTGTGACTCTTCCTCCTGGTTTGTTCCAGCACAAATGACCCAGTTTTCAGTTCAATAACATTTTTTTACTGACAGAAGCCAAGGAGTCAAATATCTTTCAACTCTTTTCATTAATAGAAAACAGCAAGTCCTGCATGGAGTTCCTGGTACATGTGAGGGTGATTTCTGATGGCTCACAGAAATGCTGTGGTGGAACCTTCATCTTCTTCCACGAGGAGCAAAGCTGTCCATGGGTCTGCTGTGGAAGGCAGTTGCAGACCAGGTGTGTTATGGGAGGGATAAGAAAAGAGCTCTGAGACACCTGGGGTTGATTCACCTTCAGGTTTGGATGCTTCAGGAGGCTGAAATCCCACCTCCTGAACACAGGAGTCCAATGCTCTTTTCCACACCCTGAGATTTCCCATCCCGCTGCAGTGCAGACCTAGAGGGATGCAGGTCTCAAATAGGCCTCCATTCGCCAGCCCTGTGAAAAAAAACCTGGGTAGCCTAGGGTGTCTCCACTGGATCTAGGATTTCTGAGGATGGATCATCTCACCCAGTTCCATTTCTCCTGTGTCTGGGGTACTTGTTTGCTGCTATTAAAGCCTCCTTCCCTCCTCAGGAAGCAAGGAATGACATTTCCAAGCTGTGCAAACCAGTCATCTCCAGAGACTTCGGCCTCCTGTTAACGCTAAGCCAGCTCCCTACATGCTCTTTCTCCCAGTTGTGCATCTGCAAAGAAGGGATAAACAGCATTTGAAGCCAGGCAAAGTGCTGTTCACGTTGGCAGAAGTACATTATCCCTTCTGGAACACTTGAGAAGTGATGCTGGAATCATGGTGGGGGATTTTGCCTCATCAAAGGTGACAGACAGGGGCTGTTACAGCACTGAAGTTTAAGTTTTTGGACTGAATATAGCTGCCAATAGCCCAGTTGTCCTTACAGATTTGTTAAGAATCTTCCCAAGGCCAGGTTGGACACAGGCTTTGGAGCAACCTGCTCTAGTGGAAGGTGTTCCTGCCCCTGGCAGGGGGTTGGAACTGGATGAGCTTTAGGGTCCCTTCCAACCCAAACCATTCTCTGATTCTATGACTCTATGATTCCTACTCCTTTTTATTCCTAGGCAGCAGTGGTGTGGACAGGAGACTCTGTTTCATGTGTTGGTGATGGTCAGGTATTTTTTCTGGTGCACAGGTCATCTCTACTGTCTCTTTCACCTGGCATCCTTGTCACATTGTGGAAAGCACCCTTCACAGAAGGACTCAAAACCTAGTTTATGGGGTAAAAATCAGCACACCAAGCATCCTGGGGAGATGCTGCTCAGTGCCATAACCTGGATGATAGTCCACCTGGATCCTAGCCTGATGCTCACTCCTGTGGTCCTAACACCCCTTCAAGTGTGCCATCTGTACCTTCTTTCTTCATCCTCCCCTCCACAGACCAATGCAGCTGCACTGGAGACCACCGTGCAGCCTGATGTAGGCATTCTCACTGGAGCTGTGGGTCAGAGATGCACCAGAAACCAGGAAAGTGGCATTTGAACCCTCCTGGTGCTGGGTGCGGAGCAGGACCCGGCATGGGGCTGACATGGTGCATCAGAAGCCTGTGCAGTGAAGAGCTCGGCGAAACAAGGAGGGCGTTTTTCTGCTTTGAAGTATTTTAATACGTGCATTTTGCATTCCCTCGCAGTAGATGGGTGCAGGAGCCACCCCGATTTGCGGGGAAGGAGGGACATCTCGTGGCCACACCACGAACGGCTCTCCTGCCTCCGGGCTCCAGGGCCATGCGCCCGGGCATCCCCCGTTCCCGCCCCAGGGTACCACCCCAGCATCCTCCCTCGCTGCCCGGGGAGCCCCATGGCCTCTCCCCTTCTCATCCATGGGCTGGGATGAGCACGGGGAGCACCCTGCAGCCTGAATAAAGAAGTGGGGAATGGTTGTATCCAGTCGTTTATTATTGACTTAGGGCAGAGGGGCGGCACCACCTGGAGAGATTGCTCCAGAGCTTGAGGACCTGGCGTGGCCCAAGGAGATGCAGATAGGACACTATCCCACCCCTGCCCATGGCATGAAATGGGCTGTAGTATTGCCACCAGTGGCATCAGAAGGAGGGGAATCAGGAGATTGTGCACCTGCTGTACCGCCACGTTTCCCTGTTCCCAGGGCTGCACTGGCAGGGCTTGTATCCAGGTGTGTCACAAAGGAGTTTGCTGCCCTCTGTGACAGAAGCAGTGCCTATGAAGAGGGTAGAGGCTTCCAAGGTGGATAAACAAGGAGCTGTACCAGCTCTCAGCCACCTCTTTTGTCCCCCATGATAACCACAGAGCTGGCAGCATCCACCTCCCTCGTGTCCCTCCTCATTCCCTATCTCCAAATGCATTGTGGTGGCACACAGGAGAAAGGAAAAGGCCTTAACTGAGCTTTCACAGGGTGCTGGGTTACTGCTGAGGCTCTGCTTCGTATTGCTTCTCTGTGGAGGTATAAAAGTCCTCAAGGACCGACTGCAGGTACTCGAAGGTCGGGCGCTCCTCAGGCTTGCTTCGCCAGCATTTCAGGATGATGTTGTAGAGCTCCCCGGGGCACATGTCTGGGCAGGGCATGCGGTAGCCCCGTTCCAGGTTGCGGATCACCTCGGGGTTGGTCATCCCTGCAGGGGAACACAGAGGAATAGGGGCTGTTCATCACCCTGAGGGTGAAGCTCAGTGTTCCCAGAGGCTCACATCCAGGCAAAGATGGAGGGGTATGAGGGACTGTGATGCTGGGCCATAGTTGGGAAACATCCCTTCACGATTGCAATTCCCCCTCCATCCCCCTGTCCCCTCCCTGACTCCCCTCTATAAGTCATACCTACCATAGGTTCATGGAGCTTAGGAAAGGAATCCCATCCTGAAGAGACAGGTGTGCATGTCTGGGCACACTTGTCTACACTTGGGAATGTGCATTCAAGCAGTAAAGCAGCGCTAGGTACTTTGAAGACAATGGACACTCCTCCCATATTTGCCACGTGCTATACCTGGGTAAGGGATCCTGCCGTAGGTTATGATTTCTGTCAGGAGGATCCCAAAGGACCACACATCAGATTTGATAGTGAAAACTCCAAAGTTAATGGCTTCTGGCGCCGTCCATTTTATCGGGAATTTCGCACCTGTCCAGAGGAAGCAAAGGGAAATAGTAAGTGGAGGTACAGCATCTCCCTCTGTTCTCACAAGCACAGGCAAGCTGTTCCCCAATACTGAGCCCTGGGTCCTGCAGGTTGCTGACTGCAGTCGGGGGGCTGTGGTGGGACTTACTGAAGGAACTGTGTCATTATGGACATAACACCACTGTTCCTTCTATTTATTTTCCTTCTAGTATTTAGATGAGATCTTAGGCAGAAGTTATTCCCTGTGAGGGTCATGATGCCCTGGCACAGGTTGCACAGAGAAGCTGCTGGCTGCCCCATCCCTGGCAGTGTTCAAGGCCAGGCTGGACAGGGCTTAGAGCAACCTGCTCTAGTGGAAGGTGTCCCTGCCCATGGCAGGGGACTGGAACTGGATGAGCTTTAAGGTCCCTTCTAACCCAAAGCATTCTGTGGTTCTATGATTCTGTGATAGGGCCAGAGGGAGGTAATTGTTGCCTGTTACCTGTTTTTATTAAAAGGTCATTTATACTTAGCATCTCTTTGCCTTTCTTGGTTCTTTTTCCATTGTAATCAAGGCTATTTCATCTTAAGATACTTTTTCACATGTTTATGCTTATAAACATTCCTCAATACCAAGACACAGAAGCCAACTAATGAAAAAACTTAATGCCTTAGGTAACTGATAATATGAATACTAAAAAACTCTAGGTAGACTGTTTTGCTAAAGAAGTGAGAGGAATCTGCTTTCTTGCAACGTCTTGGACATCTCTCGTATGTTTTGTGATGGGGGGATCTCAGGAGTAGAGACAGGAATGGTAGCATGGGAGGATGGCTGACCCAGTGCACACTGAGGGTACGATGCTGGAGTGAGCCATGCTTGCAGCAGCCCTTGAGCATCATTATGAGAGACCCATTTCTCTTTATGTAGAATGATGCCATGAGGAATCAGTGGGGTTCTGTTGCGCAAACTATGTATTTGTGTTATTCAAAGCCAATGCCTCAAGCAGCTTTATTAGAGGACAGTAGGACTTCATTCTGTAAAAAGGAAAGGGTCTGTTCTTAGGAAAAGTGCATAAACAATGCAGCAAATGTAAATTCTCCAGTTCTTAAAGCTGCATGCATCTATTAAAAACAAAAGAAGCTCCATTTTATTTTGTCCACTAAGGTCTTGTTATGCACACTGCAGAGAGCAATGACCATTTTGCAATGGCAATTTCAGTTCAGCTAAGGGCAAAAAAAAATCCAAACCCAAATGCCCTTGATAAGTAGGAACTGAATGTGTTAAAGGCTGCAGAGGAAATCACATTTTTATTTGTATTTATCCTTTCAGGACTGCAGGCCTAAATGCAGTGTGTGAAATAAGTGCCTTTGTTCTTGCACATCATTCTCTGACAAGTAGACTGACGAGTCTGGGAAATGCAATCTGTGAAGTGAAAATTGTTCAAAGTAGATAGAGGGGCAGTTGTTTTTTCAGATTAAAGCTAGCTGGAAAAATGCTGATAGGAACTGCTTTCCCCTGGAAATGTAGTTCCTCTGGGTATGCTAACAGAATTATACTGATTTCACCAAAACTCCTCTTAAGGATAAAATCTGCCTTAAAAAATCACAGTAATCTCACAGTACCCCTTGGTGCCATTATACAAGTTACATTTTCCAGCTTTTACTACTTTGAAATAGTTTTGCATGTTGCAATGCATGTATCATAAGGTATTTTGGGACAGCAAATGGAAAGAAAAGTTTCCTATCTTATAAGAAAAAATAATCTATTCAATTTCCTTTCCCCAGAGTATTTTTTATGGGAAGATTTATCTTCATCCCAACTCTAGAGGAGGACAGATTTCCAAAACCTGAAAATCTTCTAGTAGGTGCCGCTTATGCCAGACTTAATCATTTTATATCAACCATTTCTGCTTGTTTCCCTGATAATCTATAACATCTCTTTGCAGTTTGAATTACGTGATCTCATGCCTGACCTGAGAGTCAGAGGTAAGCACAGAGAAAAAGCTGCTGCAGAGGAGTTTGACTTAACCCTGTTGTCAAATGGCTGTAGATGGATCTCTGCATCAACCAAACCAGCTTCCACTTCCTATGGCCATGCTTTCCTGTCCATCTCCCGTTCAGATACTCAGGCCCAGCAAGGGGCTTGGCCTTGGAGGTGGAGTCATAAGGAGATTTCACATTAGCATGAGAAACACCTGGTTCTATGTGCCTTTTGTTTGTTTGCTTTGGTTTAGATGCTCAAGGTACTTTGCTGTCATGAAAAATATGTGCCCAGCTAACAACCTTCTCCTGTGTCTGTAAGTTGTCCCTCTGTTATGGAAAGGACCTGGTCTGGGTTGGATTTGCCTGGAATATCTGGAAGCTGCCATTAGGTCCAGATTTGTGGCTCCAACTTCCCTCTGCAGTGCAGTGACTGTGCAGTGACTGAGTTACACTGCTATTTCCTTCCCTTTGGACGGACTCACTGAGAACACACAGGCACAGGCAGCATGTTTCATTAGCGGAGGTCAAATTTCTGCAGCGACACAATATGAGATTCAACAGGACTCCCCCAAACACTGTCAAAAGGCTTTTTTCCCATTTCCTTCTGCAAACCTTGCTTGCTCTATATTGTCCCTAAGTACTGCTGCGTCTCCTAGGGCTCAATTATTTGGCTCTCTATCTTGCTCTTCCTGCTGCCTGGGTGCTGACAATAGCAGCAATGGGGCTTGGGTCTCATGCCATTGGCAGTGATGGGTGCCCTGTGCCTGTTCCAGCCCTTGGACACCCCATAGGCTGGCACATTTTCATGGCAGGAGGATTAGAGATAAGGGCAATGTGCTGGTGAAGCAATACTGGGAACCGACACCCACCTTCTTGTGCCAAGTATTCGTTCTCGATGATCCTGGCAAGGCCAAAATCAGCAATTTTGCAGCAAAGTGTCTCTGAGACGAGGATGTTGGCAGCTCTCAAGTCACGGTGAATGGAGTTCATGCGTTCGATGTATGCCATTCCCTCTGCCACCTAGGAGAGGAGGAAGAGGCTGCCTCCATCAGTCACCTCTCCATGACAATGTACCCACCTTTACAAAAGCAGAGCATGTGTATAGGGTTGCTCACATGCCTTCATGGGCATGGACATGCATATATGCTCCGTGGATGGATGGATGGATGGATGGATGGATGGATGGATGGATGGACAGATGGATCAGCAGACAGATAGATAAACAGGTGGACAGATACATACATACATAAATAGGTATACCCATGTATGTGTGAATATGTTCAGCACTACCAGTATACACCTAGCAACCAAAAGCTTTAAGCAGACAAGTCAAGCAGAACAGAAGCATCACTGTCTCTTTTGCTCAGAAGTTATAGCCCTGAGTTGTGTCTGCAGCGAGACACAGAAAGCTGAAGCAAACCTGAAACCACATCACTGGATTACTGGTTTCTGCCACAAGACTCCCTTCTCTAGTTGGTATTTTAATCACAAACAGCTCAGATTAAATACTCCAATTAAAAAAACCTCTCAAAGAACTCATCCACCCCTCAGTTACAGTAGCAAAGCCCAGATCTAGAAGGACAGCTAGATGCTCTTCAGTGGCCTTCTCTGTTCTTCCTCGCTGTTCTGCTTTGGGATGGGGAGGAGACCCCTGGAGATCCCTCCACAATAAAACTGAGACTGATGTTTTTCTTCCCTGTGTTGGATCCAGACTAGGACCCAGAACACAAAACAGTTCTCCCCTCTGATACCTACAGGATGCATTAGAGTAGAACACCCAGATATCCGTCAAAATCTTACTGGGATAGACAGTGTTCCAATACAAATCTGTTGTCTTGGGCATGTGCTGCCTTCTTGAACCATCTCCAAACTTTGCTTTGGGATGTTCCTTGCTCCCAAACTCATCTTGCAGTGTTTGGTTCCTTCGAGGAGGGAGAAGCCCTTGGGAGGTGCCTAGTGCATGACAAGCCTCTACAAATAATGGCAGCAATCCTTTATTGCTGGCTGCTGGAACATACAGAAAACAGATTGCAAAGTTGCTCTATCAGTCGAGTCTCAGGTTTGGGTTAGGCATTTATCAGGACTGTGAGTGGATGTGTGCAACCTCTTCTAACAGTGGTTAATACCTATTAAAGATTTTATGTGTCTGTGGGTGAGGGCAGAGCTATTTTCCACTCTGTACAGATTCACATCAGCATCTAGACTTACATGTGGTTTTAAACAGGATACTAACACATACTTTCCAGTGCTGTGTTTCTAACCTGTGTCAACACCCCTTCAGCACAAGTGCTGTTTGCTTCAGTGGAAAATGGAAGAATTGATGTAATTTCCTGTCCTGATGTTAATGAGATAGCACCCTTTGATGGGCCCATTCCAGCCCAGAATGCTTTTGAGCATGCACCCTTGAGACTGGCCACAGGATCTAGTGCATCGGCCCAGAGATGTCTAATTTTAACTCTGACGGATGCTACTGGATCTAAAATTGTGCTCAGGAGGGTTGCGTGTCTGTTGGTCTGTGATGTCAGCCCAGCACTGCAGGTTAACTGATTGCAAAATAGCCCAAAATTTGCCCTTTTCCTCCTCAGGGAGTTACTCAGTGGGTGTTGGAATACCTGCCCTAAAGAGGTGGTGCTGGTGGGAGGGGGGAACGGTGAAAGATGTCTTTCTGATTGACACCTATGCCTTAAGGTATGGGCAAAATCCTTCCTATCCCATGATCTGTGGGTGGCTTCAGTGGGTTATTGCGTTGTTGGGGTGAGTTTGGTCCATGCTCAGCTACCCCAGGCAGGAATGCTGCAAAGAGCATAGAGGGATGTGTGAAAGGGGTGTGAAGGGTGAGTGTATCCAGGTGACCATGGAGAAGTGATGTCCAGGTGACCATGGAGAGGTGATGTCCATGTGCTCAACCCTAGTGATGATGCTCGCTGTGGGGACTGTTTGGCCATAGTAGTGAGTTTCTGGCCAGCTCAAGCAATGCCATGAGGTTACATTCAAGGCTTCAACCCTGAATTCAGAGAGGAGGACTGGGTGCACAAATTTGCCCCGGGATGGGTTTCTCCCAGGGGTTCCTGCAGCCAGCATGTTATCAGACTTCTACTACCCTCGTACCTGATACAGGGAAGATCACTGGCCTCTCCCCAGATGCTTCCACAGTCCTGCCTGGAAATGCTTCATTATTCCACATGCTCAATGCAACTCCCAGTGTTGAGTTAAATAAAAGCAAGTGTACTCATACTTCTACTGCCCCTGCCTCAAAGCTTGGTATGATGTTGACCAACAGCTTTGCTTTGGGTCACTCCTATGACCACAGCTGAGTGCAGGTTGCTCTGGCTATGGCACTTTCCTGTTGCATCGAAATGCATCAAACCAATCTCTGTGGTAATGATCTCACCAAAATCAAGGGCTCTGTAATACAAATTGATTTGGACCATTCTGTTTAGCATCAGGAATCTAAAACAAAGAGTAGGAATGAAAGAGTGAAAAATGGAGGAGGAAAGTAGGAAGGTAAAGAAAGAAAGGGGGAAGGAAGGAAATAATTAAGCGAAAGATACTAAACAGTGAGGGTGCAGTTGGCCCCATAATCTCTCACAAAGATAAAGCTGCAGATAAGGAAGATTAAAGTAGTGAAGAGAGAAGGTACTGAAACATCTTCCTCTGCTCACTTCATAGGGGTGAAAGAAATAGAACTTCATAGAGGAAAATAAAAACGGCAGATAGGGACATAGCTTTAATGCATTTAAATATTTTTATCCTGGTTAAAGCAAGAAGGAAAACCTTTAGCTGCCATATAATGTTTGCTCAACTCTTAAGATTCTCCATATTTTAATACACTATAAAATAGGCCTGTATGATGACTGGAGCCAAGCGGCCCGCCTTTACATGTTGTTTGCTGCCAGACCTGCACATCAAAATAGCTGCATTCAACCATGGTGCTGATGATTCATGGGCTTTTCCCAGTATTTCCAAAATTAGCCTAACTCTGCCCTGGATGAGCCAAACTCTGTCCACTAGGACCAAAGTGGAGTGATTTTGCCAATCTCAACCTTTATGTACAACTTATTGCCAAGATGCTGCCACTCTGCGATTTCTCTGATTTTGACCTGTTTGAGTTTAGATGCACTTTTGGACCAAAATGTTACAGTGCAATTGCAGCTATCAACATTTATAGACTGGGGATGCTCAGCGTGAATAAACCCTACAAAGTAAAAGTTTGTTCTCATAGGAAGCAATATTCACAGATCAGAGCATCAGAGCATCCCTTATGCCTAATCAACAGGAGGGAAGAACTGCTGAAAGCCGTCGCATCTCTACACTGAAAGTCTCTCCATTGAGCTTTTTCTTTCTTTTTGGTAAAAAGAGAAACAAACTTATTTCCTGCTCAGCAAACCAGAAAAATAAACCAAAGCCAAACCCAAAACCTAAAAACCAAGCCCCAATTCCCTAGCCCTGCATTAAGTTCCCCTGAGTCTGTCCTAAGATCAGCAGAGCATTGCTGAGCTGACACGCACATCAATGCAAGAGGGCTGAGAGAGAAACCCTAAGAGCGCACACCAGGAGGTGCTGTTTTTCTCCATGAAATAGACGCTCTGTCAGACTTGCAGAGAATTTCAGTAACAAATCATGGCCTTGAGTCTGTTTCCCAGGCACTGTTCACTGACCTGAGCAGACATGTCAATGAGTTTGGGGAGGTTCAGTTGGCTTCCTTCCTCTGTCTTCAAGTAATCCAGCAAACACCCTGCAAAAGAGGAAAGGCTGCTGTAACTCTTCTGAGTAAGTCTATATGTTTGCTTTCTCCAGTGCTTCTCGGAATATATGCAGCAAATCTGTCTGCATCCTCGAGGAAACATGAGGAATCACAGTGATGTCACTGGAACATCTTCCATTAGGAAAGTTCACAAACGTAGGTGATTTTCGCCCTTTATTTTACACAGACCTGTTGCAAACTGCTGGGCATTCATCACTCAAAGCCTTATAGACAAGAGGAGCAAAAGAAAGGACAATTTCACCATAAGGGGAGTAAAAATCTGAAACAAACTCCCAGGAGGAACAGTGGAGAGGAGAACTTTCCTTTTCAAATGGAGAATCATTGTATTGTGAAGTAGCTTTTGAAATATAAGACCTCAAGAAGCAGGATTTCACTGCCCAGAATGTCCCTTCCAGTACTAGAAACAGACTTTTGGATCACTTAGTCCTTCTGCTTACAGACAAGGGTACAATGCCCTCCTCCCACCCCTATTATGTATGGGAGTACCAGCTAACTCGTTGACCTGATTTTGCAGAAACCCAACAAAAACCTCAATGAGGTTCTTTACCATTGGCCATATACTCTGTCACAATGTAGATAGGCTGCTTCGTGACTACCGCATATAGCCGGACTAGTTTGTTATGCTGGAGCCTCTTCATCAAGTTTGCCTCTGCTAAGAAGGCATCAGGATCCATGCTGCCCTCCTTCATGGTCTTCACAGCCACCTTGATGTTGTTCTTGTAATAGCCTGCAGACAGATAATGATGCATTGAGGAATTTTGGCCTCTCTACTGGCTCTATCAGGCTGCGCAACAAGGATCAGGCAGCAGAAAAACACAGCAACAGCATTCAATCTCTCATAAAGAAACACGTGGTAAAACTCAGTGCCAGTGGGCTCAGAACAGCAGGTATGAAAGGAGAAGGAAGAGACACAGCACAACCAGCAATCTGTGTGGCTTCATAGGGGATCATCCCTGCTCTGGGTTGCAGACACCCGTTCAATGAACTCATCCTCACACAGTCCTCCCAGCCCTGCAAGACTCTAGATGAAACCCCTGAGCCCACCACACCAGCTATGTTCTCGTAATCCAAATGCCATAGAAAAGCCAGGACTCTGCAATCTACCAGTAGACTCAGTCTGGTCCTGTCCACAATCTCAATTGCAAGGCGACAGACAACCACAAAGAGGGCAGCAAAGGAAGCTTGACCTCACCCCACTTCCTCTGCCACTCATTAGCAGTGGGCAGGAAGGCATGAGGGATTCAGATCTAGGTTATAAAGTGGGACAGGGAAGCAGAAAAAGTGAGATAATGTCACCCAGCTACCCTGCTGTGTGGAACTCAGGATGCTACAACCAAGCCCAGGATTCCCAGGAATAATGAGATCATGTCTCAGGAGACGAGTATATAGTTATTTCAACACCCATCACATGTATCTAGCTTGCTCAACCACTGATACATGCAAATACAGCCTCTCTGGTCCTTCCCAGGAATATGGCATCTATTGCTCTGTGTGTACCCATAAATATGTATTCGTACTTTAGGTTCCCAATGCCCAAACTAGTTTTGTCTTAGGGAAAGAGGGCTTTCTGTCTTCTCTGTTTATATATTTCTTTCCTGGAATGGGGAGAATTATACTTACCCATCCACACTTCCCCAAACTGCCCACTGCCAAGTTTCTTCACAAGCTTCAGAGACTCCCGTGGGATCTCCCATTCATCCTGTGCCCAGGGTCTCTGGGGAACCAGGGATATGCAGGGAGTTGTGAGGCGCTGGCACAGGCCATCCCCTTTCTCTGTGTGAGGACAAAGCACAGGATATTTCAATGGGACAACAGAGCTAACCTCCTTCTCCATCTACACCTGCCAGGAAGAAGTCAACCCCTGGGAAACCTCCACAACCACACAAATGTTTCAGCCACAGGGATCAAGAGATGCGGAATGGACCCAGTGAAAGGAAAAAGCTCAAAGTGAGCCATAGAGGGGCAAATTCTCCAAATCCTGCTTCCCAAGCATTTCTCCTGCATATCCCTTCAGCATTCGTCTCTTTCCTGACAGAAGACACTCTCTGGTTATAGGGCTGGGGATAGAGCTCACCCTCACAATGCTCTAGGATGAAAAACAGGACATGGATGCCAAGTTCTGCTTGTAGGAGGACACCTGGCCCATGGGAGTCAATGGAGTGGTGGTGGTGGGTAGTAAGCCCATCCTCCCTCTACCTGCATGACCACGTTCTGCTAAGAGACAAACCCAACTTACGGCTGTAATGATGGATTAGCTCTGGCAGGCTGGAGAAGGTCATCCTGGGGGAGATGTAATACCCCCCATCATCTAAGGAGCGGATCCTGTAGTGTTTGATGATGTCCCCATGAGCAGAGCCACTGTCTCTCACAGACAAGGAATAGGCACCTGGAGAGTAAGCAGAAGAAAGAACAGTGAGGACAAGCAGAAGCCTACTCAGGGACCAGCTACCTCCCAGCCTACAGCTGCAGATACCTCTCTCAGCCCTTGCTGTTGCTTTCCCAGGCTGCAAAGCTACAGGCTTCCCTCTCTCCAAGACAAGTGGAGAAGATAAAAGTTCATCAGAGCTTAACTGGTCCTGTCGAGGCTCCATTGTATAAAACCTGCCTAACCCTTGGCCAACAGCCCCAAGGAATCAATATCAATCAATAGCACATCTCCAGCCAGAGCAATCAGATACTTCTTAGGGCGTGACAGTCCTGCCACAGCTCTGTATCTCCTATCTGAGCTCTGTCAACAGCATCACCTCATCTGGATGAAACAAGTGACTGTAGTCTCAGCAGCCTGTAGAAAAACAAGGAGCTGAACCACCCCAACAGCACAACCAGATTTCAGTTAGTGGGAGAGGAAAGGTCAAGAGATACGTGTTCCTTCTCATCATTACCCAAGGTCCCTGTAAGCCTGTTATCCACTATAACCCTTATGCCAAGCTCAGTGGTTTACCTGGAAAGTACAGAAGGGGGATTCAGGAGAACTGTCTGGTTCAGCCATAAACATGTGACTGTGGATAAACCACATATAGCAATTCACATCTAGATTTATATGCCTTTTGACTTCAGAGGAGCTACTTAATGATCTGCCACTGCAACCTGCTATTCTCTCCTTGTAATGGGTTTATAATCTGAACCATAGGGTTGGGGTTTTTGCACACAAAAACATCACTAGATGTTGCTACAGAGCAGCAACTTCCAGTCTATGTCAGTGTCAATTTCAATGCAGTTTAGCAGGGATTCTTTTTTCTTTCCCTTTGTCTGGATCATATTTCCGGAGTAAGCTGTTACAAGCCTCCTGGGCTGTTAGAAGTCTAATACGTCACCCGGGTTGATAGGCTGACTTTTTAACGTCTGAAAAGGCAAGGCTATTTATGTTAAAAAGTATGTATCTGTCATGTAGGATCATAAGCAGAAGTGAGGCCTTCCACAGGGACTCTGAAACCATAATCCTGCATGTGAGCAGAAAGTCTACTAAGACGTAATCTGGCTGCTGTTTCTCCATTGCAGCACCAGCAGCTCCTTACACTGAGGCTGCAAACCTCTGTTTTAAAAGTAACAGAAGAAAGCCACCTCTGTGGATATTGCTTTGTTGCAGTGATTATAAATACTTACAAGCAGAATATGGGATGGTCTAAAATGTTTCCAAGCACTGGGAGTCATGTGGGGTTCAGAGACCAGACTGGGAGATAAGGTGGCATAATGTTCATGGAAGAGCTGCTGGATTAAATGCAGAACCAGGGAACCTGAATACTGGAAGCACACAGCCTCGGCGTGGTGGGGTCCTTCTCAGCAGAGGATGAAATTCTTTCCTTCACCATGAGTGCCAGGCAGAAGACAAACTGAGAAGCCCTTTTGGCTCTATTGGTCTGCAGCTGAACTTCTTAGATACAGCCCTGAAGAATCTTCAATGGGCAAGAAAAATCCAAGGGAAGAGCAAAAGAATGGCTCATTTTTGCAGCCTATGTCTCAGTGACCAAAGGTCACTACTGAGCTAAGGATGTCTTTCCCAGGGAGTGATCTTTCTTTGGTTTCTGGTGGGTGCAGAGAGATGCTTCCAGGGCTTCCATCCACAGTGCCCATCACAAGTCCTGCTGGAGTTGATCAGCAACATTCACACTCCTTAGCATTTGGTCCCAGACCCCCTCTGGCTTCTCTGTGATACCTATGTGTGCCAAATTATTATTAACTTCCATTATTGTTGTTGAGGATGCTGACATTATTTTAATTTCAAAATGATTGAAATAACATGCAGCAATCAGATCTGAGCTTCTATGGCACAAGTCCAGGAGGGTGCTTTGCATGCCTGGGATGTGGCTTAGGGTATGTGTGGGACTTTTACAAGGCAAGGCCTGGTAAAGAGCCAAATGTGGTGTGAACCCAGCTGCACTGACAACAGACAGCACTGCAGAAGGGAGGGCAGGAATTAAGAACTAACACTTGTGCAAGGGAGTGCATGGGGGCTAAGAGTCAGGAGAGAAGACCTGATCTGTTTGGTAGTGTGGTTGCACCCAAAATGCCTGCTTTCCTTTTCAGACCCCACTGACTCTTTAAATCCCCTTGCATCTTTCAAGCCAGTGATGAACGGCATGCAGCAGTGACAGGAGCTCCAGAAACCCTCCAGCCGAATCTATCAGCTGTCTACTCCCAAAGTGAATACTTATTCTGTCATTAGAGTTAATGACTGTATTTTACCCCAAGTCAGAGTTTAGTTTGCTGGAGTGAGTGTGATAGAGCTTTCCCTGTCATTCACTAAGGACCATTACAGTTCCTTACAGTTCCCTTGGGGGCTGCAGTCTAAAGGCAAAGCACTGCAGCTGAAGAGCTTCAATTCTCTCTTCTCCCAGGAAGAGCGGCAAATGAGGGAGTTAAGTGGGGCCAGACAAATGGCAGGACTCCTAATAACCCCCAGTGATAGCCAAAAGGATTTCTAGCTCCTCAGCCACAGGGGACATTTGCCTGTCCCACAGTCCTGCATCACATCCTGGCACAGACCGGGGCTCGACACCAGCTCAGAGCACAAACAAACCTTGCCCTGAGCAGCTCTCAGTGTCAGACCCTCCTCTTCTGGGTCTGGGGTCCCTGAACCATCCTGCAAGGGGTCTCAGGTTCTTTCTTTTCAAAGCATGACAGGTTTTGTATGGGAAAGAACAACAGAAGATGTCAAGGGTGAGATTCAGCTTTGCATCATGCTGAAGGTTGACTCAGTCACCCAAACATGAGTGTCTGGCACTGCTTGAGGTGCTCTGAAACACCTGCATGGGCTTTTCAGATATGGTGCAAAACCACACCTTGTGATGGAGAACCTGGAGATGACCCTAAGATGTTCATGTTTCAGCAACCAAATCAAGCTCCACTCGCTACGGTGGGAGTTCAGGCAACTGCCGTGTGAGATATCCACATTTTGATGCCTGCATCTCAGGCCAAGTCCCAGCACATGTGGCATCTCCTGCTTGTATAGGTCGCATCAGGGTCTTAACTCCTTCCCTATGGAATGCAGGAGCTTAGCTGAATACAGCAGCTGAGCTCTGAGATCTCTCCTGCTGGGAGCATGAACACAGCAGTCCTGCTGCAAGCCAGGGCTTTGACTCGGCACAGCAGTGTGACTGTGCTCCTGCAGGTTTCAGGAGTATTACTTGAGGGGAAGATTAGTGTATTTCCAGTAGCTTCAGCAAGGCTAGCTCTCTGCCCAGGATTACACTGCTTCCTACTCTCTCTTGACAAGGACCCATCTTCCCAGATGCTGAATGTGCCTTTAACGGCCTCTGAAAAGGACGGCTGAAAGCAAAGGCCCTGGGTTGCAGAATTTATGTGTCTTTAATCATTAGCAAAGTAAGACATTGGTTGGGATGGGTTATGAATAAGTGCTGCTTTTAGGCAGGGTGTGGAATGCGTCCCACTCTGACTGAGACAAACCAATATGAGACAACCACCATGCAATGCATACAGCTACAGGGGATACTGCCCTTAGCTCAACTCAGTGCTCAGCCCTGAAGATCAAGTGTTGCTGGTGCAAAGTGAATGAAAATATAGGTTATGGAGGAGGAAAACAGGAAGAACATGTGGAGCTCGAAGGGAAGGCATGGCATTGCTCTGGACATCTTATGGTGGGTCACAGATGCATCATTAGTGATCTCAACTTCATGGCACATTTGGAAAAGAGGGGTGTCTCTTTTACCCCTTCTCTTTAGAAAGGAGGAAGCTGTGGTTAAGGTGGATCAAATGGTGTCATCATGGCCATTCAAGCAATCTAAAGCACAGGGTATTCAAGTAGAAGCTGATCTCATAGGAGGATTCAGAGGATAAGATATTTGAAGGAATAACAGCCAGTATTTTAGGACAGAATACAAATAAATATCAGACAAGACACAGATGAGACTCACATTTCAGAGCAGAAATGATCTCTGACCTATTTAGGACTGACGCTGGACATTCCTGGAGGGTAATAGGCCACATCTGCTTATGCAGAATATCACACACCTCCAGTTAAGTCTGCTTCTGGACAGCAGAGACCAGGGACTGAAGACTGGATCTAGCCTTGTTACTTCTCATTGAATCTCCAGACTCCACCACCTCTGTTCAAGCCCTGTGTGCCCTAGACCCATCCACACATCAGAGGGAATGGATGAATCATTCCCTACTGCAGGGAATGATTTCATCCTCTGCGTGCAGCTTGTGGCCAGCAGAAGTAGGGGACGATCATCCTGAGCTGAGTGTAGAGGGGAAAGGGAAAGGTCTGATCCCACTTACGTGTGGCCTCTAGAAATGGCACAAAGGCTAACATCATGTGTGGACAGAGGGCCTCACTCCTTTCCAGACCTTCAGATACAGTGCACAAGTGTCTGCTGGGCTTGTACACAGCATTTGTGTTACATTTAAGTTGTAAGAGAGCTCTAAGATCATCAAGACCAACTGTAAACCTAACACTGATGCCAAGTAGGAGGGATGCTTTCCAGAGGGATTTGCAGCTTTCAGCATTTTTAGGGAACATTCAGTCAGGAAACACTGAACACACATGTTTCTAAGCATGGTGGTTGAGTCGCCATCCCTAAGGTTACTTAAAAGACATGAAGATGGGGCATTTAGGGACATGGCTTAGTGGTGGACTTGGCAGTGCTGCATGTACTGGAGGGACAACCTAAACTAGCTTCCAGACTGTCCTCACATTAACAGCACAGAACAAAGAAATTGCAATTACGCTGTTAATTATGGTTAATAACGATGTCCACTGCCCTAGAGATGTGACCACGATACTCTGTCCTCTCCATCCTCATTGAGTCATGTCTTCATATGGAAGGAAAGTGGACAAATCCCACCCTTTCTGCTTCAGCCAGTCTCCTTCCAAAAGTTCTGGTTTGCATCAATTCTCTCTGCTACAGACTATCAGGAAAAACATGTTTCCACTGGGAAGATGTTCTACCAAAAGAGCTTTTCCAAAATCCTGCAAGCTTCTGCTACAAACAGGAAAAAATTCTTCCAGAGTGCATTAAAAAATCTCTATTTGCCAAACAAAAGTACCGTTTCCTCAGTCTTTCCTGCCTATCTGTGCTCCTGCATCTCTGCCACAACCTGTGGTGGCAAGAGCCACCCTTGCCACAGCCTGAACTACTCACACAAGTAGCACCATGAGCAAATCTTTGCTCTCCAAACCCTCAGCACTTCTCCAGCCCTTCTGAGCCTTGCAAGCAACGTTCTGCTGAGCCAGATCCAAGAACCACTGACACGGCTGAACTCACAGCTCAGGTCTGAAGGGTCTTCCCAGCCATGGCAATAATGAGGAGTTATCCTTGCTCTGCAGATCTCACCTTTGCTGGTTTCACTCTCTCGGACAAGGAAAGAGCCAACTTTATTGCCAGAAGACAACAGCAGCCGTTCAGCATCTTTTCTGCTCAGAGCTTTAAAATACCACCTGGGAAACAGAAAAGGCAAAATCATTGCTTGAAAAGGAAAATATCTTTATAAAGTTCTTTCCAGTTACATAATTTTATTTTTTTTTACCATTACACTCTGAAACTGAGGGTTATTTTTATCAGCAAATAGTTTTTTATCTGCTGGAAAGTGGAAGCAATAGACTGCTTTCAGGAGATCAATGCCAGATTTGGGTGACTCTGGTCTTGTTTCATAGCCAGAGCAGAGAGTAGATTGTTCACGCAGTACCCCATACATGAAAGCAGTGCAAGCTCATCCAGAGCACAGCTCTGAGGCACACAAGGACCCAGAGCTCACCCGGTAAGCGGGTGAACCTTGAGCTGTGCCTTGGCAGGCTGTGTATAAAGCAGATTACATGTGCTGCAGGCTGAGCATAGGGTGCCCACAGCCATTCAAATATACCCTTTGGCTACAAAGAGCATTTATGTCCCAGCCACATTTCTGTGTGCTGCTAAATATTTGCTGAATTCAGTGGTGGTTGGGTCCCTCCAAGAAGAGCTTGTAAGTGGGACTGATCATTTATAGCTGAATGCCACAGAGGAGAATAAGTCATGGAAACAATTTCTTCTGCTGCTTGTATTATAGGCATAATAAACCCTTTTGGCTCCAGTCTTTCTTACCATCCTCCTTGCAGGAAGCCAAACATGCAGGCTGTATCTGGGCTAGTGAAACAAACAGCATCAGGCTATGGGTCTGGGCACTGGCACTTAGTTGTCTGCCCTATTAAACAGTTGGCGTGGTCCCTGGCATATCCAAGACCTGGATTAAAGCACCTCCTCCCAAGAGTTTCCTTATTTACACGCAGATACCCTTTTAGAGTCTGAGGAAGTTTAACACTGTGTATGGGACCAGAGGATGTTATCCTGGCACTGCTAATTTACCAGATGCAAACATACCTCTATGTTCTTCCTCCATGGTGGGTGCAATTAATGGGACAGGAGTCTTTGCTCACTTCCCCCATAGTGACTGTACTTCCCTCCTGCCCTGCACCCATATGGTACTTAAAGCTTCTCCTGAACTTCTGAGCAGCATCTTGCCATCCAGCCCAGCAGTGACATCTTCCCAACGTCAAGTAAAGATGTTCCCGTTTCTTGCTGAGAGACAGGGCACTGCACCAGTGTGAGCCATTCATAAGCTTTTGCACTTACTTTTCCTCTTCTAAACTGTCCACTTGTGCGACGAAGTTACTGGGGATGTAGCCTTTCCTGCCGCTGCTGAGGGATTTTGCCAGCCACCACTCCCCTTCACTGCAAAGCAAGCAGGAGAAAAAGCTTGAGCGCCCAGAGGAGGTTTCACGACAAGCTAAGGCTCTGGTGACAGCATGGTCTATCGGGTTTTGAGCACTACAAATAGACTAGGGCTCCTTAATCCACAGGTCTCTCTCAATTTCCTATGACCAACACCAAGCTGAAGGCTGTTGGTCTCTCAGGGACTTCTGGAGGTGGCAGACTCTTTCCATGACTGCAGAGTAAACAAAGAGTGACCACAGATTCGAACCTCTGCTATGTGCCCCATGTGAGAGGAGAGAAATCTGCGTCATCATGGGGTTATTTTACCTCTTGCATAGGGAGATTCTTTTGCTTCTTTCTTTTTCTGCTGGATACCCCACTGCATACAGCATCTCTTTGAGAATTGTCCCCTCTGGAGGCCACCTTACAAAGCAGTCAAGGATGGAGCAGCCCGACAGGGTCTGTTGACTGGGAGACCCAAGCCCACCTCTGCCCTGTTATGGTCCAGCCAGATGGACTGTCAGTCTCATTTCTCACTTGAGGAGAAGCTGAAATGAAACCACATGCCTCTCTGGCTCGATTCTGTCCTTTCCTCTGACTACACCCAACCCACATCCTTTGCAAAAGTACTATCAGCACAAAATATGAAACAGGAGCTAGGTTATTGTTGTAATTTATGCTACTTCTGCACACACGGACACCAGCAGTGAAGAAGGTCCCATAGTATCCAGGCAGGGACACTGCCCAACCCCATGGTATCTGTAACCCCTGGAAGTGTCACCTTCCCTGCCTTTCAGGGAGAATAGGGTACCCATAGTCACACTCTGGAGCAAAGATAGGACTCATGCTCAGCTTTGCTGACCTCAAACTGATGTTTGACCCCAAGGTACCCCCTTCCCCAGCCTCACCATGCCCATGTTTAAACTTCCCTCTGGCAGTAGGTCACTTACTTGGAGAGGACTTGGAGTTTCTCCCCCTTGACCAGCTGCAGGTCACGGTCACTTGAGGCAGGAAAATCATACAGTGCTATCACGATCAGGTTATCTGAAAGAAGCAGGAGCATCATCGAACCTCGTGCTATTGAATTCACTGCCAGATGGGTGGTACACACCCAGGAGTATGGCAGGGCATTTCACCCCCCCCCACACAGGGGCTGTCCTCTGCCCTGTCCCCCCAAAAGCCAAGCTTTCCACCAACCCACCTTTCCTGCCAACCGCAACCTCTGCTCTGGGACTAACACTGATTCACTTAAGTGTTTCACGTGCATGTGTTTTTAAAGCACTCCAGACACCCCTAATCGCAGAACCCAGTGTGTCTACAAGAAAAAAAGGTTTTTGTAGAATAAGAAGGGTCATAAATAACCTGTCAGTGTTTGGCTTGATTTTTACATGGCTGTAAATGAAAACTGCTGTAGTAACATTTCCCAGAGTAGCTCTGGGATTTGACTCAAAAAGATGAGGCTTTCTTGATTGAAAAAGGTATAAAGTCATCTCAGTCTCTGTTATTTGAGCCCATTGCTAGGATTTAACTCTCCTTCCAGATGCTCTAGACTCTGCCTGTATCCTGCCGTCCCTTTATGTCCCTTGCAGATGTGCCACCACATTTAAGTCATGCTGCTGCTTTTGACCTAGCACCTCTGTAGCACGTAGCTGTTCTGCTCAGCTGAAATTCCCACAGGGGTGGCGGATAATCGAGGATCCCCTTCCCTCTCCCTGGCCCCAATGCACTTGAGATGCTCCAGACCACAAAACCAGTGCTCTGTGTCTCCCATTTCACTTGTAACCCACCTGGACCGAGGCTGTGAACAAGTCTGCATCTCCGTCCCCTGCCCCACCTTGTTGCTTTTATTCCAGGCATATTGGGTGATCCTGAATTTTGGCATAGCAAAATGGACTTTGTCTCTCTGGTGCATGTGAGTCGTGCTGTGTGTGGCAAAACTGCTGCCCGGTACGTGCAAACCCACTCCAGGGCAAATCTCTGTGGGCTGGAGCTGCATCGCTACATTTGCATGCCCGGGTTGTGCAACCGTTCACATGTGCTCTGCATGCTCGCAGCTATTGAACCAGAAATGAGCAGCTATTTTGGGACAGATCAGACTTTATAAAGAGGATTGGCACGTGCACATGAGTGCAGAAATCAAGTCAAAACACAATGGTGAAAAAGAAGAAGAAGGAGGATTAGAAAAAGGACAAAAAGGAGAAAAAGAAGGTTAAAAGAAAAATAAAAAAGAAAAAGAAGAAAAAGAAAAAAGGAAAAGAGAAAAGAAAACAGGAAAGAAAAAGAAGGAAAAAGAAAAAACGGAAAAATAAGAAAAGGATGAAAAAAGAAATAAAAATAAAAGTAAAAAAAGAAAATAAAAAAGAGAAAAAAGAAAAGGAAAAAGAAAAAGCAGAAAAGAGAAATGAGAAAAAACAAAAAGAGGAAAAAAAACACAAAAGGAAAAGAAAAAACCAGAAAGAAAATCAGAAGCTAAGAAAAGGAGGCCATTTGCTGTAGAAAGGCTTTAGCTCATACGGAACCTGATTAATGCAGTGAGAGCGATGAATTATTATCATTTTTCAGAACCGACTGTCAAGCCACAGTCTCTGTGTGACCTTTTCAAATAATGCCACCAGCAAGAGCACCAGACTGGCCCTTTGTCATCGCAAGATAACATGTCTCTGGGGCAGCTTGGGTTTGGTGTCTGTGCAAGGCCTGGCTGCTGCTCCGCTGGCTATTTATTGGAGAGGAGGGAGAAGAAAGGGTCAGTGTGAGAGGAAATGTAGCTTTGTAAACCAAAGCCCTGAGTGGTTCCCTTCAGGATTAACGTGGAGATCCTTGAGAGGTTTCAGCAGAGCCTCACTCTCCCCTATGTATGGGGAAAAGGATGATCAGTCACAAGGGAGAAAGCTTTGAAGTCTTAAAATAGCTTGCACAGTTGGAGGCTTCCCCTTAAGGGATCGCAGGGACTTTGACATTTGCAATGGACCCAAACTCATTGGCAACTCTCATTGCCTCCTTGAGAAAGTTGTTATCGCACAGCTTCTCTGACATGAAAGGTTTTTGGACATGTGCTTTCTGCAGAGTGTCCACAACAAACACGCTCATCCACATGCACCGTCCTGCTCCTCTTGAAAGTAAACTAAACTGATGCAGCAGTCACACTTTTGCTTTGAAAAACAGAAGTAAATGGGTAAATATCTTCAAGCACAGAATGGCTGCATATCCCAAGAATTGAAATGAAAAATGTAGGTTTGATCTTGAAGCAACTGACAAAAGTATGTATAAACAAAACAAAGAAAAAGAAAAGGAGCAAATACAGTAACAACAAAAAGGGTTTATAAGTTGAAAACATACTATGATCACCTCTTATCCCCTGCTCAAAATACGCGCCGAGAAACAGTGTGCACTTAAGTGAGCCAGAAAGAAAGCTCTCTCTGCTCAGGCCAGCAAGACTTGCCGTCTCGTGATGAAAGCAACTCTTCCTGTCTCTGAGCCTGTCACCCCGCCAAGAAACAGCATCGATAATACTTTCTTGGCCTATTTGATCAAGTTAGGTCATGAGCAACTCTTCAGTAGAGAAGCCGTCAGGGCTGCGAGGAGTGACTGTTTTGCAGATAATGCTAGCAGCCCGGAGACTTTGATTGTGAGCCAAATACCTCTTGGCTCAGAGCTGCTGTCAGGAAAGTTAGATACAAGCTCAGTTTGCATAGGCTGAGTGCCAGTTTGATGGCTTAATAGAAATGATTCAACCAGTCTTCTGCCCCATCATGAATGGAAGGTCTTTCAAACGTCTCAAGGCTATGGAGCAGGCTGAGACTGTGCTGGGGTCCCCCAAAGGGCTATTAGTTGGTTTAGAGCCATGCTATGATGGTCATGGGGTAAATGACAACAAATGTTGCATCTCCCTGCTGGTCCACAAACCCAGGGGTGACAGCATGGGAGATGTCTCCTGGGACATCCAGGTTTGCACTGCTAAAGTCCTTTCTCCCAGAGTCCTTTCTGCCTTGTGTTTTGACACAGTGAATGTTTTGTAGATAATTTCTGTTTTCATCATAAAACCATTGAATCCCAGAATTCCAAGTTGGAGGGAACTTCAAGGATCATCTGGTCCAACCTTTCTAGGCAAAGCATGACCTAGATTAGATGTCCCAGCACCCTGTCCAGCTGAATCTTAACAGTGTCCACTGCTAGGGAGTCCACCACTTCCCCTGGGGTAGATTATGCCAATAGCTGATTGTATCAGACCTAAACTCATAACATTTTTATTAGAAAATCTGAACATTTTGGGCAATTCCCTCTCATTTTCTTTCCCTTCTTGCTTTTGATTGGAAGTGCCCACTTTGTATGAACTTTTAATTTCTCACTGATAAGTCAGCCTTTTCAGTAGAAACAATCCCTTCTTTTCCCAATGAAGCTCAAAGCTACATTTCTGACAACATTTCTTTCAAACTCAAATCCATATTCAAAGAACAGCAATAGAAACGACTAAGAGCTTCGATGATAATCTTGAGATGCCTCAAAAGACTTCAATTTCAAGAGCATGCTAAGCTCCCACCCCCTGAAAATCAGTCCTATTCATATTATGGTTAGCCAAAATCAAGGGAAGAGGGAGAAGTTGCAGTTCCTCAATGAGAAGAAATGACCTTGCAAAGAGACCAATTCTTTGTGCAGTTGCAGCTTATTATAATGCCTGAGGACAAGCACCCAAACCAACGAACTCTCTCTGTCATTAATACCTGAAATCCAGCTGTGAGCAGCTGCAGGGCAAGGGCAGGGGTTATTCTACCTGTCTGCTATGTCTTATCTACCCAATGCAAGCGAACAACAGCAGCCTGTGGCAATGGAGCTGTTTGTGTTTGGGGATCACCACCATGGGTACTGGGGGCTTTAGAGGGGCTTTAGGTGCAGAATTAAACATAAACTTTGACTCCATACAGATATAGAACTGATTGTAAACATATCACAAGTGCTTAGGGAAGCACGTTAAAATGAATGAGAGACTCACAAGATGGAAGAACCCACCCCAAAGGGAAAGTGGATTGGCAATGCTGCCAACACTGCAGTTGAGTCCAGAGCTTGGCACTCCTTGCCTGCCTTTGTGTTATTTCTATTAAGATAAATAACGTCAGGAAGAATTAGGCTTTTCTTAGGTTAATATAAAACAAATACATGATTTCTGAGACAGTGGTGTGAAAACTTGAAACTGTGAAACAAGTTGCATGACACTGAGATCAGACAAAATAAAATCAAAATGCCAAGAATTCAGAGAAAAAAGAAAAGCAACCCACCACCACCTAACAACAGAAGAAAACAAGGGAAAAAGAAGGCTTTGATTTTAGATTCCATGCCACACTTCCATAGTCAATAGTTTTGCCTGATTGAATTTGAACTGCTCCCACAAAATTTAATTCAGCTTTTTGATTTTTTTGTATGATTGAATTGCCTGGATTTTGTGCTTTCCCTATCAGCTCACTTGAATTTCCTCCTTTCTTGAGAATATGTCAGATATCTCAAACATCTTGCATGGTTCCTATCAGCCTGTTTTGCCACAGAGGACAGAATCAGACATAGCAAGCATCATTTCTGTAAGCTTGGGCACTGGTAGAGAAAAATAAGAAGTGCCCCAGCCTGTCAGTGTGAATATTCCTCCAAAACTGGAACTGAACCTTACAGACCAAAATATTTTTGAGAGCTGAAAATGGCTAACATGGTGCTTTATGCATTTTATAGCATCTTTCCACTTCTGCCTTCTGGCATGAAGCAGAAGTAAAAGCCGTCCTCTGTTGTGCTTCCTACCAGAGTGAGGAGGTTGATGAAAACCCTGTGAAAAACTGGCAATGCCCGCTCAGTTGTGGAGGCAGGAGAGCATGGCCACTTAGGAATGTGTCACTTGTGCCATGAAAACAACTTTGCAAAAGAAAGTAAAGATGATTTCTCAAAAAAGATGGAACTCCCATGGAAACGCACCTGATTCACATGGTTGAGGAGATACACCCCCCAGAAATCTGATCTCATAACAAATGTCAATTCTGAAAAGCATTTTGAATTTGCAGTTCTTCTGTCTGCCCCACTGGCAGCGAACTTCCATCATCATCTTTTACTCCTACCCTGTCTCCCCTAAGCTATACTTTTGCCACATAAGGAACTTCTGTGTGTTGCTAACCCCCTTCTTCCAAGCTTCCTCTATTTTTTGCCTCCTTCTAATTCTCTCCCTCTGTCCTTGATCTGCCAAATGTCTTTAAACAGAAACGTATACAAGTTGTTGTCGGAGGCTGGGCAGAGGTAGCAGAGAGTTTCCTGCTAAAAGGCAATCACCAACCAAACACCATCTGTGACCTGCAGATAATTGCAGAGGTAGATGAAGCCAACAAACAGACTCCAAGCAGGGGCTCTGCGCATCCTTATTCTATACTCTTTCCTTTCTTCTTGTTCTCTTTGTAGTCTCTCTGGGTTTTCTGGTGCCTGCTATTTCCTCAGAAATTTTCAGCTGGCTGGATACAGCATCCAGAAGTTGCCACGCCACAGACAGGGCAGCAGACAGAGAAATCTCATGCAGTTGATGTCTCAGATCTCACTTTGCTCAACCAGTGAAGGAGTGCTTTTCCCCCTTAATTTCTTTGATGAGCAGGGGAAGCTGGCAGCTGCAAACAGTCGGTGATGTAAACTAAATCTTCCAAGGCACACTGATAAACTCCCTGCCTGGCAATGCTTAAGATACAGAAAGCAGATGCCTGAGGACATGACGGCTTGTTCTCAAGACCTGCTGCTGGGACACCACCACCTTGCAAACCCCCATGGGAAGGCAAAGAAAACAGTAACAGAGCAAAGAGTCTTACCTTGTACAGAGGCTTGGTTTAGATGAGGGGATGCTGATAAATTGTCTGCCCTTAGGTAGAAATAGAAAGAAAAAAAAAGAAGACATTTATTACTTCACTGTGTTTGCAGGAAGACCTGCTTTCAGCTTCACAGATGAGCAGGAGTCTGAACCAGAGACCTCTGTAGTCAACCAACAGCTCCTACTCCTGGCTGTGTATCTGTCGTGATGGCTTTAGCATATTTTACTTTGACATATTCTTTGACATCTTAACTGTCAGCTTGAATAATCCTTGGCTTCCAGTCCAAATAAAGGAATAAATCTGCTATCCACTCATTTGGACCACGGTCTATCTAACTCTTTTTATTCCCTCATGCCAGATTTCAGATCAATGGGGGATGAGACATGAATGATCTTGTTGAGAAATGACAATTGTTATATTATTTGAAGCAGAAAACCAGGGATATTCTTTGCCATAATTGTCACAGGGATTGTGGAATATCCTTTGCTCAGGGATATGTTCAAAAAATGGAGGCAGTGACCATATCGCCAAACTAAACAGCAGCAAGGTATTGCAACTCATCTAGGCACATCCTTAAAATGCTGACATGATCCTTAGTCTGACTTGGCCCAGACCCTGAGAGTGGCCAGTTGACCACAGACCACTCCTAATCAACAGCTGGGATGCAACCACCTTGTTTTGTGGGCTAAGAAATTTATTGTGGAAATGGCTCAGTGGGCTCCATTTGTCTGTCTACTCAACTTCAAACACCAGACCTGTGACCAGGACCTAGTGACCAGAGTGGGCGTTTGACCACTAACAGTATTTTTATAGACGTGCAAAAGGAATGAACTACAGATGCTGAATCGAGCATCAGCTTGTGAAAACACCAAGTATTTCCTGTCCGCACTACTGCTGGACTCCTACTTAACACCAGTATGCGCTGGGAGAGCTGCTCACCCACTGCCCTTTCTAATTTAACTGAAAGAAATATGGACTTCCCCTGACATGTGAGAGCTTAGTCCCTGTGGCAAAAAAAAAGAGTGAGTGTCAGAAGGTGGTTGATGATACTGTATTTACACTGAGAGCAGCTCCTCTCTCCAGTGTAGCTGGAGAGAAGGAAATGAAGGAAAATAACATCTTCTTATTCAATCCGACATCTGCTGTCATGAAAACTGGACTTCATAACCATGGGAGAGCTTGGGAACTAAAGTAAAGGACTGAAGAACATCTCCACCTGCCATCAGAAGAAATTATAGGCAATTCCTCCCCCTCTCAGAGTTCAAGACCCAAGAAAGTTTTCACATGACGCTTGCACCTTTTGTGCTGGCTGCTGGATGCAGCGCTGACAAGGCCAATTAAGAACAACTTAATGTCTTCTGTACAGCAACAGACATAGATAAAACAGTTTCCAAAGTTCAAACAAAAAGTTTGTCATTTGAAATCTCCTAAATACTGACCCAGTGTCTTCCTGATCTGTGCTCATGCAAGCAGAGGCCACATAAATTCAAAGGGAGCAGCAGATCCTCAGCATTCCTCATTCTCAACCCACCCCAACACAGATCAGCTGTAGAACCTCTTTAGAGAACCTGTTGTCTCCCCTGATGGCAAAGTTTCCGTTGCGGTTTGCAGCTTTGAATCTTAGCCTGAATCTGACCCATCTTTGTGCCGTTTGCAAGTCAGCAACATCAGCTTGGGCTGCAGAGCGCTGAGGACAGCAGCCCTGTCTAAAAGATATGGGGCTCAACTTGATGGACTTGTGATCAAGGGATGCAGAACACTCTGCACCTTCTCTCCCTGTCTCCTGCCCAGCACTCTAGTCCAGCTCACACAAATAGTCATGCCAGGTTCAACATGACATACTCTTTCAGACCACCACCATCCCTAGCCCACGCAAACAACTCAGAGCAACAGCATATCCCCAAAGAGAAAATGGCAACCTTTTTGACAGTAAAAACCCAGAGTGAGAAAGGCTCGATTGAATAGTTTACCCCATACTAAGAAGCCAGGCACAAAGATCTGTTTTCTGTCCTTTGGACAGCATTTCCCAATTGGTGACCAAATTTTAGGACTTAGAAGTACTCAAGTTCCTGCTGGCACACACAAATACTGCCTGCATCACTCCAGACACTAAGTGAACCTGTGCAGGATCAAAAAGGACACAAAACTGCAGGCTTACCTTGGGTTGCACAGAAGGTTTACTCTTGCTTTTGGGGTTGCTTCCAGAGGCATGTTTCTCATTGGACATCAACTGATTTTTGCTCCCGAGCAACCCCATCCTGGAAGGAAGACCAGAAATTGCTTTTCAGTGAGACTGCTCTTGGGAAAGAGGCAGGCACTAAGGGGCAAAACTATATTCTCATTCATGAAGAGCAAGTTGGAGAAGATGAGAATGCGGGGAAATCAGGCAGTGGAGAGAAGAGTCTAAAATCATCCTGCCTGCAGTCCTCCTACTACCTTGGAACTTGTGTTTGTGTTACTGCGCAACTCTGATGTTTCACACTTTGCAGATGAGGCTCAGACAGACACTATAGGTCACCAGAAAGAAATGGGAATAAATGACTGCTTTGGGTATGTCCCCTCTCCAGTGCAGAGATTTCCAGCTGTCATTGAGCAGACTTGCTCCAGAGCTGAGTGATGCCACATGCAGGCACTGCTGGAGGGTCAAATCAGTGGTGCTGGAGAACCTGGGGCATATCCCTGTGCAGTTCATGTGTACCAGTTCTTCAGGAGGGTCACACAGACCCTGGAACAAGTCATACTCATGCTGCTCAGTGCTTTCCCTGGGTCATGTCTCTCCCGTACAGCAAGAGCAGCATGCAGATGTGGTAGCTATCTGCATAGTACCACCCCACCGCTGCTCATGCTTAAGCAGCACAGATGCAGACTCAGGTTGCCTATGAAGGCATGGGACTTTATGCAATACTTTGGAGGACTGCAAGAAGCTTAGGGAGTCAAATGTGGTGTAATTTGCATCCCTCCTGCCTGTAAAGTGTGGGCCTAGGGCTTGACTCACTTGCAATGCTCTAGTACCTTTTGATGTGCCCTGGGTTCTTATAAGGTGTAGGTCTCCCATACATCCCATACACCGTAGATTATGTTTCCGAACCCCATGTGAGTGTCTCAGACCTCCTGGACACTTCAGGGATCAGTAGACACAAATATATCAAACCCTTTCCATGGATGACACTGAGAGATCATTTAACTTGCAGCCTAGAAATGTGATTTCAGCTCTGGTCAATAATTCTAACATAATACTGGATTTGGGTAGCCAGGATAACAAAACCATGGCAACCTCAGCCTGCTCAGCCCCCTGAAAAAGTAGGGAGAAGTTGAAGCCAGCACTACTTAAGAGCTGTCATCATGAGTATATGAGGTATGTACACCATCCAGCACCAAAATCTGCACCAGACCCTTCTTTGAACCAAAGGCATTGAAAGGTGTGGGCTACATGTCCGAAGCCTGAGTACTTGTAGTTGAACAAAGACACGTTGGCTCCTATTCTTGCCAAATTACCTGAAGGTCTGCAATGAACATGGAGGATCCAGGACTGGAGGTCCAGGGACCAGTACGGTTAGTCAGTTCCCCCACATGTCAGCCTGGCACTGTGTTGTGATAGTCAAACTCCAACAGATGTGTTCAAAAATCTTCCAGCAAACCAGACTTGTGGGAAAAGATATTCCCGTAAAAGCAACTGGTTTTCTTTCTAGCACATTACCTAGTATTTCAAAAACTGGGGCTCTGAAATGAGGTTTATATATATGTATTTTAAAGTGTATTTTTTTTTAATTATCTTCTCCCTTCTGTCTTGTTTTTATTTTCACTGGCAAAGTGTTCAGACTGGAAGGAATTGGTGAAATATTTCAGGATAACCCAGTACACGTTCCCCCCACCCCCAATGAAAAGGTTTTCAGCATCCAGACTTCTCTGAGCTTCTCTTTAACCTGAGTTTACAGATGGCCCATCCATGTACACCCAGGTCTCAGCACCGCTCTGGGCACTAACAGTCGTAGGGGAAGTTTCCCCCACTGAATCAGCCACAGCATTTCCTGCAGCAAGTTCATATTAATTTGGCAGCCTTCCTTACTGGTTGCAAACAGAGTTTGCTTAGAAAATCTGGTTGTCATGCGATGGCACATGATTTATTAAGTGAGCTTTTCCCGCTCTTCGACTTGCAAATTGGTATAAGATATCTTTGCACCAGGATTTCTGATTCTGAATGGTGTTATTTTCCAGGATAGTGACAGTATTTGGAGTTCCTTTTTCATCCAGGGAACTGAAAGGTATCATTTAAATCAAGGCAAGGGAGATACAGATGTGGCAATTGCTGTCTTTTCGGCATAGTTAAAAGATACGAGATGTAGCATGAGACAGCAATATGTTTTGCCATCAGTCATGTCATGAGGATGATCTTATGAGAGGACGGATGGACCATCTGCCTGATGGTGGAGGCACATTTTGGGGTTTTGTGTTGCTCTCAGTGACATCCCTGGTGGGGCAGAATGGGAAAGGACATGGGGGAAGGTCAATCTCAGCAAGTCCCACCAGGGGTCTGTGGCCATCCCAAGTCCACTAACAGGGTTTGAGAGGAATGCGGACCATGCCTAACCTAGGCATCTCATACAATCATAGAGCTGCTAGGGTTGGCAAGGAGCTTAAAATCATCTAGTTCCAACCCCCTGCCAGAGGCAGTGACACCTCCCACTAGACTAGGTTGCTTCAAGCCCTGTCCAGCCTGGCCTTGAACACTGCCAGGAATGGAGCATTCACAACTGCCTTGGGCGACCTTTTCCAGTGCTTCACCACTGTCCCCACAGTGTTCCTGTGTCCATGAGGACACTCCAACCCTTTCTGCACTGTGCTGAGGCTGGAAACACCTCTCTGCATGCCTACACAAGCTGAGCTGTCACCCCACACTCTTGTGTC
This sequence comes from Myiopsitta monachus, assembly GCA_017639245.1. NCBI lineage: Eukaryota > Metazoa > Chordata > Aves > Psittaciformes > Psittacidae > Myiopsitta > Myiopsitta monachus. The sequence goes on along the minus strand of CM029922.1, from coordinate 16,566,329 downwards.
TAAGACACATCCGTGCAAAGCGGGACAGAAACATGAACGACAAGTCCCAGCATGGGTGGGAAATGGAACCAGAGAAAAACCTCCCACAGAGGCCACTTGCTCCCACCCACCCACAGAAGTCATTAGCACAGCTCTGGCTATTCACAGTCCCTATGAAATCTGCTGGTCACACTCTCCAGGTTGTCTCTGCAGCCTTTGGCAGCCAATGCGACCATTCTTCATGCCAGCAGCTGGTTTACAAACTCCTGAAACAGTGCTTTAGACAAACGTTGTCAGATGTGGAGAGCTGCTGCTGAGCTGCCAGCCCACAGCCAATAGAGCTTTCTTTTTGCTTTTAAAGTAATCTTTTTCTTCCAAAAAAAGGTGGCCTGAGTTGAACGCATGTTGCTGAGTTGAATGTATGCGGCTGAGTTGAACGTAAGTCGTTCCACAGTGTTTCTGCTTCTGATTAATGCTTTTTAAAATTAGCTTCACAATAAAAAAGAGAAAGCTGATAGTAGTTCTCCCAGCTTTTTTTGCTTCCTTTTTTTCCAGTGGAAAAGAGCACTGAGGGGAAAAAAGTAACTCAGAAAAGCATGAAAATTTCCTTTTGCGAGCTTACAGTTTTTCACATCTAAAAATGTTGGTTTATATGTAATAACGGAGAGTGGGGAAGCTTGTTTCCTCAACTTTACTCAGGTTAAAAAAAAACAAAACAGAACAAAAAAGATTTAAGGCAACACAAAGTTTTTCCATACACTTAAAGTGTTTTAGCAAAAACTAGTCCAGCTTAGCTGCTGCTTAGTTACAGAATCACAGAATCATTAGGATTGGAAGGGACCTCTGGAGATGATCGAGTCCAATCTCTCTGTCAAGGCAGTGCTGCCTAGAGCAGGTTACACAGGAACGTGTCCAGGCAGGTTTTGAATATCTCCAGAGAGGGAGACTCCACAACTTCCAGTTCCAGTGCTCCGTTGCCCTCAACATAAAGATGTTCTTCCATATATTGAGATGAGACTTCTTGTGTTTTAGTTTATGGCCATTAAGTTTTGATTAAAGATACTTTATGCAAAAGTCTTCCCGGAAGACTCAAGCAAGCCTTTGTGAAGAAGGCAATAGGCACCAGGACAGTGAGCTCAGTGTATAATCCAGCTCTGAACGTGTGCGGGACAGACATGCATGTCAGAGGAACACTGGATGCTTGCATAGGACCTCTAACGCAAGCTGTGTGCTCCATGTTGCAAGATGAAAGCAGGTAATTTCAGTAACCATTCAGAGGGGCAGTTTGAGGTGACATTTCGGCTAGTGAGAGCTGGATGCAGGTACAGATGTTCCTGCAGCAATGGGCCAAGGGGGGGTTTTCTGAAGATCCCACCACAATGCCCTGCTCCAGCAACACTTCCGCTGGCATTTGGGCAGCATCTTCATGGTGGATAGGAGAGGATATGACTGAATGCCCTATCACACTCCTGCCTTCAAAGAGGGTTGGAGAACATACTTTACAGGAGCAACCCATCAAGCTTAACTTGGAACTCCAGGGGACCAGGATCCAGTAGAGGCAGGCGCAAGTCTTTGTTGACCACAGGGTTTGGAGACCTGCCTTGCCCCCACGCTTGGCATGTTTTGAGTGCCAGGGTGGGCTAAACCAACAGGGCAGTGTCAAATTGGACCTGCTGAATGCACTTACTCTTTTTGTTGCAGCACATCAGAGGTAAGGGTGGAGGTGCTTGGGCTAAGCCAAGCACTGAAAGTATTTGCAACCTCATCTTTAGGGTAAGCAGCCCTGCACCATGCTCACACCATCTACTGCGGCTGGCTGGTTTCCACTACCAGAGCAAGAGAGCAGCAAAAGTTGTTTCTAATGTGCATGCAGCAGCATCTTCTGCTAGAAGGATGTGGATGACATGGACAAACAGCCTTGGGATTGCATGGGCGGATGTGGGGGAAAACCAAGACAGAACCTAGCAGAAAAGCAGAAGTCTCGGCTCATCATTTGCCTCACCCCCATGAAACTGTGCCATGGAAAAATAGGTTAAGACCCAAGCAAGCCAATAGTGTTTCACTGTGAGGGCATCTCCAAAACCACCCCCAAGCCCACTGAAATCACAAAATGAGCCCCTTTTCCATTCAGATTTCAGGGTGGGTCCAACAGAGCATTTTCATAGTTCACTAAGATTAGATATCTTGCTTCATTAAAAAAACTTTAGAATGTCTTTATTTAAGAAAACACTTTTTTAGAAGGAAGTGGCATTAAAAACCCAAAGGAAATACCGTGAAAATGCAGATATAGCCAATTATGAAGAGTTCTAATTGCTGAATTTGGCTTTGCAAATCCGCCCCTTTCCAGAAAGAATTGCTGAAATCAACTCACTTTGGATACAATAATATAAATATTCCAGATTTGCAATTCTGCATCAATGATGAGCAAACAAATTCAATAGAAAAAAAAAATCCCCCAGTTCTAGGCACATCCCAGATACATTTAATTCTCTTTTTCCTCAACAAAATGGCTCTTCAATACATTTCCCAGCCTGGCAACTCTGGATTACTTTGCAAGACACAGAACAGCAGAATTGCTGAAGGTCTTGGTGAGATCAACTACTTACATAGGAATGAAGATTTGCTACCAAAGCATTTTCTATTGTGGCTGTTTTCTACTTTTGCTGGGTTTTGGTCAAGTTCTTTTAAACCTTTTTAATGTTTAGCAGCTTTGTTGCTAGGAGGTGGTTGAAGACAGCTAAAACAAGTGAGCTGCTTCATAAATAGCACTGACCATGCAGAAGGTCTTTTGCAGAGGCTACAGCCACTATCCTCTAGGACACAGTGGCCAAAATCCTGTTGAGGATGTTTCTCTTCAAACAGGAGAGCAGCAAGACCTCCTGTGGCAGTACACACAGCACTGGGTCTGCAGTTAATGTCAGGGTGGCTTTCATAGCTAGAAGATGCTGCTCAGTAGGACCAGGCTGTGGAGGAGCAATTACAGCAATACAGAAAGTCCCTGTGAAGAGCTGGAGAGCCCAGAGCAAGAAATGTCATGGTTTATGCTGAAGAATGAAGCAGATGTCTACTTTGCGTGTTGCATCCTTTCTGGAGAATGGGGAATATCCTAGAGGCAATGTTTAGATTCCATCCAGTCTTGGTCCTTGTTGGATAAATGCACCAGGTTGTACTTGTGCTTGCATTGAAGCCCCATTAGAACACTCTAGCCTGTCTAAATCATCACTAAGGGAGCATAAAGGGCAGCCCCCAGGATCATCCTGGCTCCTCAGCTAATGATGGTGAGGTGTTAATGTCAGTGCTGTCCTGCTGCAGTCTTTAGCACAGCCAGTATGACCAAATGAGTCTGTCCTCTGCCAGTCAAAGGCAGATGGAAAACAAATCTACCCCCTCCTCCTTGGCAGGGAGTACGCATTGAAGAAATGAGGTTGGAGCCCACTGGCTTATTTTGGGATCTTTTCCTGCAACCCTAGCCAGCTTGTCCTTTCTACCCTGAATCTACCGCCTGTCTTAGGCCATGCTTTGCAAGTGAACCTGGCCACACAAACAAACTAAGCAGAACATCTGGATCTTTCAGGGCTTCCTAAAGAGCTGGGACATCCCATGGGAGAAGGCTGCATGTGAGGCTGGGGGTGGAAGCATACAGATTTCCAAGACCCCAAGTTTAAGCAGCTGTAAAAAGTCTCTCGACACAGGAGAAAAAGGAAGAAAGAAAAGATAGTAAAAACTTCTTGCCCTCTCCAGAAGTAGAATACAGCTGCCTGTTGCCAGAATGGTCATTCACTAATCAAAACATCTGTCTGGAGGAAAAATGGCTGCTTACATTGAGCATTGCACCCTGCTGGAACCTGGCAGATGCTCTGCTGAGCTACAGGATGCTGGCCAGGAAGCAGAAGAAGGGCTCAGGGCCCCAGAAGGAGGAAAAGCAGGAGGGAAGACTGCTTATCCCATCTCCCTTTAACATGGTTTCCTCATGAGCTCACCCCAGGTGATGCATCAGCCTGGTGGGATGTCTGATGGGGATGGTTCTGCAGGGAGGCGGGATCCACTGGGAAATGGGGAAAGAAGAGGATGGGGCCAAGAGGAGCAGGCACATCTATTAGTGTACATGGAGCATCTCTGGGGTTCTTCAGGTGTGAGAGGTTTCATCACAAAACTGCATTGATCAACAGAAATTTCTGCAGTGGCTGGAATTTCAACCCAAATTTGAACTCAAACCTTCCTGCTGCCAAATGTGGCAGTGTGGGCCACGCTTGTAGAATAGGTGAGTTGAAGCACAGTACGGAGAAATCCCCTCTGCAGGCCACCCCTACATGACATCTAAGTCCTATGGAAGTGGGCAAAGGCCATGTTTGCTTGGCCAGAATCCCTGATTAAATGTTTCATGGCACTTTGAGGGCTCTGTAGGGGTGTGGGAAGGTCCTGGCTCTCACAGCCCTGGCAACATTGAGGAGGTGGATGGGATGTTCCCCCACATCTCTACACATTTCTGCCCCTGGAAAAGGCCCTTCCTGAAGGCCCTTCCTGAAGGCCCTGATTCCCAGAGACTGCCTTTTCACAGCAAGAGGACATCATTTCATTGGACCCTTTAGCCATGTCCCAAGAGGAGCAGCAAAGCTGGCGGCAGACTGATGGTCAGGCATGCAGTGCTTTCAGAGACCTCCTCCTTGGGTCAGGTCTCAGAGGGAATGATGCTCTCTCCCACCATCCTCATATGACGTAAAGGGCTGTAGGGAAAGATGTACATCTCCAATGCCCCACCTGAACACCTCCAAATGCATGTCAGAAATAGCTGCTGGATGCCAGAGCACTTTCCCTGCTCATCACAGCTGTGCCCAGCTCCAGCCAGCCTTCCCCATACATATGCCCTCTCTTCCTTCAAGGTCCTGGGGGACAGGAGAAAATGGGGGTATCAAGATCTTCATGCCTGGCTCTTACTTGTCCTACACTCCATTTGCAGTAAACCAAGAGAATGGCATTCTTGCAAACCATCCCTCAGAGCTGGATTTTAGCAGCCACTGGGTAGTGCCCCCTTTATCTCTCTAGCCCACAGATCTTAGGGAAGGGAAACACAGAAGGAGCGCATCATGTGAAGGAGGGGTAGGAGAAGGGAAAAGGACAGAGAAAAACCTGCTGGGCTTCTCCCCACCCTCAGGGGGATGTGGATCTGGGTGGGATGTTCCCTACTTGCCTGCTTCCTACGCAGCTGCTCCGGGAGACATGATCCGAGGACGGACGAACCACCGGTCCGACCCATGACAGATGCTCCATGGGGCTGAGTGCCCTTGCAGTATTTCCCAGTTAAAGACCTCTGGCTTCCACCACATCCACACTGTCCATGGGACTGACTGCTTTGAAAGCTACAACCCCAGGTTGCAGGAGCAACCTGATTTTGCAAATGCGTTTAATGGGCTTTCTTTTTTTAATCAGGTCTTTGTGTCAGAACTGGCTCTTTTCTCCCCCCCCAAGGATTTCTTGCTCTATTTTGAATATAAAACTGATCATCCAGGAGGGGGTGGGAATTGCACTTCCCAAACAGCCTACAGATGAAAATAGCAATGAGGAAGGAGAGAAACCCAAAGAGCATCCAGACACAAAACCCAGCAAAACCCACAAGCTATTAACAGCCGTCATTTAAAACAGCTACAATGTCTGTGAATGGATTGTGTTTCCACTATGCAAACCACCAAATTTTAGGAAACAGCTGAACAAACTGGCTTTGCAATGCTCCTTCCTTTCTGTGATTAGAAAAGGACCCTTTTCAAATTAAATGCGTCTTGTTCCAGTGAGCCCCTACCCTCTATGAACCTATTCAACCATAGCAGTGTGGTCTAACGAATGAAGACCTGGATAGGGACTTGTGGGCGACTCTGAGGAAGTTTTTTCCTCACGCTGCCTCAGGGTGTTCAATAGGAAAACTGAAATGCCTCTGTCTTAGGAGATGAATCTTGTAAAAGAAGTGGGATTTGATTCTATAGACTCCTGAGGCCTCCCATAGGGTGCATGAAGAGCTGGCTTCTCCTGGGTGTTTTCAATGTATTTCCTTCGGCTGTTGCAGAGATGAGGCCCCAAAAATACACTGTGTAAACCTCTGTGGGTACCTGCATGACATCATATTTGCATTATATGTGGCAGCAGGAGGGAAGGGATGCCTGGTCCCAGCCAGCTCGAGGCTGGGGTGACCTCATGTAATTTGCACAGAGGAGGACAAACACGAACCGTCATCCACAGAGCGTGATGCACAACCTGAAGGTAGCCAGTACACTGGTCATGTTGTTTACAGGAAGAAAGGCACATCTAAGCTGAGGTCAAGGCAGAGACCTTTACAAAGGCCGAGATGAGGCTCACTGGGGACATGATGCTGTGCGGGATGGGAGCATTAGGATGCATGTGCCCAGTGCCTCAGTACTGCTCATGGGGCCATGAAGTGCCCTCCCTGCTAAACTGCTACCATGCACATGGCATGGAAATCAGCCTTGGCTCTGCAACTGTCCTCCGAGCAAAGGAAGAGAGCCCCGTGGAGGGCTGAAAGGCTGTCTGGGCCATAAGCAGGGGTCTGCAAGTGCCAGGGGGTCGCCCCATGCTTCCTACCCTAGGGGGTCAGCACAGGGTGACTGGGAAGACAATCAGGACAGACGCCCACCCCATAACCCCTCAGCCAGGAGTGCTGGCCTCCTGTTTGCATACCAAAGAGACACAGAAATGAGGAAGCCCTTGAAGATTCATCAAACTCGCATTTTACCCGCTCAACTCTCCTCCAGCTAAGGGCAATGGAGAGGCATGGAGGTGGTCAGGGTGGGGCTGGGGAAGAAGAGGTTAGCTGAGCACTTTGAGCTTTAGATCAGTGGCTCATCCATTGGTGAGCAGAACATTGCTTAGTGACCTCTAAGCGAGCTTCGCTTCCTATTTCTACGAAAAGGGAAGTTGCTTTTTTAGAAAGCTGCTTGTCATCCACTGCTAAGGTAGAAAGAGGAGCTACTCGAGGCGCAGAAAAGGCTTAGAAGTAAGCTAGTGGCTGCCAAGTCCTGAGAAACAGGGCGACAGTGTGCCTGCTCCAGACAGAAGCCTGCTTCTGATCTGAGACATGCTCCCAATTCTGACAGTGGGGAAGCCCAGCAGCTGCAGCCGAGCTGCTGCAAAAACCCTTCCAATGAGAGCCACAACAAGAAGTAAAAATAAAAAGGATTAGATATGGTGTGGTTTGTCTATTACATCCCAGGCAAGATTTCTGGTATCTAAGATAAAGCCGCTGTGCCTCTGCATGTCACCTGATGCAAAACCCTTCATGCTTGTGCCTCCTCTGTGTCCTCCAGGCTGGACACCCCATGGCCATAACATGAGACCCAGAGTCAAGAAGTCTAAGCTGAGAGAGCCCTTTTGCAATTTGCTTACTCATAAATCATGAAGTGACAGCCCAGGGATGTCCTTTGAGAGCAGTTGTAGGGAGGCCTCTGAGGCAGCATATAAAAACAGGCATGTCGTGGTTTGAACCCCTCACGAAGTTCATTCATTCACACCCCCCCTCCTTCTTCCCTCAGTCCTGGGGGGATGGGGAGGAAAATTGAAAGAACGCAACTCGCACAGGCTGAGGTAAGAACTAAGGTATAACACAAATCACTACTGCTACCACCAATAATAATAACGACAAGAGAAGTACAAAGAAAGAGAATACAACTGCTCACCAAGCCCAACTCAGCTAATGCATCCCCCAGCAGCGAACCCCACCCTTCAGGGTCTCTGCTCTCCGTTTTCACATCCTGGGCATGATGTGCTGTGGTATGGAATACCTCTTTGGTCAGTTTGGGTCAGGTGTCCTGTCTCTGCTTCCTCCCGGCTCCCCCTCCTCCCTGGCAGAGCATGAGACTCAGAAAGTCCTTGGCCAGACCAAAACATTGCCAAGCAGTAACTGAAAACACTGGTGTTATCAGCACTGCTCCCAGGCCCGAAATCAAAAACACAGCACTGCACCAGCTACCAAGAAGGAGAAAAATGACTGCTACTGCTGAACCCAGGACAAGACACTAAAAAGAAAGTCTCTCGTGTGCATTTCCTGGGTCACTCCAGGTGGGCTCCATCTGCTCCTGCTTCCCCAGCCTGAAAGCGCAAGCTGTAATCTCACCCAGAGAGTAGGGTCTGTCTCGTAGCGGTTTCCAACTCGCTTTCGTATGTCAGTTCCTCAGATGTTCTCCGGTAACTTTGCAGGCCTCTACGCAAGTGTGCAATGCTGAGGCTGGCTTGTCTCTGATATCTTTTACAGTTTGTCTTTTACAGTTGTCTTTTACAAGACGTTCATGAAGATCTGAGGTCCAGCTCATGTGTAAATGCCCATGGGCTCTTAGTCTTGCCTAAGAAAGGCTTCCAGGACCCACCACTCCACAGGATGAAGAAAGGGACCAGAAAATGTGTCAGCTTCTATCCAGATAACCCACAGCCAGACACCTACACCAGTATTCCACTGCATAGCCTCCTTCTGTTTAGGCAAGTCCAGCCTGATTGGAGTTGCACTCTCTGCCTGTTGGGTCTCTGCTTTCCAAAAGATAGGCCAAAATTCCAAAAGAATTTTAAGATTCCAAAAGTAATTTCCAAAAATTTCCAAAATAATCTGATTGCTTATCCTAAACAGATCACCATGTTGGGGGGGACAGTCAGACACAGGCACTTTGTGTAGTCCCAGGTACCAACCCATCACAAGTGCAGGGTGGTGATGGGCTCCCTTTTCTTTCACTATTGCTATTCATTGCTGAATCCCATGGTCTATCTTGAGGGACTGGGATGAAAATACAGCAGTGGCTTTAGCTGATGGTAACTGGGGTATATTCTACTAGTAGTGACCTCAAAGAGATTTTGTCTGTCCCCACTTAGAAAAAGTATTTCTGGAGGGAGGAAGTGACTTTTTGTCTTTTTCTTCTCATATATCAATAAATAAGAGAACTAATGAGGAGAAATTAAAACATTTCAAAACAAGCACCTTTCTGGTGACCTCATGGAAGTGTGAATTTCCACTGCCCAGAATCAGTGCAACTGCTTGCAGAAAATAGCCATCGGAAAAGCATCTCACACATTCCTCTGCCCTGAGGCAGGATCAGTCCTCACAAAACCCTGCTGGAAGAGTGTGTGGCCCTTGCTCCTAAGAGCCTGACCATGCTAGACATGGTGGTGCTGATTATTCTGCCCTACCCAGACCAGTCTTCCCTGCCAGCCCACTTCTACTCTGCTCATATCATGCCTATTCACACCTACTTGCAGCAGCCAAGACCCTGACCCGGTATTATTTCCTTTTTGATGCTAGTAAAGAAAAAAACCTAAGCAAACAAAAAACAAGCAAACCCCAACACCGCTTTTTAAAACCTTATTCAAAATTAAGTGAGCTTAACTTTCAGAATTGAAAGAACATTTAGATTTCCCAATGGAGCTTGAAAGAGACAGAAATGCAGCAGAACCAGGCCAAACATTGCAGCCAGGTCTACTGCAGAAGTCATCATTTACAGCACAGAAGTTATGCAGTTGATCCATCCTCAGGTTTCCTTATCTTTTATCTGGTCTAATTCTATTTTATCAGGGCCAGGATAAATCTTATTTCCTCAAGTTTCTTGCTTTGCCAGTGCCCATACTGGCATTTAAACAACCATGGTTTCTTCCTGGTCCTGGCTAAGATTTCTCCTCTACAGATCCCTATATTCATGATTCCCTTCTGTGCAGAGTTGTTATTCATTGACAGCCCACCCAGTGACTTTTACACAGAAAGCTTTTTCCCCAAAATTTCCAGGGAAAAAAAGCATTCCATGGGAAATTGCCACTCTTAAAAAGGTTCTGTCACAAAAACACCATGCATATTGGCATCTGCCACTGGAAAAACAGTAATTCCCCATGCAAGTTTGCTGTAATAATGTCTCAAGCAGCTGCAGTCTTCTTCCTGTGCTTCTAAAATGGCAAAGGCTAAATATGTAAGAGACAGCCAGGAAAAAGTCTTGAGATAAAAGTCAAGTTAGAGTTTTTATATCAATTTCTCCATTTGTTTAGTGTGCCCTCCATTTTCCCTCCTTCCATCATGTATTAGAGGTGACACCTTCATTCTTCCATAGATCAAATTGAACCTCTATTCAAAGCCCAATTCTTAAGCATCATCCTCCCATAAAAATGTTTTTAAATGTTCTGCCCTAAATTTTCATGGTTCCAAGCCATTCACCATAAACAGCTATTCATGTAAATGTGGATGCCATCATTACAGTTAGCCATTGGAATGATCTTCCCAGGGAAATGGTGGATTCCTTAGCATTGGACACAAGTTTTAGCTGGACAGGGTGCTGGGACATTCAGTCTAGATCATGTTTTGCCAAGGAAGGTTGAAGCAGATGATCCTTGAGGTACCTTGCAAACTTTCTATTCTATGATTCTGTGATGGCTTGGGTTTTGGGCAAGCAACTGCCTGGGCTGAAAGAAGTCCTGCAGCTCCTCTGCCTGCTCCATTTTGTCAAGGTTTTAATTTCCTACCCCAGGGTTTCATGAAGAAGAGGGTAACCTTTTTATGAGGGCACCTTGTGTGACCTGACAGTCCTTCACCACTAGTCACCATAACTTGGGGAGCATGGAAATCTGAGAAACAGTGAAGTTGTGACATTCTGTGTACAAGGATACACCATAATGTAGTAAATTGGGACCCCAGTGACCTGGGCTCAGGACTAATCGCCTTTTTTACCTCATGGCCATAGGGACCCTTAAGCAGATGGCACAAAGCGTTTTTTCAACCAGCCTTCATTCACAAAAATTGTTGCATATTCAACCATCAGTAAGGCAGCACAGACATCCCAAGCAATGGCATCAATTGGAGAGACATCAATTTGATAGATGGACCACTTGGTGCATAAAGAACTGGCTGGATGGCTGCACACAAAGAGTTGTGGTCAACGGCTCAGTGTCCAGTTGGAGACCAGTAACGAGTGGTGTCCCTCAGGGATCAGTGTTGGGACCGGTCTTGTTCAACATCCTTGCTGGTGACATGGACAGTGGGATTGAGTGCGCCCTCAGCAAGTTTGCCGATGACACCAAGCTGTGTGGTTCCATTGATAAGTTGGAGGGAAGGAATGCCATCCAGAGGGACCCTGACACGCTTGTGAGGTGGGCTGATGCCAACCTGATGAAGTTGAACCATGACAAGTGCAAGGTCCTACACCTGGGTCGGAGCAATCCCAGGCACAGCTCCAGGCTGGGCAGAGAAGAGATTCAGAGCAGCCCTGAGGAGAAGGACTTGGGGGTATTGGTTGATGAAAAAATGAACATGAGGCTGCAGTGTGTGCTCGCAGCTCAGAAAGCCAACCGTATGCTGGGCTGCATCAAAAGGAGTGTGACCAGCAGGTTGAAGGAGGTGATCCTGCCCCTCTACTCTGCTCTTGTGAGACCTCACTTGGAGTATTGTGTGCAGTTCTGGTGTCTTCAACATCAAAAGGACATGGAAGTGTTGGAACAAGTCCAGAGGAGGACCACGAGGATGATCAGGGGACTGGAGCACCTCCCGTATGAAGATAGGCTGAGAAAGTTGGGGCTGTAGAGCCTGGAGAAGAGAAGGCTGTGTGGAGACCTCAGAGCAGCCTTCCAGTATCTGAAGGGGGCGTATAGGGATGCTGGGGAGGGACTCTTCATGAGGGACTGTAGTGATAGGACAAGGGGTAATGGGTTAAAACTTAAACAGGGGAAGTTTAGATTGGATATGAGGAAGAAATTCTTTACTGTAAGGGTGGTGAGGCACTGGAATGGGTTGCCCAGGAAAGTTGTGAATGCTCCATCTTTGGCAGTGTTCAAGGCCAGGTTGGACAGAGCCTTGGGTGACATGGTTTAGTGGGAGGTGTCCATGCCTACGGCAGGGGGGTTGGAACTTGATGATCTTAAGGTCCTTTCCAACCCTAACTATTCTATGATTCTGTGATTCTAAATTTTTATACTTCTCCCCTCATTAGGTAGCAAAAGTTCCATTTGCAAACCATGTGTTTTCTATTTGTGCTCAGTCTCCTACATGCCTGAGACACAGGACAGTAGGGGTCCTGCACGCTGCTTTTTGGTCAGTAACACTTTTCACAGCTTCCAGAAGAGCAGAAATCAGTGAGATTTGGTCAAATCTGGAGAATAATTTTGTAAATTCATAAAAAAATAAAGAGGAGGAAATGCAGGAGCGAGATTTTGAAGGCACATTTCACTTCGGAAGCCACATATGCTACACAGGATGGCAGAAGTGCATGACGGGCCCCTTGAAGGTTGGCCTGGTGGACCTACATTGCATCTGAGAGACTACCTAACTCACGCCTCAAAGCTTTCAATAATGGAGATTTCCACTGCTCCCCATCAGTCTATCTCAGCTTTCCAATTCTTATAGCCTTGAAATGACTTCCTAAAGATCAGCACTAATTTCCATCACTGAAAGACCTACAACTGCTGGATTTGCCCATGGTCGACGATTTTTATTCTTTCCTTCTTTGCAGTGACTTCAGCAAATGAAGCAACAAGACTTCTTGAAAAAATTCCTCATTTCATTTCCACACCTTTGCTCAACTGTGTCCTTCTCCTTCAGGCATTTAGAACGGGGTTTGGAAGTTTGAATAGGCAAGCCCGCAATGTTTTCCTAATTAAAACTAGCCAACATTAGCAAAGGCAAAATTGCTCTGTAAAACCGCAGAAACATTGTTCTCCTGCTCAGTTGCAACTTTTTCTTGGAAATTATAATTAGAGACCTATTTTTTATTTCAACACAATGGTCTGCTGAGGTTTGAGTTTTGTTGGGGGAGAGGCAGATTTTTTTGGCTGGCCAGTGAAGTGAATTCACATGGATTTAACCTCTGATGTAGAAGACAGGATGATCTGTCAGAAGTAAATGGCTTGTCCAGCATGAAATACTGGAGGGCTGGTTTACATTTGTGTTGCATATATTGCCCCTTAGCACTTATTTTTAAGCGATAACCATGACCCTGTGTATCTTGTTTCATACAGTGATGTACTTTCTTTTGAGTTTCACAGTGATGTCCAGCGGTGCAACCATTCCTTCCGCAATGAGCAATAGTACCCTGAAGCTGTATTTTGTTACAAAAACCTTTGCCAAGGGGGAGTTGCATCCTTTTTTATCCCCTCAGCTAGTTCGAATCTTGCAATGTGGTGTTAACCCAATGAGAAAGCTGACTCGCACCACATAAAATAAAGGTGTGAATGGAAACTTTGGGGCTGCCAAAGGCTTCAGTGGGGTTTAGCCCCAGATACCTTGCTGAATTATTGTCCACAGTTAAACCCTGTGGGCCTGCAGGAAGTAATTGACTACAGCGGAGCTCACCCACATGGAGTCAATGCTTGGTTGCCTCCAGAGTCTTGTCAACCGTGGAAGAGCAGCAAGGAAATTCCCTTTTTAACACAGAGAGAATGGAAAGAATGAGGGGAAGGAAGGAAGACAAATAATGACGAAGTAATAATGTGCCCAGGTGTTCCTACTCTGACCAACACATTGCTGTGACCCCCATGAAATCCATGGTGACCTGACCAAAATGACAAAAAAGACTTGTCTGTACAGAAATACAGCTTCAAGACCTTTTAGGATTCTGATGTGGTCATAAAACTGCCACAGAGAATTAAAAGTTGAAAGGTCAGTCAGAAAGAAAGTCACAAAGCAGAAATAAAAGAGCTGATAGTCTTGTCTGGAAGAGAAACAGAGCCCAAACTGTGTAGAAGTGGGATGTGCAGCCTGTTATATATTGGGCTCTTTTAATGAAGGCTAGGGAGCACACCATTTCAGCTGAAAGCCCAGGGTATAAAAGTATCCCTGAACATGCCATGAACATGACAGAACATGGAAGTCATTAGAAAAGCAGATAAAGAAAAATCAGTATAATCTTTATGAAATTTTCACTTAAGTATGTCTTGGGTCTTTCCACCTTCATCAGAAAGTTCAGCCTTTAAATTTGTAACCCTCAAGGTGCACTGACAGTCCTCCTTTGGTAGAACAAATCAAGAATGGGCCAAAAGTTTTTTTTGTTTGTTTTTGTTTTTGTTTTTTTTTTTCCCCCACGGATTTTTGTGCATCAGTGCAATGGTAATCATAGAAACACAGAATTCCAGAATGGTTTGGGTTGGAAGGGACCTTAAAGCTCATTCAGTTCCAACCCCTGCCACAGGCAGGGACACCTTCCACTAGACCCGGTTGCTCCAAGCCTCATGCAACCTGGCCTTGAACACTGCCAGGGATGGGGCAGCCACACCCTCTCTGGGCACCCTGTACCAGGGCCTCACCACCCTCACAGGGAAGAACTTCTGCCTAAGATCTCATCTCAATCTCCCCTCTGTCAGTCTAAAGCCATTGCCCTTTATCCTTTCACTACAGACCCTTCTCAAAAGCCCCTCTCCAATAATGCTTCAGGAGGGAGGTCTGGGAGAAAAACCGAAATGTGGACAAGGACTTAGAAGCTCTGCAGCCCTCAAGTCTTCTGATAAAAATTATTTAAACTTTGACAGAATGACTAAGGGAGCGTATTACTGAGGGTGCCTTTGCTGCCCTAGGCCTGTCCTTTCGTTCTTCTTTATTTCCATCTGTCTTCTCTTTTCCAGCACATACCAGAGCAGGGATCGTGCTGCAGAAGCCCTCTCTGCTGACAGTGTACGCACCTCATCCTGACTTTGCACTTTCAAAATCAATTAAATGTCACAGCATTCCGGCAAGAAAAGCAAGAGATACCCCCATTTCTCTAGTGGGATAACTGAAACACCTTGAAGAGCATTGCCTTGCCAGGCATCACTGGCCACAAAGCACTGAATGAATACCAGAGGTCTGAGATGCAAATACCACGCAACACTGCAACCGCTTTTCCTCCCCAGAAGTGGCACAGCAAGCAAGATGGCTTCCGAGATATCCAGGCTCCCTGTTAGAGCACCGTGGAATTTTGAGTGTGGCCTAAATTTTAGTCAAGAATGGAAGTTATGAACTTAGTGTAGACTCTGCATGTGTGGGGATGTGAACTGACCAAGGGGAAAAGCAGAAAGTCCATCCTCCCCATGACTCCATTGGAGATCTCCAGCTTGCCAGAAACTTTGTCCAAAACCAGCTTTAACCTGCTAATGGTTTTACCAGCCTGAATGGAGGAGCTGATGGAAACAAAATATTACCTCCACGGAGACCATCAAACCCATTAGCAGGGCAAAAGAAAGCAAAGATCCTCCACCTCAAATGTGCCTCTTGACAGAAAGGGAATTAAAGCTTCAGCCCTTCTTTCCACCATACGCAGCACCTATGTCTCCAGCTCGGCGAAGGCTGCCAAATTGGAGCCTGAGCATTCAAACTTCCACTTCTCCTTAAAATCAGAATTGGGTTCTGATTTTACTTTCTCCCCTCTCTCTCACCATTCCAATGAATTCAGCTGGAAGAAACTCACTCACACCTTGCTATTGATTCATCTTCTTTCATTCTTTTTAAGAGAAAGAGATTTATCCGTGCCCAAGAAAGGACCTGCAGGGCCAGTGGATGACTTAGGACATCAGCCCCACCTCAGCAATCACCCCGATTTCAGCACTGAAACACTGCAAGAAGGAAAGAAAGAGATGCACCTTGCCCCAACCCGTAGCAGCAGTGTGGCCCATTGAATATCCCTCATCCAGTCTTTTAAGTGCTTCATTACCACCAGCTCATAGATGGGCCAAATCTGTAAATGATCTAAGGGGATGCACCCAAAGGAGCACCAAGCAATAAACAGGCAGCAGGAATGAAGCAAAATTGCTGGAAAACTGTTTGCACTTACCTGAAGAGTCCTATGTTCCGATTAAATCATATCCCACTTGACCCTATCTGTCCACAGGAGTTAAAAAATCCCTCTCAGGGTGCACATTTAAGAACATAAGCAGTGTCTTGACAAGTTTTAATCCTTAGAGCAGGTAGAAAGAGAAACCCTAATTTTTCTTGGTGACATCAGTTGACTGCTGTTAGTGGTTTCCTGCCGACAACAGCTGAATGACAAATCAAACTGGTTTGTTACACTTATAGCAATTAAAAGCTGGTAGTATAACCACGCTGCTCATTTAGCACTAATGTTAGAATGGTGTCTACCTTAGAAGAGCTGTTACCCACAAAGGCTCCGTGGGCTATAAAAAGTACCGTCCTGCTACAAATGATGTCCTGAATCACTGTCATTCAGGCTGGTGTGAGTTCAAAGTCATCCCCTTGAGCCCCAGGGTGTAAAACTGGTCTGCAAATGGGAGGAGAAATACGAGTCTTTGAGTTTTCTAGATTGGCCCATTCATAGCTAAGAGCAGCCTGGGCCAATAGGAGGCGTGGAGATACTTGTTGCATGCATTTAACCTCTGGGAGAGTTTATCTCTAGTCAGGTTCTAGCCTGAGCAGTTTCCCCTTTTGTAGTCAACTAGGTTACGGTGCTGTAATCTCACTCACTTTCCATTTTGAGGTTCTATTTCTGCTTAAAATCTCACTTAAGGAGCAACTTCATTTCACTCTGCAGAGCGGGCTGCCTTTTGGTAATGAG
The DNA here is from genome assembly GCA_017639245.1 of Myiopsitta monachus. Classification (NCBI taxonomy): domain Eukaryota; kingdom Metazoa; phylum Chordata; class Aves; order Psittaciformes; family Psittacidae; genus Myiopsitta; species Myiopsitta monachus. The sequence goes on along the minus strand of CM029922.1, from coordinate 16,549,857 downwards.
TACAAGACAGCTGATGCTATTTAGGGCATGGGGGGAAGAGAGTTACAAGAGAGCTGACAGCACATCCTGATATCTCTTGATCACTTGTATATAATATCTTGTAAGATCTGCCTTCTCTCTGTTTTGTGCAAGCAGCTACTTGATGTATTGCAAAAAGCTTTGCCTGCGCTGAGCTCCCAATGCCCACCTGGACCTGCTGCGGGCAGAGACCAGCTCATATTTCACTGTGCGTTTTGGTGCCTGCTATCCCCAAGGGTCTTTGACCACCACTCAATTCTCATTCCCATCATTCTCATTCATTCATCACCATCATTCTCATTCCCACCCTCATCAGCAGTCTTTCAGACCCACCAACCCATCTGAAGGCCAGGAAGCTGGTGCGTGTCACCTACTGATCCTGCTGGATTTTGGATAGAGCCTCCGCCACATCAAGACAAGCAGAAAGGCAAGCCAGCCAAAGAGGACAATAGGAATCCTGCCTAAGGCTGTTTGACCAATAGACTGCTTGTCAACACTTTTTTGAGATGGGTGATGGCAACTTTGTGTAAGAGAAGTCTGAATCTTAGGTCTCAATCCTGCAGTTCCAGGTAGCACCACAGGCTGAGGTAGCGGCCTTCTGCCGATGAGTGGCTAGGGGATGGAGACAACCTCCAAAGCATGGATGTCTCTGGAATAGTGGTTACTGGGAGTGCTTTGCAACAGTTTGATTTAATGGCCCATTCCCTAGGATGAAAAAACAGCAAAGCAGAAGAATGCAACAAATGACAACATTTCACTTGTTTGCATTTAAATGTCCCCGAAAAGGGTCAGTTTGATCCAGGAAGATGAAAAAACAAACTACTGCACTGACAAAAAAGGTCAAACCCAATAATTTATCTTTCATTTTTGGCCCTGAGCTGAAGCTGTTGTCCAGATTAAGTTTGTCAGGCTACAAAGTGTTGAAGTGAAACTCTGTTTTCTGACAATCAGTTATAAATCCAGTGAGTTTCACCCACCTCTTGACATGAAAGTGAGCAGAAACTGACTCTGGCACCAAAGGGATGACAAGGACAGGGATGCTGCAGCTTTCTATTTCACTGTTCATTCATCCTAACTTAAAGCAGGTATTTGAAATGGGCTTTCCTTATCTTTCCATTCCTTGGCTCAGGAAGCCAAGGAAATAAATTCGGGGTAATCACAGAATTTTTGAACTGAAGTTTGAGGAGGTGGTGTCCACCGAAGGACTCTCCACTCTTGCATTTTTCAGTGAAGATGCCTTTACGAGGTAGCCAGGTAAAACTGGAAGAGGAATTTTTGGTTCACTAGCAGTTCTGGAAAATAATTTACAACAAATATTTTTGGTGAAAACGGAACTCAAGTCCTTTTTCCAGCAGAGAAGTGATAAAAGCTGCATATTAGTCCTGAGATTTTAAATGTCCTTTACTTTAATGGGTTGCTGCAACGAACTGGATTAGAAGGTTTATCAAAGGGCGGTCATTACAGATGAACCACTTCAAACCTTCAAAACGGCTTTGATTCTCTTTGGAAATGATTTCTTGTTCTTCAGGGCTGGGGAACTTTTTTGGAGTTGGAGGAAGGAATAATCCGCTAACACACACTTGAAAAATGAGTTCTGGATTGAGGGGATGTATTTCTTTTTACCTATGAAAAAACGGGCTGAAAATTCCCACCATAATTTTGATAGGACTTCAGGCTCAGTTATCCTTTGCTTTTGTCTTTGATATTGCCTCACCTGAGAGAAACCCATAGAGAAAATATTGCTGATACCCCAAGGCAACAAGCAACACAAAAACCATCACGATGTTCCACGATGATGAAACTTATGAAATCTGATTTCCTGTTGATGGTTTGGTGTTTAACACCCTGTGGTGCTCACCATGAAGCTTTTCCTCTAGTGGACTTATTCTTCTCACGCCTTTGCTCAGCCACCTCTTTGCATCTTTGAAACGTTTCCTTCTCTACCAAACTCAGCTACAATTCCCCTGAAAGTTATTTGGTGGGAGGTGTTGATGTATGGACCAACAATACAATTGGTCTGGAAATTCATAGGAAATCAAAATATATATCAGAATAAATATAATATATAAGAAAATATATATAATAAAATATATAAAATATGTATGAAAATATATGAGAAAGAAGCCTAACAGCTCGCAGGGATTGTATTTGCATGAGGAAGGTCAAGGTTAAGAACTATTCCAAGTAGTGGGAAAATATTTACAGTTCCTGGCCTTGCTCTCGAAGCACTTCACATACCTCCATCTTTCCCCTGCATCCTTACATCACTGCTCTTCCTCCACCTACCTGCAGGATATATGGTCCAAAAGCCAATTTACCTGCATTATGCTGAAATAGCCTCAGCTATTTCCTCTATTTATCCTCCCCATGCCCCATCCCAGTAATTGACACGTAGTATACACCAAGCCCAGCCTGAAAGTGGGGTCAGACAACCCGTTCCATAGGAAAAGCAATTCCTCAGTCCAAGCATGCACATCATTTTGGCAGGAAGAGCAGTTTATGCTCAGCATCATCCAGAAGCAGAGCATCACTGAACATGAGTGCTGGGTCTTGTCCTTGAAGCGGAGTATTTCGCCTGTGTTGCTCTGAAACCTCATGCCATCCCAGCTGAGAAAAGCCAGCTTAAGCCCTTAAACAGCTGACCCAGACTAAACAACAGAGCAATACTGAAAAACGCCAGCCCCGGGTCTGTCAGTGATCCATAATCATGAGCAGCCAGGGGACCACAACCCTCTGCAGGCCTTCTGCGATGGCATTAGTTCCCTTGGGGGGGACCAGGGGACAGTATTAGCTGGAGACCTGCTGCCCTCTGTAGGTGCCTCTGCCACATTTCCAGGATGATGGCCTCCCAGGTGGCCCTCCAACCATATCAGAGGCCTTTCCGGGTACAAGTCCCTGTGTCGGGAGTGAAGGCTGAACTGGCTGTGTTACGACTGTGATGGTTGGATCTACCCATCCCAGCCTGGGCAGGCTGAGCCCCAGGGCCTTGCTTTGGGGTGAATGCATTTATTAGTAACTGAGAAGCAACCATGGATGCAAGATGCTCCCAGCTCATAGTACCACAGAATGGCCACACATCCTTGATGGGTGATCCAGGTCTTCCATGCTCTGTTGACAGGGTGCCTGCAAGGAGAAATCCTGGCTCAAAGCCAGGTGCAAGAATCAGATGGTTCAAACACAAGCTGTGTTGAACTGCTGCCATTATGGCAGAAGAATGGCCATTTGTGTCCATTTCAGGTGATACATAAGCAGCTCAGAAGCTCCAGATGAGATTTAGCTGGCTATAGGGCACATCTACATTTATAGCATTTGTGGTGCTCAGATTGGCACAGGAGATTTGGGCTTCCAAGAAAATCTGGAGGGAACTGCCACTACAACAAGCAATTCCCAACTTGGACTTTGCAAAACCACATCCCAGCAAGGACCCAGGCTTGGATCCATGTGTTCCCAAGCATTCAGAAGTCTGCTGGAAAAGTTGCTATGTTCAAAGATGCTGTGGGATGTAGCCCTGGGAACTAGAGCTCTGAGTGCAACAGAAAGGCCTCATTATATCTGAGCAAGAGAAAAAAGTCTGAGTTATAACAGTGTTGGTGTTGCATAGGTTTGTTTTGACTCATCCCACATAATCTCAGGTGCTCACTGGCTGGGGTTAAAGCCTCGTCACTGATAGCATTGTGGCTCTTCAGCAGCTTCTCACTGCAGGTTTTTTTGGGTGAAGACAACTTAAACAAGATAAATTCAGGCCAAAAACCACTCAAAACCCATGAAGAGACCTCAGAAGGACCTGGCTCCAGCCCTTCACTGGTGTCTCATGGCAGCTCATTTGAAATCCATTACACAACTAAATTAAAAATAAACATTTACAGAAGAGGGAGCTGGAGACAGTGTGCGGTCTGTTACTGCAATGAGATAGATGTCCAGCCTCGGAAGTGACACCTCTGCTAGTAAACTAACCCATGCTAGACCTGGTCCCTGGCCATGAGGCCAACTGACCCTGTCTGGCTACATCCATGCAATCAAATGCTCTTGGCTATCAAATCTGGGTGGCTGAATCTAATTTGTCTCTTGGGAAGGGGCCCTGGTCTTGCTCATTCCTGTCATGAATCCAGCCATGTCACAATCCCAGCCATGTCCTGGAATTGGTCATCCCACATCAAAACCAGACCAGGGTTTCATGTTCTGTGCCCGTGCCCATTCCCTGGCACTGTTTGGTTCATCAGCACAGACCCAGATTTTCTTTTGATGAGGTGTTGCAGGAAATGCTGAACCACCCATTTGCTGCTAAGAGCTTAAAGGCAGCTGTAGGTCAGCGTCAGATGGTTTTAGCATGAAGGCAACAGCTCTTCCATCTCCCTGGTCCCTTTCCATTGCCAGCATCTCCAGGAAGGGTGGGTGCAAGCTGCCGGGTGCCTGCTTGCAGCACAGCGAGAGCTGATCACCAGACTTGAGTTTGCATATGCATACCTAAAATCTGACAAAAAAGGGTGCTGGCAAAGCAAAAAACATAAATGAAAACATTCAAACTACTTTTGCATCAGAAATGCGAAAGTGCTGTTCTTCACTCTTTGAATCTGCATTGCTGCATCTCGCAGGTGCCCGCTCCCCCTGTGCTCAGTGCTGTACAGGAACAGCCTCCAAATTAGTGTGTGTGTGTGTGTGTGGGGGGGGGGGGGGTGTCAGGAGCACCCCACTCTCTGTCTGGCATTTGAGGGGAAATCCCATCCCTGTGCTGTGGTTTGTAAGGCCCTTATTGGGATGCCAGACTCCAGAAAGGGCTGTCAATCTCTCCATGATGCCATGGGGGAGACGAGGGATGGTTTAAGCAGAAGGGAAAGGTAAGAAACCACAAATGGAGGCTTCAAGGGGGTTTCTCTCACAAAAGCTGAATGCAGGAAGGGGCCTGGATGGTTAGGTGTCACTGGCAACACTTAACCCTTCACACCCCCAGGTTCACAAACACGGCCAGTGGTTCTGGGACACCAGATGTGCAGTAGCTGCATGTGGGGATGCTTTTGAGAGCTGTTCCCAGACATAAAGGGGTTAACCTTCCTTTTCTGGTGAAGGAAAGAAACCCCCTCTCGCCCTGCCTTTGCTGCTGGCCCCAGCTCAGCCAGCAGCTGGGGCATGTGCCTCTATCAGTCCCTTCCTGGAAGCAGTGAAAATGGTTTCCAGCCCCACCAGGGGAGACGTGGGAGCAACAGGCGTTTTCCCAGCCCAAAAGACAGGCAAAGGCTGGTTTCTGTCTGGGGATGGACGGTGCCAGCAGGCGAGTACTAGCCACAGTGCCCCAGGATACCCACCCCAGGGCTTCCCGGAGATGCTGATGCATCCTTGCAAAACTCCCCTCCACACACACACTGACCCCTGGGCAAGCCGTGACATCTGGAAAATGTTATCCCAAAGCTTTCCCGAGTGCCAGTGGACCCCAGAAGGGCTCATAGCTCTCCGTGGCATGCAACAGGAACAGCCGCAGGAGGGACACCAGCCCGGTCTATGTCGGGAAGAGCCACAGGCTTCTTTGCGAGTACAACAGCATCTCCTACAAGCCTCGATAGCACCCCTTCATCCCTGTTACCCGCGCCGAGAGCATCTCTCCCCCCCTCCTTCCCTGTTTGGGTGCTGGCGTCCGAGGATGTTTAGGACCTAGGCTGTGCAGCTCCTCCCTTTCAGGTCTCTCCAGGGTTATTGCTTGGTGGGAGGTAGGTTGAGGGCTTGGTGGTATGAATGAAAGAGAGGAGCTCTGGATTGAAAAGCTCAAACTGGAATAGCTCGCCTGTCTCCAGGCAACAGGCCTGACGCAACCGCTGGGGGGAAGAAAAGAGTCCCTTAAATGAGAAAAGAGAGGCACACAGATTTCTGAAGCGAGGCAGGGAGGAGGATGAGGCAGTCTCCTGGAGGCACTGGTGGCTCCGCTCTGCAAACACCAACTTGGAGACCCGCGGCGCGAGGAGGGAGACAAGATGTCCGTGCAGTCTTCCCTCTGACTCCGTCCCCGGTAAGTTTGTTGCCCGCGTTAGCTTGGCTGTGCGGGGGCTGGAGGGGAGCACGGCCACCCTGGGGACACCCCGCTGCGCCCAGGACCGGAGCTGTCTGGGGGATTCCCGGTGCTAGAGGGGAACCCTGGCTTTTTTAGCCCCTGGAAAGGGGTAGCAGCACGGACCGGGTCCCCGGGGAGCAACGGGGTGGGGGGTGATGGGACCCCATGCGCCGTGAAGTTCAGCACTGGGGTCTGGTGTGCTGGCTGCGGCATGGATGGGCTGGGAGCATGCATGCTCCCCCCGCAATCACAACCTCCTGCCTTGCCAAAATTCCCTGGAGATGGCCAGCATGGTGGCCCACGTTGATTGGGACAGGCTGGCAATCAGGGCAGAGTCCTCCTTGACGATGAGGCATTTATATTTTGCTCCCAGCCGGGAGCAGGGTGTGAGTACCCACCACCTTCATGGGGATTTTCCTGCACTGGGTGAGGTGTAAAAGGGAAGAGACTGTCCGGATTTTGGGACAATCACCTGTTGCACCCTCTGCCCCCTCCTTGAGAGAGCTGTTAAGGTGTGCTGGCTCGTGCAGTGCAGACATAATGGGATGGAGCGTGGTGGCCTCACAGGGCGTAGCTACCTTTGGATTCTGAAGCAGGCACTGTGTGCTGAGCAGAGCAGGTTTCCACCTGCTCGGGTCTGGCCCTTGCAGCTCACAGTAACACTGAGCTGGGGGGTGGGGGAATCAAACCACCCAGAACTTCTTCAGAGCCGTTTATAACAGCCTGGGGCTGCTTGCTAAAATAATACCCTTCCAGCACAAGCATTTGTGCAGCCCCAACCAGCATACCCCAGTGCGATGCACACGGCTGCACCCACATCATGCAGCCTGCAGCCTCCCCAGCCCGTGCAGACTGACACCTCTTCTATATGAGACACCCGCACCGGGCCAAGGAGATCCCTCCCTATTTCCCGGTGATGCTGCCTGTGTTACTTGGTATTGCTCTGCCCTCCGGAGCTTTTCTACAATAGGGACCTCAGTAGAGGGGGGTTAAAATGGTTGAAAACCAAGTGCCTTGTTTCCAGTGAGGAGCTGTGTCTAGCTGATTCCTTTGGCTTTGTCTGTTCATCCCCTGTGTCCTATGCACTCCCCACTTTTCAGTGGAAACAAACCTGTTTTGGCTGCTGTGGGTTTTCTCTGTGCCAGCCATCATTTCAGCATAGTGGGGCTGTCGCTGTTATTTGTATCTCTTGTCTCCCCTGCTTTCGAGTGTCTGTTGCAGTGATACCTCTTCATGGGGGGATCTGTTCAACGCAGAAATCAAGCAGAATGGGAGGGATCCAGCTTCTCCTGGGCTCCGGGCTTGCGATAGCTCCGCAGCCATTAGGTGTTGCAAAACACAGCAGGGACACTGCAGAAAGGAAAAGCATAAATAAGCATCCTCACAGTAATGCAGCCTTCCGGAGGCTTTCTGTCTGCAACCGGCTCGCCTTAAATAATGTTAAATAACGAAGTGCAGCTCAGCATGGGGAGAAGGCAGGGCTGAGCACAGAGGTTGGGTGAGCTCTGCTCAGGCAGCCGCCAAGGCGGATAACTGAATGGGACAGGGAGCGTGTAAAGGGGATTAGGGGATCACCACAGGGCTGACCTCGCCCCTTGGATCACTAACTTTGAGTCCAGGGGTCTCCAATGGGAGCTGGCCCTGGCACTTTTCTCTGCAGGGGGGAGCTCAGTGCCGGGCAGAATGAAGCCCAGCAAAGGCGGAAAGAGGTGGTGTTTTTTTTTGTCTGGAAACACACCCTTCTGCCTTCCATGCTGCGTTTAGGGGAAAACAGCTCCCTGTGCTAGTCTCCTGGGAAGAGAGCAGGTCTCAGCCTGGCCTGGCTCGTTCCCAGGGACTTTTGCATTACTCTGGCTGCACAGGCAGAGATCCCTGCCTGCCCCTTCTGCTCTTCCCCTGCTGAAACGTGGCTGTGCTTGGGGTGGCAGCAAGGAAAATGAGGGAAGGAACTGGCTGTGCAAAGCCATGGGTCCTTTGGGGACATCTCTGGGGACAGATTAGGTGCGCCACCCCCAATATTAGGTCCCAAAACCTGCTAGGATCCTGGGGCAGTGCATGAAGAAGCAACCTTTGCCCATAATCCATAGCTCCCTTCACCTCAACAGGCTTTATCATCTGATAAAGCCTGTTGAGGTGACTGGGGTGGACGGGGTGTCTTCACCAAGAGCATGTAAACTTGCCTTTGCTGCTGCTGCTTAATCCCTAAGAAGAATCATACCTGGTTTTGACTGGTGGGCTGAGAGCAGTGACTGCATCCAGCTTCCCAGACTGCAAGTATTTCCCACTCATTTGGAAAACTGGTTTATAGGAATGCCAAATATCTGGCAGTGCCCATCTTCATGCAGGATTTCAACACAACTGCTGGAAATATGCTGACCAGGCGGGAATGGAGCTGGTCTGAAAATGGAGCTGCTAGGGTCCATCAGAAGCATGCAGCAATCCGAGTCCTGCTTCCTCTCAAGGAGCCTGCTTGATTTTGTGCAGGGGATGCAGGAAGGATCAGATGTAGCTAGGCAGGAATGCACAGATGTATTTATCGAAACAGGTTGTTTCATCATCTGCTCATCATCTGCTAGTGGTGCTGGAGGTTAGCCAGGGAGAAGTACCTGAGGGCAGGGAGTGCAAACTGGTCCTCTCTTATCTCTGTGCTTCTGCTCCGCTCCCCTTGTCAGGCTGGTGGGTTTGCTGCAGCTCCCCAGTGCTGTCCCCTGCACTGTACTGTTTAGGGGTCTTCCTGGAGGTCATCTGGGCAAAAAGACATGCCAGGGTGAACCCTTCCCTGCGCCAGGTCATACGTGAATGGAAAGCCCCACTTCTTCCCTCTTTCCCCCATGTAGGTGTGAATGCCATGTCCACATCCAAAGGGCTGAAGCAGCAGGAGTGGGTGTTTCCCAGCTTCTCACCTTAGCATCTGAGCTGTCTGGGAGATCTTACGGGGGTTTGTTCATGGCAGTAAATGGACAGGAGTATCCAAGTGCACTCAGGATCCCATTAATCTGGGTGCTGTACCCCTATCTCAGCCTGCTGCATGGGGCACTTTGGTGACCAGCTCTCCAAACCCGTGCAAGGGCATTACAATCTGGATCAGCCCAGGGATGTAGACTTGGTCTCCTCTCTGGCCTGTTGTCTGGTATTAGGTTGGAAGTCTGGTCTGTGTGCATGTGAAGGGACACAGCCAACATAGGCAGCCCTGCAAGGAGGCCTGAAGATAGGGTCATCAGACGTCCATGCTTGTGACGCTCAACTTAGTCTCTTCAGTGTCATTATATTGCCCCTAGAGGAAGGGACAAGCTTACAGCCCACATGAGTGTGGCCAGGAGGTCTCCATGGGCACTGTGTGGAATGGGCACTGAGGGCTCTGACATAACCTTTCCAGCTATACATGGACCCCCTTCCATCCTACTCCAGTCATTCTGAGCAAGCAGAGAGCATGTGATCCTGACAGCATATTTCAGGAGGGAGTCCTGGCATCGGGATCAGGCAGATCTTTAGGCTGCTGGAGTCTTCTCTTTTTGGAGGGAGGCTGAAGGTCAGTTTGGGAGAAAAGAAAGAAAGGTACTTGGGAACCAGATCAGATTTCCGTGGGAGCAGTTTCAGGTGCTACAGAAAGGGATTGGGTGGCCAAATACTGGATAATGTAATGCAGGAAGATCGTCTCTCCTCTGAGTCAGTGGGCTGGCTGGGGGAGCTATTTGGTCTCTGTAGGTGCCTTGTACACAGCAGCATGATGCAGCCATGCTGCCTGGGATGCTGGGGCAAGGAACCCCAGGCTGAGGAGAAGCCCAAGCTCGCCAGAGCCCACACAGCACAGCAGCTCTCTCCCAAGTCATTTTGGTATGGGAAAGGGGTGATTCATGCGCAGGCTTCCCAGAAGGGAGCCAGCAGCTCCAGGGAGCCTGCACTGTTGACCCAGACGGGTCTCTCCTCTCACCCACTGCCTGGGGCCTCAGTGTCTCTGCTGCCCAGAGGATGCTCTGGAGCCTCCATGCAGCACCATGCTACAGCCAGATTCCTCCCTTACTCCATTGCTATGGCAACCCCCTTGCACAGGCATCTCATCCTCCTGTGCCCCACTGGCAACCTGTTACAGACCTTCAGCGGGTCAGCTCTCCCCACCTCGTTCCTGTCTGTCTTCTTGTTGTGCTGAGATGGAAATCTATCACAGCTCTATATGCATGACATATGCAATCCATGTACCAGTCCCCCCACCTCTTGGTCCACCCTGGTATTTCTTTATCCCACTGTTTCCAGCGCAGGGTCCTCCTCACCCACTGGGACCTGCAGAGCTCAATGATGATGTTAAGCAGGTGTAATTTACTCTAGGGTTTTCTATTTCAGGATGCAAATCCTTGAGGCAGATGCCAGCAAATGATCAGGGAAACTACATCCCAAATTCCATGGATTATAGAGAGTGTCCCTGTACCAATTACAGCAAAAACATGGGCACTCAGATAAGATGGGGAGACCTCAAGATACCAGAGGTGAATTCTGTACATATCTGAAGATCCTCGGAGCTTTTCCTTTGGGGGCCAATTGCATGAATTGCCTACTCAGTGAGAGGGAAACTGAGGCATAAAAGGGGCTGAAGTGCTTTTTGAAGGTCATTTACAGGCTGAACCATTTACCCTGGTAAACAGGCTGCACTGTTTACCCCATGCCGTAGGTGTCATCTATGGGCACCTCTTCACCCTGCAAAAGGGCTTCCCTCAGCCTGGGCTTTGTCTCATACTGGGGCTTTTTTTTCTTCCTGGAGACTAGATGAGCAGCATAATATAGACTCTTACTATCACTGCTCCTCCTCTGCAATAAAAAATGGTGCTACAGTAAGCTGAAGTCCACCAGGAATAGTGAAGGGAGAGTAATTCACTCCCCTCACCTCTACCTTGGCTGGTTAATTTATTCTGCTTTATTCCTCCTGTTTCCATCCTGTGTGTTTCTCCTCCTTTTTTTTCCCCTTTCTTCTCCTAGACTTCTTGCTCCCTGGAGTGTGACCTTCCAAAGTACTGTGTGCCCTTATTTATAGCCTTGAATTTATCAGGCTGTACCTGTGCTGCGCTGGCCTGGTGCACAGCAGTCAGTGCTGCTTCATGAATGCCTTATGTACAAAGCTGACCAGGGCACAGAGAGCTGGTGGGGAAGGTACAGATGTATAAAACTCCTCAGGCACATAAAACCCCTGCAGGGTGAAAGGCATCATTTTGTACAATCTCCCTTTTGACAGCAAGCAGCATCTGAATTCATTGTTCTCCATCATCAGTGATGATAACACAAAGCTTTTCTCACACCCCGGTACACCGCTGCTTGCCTCCTTACCCCATCCTTAGCATACATGGTTTGTCAGCGGATGTTCACATGACTCTCCTGCCCCCCTGCTCAAAAGCATGGGTAGGGATATCAGAGGGGTGGGATGGAACAGGTCTGCGTCTGCTTCAGGATTGGAATTGCTGCAGTTGTGTTAGTAGATTGTGCTGCTGGACCAGGTTTCTTAGAGGATAGGGCACACCATGAGCTTCATGAGGTGTGTCTGGCAGTACCAGAGAGCAGGATTTGCACTGCTGACCTGCAGCCATGCAAAAGCCAAGCCTCAGGGCATGCCGGCTCCATGAGTCTTGGCATAGTAGAGCTTCACACACAATCCAGGTTGATAATCCTGTTATTTCTCCACCCTGGACGTGGTTCTGCTAATCCCTTTGCATTACAGCTTGCAGGGTAGGTCGGTTAAGCTGGCTTCGCCATTGGAAAACTAACCCAAGAAAGAAATAAAAGTTTTTCTTGTCATTGCAGTGACCTGATGTGTCCTGTGCCTTTGGTATTGCTAGGATTCATGTAAGGGCCTGAGCAAAGGGTCTTACTGAGGTGGGAGCAGACCCTCATCCCATTTTGGTGCCAAACTGCTTCCCCTAATGAGATGTTCCTGAGCCTGACAAGTGTGATAAAAAGGATAAATCAAGGGTTAATCGCTTACGCGATTCCCTTGCACAGGCCAACCTATGGGGAAACTGGGCCTGGGGCAAGGAGGCTGGGGTCTGTTGGTTTGAGCCGGAAGCCAGGTTTGTTCCTGGGAATTAGGTAGCTCCCAGGCCACAAACAGGTTTGTATTGCAGCCTTGTATACAGACACTTTTCACACGCTTACCACTTTCACATCTCTTTTTCCACAGCAGGTCTTTGACCCAAGTCCAAGGTATTGATAGGACATTAGACCTCTCCTTTCTGTCATTTTTTGAGTTTGGAAAGGCTGAGGAACAGACATGACTATTTAGGGATGTCCCTACAGAGTGAGTGAGAAGTTTCCTGTTACACTGGGGAGGAGGTGAAGGGTGTGTTGGATTGATGCCACTGTTAGGATAGAAAAATCAGCTCCCTCTAAAGCTGCTGGGATGCTCTTCCAAAGCTGCTGGGGAAGGAGAGATGGCAGTGGAGTTGTGACAAAAGGTATGCTCCGAACTGCTGTCCTGTTTTTATGGTCCATGCTATAAAGGCTAATCGAGCTGTACCCAGGGCTCAAACAGCAAGTCTTTTCCACTCTGAGGATTTTAGGCATGCTGAAGACACAGAAGAGTTTGTGGAGTTTGTGAGGGTTCTGCTTTATAGCTGTGGCATTTAGAAAAGTCAGCTTTATAATAACAATATGATCTTTGCTAGTAGTTATCAAATCTTGTAGCTTAGAGCTGCAGCAGACCCTATTGGGCTGCTGGTTTTGGTCACCCCCATCAATCTCCATTTCAATGGTCAGGAAAAAAGCTCAGAAATGAGGTCTTTAAAGCCATTAGGTGTTTTCCCTTATTGATTTCTGTAGGCTGGAGCTGCAGACAAGTGAAATACACCGACATGCCCTCAGCTCTGCAGAGCATCCATGCAAGAGCTGGTGCAGGGCCTGACTCTCCAACAGGGCATCCCTCTGCTTTCCCCTCCAGTACAATCTGTTTCCCAACAGACGAAGGAAAACTGTTGCTGCTACAAGCATGAGAGCTGTTGGCTTCAACCTGATATAGTATCTGTGTTTGCTCTCACTCACCGTAAAACTCTCATTAACATAAATAAGAGCAGGAACAAGACCGCAACATGACTAATTCTCCACCCCCAGACTGTCTGTGTGTATATTATCAACTCCTCGCTCGGCTCGTGTGCCTGCTCACAACTGTGAGATAAATCTTGCTCTCTGTTGGTGTTTATTTTAAATTGAATCTTCTTACTGAAAAGGTTCAAGAGGCATAATTATGGTCTGGATTTCAGAGTTACACGTGTCTTTGTGGGCGCAAATAGCAGGGAGAAGAATGGCTGAGTAGCTCATAGTGCTGTGGTTCAGTGCATCCTTCTGGAAAGCTGCGTACATCCTGGCTGGTCTTTCTGGGCATGTTACCAGGCATTCAAAGACGTATCTGTTTTGTCTTTGACGTGTAGACTAGAGCTCCAGATCTATTCCTCTCTCAGACATAAATGAGCATATGACCTTGAGAAAGTCTCTTATCTGATCCTGCCCTTGAACACAGAAACAGCCTGAGCTTAACTCCTGTGGCGTTTGAGTCCTCTGTCACTGCAGGTCCCATGGTCTGGTAGAGCAGCTTTGGGCACAGTTTCCCTGAATCCACACGTGGTGGCAGGAGGAGAAGCAGGGAGGAAGCTCTGTGCTAGTCCTCTACCAGGGTGTTTTCAAGGTGACCACTGGGACCATTCCTATGGGCAGACTGGACGTGGCCAGTGATGGAAACCACAAGTTCAAGTTTCTCTTAGCACAGGCATCTGAATCCAGACTGGTTACTCCCACACTTGGCTGGGAACACGATCCTGCCCTGATCCTGATCGACAGGAGGGAGCTGAATGTTATGGCTGCAATTTGGCGTCTTTAGCGAACCTAAACCTAAACACAAATTTGTAAAACATGGGGGCCCCTTTAGGTCTGGAAGGTCAAAGGTCTTCCTGGAGCTTTCCCTTTCCAGGCTGAACAAGCCCAGCTCTCTCTCCCTGTCTCCATAGGAAAGGTGCTTCAGCCCTCGAAGCATCTTAGTGGCCTCCTCTGGACTCAATCCAACTTCACCTGGCCCTGTTTTGCCCAAATGGAAAGATTCAGGTTTGCCAGCCAGGAAATGTGCAAAATAGTGTGCACAGGCACCTCAACACCCAGCAACTGCTGTCTTCTGGGGGTGTTTGGTTGTGTGAATGTGTCCTGGCAACCCTTTCGTGGTCCCCTAAGTTATGATTGGAGATGCTGGCAACCAGAGCTTCCCTAAAAGCCAGAGCCTGTCTGTTCCTGCCCCAAAAGCAGTCAGATAGCTGAGGTGAGGTAACACTCCCCAGGAGCACATCAGCACCGTGCCTCTCCCAAAGCCCTCACTCCCTCCTATCTCTTTCCTCGCTCTCTTTTCCCTCTCTTTCCCTCTCAAACTGGAAACCAACTCTCTCTTTTTCTTCTAGGTGTTCATCCAAGGCCAACGTGGTGCTTGAGCGGGAACTACCACTGCTCTGGCTGTCCACTGAGGAGCTGTGTTTGACTCTGTGATACCTGGTCAAACCTTGAGGGTTTCACATCCCTGGTCCTTCACAGCCCAGCCCTATGCCTTTTGGCTCCCAGAGAGGATGTCTCTACCCAAAATCCAAATAGAAGAGGTGCTGGACAGTATGGATGCTGGCTCTGGAGATGCTGCTCCTCCCTGATGACCACCTGAGGACCCTCAAGGCATTGACAGAGAAGCTGAGACTGGAAACCAGGAGGCCTTCCTACTTGGAGTGGAAGGCAAAGCTGGAGGAGCAGGCATGGAAGAGTCCTCATCCAGCAGGAGAGGAGGAAGAGGAGACGACTGAGGCCAAAAAGGCCATGGGAGAGACTGTCCCCTTGAGGAAGCTGCAGCTGCACCTCAATGGGAGCCCTGCCCAGGACAAGGTGACTCTTACCTCAGGGAGAATAGGTGGCTTTGAGAGCATCGATGAAGCTTTGACATGGCTCAGGAAGGAATTGGTAAGTGGTTTCCTGCCCTTTTTAGATCACCCACTTAATAAAGAGGGAAAATAAACAATGAGGAAACAAGTGACTCCTTGTGCCTACCTGCCTTCAGCTCCAGGTGAAAAGGCAGCAATCAATCATTGCATTTTCTGTGGCTGGCAGGAGCAGCCCAGGGAAGGGAGAAGATGAGTGCCAGAGCATCCATAACCTCAAAGGAAGCTGAGCCAGTCTCAGCATCCCTTGGAGAAATGGTTGCTCGTACTGGTTAGGACTTGCTTGCAGTTTGCCCCATCCCCTGCTTCTGTAATTACATCTCAACACTCAGATGAATGCAACAGGTAGGAATACAGCATGGATGCGTGGGCAGTGCTGGTATAACGGCACTTCTCTCGTGGGTATCACACTAGGTTCTTCTTCAGGGCTGTAGGAGGGGAAGCATGACTAGATCTGTCCCCTGGATCTGCTCTTGCACCTTGTGGCTGTTTAGGAACTCCCTCAGTGGGAGACTGTATGCTGACCACTGTGTTTAACAATCATTAGTGAATCTAACCTCAGAGTGTTTGCCTAATTCCCCCTTGTTTCTTTTTTCAACTCATAACACTCTATAAGGTCTTGTGCTTCCCCCAGGTCATTTCCACATGGTGAGACCAAGTGCTTCCTTTTGTTTCAAACTATTGTGGCATCCCCTTGTACTGACCCTGTAATACCTAACAACTAATATTCCTTTTTCCGCTGCGTGCATGATGCCAGAACCTTATCTCAGCTTTTACAAGTTCATCGTTTGTTGGCTCCTGCTTCATTAGAAGCTGGTCCACATTTATGTCATCCTCCCATCCCGGCCTTGGGTTCTGTCTTACACATATGTTTATTTCTGGTAGTTATGAGCTGGTAGTTTCACAGCTTACAGCCCAGCTCAGGAGTTAGCGCAGTGTGAGGATCATTCCCAGAAGGCAGTGTGGATGCAGCACATCTTTTCTGAAGGCCACAGGAGGTCAGTAAGATGAACATGACAGGGTCAGGGCAGCTGCTTTCAAGGCTGGAGAATGTGCCCCAGTGGTCTCCAAGTGCATGAGCAAGCAGGCACCATGACCTCACTTAAAAGTGATCCTTCCCTTCTCCTCACTGGAATGCAAAGTCTTTATTATTTGGCCCACATAACTGGACAAAACTCTGGTGTTTGTTTCTGGTGGCTAATTGGAAGCTTGCCTGTGAGTCCCACCAGCATTTGCAACCTTATTGACAGTGGCATCGATTCCAGCAGTGTCCCCAGGGGCTGGGGCATCACTTGCAGTTCATATGCACTTGTAAAAATGTTTCTGTGCACATGTTTTGCTTGTGATAAGCACTGAAAGCCTTTGAGGAAAACTTGTGCACAACAATGAGTAATAGTCCTGCAATTTTTGTTTCAGGTAATATTTATTTTCACCTTCTTGGTGCTCCTACTGTATTCGCCCAGCTAGATTGATCGCTGGAGAAGTTATTTACAGAGGTGGTTCAGGATGTCACAGTTGTGGTGTTTGAGCTGTTTCTCAGGACCATGGCTTTCAGAAGGCAGCTGCAATGCTTTCAGGAATCCAGGACTATTAGGAAGAGTTTCAAGCTGATCTCCTAAAAATCACTCAGCACTCTGGAGAATCTCATCTCCAGACATGAGACCTGAATCTGGGCCTGTGTTTGCATCTCTGATGCAGTCTTAAATTCACAGCACACTTGGTGTAAACCCCAAATCTCAAGGTGCCCAAAGACAGTAAGAAGCAGATTTTCCTTCTCAGAGCCCTGGATTTAAAGAGATTTGTTCTTTCAGTTTCTGCCCATGATGGAAGTATAAATTGTCTCAGAGTCCGATTCTGCCCTTTCGACAGGGGCGTGGTATATAAACCACTGTCTGACAAAACCTGAAACTTTAAATTAAAGAAGAAAAAGGGCAAAGCAAACCCTAATTGTTCCTCACTTTCTATTTTCTTGCCTCATAATTATTCCAGTCTTTTCTGGATCTGGACGTAACTTATGTAATTTAGAACAATTTCCCCAAAAAAGAGAGCATGTATTTGGCTGACCACACAGCTAAATAGTTATGTTGGAGGCACTATTGTTGGGTAAGAGCTGCCAGCGAACAGCAAGAACACAGCGAGGCCAGCGCATCACAGGATGCTGGAACAAAAAGATGCATTTCACATTACATTTCAAGGATGAAACACAGTTTCTTTGTGAATAAGCGAACAAGCTTCTGCACGTCCCACCACCGCCAGGATTTTTTCTTGTTTAGCCACATATTGTGATAGTAAAGCTATCAGGAACGCTTCATAGAAGGATATGGTTATGCTTAAGTGTATGTATTTAAGGCAGGAGTCAAGGCCAGAAAGGGCACCATCCCTCAGACAGCACCCTGCTTGGGGCAGCCAGGCAGGACACCAGCACCCCACACCTTGAATAAGATCACCCTAAGTGGATCAGTCCTTCTGGTGTGATTTAACATAGGAGACCATAGACCTGGGAGCACCACACAACCCAAGCAAGTGTTGAGTATCCTGGGCAGCTTTCTGAAAGTTATCCTAAATGATCCAGTAGTCATAACTGAGGTGAAATCTGCCTCTGCATGCTATCCTCTGCTGCAGGGTGAATTCTCCCCCACTCTACACAGTCATTTATGAGAAGTCAATTTGGGATATGTAGGATTCATCTATCCAATGTAATGTCAAAAGCTGGTGAAGGTAGAGATTTCCATACAGGAAAGAAGTACACCAGCCAGTGTCCTTACTGAATGTGTGCATCTCCATCACTCATGCTGTGCAACGCTCATCACAGCTACCAGTGTGTTTAGGCTGGGTTATTTCAATAGCATGGCCCCAGCATGGTTTTGGCTTGTACCAGATAGCACCCTGCCAAACAGAGCTTCAGGAGTCTCTGCACATGCTGGGGACTGTTCCCAACAGGCAATTTGTACGGGACCACCCAATTTTGGAATTAACTCTATCCCAGCCAAAACCAGTAGAGGTGGCAAAGTGAATTCACTAGTATGTGTATGCCCATACATCCCCCTGGGCAGGGTGGTATAGAACAGGCTATGGCATGGGTTAGTTGTGCAGTGAATTAATAGTCCAGGAGTTCCTAGCTTCAAAATTCAAGTTACCTGTTAAATCTGAAGCATTACTCCCATTCCACACAAAACACATAATCCACTCTAGGTCATGCTTTGCCTAGGAAGGTTGGACCAGGTGGCCTCTGAGGTCCCTTCCAACTTGGTGCTCTACAGTTCTATCATTCCATGCTGCAAGGAATTTGCCTGCATGTCTCCAGGGTCTGCTCTGGTTCAGCTTTTGGCAGGTTGAGGCTCCTCACGTTCAGGAGTGAAGGACAAACTGCAAGGTCTTACTGTGCATCTGCTGTTCTTGGTCTTTCACCCCACATGACCTGTCCCAGGACCTGATTCTGCGCATCAAGTCCTGGCCCTGTTTATAGGACTGACATATGCCCACTGAGCTCCAGCCAGCCACGTCAGATGGGACCTGCTGAGAATCTGGCCCTGAGAAGCTGATTTATTCAGCCATGCAAATTCCTGCTCTTGTTTTTGTGCTGAGAGGCTCTGTGTAGGTGTAGGAGCAAATTGCAGCACTCAGCATGTGCTGAACCGCCCCAGGGCTGCAGCACTTCCCTCCCCAACTCCTCCTGCCTCTTCTTTGCCTTCGTGTTTGCCTTTCCACTGTCAAGTGTGGCTGCTCTTCATCAATGCTGAAAGTAGAGCCATCGCCAGCCAGGGTATGGTGGCAGACCCAAGGATCAGAGTGGTCAGACTGTACTTTCCTCTTTGTTCTTGAAATTTGATAGGTTTTACGAGTTCTAAAATTAAGCCCTCAAAGTCTTCTTCCTCTTAAATGTGGTTAAAGAACAAAGCTGTGAACTGGGACCTCTTGGAACAGTTCTGACTTTGTCCCAGCAGGAAAATACTTTTTCCATCTCAAATTCACCAGTGTTTGGCATTGAAATCTGAGGTGTGTGAGCCAGAATGCAGGCAAGACTCTTGAAAAGGGGCACAAATGCCTGATGCATTCTCCTGGGAAAAACATAGAACACCCAATGCCCTGTTCATCAGACACTTTATATTAAGTATTAACCACTATTATCTCCTTTTGGGATACTGATATTGGCTGAATAAGTACTTAAATGAACTTAAACAATGATGCAGCACCAAAATAGAGCTGACATGAGTCTCATTGCAGATTGCTCTGTGGTTGTTGGGAGGTGAAGAGTAGGAGAAGTCTAGAGAATGGATATGGTGATGGAGACTCGTCTGCATTGGGAGCCCTGTGTTACATAGCAGTTCCATGAAGGATTTGTCTGTATTTGTATTTTAAGCAATGAAAGGACCAGAGGGGGGTCACCTCTACTGTTAAGTTCATAGAACACTGAATAGTTTGGGTCAAAATTGACCTTAAAGCTCATTCAGTTCCACTTCCCCTGCCACGGGCAGGGACACCTTCCACTAGACCAGGTTGCTCCAAGCCCTATCCAACCTGGCATTGAACACTGCCAGGGATGGGGCAGCCACAGCTTTTCTGGGCAACATGTGCCAGGGACTCAGTAGTCCTGCAGTAAAGAAGATGAGATACCTCATCTGGAGCTGTGGGTTGCAGCACAAGGACATGAGTATATAAAATTAACCATAGCAGGGTGGCATCTGAGCACCTTTGAAGATGAAGCCTCAGACCAAACCACACACTTAACTGACTTCTCTGAAGTGTTTGGTAAGGGCCTAATAACTGGCCAGTGCTTCTCCATGCTTGAATCTAAGTGGCTGCATGCAGTTTAGAAAACACCAGTTTAGATTTAAGTTTCTTTTGATCTTTTGGAAATTAAAAGGACTAACCCCATGGAAACAGCCACTTCCCTACGGACTTGAGCTTCATGGACCACTGACTATGACTTTGTCCATGGGACACTTCTCTTTTGAGAAGAGGCCCCAAGGAGCTCCACATCTCCATATCATGGTGTACTTGCTCTCTGCTGATACGTCCCCCCATAGGTGGACCAC
Organism: Myiopsitta monachus; assembly: GCA_017639245.1. Lineage (NCBI taxonomy): Eukaryota > Metazoa > Chordata > Aves > Psittaciformes > Psittacidae > Myiopsitta > Myiopsitta monachus. The sequence continues at coordinate 16,529,833 of CM029922.1, read as the reverse complement.
TGGCAATGGGTCTTCCTGTCTGACCATATAGATAATGCAAACTTGAAGACAAATCTGGACTAGGCTACTGAGACTGGGCAACAGGCAAGGATGCTTCCTTGTCTGTTATCTCCCTCCCCCATATTAAACATCCCTGGATGACTCAGAGGCTCATTCCAAACAGAAAATCCTTTGGGGGTTCATAATACCTGTGGTCCAGCTTTGTGATTCAGTCTAGCAGTTGCAGTAGCTCTTCTGCCAGGAAGGACCTGAAACTGGCAGCCTGTCCATCCCAACAGCATGCTCCAATCATGCAGATGAAAGGCAGCTCTTTGCCTGGGTTAAAAAGTGGTTGGTGTGAGCAAGACATACCTAAGGTTCTTCTTTCATTTGGCATTGTGAGACTTGAAGGAAGCAAAATGCATGGCTTCTTCTGGGTGCTCCCTCTGGGTGTCCCCAGGACACTGACGCAGAATTTGTGGGATCATGCTGTCATCCCACACAGATTAACTGGTTCATCGAGTTACTTTGTGGTGACTGGCCCTGTAGATGAACTGTGTAAACTGAAAACCCTATGGCTTCCTGTGATGCAGGCCCTGTAATCTCATTATTTCTTTGTGGAGCTCTGCTGACCGTTCAGTGCTCCTTTTAAAAAGTGGATCATTCATAATTTCTAGTGATGGCTGGCTCCTCAGCATGGGACAGATTGAATGTTTCTGGTACTCCTGTGGAGCCTCTGGGAAAGGGAAGGAGAATGAGGATTTCTGGATTCTGACCCAAATTATGCTAATGCTCTGGGTGGTTTTGAACAAAGCAAGGTTTAATGGGACAAGTCCACGGAGGGGGGACAGGGCTTTGCATCTCAAGCCAAGCCCCAGTGATTAGTGGGAAGAGAGAGACTGATAGCGCACATCTGACTGGTCAACCTTGCTTCCCCATTCAGCCAGAAGCACAGACAGAAGGGCTGTATCCAAGACAGTGTCACAGCTTAGGTGATCAGTGTAGACGAGTGGTGAGTTTGCTGTATGCCATGTTGTGCCCACCCTACAGGTAAGCCAGCAGGCCCTGTGGCTGGCTCGGTAGACGTCAGAATGAGCAAGCCTGATGGAGGAAAGAAGGGTGAGTGGAGATTGAGCACCCAAAGGACATTTCCTGGAGGGATTTTGACTTCAGCTTGCATGAAATCAAGACAGCTTCCTCAAAAGACAGGGGAAGCAAGAACAGGTCAAAAAGTGGAAAGCTGGCTCACAAGGGAAAAACAGCAACCACCAACTCACATCCCTCTCACAATGGCCTCGTAATTAATTTTTAAACCCTTTGTGGCAGTGGTGACTTTTTAATCCCACATTCTTGAAAGCATTTGTTGACATTTCTTATATATCTTGATAAACTGACAAGAAAGAATGGCCATGGGTCAGTTCAATAATGCCCACGATCGCCTTCCTGATAAAATGTCAAGGTGCAGCAGTGGTTGTAAAGCAGGGAAAAATATCAACAAAACAAGGAGGTTTTTTCATTGCAACTCTGACGGGAGAAGGAAAACCTGCCCAGTGGCATTACTCTGCTGGGGGTGCACGCTAAGAAGTCTGCAAGGCAATAGTTTTCTTTGAAGAAGGCAAATGGCCTCAACTCTGCCAACAATTGAAGATTTCCTGTGAGAGAAAAAGAGATTCACTCAGAGACTGGTAATAAAGGTGACCATACCCTCTCCAGGAAACTAAGCTGGAATCCAGTCACTGGCTGAGAGCACTAGGCAAGGTCCTCCAGGATGTTTCCATGATCCAGGATTGAGAAAAGCCTAGCTTGGCTTGGATTAATTTTCACTATACACACGTCAGCTCTCAGTGTAGGCTCCGAGCACAGCATTGCAAAGGGCTTCCTGACAGCTGCAGAAAACAGCTGGAGCAGAGCCAGGCCTCCCCCCAAGCTCTTCAGCATCCTAAGGTGGCTGCTTCACCTCGCTCTGAGACTGGAAACGCTGCAAGGGGTGATCCAAATGTCTTCGGAGGCATTGCCTGGGGGAGGAGGGATTATGCCACAAGTTAGAGCAATCCTGAGATTGCTGTGGTTCACATCCTTGTTGTAGCAGCTCATGCATCATGCATCAGAAAAGACTCATGCAGAAATACCAGAGCCACCTGTAGAGCCTCTCAAGGGGAATTTTCTCTCCTCCCTTCCCTTCTGCAGCTTTATGTATGAGTCACCAGATCAGGAATAAATTTACCCCCAACCCCTAGAGCTACATCTGTACTTGTAAACTAAGCAGTTTGTTTTCATGCCTGGAGGCAACTGGTATGCTCTGACTGAATCCATACTGTTAAAATCCAGACAAGGGGGCTGTAACCCAAATGTCTGCTGAGGACGAATCCCTCTGTTAACTCCTGAAGAGTGCCTGTGGGGGATAGCTTGGGACTGTGAGAGCTGGCCTCAGCTCAAAGGATGCCAGGACCTTGCTCACAATTGAGCAGAGAGGAAGATTTTGTTGCAATGTACTATTTAATATATTAAATAACATACAATATATAATTAAATTATACATAATATATTAAATTAAATTAATATTAATATATGAATATAGATGTAGTCTGGGTCTGTTCCTGAGCTTCTCATTCAACCAACAGGGAGCTGAGAAATCAGTGATGTAAGTCAAAGGAGTGAGGTAAATGATGGATTGGGGTTCAGGGCAGCTCCACTGTGTAGCTTGAGGTGAGCTCAGGGCATCATCTCATGCACTGAGAAGTCAGCAAGGACAGGACTTACCCAGGAAGCTACTGGGAGGAAAAAGAAAACAAACCCACAAATAAAAATCAGGATCCTTGGTTCTAAGAGTCTCCTTCCAGTGCCAGTTCATGTCCTGAGATGGAGGCAACACCAGGGAAAGAGGTAGGATATCACATTAGGGGAGGTGTAGGACTGTATTCCAGGCTTTTCCTCTCCTTGTTTCCAGCAGTTACAGAGAGATTTAAGCCACCAGGTTTGCTCAGAGCTGTTTGGATTCTCTCCTACCACCTTCTTTTCTTTGCAGCTTGTGTCGTTTGTGCTTTTCTGTGAGGAAGGATGTGGGGTGAGAAGTGGGGATTGTCCTTTTGGCATCTGCTGTTCTAGCTCTGCCTGCTTCTGTTCCCCAGACAAAGGCTGATTCTTGCACCAAGCATTCACCTCCTTCCATCACCACTTCCAGTATCCTGTGGCCATGAATTTTCTGCTTTATTATAAGTTGAAATTAAAAAAAAAAACAAACCCCAAGCTCTTTTCTTTCATCACTTTTGAATCTTCCACCTTCCAAAGGTAGGTGCCAAGGGAGGAAAAAGCCCTCCAAAACACTTAGCTCATTAGCCTGCAGGATAGTTGTTCACTCTCCTGTGGGAAACTGTGGGGGTCTCATCCCGAGAGAGCTCCTTCAGATCAGTAAGATAAGCCATGGGGGATGTGGAAGCCTATGTTCCTGGCTGTCGTGAACCAGCCCTGATTTATGCAGGCTGGAAACACGGGCCAAGTATTTGGGGATGAGTTCTCTGGGGTTCTTTTAATTGGTCCTTTCCACCTCTAATTGCTCCTTCTCGCTGTGGCTGCTCCCTTATGAGCAAAATTAATTTCAGCTTTGCTTAAGTTTGAGATGGAAGCTCTGAAGCCTGCTCTGACAGATACCCCAGCCAACAGCCTTGGCATGGCTGGCTTTAACTCCTGATAAACCTAACCAGGCACAGACTTCCTGAAAGCTAGAAATTCACCATCCTGAGCTGGTATACGACTGGGATGCATTGTTGGCTTGGAAGATGCTTATCTCCCTCTCAGTTCTTTCCAGCGGTGTAGCCTCTCTCACAGAGTTTCGTTTCCAGTGATTTAGTGCAGCCGCTATCTGGGAGCTGATATCATGGTAGCACGATGACCAGATCTGATGTTCCCTTGCCAATACCCTCTTCTCTCCCCACCCTCCGTCTTGTGTTCCAGGCAGAAATGCGCCTGCAGGACCAGCAGCTGGCGAGGCAGCTCATGCGGCTCCGCAGCGACATCAACAAGCTGAAGATTGAGCAGACCTGCCACCTCCACCAGCGCATGCTCAACGACGCCACGTACGAGCTGGAGGAGAGGGACGAGCTCGCTGACCTCTTCTGTGACTTCCCCCTCGTGAGCTCCTTCAGCCTCTCCAAGCCGCTCAAGCTCATCGGGGTCACCAAGATGAACATCAACTCCCGGAGGTTCTCACTGTGCTGAAGGAGGGAGGAAGAGGGAAGGATGGGGGAGAAAGAGAGGACTGGGCAGGGCCAGGGCTCTCTCTGCCTGACGGCTGGGTGAAAAGAGGCCAAAGAGGAACAGAAGAAACAGGGTACCCACAGCTGGTTCTTGGTGGCAGGGTAGAGCAGTGGAGCTGCACACTGGGATGGCCCAGAGATGCTCATCAAGAAGACAAATCCTGTATGAGAGAAGTGTGGAGAGCATCTGAACCCAAGATGTGCACTTAGCCTGCTCCTTGGCAAAATCCGTTCTCCTTCTCTTCCCCCCACAGTTACTAAGATGACGCAGCTCCAGTGTGGTTGGTTGTAGCCAAAAATCAAAGGAGGGAGTCAAAGATCAGCCACAAAGTAAAGCAAAATCCCTTTTGCCTTCCCCTTTACCTTCCCCCAGGCTAGAGCTGCTTCTTCAGAAAATAAATCACTCTCCTCCATGGATGTCACCTTAGGCAACAATCCTCAGCCTCTGCTGGCCCTAGCACAGGGTCCATGGGGCTATGTCATGTGGAAGCTGATTGCCAGTGGAAAGGAGCCCTCCCAGCAGGGAAGGGACGGTGGGTAAAATGGTATGCAGCCCCAAGAAGTGGTGAAAAGATATGTTTGTTGACTTGCTCCATTGAGTCCAGTGTGCTCTGTCTTCATTTTGCCTGTGGTATAGATTATGGACAGATCACGGACACATTTACATAGAGACTCCAGCCAGCCAGAAGTAGCTTGTGTGCCCTAGAAGTTATAATCAGAGCAATATATGTTTATGATCTTGTCAGCAGTGGACACAAGACACGGTGTGATTACCCCTGCAGTAAGGCAAAGGAGGTAACTTACGCCCAAGACATCTCATATGAGAGAAATCACCCCAGGCTGACGTTTCCACAACAGCAGCACCAGCAAATCCTGGATCCTCTGTAGCAGCACACATCCATCAGAAGATGAGAGGAGAAAAGGGACTTTTCTGTGATGAACGTAAACTGTGACTATAAAATTAAAGGGAGAAATACTGCTGCGATGAGCTTTGGACCCGCAGCAAACCCACGAAATTCCCTCCCTGCTTGTCAGTATGTCAGATGGATGAGATAGATTTTTTGCCTTTTGTGCACATAGCTGCACACCTTCCTGTGTGTGGCACAGAGGGCAGAGACACTCGTGGTGCAGCCCAGCAAGGGCAGGGACTCAAAAGCTCTTGGGGCACCTGGCACCCAAAGCAGTCTGTCTAGACCAAGCCTGGATGCCTCTAGGCTCTTCCTCCTGTGCCAGCACCACTCCTGACCATGTCAGAGTGGTACAATCTCTCAACCCATCGCCCCAGCCCAGCTCTGCTCCCCTCCACATGCCCAAGCAGAGAGCTCTGTGGCTGGGTGAACGTGACTGTGTCCACACAGCACCAGCCCATGCCCTAGGGATGAGCAGGAGATGCAAGTCAGCACTGAGCTGAAAGCTGTGTGGCTGTGTTGACGTGCCTGTACCTGACTGTGTCTGTAAGCTGTGTGTGTGCATAAGTTCTTGTGTGTGTGCATGTGAGCCCACAGGATACCTCTCTCAGGAGGTTGAGTGGTGGCCCCATGTCTTTGTTTGCATATATGGTGTGAACAAGAATCTGATGAGACTGCTGTGCCTGGGAAGATGCAATGAGGCATCAAGACTTGGGGTTTTCACAAGGAGCTTAGGTCAATGCAGAGAAGACAAATAATTCATCTGCCTCCACAGGAGGAACAAATTAGCATCATGAAGATGTTCATAGGCACATGGGGCTGAGGAACTGGTAGGGGGCTCTGGAGCTGAGTTCAGTCCTCTGTCTCCCATAGTATGTAAACCCTCAGTGATGCCTTCCCTTCCACTTTAAAGTTCATTTGGTATCATTTATAAGGAAGGAGGTATTTGGGGCACAGCAGCTTTATCTATACCAGTAAGTTAATCAGTGCCATGCCTGGGTGCTGAATCTGGTGCTTCCCAGGTAGGAAAGGTTCAATAGGGTTGTGGCCAGAGTTAGCCTCTGGACAAGACAACCAGCCACGATGTTGTTGTGTTTACAGTAGTAGAGAAATAGCCTTATTTCCCCATGGACATCTGGAAAAGAAAATCTCATTAAAATTCTTCCTTGATTACTTTTTTAATGAAAAAAAAAAATCGATTTGTGTCCCACATGTTGAATTTTGGAGGGTTTTTTGCTTAAAAGATAGCAATGACAACTCTTTGTTGAAAACAATGCCTTGGAGACTAGTTTGCTCTAGGATCAGTTAGAGTCAACAATAGGGTGGACCTGCCTTTGGGCTCTTGTCAGGTAGTCGAATGTAGAAGGTTAGTACGAGCACAGTCTTAGGAGTTCATTATATGTGGCATTAGAAATATCAGATGTCTGGGTTCCAGACATGTATTTTCTGCATTAAGTGGGATGAGGGGTGGTTGTATCTGCCAGCTGTTTGTCCAAATGCACAATTTTTTAATCATAAAATTATGTCTGTATTGATTCCTGCCTCTGGTCTCTCACTGTGTTCAGTGGCTCCAGCTCTGCCTGGAGAGCGGTCGGGGAAGCACAAGTCTTGTGTGCTCAAGGTTCATTGGTGTGCAAGGTTTCCAGTCAAGTTTTTGTATCCACACACATCACTGGTTAGAATTCCTGGTGCAGATTCATCAATAACTGCTCCCCCTTGCAGTCTGGAGGAGATGGGGAAAAATTAAGGTGGAAGCATTTATTATGTATTTGCGCAAAAATGTATGGAAAAGAAAGCCAAAACGCTGCTGTTTTACATGAAGTGCTCTTTTGTTTGTGGCCACTGAGTCAAAAGTGGGTCCGTGCACTTAAAAATATATCAGGCTAGGGAAAAATGTAAGTAGATGTCTGATTTGTGTTGAACTTTGTTTAAAACAAACAAGTCATCCAGAGGTTGTGAGGGCCTTGAGAAACATGAGTACAGGTCGTTGGTCCCATCACAAAGTTCCCAGAAAGGAGCCTTTCAGTCTCAGCAGTCTGCAGTGAGGTGATTCATGCCCCTGAGTGCCTTTCCTAGTGCAGGTGGCTTACAGCCACATCCGCTTTCCTAGATGACCCATGATGCCTGCAGTGAAAGGCTGATGCTTCTGGGGTCCATCCTGAAAATGCCCTTTAATGTGTCCACATGCGTGGACCACCAAATCAAGGCTCCATCTGGAGTACCAGTGGCTGCTGATGCACCTATTTGAAGGAGGAGATCTGATGGATGTTGATTTACAGGTTGTCAACAGCCACCCAGAAATTAGACATGTTCCTCACTGAAATTAAAGAGCAAGTTTGAGACTACTCCAAGTGAATAATGAATTGTTATTTTAGATGGGTAGACTGGAAGACCACAGAAATCTCCATTCTATCTAGAAGACCAAATTTCAGATTACTTCTTGCCCCAGAAAGCTCAATGCAAATTCTGGATGTGGGGGAATCAGACTAGCATTTTAATTGGTCTGGTTTGCTTTTAGAAAGAAACTGAAACCAGTAACACCTTATTTCTATTCATGCGTTGTTTTGCAATGAACAGTCAAAATATTTTCCCTTAATTAGCCTTAATGAAACTTTTCCAGATCCTCTTTTTCAGTGAGTATCGGACATTTATCCAACTAGACCAAATTCCTGAAGTTTTAATTAACCCAAGCCTCTATCTATTGTTCAGCACGAAGAATTCAGTTAAATATGAATTGGCCCATGTTGGTTTCTGATTTCCTTTGGGTCACTTAAGAGGAAGCAGAAAGCCATTTTACGCATTTTAACTTAGGGTCAACTGGCCACTCTCCAAGGCATGCTCTGTCTTGACCTACTAATAGACAAGACCTTGCTCAAATGTCACAGCCCCAATGTAGCAACAATGAAAAGGGTCATTGTTCCTAGGAGAGTGTCTCATTTCTCACTCTCTTGGCACTGGATGTGCTATCATATAATCGAGGACTGATTTGTGTTTTGACATCCCCCACAAACATCCATATAACCCTTCATGAAATTCAAGACAGGTATCACAGAAATGCCCCAACAGGTCCCATTTACACCAGGAACGCTGGGGAATGATATGTTTAAGGACTTTAGGGCAGAATTTTCAGATTGCCTCTGTTACACAGTATTTCAGCTATCACAGTCTAGCCTCTTTTATATATATATGGAAAAAATATATATGGAAAAAATCCCATCTGGAGTATTCCCAGCACCTTGTAGTTTTCTCTACGCAGACTGACACTGTCTGTTAGTGGGTTTTATTTTAGCTCAGGAAGACAGAAGGCGGGGGGGGGGAGAATAAAAATGGATTGCAGAGAGGAAGTGGCAGGCTACACACCAAAACCAGAATCAGACTCGATTCCCTCGCTGCACGTTTTACAACCAAGTGTTGTGTCTGAGAACGTGCACACAAGGGAGCAAAGCATCCCAAGACCTTGGGGTGAAATCAGCCTTGGGTATTGCTTACAACCCAACCAGCATTCAGAAGAGCCATGGAGCAGCCCAAAGGAGAAGTGGCGCTGAAAGATGTGCAAACCACTCCTGAATTCCTCAGTGCTCTCTGTGCTACCTGGGAAATCTGTAAAGCTGAAAACATCAGCACCTCCCTGCCTTCTCCGAGCGAAGAACGCCCCTAAGCCTCAGATGACCACACTCAGTCATGCGAAGCTGTGCCCCAGGCTGCAATGGTTGAATGTGGTTTTTAAGGTAATCAATTATCAGATTTGGGGCAAATTCATGATTTCAGGCTTTCACCTCCCATATTTTCAATCTGTTTTATGAAGAAGGACCAAGGGACCTGCTCCATGCACCCATCATTCAGAGCAGTTGAGATCTGGACTTGCCTCATTCTTGCAAAGGCAGATGGTGTAGAGTCCCTGTGGTCCAATCCCTGGGGCAGCCAAACCATCCTGGTCACTGCCTTCAGCGTCAAAATGTGTTTCAAAACGCTCCAGGTCAGCCACTGTGAGAGGTTTGCAGTGCCCAAGCCCTGAGATGGTGGCAGAAGATTCCCAATGGTTGTCTGCTGCCCTTTCCCTCGGGGTCTGTCTCAACCCCCCTTCCCTGCCTGCCTCTTGAGGGGGGAGCAGGAGGAGGAGGGTTATTACACAATGTTTTTGTTCCACTGATGACTTCCCTCTGCCAGTTGGAACAGGCTACTCATAAATCGCAGCTCTCTGGAGGGGTTTCAGGAGCTCTGCATTCTTAGATCATTGTCTCTCCTCCCTGGGAACAATGAGAGTAGGAAGGAGTTGCTCCAAAAATGCCATGTGCTGCAAGGGGGTTTCTTTAGGATGGGGATTGCTCAGGGCAGCAAATGGAGTTTCTCCCGGCTGCTTTAGCTTGCAGCCTGGGTAGCCCAGGAGGCAACTCAATAGGAAGCAGGAATGCTGCTAACAGTGCTCTGCAGAGATCTGCAACGGTCAGCTCCTTCCTACCACCACAGAAAGGTAGTTAAAACAATTACCCTCTGATTGTAAGGTGGAAAATGAGATGCAGGATGCGCCGTGCTGTGCATTCCCAGCCTGAGATACAACTTTCTGGACTTTCAGATGTGAGCACATTGACAGGCTCAGCATGTTCTTTGCCACCCTGGAAGCTGCTGGGACTCGGCTTTTGGAAGAAAGCCTGTCCTGCCGGTGAATTAAGGTTGGAAGCCGGTTACAAGGCTTCTAACAAATCAGAGAGATCAAGTTCTTAATGCTATTAAATCCTCCTCTGAAACCAGCAGCTTGTTAGACTGCCCTTTCCCATGCTACCAACTCCAGTGAAAGCTTTGCCTTTGCATGCGTGTGGTTTCCCAAGGGTTATCTCTGCCTGTTCAGTTGTCAGCATGGTCCCTGGCATGATGTTGGTCCAGTCCTGCTGCACTGACCCAAGCAATCAGCAGGTATGGCTCGGGAGCTAATGTAAACCAGGGACCATCCCAAAATGGGATGCAGCTACCTCTTTTGGGGTATGAGGATTTAACTGTATGAACACATCTGCACCATACCAGTTGGTCTCATGGAGAGAAGAGGGTCCCTGGTTCTCATCAGTTCACCAACAGAGCTGCAACTGCATGAAGAAGCACAGTCAGGACAGTGTGCAGTAAGCATTTCTTATAAAGCAGTAATCACTAATGACTTGTAAGTCTTGTGAATGGACAGATCTCTAGTGCATGTTTAAGCCTAGGCTGTGGAGCCAAAGTTTTTTTGATTCATGCCATACAAACCTCCCATCCAGAGATAGAATCACTCATATGTATGAGAATACCAGGGGCTACATCTTTACCAGCAACCAGGACCCACTCTCTGACCAAAGGCCAAGTGACAAATCTGGCCATGTCCTTATTATTAACTACAGAACAGGGCAGCTACAACCAAACTGCATCTTGGGAATGTTTCCTGACCCATGCAAGCTCCCATTGTTTGTGGTTTCTTCCTTTTTTCAGGTTTCTTGCAGAGAAGAAAAGTATTTAGTACCAGAACTTCATTACCAAGGGGTTTCTATGTACCCCTGAAATGCAAGCCTTCTTCCTGGCACCAATTTAAATCATTACCACTGAAGAAGAAAAGCAGGTTCTTTTATATGCTTTCTCTCACCCTGAAGTCTCACATCTGTTTCTGCAGAGCATCTTGTACACCAGACTCCACTCCATGCCCTGTAGCTTGGAGTCCCTGGGTCCCTGTCTTGCTCTTTATATATGCAGAAATTAATTCCCAGAGTACATGCTCTATAATCTTTCTAGGGTCAAGGTGAGGATGACCTCTATAGCTCTCCACATTGTCCTTTTCCCCTTTCTTAAGATGTGTATAATGCTTGGGAACACCCAGTGGAGGGACAGAGGCTGGACACTGTGGGGTTTTTGTAGGTGACAGGCAACAGCCTCATGATCACATCAGAGAGCTCTATCAGAGCACTAGGATGAATCTCAGTCAGTCTTATGGATGGAAATACATTTAATTTCACTAAGTAGTTCTTAACCTTTTTTCTCCAATGTTGGCTGTTCTCCTTTCCAAATGCTGTTGCTATGTGCAGAAGCTTGGAGCAAATCTGACATATATAAACTGAGGCAAAAAAAAAGGCATTCAACCTTTTCCATAATTACCCATTCTTAGGCTATCCCCCACCCCAACAATCAGCCCACATTTTCCATGGAGTATGCTGTTGAAATACTTACAAACCCCCTTTTTGTTACTCTTAGCATCTCTGGCCAGTCTTTGCTCCAGCTGGTTTTCAGCCCTTCTGCTTTCATCCGTAAGTACCCCAGCCGTGCATTTGCACTCTTCTTTCATTTTCCCTCCTTATTTCCATTTCTTGTATGCTCCCTTTTAGCAGCTCTGTTCACTAAGAAGCATCTTAATTAGCCAAGCAGGCTTTGTGCTGCAATTCCTGATTTTCATGTGCAGAGGCAGAGCTTGTTCCCAAGCTCTGAATAAGTTCTCTTTAAAACAACCCAGCCAGCTGTCTTGGACACCTTCTCCCCTCACAGCAACCTCCCGATTCCCCAAACGAGCTGAAGTCAACCCTCCTGAGGTCCAGTCCTCAGTCTACAGCTTGTCTTCCCAAGCCAGATACATCATCTGTAGAGTCATGTCATCTCACATGGCATCTCTAGAGCCCAGTCATCTCGCAGCTATGAGAGATCAAGCTGCTGCCCCTGACCAACATTGCCCTCTGCTCTTCCCCATTTATGAGCAGCAGGTCAAGCACATTGATGGATGTGGACAGGCAACAACCAAGGACATCTAAAAGCTAGCAAGAGCAAGGCAAGGGTAGTAGTTAAAGGTGGATGACAGACCCTGACAGTGCAAGATTTTCTTTCCTGGAAAACTGGGTTAGAAGCCGGGACAGTCCTGCTCTCTCTGGAACTGGCCTGGATCTCTTCCAGGTGCCAACCTACCTGCTTGCTTACTACTCTCCACCCTTATTTCCTTCTCTCCCCTAAGAGGACACAAGTGTGGCTAAGTACCCAGGATTGACTTTCTGCTTCAGGTTTTTTTGCATGATTTAGCCACATTAATTAAAACACGTATGAGTTCATCACTGCAGCTCCGCACATGGCTGCACAAATGTTAGGAGGGTTAAGAAGGGGATAACAAGGGCAGGAGCCCTCAACTCCTCCGCACCAGCTTGTGCTGTTAGTGGAGCTACCCACTGTGCCTATCTCTCAAAGAAAATACAGCCAAGGGTGAGCCCCACAACCAGCCCCATGCTTCCTAGCATGCGCCAGCAGTGCTTTCCCAACCACACCATGGAGCTGATGGTAGCGCGGGCTAATCTCCAGCAGCAGTCTGATATAGATGCCCTGCTGGGGGAGGAAGGATGTTTAGCTGTGGTATGGATGTGATCACACAGGTGGCATCATCTATACCATGCCACATGGTTCTTGGGGCTGAGGGTAGTTCCTGACCTGTTTTGCTTACTAGCATAGATGTAGTTACAGAGCCTGAATCCTGAGTCATGCATTCATGAAAGGTTCAGCTGCAATGCTTCAGTCAATTCTTGCGCCAAGTGGGATCTGAAGATGCGCTCTCCCCAAGCACCAGACCAGCCTGTGTTTCCTCAGCTTGGCCAGACATCCAGCTGGGCCTGCCCAAGCCCTTAAGCCCTGTAAGAGCACTGGGGCATGCTTTTCCCCTGGTATCACCCTGCCTTCCTCTCCCTTTGCTCTAACTGTTGGGAGAGTCTATCATGTCAAGCTTGGCTGCCAGCATCATGGCTCATAGGAAATAAGGCTTTGGATGAGTTCAAGCCCAGTGAATCTGAGATACTCAGCCTCCCACACCTCTGAACCTAGTTCTCCTTTATTTCCCAGTGGTGCCCTGTGGAGTGTTTACTCCTGCCTCCCTGCTCCCCACTGCACCGCTTTGTTTCCCTTTCAGTGCTCATCAGCTGCAGGGGTTTGATCAACTGTGGCTTATTAATTACCATGTTCAGCTCTCCTTCTCCTCTGCAAAAAGCAAAGGAAGAAAGGTCCCCTTTTAGCTTCTCCCTGGGGACCTGTTTTGTCTATGGGCCTCCAATACCCTTGGAGAGCAGCTCTGCCCCATCCCCTTGTGCATCCTGCTCGTACAAAGCCCTCTTTGTGCTGGTGCTGGGCTCCAGCCAGCCCGGGCTGCTAGCACATGCTTATCTTTAAGCAGAAGCAGCGTTACCAGCTCTCATACCGAGACGAACAGTGCATCGTGCCAGGCGTCTGAGCTCCTCCTGCAGTGCTCCAGAAATGCCCTGTCCCAACACACACTGCAACCAGTCACCCCTTTTCCATGCTGCTGTTGGGGTCAGGAACATGAGGCCTCCAAGCAAGGGGATGCAAAGGGGATGATGATCCTGCTGTCATGTCTGCCATCCCTTATTGGCATCAGACAGCAAGATGCTGGACTGCTTGGCCAGGCTTTGGGGGGCCCATTGCCAACACAGGATTCCTCAGGGCCTCACCCCAGTCTCCCAGGGTAATTGCTAAGGGAGAAGGGGGAACTGCAGGAATCTCTGGCAGCAGCACAGTGCCAACACTCCTCTGGGGATTCAAAGATTCCGTTCATCACGCCCAGGTACCTGCAGGGTTTTCATACATTGCAGAGGCAGATGTTTCCCCGGGGAAGCTGTCTGAGCAGAGAAGGAGATGGGTATATTCAAGGGCTGCTCTGAAAAAGGGCGAAATGGTTTTCATACCTGGAGTGGTCTCAGTAGGAGGGGTTTCATAGAGGGGCTTGGGGGAATTCCCTCTGCCCTGTTCCTGCTTGGAAAAGTGGCAAACTCCCTGTTCTTACCGGCTTGTCTTCAGCACGACACACTTGCAGACCTCTAGCCTTGTGTGCAAGTCACAGACTCCAGGCTTGTTATAGCAGGGCTGCTCACAAGCAGCAACCTGAGCACAGACTCTCTGCTCCTTTCTATGTACGTCAGAGAGGAAAACACGCAGCTTCACTGACACAGAAATACCCTTAACCTCGAAGATGACCATACCTGTGTGTTATCGTAGGGTCTTTTCTCAGGGGAACGCCCTGATGTGTAATTGCCAGATTGCTGTTGTGAGGATTTGTGCTGTCACAACCTGATTTTTTCCCCACTGGGCTGTTTGCAGGTGCAAATCATCAGCTTGGGGATGGCAGTCCAGGTTATTTACCCCCCCCCCCCCCCCCCCCCCCCCGAGCAAGCCTTGAATCCTGGTAGCATAAGCCCTTGCCTAGCTCCTCACGGAGAGGTTCCTCAGGAGTTTTTCTGGCTTGGTTTTGCAGGCTCACATGTACTCATATTGCTTGCCTATGCCAGCTTGCTCACAGTGAGTGCTTGTGCATGTTGCTGATGGGTTTTGTAATGCTGTTGGAGTGGGATAAGGAGCAAAGCTGCCTTTTGCAGGTAAGTCTTTTGCAGGGTGGGAAAACCGGTGTTTTCTGTCCCCAGCCAGCACTGCCTGGGGGGGGAAAGAGAAGAGCAAAGCTGCTCCCTCTGAAATCAAGGAGAGCAAAAAATGAGGGCGTGAGGGATGTGCCAGCAGCAGACAAAGGCACTGGAGGGAGGGGAGGGAGTGAGGAGCTGGTTCCAAAGCTGCCGGCCGGGTTGCCATGGATTTTGTGCTAATCGTCCCCTTCCTTGCCTGGAAGCACTGGGAGAAAGGAGGGTTTTGAGCATGGAGGAGCTGCCTTGGTACCTGGGCTTCTCTTGTGACCATCTGTCCAGTGGCTGTGCCAGGCTGAAGGGCCAGAACATGCCAGTTATAGGATGTATTTGGAATAAGGTGGTGATGTCCCTACTCCACAGCACGCTGCTGAGCTCCTGGCTGCAGTTGGACCTGGCAGTGCTCCAGCAGTGATGCCTGCATGCTCTGGATTGTGCTGTGTTTGCAGTGCGAGTGATGGAAAGTGGAAGTTTGCAGGAGTAGAAGGGGGATGCTGAGATTTTCATGTGCCCATGTGAGGTGCAGAACGTATCCATACTCTATACATAGCTCCAAAGCCAGCCTGTTCCCCTGCAATGCAGACATTAACACTCCTCCCTATGAAAATGGCCCTCCTCAGATTTCATCTGTCTCCAAGTCACAGGGTATATGTTCATGAGCACATTTCTCACCTTGGCACATCCGGGATGCTGTCCTCTGTGGACTAGGAAGAGGGTGTCACATCTCTGCCAAGCCTCCCTTCCTCCAAGTGATTACTTTTTATTAAGCCCTGGGCTTGAGAGCATCAGGAAAGCCACCCCAATAAAGCTAAATGCAATGCTGGCTTCCCTGAGAGCACAGCTGCCTTTGCCAATACAGGTGAGGATGCTCGCAGTGGAGTAAGAGGAGTGAGATCTGACATCAGGTATTCAGAAAGGCAGTCACGTGTCACAGAGCCTGGGGCTTTGGGGGCTCCCTGTACTGTTATAAAGGGATTATAATTTATTAACATGGCTGCCAAATCCCATTAATTGGCCTCAGACATGCAAAGAGATCTCTGGCTGTAGGTCAGCTTCCAGGAGAGTGATGTACATGTATTCCTGTGTCGAATGGTGCATGTGTGTTGGTATATGTCTGTGTGGAACAGGTGCGTTCTTGCCCATTGACTATGCTGAACATGCTAACATGTGTAACAGACTCTTGCATGTGTGTATGCATGGAGGTAACCTGTTCAAAACATAATTAAGTGATAGCAAACTGTGTGTGTGCCACAGTGCTCGTAAACGTGTGTATTGCTCCGTGTTGAACACAGCAGTGTATGTATGAAACTACTGTGATACATGTAGACCACAAAGCATGTGCACAACATTCACACGACCTTGTATGTGTACCACTGTATGTGCAAATGGGTGTGTGTGTCCCATGGTGCATCTGTGTGACCCCAACATAGGGCTGATACCATGCATGTGGCTCATGGCAACTCGTTTTAATCTTTGCTCTCAGGATGTTTCCTTGAAGAGCTCTGAGGGGCAGAGCTGGGATCCAGAGCAGCATGCACCGATGTTTGGGGCTACAAACAAGTCCTCCTCCACACCAGTCTCCCGAGCCTGCTCCTTGCATTGCTGTTCTCCATCTCCTCTCCCCTCCACAGCAACCCCTCCAAACTTTATTTCCCTGAATTGCATCATTTGTGGGACTGAGGTAAGGGCATCTCTTGCAAAGAATGCAGATGTTCTTCATTCAGTCTTGCCTTCCAGCTGGCTGGCAGCATCTCCTATCCTTTCCAACAGATAAAGGGTAGTGACAGTGCCATAGAAAGCCCTGCTTGAATAAGGAGCTGTTTGCTGGCTCATGTTTCAGTTTCTCCCTCCCTCACATCCCAAACAGTCAAATATTTGCCTTTCCTTACAGCAGCTCTTTGTAGAAATAAGGGAGGAGGAGAAGAAAATGGCCTCAGCTCAGCCAGTCCATCTGTCCTCTGTATCTGTGTAGGTCTCATTAAAAGAGAAGACATAATTACAGAACAGATAAATAAAAGCTTTGCTGGTCCTGTTTTACTGTTTAGTCATGTTCCCAGATATTTATCTGCTCAGTTGTTAGTAATCATCCTGCACTGGCTGTGTCTGAGGGATGCCTCCTCTTGACTTACGTGGTGTTTGGGGCGCTATATACAAGCAAACCTCAAGTCTCCTGCAGGCAGGAGCTGATCTTCCCACTGCTCCTTAAGGATGATGAGGGGTAGAGCCCCAGCTGCCCTCCTGATGGTATGTAACTTTTTGGATACAGCTGGTTCACTGCGTCTACCTCAGGAGGTCTTGACAGTCTGCAGCTATGCATCACTGCTCCCAGAGCTATTCTGGACACCATCTTCCTAGTTTTCCTGTGGTTTTCGTACTGGTTCTTAAGATACTTATCCAGCTCCACTGCTGCAAAATTCAAAGCTTATAAGCATGTGGGATGGGCTCAAAACCTGCAAAGTTGAGCTTAGAGGACCTCTGGACTTTTTCAAACCACAGCAAAAGCTCCCAATACAGTCACTTCTGTGGGCATCTGCTTTATACTCTGAGGTTGTGGTGGTTAGGTACCAGAGCCCATAAAGCAGAGGTGTAGCTGGTTTGGAACTGCAAGATACCTTACACAAAGCCATGGTGCCTCATTCAGGTACTGAAGAATGAATGTCCTCACCCCAAGAGCCTTTACTGGCCCATCAGTCCAGGCAATGGCAGTGGCTATCCTTATCACAGCAAGGGTCAAGTGGGCACGGCATTTTGGTGGGAAAGGATGAAGGCACCTTGCCCTCCTCAGGACCTCACTTCGAGGGTGCATCTTCATCCTGGGCCACGCTTTAAAGCTTCTGTCATCAGTGTAAGGTTTCTGTGAGTGAGACCGTGTTCAATTGCTATGGATGGTTCAAGTCCACGTGAATTTCTCTTATCCCATCCTTGAATCTCCATACCCCCTGGGCTTGGTAGGGAGGATGCAGTAGCCCAGGAGTCAGGAGGATTTTTAGGGCTCCCAAAGACTTATGCTTGAGTCCAGGCTGGGAGGTGTCTCTGTTGCACATGCTTGGGCCAGTGCTCAGTCATCACGAGCAAGAGAAGCCATTCCTCACTGCACCTTCATGGTTTCAGCTCCAGAATGAGGTTCATCACACTCTTAGTCCTTCCCAAAAGATGCCTGAGCTGGTGGGAGGACCTGAACCACTCTGTCTATTGAAAATGCAACACCATTTCTAAAGCAAGGAGCTTCCAGCTCAAGTAAAAAAACAACCACAGACTAATCGCCTTCTTTTCCTCCTCCTTCCTCCTTTCACCACAGCAAGGCAACCCTGACCAGGGGTTTTGCTCTGGGGAGCAAAGGGAGGCAGGGAGGGTGATTGCAATTTGACACAAAGCTGAGTTAATTCAGCGTGGAAAGGTTTTTTTGTCTCCCTGTTGCTCGCTTGTCAAGGGAAGAGCATGCTCCTTCCCCTCTTTATTCATATGCCAAGCTCATTTACTGCAGTGGGAGCTGAGCGGCCTCCAGTCGGGCTGGGAAGCACATCTGCATTGTGATGTAGTTAAAAACTCAGGGTCTCCAAATCAATTACTGACCCTCTGCTGCTCCAGAAATTGCTCAGGATGGATTTGCGCATTGGCTGTAGGAGACAGAGAGACTCAACCTCATTTTCTGCCTCTCTGCTTCTCCGGCTTCCTCAAAGGCAAAGCTGTGATTTATTTGGCCAATCTGATTAATTGCACCTTGTAAAATATCCCCATTTGTCCTGATGCTCCTTCTCTTGGTATCAGTTCTGATTGTTGATGTACAGACTGGTTCGGAGTGGGTGTTTTTCCACAATACTTATGAATGATGCAGATTGTGTATCCCTATTTGGTGTCCACCCCCTTCTTCCCTCCAAGCAACTTTGTAACCTCCCGATCCCTGCCACATTGGACAGAGCAGGGATCCTCAGAGATGTTGCATTCCCACAAATGTTTCCCAAGTGCTGTTCCATCAGTGCATTTATCCAGCAGGGGACGTGCTTGAGACTATGTCCATACCAGTGAATTAACCAGTGCATAGACTTGTCTTCCATCCCAAGGCACATACCAAGTGGCCATGAAGACAGTGGGTATGGCAACTGCCAACCCACCTTTCCCCAAATCCTAGGGAGCAAGTGATTAAACCATCAGGGAATCAGGTTAAAACAGATAACACAAATTAGCTCTTGGCACAGCGGGCATCAGAAAGCATGAACGTGCTGGGAAAAGAGCAAGAAATAGATGTGGGCAGCAGGGCCACAGATGGATGTTAAAGATTAGGCTGGGATGTCCTCTCTAGTGTCCCTAACCCCAGGGGCAGTGGATGCTGTGGAAGCACTACAGAACTGGCCCATGGAAAGTTGCTGGGTTCAGGAGCTCTCCCTAAAAAGCATCTCTTTGGCCTGCATAGTCTCAAGGGGCCATGCTGTGACCCATGGAGATATGTTTCCTACGTCCACCTCTGCTTGTACCACCCAGACCCTCACAGTTCCTCTTGGGACTGATGCCCCTTGCCCAAAGTGCTGGGCAAACACACTCCGAGGGAGCCCACAATGCAGCTGGGAAGCAGAGAGGCAGATGAGGAGGCAGAGAATCACGAACTGCAGAGGTCCTGCAAGGACAGAGACCATGGAAAACAGGAAACTGGGGTCTCAGGAGAAGTAATTTTCCCCTGGGAGCAGCTCTCCATGCAGAGCAGAGCAGGGAGCGCCTGAGAGCTGAGCGCTGGGTTTTTCTGAGCCATGAACACAGAGAGGCTGATGTCATTTGTCTCAATATACTGGAGAGGTATTTGCATTTTCTTGGCAGCATCTTGTGCTGGCAGGAAACGGAAGGGCAGAAATGTCAGCTCTTCTAACATATAGAGAGCACATGGACAGCCAGCTCTTCTCAACCATCCACAGGGACACTGAGGAAGCACACGGAGTGTGTGCGGTCACAGCCAACACTCGGATCTACCTAAATAAGAGGGGTGTATTTTAGCCTTTTTAAGGGAAATAACAACCAAACCAAACCAGGAAATCGAACCCTGTGTTCATCTAGAAATCTCTATACAAGCAAACAAATATGTGCACACACAGTGTCAATACATAAGTAAATACAGGAAGGTTGCTTTAGCTCTCCTAGGGCTTTACCCTCAGTGCGATGTTGGAGACCAGACCATCTCCTGAATAAAATCAGTTCTCAGCTTGAATTCTCAGCAGTCATTGAGGGGACTCGGGAGCTGCTCCCTGCCTCAGATAAAAGATCAACTTTGGAGAAGGGCTCTGCGACTTGATTATTTCAGTTTCTGTTAAATCCTCTCGTTTTCCTGTTTGGTTAGGGCTAATAGGAGATGAATGGGATGGTGGTGGGAAATGCCTCCATCAGGTGAATCCAGTGCGGGAAGCTGCAGGCTGGAATAGAGTATTTACCCTGGAAGAGGGGGGTAAATAGTACAGGGACCAAAGCACAAAAAGATCCCTAGAACTTCATGCTAGTCCCATCCCTCTGCAGTGGGAATCCTGTGTCTCTCCAGTGTTGCTGCGCTTAAGATCTCCCCTGCTAACTGGGAGAGCTCAAAAGCCCCGCTGAAGTCATTCAGATCTTCCTCCGCATTCAGGTATCCCCCTTACAACTGTTTCTCAGGGAAATCTGGAGGTACCAGGACACTCCTGGGGTCATCTGAGCTGGCTCAAGCAAACTGCTGAGCCCCAAGGAGACGAGTACAAAGCAGAGATGGACATTGCCAAAAGCAGTCTGGGGAGGAGGAACCTTCCTGGCTTTGCCCATAACATTTCCAAGGATCACAGTTTCCAGCAGCACCTTTGAAGAAGGCGGCAGGGCATCCATTCCCACAAACAGATCAGATAAAGGCCCTCTGCCTGCAGAGATGAAGAAAGCAGCAGGTTCACTAAAGAGGTTTCTGCATCCCCAGCAACCTTTGGAGGACAGGCTTTGATAAGGAAAAACGGCAAAGAATCTCCATGCAATGGATGCATTTTTACAGAGCTCACGTTTGTGTCCCACAGCTCCTAGGCTTCTTTCACCCACTCACACAAGACTTCCAGATAATCCCATAACCTTCATTTCTCCTTCCTATGTCTCCTTGATCTCCCTGGTGCTACAATTCCACTTCCTTCTCTCCCCACTCCCCAGTCTCGTACCCACCCTTAGCTCTCTGGCTGTGGATACACCATATCTCAGCTTTGTTTGAAGCTATACAGGTGCTGTGCAAGAGGACAGAGGCCCTACCTGTCTGCTGTGCCTGTGCTTTAGTGGATACCAACCAGTCTGAGGCTCTGTCACTCGTGCCTTCCCTTCAGTGCCAACAGTAATGTGCCTCCTGTCCTTCAGCCAGCAAACTAAAACCCTGCAAGAACCAAGTATCTTTGAGACCTGCCCCCCTAGCTCAGATGTGGCTGTGATTTGTCATGTATTGCAAGGTTGATTAACCTTGCAGACAAGTAGATGGCATAGATCTGCATGGTCATGCAAGCCCCTTTCTTTAGAAGCCTGAACTAAACAGCATTTCAGAGCCCTGAGTTGGCTGTTGGCTGTGCTGTGGTTTCATTTCCTCCAAATGTTGCTGTGTAAACACTAATCAGTTGAAATTATTCAAATCACAACTGTCGAGCATGGAAGTAGCATTAATGAGGAAAAAGAGGGAACAGACTGGTGAAGCAGAAAGTGTCCTTTGGCTGGAGGTCAGTGGCTGCCATCCAACACACGCAACTCACACCCCTTCCTCTGCCATAGCCCTTGGAAATCCCTCCTGCTGGGAGAGAGCTCTGGGCCACGTTATCCAGCCCCAGGGCTCCTAAACGCTAGGGAATATCTCCCATGGAGCATATAAGCACCTTGGGGGCTGAATCCTACATGAAATATCCCAGGGGCTGGAAGGACTCTGTCCTGCTCAGCTGACAGGTTTCCAGCCAGTGCAGGACCACTTTGGGTGGCTACTGCAAAACCAGGCTGGGTGTGAATGCAAGGCTCTGTTTTATGCTTCCAGGGCCCCTGAGCAGGCTCATGATTCATTAACTCATTTCCAAACCCAGCTGAGCTTCAAGGCACTCTTAACGCTTATGGTTTCAGCTACAGCCATGGTGGTTCCTGGAGGGAGGCTCATGCCAGGTCATGGTGCCTGATGCAGCTCGGGCTCATCTCTGGGAGAAGAACTGATTGCAGAAGTCTGTTGCAAAGCCAGATGAGCCCTCCATAGGGTTTGAAGACTATCTCATAGAAGGCGAAAAGGTTTTCATCCTGCCTCAAAGCTTTACATGGCAGGGCCAGGCCCGTCTTGGACTCAAAGCACCAATACATGGCAGCATGGACTTTGATTACTCATAACCAGCACACTGCTACCTGCCCAGTACCCCATGCAAAAACTACAGCTGAAGCCAGCAAACACTGTGCCTAAGCCAAAAAGGGAAGGCAGGTGTTGCAACAGGTTGTTCTGGGTTGGTAAGACTGGGGAGTGACACAGAGTGGGTGCTTGAAGGTTTCTCCAGGCACTTGCCAAGGGCCTGAGCATGGTGTAAATAACACTCCCAGCTCTGGGACAGACATCTCGCGTCATGCTCACCCTAGTTGTGAGGCTGAAACAGACACGATGTGGACACCACTAGCAAAACCCCTCCCAAAGCAGAGGACATGAGTGTAGAACCCTGCCAACCCCTGCCCCAGGCTGACAGGTGGGCAGCTTGCTGCTGCTCTGCCAGCCTGTGAAAGGGAACCACTGGCTTTGCTACAAGGCAATAGCTTATGGAAAAGGAGGAGAAACAAATTCCCAGAGAGGTTGTAGGATCTCCATCCTTGGAGGTATTCAAGCTGGACATGGCCCTGATTGACCTGTTTTAATCAGACCTGTACTGAGCAGGGGACAGGGCAAGATGAGCTCCAGAAGTCCCTTCCAGCCAGAATGGTTCCATGATCTTAAATTTCTGCTGTGGTCTGTACTAATAAACTAACTACTACCAGTCACCAGGAATCAGTTTCACCTCTGGGGGCTACATCTGGTGGGGGTTATTTGGTTGGGGGTTTTAATTAACTTTTCCAGATAGTTTGTGGACATCAGTAACACCGATCCCTGCAGCAGATGTGAACCACTCATCCAGAAACATCACAGCAGAGCCGTGCAGGAGCATCTTCAAAGGTGGGAATGGGGATCTCCTGGAGGTTGTTCAGATTCAGCATATTGGAGCAATTTCCAAACAGCAAAGCAGGTGCTACATGTGGAAAGGGTAAACCAGACTCTGAGGAGAGGCAAATTGACACCATCCCTTAGAAAGCTGCTGGTCTAAGGAGAAAGCCAAACAGAAATCACCTGCATCCAGTGTGACATCCAACTGCAGCATACGCTAAAGCAGGAAACCATCAAGTCAGCCACTGAAGCTGGTGTTTAAACTATTTGGAAAATATCCCAGACATTAAACACTTGGAGCGGTTAAGAATAAGGTTAGAATAAGAGAAACGACTCTTGGGAAAGGAATGAATGAACCCATCAATCTTCAGTCTCAGGAAGAGCAATCTTAAAACCTTCATGGGGCAGAATTTCAAATTTGGCTGGAGCACCATGGAATACTGCACCTCAGGTATTTGGGTTTCCCTCTTTGCTTTGCTGGCAGTCCTGTTTTCCACCTGTCTGGCCCAGAAGCATGGAAAATCTGGGTCTTTTGCTTTGTGGCCCTGCTCCTTTCTCCTCTGAGGTATGTAAGGACCTGTTATCCCCATCTTTGCTTCAAAGGCAGCAGCATTTTCTACAGGCAGAAGCCAATGCTTGTGCCCAGAAGCTGGAGGAGGTGTCTGTATTTCTGAGACTCTGTTACTCTGTTTTCCACTCAATTCAATTCTATTTGGAAAGTGCTTAAAAATAAATTTGGCTACCAGAACTGGGGAACTCCTTGCTGCAAGACAGAAGTTGGCGGAGACCAGGTTATGTTGTGACGGTGAAATTCAGTGTTGGTAAACGGAAGGACAGAAACCACAGACAAATTCAGGAATACCTTGAAGCACATCTGAATTTGAAACAGTACCTTGGGGAAGGTACTTTAGCTTTGCCTTACCCTCATGGTATTCTGTAAGCATCAGCTTCTCAACACTATAGGAAATCAAGATATTTGTGCCCAGCTGCATCCTACTTACTACACAGCAAGTTGGTTTTCAAAGCATCATTGATGCTGTGGGTCACAGCAATGACACATACGTTGATGTATTACCTGCCTCAGCTCACTTTGTCTGGGCACAGTTTCAGGGTGGCAGATTAACATTGCTGATCAATTATGCATGCAAGATGGAGCAGGAGGAGAAAAAAGACCTGTGTGGCTTGCAGTATGAGCCACTCAAGCATTTCACAATGAGAGGGAGAGCAGCAGAGTAGGCTGAGCACCAGCATCACACAGAAAACCTGCTCTGAGCAGGGGCACGTCTGGGGCCAGACCTGGCTTGGGGCTCATCCTTTGTTAAATTAGTTGACAGCACCTTCCACTTCTGTTAGAGGAGTTATCCCTAAGTTATCCATCCCCAGCTTTGTTGGGCATCCACTCCGCTTTTTGTAGGATGCCACTGAAGCTTAAGGGATGCATGCAGCATACTAAAGATGACACACATTCCAGCACCTGTCCTCAACCCAGAAGTGAGGGCCAAGGTGCACTTCACAGCACCCACCACCCAAAGCCAAGGACCTCTGAATTGGCCTTGAGGACTGCAGTCCTCAAGGACATGTTTCAAAGCCCCTTCTCAGGAGCGATGGGTTCCCTTCCAACCTAAACCATTCTATGCTTCTATGAGCTCCTGGCTTGGCGAGCATACAGACCCCTGGCAGAAGGACCTCTGCCTCTCATAGATCATAATAAAAACACTGAAGAAGAAGTCAGTGTTCCCAGTCTCTCTGCTATCCTGCCATTAACCTTTTCTCTTCCAGATTTGAGATAGAAATTGTTTTGTAAGCAGTGGGCCAAAACCATGAGTATGGCAACCCTGTGGAGATGGCTATGGTCCAGAGAGTGAGTCCACCCTATTTTCAGGCACAAATGCAGCTAATGAAACTCCCTTCAGTCTGCAACCCTTTGCACTTGCACAAAGCCTTTTATGAGATTGATGCGGCACTTCATCTCATATTAACTCCATGCTCTTTCATTGGAACATGGCAGGGACCTGGAATTCCTCAGGGGCCAGGACGCAGTTCATTAACGTGTAATTGTGTGACCAGTTACAGCAGAAAAGTTAAAAGGCACCTAAACAGAAGGGTCAGCCCCAACCCCAAGCTACTAGGTTGTATCCAGGTCCTTGCACTGTGAATACAAGATGCAAAGAAAAGTTTGATGGCTCCAGAAAGTGTAATTAGCTTGCAGTGATGAGTGGGAGACTGGGAACAGTATTAGAGCAGTATATATAATCTCTTAAGCCCTCTTTATTTATGACAGGCTCCCATGACCTGTGCCCTGAACTTAAACCTCCCCCTTTGCTCTCTTATCCACTCATCTCTGGGTTTTTGCATCGCTGGATGAAAGGCAAGGTCAGTCTATTGGTTAGAAAGCTTGCTTGGTCCTTAGGAAATGCAGATTATAGATCTGGAAAGTGCCTTGAGAGGTTGTTCAGATCATTTCCCTGCCCTGTGGGAAGAGAAGCTACATGTAAATCAGTGCTGGCAGCACCTATCTGATGGTCTCATCAAGTAGCTTGTGTACATCACCTTTTGTCCCATCTGCCCTAGTTTTCTGTGCCACAGATTGCCCTTTGTCTCTGCTTGGACCCATGGCTCTGCATGTCCCAATGACACTACTCCATCCCTTAGCTTTCTCTTTTCACCCCAGGATGATGCTTATGACGTGGAGATGATGGTAGCATCGTTCTGCATCTCCATCCAACTCCTGGTGGTGTCTTCTAGAAAACCCTTCTTTCTCCAAAAAGCCCATTTCTTTAGTCCACCACCACCACACGCACATGCACAGTGCATGTCTGGGTCAATAGGACTCATCCTGACCATACCTATGCTCACAGCCAAGTTGAGGAGTGGGTGCACAGCAGGAATACAGCTCTGAGCCTGCCTGTAGCACTTCCCATGCAGCTGCAACTAAGTAAACTCTTTAATTATACCAGGTTTCTCAAAAAAGGAACAATTTTCTAGGGAATGTACTTAAATATATGTTTAATGTACATCTTGAAACAAGCACTTACATCAAAGAAAGCTGTGTGGCGGGAACAGTGAGACCTCACTGTGCCAAGTGAGGGATATCCAAAGGGATGGGACGAGGGCGGGGTGGATCCTTGGTGATGCTGGTACAAATGACAGCCATGGGTTAGGCCCTACCACAAAGTATGCAAATATGCTATAAATATATACAGTTTGCTGCTATTTAAAGGCCTGAGACAGGTCTTGATGCTGATGACCCCCATAAAGCCAAGAAGAGTGAAGGATGTGCTGTTGCTGTCAAGAGTGGTCCTCAGCATGGTGGTGCACAGGCTGACCCAGCACCAGCTTTTCGCCAAGGTAGAGCCCCTGTCACCATGCTGTGGCCTGGGAAGTGGGTGCCCAAGACTTTCTGGGGGGTGAAGTCAACTCACCACCTCCTTGTTGATGAGCCAGCTCCTTGCCATGCTTCCCCTTGACCTGCTGCATCCGCCTGGGAGGTGAGTTCTGTGAAATGGCAAGTCCCTAGGTAAGGATTAGAGATTAGGAAAGGGTTTCCCACTGGACAGCTCATTCAAGAAGGGAAATTCCTTCATCTCCATGCAGTTTTTTTAAGTATCCCAGAGAAATAATTGCCAGGAAGAGCTTAGGTGACATGATCCTACCTTGGAGCAAAGGTGTGGGAATGGGAACTCTCCTACTGAGTCTTTGATGCTGTGATCACCCCCAGACGCAAAATAGTACTGGCAGCAATAGCACAAATCTCATTGCAAGTCCTTACTTCTTGGCCTCAATCTCTGCCCTTAAGAGAGCAGAACATGTTGGTGTATTCCTCTGTGTTTGCCTAAGGTCTGTGCCATGCTCAGCTGTGGTGAATAGAGGTTCCAGGCCTGTTAGGGTCAATCAGTGTCCTCATACTCAGACTCAGAGTCCATCTTGCAATCAAAACCATCCTGCTCGTATTTACATGCTGGTCCTTCCCACTGATGCCGTGGAGTGGGATTTCCACCAGGTAAAACAGGAGACCTCATGCTGGAAAGGACCTTTGGCTAAGCTATTGCAAAAATCCCTTCCCATAAGCCCACCTATGAGATGCATATGTGAAATGGATTATTTAACAGCTCCTTTACTCATGGTTTGCATCCCAAGGTGGGGTCCCCTTGGCCTTTGCGTAAAGACTCACATCTCCTGCACACTCAGCTGATGGCACTGGGTCAGTGGGAATGAAGGGTTCCCTCCATAGCTCAAAAGGGAGAGCAAAGCAGAGGAAAGCAGCAGGGCCTCATGTTCTGCTTCCCTTTATAAGCAAAATGCCTCCGTGGCATAACTACAGAGCCCCTGAGTTAGGGTTGTGGGAGCCAAGACAGTTTGCAGGTACCACTATCTGTTGCAGCACAAACTGTGTGTTTTTCAGAAAGCAATGCATAGAGTTAAGCTTGAGGGCTTGTGCCTCTGACCTCAAAGCCATAGGGAATTTGTGCTCCTGGTGCTCCTGGTTTTATTGGGACTTACACTTTTGAAGAATGAGCATTAATGCACCCAGACCTCCTGGAAATCGCTGAAGCCATTTTCAGACCATGAATAGCTCTTAAAGCAGAGCCCACTAATACTGAGCTGCTGTCTGGTAGTGGGAAAGTTCCTTTGCTGCCTCACTGTGCCTCTAATCCATCGTTTTCTATATCCAAGCACATGCAAACATGGCCCTTTGCGTAAGAAGAAGTCTGACTTTCTCTTAGCAGCCAGGGTGCAGTGTTTTCTCCCTCTGACCTGCAGGCCCACCAGAACTGTGGCTGTGGAGGCCCCAAAGGGTGACAGGAAGAAGACCAATTGCCTTCTCCTGGCTCCTGACACGGCTTCCACCCTGTACAACTTGGGTTTAAGATCCCTCAGATAGCCCAGGCCCTCCCCAGTCCCTTTTCCTTGATGGACTGCAATGAGGATAGCCACTCTGTTAAACCACCCCATGCATGCAAAGCTATCCTGGTCCTCCATTGACATTCCCCAAGGTCTCTGACCATCCCTTGCTTCCCTCCTCCTTCCCCAGTCTGCTCAAGTCAGAGCAAAACCACAGAAAAAGGAAGAAAAACTGTTCCAAGCTCCAGCCTATGGGGAAAAGGTTTGGGGAGCTAATTATAGATTGATGCATCACAACCATCAATAATTCAGGAGGCTCTGAAACTGAGCTGGAGATGAGATGCAGGACAGTGTTTGCTCAGCCCCTGCAGCACCCAGTGCTGCTCTGTCGCTGGGGTCAGTGTAGCCAAGCCATGGGTGCACACAGGGGATGAAGCAATACCACTTGTGCATTTCAAGGGGCAGACACCAAACTCAGGCTCCCCAGCCTTTCTGCTGTTACACCGAGAAATGAAGGTGGTAGGATCCTGCTTCTCTCCAGGCTCCAAGCCACCAGGCTGCAGGTTTTGCTAGGCTCTCCCTCCCCAAAAGTCTTATGTACCACCTCTTCCCATACACCTCTGTGCTTTTCTGTACCCTGAGTAAGGTTTTGAGCTTAAACAGCCCAAGTGTCTTCTGCCTGTCTTATCCGATCACCACGCATGCACACCGGGAGGAGCGCTCAATCACAACGCACTTAGCGCATGTCTACACGTGGCCCCATGGCCACATGCGTGTACCAGCGAACACACAGCTACTTCACCATGCGCTGACACACACAAAGGAGTACACCAACATGTTCAAATATGCAGAATGCATTTACGGGCAGCTGAATGTAGGTTCCTAACACTGCAGGAGTGGGGGGCAAGGAGAAATCCCACCCAAAGCACATAGCACTCACAGCACTCAATGAAGTTAAAATTCAAGGCAAAACTCTCAGAGGGATTAAAGGTGCTGTCCCACAGGGCACTGGCCCCTTCTGCTGATTTGTCCAGACTTGCCCAGCCTGGAGAAAAGAAGGATCTGGGGAGACCATAGAGCGGCTTCTGATGCTTAAAGGGGCTGACAAGAAAGCTGGACAAGGGCCTGTTGTGAAAGGACAAGGGGGAATGGCTTCAAACTGAAAGAGAAGAGACTGAGATGAGCTCTTAGGCAGAAGTTGTTCCCTGTGAGGCTGCTGAGGCCCTGGCACAGGGTGCCCAGAGAAGCTGTGGCTGCCCCATCCCTGGCAGTGTTCAAGGCCAGGTTGGACACAGGCTTGGAGCAACCTGGTCTAGTGGAAGGTGTCCCTGCCCATGGCAGGGGGTTGGAACTGGATGAGCTTTAGGATCCCTTCCAATGCAAACCGTTGCATGGTTCTATGAATACCCCAGGACGTGTCTCTGTCATGGTTTAACCATTCACACAGCACTGTATCAGCTACTAGGAAGAAAATTAATCCCAGGTGAAACCAGGACAGCCTCCAGAAATTAGGGCCCTGAAGAACCTGACTTGCTGGACTTGCTCTGAGCATCCTGAAATGTGGCAGGGACCAGCTCCAAATTAGGGGTGGTTGTGTAGGCTGGGATGCCTCTATAGCGGTGAACAGCCCTCCTGGCAGCTCTTGCATCTCTGAGCTGAGGCTCTGGCTCCCTCTCCTGTCATCTTTTGCTGGTTCAACCATACTCTTAAAAGCCGGTGGGGAAGGCACTGGGGTTGCTTATTGCCCATCAGTACTGAGCCACAGGTCACCGAGTTGCTCAGGAGTCCCTCAAAATCCAGTTTTGTTGATGGCTCACCTGCAGAAACCTTTGGAGGAATTATTGGGTGCGATGTGCTGCAGCAAAGCTTCTTCCAGAAAACCATATTAAGCACACTGAGCCAAACCAAAGCACCATCAGCATCAAGCTAAGCATGGGCATATCCAATACATATCTCCTCCTCTGCTTTGGTGAGACACCCTTCAGCCCTGCATCCAGCTCTGGGGCCCCAACATGAGAGGAATGTTTTGCTGCTTGAACGAGTCCAGAGGAGGCCATGAAGATGCTCCAAGGGCTGGAGCAGCTCTGCTATGGAGACAGGCTGAGAGAGCTGGGCTTGTTCAGCCTGGAGAAGAGAAGGCTCCTTAAGGGGAGACCTTAGAGCAGCTTTCACTGCCTATAGGGGCTGACCACAAAGCTGGAGAGGGGCTTTGGACAAGGGTTTATAGGGACAGGACAAGGGAGAACAGCTTTAAACTGATAAACGGGAGACTGAGATGAGATCTTAGGCAGTTGTTCCCTGTGAGGGTGGTGAGGCCCTGGCACAGGCTGTGCATTCCATGATCTTGTGATTCTATGATATTAGTAGCCAACAGAAACAATTAAAGCCTTCTGCAAAGCAAGAAGTTAACTTGCAAGGCTGTACTTGGTTCCATCCTGATCCGACTGGTCACCCACCGGGGCGCCATAATCAGCACAGGGCTCAGTCCTCCAAACCTGCTTCTCCTGGATGTCCTCTGCCCCTGCTTCTCTGATGGGCTCCCACCAGTAGATGGCAAGAGAGGCCCACATTTGGGGTGATAGCAGCCATGAACCCCAGAGAGTGAGACCTATGTGAGGGAGGGGTTTCTCTGGTGTCTAATATAGGGTTCAGTTCACCCTGGGACATCTCTCTCTCACTCCTTCCAGAGAGGAGGTTGGCAGACTTAGCACTTATCTCTAGCTCTTGGTGCAGCCTGGTTGAAATCAATCATGGAATGCAATTATTGCTGGGGAAAAGCTGACAGGCAGACAAAAAGTCCAGCATATATCTTCATTTCCTTAGGAAGTAAGCTAAAAAATGCCTGTGGCACTGGAGCTTGGGGAAGAGCAAGGGAGAATGGCCAGATTTCACCTACTCTAGAAAATAACTGAAAAAGCAATGCTGGCCTCTTGCAACACCCCTTACACACACACACACACACACACACACACCCAATCACCTGGTTGTGTTCCCTGCCTGCATTTGGCCTTCTTGGGAGAGACTTTGTTCAGTCATCTGGGATTTATTCCAGTGACCACTTTCCTCTCCTTCCATAAGCTTCCCATCCTTTCCTCCTGCTGATGAGGCCACATGGGTTTCTGAGGCATTGTGGATGGCTTAGGGCAGGAAATCTCTCCTCAAGGCCACGGACCATGCTGTTAACCTCTCCTAGATCAACAGCAGCATGGCACTTTCTATAGCCTAACAGTGCGAGTGGAGTCACTTTGGGGGTTGCAAGAGCCACAGTGTGACCGGGGTTCCCCACGTTATCACCGTGCACACAGACCTTATCATACATCCACATTTAAACTCAACAACACGCCGAAGAGATACAGGGAGGAAAGAAAGCAAAATGCATTGTGTTTCAGAGTAACTGCACTACTTAGGTTATAGAGTAATGTTGAATTCACCCTGAAATGCTGATTCACAGTTAGGCAGAAAATACCTTGGTAAAATTAGCTTTAAAATGCTGTTGAGGAGAGCTGTTTTCACATAAACATGCACATCCCACCTCTGCATTACCATAGTTTTCCCTTTAAAAAACCAAAATGAACAAAAAACGCCAAACAAAATCCACTATTTGGGAAGTTTTGCATCATTAGCCCCTGCAATACGTCATGCACAGGGCCTTCACAGTCCAGGTGGAGGGAGGAGAGGATGTGGCAATGCAAAGCAGCATTTTTGGCCTGGGCTAACTGAGGATGGAGAATCTCCCATCTTCCTGCTTCTCCAAAATTGCTCCTTGAGCAGCTCCTCTGGGGTCACAGAAGAAACCAGGGTCAGATGTACTTCTGACACCAACCATGGCCATGGGAAAGCCCTTTCCAAAGACTACCCCTGCTCCAGCAGTGTTGCTTGCCCCATGTGCACCCCAAATCAGGGCAATCGCTGCACACCCAAGTGTCTTCATTGCTCAGAGAAGCAGAGCATTCACCACCTCTGTTTCTGACTTCCCTGCCAAAACCAGCACTAATTAATTAATGGCTTCTGGGGAGAGGACAAGTCAAGCTTTAAATTAAACCTTCCGCTTCAACGGGTGTCTCGGCAGGGATGGAGACCCCTGCCCTGGCCAGATGGCAAATAGAGCTGTGGCAAGCTCCATGTGTCTCAGAAGGGATGGAGGCGTTGCTTCCTGGGGCATGGCAGGTGGCTGCTGTGGGAAGGGATTTGGAAAGTGGCATGCAAGCAGCTCATGCCTTGAGCTCAGCAAATACCTAATCACCATCCCTAGGGAAAAAAGCCATTGTGAAGAAACATTGTCCAGAGCAGCGAGCAGAAACATCTTGGCAGGAACTGCAAGGTGTTGGAAGAGCATCCGGGTTTTGAGTTCCCCAACTGGGGCTGCCAGCAGCATCATCACCAGTATAAATGGCACCCCTGTTGCTGCATTTTTATCATTGCATTCAAGGCGTTTAAACAGGGGCTTTGTCTCAGAAATGCTGCCTGGTCCTGAATCGAGAACTGAATACTCTTAAGAAAGAAAACTATCCCCGAAAATTTTCACTTATTAAGACCCTGCATTTCTTTATTTTTTAATAGGAAAAAAATCCCAAACCTTGTTTATTTGTTTATTTAAATTCCAGTTTTTGAAGTAAATCTGTAACATCAGAGAATTGAAAGGAAAACAGCAACAAGCCAACATCAACATCATGTGGCATGTGTGGTGGAGCTGGGACACCACTTGTGGCTGTTTTTCTGGCAGAGAGCTCTGATCACCTCATACCCCTGGTCACCTGAAGTCCCAAAAACTCCCTGTGAAGGTCTCAAATCATAGAATAATAGAATTATTGATTGGTTTGGGTTGGAAGGGACCTTAAAGCTTGTCCAGTTCCAAACCATTGCCATGGGCAGGGACACCTTGCACTAGAGCAGGTTGCTCCAAGCTCTATCCAACCTGGCTTTGAGCACTGCCAGGGGTGGGGAAGCCACAGCTTCCCTAGGCAATCTGCGCCAGGGCCTCACCACCCTCACTGGGAAGAACTAGAACTTCTTCATCTAAATCTGCCCTCTTCTAGTTCTATTTGAAAGTGAAATCCTTGTGTTCTCTCTAGACAGCATTCCAAGGGAAATCCAAAATACCAGGGCAGGGACAGACAACCAAATTTCATGTTCTCCTCTCACCTCTTTGCATTCCCCTCTAGGCTCCCAATTGCAGACCCGTTTCAGTTATGGTCAGCTTCAGGATTCCATGTTGTCCAGGCTAAATGAGGCCTACAGACCTTCTCCACTCGGCATTAAAGAGTAGATCTAAAGGGTGGTCCGCTGAGTATTGAGTGGTTTACAGAGAGCTTTTTCCCTGTAGGTTCAAGCAATTGGGAGACCTTGGTTACTGTGTTCCTTTCAAAGGAGGTGGCAGATAGAAGCACACCAAAGTGATGTCTGAGCCCCAAAAGGGTCAGCCAAGGACAGTCCAATGGTGCTGGATCACAGCCTTCAGCAAACAGCTTAGGTGCTGTGGCATGGGGTCCCTCATCCTCCTTGGATTCCCAGTCCAACGATGCCTTTTTCTCCTATGCACAGTGCAGCTGCACAGCATTACAGTGCAACATCACTGTTCGCCATGGTGGCTGCATCTCTGTTGCAATCTCTAGAGACTCAAAACCCCTCCAAACTGCCCTGGACCCTTGCACTGACACAGGGTCTGGATGGGGCCATAGTGTGTCCCCACGTACCTCTATTCCTGCGCAATATGGATCTTGCTGGCCCCTCAGCTGAGGTCACCAACAGGCGTATGTGTTTGGGGACGGGTGGGAAGCATCCCCCTCTCTGTCCCAAAACTCTGTGTTATCTTAGGCAAATGTCCCAGCTGTTGCCAGGAGGGGAGGCTGGAGGTGGAAAATGGTACCTGGCACTGGTCCTGGGACACTCTGCCAACAGAGCAAATATCCCTGGGCAGCCACAGGTCATCAGCAGTTCCAACATCAGTGCTACTATCTACTGTGTGTGTCTTGAGTGAGACCTCGCTGTTCTTGTGCATAGCTTGGGCACATTTTCCACCTCTTGGAAGACAGCAAGCCTCAGGATCAGCTGGATGAAGAAATAAAGCTGTTAATGTTTTCTTGGCAGTTCATCAGCCAGCCAGCAGAGAAAGCAGTTGAGCAAACCCCTGGGTGGACACTGTCCTCTGCTTTGCAAGTCCTCTGCTGTTAATGCAAGAAGCGATATTCACAGACAAGTGCTGAAGGAGGTGGAACCACAATGCAAATCAAGGGATGAACCTTAGCCATTGGACATGGGGAGCTGATGACCGCAGGGAAGTTTGAGCATGCAGTACCCTGGAGTCATTAGTGAGCACTGGGCTCTTGTTGTTCCTGGCAAGAGGTTGGGTGTTGCCAGAGTTCATTACCTACCCACGTGCTATGTGGGTAGACTTCCCCGGTCCCCATCAGTGCACTCAAGCAGTAGCAGCCCCTCTACTGCATGATCTGGTGGGGAAACCAGGAGGTTAGCTGTTTTGGGCTTGGATGAGCAGGATCTTCACCTCACTGACTCATTCTCCTCCTGCCCTCAGCACTGGTAAAGATGGCTGTTACCTGACTGAGATGTTTTGGGATGCTTTATACATATATATATATATATGTATATATAGAATCATAGGATCATAGAATCATAGAACAGTTAGGGTTGGAAAGGACCTTAAGATCATCTAGTTCCAACCCCCCTCCCATGGGCAGGGACACCTCACACTAAACCATGCAACCCAAGGCTACGTCCAACCCAGCCTTGAATACTGCCAGTGATGGAGCGATCACAACTTCCCTGGGAAACACATTCCAGTGCTTCACCATCTTTACAGTAAAGAATTTCTTCCTCATGTCCAATCTAAACTTCCCCTGTTTAAGTTTGAACCCATTACCCCTTGTCCTATCACTACAGTCCCTAATGAAGAGTCCCTCCCCAGCATCCCTATAGGCCCCCTTGAGATATTGGAAGGCTGCTATGAAGTCTCCACACAGCCTTCTCTTCTCCAGGCTGAACAGCCCCAACTTTCTCACCCTATCTATATATATATGTGTGTATATATATATACAAATGCCAGTTTTCATATGATGTTCAAGTGGGGAAGAGATTGCAGGAGGAACTGGAGTTATTCCCAGTTTCCAAAGTGTGTTTGGCTTCGACAGAGCCATCTATGACACCTTTTGGACACTGACACAACTTCAACCCACATGTAACCATGGAAAAAAAAAAGAGGAGATGAGAAAGAAAGAGAGCTAATGTAAACCAGGAACAATAGGAAGAAAAGAAAATTGCTGTTTTATTGACCCTTCCTCCCTTTGCATTCCCCAAAGGCAAGCACAATAGGAAACAGCATTGACTGTCGTGTGTGTCTGGCCATGAGGAGTTCCTTAAGGCAGAGGGAAGGAGCATCTCTTTGCAAAAAAAATTACTTTTTATTTCATTATTAGACACCCACATCAATCAGCTGCACGACACAAATCCACACCAAACCAGGTTTCCCTAGTGCTGGAGCTCAGTAAACCACTTATTCACTGAAACAGCATCCTTGGGGTGATGTTTCTGTGTAACTAAACACATTCAGACACTCTGTGATGAGCTCTGGATAAGACACTCTTACAGAAAATGTGATTTTAGCAATTTATCACCATTTAGAAAATGTTGGAAAGCCATAGTTGAGCAATAACAGCGCAATTCCCGCATTTACTAAAGAATGTATGAATATTGCTGTGGCCATAGAGGGAAAAACTGTGAGACTGTGAAAATAAGCAAGATAATAAAAGCATAATCAATTATTGTAAATAAAATAGTAATAAAACATCAAAACTCTGCACTTTTAGAAACTGCAGATTTTTGAGCTCCTGCAGTTCATATTAATTTTCAGAAGATTATTTTTTTCCTTTAGTTCATAAGGATTAGAAAGGTGCAGGATTGTCACAGAACCTCATATGAGTCTCTCAGAATCCAAGACTCCTGGAGGTAGGGCTTTAAAAAATGCACCAAATCTCATGAATCTTGGGTTTCAGATGCAAAGAACCAGCAGTGTTGGGTGAAGGGGAAACAGAGAGTCAGTAGAAGAACTCTGGACTTGGCCTTCTCTCCTCTGATACATTGCTTTGGCAAAAGCTCTGATGGTGATGGGCCTTTACCCTGGCATTACGTAAAGGCTGGGGAGATTAGGGACCTATTGCACCAGATAGGTAAGGAGAGATCATCCTTGCAGCAATGCTCCTTTCTTGCCAAAAAAAGATCAGTTTGCTGGTGTCCTTGGAGCTGCAGTCCAGCATGCCCTGCCAAGAAACTCCTCTATTGGTCTAAAGGTCATCCCACCCATCCAGCTACACACTGTGACCTCACTGTAGGAGGGAAATTACTGGAGGTGTGTTTATCCCACCAGGAGCATGGTCCAATCCTTTTCCCCTTGACAAGGAAGGGGCTGAGGAGGCCCTCAGGACTGGGAACAAAGGCAGAGACACACTGAGGAACCAGCAGCAAAGTGGAGTTCAACACATCTGTTGAACTGCAGAGGGTGAGGGGACATGTGAATTGATTACAGGAAGATGTTCAAGAACCTCCTCATGCTTCTTTCCATGTGTGTCTGGATGGCCAAGTCCCAGGACATTGGTGGAAAGGAGATGGCCACATCTCTCCTGCTTCTTGGTCTCCTGTGCCAGATACTGAGACACCCATATGAAGAACTTCATGAGCAACCTGAGCAAAGCCTGGGCTCTCTCTGGCTGGCACAGCCTTGCTGTAACCATATATTGGATTTGTTTGCTCTCCAAAACAGGGTCACAGAATCAAAACTGCCTGCTGCATATGTTTTTGCTCTGGGCTAATCCCTGACCTATTCCTATTCTCCTCAACAGTAAAAGCTAAGAGGAAGGAGAAAGAAGGGGAGGCATTTGTTATTTACAACATTTGTCTTCTGGAGCAATCACTACACATACTGAAATCCATATTCCTAGGAAGTGGCCAGACATCACCTGCTGATGGGAAGTAGAGAATAAAATCTTGTTTTCATTTGCATCCACACACAACCTTTGCCTTTGCTTTACTGAACTGTCGTTATCTTGACCCATGAGGTTTTTTTTCCATCTTATATTCTTGCCCTCTGTCCTGCTGAGGAGAGAAGTGATAGAGTGGGTTGGTGGGCACCTGGTGCCCAGCAAGTGTCAACCTTCCACAAGTCTCATTTTCTCCTCTGGGAAAGTTTGGCCAAGTAACCTGAGGTAGTGTCTGTGCTAAGAAACAACCCCTCCTGCAGATGTTTTCCATTCAGCTTTACATTAAATTTCAGAAGAGCTGGGGAGATGTACAGAGATGTCTTCAAACCATCCAGCTCTATCTGCCTCCAACCATAACTCTAAGTCCACTGTCCTGTTTTCTTCCATCTGTCCAAATCTACCTCTTGTCGGGCCATGAGACTTTAAAACTCTAGGGCCTTAAAGTTCTTTCCAGCCTCTATCTGCACAGTGGTGTGAGTGCTCTATCAGCACTGGCACCTTGAAAAGGAGCAGAGCACCTTCCTTTAAAGCTTTTTAGAGTGTACTACTGATAACCATGGTATGAGCATTGCTTCAGCTCTGTGCATTCCCTCTTACATGAGAACAGCAAAGTGAGGACAAGAAAGCCCATCGCTGAGTCCAAGGCAAGCCAGCAGGATGTAAATCTGAGAATTGAAAGCAAACAATTTAGGAGGCTTTTGTTTCTGCTGCATCTATGTGATTACAGGGTAAAATATTCTTAAATCTCTGAAGAACAGGATGAAAAGAAAATAGGAAAAGTAGAATAGTTGTTTTTTCTGTAGGGACCTGGTAATGTCGGTCCCCTCTCCTGCTACAGCAGCTTTGGATGAAGCACTGTCACCTAAAGCACTTACAAAAGCCAGACTAAGCATGTATAAACAAGAGTCAAACTCATCATCAAAATGAAGCAGCTGGGAAGAGGGTGGCTGCTGTAACACCCTCACCTACTCTGCAAGAAACAATGGTTGCATTAATCATTACACCATGGTCAAGTGGAATGCCTCCTCCACCAGAAGGTTTCCCATCATTAGAAAGTTGAGGCCTAGGAGGAGGAAAAGGGTTTAACCTGAAGAAGTGTTAATTCATCAATTAACAAGGCAGGTGGCTCATACAAATGGATGAGAGTCACTACACAGACTGAGAGGGCTGTATCTTTCTCTGTGCCTACAATCATGCATCTCTTCTGTGGCTGATTAAAAGGCTTCAGCACTAACTGAGATCCTTCATCACAACTCTTACATGCTCTAAACAGGGATGGCAAAAAAAGGATACACCTGCATAGGATTTTATTAAAGTAGGCATCATCCACAGCTGACAATATTTGAAAAACAAAATATTAACAACTTTTTTTTTTTTTTTCCTGAATAGGTAATTTAACAGCTACAATGCTCAAATGTCATGAGAGAAGACTCTGCCCAGAAGTCAAACTTCAAACTGGTAGCAAAAGTTAGACATTTCGTACCACATCAAATTGGTGTAACACAGAAGATGCTGTAACATAGAGTCATAGAATAGTTAAGGTTGGAATGGGCCTTAAAATCATCTAGTTCCAACCCCTTGCCATTGGCAGGGATGCCTCACTGTAGACCATGTAACCCAAGACTCTGTTACAAGAGAAGTTAATGGGGAAGGTATGAAAAAAAATGCATGCATCACAGGTTGAAAGCCAGGATGTCAAACAGGAATCAGACCTTCCAGACCTATCTAGACACATCTAATCACAGTCCTGATTAACACCACACTGTTACCTCCAAACAACTCTCTATTGTAATATGGTTTATTTCAGATTTGCAAAATATAAGTTTCTTAAATGACTGCTCCTAAACCAACTAAGTAAGGAAATTGAGATCCATCAATAACTTGTGGAATGGAGGCAATGAGGAGTCCTCAGGTTCAAAATTGAGGCTGGAATGGACAAGACACTTGAGCTCATATTAAAGCCCTCTGCCTGGCAGCTCAGTGTAAAGTTCACTAGGAGAGATTTGGCAGGGCAGAGGACAAAACCTGAGCCAGTCTTTCCTGGAAGGGGACAAATGGAGGGCCACAGCGTTGCTGGCCCATTGAGCCAAATACTACACTTGAACAATGCGATAGTTACAACAGTGGCCAAAGTTTAAAAACTTGTCTTTTCAGAAATGTAAACAACTATAAAAATGTTTCAATAACAGGCCAAAACCTTATAGGCTTTTGAGCTTAAGGACCTGGTAAACGCATACTTTGCCTGCAGCCAAAACAGTAAAATACATAACAAACCTGAGAGACAGAAATCTGGTCATGTCACTTATCCACTTACTGAGAAACACCGCAAGGTTACAGAGAGAGTAAAACTCACAATTACCAAAGCATTGTCACAGAAAACACAGCAAACAAGTTGTAGGTAGAAAAAAGACTTGAACATGTTTACCTATGCACACTATTGGAGTATACGAGACAAAAAAGATGGAGAGTTTCATATTGGGAATTTCCAGACATTTAGAAAATGAAAGATATTTTTTCTATTAAAGAAACAATACTGAAAGTTCCCAGATGCTGTCTCTCAAGGCATGCTATAGGATATAGTAGCTGATGGCTCAGATTCACATCCATGGAAATGGACATTTTACCTAAATAGCCTTTCTGTCTCTCCAGTTTGTCATTCGTCAGTGTCTCCTAAGTAGCTTTTGAATCAACGTATCTTCTTTGCATGCATCTACTAAGACCTCCTTGTTAATCCCAGAATCTGTTGTGCATGAAACTCAATGAGCTGAAGAGCCCTTAACTATAGCTAGAAGGTGGTTTCAGCTTCTGGATTCCTCACTAAAGAATAAAAGCATGTGACAGTTAGACATAAATAGCATCTACAAATACACTTACAGAGCACAAGAAAAATGTAGTGAACACAAACAGATTACAATGGCTGATGGGACTCTACCATAAGGCTCCATCATCAGCCCCTCCTAAAAAACCTCGCTCCAGGCAGTATGTCATCATGCTAGCACAGGAAACAACTGGGATAACCAAAAGTGTCGCTAATTAGTAATAAACCCACACATAAGCATTGCCTGCTTGAAAAACGCCCCAGATTCACATACGCATAACAACAACTCAGATTTCAGATCTACCTCCAAGGGTAAACTGGAGGCAGCAGCACTTTCAGAGTAGGACAAAGCTTAGCTTGTAAACCCTGGGGTTTTAAAGCATAATGAGAATTCAAGTCCTATTCCCCTTCGCATTCATAAGCATTATAAGAATAATGTTACCTTGTATGCCCTATAGAAAAATGTTTACAGCAATATATATACATATATATAAAGGAACTATGACCGAAGTTTGATTTCAAACTAAAATTGCAACAACCCCTGCAATTTAAAAACATGAAGTAGCTCTTCTGATCTCTCTTTTGTAAGCAAAGAGCAGAAAGGATCATATCTTACTATGATCTTACATCCTCCCCCAGGAAAAATGAGAAAACTATCGTTAACTTGGTGGGATATGCCTGAAATACCAGGTTTGACATTACTGGCCCAAGTAGTTTGCCAAAGAAGAGGCAGGCAGCAGTAACGGTTGAAGAGTCATCAGCCAGCAGTAAATGCTTTTTTCCCCCTTTTTGATAGCTGCTTAAGTGTGAAAGTTCAAGAAATCCTGTGTTTGTCATCGGTGTTGTGCTTGCAGACAGCACCAAATGATGTTGCTCACTAATAGTAGATTCCAGCAACAGCATGTTTCTGCCCAACTCTATTGCTGCTTAAGAAAGCTAATAACTGACATGCTCTAAGACTCGGAAAAATATAAACTAGTTTTAGCCATTTCTTCCTGGTCCTCTTTGGAAATCTGGAAACATCTTGCAAAGAATTTCAGTTAACTTGAGCAATCCTGGAGTCAGACCCAAGGAAGCTAAACATCGTAGTCACCAGCTCAGGGAGATCATAATCATGTTTCCAGCCCCAGTCCCTCCGGGCGTTCCTGTCATCAAAGTTCATCGGCCAGCTGTCAGCTGCAATGAAAAGAGAGAAGAAACAAGGAGCATAAATTTTAAGAAGAATTTCTTTAAACTTTAAAATAAATCATCACTGGCCACTTGAATTCCTAAAGCTGAATTTCTGTCCATAACACCTTGAACTGTACAGGAGCAATTTGCAAGCACCTACAAAGAAAATAAACTTTCTTTTGCCCTTAACCTATAGCAATCTAATGGTTTTTTTCTTACCCAGTGCCAAAGAAGCCAATACTAACCTATGGCCTGCCTGATTTCATCCACTTTGTAGGTCACTTGGAGCTCAGGAACATGCTTCTGCACCTCTTGCACCAGCTCTTCAGGAGTGAAGCTCATGGCACTGATGTTGTATGTCCTCATGCTCAGTGCGTCTGCAGGGGCCTCCATGACTTCTAGAGTCGCTTTCAGACAGTCATCAATATACATCATAGGGAGACGACTGTCTGGCTTTAGGTAGCATTGAAATTTGCCCGTCTTTATGGCATCATGGAAAATCTGCACAGCATAATCTGTAGAAAAGAACAATGGGGGTGTGTACTCATCTGCCTCAATCTGTTGTTCACTTTGTGACTGTCAACAGTTCCCAGACCACCCTCAATGTCTTCCATATAAAATCTAGCCACAGGACTATGCATTATTTACATTTTACAGCACAAGTGCAAGTAATTCCAAAATGTCCCAATGTTATTCCAGTATTTGCACACTACAGCAAGGCTTAAGAATTTAAAATAACTTTAAAGCAAATCATCTCAATGAGTGTAAATAATCTGAAATCTCTCAGATACTGTTTAAAGGCAAAGATATTATGCCCTAGGCTGGAGTGGACAGCAGCTCTGTAACACTGTTGAAATAGCATCTCTACACTGATGCTTCATACTGCCATGGATTAGATTTCAACAAAAACGTCATAAATTACAGTGTAGTGGCTTGGTTTCGATATTCTTGCCTGCAATGCTGAGAACATTCAAGTCACTTACACACAAGTCACTTACCAGTTGTTCCCCCACCAGGCTGAGAGTCAGCAGATATAATTCCTGGATATCTCAGGCAGCGGAAATCTAGGCCAGTACCGGTAATGATAGTACTATGGAAGGAGGAGAGAAGCACAGCTTTATGCATCAAGACTAAGGCCTCACAACTCATTGATTTCACAGGAAAAATCTGCCACAGGATGAACCTTTGTGCTGTAGCCATCCCATGACAGGGATGAAAGGAAAGGGACTGGTGAACAGTCTTAATTCCTTATAAGGTAGCTGATGTCCCTGCTTGCTCTTTTCTAGTTTGCATCCACATCAGTAGATATAGATTCTTGATATGGATTCTTGATATGGATTGGCTTAATACCGGGTCTAGATCTAGTGCTTGGAAACAGAAAATACCTAAGTTTGTGAGCCTTTTAAGGTTAATACAGTCTTTAGGCCTGCCACTGTCTTTCATAAATTTAAAGTATGAGGAAACAGGATATAACAATATCAGTTTTCACATTATCTTTATAATAAACTACAAAGCCAAAAGAGATGTTGTGCATGTACAGACTCCCATGGCTTGGACTTTAGAGTCTTGCTGTATGGGAAAGGGAGGACCAAAAATCATCCATTTTCCAGCACGCTTTGGCAAGGCTTTGTACACTGTCATTTCTGCAATGTCATTCATACTGGTAGATTAGGCCAAAGTCAAAAGAACCAAGGGAAGAAATTACACTGAAAGTCAGATCTTCACCAGCTTCCAATTCTTTGTACTTTTTACAACAAAACTCAAAAGATACTTGTCCTTAAGAGCTGCCTCAGACTACTATTCGGTACTGAAGCCTGAAGGAAGGAAAGAATGTGGAAAGGAACACTGCAGTGAGGAATCTTACAAAAGCAATTAAGTTATCCCAAAATTTTCAAGAAACAAATAAAATTAAAAATTCCTACTTCTCCCATGAGCTCAGCATGAACCTTGGAGACTCCATAGATTGTCCTTGGCCTCTGGATGCAGAGATCAGGAGTTGGATTTCGAGGAGAGGTGGGTCCAAAGGCTCCAATAGTGCTTGGAACAAAGAGTCTCAAATTATGCTCAGCTGCAATATCCAGAACATTGTGTAAACCTGGGACAAACAACAGGATTTATCAGAACACTCACTGGACCTTATCAAGCCTCTGTAGGAGTCATGAACTTGACACCCTTGTCACATACCGGTAATGTTTACGGCTCTGGCCAAGGGGACGTTTGCTTCTCCAACAGCACTGAGCAAAGCGCTATAGTGGAACAGCCAAGTTATCCGATTATTCACCACTATCTCACGTAAATTCTTGTAGTCCAAGATATCTGCGTAGATAAAAGGACCTAGGAGAAATGGAACCAGCACGAAATTGAGTACCAAGAAGAACGGATGTAAAGAAAAGTTCTACATTAAACTCACATGGATGCTTCTTGACCATACCTATATTCATAGAATCATAGAATAGTTAGGGTTGGAAAGGACCTTAAGATCATCTAGTTCCAACCCCCCTCCCATGGGCAGGGAAACCTCACACTAAACCATGTCACCCAAGGCTCTGTCCAACCCAGCCTTGAACACCGCCAGTGATGGTGCATTTACAACTTCCTTGGGCAACCCATTCCAGTGCCTCACCACCCTCACAGTAAAGAATTTCTTCCTTATATCCAGTCTAAACTTCCCCTGTTTAAGTTTGAACCCGTTACCCCTTGTCCTGTCACTACAGCCCCTAAGGAAGAGTCCCTCCCCAGCATCCTTATAGGCCCCCTTCCGATGCTGGAAGGCTGCTATGAATGCCTGTCTTTCACCCACAGAGCAATGAAATGCAAAACTGAATACAACTGCATATTGCTAATCTGATATTAGGAGGAGGACTTCTAATTAATCCTATGAGTACACCAGCTCTACAAAGTAACTCTTTGGCATACAGAGTTCATACTGTGAAAGTTATACATTATTCAAGAACAAAAAATGATTATTTTGAGTACCTCGTTT
Organism: Myiopsitta monachus; assembly: GCA_017639245.1. NCBI lineage: Eukaryota > Metazoa > Chordata > Aves > Psittaciformes > Psittacidae > Myiopsitta > Myiopsitta monachus. The sequence continues at coordinate 16,486,367 of CM029922.1, read as the reverse complement.
CACAACCTGGTAACTATTTCTTCAGAGACCAATTGGCATCTATGATCTGTGCTATTTTAATTATTTTTTGTATCAGCCACCATTTTCTACCACTGTCCTTTCCTGCTTTATATTGTACAAATCTGAGCTATGTCAATCAAAGTAAATAGACCACCACATCCTTACAAACACATTAAAAGGAAAAAAAAAAAGGAAAAGAAGAAGAAAAGAGGGACACAAAATTTGTTTCATGGCCTATTTGGTTTAGCAACAGACCCAGTCCCCATTTGAGAACATATAATTCAGAAGGCCTGCCTGCCAGCAATAAAGACTGAAATTGGATACTTCGTGAGATTAATTACCTAGATAGGGCATGACAATGCTAGTCAAATGGGAAGGTAATTAAAGTGCACCTTCCATGAAAATTATTCATTGCTGATGGATCAGCTGACAGATAAATCAAAAGGCACTTAAAAAAGCTACAGGTTAACTTGTGGAAGGCCATTCCTCCCTGGAAGTCCCAGTAACTGCAGCTGCTTGTTCTACCATAAGACAAAAGGTGGGAGGGTAATGCAGCCTCCGAGAAAGAGGAACCTGGAGAAAAGTTATCAGCATTGTGCCTGCAGACAAAGGGTCAGCTAGAGTGGAACTGGTTGGCTGGCAGCCTTCGGATTACTAGATCTCTCTGCTTGTATGCCATAAAGGGGTACTGCAACCATAAAAGGTGGCAAGTGATGAATTAATAAGTTGACTAGTCCCCCGGGCGCCATCCTTATAGGCGGAGGGCATGCTGCGGTAATCAAACGAGGTTATAAATTGTGTACATTGAATGGCACAAAATGCGTCTCACTTCATCACTGTTAAGTCAAGACTTCCTGAATTTGTCATTAACTCTTCAGCTTCAACATATTTATTTAAACAGTAAAAGAAAAAGGGTTTACAATAACAAAAGGGCAACGGATACTACCCTGCAGGATATACAGTTTAATGGAGATCATTGACTCTTACTTTCTAGAGCTACAGGGGTCAAACTGCACTCCTTTTACACCAAAGCTCCCCTTGAGATGTACTGATTAAGTTCAAAACATTCAACTAAGTGCATTTCTGAACACAGAAAAAGAACCAAAACCATACAGGATCAGTGTAATTTTTTACAGCTAGCATATGCAAATCCCTATGTATGTATTCTCCACTTGAAAAAACTGAGCTATTTACATGGGTAAGCATTTCCCAGATCACAGACTTTCACAGAAAATTTCAAAATGACCTTAGTTTGAATGTAACATCTGCTTATTAAAATGTATGAAAATGGATAGTTGAATAATTACCACTTTTTTTTTTCGTTATGTGTGTTAACTCAATTATGTTATTAAGACAAGCTTTTGTTCACTGGAAGTTAAATGGAAAGCAATTCTGTGCTACCCTTTTTGTCTTTAATAATAGTAAACAGCCATTTTCAAGGGCTCAGATACCTACTAGGGTTAAAAGAAAATTTACCACTGACTTTGAATCAGAGCATAAACAGGAAAGAAGTTTTGGGGTTTTTTTTAATCCTTAACTTAATTTCTTCTTCCAAAAATATACTTAAGGTTTTGCCACATTTTTATGCATGCTTTATACATAACTTCAAGTCTTTGTTCCACATCCTCTAAATGTTTTTCCCTTCTTTTACCTTCATAGTGAGTACAGGAAATGAAAACTTAAGTGAGAACTGAAAAGTGATGTAAACTTCAGAAATCTGAACTACAAACTGAAGTCCTTCCTCTGTGCCCATAGAAAGCATATCCCTGTTTCAAAACAGAATTTATGACACTGTCCATGACTGCTCCCAGTCCAGGGGAGTATTCTATATTCACAGAAGTTCACATGACCATGTGACAAAAAGAGTCACAAGTACTAGTTTACCAACTTCTCCTCAGTTGGCAGCTGTGGCATTTCCTCCAGAAAAGGAGTTGTGCTGATTTTGTGTATAATTTTATCACTGTGAGATTAGCCTACTACCGTATTTACAAAGAATTCAAATTTTATAGACCTAACCTATTAACATAGATCAGTAAACCTAGTAAACTGTGGTAGAGTTGAGGATGCAGTATGAACACATGCTTTCTCATACCATTAATTCATTAGCATGGTTAGCTAGTTGGGCACAGTAGTGGCAATCTCAATGTCAATATGCTGTTTTGGGATATAAAGAAGTTTCAACTTTGCAAGCACAAACCCTGACATGCCAGGAACATGCCCATGATCCTTTCTGTGCAAGCATAGCTTTGCGAAACAGAGAACACACACTATCTTCTGTAGAGTCCCTATACCTGCCTGCCAGCATCCAAGTGGATTTTGAGCTACTGACTTAGATCTATAGATGGCTAAATGGGGTGAGACTTGTCTGCCTGAGAGATCACCCCCACCTTTTAGCCATGCTGTAGTCAGCAGAGATGTGAAAGGTAGTTCCCTCTTTGGTGTCTAGAAATTACTCTCCAAAGCATCATGAATGTAATAATATTCTGAGAGCCTTGAGTACCTGCTAGGGCAAAGGTTAGAAAATGACTCCCATGAGGATGGTGAAGGAATTCATTGGCTCTATTTATTGTCCATCGAAGATGATCTATTTGTAATTGTTCTGTGCCACTGCATGGCTGAGTTTTTTTCCTGTTTACACGAAAGTATGTAACACTGATAAGTAGGCACCACTGCATTATTGTCTGCAAGATAAACTGTAAGGCACCTGCAGCCCTCCTAATGGGGACTCAACTAGCATTAAAATAAAAAAGAAAGCATAAAACAAGTCTTTCAAATTTAAAAAAAAATTACATTAATGCTATAAACTGCAATCAAGTGAAATATCCCTATTTTAAGATTTGATTATGCAGCAGAATAAACACCTAAGAGCAGTGGTCAATAAATTAGTAAATAAGGAGGACAAATAAAGGGAAACTGCTACCTTTACCTCAACAACAGACTGATGATGCAAGAACTCCTGCTTTTTATTCACTCAACAGCATGAAAGCAGGGAACATTTAGTGTACACTGTTCAAATACCTAAATACATCATTAAGCAGCTATGATGAAGAAAAACTCATGCAAGTTCCTAATGAAAATAAAAGGATCCAAAAATCCTATTCTACATCCATCTTACCATTAAAAAGTTCCCGAGCACGGAAAAAGAAAGCACAGATTTAAATTCCAACTTATTCCCTACCAAAGAATAGGTGCATCTTGTTTTACAGCAGGAGCAAACAGCCAAGCTCAGCTTGACTCAAGTAGTTATTCTGATCAACAAAGTGGCAAAGCAGCAGTGGAAAAATGCAAGAAAAATAACTAGAAAAAGGGAATAATAGGCAAAGGAAGTGAATGTCTTGGCAAGATTTCAAAGCAGGAAAGCATTATCCAGAAGTTTTGAATAGCAATTTGTTCAATCTAATCCATTTAACATTTAGACTTTGGTAATTAGTCTATCAACATGAAAGTCCGAGTTATTTTTCCCATATGCTCCCCCAGTCACTTACTTACCACTATAAAAAACATTATCTGAAGGCTTTCTAATGTCAGACAAGATCACATTGTTCTTTCCAAAGCGTTTCCTGTATAAAAATACCCACATGGTACAGTGAGTCTTTAAGATAATTCGTAAATTGCTATTCTGCTATTTTGTTTTGAAGGAGCAATATCAAAAGAACAATAATTTCCACAATGAAATCAGTTATTGCACTAAAAAACCAACAACTACTGATCCTTCAAATGTTAATATAGCATCTTAGGAAATCAGTGAACTACTTCTAATAGCAGTCAGAGACCACATAAGGACAGAGGATATCTTTGCAAAATGAAAATACATTGATAAGAAAGACCTTCTTGCCCTCTTCTTTCCCAAAACATTACCCAGAGACAACCCAGTCCTCTACAGACAACAGAAAGCCACTGGGCTTGCTGTAACTGCAGCTACTTTTACATCAACAATGAAAATACAACTGAGCAATCTCTGCCTTGTGCTTTTTAAGGAACCCAAGGCTGTCACAGAAAGCAAGTCTGATGGCACTGGAGTACATTCAGGCTTCCATTACTTGAATGATTTTTAAATGTATCACAGAAATAGTAAAAAACATTCAAACTGCAGCAAGGTGCTGAATACAGTGAGTTTGCTCACTTGCGGTCACAGTCCAAATCCTCTGCAACAAAACACGGTCTACGTGCAGGCAATACTCTAGAGCCGAGCAGGATATGGACAATGACATAGACCAGAGAGAGCTCTCAGAGCATTTTACATTGCTGAGAAGATACCATGGTAAAAATAAGGTAACTGTATGAGAGGCAGGGGAACAGAAAGAGCCAAAAGAAATGTATTTTAGATTTACTTTTTTTTGCTGCACCAGTTTATCTTTCACCAAATCATAAAAACTTCAAGATCTTGTATCCTAATCTTTGGTTTTGTTTGTACTTTACTGTATGGGGCAACTTACTCCTGACGTTGCTCAACTGAAATTCTCAGAAAGGTAAAAGGCAGCAGTTCGCAAAGCCCAACAGCTGGGTAGTTAGCAAAGGACTATGTATTTTTTCAAGTGAGTGTTTGTACTTTCTTCTCTCCTGTAGTACCTGCATAAAATCACAGCCTTTGTCTCTCTGTTGAGCACTCAAATCGAGCCTTATTTGGCTAGGCCAAAAAAAAGAGATAATCTGCAATCATCACTAGGATCCTGTTATAATCAATTCTCCAGAAATATATTGCTTCTAGAAGTGATGGCTAAAGCTTGACTTCCTCACTAATAGCAAGTCAGAGAATCACAACGTACCTCAGAAGCTTAGCAAGTCCCACTCCAAGCTGGCCAAGACCACCTGAAAGGCAATGCACAAGAGACAAAAACCAGAGGAAAAGGGCTATCAAAAGACAGAGTTCCAAAATTATATGTATAACATTAGAAACGAATACTGTTTTTCTCAGTGAGTCAGAAAGCTTCTATACTTTTTCTCAGGAAAATCCAATGAACTGCTTTTAGTGGATTTCTGGAATAAAAACAATAGGACAGTTCACTTTCCTACTAAGACAGGACTCCAATCTTACTGCCATATAGGAAAGACCATAACAATTCCAGAGTATTTTGCGTAGTTTTGTTTCCAGTATTTTGCTCACCAGGAAGGGAGGAGGGGAGTCGACGGAGAAGCTGGGAAGGGAATAGTTATGATAGGAATGCTGACCTGTGATTAGCACCCGAGGATGATCAGAGCTGGAAAAGGAAACCAAGTGAAAGCTAGCATCGGAGGCCACCTGGCGGGGCGAGACTCCAATGCATCGAGCAGGAATGACGGGAATCCCGCATCCACAACCAGGGTTCTGTAGCAGCTGGCGGACAGCTCGGCTCATGTTTCTGACAACGGGCATCTTCCTCCTTCCAATATGCTGTGAGAACAGGAGAAAGGATCAGTCAGAAATGATTCAACCATATTAAACATTTTAAACACCTCCTTAGAAAACTCTGAAGGGTTTCAGGGAAGTTTGATGCAATCTATGTCCTAGCTGATGTGCCAGCTGAGAGCCTTGTCTGTTAGAAGCAGCCTGTGAAGTAATACGAACGAGGTAATGTACTCACCAGAGTGAGCTCAAGAAAATATCCACAGCCCCTGCACAGAGTCCAGTATAATGGAGAGTGAGAATACTAGTTCAAATTTAACCCTTTTAAAACAGTCACTAGAAACTTGGATTTCAAGCACAAAAGACAACAAACACAGAATTCAGCAAGTTTGGCTGCTATGATTACGCAGCTTCACTACAGGTACTAACGGTTTGCAGACTCCATGAAACAGCAAACCTTCCTAGTACCACATCAGCAAGATTCAGCTAAGCCAACAGATGCAGCAGTAAATCACTTTCAAGAGCACCACTTTTCTCAGTCTTAATGCTGGACACATGCTGGACAGTACCCGGAAGCAAACAAAGGAGAAGTTGTATTTACCCAGGAGTAAATGAAAATGTCCTAATTATTTCACAAAAAAAAAAAGAATGATTCGATCATAAAAACACACTGCAAAAACATCTGTAAGTTACCCTGAGCTATATCGTAGTTTTATTTCTCTCTAAACCTTCCACACTTGGGGAAGGAAATAGAGAAGGATGTACCCCAAATAAATCATAGAATCATAGACTCATAGAATCAAAGAATCATAGAATCACATCTGCATCCACAACTGGTCTTTTATAAGGTTTCCATTTACTTCTTTCAAATACAATTCCTAAGGCATGATCACTCAAATTCTTCCTTATCCCCCTTCAAACAACTTTTAAGTCTCACGAAGTGCCAGAGTAAGTAAGTTCTCAGATGAAAATGTACTTCAAACTAGCTTGTTTGAGATTACCCTGACAACTCCTTTCTCATATAGGTACTTGTGGAATGTATTATAATAAGAAGAGTCGGGGAGAAGGAAGGCCACAAGAAGAAATTACAGTGGCTAATTGCTGCAGGTGGATTCCAGCACTACCAATTCTAGTCTGCATAGGAAGCAAACAAGTAATTAATGTGTGTATTCTTTTCTCAGCAACAGACAAGGCTGAGCATTCTCTGATATTTTAGGGAGTCCTGCTCCCTAAAAGCAAGAAAACTTGCTTAACTCCCTATCACGCGCTTAATAAGATACCACCCTCCAAAAGTGCAATATTCAAAAGCAAATTTGCATATTTAAACTGATAAAAGAGATTTATTCTTAGATGCAACTTCCCCCCCGCCCTTAGAATTGTTTGCTCACTTTATTGCCCTGAGAAGCACTGCCAATTAGTATCCCAATGAATTAGCCAAGCCTCTGCTGCACCTCACAGCCACAAACCCATTAGAGGAATCAGACTCCCTGAGTATAGGCTTGATCTATTAAAGCCTTATCTCTCCTGTCACAGTGCCACAGAACCAATCATTCTATCTTTGCTAGCCTTTGCACACGCCTACTAGCAGTTCCTTGCTACACACCAATTCTACGTACCTACATATAACTCCACCTATAAAATAGAGCAAGGAAGCTATTCCTTGAATGCTGAAGTGAGGAAGCTCCATTTCCTGAGGACTCAATCTCAGAGGTTATGACATCTTTCTCCTAGCTTGATCCTCTACCACTCATTAGTACAGTTCAGTTTATACTTCTGATGGACCACCAAGATGACGAAGGGACAGGAACACCTCTCTTACGAAAAGAGGCTGAGGACTGTTGAGCCTGGAGAACAGAAGGTTGCAAGGAAATACCAATCTATATAAATACGTGAAGGGACTGTGCAAAGAGAAGGGATCCAGGCTCTTTTCAGTGGTGTCCAGTCCAAGGACCAGAGGCCATGGGCACACACTGAAACACAGCAGGCTCCTCTGAACATCAGGAAACACTCTTTCACTGTGAGGGTGACCAAGCACTTGGCAAAATTTGCCCAAAGACGTGATGGAGTCTCCATCCTTGGAGATATTCAGCAGCCATCTGGACATGGCCCTCAGCAACCAGCTGAGGTTAGCCCTGCTTCAGCAGGGAAGGATGGACCAGAAGACCCCTCCAACCACATTCTCTGATGCTCAGCCAAGGCACTAATGAGATTTCCTTCCCCTGCAAACCCATCTTCACAAAACAGATGTGTTTGAGACTCAGTCCCTGTCAAGCTTACTTGAAATTAGCCAATAGGTGCAAAAATAGTTAGGTGTGCAAGGGAGGAAAGCAGTAGGCAGACATATCCAGACAATTCAACCTCATAAGACAAGTTTCTTCCTAGGAAACCCATGTGAAAGTGTAAAAGGGCAGTGACAGCCATTTAAAGAGCCATGATAAACCTTTCTTCTTTCAGAATGGGACAATAAAGAGCTCTTACAGCAATAAGAGAGACTCTCTGGCCTCTGCTGCAGAGAATTTCCCCTTGAAGTACCTGCAAAGGCATTTTGAACTCTATAAACAAAGTACAAACCAAAGTTAGGTGTCACTAAAAATGCCATGCTCATGGGTAGCTGTTATCCCACCCACTGAGCTGGTTTCTCCAAACATACTTGGAGTGAAATTCCCAGGCTTAAGCTGAGAATTTACACGTAAACCTAGGCTGACTCCAAAGAGCAGTAAACACACTTTATACCAGATACTGAAACCCCCCCTCTCACCCAGCAGCACAACAGCATGCAAAAATCACCACCGTATGACATGTATTTATTTCTATGTCAAATATGAAGGGGGGGGGGGGTGGAAAATGCTGCAACTACCTATGAAATTCTAAAGTTGCCAACCAATGCACAAATCCATTAAGAAATAAACAGTATGCCTTAAAAACGCTCCCCCAAACCAACCACAAGATAAAGATGGCCCCAACACAAAAGTAACTTGGACAGAAAAGCCCCTTCTGTTAGATCAGTTTCCCATTTTACTTAACTTCAAGGAGTTATTAACAGCTCTAAACACAAAAGGTATGCATTTAACTGATGTAAAAAAGAACATTCTTTCTTTTTTTTTTTTGCTAGGTTTCTCTTTCTTACTATCCCAAACTACAGATTTCTCTATCCTACTATTACAGAGGAGTATTTCTGTACTGTTAGGAACTGGGGGAAAAAAAAACATACCTATTTTCAAACACACTCTTCCCCCCCCCTTATCTTCTGACTACTTTCTCAGTCACTGGGTTTACTCACTGACAAAAACTGATATTTGAAACAAGCTCTTTTGTTTCCCAGATCAAGGAAAATGAGACTTTTTCTCATGAAACATGGCATTTATTTTCCCCACCCCACTAATTTAAATTAACAACCAACGCTAATGTAAAGGATTAAGTGATACATGCTGGAATCTTTCCTCTTCTGTACTCACCTGTCCGTCAGCTGGTGATAGAGCAGAAACAGGTTGGCGAGGGCAATTTATAGGACACTGCCTCTTCTGGAAGCCAATCAAAACCAGAGAGAAAGTAGGAGTTGTCCCACACCTTAAAAAAAAAGAGAAGAAAAAGAGCTCGCTCATGAGAGCAGCAGCAAGGGATATCACTTTGTTCACGTTTGTTTGGCTCTGAAATGTCTGCATGTTCGTGATAGGCAGAGGACACCAAAGCTATGCAACCAGCTCCTTTAACTAACAGCACCACACAACCCAGGGTCATCTCTGAAAGGCAGGTCTGAAACTGATCGGCTGCAGCACAAAGGATTAGTATGAAGCAAACACATCTTGGAATATAAAGCAATGATCTCCACTGATAGCAGGGAATTTCTGAGGTTTGTGAGAAGATAAAAGCATGGGGATAGAGAAAAGAGTGGAAAGAAAGAAGCAAGTTCATAAAATGATATTTAGCGACTTGAGTGCCAGTTACTGTTCCTTCGCAGGATTTCCAAAGGGTTCTACAGGCAGCAATCACCTGTTGCTCATACAAAAGACAAAAACATGTTTATTTAAGCTAGTAGTTTCTTATGTATTAGCTATTGATAGAACATTACAGTGATAAGAAAAATAAACTCATGGGTTAGGTCTAGGAAATACCACAACAGTAAATGTCAAAGAAAATGGGTAAAAGGGAAGAGAGAGAGGACACAACCAAAACACAAATCTCTCACTGCATTCCAGAGGCTGCATAGCTGCTGAGACCCCATGGGATGCCCCTCCACAGAGCTAAGCAAAGAAGTCCAGAGCTTGCTTCTTTCAAAGAAAGTTAAGATACCCCCTGGGCACAGGATCCTGCAGATTCTCAACCACTGATACTTCCAAAACAGCCAACATCCGCGGGCACATGGTCCACGCCGAGCACTGAACTCCCAGCTATTGTTCTCCACTCATGTTTCTCTCCAAAACCAGTTTCTGATTTGACCCTAAAGAAGAAGGGCTTAGGCACTGGAAAGCTCCTCTACTTCTTCCGCCTGTATCAAGAATAACTTGAGTGGCAAGATACCACCTGCCATGGGCATCCAGAAGACAAAGTACATGCTACTTTGTGTGTCCCACGGGAAAACCTTTCTGATGCTGCTGACTGGAAAGTCCACTGGATTACCACATTTAGAGTGCTCAAGCTGCAACAACTGGCAGATCCTCTCAGCTCAATCAACAGTTGATGCAGCCTGGAAGGACACCACACACCCTTTGCTGGCATTTTCTGTAGTTTGGAAAGCCCCAGACTGAGGTAAGGGAACACTGCATCCTTCCCTGTGTCCTCTGGCATGGTGGATGTGCCAGGGCAGAGGGGTGGCCGGGCTCATCCTGCTCTGTCTGGCAGGCCGCTGTTGGCTAACACCGGTTAAAATGACCTTGACACACTCTCAACCTCCACTGCTTATTTTATAGAGGTGACGCAAGACCGTGGGAAGAGGCCGTACCCCTTGCACAGCCTGCCAAGAGATTATGTCAGCCTGAAACACCAAGCGAACGACTAGAAATCTGACCTCAGCAACCCCAAAATGACATACATCAGCTACTGAGCAGCACGGACTCACAGAACAGAATCATAGAACAGTTTGTGTTGGAAGGGACCTTCAAAGCTCATCTCGTCCAACCCCCCTGCAATTAGCCGGGATATCTTCACTTAGATCAGGTTGCCCCAGCCTGGCCTTGAATGTCTCCAGGGATGGCGCATCTACCACTCCTGGACAACATGTCCCAGTACTTAACCACCCACATTGCAAAGAATTTTTTCCTCACATCCAGCCTGAATCTGCCCTCTGTCAGTGAGAGGGACCATGATGCTCCTGAAGCGGATAAGAAAAGATCTACTTTATATGGGGCCTCCACAGATGAATCAGAGGCGGGGGTGTGTCAGGCGCATGAAGAAAGCCGTATCAGGTCCCTGCCGAGAAGCCCAAGCGCCAGGAAAGGGATGGAAGAGCAACGCGACACTCCCGCCACCGGCCCCAAATGGGCAGCAGCACCTCACGTCGTTACGCGGGCAGGGTGGCGGGGGGAAGCCGGCCCAGCCCCCGCTCACGGCGCTGCGGCGCTGCAGGGCGGCCGGCGCCGCTCCGCAATGGCCGTATCGGCCGCCCGCCGCCCGCCGCCCTTCCACACCTCATTCATACGGACACAGCCCCGCAGCTCCACGCTCACCGGCGGGCCCCGCCGAGCTGGGGTCGCCCTGCATCACCTCCCGCGGCTCTGGGTACCGCTCCCCGGCCCTGGGTACCGCAATCCCGGCGATGGGTACCGCTCCAGGTTAGCCCCCGGGGCTTTGGGGGAGGCGGGGCTGCAGCCTGATGTCCCCGCCTGCCGGGGAGGGACGTGGTGTGACGTTCGAGTGACGTCAAGAAGCCGTGATGTCATGGCTTGAGAGGGGGGTGAGCATCCCACAGACCTGAGCCCAGCCGTGCACTGCAGGTGGATGCTCCCCGTTGTCGGTGGTTGAGAGAGAACACTGGGGAAGCACAAACACACAAGGTCAGCAGTCACCAGCTGTGACAGCTGTCGTGCCACAAGGTATGGTATGATACAGTACAGGACGATGTTAGGTTTGCGAAGAGGAATTCAGGATATGCTGCAGTCTGGAAGCTCTGAGGCAAGCAGAGCTGTGGGAGCAGGTGAAAGAGCGCTGAGGCCCCTGGCACAGGTTGCCCAGAGAAGCTGTGGCAGCCCCATCCCTGGCAGTGTTCAAGGCCAGGTTGGATGGGGCTTGGAGCAACCGGGTCTAGTGGAAGTTGGAGGGGATTGGAATTAGGTGATCTTAAGGTACTTGCAACCCAACCCATGATTCTGTGATTCTATGATTCTACCCTGCCCTAGGGTCACCCCTTTGCAAATGCCAAAGGAAATTAATTTCTAAGCAGAAAGCATCCTCCACGTTGGGCTGCAAGGTCAGATGTGTAACAAAGCATGACTGGCTGTGAAAAGCCAAGATACAGTTAAGGAACAAATTCAAGATACAGTGAATAAATCTCTCAGGGCAGGGTGACCAGTTGCTCAACTGCCTGAGCAGGATGGGTGCTGCTGGTGGTGATCCCTCTGGGTGAGAAGGAGGACCAGCACATTTTGCCAAAGAACACCTTTTGATTTAACAGCTGTTGAAGATGGCCTGGCAAAATGGTGAGTCCTGCAGGATTTGTACACTTGGGAATAAGACTGTTCAATGGTCAGCAACAGGTTGGAAATTATTCTGCCTCCGAGAAGGAATCCATACAGAGGTTCAAGAGCAGATGCAATTATCAGAGTAAAAATGACTGAAAGGCTTTTGAGTATTCCAACAACAACAACAAAAAAAGAAAAATCAGGAACTCCATCATGAAGAAGATGGAAGGGGACGATCTCTAAGACCATGGTAACTGTCTTCTGTGGTGATTAATGGCAGAATACCGATGGCAAGACTTCATGAATAAATAAACTATTAGAAGTTTGCCTTTCTACATGGAGGAAGACAGAAAAGCAAAAGCTTGAAGGTGTTTTAACTCCTCGCTGTGAACAGTTTGAGACCTATTTATGGGCAGAAGTTAGGCAAGGTGGAAAGACTGTCACCCACAAAGCACTGAAATACAACAAACTTTGGGGAAAAAAGCTAGTGTTTCCAAATGAGATGTTTAAATGGGAAATCCAGGTCAAATAAGGAGCATGATTTGCTTTCAGGAGTGCCTTCAAACACAAGTAAGTGCTGCTGAGAGTGAGTATATACATGAGTCCAGGCACTAACCATTCTTAAAACAGTAACTGATAAGCTCAATCCCACACAAAAAAGACTCCACTGTATGAACAGCAATCAACTGGATCCAGCCAACAGAAATGACCCATACTTAACAAATGTAATTTCTGCACTTAGTTTCCTTATGCCTCAATGTCCTGCTGATAATAGATTACCTTGAAAACCAGCATTCTTATATAAAGTGATTAGTTTGCAAAGCTCTGCGAGGTCCTTGTCTGCCCCTCATGGTGGTTAGGCAGGTATTGCCCATCACAAAGTGAACTGAACTAAGACGTAAAAGCAACCACATCAAATCAAGCAAAGACCATCCTAGTCCATTTCTTTGTCTCTAACAGCAGCTCTTTCCCCACAATATTCCCACAGACCTCTGTGATTGACATCTGAAGGACTTTATGAGGCAGACATGGTATCTATACATTCAGTATATCTACAGTCACTCGACATAAACGTTTTTCTCCTCCACAGACTCACCCATGTGCTTTTGAAACTCAGGTAAGCTTCGTAGTATTCACACTGGAAAACGTACCTGCTTCACACGTCATTTTCTTCCCCTTAATTATATGTAGCTAAGCTGCTACAGAACAATCCCCAACCTGCCTGCCAAGGAGTGAAATTCATAAGCAGGAGGGAAGGAGGAAAAAAAGTCTTATAAATGTCTCTGTGGCAAGCTAATCTTATTTATTGTTCTTCAGGGTTGCTTGGGGAGTTAATGTTCTTTATGATTGTGAAAGCTAGAAGCACTTGGAATAAGGAGAGGGCGGAAAGTAGTGATGTTTGCTAGAAGTACATCTTAACAGGAGAAGGAGAAGGGTCTTTGTACAAATGCTGCTGGCAACGAGACTTGTGATGATCAGTTAGTGAGAGGGGGATTCAGTTAACTTCTGTTGGAAAACAAGGCACTGCTGGCTGCATCCCTGTTTAAGACTTGCCATGGTCCATCAAATCAATGATCTATCAAACACAGCGTCCTGTTTGCCAGCAGCTTGTATCCTTTGTCCTTTGCAGGGCATCAGCACTGGTCCACTTACAACGCTCCCCTGTAAAGGGGAATGACACACAAGCTTCCCTGATGGCAGCACCTTTTACTGTCAGAAACCACCTCCTTCCTCAGCCGGAAACAGATGAAGAACCTTGATTTAAAGTGGGGTTCCCATACCAAGCCCTGCTTTCTCAGCTGCAGGAAAACCTAGCACACCAGTACTAAGAGTTTTAGGAAATGTGACCCAGGATCAGATTTAAGCCCAAATATTTGCATAAGATGCTCCAGGCTCTCTAACCGATCCCGGATGCTCATGAGGAAATTCCTGCTATGTGGTGTATTGTGACACAGACTCAGGTTGGTGAGGATACTGAAACAAAACTTTATTAGAATCAAGCCCTTTTATCCCCTTGTTCTGTACTTTCCCAACACGCACAAGCACGCCACGTTCAATCTCACTGGATTCTGTGAAAATCCCATAGGTTAAACAGGCGTAGAGTAGTCCAATCACAATGCTGATCACGCGCTGTTCACGCGATGACACTTCTTCCTTCTTGCTTCCCATCTTGCCACGTCCTCTGAGCTTCAACTGAAATTCTTTGTTACACCAGCATCCTAGTTTATCGCTCCAAAGCTTGTTCAGTATCAAGGCCTAAGAGCTTGTTTTCAAGTGCCGCTCAAGCTCATCACGCAAATCCTATCGCCTTCACCTCCCACACTACTACATGCAGCTTTCCCAGCTGTCTAGGAAATGATGAGTATCTGAACTGAGCCATGACATAGAAACACAGAATCATAGGAATAGTTTGGGTTAGAAGGGACCTTAAAGCTCATATAGTTCCATGTTACAGGGTTTCTGCAGTTCTTGCCAGCTAAGGCCCATCTCTAGAGGAATGTTTGGCCAGTACCCCCCAGGAAAGGTGCAGCATTGTCCTCAGCTGCCCCATGTAATCATCTCATCAGTTTGGGGAGTGTCTGCGTGTCAGCCCCAACAAATGGGATTGCCTTTCAGTGGGCTGACTTGCAGACAAGAACAGACAGTTCAGGACATCTGCTCTAAGTAAACCATGCAGAGGCGGGCCGGGGAAGGAGAAGTACAAAAGATGGGGGTAACAAATGGCACGTGATGGGCTGAGAAACAGAAGAGATGAGACTCAAAACCCTGGGGCAGGCAGAGGAGTGCAGAGCAGCTCTGGAGAGACTGAGTGAAGGAGACCATTGGAGAAAATGGGCAGAACTAGTGTACTGAGGTCCCTGATGACTCTGAGCTGGCTGCTGTATGCAGTCACTTCTTATGGGAGACTTAGCAGCCTTTCCAGAAGAGTTCACCGTGGGCTTTGCTCCATGGTTTTCCAGTCAGAGAAGTGCCAGCAGGGCTTCTGATGTCTCAGGTAACACACGCCGTGTGCAATCCCAGGCTCTCACATGGGATCCTTTTGGGCCCTCATTTTACCCCCAAGGGAGCCCTTTGCTCCGGCTGCCTGCGCACCTCCCAGTCACGTGGGAAGAAGGAGAAACACCAGTGCAAAAAGGCAACAGAGATCAGCACTGCATGATGCAAACTGTAACCTGAGGCAACGGAGGCAGTCCAGAGCCTGGGCACACTCATAGCTATCGACGTGGGACCAACCCACATCATAGAATGGTTTGGGTTGGAAAGGACCTTAAAGCTCATTCAGTTCCAACCCCCTGCCACCGGCAGGGACATCTTCCGCTAGATCAGGTTGCCCCAAGCCCCGTCCAACCTGGCCTTGAACACTGCCAGGGATGGGGCTTCCTCTGAAAGTTCTGGAACTTCTCTGATTTGGAGGGCATCTGACACTCCAGATCCCACTTCACAGCAATTGAGGGTAAGAAAAAGATGTGTAGAAGCTGTTTTCTCTGCCATTTGTGTGAAGCACCTGGTCAGGTGCTTCAAACAAAGCTCATTTCCCCAGAAAAGAAACTGAAAGGGCAGAATAAGTAAACAAAAGCGCAGCTCCAGATCCTCAGCACAAATAGCTTCGGAGGACATGGGAAGGGAAGATGTAGAACTGCGTTTTCTTCGGAGTGCTTCTCAGCTCACAGGGCACATTCCTGTGGTTGAGATCCAAAAATGTTGAACCTAGGTTAATAACCACTGAAGCATTCAGTCTTGCTCTCTTGTCCTGTATAGAAATCTACCAATTGTGCTCCAAAGCAGCGTAAAAAAGTAATGTGTCTCCAATGAAAAGTGCTGTCCTGTCTCAGCTCAATATAACTGATATCATGTGAATTTTCTTCTTCAGATTGTTTTAGTTTTTACATGTAGAGTCTAACAGTATATGAATGTTTGATTAATAATAATAATTATAATTGTTTAGCCTTATCACAGTCTTACACTTAATGGGATCCTTGCTGGAAGAAGGAATGGAAGGAATGGAAGCTTCTTTAACCTTACTCTCTACACAGACTCCTGCTTGGAAGAGCATGTTGATAGAATGAGTTTTGTTCTTGGAAGAGGTATCCCCATCTCCTGCCAAAATCAGCAGCAGACTCTCTCGCATGATATGCTGAAAGCTGCACAAGAGATTGCTGAACAGCTGTCAGCTGGGGCTCTAAATGTGAGTGTGTACTGATAGGGTGTATCTGCAGCTTTGAGCATGGTGTCACAACTGTCAGGCTGTGCAGACAGCACAAACGCAACAATTCCTACAGTGTCTATTCCAGCAAAGATTCTCTTGACTTAACAAAGTCCCCCCTGCATTGGTTTCTGCACCTAACACCAACCAGGTGACTCATTCTGCTGGGCTGTGGCCTCAGCTAGTGAAGCCAATGCACGCAGATGAGACACTGGCCTTGATTGGGGAAGAGAGAGCTGTTTTCTTTCAGAAAGCACAACCTTGCTCAAAATGCTATAGAACCTAAGGGCCGTATCCTGCCACTGAGCTGGTGACTTCAGTAAGAGTGGAAACACTGGAAACCACAGTCTAGTGAAGGGAGAATAACTCAGCAGCTGTTCATGCAGAAGAGCTACTGGAAGGATGCAAAGTCAGGAAAGACAGCAAAGACAGTTTGAAATACAAAGGTGATGATTAGCAACTGAAAGATCAGTCATGTACTATAGACCTCTCCGACGTCTGGGCAGTCAAGGACCTGGTGATATAGCCTAAGAGAACTAGTCGTATCAATAGTGAACTGCAGTCCTGACCAAGAGTATGGATGGTGCGGAACAGCCCTTGAGCACATGGACTGAGCCAGGCAAAGCTCATGGGAAGCAGAAAGAACAAGATGCAGCCTTTCAGCAATCACAATTTAGATGCTAGCAGATTCTTCCATGACTAGGTCACTCATTTGGGTAAACCTATAGAGCCATACTGATCTATGCTCACTGGGAATGGCAGGTGATTCATCATGTTTATTGATGAATACTGATTTGGACCCAGTTTCTGCCTTCAGACAAGTATATGTAATTCCCATAAGACAGCATATGCAACAGTTGAAGACTATAATATGCAATTTGGGCAGAAAACCAAACAGAATCAAAACAATACAGCTCAGATACCAGGGGAAGGAAGTTACAGTCTCCACTCATGATAAAAATGGTACAGCCTGATTTATTTCTCCTTATAATTTTAATTTTATAATATATTAATCTATAATGTTGCTGGGGATATCACCACACAGGATCATCCTGATCTGAAACTAGTGCTGGGAGGTTGGCTCAGAAGACCCAGCATGAACTGGAGAATGTAATAAGACATGAACACCAGAGGACAAGAGGCACACAGCACTATGAGATCACTGTATAGCAGGTTGTATTCTTACATTCCTATGCTTTTTTCTACAAGTGTTTGCCACTGCCCACTGGCAAGAGGCAGGTTACCAAGGACTTTTGCCTTGACTTTCTATGATCTTATGCCCTCAGACCGTAGCAGCCAGTCCTACTGAGCGAATTGTCAATTCTAGAGTTTTCCTGTTGTGTCCAAATGTGCCAATGTAGCCACAAAGACTCAAGGAAGGAGACTGAATTTCACTTTGTTGACAGCTCAGCCACACAGAATGTGAAAAGAAGCAGCATCTTTTCCCTGTGGCACTGGACTGGTTTAGCCCTGATGTTCATCATCCCCAACAGGTCTGACAGAGGCTCTGCTTGTGCACAAGGAGGTGTCACATTGTGTTGGTAGGCAAAGGAGAACCTCATCCTGACCAAAGCCACTTGTACTCTTCCCTCTGTGAGTGACTGGCATTGCTTTTGCACCCAAACAGGAGTGTCACCATTTCCTTGGAGGAGAATAAATGGGGAAGATGTTATTTAGAAGTCATTCTTTTAATTAAAAGATTGAGCTTGATGCTCTGGTTCAATTAGATGTGCCTTGTCTTTTTTTCTTTCTCTTTAGATGATAGGTGAAGCACTGGGGTGAACCATGGATGCCTTATTTTCAAGATCTTTCACCTGCGAATTTCCAGTTCTTGTGAGCTCCCACAAAGTGAAAACACAGATATGAGCCCTTCAGATAGGCTGAGCAGGTGCATGCTGGCTGTTCAACACTCTGTGTGAGATCACCGCCTGAAAGCTATTGTTTTATCCAGGCAGAGAAAGCCACAGTTTCTGCAATGGGTTTAGCTTCAGCAGTGGGTGCACGCATCTTAGTGATTGCAGTCCCAT
The DNA here is from genome assembly GCA_017639245.1 of Myiopsitta monachus. Taxonomy (NCBI): domain Eukaryota; kingdom Metazoa; phylum Chordata; class Aves; order Psittaciformes; family Psittacidae; genus Myiopsitta; species Myiopsitta monachus. The sequence goes on along the minus strand of CM029922.1, from coordinate 16,468,199 downwards.
TTCTCTGCCTAAGAGGGTTGTACAACATCTTGCACGTTAATTTACCAGGATAAGCCCTTCAGATGCTCCTCAGATGCTTTTGTGTTGCTGCCTTCTCATAGTCAAGATCTTTTTGGGAATGCAGGATAGCAATCCCACAAGAGCAGCTTCCATTATAGACAGATATTTCTCCACCACAATGCAAGACACATGAATACTGCTAGTGCACTAATGACAGATACTTTACATGATATCCTTTATATCCATGGTGTTAATTTCCACCTTCATGGTGAGGGATTTTACAAGAGACATGAGACACTAATTATCACAGAAGCACAGAATGGTTTGAGTCACAAGGGACGTTAAAGCTCATCTAGTTCTAACCCTGAAAAAGATCACTTGCAGAAGGAGAAGAGATTCAGTTGCTAAGACATTTAAGAGCAGGTTAGGTAAGCCCCATCAACAGAGATGTACCTTTAGTGGATCCTGCCTCAGGGCAAAAAAGAGAGCTTAAAGACCTCCTCTCTTCATACTTCACATCTGAATCTCTCCTCATTACTTGCTACTTCTGCAGTTCTGCAGCCTTTGCCGTTTAGCTCTTTTTACTTATAAAGTTATCCTCCAGTTCTGGTGTTACCCATAGACTAGTTTGTGATTTAATACCCAAGAAGCAATGAGGGAACTGTTGTTTATCCTGAAAATGTATCAGTAAGGTCATTGATTCAAGTTTCGAATATTACACAATCCTCAAGGAGCCCTGACCTGCACTGCAACCAGCTAGTCAGGAATTCCTACATCTACAAAAGAGGTGTGCTTGCTATTTTGGGGAAGGAAACAGCTTCATTGTTCCCTGAAGGCTTTCCTATACATGCCCATTTACCCGCTGTCTTGCAGCTTCACATCTAAGCAAACAAATGGATTAAGGATACATCACAGATATAAGAGCAATGATTTGAGATATATTCGCATGTATAGGTAACAAGCCTATTAGGCAACAAGGCAGGGAAAAATCAGGGGCCAAGTCATACCCTTCATAGACATTTGCCTGTACAAAGGCCATAATGTTGCTAAGAAACCCACATCAACCTGACTGCCCTTTAAGCAAGGTTTTCATACCTCGGAGTGTATACGAAGAGATATTAGGGGCAGGCAGGTGCTCTAATTCAAATTGACTCACTTCTCTTTTGCTGACATTCCTGGTTTTCCAGCAGAACTCACATGGAATACTCAGGACAGAAACAGTAAGTCCCAACCAATCTCCCTGTTCTTCACAGCTTCTGTAAAAGCCTAATGCATTCATCCTGTAACACACATGAGTGACCACAGCCAAAACCAGAGGCAGAATGGAAGTGTTATATACCCTCAGCAGCTGGTTTTGCAGAACTCGACCCACTGACAGTGCCTGGTGTGCATGCAGAATCCAATTTTCTTCTTTCCTTACTGGTCTTGACAGTGCAGGTTTAGACACAGGGGTTCATTCAAGTAGGCTATAGAAACAAGATGCAAAAATAATGCAGTTAATGACAAGTTTCCAGTCTAAACAGGAGCAGCACATCAAACAACGATCAGGCAAGTAGAAGAGAGTTTGTTCACAATAAATCTTCTTTGTCCCGCAAATCATGGCCTGCTTTTCTAAAAACCACACAACCTGGTATGAAAACAAGCTCATACAGGTCTGTGAGGTGAGCAGATGTTGCAATACAGTGCAAGGAATGTGCCCTGTGAGACATGAAAACCAGACTGTCTTAAAAATTCAGACAAAGCCTCACACCAAGTTTATCACACAGCACAAAAAAACAGTGGCCATTAATGCAACAAATGTAATTGTTCTTTTCTATCAAGGTTCATCTGGACCTGGTCTTCCAGGGTAATAGCTGGGCTGTTCAGTGTGTACCTGAGCTAGTGCATACCCCAAATCACAGCAAGGTTTCAAGCCCCTTAAAAAGGAAAGACTTAATTGGAAAGGACTTTCCAAACCAAACAGGGTCCATTTGAGGCTGGCAGTGTCCTGCTGTACTGCTCTGAGGCAATCACTGCAGTTGGTGGGACACTCAGCTAAGGGAAAGCAGCCTACCATTCATCAGGGTCATTTTCTGTAAGGAAACAAAGCAGAGGAGAAAATCCTTGTCACCAAGTTAAAGGCACTTTCCTGATTATGTTTACTGAGCACGTTCAGAGAACAAATAGTGGGTTTATGAAAAGCACTGGGGTTTTATCTGATAACGTAATGTAAAGTTTCTCCTGATGGGGGCTCAGATGCTCCAGAGTCTGTGACTTACTACTGTGCAAAGGAACTGTGCAAAGGAGCTCACTAAAGCCCAGGGAACCACTGGGTTTCATTGTTCTTAAAGAGTGCAACCTCCATGAATTGACCTGCAAAAAGCCTGCTAAAAACGCCAGTGTGTTATCGGCACTGTTCCCAGCCTGAAGTCCAAAACGCAGCACTGCATCAGCTACTAAGAAGGAGAGAAAAATCTGTTACAGCTGAACCCGGGACAACGTAGCAGTGCATTTAATGAAATCTGCAAGGTCTCATGACTTAAATCCCCCATCTCCAAAGCGCTGTTCAGTTAACCTCAAAACTTTCAGTCTAAAACAAAGCTGACTTTCGGCTGAAGACTTTGGAGGGGAACTTGAGGGCGGGCAAGTTGAAATGCATTTCAGATGGAATCTAAACCAGCCACCTCTGCAGAATGGAGCCGCTACCACAGCTGCAGAATCATTTATCAAGTGCTCGGAGCGTGTTCGATGCGTCTGAGGACAGGCAGACACCTTTCCCACAGACTCACCATCCTCTCGCAGCTGTTCAGGCTGAGCAGAGCAGCCAGCAGCGTGCAGAGTGTCAGTGAAAAATCGGCTTCAGAAGTTCTTGCCTTTGCTGGAGGGTAACAAGGCGCCGTGCTACGAGCGAGGGAGAGGCAAAAGGCATTTAAGAAACCCATTTTCCATAAAGAGCTATTAGATAATCTTTATAATCTAGCATGATGAGTCTAAAACCTTTGCTCTCAGAGTTTAATAGTCCTCTGATTGAAATAGAGGCGGTTCATTCCTTCTCAATTGATGTCTCTCAGGCAATGGGTGTTGTAGATCACCTTTTGGGGATCTTTCCGCAGTTATAGTAAAGTCCCCTCTAGGATAGGTGATGGAGTTTGAATTACATTTTCATATTTTAATTAGTATAATTTTGTTGTCATTCCTGCAGGCTAAGCTGTAATTGACAATTTTCCATCCCCCCAAACTGGCAATATGGGGACTGTTGGAAGGGAGAAGGGAACTGCATGCTGCCTTCAGCTCTTTATTTATCCACAGCTTTTTGTTGAAGGAAGATATAAATGTACATCAGCATATGCTTTAGCTAAAAGCAAGAGCTTGCCAGCTCCAGCAGGTTGGGAATTTTCCATCCACGGAAAGAGCAATCTCAGCAAAAAGAAAAAAAGAAAAAGAAAAAATCAAAAAAGCATTAAAATTGTCCTGGGGTCAAAAAGGGGCTTTTGCCTAAATCATTCAACTTAATTTTTTTGCATTCCCCTTAAATCAAAAGTCAGCATTTTCTTGAGCCAGATCCAAAGTGTTCAAGTCATGTCAGTGGTAAGCTGCATGACTTCAGGCCACTGTTTGCCTTCTTGGACTGCAGCTTTGGGTGCTGTACACTTGTAGCCTTTCCAGATTAAACAAGAAAGCCAAGTGCTTGATCACCAAGCCCCAAAGGGAATATGGATTCAGAAGCAGTTTGCAGAGGATAGCTCCATAGTGAGTATTAATCGTGACAATCCAGATATCGTTGCTGCCTCAGGTAGTCATTGAACCGCTTCTGATGGGAGTCTGGCAAATATCCCATTCCCTGTATTCCCTCCTTACATATCCACTGATGCTCGTTGCTGGGGACCAAGCGTGGAGATGCTCGCACCTCCACTCTGAGCAGCATGGTCATTTTTACATGCTTGTTTTAAACCAACTTCGGCTGTTTCCCATGGCAGTGTCCTGCTCTTGGGAGACATTGTCTGGGCAGGAGTCCAGAGCAGGAAAATATGACATATAAAGTATCCCAGGCCCCCCTGAGCATATGGCTCACTGAGCTGGAACCTTTAGCTCAGCAGCCCGAAGAGAAATCCCCTTACATTAAAATGCTTTTGTTCAAGGTACCTAAAGGAAATATTCTGTCAGGCTGAACTAAATAAAGGAAAAAAGGTGTCACAAAACTATGTGTGTATGCTTTATTTTTAGGTCTCAGTTTTCAGCCAGGACAAAGACCAGCATTAAAGTATCAGAAACAATTTCCTGAGAGAGAAACCTTTCACAGAGCTCTACGAGCTAAATAAACACCTCCACTGCGCACAGAGATCTCCCCAGCCTAGAGATCAGAGGCAGGCTCAACCACGTGCGACAGCCACTAATCACATCACTGAATGCCTGGCTGGGCAGTATGTGGGCACAGCTACAGGGCATGAGCAGAAGACCCTGCACAAAACGCAGCACCCTGATACACACTCATAATAGAAAAAAAGCAGTTCATTTTTATTGCCCAGCCATTTCAAATGGGTTTTGTCAAGCCTGTTTTGCCAAAAATGGTATTTGTTATAGGTACAAGATTCAGGTAAGTTCAGGGGTCGGGCAGAGCCTGAGTTTATTAATTCCACCCCCTCCAAAGGGAAGTGATGAATGAAATAGTTTCAGAGCATCACAAAGTTAGGAGAGCAAACAAAGCAGGACTGGCCACTCTTTTCAAGGCCTTCACGTGCTAAAAAATGGCCAGTTTTAAAACCTCACCTCACAAAGTGCGGAAGCCCTGGGAAAATGGTGTAACAGAGACTGCAAGTGGGGAAAATCCTTTGCTAGAGATAGAAGCTGAGTGCTCACAACTCCTGGCTCCCAAGTGTCTAATTGAGTTTGAAAGAGCTGTTAAGTACCATTCACAAAACCAGCTGTCTCTAAAAGAGGGAAAGCTGCAGTGGGAAAATAAACACAAAGAACTCTCTTGTTGGACTGCAGAGCCTCAAAAAGAGGCATTGAAAGCCCTTGGGGATGCAAAACTATGGGAGTATCAGCAGTATCACTCCACCTGCTGTAGATTGGATGGTATTTTCAACAAGTGAAGGGTCATCTGAATCCCACATAGTGCTCGAAGGCCACCAGCAGCCAGCCAGGGCACTATGCACCAAAGAAACTATAAGAGTTATGGTTCCCTTGCATTCTGATGACATATTGCTCCACTGACTTCAGGTCACAGCTGATGTTTTTGTGTTAAATAATCCTTGATGGATTTTTCTTCCCCATGTTTAGCTCCTTTTTGAGCCCATGTCATGCTTGGCATCTACCATGTCCAATGGCCATGAGCTCCCCAGCTGAGCCACACACCCTGCCAAATGGCACCAGTGGTTGTTTCAAGTGCCACCTGCTCATTTCCTCTGGTGCACCTTAATTCTTGTGTGAGGCAAACTGTTGCTCTTTACTTTATTCATGGCAATATATCTTAGACCTCCATGATATCGTCACCTCAACAACCACTTTTCCAGGCTAAGGAGTCTGCTACCAGATCAAAGTAGAGGGAAGAACAAAGCCTCTAGCATGACTCCATGGCTGTTCTCAGGAAGGGCACCAGTGGATCCAGCCTTGCAGTTAGGGCAAACAGACCTCACTTTGCATGCTCGAAAGGTAAAAAGAAAAGATCCTGTTGTCCCCAGGGCCCTGACCTACACATGCAGTTGGACCAAACGGCCTTGTCTACTAAGGAAGGATAATGCATGGAGCAGTGGTGGTTTTGCTCTATGTGCTAGCCTGACTCTATAAGGTTCACTTCTAGACCAGTATCATGACAGGGTGGCAGATCCATCAGACTTACAAAGAGGCTGGAATGATTTAATAACCCAGTTACCTCCTCCAGCACTGAGGCAACCATCTGGAGCATTAAGCTGGGACAAACACAAGCTAGATGGAGCTTCCAGCAAGCTGGCCATGAAACCACTCTGTCCTCCAGGTTCAGCTGTGATCCAAGGCCTCTCTGATACAGCCCAGCTGGGTAACCCTGCCTCTGAGAACCGAGGAGACTGCCAACTTGTGAGAAAAAGCACAGAGCCCTGAGAGATAACAAAGGTAAAACTAAGGACAGAAGTAGGATTGTCAAGATCTGATAAGTAACAGCTCCAAGGTGCAAGAGGAAGAACCTCAACATGGGAAGGCAGAAAAGCCTGAAGGGGTGAAAACACAACCTGTCCTGGGTTCAGCAGTAACAGTCATTTTTCTCCTTCTTAGTAGCTGGTGCAGTGCTGTGTTTTTGGCTTTCAGCCTGGGAACAGTGCTGATAACACCGATGATGTTTTTAGTTGTTGCTCAGTAATGTTTACTCTGACCAAGGACTTTCTGAGTCTCATGTTCTGCCAGGGAGGAGGGGAAGCCAGGAGGAAGCAGAGACAGGACACCTGACCCAAACTGACCAAAGAGGTATTCCATGCCACAGCACATCATGCCCACTATATAAACTGGGGGCAGTTACCCAGAAGGGTTAGATCACTGCTGGTTTGGGCTGGGTATTGGTCTGCGGGTGGTGAGCGGTTGTATTTTCTTCCCTTATTGCTTCCCTTATTATTATTATCAGTGGTAGCAGCAGTGATTTGTGTTATACCTTAGTTACTGGACTGTTCTTGTCTCAACCTGTGGGAGTTGAATTCTTTTGATTCTCCTCCCCATCCCTCCAGGAGTGGAGGGAGGAAGGGGGGGAGGGAGTGAGTGAGCGGCTGCGTGGCTGAGTTGCCAACTGGGTTTAAACCATGACACAACCCTAGGTAGATGATGGCATCTCAGCAGCATGGCTGCTCCATTCCAGCAAGCAGCTGAGGCCAACCCTCCTGCCTGATGAGCACCCATCAGCACAGCAAAGACACTTTGGGTGTCTTTCTCAGTGGTCAGCACAGCCCTGTAGCTCACTAGTCCTCACGTGTATTGTATGCTGCTCACAGTCTCCATCTATGATAAAAGATGCTCCCAGAACAACTCCAAGGAGAGAGGGAGAGTTACAAACTACCGAGACACTTGTATGTTTTGTATTTTCCATGGTATCTGGGTTTTCAGGTTTTGTGGGCTTGGGTTTCTTCTTGTTTTTTTTTGTTTTGCTTTGGGTTTGTGTTTATTTGTTGTTTTGGTTTTTTTTTAATCCATGTCCATAAGGCTGCCAACAAGAAAAGCCAGTCTGAAGTTCAGAAACACGCAAAAGGAGGAATACTGGAAATGCAAATTAAAAGAGCCAAGGGGAAGACAGCAGGACACGTTCCAACAAGCTGTTCTGCCTCTCAAGGCCATGATGACAGGGAAGGGAAAGTCAGATCTGGGCCGGGTGTTGAGGCAACATTCTCGTTAGGAAGAAATCCAGGGAGCTGAAAATGGGAGAGAGGACAGCAAAAGGTCAATTTTAACTCAGGAAGGGGGACAGCTTGGTCCTCATAGCACAGGACCCTGTCTTTCTCACTCACACAGGAGGTGCCATCCTGTAACAGCAGCCGAGTTACAGATTCAAAAGTGCTCCCAATTTGGAGAACAATATATGCACCAGCCCCATAGGGGTCTGCTTCTTCAGTAATTAATCCTACTTCTTTTCTTTCCCCTTCAACCCTTTCCAGAACAGCAACCATTTTAACATGGTGTCACTCAGGTACAATGCAAGCACACGCAAGTTGCAGCGTACAAACCATTGCCTTCTTCTAGGAGCGCAGATTATTAAAACACAGAAGCTGGCAAGCTCTGGAGCATCCTTTGCACAGCATGTGGGGAGGCACTCCTCCGAGGTGGGACTGCCAAAATGGCCAAGGCAAGGATCAGGGAATGACTTCTGTTGGGAGTCTCCAGCAGCAAAGAACCATCCACCCTCTCCTAGGTAGCACAGTGCCATGGAGACAATGGCTCCATGAGTGCTCTTGCAACTCTCTCTATTCTACAACACACTGTGCCTGGATAGCTGAGCACAGGAGTTTTCCCTGGCCTTGCAGGACACCTGGAGACATGGAGGAGCTCTTGCCCCAGAGTTGTGCTATCCCTTTGGTTTGCTGCTCTGCATGGTGCAAGGCTCATGCCCACAGAGTACGGTAGCTTTGCAGACCAGCTATCTTTAGTGCTGTTGACAGTCATACAGATACTAAATACATGGCTTTCTGTAAGATGAGCAGCGAGCAAGGATGGAGGTATGCCCTCTCTTCTCCCCTTTTATCTCTACCTGGGATTTACTGCATGCCTGATAGTGCAGAGGTGGGTCGGTGCCTAGAGCTTTGATCAAAACTATACAATAGCCAAGCAGTTTCTGTCCCAAAGAGTAAACATACAGGAGGCACATGAGAACAGGGAATTTTGCCTGCACTCACTCAGAAAGTGCACTTCTTCAGCCAAGACTGATGCAGGTGATGTTTGAAATGACACCAGCAATCTGTGGCAGTGGCAGGACCAGGACTTGGGTCTCACAAACCCCAGTCAAATGTCTAAGAAACTATAAACATAATAATACAAGAAATAAAAATCAATCATCCTTCCAGTCTATATGAGGATACAGTTGCAGTGACAGCCTTAGATGACCGCTAATTAAGCCACATTACACATCTTTCCTATGACTCAACTACTAAAAGCATCTAAATTGCAAAGTTTATCACTGCAGATGCTGACTCAGGCTGCAGGGCTTTTCCCTTGGGCTGGGCTCCTTACCAGTTTCTCCAATCCAATGTACCATGTGGAATCACAAACAGATGGACCGGCACAAGTGAGAAAGAAAAAGAGGTGGAGGAGAACAGCAGCGTTAGAATTCAGTATTGCAAAAGCCTTTTCCATTGTGAAATGACAGCCTTGCCAACTGCTGGCAGTGCAGCCAGGGTACTTTATGTATTCGATGTTGCGTAAGTATCCATTAAGAATCTGTGGAAGGAAGCCTTTTTCCCAGGAAGGCCTTTTATTTATTTATTTTTCTTCCCAAACCTAGGGAAACGTAGGAAGCAGAGCCCTGTATTTACCCTGCTGTAGTCTAGATTGCTGTTCTCTCCCTGAAACAACAGCTTAGATAAGTAGAGGTGTTGGCTGATGAGAAGCTAAGTATGACCCATAAACATGCGCTTGAGCACAGAAACCAACCATGTCCTGGGCTGCACCACCAGCAGTGTGACCAGCAGGTAGAGGGAGGGGATTCTTCCCCTCTGCTCCACTCCGTTGAGAGCCCCCCCTGCAGTCTTGCATTGAGCTCTGGGGCAAAACCATGAGGAGGATGTGGAGCTGTTAGAGGGAGTCCAGAGGAGGCCACAAAGATGCCCTGAGGGCTGGAGCAGCTCTGCTATGGAGGACAGGCTGAGAGAGCTGGGCTTGTTCAGCCTGGAGAAGAGAAGGCTCCAGGGAGACCTTAGAGCAGCTTCCAGTGCCTAAAGGGGCTGACAATGAAAGCAGGAGAGGGGCTTTTGACAAGGGCTGTAGAGAAAGGACAAAGGGGAATGGCTTTAACCTGACAGAGAGGAGATTGAGATGAGGTCTTAGAAATTCCTCAGTATGAGGGTGCTGAGACCCTGGCACTGTTTGCCCAGAGAAGCTGTGGCTGCCCCATCCCTGGCAGCAGTTCAAGGCCAGGCTGGACAGGGCTTGGAGTAACCAGTGGAAGGTGTCCCTGCCTGTGGCACTGTTTTGGAATTGGATGAGCTTTAAGGTCCTTTCCAACCTAAACCATTCTGTGATTCTATGCATTTTACCACATTAAGTCAAGCAGTCCATTCAATGGACATTTTTCCTACAGCATCCCACATTTGCAGAGCTCTCCTGCACACTGCACAGCAACAGAAAAGCCTTCAGCATTTACAGTAGAGTGCTATGACAGCACAGCCATGACCCACGATGCTTAATATCTGGTAAAAGCTAAGCAGCTAGTATGAAAGAACTTCGACTCCTTTTGTGCAAACAAGAACAGAAGTACATTCCGCCTAAAATCCGGCAGAAGCAAACACTGAATTTATGTAACCAACCCAGTGAACTCCCTCAGGAATTCAACAACTTTGAGTCTTTTTCCCTAATTGCTTTATCCCAAGCAAGTTTTGCTCACTAGATCAGCAGCCAAAAATTGTCCAACCCCCCAATATTTATATGAGAAGCAGGTTCTCTTCTGTGCAGTGTCCAGGCTGTCTGCCAGTACTTTTAAGATACTGAGGGAGCAGATTTTGAGCTTTAAGAGTAAATCCCTCAGTTAGCGTGACCTGCAGCATCAGATAAAGTAATCTAAAGCCATCAGCAACACTTGCAACAGCGCATCAAAGGATCAGCATCTCCAGCTTTAACATACAAATGCCACAGGCTTGTCTTGACATTTAACACAGCAGGAAAAACTATGAGCAACCCAACACAGTCCAGCATCCTTGAGTTACATTTGATGCACAACAGTAGTTCATTCTCATTGTTTTCTTTCCTGCTTGGGGGAACAACTGGCAGCATGGAAGAGAGCCCAACAATGGCACTAAGCAAAACCACTTGGGTTTTCAGTGGTCTCAATCTGCTGAGTTTTAGCTTCCTCCAGATCTATTCGTGCCACAGCATGTACAAGATACTGTGATTTAGATACTGCACAGCCACCACCAGACAGAAAAACCCAGCACTTCATGAGATGAGCTGATGGACATTTCATCCACATGAAATGTGGACATGCGCGCATGGTTTCCCTGCCAGGCTGCTTTGTAGGAAGGTAATCATCTCCCCTACCCTGTAAAGCCTTGTCAAAGGTGGCAAAGAGGTTATAAAGGGGCAAGATTGGGCAGACCCAATGCCAGATGACTTCAGAAAGAAAGGCTCAGAAAGCCAGGCTAGAGCTCAAGTGAGTCACTGGCTGGGCACCAAGCAGAGTCTGCCTCTGTCTTCTCCACTCCTTCCCACGGGTGTTTCCATACATTGAATCAAAACATGGTGTTTTACAGGCAGATAATATGGGCTGAATAAATCCATCACAGCTGCCCTGAGCTGCCTGTTTGCACATAGAAGCTCTTAAAGTCACTGTGTTTTCATAAGTGACATCTGAATTGTAGTCTGAATCCAGCACATGGCTTTACACGCCTTGAAATATTCCAGAGCCTTTCTGTATTTGTTTTTAAACTGTTGGACTAGTGATGCCTTCTGACCCATGTTCAAATAAAAGCATAAGAAGGAATGTTAAATTGAAAGAAATATCAACACGTGGGTCCATAACTTTCTGCCTTCTAAAAAGCAAGATTAAACCAAATCAGGCTGCTCTAAGAGTAGCTAAAAATGTTTTAAAACAGATCCACTCTGTTTCAGCTTGGACTCTTGTAAACACTTTGCTCAAGTAGGGACTGAAATCATCTTTTCACATATACCTTCAGTACCTTTCACTATGTTATTACTGCACACATGCAGGGCAGCGCACACACACAATCTCCATCTGCTGAAATACCAAAATCCACAAGAATTCCTTCACCTTCCAGAGGAGTTGCAGAGACCAAGAATGATGCCACAGGCAAACAGACAGCCCAGAGGTACACAGCCCCTGAGCCACCAGCCAGGAGAGATCCAGGAGATTCCACAGTTCACAGCTTCTGCTTCCCAAGAGCTGTTTGTCCTTTTTTCATTCCTTCCCCTAGTAATTACATTAAAGTACCCCACCTCCCTTAAAAAAGCCATAGATAACCATGACCCCACGCCTGCTGATGGACTTCTTGCAAAGTTTTGCTTCATTCGGAACCACTCTCCCGTTGAAGACATCATCCCACCTCTCTTGAGAGAGTTCAACACAAGCACATACATAAAGTCTTAGCTAATTGTTGATTCATCACGTGCAGAGCTGGTGTCAAAGGACCAAACTCCTGCGCACAGAGCTCTGCAAGCCATGCACAGCCTCAGGATCTCAACCTTCTTTCCGTGCAGCCCTGCAGTACAAACCCCTCTTCCACCATCACAGCATAGGTTCGGCTGTAAAAGAACACGTGAGCTGAAAAGACAAGAAGTTTCAGGCAGAGCTTACATCCAAGTCACACACACATCCCTCCAATGGAAAGCAAAGGCAATACTAATAAAGAAGATTCAGCACTGTAATTGAAGAGTTTTTTCAGTCTTCAAGGTTTTAATTTGAACAGACATTTCTACTGTGTTCTCAAGATATCTACAGCAAACTTTACACCACTTTGTATCTGTTTTTCTCCCCCAATTTCAGCCATGGTAGTTTTTCCTCATACTTGTGATTCTTTTTGTTATATATTCAACACCACACAGCAGCTGGGACTCCACACACATACAGCATACACCTAATAATAGCATACGACTCCCAGCCCTGTGACTTATTTCATGTAAAATGATACCAAGACTGATGCAGCAGCCAAGACCAATTAGCAATTCCAGATGTTTGGATAGAAGTGCACTCATCACTGAAGTTTGTAGTAGTAGTTAACAGATACATAGCACACATCACACAGTGCTATTCAGTGACACACAGTTACAAAAAAAGGGAGTGCTAGTAGAGATGTTTTCCCCTCATACAGGAACCTGTACACGACAGCACTTCCCAAGGCTTTAGCAAAGCATACATTAGACGCCAATATGCTGTACAGTGCAATTTAAGTTACAACATATGCAACATGGACAACAGTGCGCTTAAACCAGTCGCCACATTCAAGAGTTAGATCAATACAATCAAAATATTGAAGGTACATATTCCCTTATGAACACTGTGCAAGTTCGTTCCTTTTCCCTTTTGCTTTTAATTTTGGTAAATGGCAGAGTGTCTGCATTGATCTATCCCAGCATTTGGGGAAGGGGGCCCTCAGTGCCCAGCTTATTATAAACAGCTGTGTGCAAAAGAGCAGAAGCAGGGCTGTCAGCAAGAGTGTAAGGCAGTGTCAGGCTGCAGAGCCACAGTGCTTATGGCTGTCAGTGACTTCAGGCAGCAGAGTCCAGCAGATACTCCCCTCCAAGAGGAAGCAAGCTGATCATCAACATTAAATATGTGAATAAATGTGGTGGACACACAGGTAAGCAAAGCTCTGAAATGCTCCACTGTGTATTACACCAGTAGCTACCAGACTGGAGCCTGAAAAGCACTGGAAACAGAAAGGTTAAAAGAGAACAAGCAAGTAGTGTGATACACGAGGTCTGTGAACTGTCTTCTCCCAGTACTACCTGCAAGGGCCCACATATCACGTGCAATATCTTGCAGGACTGCTCCAGGCAACGTCTCAGGAAGATGGTGACTTGCAGGTTAATTCAAGCCTCCAGCTTCTGCTGTTTGCAGCGCCTACAAGGCGATACACAGCAGAGGATGGGGGAAGAAACTGCTGTGGCTGCTCAGACCAACATCAGCATTTCCACATGGAGGCTGTGAACATTAAGCTGAGGCAAGCACACAGCACTGGGGTGCGGATGCAGTCCCGATATACCCGTCAAGGATGAAATGCCAGCTCAGAGAAAATTTGCTGCCTTTTGTTAGCTGTCACAGCTGGTTACCCAATTTCCTCAGATGCTTGCAGTTTGCATGAGAGACTAGAGCAGCCAGGCAATTAGATCAAAAAAAAACAACAAACCCTCTTTGCTTCTCTATTATTTAGCTCAATACATAATTACTATGTTAGGAAATTGCATAACCTTTAAGTGTGCTTCATGTATAGCCTATTATGGGGAAAATAACACCTTCTGAATCCTTCCCATCTGGTTAGCGAGAATGCATTTTAGATGTACAGGAACAGAAGAAATTCTGAATGGGATACGGATACAGCTCCCAGGCAGGTGCAGATCCCACAGACATTATTTTAAAGGGTGAGGAATAATTTTAAGGGCTTACATTTGCATTATACCCAGAAGGCAGATCCAGAAGGCAGCGTCTGGAGGTGGGAGGAAAGCATGGCCAACATGTGCCTCCCCTGTTACGTAGTACAGCCACCCTGGGAACCGTTCCCTATGTCACACTGGGTTTAGTGAGCAAGACTGTCACTCTTCAAAACCAAGCAGAAATAGATATTACAAGTAGGGGGATTACTCTTCTGCCTTAAGTGAATATCAGTTTAAAAGGGATCTTTTTATTTTTTAAGCCAGATGACTTTAGGCCTAAGTTTAGGTTAGTTGAGAAGAAAACAATTAAAGAAATAAGGCCTGAAGCAAAGGCATTAAGGTAGCACTTAATAGCTATTCACATAATTTTACATAGCTTCTTGGCTATAGAACTTAGAATATATTTAGTTGTTACATGATTTTTGCAATTACTCTCCAGATACTTCTATGACAGCTAAAGATGCTGCATTCTCACATATATCTATCTTTATATGAAGTGGCTTTTAAATAAAGGCAGCTTCATTCCAAAAGGAGATTAAACTGTCACAGAAGCTCAACAGTTTCCAAAGAGATCAATGCTGACCTGATGCAGCTCCATTCATTTCAGCAGAACAGGCTAACAGCAAGTGCCCCTTTAGACAGTCCCATGTGCACTTTCGTTACTTCAAGTCTTCTCAGTCATGTACAGCTACCAATGGAATCAAGCTGAACAAAAGCCTAGGTGAGTTAATATTTCACAGCCACTCTTATCTGTATTATTTTCTTAAGAGAAAAAACTCTCTAGCAAAACCTCTGATTTTATAAAAGCAGACTTCAGTCACAGAAACACAAAGACAAGCTACAAAATACAGTTACTTGGAAAAAAGCTTATCCCTAAAGTCTTCAAGCAGTTTAGCAGCTACAAATGATCTAAATCAATAGCATTTTTGTAGTGATGGCCCTTTCTTCTGCAGCAGCTACCTGGTGTGCTAGATCACCTTAACTTCTGACTTCTGCTTTTGATGTTCCACAAAATGTATTGCAAGAGCATGAAGGAAAGAGCACACCAGGTGGAGCAAAAGTGTTTTGTTGAGCTGCAGGTTAAGCCCTGCTCTTGCACCCCAGCAATGCTGAGAAGCTGTTCAAGTGTAGAAAACCAGCCAGTGCAGTTCAAAGTTTCAAGAAGGCAGCTTGATTCTAGTTAAAAGGACAACTCTGAGCCACTGTCTTGCAAGTGAACACCTCTGCCAACTATTTAACCCTTTTGTTTTTCAGGTAGAATAAAGAAGTTTGTTATTCCTTAGAGGTTTGTCCATGCAGGACAATTCTACCTGAAGGTCATGGCTTAAACATTAGCAGCAGAATCCCTACTTCAGTTTTGTATTGCACCTAAATTTCTCACTCCAGTTTGGTATTCAACTTACTGCTCCCAAGCCAATGCTAACACAAAAACCCCAAGTGTTAGATGTGAAGGCTACTGAGGGTATCATATAGACCGGTAGAACCTGTAGACAGATTGTACCATTCTCTAGTTTTTCTAGGAAGCTAAAGAACTAAGCTGCCTTCCTTACTCTTGGAGAGAAAAGGTGCTTTCAGACAAAATGCCTTTACCTATCTATATATAACTTTGTATTTTCATCCTGCTGAGTATTTAGACAGTTCAACAAGACCAGAATAAGTCCAGAATAAATCTGAAACATCTTGTCTCTTGGCCCATCCTGGTCATCCACACAGTTGCTTGGAGGTAAGAGTTCCAGCTTCTGCTGACACTGTTTTGTACGCAATATCGAGACACCAAAGCTGCCAAAAGAGGAGGACACAGTCATGTATGTCTGCTGTAAACAAAACAAAATGCCCTCCCAAAAAGCAGAGGTACATAGTGTGAAGTGGAGGTTTTAGCAGTGGGAGGACTGAAGGTCAGCTGTACCCAGACAGCTCTGCAATACATGCACTTTCCATGTTTAGTCTTTAACGTAAATGGGACCGGAAAGACCGAGGCAAAGCCCTGCCAGCTCACAGATTCTCCTACATCGTATCATCTGTTCCCATCTCTGCTATCTGCCTCCTCAATGCATTAACCTTCGCCTGAAGTTGCTTGTTGTATTTTATGATGTTGATCATTTCTTCCTGAGCTTCATCCAGGAACTTGGAAGGCCTGTTCCACCGAAGAAAGACACCTGAAAGTCCAGAGACAGCACAAGTCAGAAGGATTCCCTGTTACAAGGAAGAAACATTACTCATATTCCATCAGCTCTCAAGTAATGTACATACAGTTTATGCATTTTACCCTCCCCTCCAAATTGCATTTAGAAATACTGACAAAGACATAATCTCCAAGTTCACCATTCTATTAAACAAGCTTAATAAAGGAAAAAAAAAATGAAGTTATTTCATTTCCTTTTTCCTTATACACTGATCAGACCAATTCATATTCAGGTTCCCCTGCCATGACAGCCTGCTTGTTTCTCTGTACCTGGGATGAAGAAAGTTTCTACAGCAGAGAACCCACTGCACATAGATTATCCTGGCCAACACTGTCAGTAACAGAGAAAGGGAAGCCTTGGTTGATACAGAACAAAAGCCTGAGGTCTGCAGAACATCTATGGATTAGGAACTGCAGAAATACCGTACTGTAAAACGGTACTCGTAAGGTTCCCTGGCTAAGAGTAGCATGTACCAAACCTCAGAAGGAAAAAGCATCATGCCTCTGGGGATGGCACATGCCAAAACTATTTTGGAGCAGATTTCAAAGACCCCCATCAGCTGAGACAAGCTACGCACAGAGCAGAGACAAGAGGAACAAACTCTTTAGCTTTACAAGTAGCCACAAAATATATATTGCCAGTAATAGAAAAAGCCAGCCTGGCTTACCTTCCCAGAGCTGCAGGCTCTGTGGGGCAACGGAGGGCCAGATGACAAGGCTGTTGGCCTCAAAAAGAGGATTCTGGAATTTTGTCAGCTCTTCAGAACTGTTCACCCAGGACCACAGGGACATAGTCTTCTGTGGCAGCTTCAGTTTTGACCTAACAAACCCATAGGAACAAGTTAGTTTTCACTTCTGTACTGTAAAGACTCATTTTGTCAGAATCCCAGTGACTAGAAGGCCTCAAGCTTTTCCATGTGCTGCCAGCCCAGGCAACTCAGCTAATCCCTTCAATACCTCTCACCAACATGGCACAGGGTGTAAACCTAAAACAATTTACTCAACCTGGCTAATTACAATTAGTTTTAAAGAAAAGGATGGGGAAACAACGTTCGTAAGTTGGGTGGAAGTCAGCTGCCTTCTGTCCAGATGAAGAAACAGTCACCTCCCAAGAGTGCTCCAAATGCCAGGTTTGGAAAGGGGTTGAACTCCTGTGTTAAGATAGAGCTGGGGGATGCGGTAGGTCTGAATCAGGGAAGGATGGTAGTGCAATTCTGAGTACATCAAAGCAGCGTTACTGCTGGAATTGTGCAACAGGCATGCCTGATGAGGTCCCTCTGGTGGCAGGAGGCATCAGAGCACAGAGAAAAAGCAGTGCTACTTCCCTTGGTCAAACCCACCTCCAGGAGTTACACAGGGGTCTCTAACCCTTGGATCCTGGCAGACCTCATTCTCCTTATGCTAGCAAATTGAACTGCCACCAGGCAGGAGATTCACCACCCCATGAATGCTTCAGGCAGCACCAGCTTAACATCAGACTTCAAACATTTTCTGTCGTCACAGGCTGACATATTCAGACGTGACAGGCAGGTTACTACATGTAACATTCTATACTGGTTTCAAGACTAACTTGGTTTTGCAGATGACCAGTTCATCAGCCCTGTAGAAGATAGAAGAGTCTCTTCTCAGCAAAGATTATTTTAAGGGCAGAAAGGGTGATAGGCAGTTCTAAATTGCCTTCCATATCTGTAATATTAGTTCTGGTTTTCCCTTCTACTCATTCAGTGGTCTTTAGCTCCATAGAACATGGTTTTCAGACCATAGAAACATAGAACATTTAGGGTTGGAAAGGACCTTAAGATCATCAAGTTCCAAACCCCTGCCGTGGGCAGGGATCCCTCACCCTGGATCATGGCACCCAAGGTTCTGTCCAACCTGGCCTTGAACACTGTCAAGGATGGAGCACTTACCAGTGCCTCACCACCCTCACAGTAAAGAATTTTTTACTTGTAGCTAACCTGAACTTCCTCTGTTTTGGTTTAAACCTATTACCCCTTGTCCTTCCACTATAGTCCATAATGAAGAGTCCCTCCCCAGCATCCCTATAGGCCCCCTTCAGATATTGGAAGGCTGCTATGAGGTCTCCACGCAGCCTTCTCTTCTCCAGGCTCAACAGCCCCAACTTTCTCAGCCTGTCTTCATACGGGAGGTGCTCCAGTCCCCTGATCATTCTTGTGGCCCTCCTCTGGACTTGTTCCAACACTTCCATGTCTCTTTTAGGTTGAGGACACCAGAATTGCACACAATACTCCAAGTGAGGTCTCACGAGAGCAGAGTAGAGGGGCAGGATCACCTCCTTCAACCTGCTGGTCACACTCCTTTTCATGCAGCCCAGGATATGGTTGGCTTTCTGGGCTGCGAGCGCACACTGCCAGTTCATATTCATTTTGTCATCGACCAACACCCTCACGTCCTTCTCCGCAGGGCTGCTCTGAATCTCTTCTCTGCCCAGGATTGCTCCGACCCAGGTGTAGGACCTTGCACTTGGCATGGTTAAACTTCATCAGGTTGGCATCAGCCCACCTCACAAGTGTGTCAAGGTCCCTCCGGATGGCATTCCTTCCCTCCAGCATATCAACCGAACCACACAGCTTGGTGTCATTGGCAAACTTGCTGAGGGCGCTCTCAATCCCACTGCCCGTGTCACTGACAAAGATGTTGAACAAGACCGGTCCCAACACCAATCCCTGAGGGACACCACTCATTACTGGTTTTCAACAGGACACTGAGCCCCAGGTTTCTTTAGTCACACTGACTCACTTGTAAGAGGGACAACTCTCTAATATTGCATCAGACTACATAACTGCAACACGTGAAGTCTCCTGTGCTAAGGGAGACCACACAAGCATCCTCACCCTTTTTCAAACTAAGAAACTTTTCTATTTTTGTCCAATACAGCCCAATATTTAACGGCTTCAAAGCAAACATCCTTACCAACCTTTCATTTTCGTTGTTTCCCAGGAAAGTCCCAAATTGTGAAGCGTAAGCATGCTCAAAGAGCATAATGAGGAACCGTTCGTTGAACTCAAAAGAGCAAGGGAACTGACGAAGGATTTGCCACACACAGTCCAAAAAGAGAAGAAACACTGGGGCCTCCCATTTCTGCTTGCTATTTGAATAGGCTGATTGGGCACAACGCTGCTGAAAAGGGTGACCAGCCTGTATACAAGAATCAGAGAAAGCATCACAGACAAAATACTGGGATGCGAGTACATGTAGCAAAAATGCTTTAAAGCTAATTCTGTCCATGCAACTATACTACTATTACTCTTTTCTACAATGGTAATTTCATCAAGCATCTGGTAACAGACTGCTAGCAACCATGACCAACTCTGCTGCCTGTTTCAGGCTATGTAAATAGCCCTGTATTTGATTGGAGAAGTTTAGCAAGAACAAACTGGTGTAAGTTCAAAGCACCAGGCTGAGAATATTAGCTGCAAAAGCACAAGCAGTCTTTTAGATTCTTTGTACAATGAGCACTAAGGTTTTGTGGTTTAGTCTGAACAGCGTTTATTCTAAAGAGCTGTTCACCCTAAGCATGCAGAACAGGCAGTTCCTCCAAATCAAAGAATTACCATGAGAGGCAGCAGCCCCATGGACTGCCAAAAGTGCAAATGACTCAGTTAATGCTGCTCTTAGGACAAAGAGCCATTCACACTTAGCAAGGCTGCAACAAGGCCCAACCTGTTTGCTGCCTCTCAAGCTATTTCTCAATACAACTGTCACTGGAATAGATTGCCTTTTTGTCCATAGGCATGTCTTACCTGCAGCCACTCCCTCACAACAAGAGATTCAAAGCCACGTATGGTCCTGCATCTTGGATCCAAGATGATCTGTGCCAGAGAAGTTACCTGGAGTGTTGAATCAGTTCCTTCAGTCCCATGGACTAGCACTGATGCACCTTCCCTGTGAAAGAAACAAGTGGTAAAGAATGAGTAGATCACATCCCAGTGGATGCCATTACATCCTACGGAACCAGTGTTGCTACCCTGACAATGCTGAGGTTTTGCTGGCTCTTTACCCAGTCTTCCTTACCATAAGCTTACTCCCTGCCCTGCATGGAAATGTACCACCTTCTCCACCCAGATCTTCGCCAACACTAACCAGAGCTCTGGATCACTTAAGACTTAGTTTCTTGCTAAGCATACTGGAAATTGAGAACCTTTACCAAGCTGACAGAAGATGCACAGCGAGATCCGTTTTGTGGTTCTCACTGTTTTGAATTGGTAACCCCTTGAGTTATAGCATGGAAATGCATCTCAAAATTTGCCTGTGTCATTTATTGTTTTGCTAAGTACTCTGAAATCTTCCCATAAGCACTGCAACAAAGACATATCATCCCCCCAGGTGCAAAACAATACTATGAGATTCTTGCTCAAATCTTAATTGAATTTGGGTCTCAACTGGGGGTTACTGAAACAAAAGTAAACCAGTAACCCAGGTCAGGAGAAAGAAACAAAGAAAAGGCAGAGCTTGGCAACCAGAAAGGCAGCAGAGTTAGTTTGTTGAGCAAGGAAGCTTGTCAAAGAGACAAGCTCAAAGGCTCCTTGCTCACTAGCCAGCACAAGTGAAGCAGAACAATGTGAAGAGCAAAAGGAGCTCAGAGAGTTTGGGGCAGGAAGGTTTTGTGCACTGCTAGGGGCTCATGTTCCATCACTCCTTACAGTTCAGTGGGACTATCCAGGACAACTGATTCCCTCCCCTCTTCTCTATCCTAAGCTGTAATTGGATACAATATCAGAATCTCATCCACATGCTCTGTAAGGAAGAAATGGATGGTATTAAATGCCATTCATCCCTCTTACTCTTCCCAAACCTTGACCCAATATCTCAGTTCCACAAACATCTTTATATCTAGAAAGGAAATTAACTGCAGATTGTATTTGTTTCTGTGTGGAGATCCAAGGTATGCAACAAAGCACGGGTAAGAAAGATCCATTATACCAAGCAAGTAACCCTGCAGATACTACTTGCTTTTTGAAGTAAAAACCCTAAGAATCTATACCTTAAGCATTGCAACATATTTGTCTATAGTCCTGTGTCTAAAACAAACCCAGTGCCTTTAAGGTATAGATAATCTTCAGATGTACTTTCGCTCCTCCCTCAGGCAGCAGCAGATAGAGAGGCTGCTTAGCAGCCAAGCACACTTGCAAAGGCTAACTGCAAGCCTATGCTCTCCTCAAAGTGGGACACACCAGAATAACACTATCTTCACCTTTCATCTTTCAGGCTTCAGACTTTCAAGATGCTGCAAGATCTGTCCCAGTCATTCCCTCCCTGCAGGAAATATAACTGATCCATCCTTGTCAGCTCAGCTATGATCCTGAGGCTCTGAATGGGGCAGGCCGGGCACCAGTGCTGACCTGGCCTGCCATAGCTCCAGGTAAACAGAAAAAAGCAAACCTTAGGTTAACAAAAATGATGAAATTGTCCACTGCCCAAAGAAACCAGATGAGTTCATCACCAGACTTTCTCATTATATACATCTTTCATTATACACATGCAGGAAAGAATTACAGATAAAATTACTGATCAAGAGCAATCGTTTTCTGACAGTCAGTAACTAAACAGGCACTGTCAGTGCTTTTAAAAAGCACAGCAGCTTCTATTTTATTGGTAAAACAGCAGGACTGCATTAACAATACATTTCAGCCTATTTGTGTATCTGTATAACACATTCCCTAGCTGATATGAAAAGCTAGGTTTTCCCTGTACTTTGAGAAGGGCTTTCCCCTCAGAGCCACAAAGTAATCAACATTTAGAGCCCTACGTTCGGTCTTAGAAACCCTGACACCTGACAGCTTTTGGTCTCCAGCCTGAGGTGTGAAGACAAGACAGCCAGGTCAGCAGCATTTATTAGTGAAATGTTAGGTTAAAAGTACTTACGAAGGATGAACAGGATTGCTTAGATAAGACTACGGGGATAAAAGAAAATCAAGAGGAAAGAGTACTGGGCTAACTCCTGGGGAAAACAAGGAAACACCATTGTTTTTATCTCCAGAAGTCATGTATCGGAAACCTTCAACTAAAAACAGATGACTTCAGAAAATCAAGCCCTCTGTGTTCTCACATTACTAGGCTACCAAACAGCATTTCAGATGGGCACATTCTAACCAAAACCTTCCATAAAACTAACTAAATTAGACTGGTTGCATCAGACATAGGAACGCTCCTTAACTCGACTATCTGTATTCATATGCTTAGTCAAGATTTCCTCCACCAGGCTTGTACTTCTAAAAATGCAAGCAGGATTTACTGGAGGAACATTTCTTAACCGTGATGAAACAGTATCTTGCATGGGTACAAGGCAGTTCATGGTGGCCATTACTAGTATTTAAAATGGAAACAGAGGTATTTAACAAGCAACCTGTATTGAGTGAATGAAAAACTCAAGGCTTTCTGAAGATTTACCTATCAATACACTGAGCAGCTAGGCAAGCTGCAGTTAGTATCTCCTTGATGTGAGTCAGCCAGTTGGATGCTTCCAGTTTACTGAGCCAGCGGTCCATGTTGTGCGACTGGTCATTACAAGCTTCCACGAGTTTGATGAGGCTTTCCTGCAGAATGTTAAACCTTTGGGAAAAGCAAAATATTACTGAAAATGTAAGCAGCAACATAACAATCAGGACAAAGTGCTTAACTGATCTCAAAATAAAG
This sequence comes from Myiopsitta monachus, assembly GCA_017639245.1. Classification (NCBI taxonomy): domain Eukaryota; kingdom Metazoa; phylum Chordata; class Aves; order Psittaciformes; family Psittacidae; genus Myiopsitta; species Myiopsitta monachus. The sequence goes on along the minus strand of CM029922.1, from coordinate 16,445,614 downwards.
CATTATGATTTATACATAGCTATTTCAAACTGACCCTATAGAGAAGTCGTATCTCCTCATACAGCAAACCTGCTCTTGCTGGTAATGCCACACCGTGGCTAGCTGCCAGAAGAACACTACTCTTTGGACATAAGCAGCCTCTTACCTTTCAGAACAATTTGTTTCATAAGGCATTACAACACTAGGGCCTTCCAATAGCTCCAGTAATATTAGTGCATGACTGTGTAGGATTCAGCAGAACCGAGGCTTAAGAGCAGTTGAGCGAGGTTGGACTAAAAGTCTATTTAACTTAGTTAATTTATTCCAAAATGACTAATCAATACTAGATGTCCAGAGAAAAATCACTGGATAAGAGGAGGGTGACTGCCACAGAACAAATTCTCACTTGCAGAAGTTTTCTGGCAAGGTACTTGCTCATTCCTGTGCACTACTGCAAAGTGGGACACGGGAAGGCTGGAGTGCAGCTATAGACGGTGAGAGAAAGATGGCACGAGGAAAATGCCTAATGTCTGAAACCTGCAGCAGGCTGATCAGAACAAGGAGCCAAACACAACTTCCTGAAGCCAAATACTTTTATCATCCATATACCCTGACTTTGCCAAAAAAAGAATGTGACCCTGTTGATAGGAACCAGGATTCAGAGCCACTTCTTATAGAAGCAAATACTTTATGGAGCTAGCAAGGACCCACCCATATAACCCTATAAAGCCAAGACTGTGTGATTTCACCCACCTCTCAATACATTTGTGAATCCTCCTCCACTGGGGATAGTGCGCTTCTTGTTCAAAGCCCCCTCCTTTGGCCCTGGCCTGCTGGGCAACATTCAGGGACCTGGTATCAATGATGTAGCCACGTTTGCCAGGCCGCAGGGTGGCATTAATAAGCTTCTCATCTTCTTTACACCGTCTCCCATTCGTGCCTGTAAGAGGCTGGCTACTTCGCATCATGACCTGCAGAGACAAAGAACCATGAATCAGGAACTGGAAATGGAGAGACTTAAGACTGAAAGAAATTGATCAATTGGGCTACAAGCCAAAAATGGAGATTTAAACTCACTATACAAAGGACACCCCTTCACCGGAGAATTTCTTAGGGGTCTGTAAATGTAGACTGCAAACTGATGAAATACCTCACCAAGTCTCCATTCCAGGCATGGAGAACAGCTCTAGAGAGGCTCACTGCTGAAATTCCCATAGCATGCTCCTGGTTTCCTTTGCAACTCAGGCCACTGTAACAATGCTTATAGAAGTGAGATAGATCAACCTTAAAAAAGTTTCCTCCATCAGTTCAGAGGTAAAATCCAAGTGGGGTCCTCCTGGATGTCCATCACTTCTCTGTGGAGTTGTATCAGCAAGTGCAGCTCTCACCCCACTGCACTTCCTACTTCCATCTGCTTCCAGTTCAATCCACCATGACTGAACACAGACAAGTGATGTCTGTGATGATCATGGTGATTGATCATCAAGATCATGGTGATGATCTGCACTGACTGCTGCACAGAAACATCCCTCTAGCTCATCCTACAGTTGCTGTTCTCCCTTGCCCTGAATCCTTCAGTTCTTTTAAGAGCAGTCCTTGCAGGGACAGAAGTGTTACTGTCACAGGTTCAAGCACTTCTAGCCAATTTCTATTATATATCTCATAACTTGAAAAGTACACAGTCCAGAGAGATAATGGAACAAATCTTCCTTTAATGGTTTTCAGTTAGGCTGAGAAAAAGCAGAAAGCATAACTTACGAAATTGGTGAAAGGCTGATTTTAAAGCAAAGCGTAAAAACCACAAAGGTACTGCTAGGTCAGACTACATGTCTTCTAATTCAGAGCTTAATGATCTTGGCAACAGGAGGAGAGAAGACAGAGTATTTGACTCAGAAGCTTAGATCAAGTATATAGGCTGCAGGTTGGACATACCAACATCCTCAGAACTGGTTACCTCAGCAAAAGATACACAGAATTACTCAACAATTTCATAAAGTGCATCTCCTAATTATAGCGTACCAGTCACTCAATTACATTTTGGCTTGTCGGAAGGTGGTGAAGTCTGTGCAACAACAAGAGTTTGCTACTCCTGAAACATGTTATACTGACAGGCTCAGGGAACAGATTGTACTGATCACTCCTTCAACAGATACACAGCAGAAGCGGTGCTGGCTCTGGGCACGCTCACTGTCATTATGACTATTACGAAGGAGACAGCCCACCACCCTGCGACAGGATAATGTGGTTTCTGCCATCCTTTCACCATGAAGCCTCTTGGCAGACAAAGCAAGTAAGGGTGCCAGCGGTAGCTTTACGAGTCTCATCTTGCTCTCACTGCTGTGAGCAAGCTCATGCCACATACGCTCCATAAGCAAGTGGATTAAGAGCTACTACTAGGATGGAGATTACTCATTCCATCACCCAGAACCAGTTTCACTACAAACACCTAGTAACTTGGAAAATAAACCAAATGAATATCTCACAAACTAAATTAAGTCTAAAGCACAAGTTTGTTTCCATTAAACAAAGAGATTCACACACTTCTTTCTGGTAGAACCGTTACTCAAATGCAGCTTACCATCCCATTCTTCTTATGGTAATAGCTGAGGACTGGGAAGCGACTGCCATGGCGGAACATGGCAACTTTCCAAAGCGCTTCATCATCAATGGATTTGGGGACAATGACAACTGGAGGGTAGGATGGACAGACAGAGAAATCCTTATTGATGCAGCTTAGACGCCATTCATCTGTCTGAAAAAATCAGAACATACAGACTTTGGGTCAGAAATATTATTACAGCATAACATACTAGGGAATAGGACCTTCCATGTTCAGAGTTTTATCAACTATCTATTCCACTTGCACCACAGATGAAAGCTCAATTGTCACTACTGGCATAATCATGTTTGCTCATGCAGGAATCTGGATCCCCTGTAATACCATAACCACCCTAATTGGTCAGATCAAACCCAGCACCATTATCCTGTCTCCAACAAAAAACTGGAAAAAGAGATGCTATTCAAGAACAAAGAAGCCCACCCGCTCTCTGCGGTGCATTCATCCCCTACCTCTCAGATGCCATATTATAGATATTAAAAGGTATATTTCCTGCCTAATCCTTTTAGTACCCATTTATAGGTCTGTTGAGTGATTATTTTCCCCCACTTCTTGATGCTACCTGCAATCACATCATCTTGTTGCAGCAGCTCTCAGAAGCTCATTACCCAGGGTCCAGATGAAGCTCAAAAGTAACATAAGAAGTTATCAGGTGGCTCATTCCCCATCTGGTTTATCCACATCCTCAACAAACAGCACAAAATAAGCCCACGTGGTCAGAAATGCATGACTGTGGCTTTTAATTCTTTCAGACACAGCAGGCAGCATGTCTGCAGTACGCACTACAACATAACTGCATTTGCAGATAGCTTCAATCTCATACAAATTAAGAATATGGCATGTCTGTCTCTCAGAGAACCCAGAACAGAAATGTATTGCCACATCAGCAGATTTAGATAGGGATAACGTGGGGTCAACCTTCTACCTGTGCTGAAAGTGGAGTTAGTAACACTACCCACAAGACAAAGATAGCCAAAAACGGCAAGAGTGTCCAGCAATTCCAGATGATTGAAGCTGCTTAGAGGTTAAAATTTCAGTTTAACATTCCTGGCTTGGTTCTTTTCTATGGGCTCTGCTTTATGTAAAGCATTATGGCTCTTCATCCAAAAGCAGCTCCTGGAACCAAACACAGCATCTAAGTACAAAGGTCTCACCATAAACTCTTGTATAATTTTTCAATTTCCAACAGTCAAGCAGTCGTGAAAAAAGTGAATATTGGCACCCTGCACCCTCAGAGGCACTTGGCATGAGAACTGAGGCTACCTGATACCCAGAGTCAGACACAAGACTTTGCCCCATCTCAGGTAAAACCAGAGGTCAATTAGCAGCCTCACTGATGGGGAGTCCTCACTTATTGAAGCACAGGCTGGAAGGGCTGCCCTAACTGCCTCCTCAGACAGGCTCAGCCTTTGTGGAGGGCTTGCTGCTTCTGGGCTCGTACCACACCACTGCCTCCTGCATTAAGGACATCACCCAGGTACACCAGCTGGCCATAGGCATATATTTTTCCCAGGGGAGAATATCACACAGCAAAACCTTGCCTAAAGTTTGGCAGGGAACTTAGCTCATGGTCCTTGATAGCAGGCTGGCAGCTTGGCTGGGCTGCATCAGACAGTGCATCCTTATCTGGTATTTCTTAAGGCAAACAAAACCTGTTAGCAAAAGCTAACAGGTGAGGAAAATAACCCAGAAGCTTCTACAGCATGTTTTGATTTTAACACCAGCACTAAATCCTTAAAAGTACCCACAGAATAGCAGTCAAATTTACCTATAAAAGCTTCAGAACAATGAAGTTTAAATGAAACACAAAAATCGTTTGAAAAGGGAACAGGCAGCTTTTCTCAGCATAGTTGGGTTATTTTCCTTTTAGTTCCAGTGCTTTAACATGACACAAGTGTGATAGAGCAAACAAGACCTTAACTCACTCCTCGGCTGAAGTGTTTCTGGTACAGATCAGAAAACATTTACATGCCACTGCAGCAGGCAGAGACCTCAGCTGTCATAAAAAACTCTGCTCAGTTGTGTTCAAAGAAAGTTTCAGGTAGACAAAAAGGTAGGGGGATAAAGCAGGTATCACAGAAAGTACGAGAAGAGCATGACAGTTAAATTATGCAGTAACGGAATACACAAAAACCCACATGAATTCAGGAAGGTTGGCTTAGCATGCATTAATTACACAGCTTGATCACAAATAAGTGTATCTTCCTCTTTCCTTTCTTCTAGAGGCTTACAACCTCTTGCCTTATAGCTCCTAACTGGCACCTAGTTATATAAATCTGACTTGGTCACTGGCCCCTTGGAGAATAAGGATCAATTTGGAGAGGTTTTCTGGCAATGAAGTCTTTCCTTCAGATGGACAAGTTGATCCGATTCACAACACTTTTCATCATCAGTAGATGCAACTCAGAGCAGCCCTGTGGAACAAGACTTGGGGGTGTTGGTTGATGAGAAACTTAACATGAGCCAGCTTCAGTGTGCGCTTGCAGCCCAGAAAGCCAACCGTATCCTGGGCTGCGTCAAAAGGAGTGTGACCAGCAGGTCGAAGGTGATCCTGCCCCTCTACTCTGCTCTTGTGAGACCTCACTTGGAGTATTGTGTGCAGTTCTGGTGTCTTCAACATCAAAAGGACATGGAACTGTTGGAACAAGTGCAGAGGAGGGCCACGAGGATGATCAGGGGACTGGAGCAGCTCTCATGTGAAGATAGGCTGAGAAAGTTGGGGCTGTTGAGCCTGGAGAAGAGAAGGCTGCGTGGAGACCTCAGAGCAGCCTTCCAGTATCTGAAGAGGGCCTATAGGGATGCTGGGGAGGGACTCTTTGTTAGGGACTGTAGTGAGAGGACAAGGGGTCACGGGTTCAAACTTAAACAGGGGAAGTTTAGATTGGATATAAGGAAGAAATTCTTTACTGTGAGGGTGGTGAGGCAGTGGAATGTGTTTCCCAGGGAAGTTGTGAATGCTCCATCCCTGACAGTGTTCAAGGCTGGGTTGGACATAGCCTTGGGTGGCATGGTTTAGTGTGAGGTGTCCCTGCCCATGGCAGGAGGGCTGGAACTAGATGACCTTAAGGTCCTTTCCAACCCTAGCTACTCGATGATTCTAACACATGGGATGTGTGGCATAGGAGACAGCAAAACTGTACCTTTTGGTGGCAATGTAAGAAAAAGATGCTGAGAAAGGTACGTGCTGTGTGCATTACAATCATCAAGAACATAAGTCACTAACTCTGTTCAGAAGCCTATTCCAAAGTTTTGCATTGTCCCTGTTGTAAGTTAATTTCATTATTCAAAAGACTCAAAACAGCTTCCCTGAACATCTATGTTTTATAAAAAGCAGAGGTCCTCCCAGATGCAATGTTAAATTGCCTTTGGCAATCATGTTATAGCTGGAGGTGAAAGCAGCTCTGGATCACATAAGGGAGGCTGGTTGGTCCTACATTAAAAGCTCATGCTTTTAATTCACCAATAATATTTTTTATAGCTTTTTAGGGTGTTTATGTTAAATTACAGCAAATTTTATACAATGGTGTGCAATTTTTTTTACAATGGAAAAAAATATACATGGATATAGAACTAATACCTTACTGCCACATAGGAGGTAGAGAAGGCAAAATCACAACTCTGTGGTATGCTTTTTGAGACACTGGCTGCCACCAATATGACTAGCATGAGAAGAAATTCTTGTGAGACCCCACCTGCAGTCCTGCATGCAGCTCCAGGGCCCCGAACTCAAGAGGGACATGGACCTGTTGGAGTGAGTCCAGAGGAGGGCATGAAGATAACAAGAGGGCTGGAGCAGCTCTGCTATGGAGAGAGATAGGGTTGTTCTGCCCAGAGAAAAGAAAGATCCAAGGAGACCTCAGAGTAGCTTCCAGTGCTTAAAAGGGGCTGACAAGAAATCTGGAGAGGGGCTTTTGACAAGGGCCTGTAGGGACAGAACAAGGGGGAATGGCTTTAACCTGACAGAAGGGAGATTCAGTTTAAATATAAGGAAGAAGTTCTTCCCTGTGAGGGCAGTGAGACACTGGCTCAGGTTGCCCAGAGAAGCTGTGGCTGCCTGTCGCAGTTTAAGCCCAGCCAGCAACCCAAAAAACGCAGCCACTTGCTCACTCCCTGCCCCGCTCCTGGAGGGATGGGGAGGAGAATCAAAAGAATTTAACTCCCACAGGTTGAGATAAGAACAGTCCAGTAACTAAGGTATAACACAAATCACTGCTGCTACCACCAATAATAATAACGATAAGGGAAATAATAAGGGAAGAGAATACAACCGCTCACCACCCGCAGACCAATACCCAGCCCAAACCAGCAGTGATCTAACCCTTCCGGGTAACTGCCCCCAGTTTATATAGTGGGCATGATGTGCTGTGGCATGAAATACCTCTTTGGTCAGTTTGGGTCAGGTGTCCTGTCTCTGCTTCCTCCCGGCTTCCCTTCCTCCCTGGCAGAGCATGAGACTCAGAAAGTCCTTGGTCAGAGTAAACATTACTGAGCAACAACTAAAAACATTATTGGTGTTATCAGCACTGTTCCCAGGCTGAAAGCCAAAAACACAGCACTGCACCAGCTACTAAGAAGGAGAAAAATGACTGTCACTGCTGAACCCAGGACAATGCCCCATCCCTGGCAGTGTTCAAGGCCAGGTTGGAGAGGGCTTGGAGCAGGCTTGGAGCAACCTGGTCTAGTGGAAGCTGTCCCTGACCATGGCAGGCAGTTGGAACTGGGCGATCTTTAAGGTCCCTTCCAACGCAAACCATTCTGTGAATGGAAGAGTATTGACCTGATTTATTCCCACTTTGGTAATTTAACTCTGCCCATAACCTACCCTCCTCACCATTTATAACTACAGGACGGTGGACTGTTATGTCACCCAGGGATAGTTTACTGTTACATAGGAAAGAGAAAAAGCACAACAACAATCAGCACCATTTGTCTTCTGTATCACAGCTACTTCTGCAGAGACCCAGTAAACCTTTGCCAGCTTCGGACTGCTAAAATACACTATAACACACATTTGATGATAGTAAAACCTGATAGCCCAAGTCACTTCTTGGCTTTCGCTTGTGGGTTTGTCTTGCAACTTGAAAGCAAAAACTGACATTGCTAACTGGAAGAGCAAGGTAACAGCAACCCAGCTACGTGAAGCAGTAGGTGCAGATACAGGAAACAGTAAGGACTTCAGTGAAGCAGAAGAGATGGACCTCATCTTCAGATATCACCAGTATGCTGTGGGACACTAAGCACACAGTTAACATTTATTTCTCCCAGAAAGAAATCTGTACTTTAAGTGATCAGAAAAAGTTAATTGCACTTAAGGCTGGAAGCAGCAAAGAACTGAGGCAGAGCAGAAAGGAGAGAGAGCTTCAAAGAAAAAAGAAAGTAGCCTTAAGTATTTTCCTAAACACAGTGTTCAAGGCCAGGTTGGACAGAGCCTTGGGTGACATGGTTTAGTGTGAGGTGTCCCTGCCCATGGCAGGGGGGATGGAACTAGATGATCTTAAGGTCCTTTTCAAGCCTAAATAGTCTACGATTCTATGATTAACTCTTACATTTCTACTCTTCGTGTCCTAGTACTTGTTTAGATATATTGATTTTCAAATGTTAGTGAAAGGCTGAAACAACAGTTACCCTTTCTTCTAAAAGCTGAAATTGCTAGGAGACGTCACCTTCCACAAACCAGTGTGAAACAATTCAAGCTCTACTAGTAAGCCTTAAAAAAGTTGGGAAACCAGAGACCTTGAAGGATCCTGCAGAGCAGCAATGAGAGAGGCTATTCCAAAGGAACAGGCAGGAGGCAACAAGACCTGTTAGCAACAGATTGTGAGTTGACAGGAAACATAACAACAGATGCAAGCAAAGATTGATGCTTGTCTTGTAAGAGACAAATATGGGCTATTCACACCATTGCAAGCTCAGCCCCAAACCACAAACCTCAGCCTTTTTTAAGAAGCTCCAGTACAGTAGAGCACAGCTGAACTGAACTGTCCAGGAGGAGCTGACATACCTATAACGAATCCCAATCTGATGTACTACCCAGTGCCTCAGGAAAAACACAACACACAGCCTAAAGCTGGATGAGCAAACATGAACTATTCCCATGCATCTTTGACTCCATTCATGAATTTGTCTGTGGTATCATTAATGTCTCATCTCACAGTACAAAAATTTGGAGCCTGCATGCACGATGGAGTTTGGCTGTGACATTTAGTAAAGCATTGAGCCGACTTCTTAATATGACTTAATTCTCAGCTGAACAACTCTGTTGATACGTTGGATTTACCTGAAGAGCAGCTCATGGAAAGTCACTTGACAAATGCTCTGCTGACCTGTGCTGCAGGTTGTTCCCAAGAAAATAAACAGGTAGCACACATGCTAACAGCCATCAGCAAGTGACAGCCCACTGAAAGTTAATTCCTCCAATTCCTTTAGATCAAAGACATTTACCTTACAGTTCTTCTCTTAACACCTTCATGCACTAAGTGCAAGAACATTGTGATAGTACAGCAGCCTCCCTAATGCCAGAAATGAGCACAGGGGCAAAGTGCTCAAGTGTTTTCTATCAAAATCTAGAGACAACACTAGATGACACTTTGTCAGATCAATGCAATGGATTGAAATTGGGCAAGGGGTATGTGTGTTGGAAGAAAAACATATTTGGCACAATATATGCCAAGATAATCACAGAATCAAAGCACAGTTTGGGTTGGAAAGGACCTTAAAGCTCATCCAGTTCCAACCCCTTGCCGTAGGCAGGGACACCTTCCACTAGACCCGGTTGCTCCAAGCACCATCCAACCTGGCCTTGAACACTGCCAGGGATGGGGCAGCCACAGCTTCTCTGGGCACCCTGTGCCAGGGGCTCAGCAGCCTCACAGGGAAGAAATTCTGCCTGAGATCACATCTATATCTCCCCTCTGCCAGGTTAAAGCCATTCTTCCTTGTCTATCACTACTTACTCTTTATAAGTTCCTCTCCAGCTTTCTTGTAAGTTCCCTTAACAAAAGGGATAAACGTATAAATTATTATAATACAGTATAACAACATATTTTCTGATTTTTAATGCACTACTGAACTTCAATCTTAACTTTTATAGTTTTACTTTGTCATTATAGAATGTGTCAGTTTAAAACAACTCTTATGTAGCAGACAAATTGTAATTAATACATTATTAGAACTGCAGTGTGGCTGAAATGCAGTTCTTAAGAAGTTGTTACCATATTGAGGAAGGTAAGGAATAACAGATCCAGATGGAAGATTTAATGGAGAGGGAAGTAACCTTCTGCATTCTACTCATCTGACTTATGGGAGAAAAAAAATAAATCAACCATTTAATTGTTCTAGCTTGTCACATATAACAGTTTAATTACAGAAGAAGAAATATTTGATCAGTGATACATTTATCTGTTGTTCAGGAAACAAATCATTTGGACATGCCCTATCCCTGGCAGTGTTCAAGGCCAGGTTGGACAGGGCTTTGACCAACCTGCTCTAGTGGAAAGTGTCCCTGCCCATGGCAGGGGTTGGAATTGGATGAGCTTTAAGGTCCCTTCCAACCCAAACCATTCTATGACAGCTGTTGTCACCATTTTGTTAAAAAGGGAGTTATATCTGAAGTTTCGGTTAAAAGGCAGGAATTTATCAACATCCATTAGACACACATATTTTAAAACCACTGCCCTTGAAATGTAGAGCTATAGAGTAATCAGGTTTTTAAATGGAAGCTTTTCAAGGAGTGTATGTCCAGAAAGCCAAGACTTTTACAAATAAGCTGCCAATGCATTTTTAAGCCATGCTAGCACCGGTATCATGCTGGTAAATGCAGCCATCAGAAGTGACTGGATCCCTGAAATCTAAAAACTATTTCAGCTACACACAGAAGGCAAACACAAACGGAAGCAGAACCATCTCCTGCAATCTTCCCTTGAGCTCCGAAGGATTTCCTTCTGGTGCCTTCAATCCTGTTCTCATACTCCTTCCATCTCACCAGATAGCACTCCAGCTTCTGGCCTTCTGATTCTCATTGAAATGTCTGCATGCTTCCTCTGCTGAGCTGGGAAAGCGTCTGCTGCTTCTAGATCAAGATACACTGATCACATTTGACTTCCCCAGCTGAAATTAAAGCTGAAACTGTGGTGCTAGTTATTTTAACAGGTCAGTTTGTATGCCTTTTGACAGCACGTGAAGATAGGACATGTGAGAGTACTCCAATTATGAGCCAAAAACAGAAACATCTCTCAACTTGTTTGATTTTCTAGTGATCTCATCATATGAATCTGGTCAAGCTAATCATATTACTCAGTTATTAGTCATAAACAGGAAACGATAAATGCTGCAGACAAGCTGGGTTGCAGATAAAAGAAAAGGAAAATCAATGTTCTTTGACGCTGTACTAATGGATGTGGTCTCAGAAACCTAAGATGATGCAGCAAGTGCACATATTTAATGTGAAACAAAGACCTGGAACACAAAGATGCCAACCCAAAGCACTATTTAAACAGATTGGCTCCTACACAGAGTCAGTTCCCACTACACCAAATTCAGCATCCTAAAATGAAAGTTTGAATAACAGAAACAACAGGCAACACCACAAGAAAAATTCCTACCCTACAGGTACCAAAATAATACAAGCGCGCACAGCACCTGGAAGAATAGGACTGCAAATTTCCCCAGCACAAAGCAGAGCTGAGAGTGTTTCAAATTAAGCATCTTCCTAGAAAGCCAAGAAATCCTTAGTGATTTTTTTAACAACTCCCTCACATCAATTAAGGGGTTGACAAAGATTGCATCTGAAGCAGAGTGGGATGAAACCTAAGTACAACAAACCCAGGCCAGAGGTCTTAAATTTGTTCTTTCAATAAGGAGGGCCATCCCCAAAGGATAAAAACATTCACCTGGGAGGACATGAAGGCTGGAACTTTAAAATAGGCCTCAGAACTCCATTTGTACAAGGTGAAGCACAAGCACTAAACAGGAATATTTTGCACATAAACAGAAGCGTCTGATGTTTACAAAGTATTTGAACAACACACGTTTCACCCAGACACCAGACAGCTGTTTTTACCATCCAGGATTTCCAGTTCAGACACTATCGGGTGAAAAACTTCACACACTACTTGCACAAGCATATCCTAGTACCTTGCATACCCTTAAGATCCAACTTACTACTGAACTGAGAAGCTCAAATTCTTGGTCAGGCAGAAAAGAGCGCCAGCCGTCTTCAATGATTTCAAACATGGGCCGGTAGAAGAAGGGATACATGAGAGTGACAGAGTCCAGGGTGGAAAGTGCCTGTGCAGGAAGAGAAATAGCTGTTTGAATGAATTAAGTAGCTGTTTATTTTATTTCAAAAAAATCCCATACATCAAATAGTATTTTCCTCTAATGTCAGTGATGCAAACTTAAGACACCCAAAAGCATACAGCCATTAAGCTTGAGATATTAAATTACCAGCAAGGTACTTTAAAAAACATAAAACTCAGTAGCACAAACAAAAGCGGGTTATAACAATCTAACTGCAATTGGGGGTTTGTACAAGATATAATTTCTGTAGGTTTCACTATGTAACACCCCCCCAAAGGATAAGAAAGATGTACACTGAACAAGTATAACTAATGGGACACATCCCACATGGCATTTACCTGATTACTAGAAGGGCTTAAACTTGAGAAGTCACTTAATGTTGTTTGAGACGTGAAACTCAACTGGTCTGATTTGGGTTTGCATCCTCATGCTCCAGCATAAAGAAACCGAGCTTCATTTTCCCAAATGTTACAGCAAAATATTTGATCAAGAAAAGTAGGGTTGGGGCTTTTGGGGGGGACTGTTTGTTTATGGGGTGTTTTGTGCTGTTTTCTCATTTTGCTTCCAGAACATCAGTAAAAACCTTCCTAACTGGAAAAAAAGTTCATAGAATCATAGATGTCCTGGTTTCAGCTGGGATATAGTTAATTTTCTTCCTAGTAGCATGGCGCAGTGCTGTGTTTTAGCTTTAGTCTGGGAATAATGCTGATAACACACCAATGTTTTAGTTGTTGCTGGGTAGCACTTATCCTGATCAAGGACTTTTCAGTCTCTCATGCTCTGTCAGTGAGGAGAAGCACAAGAAACTGGATGGGAGCAGAAATGGGACACCTGACTCAAACTAGCCAAAGGGATATTCCATACCACAGAGCATCATGCTCACTTCAGAAAATGAAGAGTTGGCTGGAATGGGCCAATCACTGCTCAGGAATGAGCTAGGCATCAATCAGCAGGTGAGCAATTGTACTGTACATCACTTGTTTATTCCTTTCTCTATGTATTTCCTATTATTCTTGTGTTCTACTTGTATTTCAATTATTAAACTCTTCTTATCTCAACCTATGGGTTTTACCTTTTCCCAGTTCTCCTCCCCATCCCACTGGGGATTGGGTGAGAAGTGAGTGAGTGGCTGTGTGGTACCTAGTTGCCAGCTGGACTTAAACCATGACAATAGAATTACATGTTGGAAGGAATCTTGGGGATCACCTAGTCCAAACTTCCTCAGCAAAGCATGTGCTAGACAAGATGGCCCAGCACCCTGTCAAGTTGGATCTTAGATACGTCCAGTGTTGGGCAGTCCACCACTTCCCTGGTGAGATTATTCCAATGGCTGATTGTTCCCATTATGAAAAATTGTCCTCTTTTGTCCAAGTGGAATCTCCTCAGGAGTAACTTGTGCCCATCAACCCTTGTCTTTTCAATGTGACTCCTTGTAAAAAGAGTCTCCATCTTCCTTGTAGCCATCTTTTAAATACTGGAACATGGGGATAAGGTCTCCTCTGAGCCACCTTTTCTCCAGGCTAAACAAGCTCAGCTCTCTCAGGCTTTCCTTGTACAGCTGCCCAGTGCTTGTGGCCCTCCTCAGGACCCTCTTCAGCCTGTGCTATGCTGTTAAGGTTGAGGTCTGACCAAGATCTGAGAACCCAGGTGTTATTTACTACAATGAATTCTTACCTCAATAGAGCTCGCAATGTTCAAACACTCCTCCATTCCAGGTATATCCAGCTGAATAATCCGCAGATCTTTGCATTTTATAACGATAGGTGCCCAATGAGCCCACAAACCTACAGCAAGACACAACAAAAATATCACCTGACAACAGGATCATCTAAGGTAAGACGAGATATTACAGCTCTTCCTACAACACGTGTCTATAAGACAAAATTCCATTAGTGTTAATTTGCCTGCAATATAACCTTTCAAAACATAAACAAATAAAACCACCTCTTTATTTGGTATTTGCAAGGTTGTTGTTGTTTTTTTTTTTTGAGGGGGGGAAATTCCGTCCTTTGATGCAGCAGTGAGTGGAATTGTAAGCATTATGAGATAAAGAGAGGTTTTCCTACCAGCTTTTCTTTAAAAGATGAAAAAGAAAAGGTATGTTCAGGTATTTTCTGGAAGTACTGTAAGCTTCAGCTGGCAGTTTCCAGTTTCATTAAAGTAATGCACTGAAACTCTGAGGATTGCTAAAACATCTGAGTTTATGTTAATGTTCAAAATAACATTTCAGTCTGGCTACATTACACTCCGATGCCTTTAACAAGAAAATCTGGTTTCTGATACCTGCAGTACTACAGAGACCTCAGAGATGTTAAGGTCTTATCACTGCTGGTTACAACACAAGTTAACCCAGAAAAAGCTCCATGGTACACAGCAAACACAGCTTATAGATGCTCTCATCAGTCTTCCTTACAAACCTGAAAGGATGATGCCCAAGCACCAGGGTTTTGTTTACATTAACTAGCTACCAGCACTCACAGGAACAATGTAGTTTTTAGGTCATAAAGCAGTGAATCAAGGAAGAGGATCAGAGTCTCCCAGGCATCACAGCAGTGCTTGCAGCAGCCAGGGTGATGCAAGAGGTAAAAGCAGGCAAAGACCTGAAGGACCAAGTTTCAGCCCTTCGTGACCTGACCCTCAGCACAAAGAAAGGCAGAGCTGTGCACACCCCAAGAGACCTGTTGCTAAGCTTTGGGTTGCTTCACCTGTAATACAGAAGATGCCTGTAATTTATTTTGGAATTGTTATTACAGCTGAAAGGTTATTACCTGTTCTGTGCAGACAAAGGTTAACATGCAGAACCAATTATAGTTTGGGTAGTACTGAAGGAAGAACTACAGGCCTTTTGACAGAAGGGTTCTGCAGCTCTAGCAGAGCCAGTTTGTACATAGCTTGCCCTTGCTTCAGCACCGTTTAACACATCTCCAAGGAAATAACACAGTGAGGCTACAACACGTCAAAAGGGCTGTATTTTCTTCAAGCAAAACCACTATAGGAAATCACTAGAGACTGTTCCACTCCTCAATAAACCCTACAGGTCATATGTAAGTTGTTTAAAAAGCTACAAACATTTAAGAAGCAGTTTGATGACCATCTGATAATCAGGGAAAACACTGTTTTGTACAAAAGACACTCACAATGTGAAAGTGAGAGAAGGTATTGTTATGAATCTGGCACAACATCACAGTTGTTGAGCACTAATTACCTGAAGTAGTGCCAAACTAGACCATTCTACAACCTTCATTGGTTTAAGAGTCTTGTTACGTTACCCTCCCCAGCACTGAGAATATATTCTAATCCTTTTATATAGACAAGCTTCACTGTGGTTCCACACAGTGCTCCTCTCAAGGAGGGAGATGCCTACTCCAGAAACCTTCTAGAAACCAGGGCTGGTAATAAAGGCTGTGAGTATCTGCAGGTGTAACTAACCCTGCTATAAATCATGTACTGGGTTAGCAGCGTGCTGCTCCCTCACCATAACTCACAAGTGTTACCTGCTTATTCCATTACTGAAACTAAGCTCATACAAAAACAAGAGAAAAGCTTGGCCATAATAATTTTCAGAACAGCTACAGTTGGTTTAGTACCAGCAGGAAGGAGGATGAGGCCAAACCACGTTGATGACTGAGCAGTGCTAGACAGGGACAGATTTCCCAAGGTTTCCACCGCTTTGTAACTCTCCACCCCCAGGCCAAGATGCAGCATTTCTCAGAAACACACATATCAAGAACACTGGAACAAATGTAATCAGCACCCAGTACTTCATCCATTCTCAGATTCCTGAGGCAACTTGATATTTTTAACTGATGCTGCTTGATGTTTCCCCATCCCTGGCAGTGTTCAAGGCCAGGCTGGACGGGGCTTGGAGCAACCTGCTCTAGCGGATGCTGTCCCTATCCACTGGAAGGGGGTTGGAACTGGATGAGCTTTAAGGTCTCTTCAACTCAAACCACTCTGTGATTCCATGAAACTGAAAAAAGGATCAAGGCAAGGAAGCAGATGACAATGACCAGGTGGGGTGGGACTGCTACTCAACAACAGAAGCATAATGTGGCAACAGTACATGTAAAGCAGGCAGAAGTAATGGTAAGAAGATTAATTCGTAAATGCCTGCAACAAAAGCGGATGGGCAAGAAAAAGAACAGAGTGCTGCAGCTACAAGTCAGCACCCCCACACTGTTCCCACAAGGAACACGCTGTTCAAGCATTACTGATTTCCATGAGCAGTTGGAGCAGGAAGGAGATGATGCTGTTGAGCAGCAATAGGCTGATTTAGGGCTGAGAAAGTCCAGAGGCCAGCTTCAGCCATCAGCTGTGGTGGGTGACCTCAAGGAAATCACTTCATCAGTGCCTCAGCTTCCACCTCCGTTGAACAGCGGTAAAGATGCATCCTTTATCAAGTGTTTCATGATCTACTGATGAAATCCACTAAACAGTTAACACAGAGAACTGGTGACAAAGCCGTTTAAGCATAAAAATTCTCACTCTGTGATAAAGCCTCCGTCAAACAACAATACCCAAAATAAGAATTAACTAATTAACTGCCCATGCCAGTATTCTGCCCTGCGCTCTGATTGTCCTTTTTTCTCTCTAAACCTCGATTTGAGACAGCCAAGGTGCAAGCCAGTCCTGACAACCACTTTGAAACCCCAAGACGCAAACGATCAGGCAGGGAAACGAGCAGTCATACCTCTTTTCAATAGAGTCAATGTTGGAGTGCAGCAACCACAGCTCCTCAGCGTTATCATGACGCCGCGAAGAAAAGATGAGGTGATGGCCAGTCAAACACAGAGTCCCCTCCACCGCCAGGTAGAAAGGGCGGTGCAGGACCACGTTGTCCGCTCGGGGAGTCTTGATCAGCTCCGCAAACTCCATGTTTGCTGGCAAACGGGAAGCCACAAAAACGTGCTGGGGAGAACTGGGGTAACCTCAGCAACGCGCACAGGAGCGGGACGGAGACCCCGGGCACGGCGCAGCGCTATGCCACCGCGGGCAGGCAGCGGCGTAACCCATACGGCGACCCCATCTCCCGGCTGGGGAAACGCTGCGGGGAGAAGGAAGCGCCCGCCCGCAGGAGGCCGGCGCCCTCCCAGGGCCGCTTATCCCCGGGGGCAGCGCAGTGCCGGACCGAGAGGGGGCTGCGGGGTCCCGCAGCCGCCCGGTGCCCCCGGAGGGCAGGGGCAGGGCAGGGGCGGGGCAGGGCTCGGCCGGGAGCGCAGCCCCGGAGCGGCTCCGCCACCCCCTGGCCCGGCCGCGGGCCACGGGCCTTCCCCGGATGCCGAGAGTCCACGTGACGCACCGAAGCCAATCCCCGCCCTCCCAAGGGGCCCGTCGCGTCTTACCGGAAAGGGCGCTGCTGCTGACAGCCCGGCGCGCCCCGCGGCACCGCCGCAACCGTTCCGGGGGACCACCGGCCGTCTGGGGAGGAGCGGGGCTGCGGCCTCATCGGCGGGGAGCCAATGGGGATGGGGAACCGGAGAGGGGCGGGGCTCGGGGAACGGGCGGGGCGGTGGGGGCGGGCCCAGGGCGGGCGGTGAGGAACGGGCGGCGGGGCGGAGCTGGTGCGGGCAGGATAGCGAGCAGCGGGGCCGAGCTGGGGCGGGCAGGGAGCGGGCAGCCGGGGTGTTTCTGTCGCTGAAGCGCTCCTGTGGCGGTGGCTGCGGCTGCACACGAGGGCAGTCGGCAGAACCCGACTGGAACGAAGCGGTGCCGCGGCTCTTCTCTTGCTCGTAGAACAGGTCCCAAACTCAGACTGACCGTCCCAGCTCTGCGCGTTATAAACGCCCTCAGCAGCGCAGGCGGCTCTCCAGGAGCACCCGGCAATGGGTGTGTTCCACACGAGCTGCCTGCCCCCCCCCCCCACTCTGCAAGGATGCCCCCCTCCATGTGGGCCTCACCCGGGATCTTCTGTTTATAGACGGCAGAGGGTGAAAGGCGGCAGCCCCGCTCCCCAGCGAGGTCCAGCAGCGCACCGAGGATCCCAGTTACCATTCCTCCCCAGCTGCCGTTGTGTCAGGTCTTGCACCTGGGTAAGCGCAACCTGGGGGTACAGGCACATGCTGGGATCTGCCCGGCTGGGGAGCAGCTCTGTAAAATGGGACATGGGGTCCCCCTGCCACAGGCAGGGGCACCTTCCACTAGAGCAGGTCACTCAAAGCCCCATCCAACCTGGCCTTGAACACTGCCAGGGATGGGGCAGCCACAGCTTCTCTGGGCACCCTGTGCCACAGGCCTCAGCCACCCTCACAGGGAACAGCTTCTGCCTAAGATCTAACCTGAACTTCCTGCCTTAATGCTGCTAACATCCCACAGCTGGTAGTGAGGAGACAGAGAATCAATATAAGCCCAAGAGCTTTTCCCTGGGTTATAACTAACTGTAAAGTACATCCCTATTACAAAGCCACAGAGCTTGGGCGCAGCTGAATCTCCAGTGTCCACACTGAATTTGTTGCTCAGAGGTGCAGGCAGGGATATGGTCTGCAGCAGGCAGTACTGACCCAGGCAATGCCAGGGGACAGCTCCTGTGGCCAGACTGAGTTGGGGTCCAGAGAACAGGTCCTGGCATAGGGCTACAAAGATGCTCTGAGGGCTGGTAGCAACTCTGCTATGGAGACGGGCTGAGAGCTGGGCTTTTCAGCCTGGAGAAGGGAAGGCTTCAGGGAGACCTTACGAGCAGCTTCCAGTGCCTAAAGGGGCTGACAAGAAAGCTGGAGAGGAGCTTTTGACAAGGGATCTGTAGGGACAGGACAAGGGAAGTGGCTTTAAACTGACAGAGGGGAGATTGAGATGATCTTTTAGGCAGAAGTTATTCCCTGTGAGGGTGCTGAGGCCCTGGACACAGGTTGCACAGAGAAGCTGTGGCTGCCCCATCCCTGGCAGTGTTCAAGGCCAGGCTGGACAGGGCTTGGAGCAACCTGGTCTAGAGAAAGGTGTCCCTGCCTGTGGCAGGGGTTGGAACTGGATGAGCTTTAAGGTCCCTTCCAACCCAAACCATCCTGTGATTCTGTGGTTCACTAGTGGGGGGTTTCCCCAGACCAGTGAGTTAGCAAGATTAAAAGCCAGATTCAAAGCTGGTAACGCTGAAATGCAGCCTTTACCCTGAGAGTGTTGGTGAGTCTCTGAAGGGCTGCCTGCAAATCCCCTGTGCTTTAAGAAAAATCAAACTTCTAAGTAAAGGTGAGAAGACGAAGGACTCTTCATGCTGACAGCAAATACCAGACATGTCCTGAAGAGGGGCTCTGTCAGCTGCGCTGGCCATGGCCACCTCCCAAAAGGGAATGCTGCACCAGTAGGTAGATGTAGGCTCTGATGCAGAACCCCAGGTCTTGCTCACCTGGAGAAACTGATTCCTTATCCTCTATCTGCTTTATCTCTGAAGAAGAACAAAGCATGAAAATCAGGTCATCGGGCATTTTTAGGGCTCTTTCTGGAGGAGATGAATAGCTGTTTGGTACCGTCCTGCCCATGATTGTTTTGATGGTGCAAGTTCAAGATTGTTCAGTCCCTGCATGATGGAAACAGCCTGGAACTCTCTGTGCAGATGCAAAGAGGCTGCTTTTCATGACATCCTGTTCTAGGCAATTGCACAAGAGAAGGATTGAATAGGTGTTTAGGTACAGTGACCTGAATTATTATACTCACCTCTGGCGGTGAGTTCATTTGGAGCTTGTCTAGGTTGTTACTTGTATGTCTTATTAATGCTGGCAGTTTAGGTGATTTCAATATCTGAGAATGATTTGAAAGTCTAATTAATGACATTTTATTCTCTGCAGATGCATGCAAAGATCCATAATAAGGAAGATTAATTCTCCCCTTACAGCAGCTTGTACTGATCCACATCATCAAGCCCTCCAAAGGAGAAGAGGGGTCTCTCCTAGGTCTGGAGCTATCAGGGCATGATAGTCCCATGTGTAACTTACAATAAAAACATTGCTGCTTTCACTCCAGGTGTTGGGATGTCCTGGAAGTAGCATCAGGACTTTCTACATTTTGCCATTCTGATTGGGAAGCCTTCATTATGAATCCAGAACTAAATAAAAACTCCCACCTTTTGGGCATGAGCAGGACTGTTAAAGTGCTGCTCACCTTTGTGGTTCATCCTGGCTGAAGATGAAAAGCTGTTTCTCTGCTCCTCACCATGCACAGTGGTGCTGGACCTCCATCTGAGACTGCATAAGGAAGGCTGGTGCTTTGGGATATCCTCAGGAGAGTTGCCTGGGGTCCCCATACAGCTCCCTTGCAATCAACTTACGGGTATTAACCACACTGAACCTCTTAGGAAACACTATCTGGGCTCTCATGGTTCACCCCCCTCATCCCCAGAGTATCACAGCCCCCATCCTCATGAAGCACAGTGAGACCCCAGAGACTGAGGAGCAATTTCTTTGTCTGATGGGTGGCCTCCATCTCACTAATGGTGCTATGGGGAGTTATATTTATTAAGAGCAACCTCAATAGAATCATAGAATGGTTTGGGTTGGAAGGGACCTTTAAAGATCATCTAGTTCAAGCCCCCCCCACAATAAGCAGGGACATGTTCTACCAGATCAGGTTGCTCAGAGCCCTGTCCAACCTGGACTTGAATGTTTTCAGGGATGGGATATACTCAACTGAAGAGTGGCTGTAAAGGGAAGTAGAGGCTTCAGCCTCGTGGCCAGCGGGGAAATGGCGCTGTTGCCTCTGTGAAGGAGGGAAAAGGAAATTTTGGGCAGTGGCTGCATACTGCAGGTCTAATTATAAACCCAGCGCTTCCCCGTGTTAGTCCTGATGACACTGCAACCGCCAGGCCACGTGTGGAAGTGGATCATGTCTCTGCCAGCTCAGAGGAAGAAAGCATCAGAAATAGTCCTCCAATTGAGGGCATATCAGAAATTACACTGAGAGAAAGGAATAGGGGGTGCCTAAGATGAGACGTGACTGGCACTCAGATGGGCTTCAGTGCCTGCCTTTTTATGTCTCCCTGCCATGTGCTTTAGGGAAAATGAACTGCTCTGTGGCAAAGATGAAGGGCTTGTACTAAAAAAAAATTGGCTCAAATCTCATCTCTTCCAAAGGAACCTCTGAATATTCCAGTGGGAGTCATCCTGCTCTTCTGGACTCATTTTTCCTCCTGTAAAATAAGGATCAGTAATGCTTGGAGCAGGCTTCTTCCCTTTCTGTATTTCAACATGGCCTGGCACAGTACAGCCCTGATGTCAGTCAGTAAGCATGACTACAGTCTTCTGAGGAACACAAGATGTACAGGACATCATGAAGAGTACATGCCTGTGCAATAAAACCACACTGGCCTGACAGCTTTTTCTGTTGGTCCCGCAAAATTATCCTGTCCTGCATTTCCATTCCCAAACCCACAGCTGCCACTGCAACATTTTGGGTATAACCTTATGGCAAGGGGGTACGGACCTCCCTGCACAAGGGAGAGAAGTTAGATGGGTATTTGTGAGGATATATTTGGTTCATGATAACAGATGACAGGTTAATGAAGGTTTGTCAGCTTCTGGAAGGTAGCTCTGTGCACCATATGCTTTTACTTGCTCTGGTAAAGTCTCCTGAGAAACAACATCCCTATCAAGCAGGAGTAGCATGCAGGAGTGTCCAAGCAGAAGGAATGCAGCTAAATCAGTGCTGTTTGCCAAATGCCCAGAGATTCCTCCTGCCAGACCCCTAAATGCCTGTCCATCTGCTTTCCTCTGCCCCATAACGTGTCCTGAAGAGGTTTGCCAAGATGTTTGCCTGGCCTTGGCAGGAGAAGGGGCTCTTCCCAAGTCTTCATTTCCCGGCTGGAGAGCAGGATCAGAAACTGTCTGGGTTTCTGGCCACTCTTCCTGCATCACCCTGAAGGACCCCAGGCCATGGGTTTCCTCTCCCTGGTTGTATGTAGTTGGTCTGGACTCCCTGATGAGTCCACATCTCCCACATACAAAGTGTTTATCAAGATTTTAGGCTTTTTATCAATCAAGCTCTCCCCCACCACATGCATTCACACCAGCAGGGTTTTGTCTGTGAAATCCAAGAAGTAATTGGCTGCAGAATAGCAGAGAATCACCCTCCATATGCTGCAGTCCCATGACCATTTGTCTCTTGGACAAGCACTAGGATTTTTTAGGGCTCTGTATTTGCTTGTTTTCGTTCCTGAAATAGATTGTGATCTTATTATCCAAACACCCAGCTGCTTTTCCCCTCTGATATTTGCCTAGGAAGGGGAGTGAAAGAGCCGCAAGCACAAGGTAAAAGATGTTGTCTGTAGCTGAAAATCATCTGTAATTGGAGTGACCACAACCATAGGGGTAAATCCAAGGCAGCCGTGAGGCCAGCTGGCATGACCAAGCCATATCCAACACAGGATATTAAGATCTCCTGGCTTCCCAAAAAGGAATCCACAGTGGGCAGCTTCCTGGGTATTAGGAAACTAATATATATATAATGTATATAATAATGTGCTAATTCTTGAGCTCTGCCTGGGAGCCAAGCTTGCACAGACTAAGTATGCCAGAGGCTGTGCTAAATTTTATGTCTTAGCCTGGTACTGGCGCTGCTGCATTTACTGGTGTGGATGTAGCCATGGGGTCTGGAAGAGAATGAGGTAGAGAGCAAAACCCTCCCATAAAGAATCAGATAAATTACTCTATTTATACAAAATCTGCTACAGTAGCAGGAGATACAGCTATGTTGTTTTCCACTGAATACCTGTCAGTATGTCTGAGCACACAGCACTTTCCAAGAGCTGCCATGCTCTCTTCTTCACTAAACCCTATTTGAAATACATGGTTTCCTGCAAATCGGGTTCGTCCTCTTGACAGCTGTGAAGAAGGAGCCTTCAGGTGTGGGAGAGCTTCCCAGTTAGCTCTACTGAAACCAAACTGGAGGTTGAGCAACCACAGAGTGAGTGGGCAAGTCTGAATTCAGATCACAGGAAGGAGGAGGCTGGCAGGATGTGATGAATAGACATGTGATAGTGCAACCAGCGCTGCAGATACAAGTGTTCCTCGGGCCTCAGTTTCCATAATCAATTATTTTTAGCAGAAGTACGTTTTTGTTTTGTTTTGTTTTGCAAGGAATAGCTGGTTTCTGGCGAGCATTTTCCATTTTGTCATAAGGAATGATGGGATACTGTATAATATCCAGAACATATTTTGCAGAGCTTTTCCATCTCAAATTTGGGGTTTTTTTTTAGTTTTTATTTGTCAACCTGGAAGAAGCTTGAACAATGAAAAGGGAATTCTGGGTTTCTTTTCTCCTCACTTTGGGAAAATCGGGTTTTTTTGCCAGGGAATTAGCCAAGCATTCACTAAGGACAAACCTACAGGTCTCTGTGTTCTTGGAGCATCTTTAGTGCTGGCCATCTGAAACACACAGACAGCTCGATGCCAAAGCAGTGCAATTATTCTGAGTGAGTAAGAACAATCGCTAAGGTACAAATTGTTCCCCAAACTCACCCAGCATTCATTACTACCTGGGCGGGAAGGGTAGGATATCTGATACTGTCTGCATTTGGCTTTTCCAGAAACTGTTAGGAGGAAAAACCCAACCTTTTTCATAGTCTCAAAAATACCGAATTCTGAAGAAAACATCCACTTAGGCCACTGCGTAGGTTTCTGATAAGCAGTTCAAGTGCTGATGTGCCATGACCTGATTTATTAGGTGAAAGTATGGATGGTTTTGCAAGTTTAGCTCCAGATGTGATTTAACATTTGGGGGACCCCAAGGTCAGTCAGTGTGGAGGAAGAAAAATAGAGAGAAAGAGATCTTAGTGGCAGAGAAGAGAAACCCCTTCTGCTATAAGGGCTCTCCATTTGACAGCAGCATAGAAAAAGGGGGCATTAATGAAATTATCCAGCACACTGGTTTTAAGTGGACAAATAATCATACAGACATTTATACAGCAACTACAGTTTGCAATTGAGACAACTGTGGTTTCTCTGGAACCCACAAAAAAGCATTATTGTCATCCAAGTGAACAGAGCTTTTCTTCCAACTGCATCCGAAAGGGAAAATGAGGATAATGTGAGGTGATGAAACAAATTGTTTATGAACTGATTTTTTATTATTACTATTTAAAAGCTGTGGTGCTCTGAAAATATAGTTTTGGGTGTTTTCCCATAGGATATGGGTTGGGTTCTCTGTGTGTTAGGAGGTGCTTACATTGGGTTATCCTTTATGGCTTCAAAGCTCAGCTCTTGGGGTCTGACTAAATTGAGGAAATTACCAGATCATTCCTGAAAAAGCTGCCTCATGAAAGATAGAGAATGTAAATTAATCATAGAATTATAGAATATTTTGGGTCAGAAGGGACTTTAGAGATCATTTAGTTCCAACCCCCTGCCATGGGCAGGGACACCTTCCACTAGACCAGGTTGCTCCAAGGCCCATCCAACCTGGTTTTGAACACTGCCAGGGATGGGGCAGCCACAGCTTCTCTGGGCAACCTCTAAGCAAATTAATATATTTTCAAAACCAACTGCCCTGGACTTGGTGGAGACTTGATCAGGGCTTCTGCTTCAAAAAACCCAAAGGGTTTTATGCAGGAAGGTCAGAACTGGTGAAACCTGGCAAGTTGCCCCATAAGCAATTGCAGCCTGTGTACCTATTAGTTCATCCTTACAAAGTGAACAGGCTTGTCATGATTGTGTAAAGGGACTTTAGAATTCATTTCTTCCCCATTTTTATTCTTGGTGTATCCAGCGCTGTGGTTATGCTGCAGATACATCTGATATATGTTCTTCATCACAGCGATGATGGACAGGGAGGAAAGTCTCCAATTAAAGTGTTTTCTGCAGACCACATTTCACAATCAGCTAAACAGGCAACACCAATAGGACCTGGGGAACCATTTAACCAGTTCCAGGATGCCCTTTTGATGCTGGAAACCCATTGCATGAAAGTACGAATCAAAAGCTTAGAAAGTTTTGGGTGAGTAGGCGTGGGGACTTGAGGAGCTACAGGTTTCATAGACCCATATGAGCCTCCCCAAAGAGAGGGGACAGAGACATAAGGCAGCTTATGCCTAATGCAGAAAGAACAGTGAACAATTTGTTTTGGAACACAAGGGCAGAGCAACATCAGCAGCCAAACACTTTCTTCCTCTATGCACTCTCCTTGTCCACCAAGCCAGCCTGAGGCAGTATTTCTATGTATCAGCCATGCTTCCCACAGCTGCATTTCCCTACAAAATCCATAGATTTGTGCACACTGGGTTACAATAGGCACCTCTGTACTCTTCACTGTGTGTCTACAGGATCCATGAACCTCTCAACCACGGAAAATGGTTTTAAATGTGAGGAGCTGGTACCACACGCCAGTGTTGTCAGTTTGGCAGTGACTGCTTAGGTTGTGCTGAGTATTTAAGATCAAATATGAATAGGCTGAATTAGGGTTTGCTAGGCTGAGTATCTAAAGTAGCTTGAGGTTATGCCTAAAGCGTTGCTTGTGAGGGAAAAAAAGGGTGCTCAGCATGAGAGTAAGTGTTCTCTCTGTTGGACATTCAGAAGTGAAAATCTCTTCCTCCAGAATCCAATTAATGGCTCCAGTTAATAAAGAACAAATGGCCAGAGTACCCATGGGTATATGTGACTAAGAGATTAGAGACAGGATAGCCCAGTAGGGTCAGACATGCTCCTGAGCATGCTTTTGTTCCACTCTGTGTTGTACATAGGGGTATAAATTTAAAGCAATGACTTCTCATGTCAAAAATCAAAAAGGACACAGAGAAAGAAAGCACTGGGAAAAAGTCAAACTGTGCTATAACTCAACAACAGTGCTGAAGCAGAGTAGAAGCCTCTTTAGCAGTAAGATTAGAGGCAAAGTGGAGCTGCTATTGTAGTACAATGGCTTTGTGGAGAGCATTGGTACAGCCAACAGATGAATATTTTGCTGTAGCGTTCAGGAATAAGTAGGGTCAGAAAATCTAAAATGAGTAGGAATGGTCTCAGTGGAAGCCAGTCCCACAGAAGGGAGAGCTTTATTCCATACCATCCTTCCCCAAATTCAGAGGAATGTCCATAAATCTAGGACACTTAATAACGAGAACTTCGCAGGAATCTTTTCAGTCTGTGACTCCACTGTCAAATTTGAGAACAGCAAACACAGTGTTATAGTTCAGAGGGAGAATTAAAACTAAATCACCCAGGTGAGTATGATCCGATCTCAGTACTATGCAAGGCTTTGAGAACAAACAGGTGAGCAAGAACACAAAAGAAAATGTATTGTAAGTTCTGTGCTGAATAGATTTCAGCAGATCAACCGGATGAAATAGGGTTTCTTAGTAAAGAGAAAACATCAGATATCATCAAATGCACTTTAGTGAAGAGCAGCTCAGCAGAAAAACAGGACAGCAAAATGAACCAATGCTGTGAATGTCCTTGCCTCCGCAGCTGAGCTAAGCTGTACTTTTGACATCTCCCTTCTTCACAGCACAAGGTTCAGCTGACTGAGACATGCCGAGGACTTGGCTTCACGTTTTCAACTGCGAAGAGCCAGAGGAGAGGAGTCAGGAGATCTCTATTTCCTTTGCTGGCTCACTGCCTGAGCCATTCACCCTCTTGTCTTTCCCTCTTCTGGGTGAATGAAGAGCAACGGAAAAGGGAGGTCCTCTGGGCACCATGAGCCACAAAACGAAACATATCTCATTGAAAGAACTAGGTGAGGACTTCTGTCTGCTTGTATGAAAATTTAGAGTGGAAGTTTCACAGATAGCTCATAGTTATCTGAAACACTGGAAAGGCAATAGGAGATGGGATAGGACAGGACAGTTTCTTACTGCCCTTCTTCCCCCTTGAAAATGTGCCCAATCTAATTTAATATAGGTGTAAAACAAGGAGTCTATCTTAAAACCAGCAAAGACCATAATTATTTACCTTGCTGAATAATTAATCTCTAGTTTAGTTTTCAAGGTACCTGCTTTCTACAACTGCATCCATTGCATGTCCCATTCCTGGAACACCTCATTAGCAGTATCATGAGTCTAATTCATATGCTAAGTACCATTGCTGTGAAGTAGAAATCCTTCATACCTAATACTATGAAGCAGGTGAGACCAAGTCTATGTTCATTGCTAATCATACTGGGAAAGATTTGCAAAAACTGGTACTTGAAAGGTAACAAACAAGGGAAAAAAGTCCAATTTATATCATAGAATCATAGAATAATAGAATAGTTAGGGTTGGAAAGACCCTTAAGATTATCTAGTTGCAACCCCCCTGCCATGCCACCCAAGGCTCTGTCCAACCCAGCCTTGAACAAAGCCAGCAATGGAGCATTCACAACTTCCCTGGAAAACCCATTCCAGTGCCTCATCACCCTTACAGTAAAGAGTTTCTTCCTCAGATCCAATCTAAACTTCTCCTGTTTAAGTTTGAACCCATTCCCCCTTGTCCTATCACTACAGTCCTTAATGAAGAGTCCCTCCCCAGCATCCCTATAGGCCCCCTTCAGATATTGGAAGGCTGCTATAATGATGGACTATTCATTTCTCATTACCACTCTTGAAAATGTTCAATGTACTGGTACAGGGGCAGCCTGGTAAACAACACAAGGATCACAAAGGTCTCTTCAGGGGAAAGCTGGAAAGATGCCCCATGAAAACAGTCTGTGAAAGGTGACAGATCTGCCTGGGGACAAATGGCTCTAGAATTTCTGGGGGAAAAAAGCAGATACATCAAGGGTAGATAATATCCAAAAATACAGTGAAAATATGTTTTGTGAAGAAACATTAAAGATTCTTCCCCTCCTCTCCTGGCTTTTCTCCAGCTCTTATGTTTCTCCTGTGGTGCAGAGTGCTTCAGCGTCTCCCAGCACTGGCTCCTTTCTTGTGCCTGCAGACTCATCCGGGCTCATCCTTTCTGATCCTTGTGCCTTAACTCAAAGGAGTAAATTATAGCTGTTGGTTTTGCATCCAGAAAAGAAATAATCCACACAAGCACTGCAGCTCTTCATGCTGAGCCAACGTTAGCAATGAGTGGTAGTGTTTGTTTGAATTCAAATGTGAATAGCTTGAACGAGGGATTCCCTGTTGGACATTTATAGAAGCATGCACATTCAACAACTATAAAATAAACTCTGCAGCTGAAAAAAAAATGGTTGCTTGTCAAGAATAAAAAGAAAATGCTTAGTGTAACAGTTTATTTTCTTTCAAAATTCCAGTAAACAGATTTATTAACTTTAAAAGGTTATGAATGGTCAATTGCAGAAATGACCACCCTGTAGTGGTCATGGGAAGGAAGGAAAACATGTAGTAAAGAGCAAAGGGAAGAAAAGAAAAGATCAAGAGCAAAGTGAAAAAAACCCAAAGAATGAAGGAGGAGGCTAAGAGCGTATAAATGTCGTGGCAAATAATTGAGGAGAAGCACAAAAAAGAAAGAAGAAATGGAGAAATGTGGAAAGGGGGAAATGAGTGACAGATGAGAGGCTAGGAAAAGTCTTTCTCTGATTTACTCCTCAGAAATCTGAACATACAATATTTAAGGCCATTGGAGTCTCTATTCAAAATTCACCCACTGCAGGCTGTCCTGACAAGAAGACTCTGAAGGTGGCATTTCCTGATTTTAACCTTCTAGTTCCTTCTATCCGCTCTGGCTTCCTAGCTGCCAGTGTAACCTGGGTGGGCATGGGTAAAAACAAGAGAACAGCAACGTTGTAGAAAATGCTCATGTCTGAGGCCAGGGAAGATCTTGGTGTGTGGGAACAAAGAACAATGCTCATCCAAAACGAAGATCGAGACATTGGTGCTTAGAGATGGACTCCTGCAGGAGCAGTGTGGCAGAAGGAGAAGCTTGAGCAAACCCATCTCCAAGGAGGTGTTGTTTGCTGGCTCGTGTCTGCAGTGTCACCCTGACCCGCTGGTCCCGCTCACAAAGGCACCTGGCAGCCAGGTCCATGCTCCAGTGGTTTCTCCTCACCACATGCCAGCCATGTTCACCAACCCAGACACACGAACAAGCCCCCCTTGTCCAGATCCGGCTGCTGGGACTCCGCTGCCAGTACACACAGAGCCACCTGGCTCAGCTTTGCTTGATCCAGGCACCAGCCGGGGCTGCCAACAGCAGAGTGGCTGCCCAGAGGTGCAGGAATTCAGTCTGGGCACCTTCCTGATAAGTCCTGGACACTGTCTGCCAGGCACAGACACAATGGACAATACCGGGAATAGATCTATCATGGGGAATAGTTTTCAGGGTGCATCCATCCCTGACCAGTGGCAGTGAGGTTCCTGAAGGGTCTCTGCCAAATGTGGTGCTCTGCAACATTTTCATCACATTCATTTGGTATTTTCTCTCAATTTTGATTTTCTTTTGAGTATTGATCATGGCCTAAAGGAAATGAAGGAAAAAATGGTTTATGAACAGGATTTAATAAATTTCCAGTTACCATGGTAATGGTAGAAGGACATCTTAGAAGGCTGTTCTGAGTTCTGAACTATCCAGGGTTTTCATTAACAAATTGCATAATGGAATAAAGACTGTATTTACTGAATCCGTAAACAGCAGGCTAAAAGGGACTGCAGCATGTGGGGGGACACCGGAGACTGGCATTTATTTTGCAAAAGACAGAAACAATTGGTGAAGGTGGGGTAAGCAATATCTGGCAATGCAGAGATTCTGCAGGAAACGTATGGGGCTGCAGCAGGCAGCAAGGTGCACATAATGGTACAGTGTTGTTCTGTTATAGAAAAGGCAGAAATCATTCTTTCTTAAAAAAAAAAAACAACAAACCAGCAAAGAACAGGGTAATCACTTGTCAGGCACTTAAATTAATCCATTTATTGCTCCATACTGACAGACTTGCAGGTAGTGTGGTGTTCACAGCTTAGGGCAACATACTTCAAGATGAGGTAGAATAGTTGGAGAGAGCCTAGAGCTGAGATTGTTAAGAGACCAATAAAATATGAGCTATAACAAAAATCTGGAAGAACGGAGATGATGGGGAGGGGAAGGGGGACCCATGATGCCCCACAAATCTG
Source organism: Myiopsitta monachus (assembly GCA_017639245.1). Classification (NCBI taxonomy): domain Eukaryota; kingdom Metazoa; phylum Chordata; class Aves; order Psittaciformes; family Psittacidae; genus Myiopsitta; species Myiopsitta monachus. The sequence continues at coordinate 16,415,771 of CM029922.1, read as the reverse complement.
GAATAAAAAGTACGAAGGGAAGGAATAATGTGTTCTCCATGACTAGAGAGGTTCAGATGAGAAACAGTGGTCGGAAACTGCAACAATGAGGTTCAGTATTGTTCATAGGATGGCATTTCAAGTGGGATGGAGAATGGTATCTTGAAGGAGGTGGAATGACGTGGAGACGACCAGTTACTGGTGGTATTCCTCAAGAGGTTTAACACTTTTTTGAGATGGGTGATTTACGATTGCAAGGAGCTCTGCCTAAGGGATGTGGAGAAGTGACTTTGAGGACTGCAGTGTCCGTGAAGAAAGAGGCTGAACACACACATACACTGCTTTCACAACTAGTTCCAGTTCCAGTTCCAGTTCCAGTTCTTCTTTATTCACTACATCATGGTAATATATGGCATACAGATACGGGTCTGAGCTATGAAGCCAAACAGAGGACCACATCAGTCACAAAGACTGTCTACAGTCACTATAAATTCCATTCTATAAACAATCACTCCCCAGCTGTTTCCCGGCCCGACCTTGCACCCATGCACACAAATACTCCCTGGCTTGCTCAAGACCCTGGTGCACTATGAGCAATTCTTCTTCTTCTGTAATTATCCACATAGCGGGAACAGGACAGCTTGCAGTTCCCTGTGGTTTTGGTGACAACACAGAATAAATCATTTTGGTTGTGTTTTTGCTGGTAAACTGAATGGTACAAGGGCCCGCTCTATGGTCCTGAGGCCAGTGGGCACAACTGGCCACATCCCTAGTACTAAACTCCTCTCTCACCACTGCCCTGGGCAGCCTGTTCCAGTGCTTGGCAACCCTTTCATTGAAGAAATTTTTCCTAATATCCAGCCTAACCCTCCCCTCATACAACTTGAGGCTGTTTCCTCTCAGCCTATGCTTGTTACCTGGGAGAAGAGATCGACCCCCACCTTGCTACAACATCCTGTCAGGTAGTTGAAGAGAGAAATGAGGTTTCCACTGAGCCTCCTTTTCTCCAGGGTAAACAACCCTGGCGCCCTCAGCCATTCCTCATAGGACTTGTGCCCTAGACCCTTTAGCTAACTTTGTTGCTCCCTGTGAAGCAGGGACCCATCTAGCCAAGTGTCTTTAGCCTGACAGTGGTGAAGATCTGATGCTTAGAAGAGTGGAAGAACATGGCAAACATGCAGTAGCATGTGTTTGGAAATGCATACAGTTCCAGCAGTCTGAGGTTTGGGTGTTGTTGAGTTGGATATAGATCCATATCATTTTGCTGAATGCCCGTTAGTTAATTTTATGGATTCCATGGAAGTATACAATACTAGAACGTGGAGGAGAGTTCTGGAGGTCATCTGGTCCAGCCAGCTGCTCAGAGCAGGGCAAACTTCAAAGTTAGATTGACTGCCTTTCTTGCTTTTGGAGCACCTTTACAATTACTTCCTCCACAATATCCATGGCAATACGTTGCACCATCTCGTTGTGTGCAGCGTGAAAGAATTTCTATGTTCAGTGCATCATACTTTTGTACGTCATCTCCATAGTCTCTCTTCATCAGGACATTCACAGTTTTGATACTACTGTCACATATCCCCACATACTCGTCTCCTCCAGTAGTGAAAGAATCCCAGTATAATTGCTACCTCATTGCCTGAAAATAAGTCCTCAGCTTTCACCATCCTTGCTACCATACTTTGTACCTCTTCTTGTCCTGCTTATGTGTGCGGAGACAAAGACACCAGCAGCATGCACAGTACACAGCATGAAGTACCCTCATAACTGCTACAGGGACCCACTGATTTTTGTCAGTGCCCATTCTAGCAAATCCTAATACTCAGTTTTCCTTTCCAACTGCTTCTGTACACAGAGGTGACTTTTTGTCTTAAGCGCTCTTTGGGAGCACCTCTTTCCTGGGAGGTGAAAGTAAACTTCCCATCACTGAGTCTTGTTTGCCATCTGCTTATGCTGCCACTCAGTGCTGAGATCCTTCTGCCTTGCGGACCCAGGGCAGTCAGGTTTCCTTTCACTGAATAACCTTCTGTCAGTATCAGAGCTCCCAAGGCAGCAGGGATCAGCCTATCTCCAACCCAGAAACTAAGCCCACTTGAGGACCCCAGGTCTGTCTGGAGGGTCTGCGAGGAAGAGGTGAGGGTCAAAGTGTCTGCAAGTGGTTGGCTCATCCAGGCTCCGGGGAGAAGGCTCTCAGCTCCTCAGTGGCATGAGAGGGGATGACAGAAGAGGCCACATTGAACATGGTGTTTGCTAAATTTATCACAGAGATTTTTCAGTCATGGTTCCCAAGAGGGTGATACATGGACATCAGGTCCATCCCAAACCAAGGCTACTCACACCAGGGCCCCTCTCGGCTTGTCCGGCCCCTCATGGGGACAGGCCTAAGCAACAAAGGAAGAGTTTATCGGTGCACTGTGTCCATGGCTCAGCTCTATTACATGCAGTTTCATCCCTGCCAAAGATTGAGAAAGGCCTGAAACCATTTGATATTGATCTTGTTTCCTAAGAGGTCCCTCTGCCCCAGCAGATCTGCTTTATCTACTCACAGTTCACCCCTGTCACACTCCATGGTTTTCATTTGAATTAGGTATTGATACCAGATGTGGGGAGAGCAAAGTTTTGCCAACATACGCAGGTGCAGGGTGGAGGGGCTGGTGGGTGTGCAGCGAACCATGAGCAGCAGGACCTCCCCCAGCACCATCCTCTGCTCAGAAGCACACTATAAATGTGAGGATCCCCAGCCTTGCCACTCAGCAGAGTCCAGCTCAGGCTCTCTCCAATCCTCCTCTATCCAGCCTCGCTGAGATCCTGCGTCAACTCCAGCCATGAAGTTCCTGTACCTTGTCTTTGCTGTCTTCCTGCTGGTCTCCCTGGCTGTCCCAGGTAAGGGGGTGAATTGCATTGGAAGGTGAGATGGACAAGGGTGGGAGAACCAGAGTGATGGGGGTCAGAGTGGGCCACATTCGATAGGCGGCTTCAAGGAACCTAGTCTTTGTTGCCTTGAAAGGCTGTGATTTTGTTGCCTGCATAAATGTGTCTAGTCCTTTGTATGTGCGGATAGGTGCTGGCCCCCTGCAAATGTGCAGCTGACTTGATTACCCTCAGGTTATCTTACATTGGGCTCTATGTTATGTGCCGAAAATGAATCTTTAAAGAAAAAAACAATCACATTAAAATACTGTCAGAGGTGCATTTAGGATGTTTTAGAATTTTTTTATGCCTCTAGGTCAAGGTGAGCTGAGCCCAACTGAAGTGATTTTAGCCATGGAGCATCAAGTGAGAAGTTGGTGTTTTATGGACACCAGCCTCTTGGATGTTTCAGTCCACTTCCCAGTAATTTTAAAGTGCAGAGCTGAAAAATATCCCTCCAGTTCTGGTTCTCACCTCCCTCTTCAATGAACAAAAGGGATATTTGGTGCTCAAAACTGTCCCCAGTCCAATATGCATTCACACTGGGCATCATTTCCCAGCAATTTATGGACAACAGACTCCCACCTGGTGCCTCGTGTTTGGCACTTGAGCCTCTTTCAACTCATGCAGGTCAGATTGCTGGTTACCACAGGAACCGCCACCTGAGACACCCTCCATAGATTTTGGAACACCAATTCAGGTTTTTTTAAAACTATTTTGGTGGTTTTTTTGCTGCTTTGCTCTAATCCTGTCTCTGAAAGAGAGGTGCAAGACATCTGTGCAGTCTTGCATAGGTGAGCATCTCTATGAACTCTGATTTTGGGCTATCTCTCAGGAGGGGAATGGATGTGCTCTCCTTAAGAGCATCTCTTTCCCAAACTACATATGTGTCATCAACCAGCCCCTAGTCACCAGCTGCAGCGAGAGGGATGCACCAGGAGTTTCTCAGGCTTGTGCTCTTCAAGGTCCTTTCCTGCTTCGGGGCTGGGCTTGGGCACGAATGTGGATGTGTGGGAGAATGGATCAGGGCCTCCCCACAAACAGGGTCTCATCCTTGTGACCACTTGTGCCAGACTTATACCAGAAGGTGATGGGAGGGCAAGACAGTGGCACAGAGGCACCTCTCTTGACCCAACCACTCTCCCTCTGTCTCCCCCTTGCAGGCTATGGGCAGATCAGGAAGCACTGCCCCAAGGTGGGCTACTGCTCCAGCAAGTGCTCCAAGGTGGACGTGTGGTCCTTCTCCTCCGACTGCAAGTACTACTGCTGCCTCCCACCCGGCTGGAAGGCGAAATAGGAGCTGCAAAGGAAGCCCCTGGGGAAGAGGAGGCACCGCGGTGGCTTTGGGAGCAGCTTCTCAAGTGTCCAACCCAATTGTCAGCCCTCCTCTCTATAAATAAAGAGAGAAGAAAAGGAGATGGGACTTCTGTGTGTGGTGTGGTTACTGGTGTCCCATGACCCCATATCAAGCATTAGCACAGGTTCTCCAAGCACAGCCCAAGAGGCCCATTAGCAGCACATTTCATTGTTCTTTTTGCACAGAATTCATGAGAAAAGTGCTAAACATATAGAGTTTTCCTCTGGTTCTCAGAGTGGATTCAGTCAATGGTGGTTGAAAAAGGCCTGGTTGGAATAACATCTCTGAGCCTCATAGCAAAACCCAAGGGTCTCATGTGTGGGAAGGAGCCTGGTTTAGTCCTGGGTCTCAAGAAATCAGTATCCATCTGAGATCCTGGCAAGACACTTGTAACCATGTCTGGGTAACGAGCAGGAAGGGATGGCTGCAGTGCTTACACGTTCCCTTCAGAATCTTCCAAAGATCTTCTCTAGAAGGATCTCTGGGAGAGCATCATTCCTGTCTCCTGGTTCCCAAATACTTCTCTGCTGAGAAAACCTACAACTACAACAGCATCGCTTGGAGTCATTCACAGGTGCCTATGAACACAGCAGCTGTAGCTGGGCCTTTAAAGGGGCTACCTGCAGCAGCCTTTTCTGCTATGATGAGTATGTCCATCTTATCTGTCTTGGCAGCAGGTCCTGCCAGAAGCCTGCTCCTGCGCAGGTTTCCTAGAGGGTCACAGTTTCCTTTGGCCAGTGCCCCTGCTCCACCATGGACCTCCATGGGCTGCAGGGGCACAGCTGCTTCACCATGGGCTGCACCACAGGCTGCAGGGGAATCTCTGCTCCGGGACTTGGAGCAGCTTCTCCCCTCCTTCCTCACCGGCCTTGGTGTCTGCAGGGCTGCAGCTCTCTCATGTTCTCACTCCTCTCTTCAGCTGCTGTTGCAGAGCACATTTTTTCTGCCTTTTTAAATACATTACCCCAGAGGCCTTACCACTGCAACTGATGGGCTCAGCCTTGGCCGGCAGTGGGTTGGTCTTGGAGCCGACTGCATTGGCTCTCTTGGACATGGGGGAAGCTTCTGGCAGCTCCTAATAGAAGCCACCCTTGTAGCACCCCCCGCTACCAAAATCTTGCCACGCAAACCCAGTACAACCTTGCATATAGATAATTTGGTAATTGTCATTTTAGTGATGCTCTGTTTCATGTTCCTATGTCCTAGCTGTGGTTTTGTGAGTGCTGGTAATGATCAGGTCTACTGAAATCATGTAGCATCTGAGGTGTCCCTGGATTGTGGTGAGAAAGACCCACAGGGTTGGAGAAACCCAAGAATTATAAGGGAACACAGTGCAACAAAGCAGGGAATAGTAAAGGTGGAAAATGTAGATAGAGGGATCAAAAAGGGAGCACTGAAAGACCACCCAATAATGACCAGCAGTTGCAGAAGTCATTCAAGGAGCTACCTGCAAGCATGATAAATCCACGCTGGCCTGTGGCAAGCTTCCATCTCCTTCTCTTCCAGTAAATATATAGCCAGAAACACGTAACCAAGATCTCTGCAGCTGATTAGAAGAGGGGCTGCAAGCTGCCTGCTTTGTTTTTCCTGGAAAAGGAACAATTTGGGGAATGGAACACATCTCTGACAGCATCAGCTCTGGCCTCCGGGTGGTCCTTGGTGGTGTCAAAATACCTTCTCACCAGCTCTGAAGAAACTGTAGTTCTCTATGTTGGACAGTTAGGCCACTGTTAATGTCTTTTAGAGTGTTCTGTATGCCGGTGGTCTAGGACTTGATTTGGTGTGAGCCCAAGTATTTACAAGACACCTGTGTGTGTTGGTACACTGAAGCCAATGTGGAAATTCTCACTCTTTCAGCAGAGGATCCTTCCTCAGTCATCATCTGAATTCCCTTTCTAATACATTTACCTTGACCAGTGAATTTAGTAGGTAAATTTACTTTGGAGAAGTGGAAGAAGAGTGAGGGGCCTTAATGCTTGGGGTTCACAAGGGTGCAGGCAAATCTGGAAAAGAAAACATATTTTGCAGTGAGAAAGCAGAGATACCCTCATATTTATAGACTGCAACAGAACATGTGCAGGGGTAGAATAATGAAGTGAACATGAATTGCTCTTGTTTTTCACCTAAAACCATGTCACTTTGATGCAGTGATGTCATTTATTCACCCCTCTCATGTGAAGCTTTCATGGCACTCCACATCTTGAAAGACAGGTATTTGGGGAAGAAACCTCTTTGCCTTTCATATATCTTTCAGCTACTTGAGGAACTGGGGTAAGTACCAATTAAAACGGCATCATAAATTGTAGATCCAAAAGAAAGGGTGCTTTTCTGAGGCCCTCTTATGGAAGCTGCAGGTGCTAATAGATGGGATCCTGGTTGTAAGAATTATTTTTTTCCCCACTGCTTTCCTCTATATTTTATTTTGAGTTAAATATGACTTCCACAGAAGCATTTTAAAGGAAACAAGCTGCATAGAGCAGCAAACCCCCACTTTCCACACAAATCTGGAGTTAACATATTGTCTGGTGCTATAGATTTTGAAGATCTGTCTCTTCTTGTAGTGACAGTCAGTACATCTGCCCTGGAAGAAAGAGGAATGCCAGGCATAATGAAAACGTCTGGTCCAATGATTCGTGTTAATATGCCCATCTGCTTCTCTGTCACTCGTACCTACCTATAATCACAGACAGCAGTTGGGGCAGAGCCTTCACTGGCTTTTCTTGCATCAGGACATGGACCTTTCTGCTTGAATAAAGCTTGTATAAATAGCAAAGCAAGGATCCATCAGGCCTTTTTCTAGTTGATGCTTCCCTTATATGAGGGAGGCTGAATGATCACCAGATCTGAGATTTCACTCTTGGAATGGGACATAGAAATCTCAGTGCTTCTGCCTCTTCCCTCTTCTTGCACGGGGACATTAGCTGTCATTAAAATGAGATAAACAGTTTCTCCTTGAAATGGGAAAATCATTAAAGAGCAAATAAAGGGTCCCAAAATGTGTGCCTAGAATTCCCAAACAGACGTAATGATGCCGCTCCCAGCTCTCTCTTCCTCTCCTAATGACTTGCATTCCCAGTTCTTGCATTTGCCAGTCTCTACTGGGCAATGAAACAGCCAACAGAGAGCCATTCATTTGGCATATAAAATTAGTTTGATTTTTCCTATGTGCATCACTCTGCATGGATCTGCACTGAATTTCATCAGCCAGTTTATGAGCCAGCCACAAAAACAGTGAGGTCCTTCCATAGCCATCACATTTATTACCCTGAGCCATACAGCTCCTGGAAAAATCTTGCCATTTTTCCATTCAACCCCTCTTCCAGATCTTTTTATGATCAAATGTACCACTGTAGTCCCAACAATGACCTCCCCCAGTGCTCCCCATGGTCTAGCTCTCCCGCAGCTTGGCCCCATAATGCTGGTCCCTACTCTCTGCATCCCAATCTCTCTAGTCCTCAAATCCAGTCTCCTTCAGGGAGTATTACTAGGTTTTTAAGACAGAACTTTCCTGGTTTGCTTCCTTGTTATTAATTATAACTGGTATGTTCCTGGCTTGTAAAACCTATAGGAATTTTTAAGTTTGGGTTTTTGGTTTTTTTTTTTGGGGGGGGGGGTTGGGGCTTTTTTTCAGAACATTAGCATCTCCCCATCTTTACACTGTGAATTTTTGTTAAGTAATAGATCACACACTGCCATCAGGAGGGAGCCTATTTAATCCTTGAATTGCCCTAGGAGTTTTGGGGGGAGAAAAGACCTGGGTGCTGGTGATCTGTTGTTGTTTATTCCCTCCCTTCCACCTCCTTTGTATTTAAGACAAATCCTTTGATGAGTCCCCACGAAGGAAGTTCAGTACCAAATCCTCCTTTCTTTCTTTTAAGGTGAACACAGCTGCCAATATCTCATTTAGCAGCCATGGAGTGGCCTTAGTTAGCTTTTATTAGCTTTACAGCTCTGGCCATTTCCTACCCTACCTGCTCCTCATCAGGCTTCCCGTTCCTAATGTGTTTGAAAATAAAAAGACTTCTTTTAAGAGGTTTCTTTGCCTTTTGCAAGTTCATTCTACAGTTCTCTGCTGAGTCTCCTCATTGTGTTTCACACTTTGTCAGGCACAGCTGATTATCTTTTCCATTTTTTGTGTTTGGGCACAGTTTTAGCTGCTTCTTCCTAACAACCACCCTCATCCCACTGTTCCGCTATGACCTTTTCCTTTTGCTCCTTCTCAGGGCTTTTTTTAATAGGTGTCATACATTTTCCCTGAGTCTCCACTACAGTGGCCTTAAATAGCTCCCACAGTGCTTGCAAAAAATCTATTTGCAAGGGTTTAACTCTTTTTAGCTGTCCCTTTTGTCTTCTTTTTAACGATTTCCCCATTTTTATGTGGCCTCTTTACTGAAATTAAGCACAGAAGTAGTGGCCTTTTCATCCCTTGTTGGATGGAGTGTGAGTACCATATGATCTGTGCTGCAGAGTAGGTCTCTCAGGGTGAAACTGAACCAAGCACAGTATGCTATTCAGAACTGATTGCTATTTGTCTGTTATTTAGCATACCCAAAGCAATGCTGAGAAATCACTTGTTAGTCTTTGTCTCCTACCGCTGGGTCAGTGAGCTTGTAGCTGGTGTCTTCTCCCTGTAAACATATGAAAACACTGTAATTTGGTAATTACCAGTGCTGGCTTGGTAAGGTATAAATATTCAGCTATTTCTCCTGTAAAAGATGCCTTCCAGGAAATAAATCTGCTTCTTGGCATAGCTAGAATTTGTAATATGAACAGATTTAAATGAGAGAGAGATAAGTTTTTAGCACACATGCCCTGTCTTTGGGAGCTTCTCTACTACAGGGAGCACTAGGTTCCTCTGGGGAATCCCAGGTACAATCTTCTGCTGATAGAAGAGGTGGGATCTGAAGATGAAGGGGAAGATGAAGCCTGTGTTCCTCTCTCCTTGCATTACACCCATGTCAAATTGCAGTCTGAAATCCCCAAAACAGGACCCATACAGTCACAGAGTCATTTAGGTTGGAAAAGACCTTTAAGATCATTGAGTCCAACTGTTACCCCAGCACTGCCAAGCCCACCACTAAACCATGGCCCCGAGCACCACATTTACATGTCTGTTAAATACCTCCAGGGTTGGTGACTCCACCAGAGCCCTGGGCAGCCTCTTCCAATGCTTGACAACCCTTTAATTGAAGACGTTTTTCCTAATATCCAATCTAAACCTGCCCTGGAGCAGCTTGAGGCCGTTTCCTCTTGTCCTGTTACTTGTTACTTGGGAGAAGAGACTGACACTCACCTCCCTACAACCTCCTTTCAAGTAGTTATAGAGCACGATAAGGTCTCCCCTGAGCCTCCTTTTCTCAAGGGTAAACAACCCCATGTCCTCCCTCCTGCTTAGTGCAGTTGGAGGGTCCCTGTACTCCTCAAGAAGCTGCCACAAGGTGCCCCAGGAGGTTACACAGCTGCAGACAACAGGGGCAGTAACAAGGAACAGTCTTTCTTCTAACAAAGGAAATGAAAACTACTGGTGCTGGAAGCTTCCTGTAGCTGCAGAAACATTTTGAAGTCTGGAGATGCAGCAGAGCAAGAGACACCACTTCAAAACCCAGTTTGCAGTTCCTTCATTTTCACCTGGCTTTTCACTCTCCTCACATCATTCTTATCTTTTTTTTTTTTTGGGGGGGGGGGGAATAGGAAAGAAACAGCGGAAGTTGTTCAGTGTTTCCTTTTGAAATATTTATTATTTATCAAACTTTCAGCCTCGTGTGTGTGTGAAGTTTTCTTACCAACACTTGGTTATTTTAGGTGAGTTTTCCTTCTTTCTCATCGTATTGTACAGGGTCAGGTGAAGATTGAAGTCTGTGGCTCTTGATGGGCCATCGTGTCCCAAGTATGACATTTACCTGCTGCCTGTCCCTGCCTGATCTGAGCCTCTGTAGACTAGATGTTAACCCCCTCAAACCCAGTATCTCACACTGTGCACCTCTTTCAAAAACAGACTCATTCCTCTTAGCAGCACAACTATCATAAGAAATCCCACAGCTTTATCAGGATTCCTGTATCCCTGGACAGTCTTTACACTCATAAAGTTTTTAAAGCTATCAGATTACACATTTATCCTGTTATATCTGTTTATATCTGTTTATAAAACATATATCTGTTTATATCTGTTTGCCCAAAACTGCCTGGGGCACAGTCATTGGGACCACACTGGTTGGTAGCTAACCCCTTGCAGAAGGGTCTGCTGCACATACAGACACAATGGGTGGATTCACCTCTGTGGTTGGCAGCAAAGATGTGCCTTCAGGCACCGTGTATTCAGACTCCCATTACAATCAGAGGCATTTTGAACAAAGCGGGAATTAGCCTTAGGAAGAAACTACTTTTCCCCTAACTGTGTACTGGCTGTAGTGCCAAAATCTCTGCTGACCACGGAAGATGCTGCTGAAGAGAGGAGACACAGACCTTTCCCCTGCAGAAATTAAGCAGTCTGTCTGTAAGAGGGACAGGTCTGTATCTCCTCTCTTCTTTTGCAGCATCTTTCACTGCAGTACCAATGCAGCCTTTTCCTGGGTTTGGAAGGACCCAGGAGTGAAAATCTACTCTATTTTCTGGAGGGTTTCAGGGAAACAGGGCTGTTTTCTGTCCCATGAGCCTGTCAGGAAGCTGACCCTTTTTGACATGTCACCCTCCAGTATTGCTCCTGGTGCTGTCTGGCTGCCCTTTGCTCTGAGCCATCCAACACCACACTGCTCCACGTTCCCCGGAGGAAAGCCTGGAGTGAATGGTTCATCATAGGGAAGGGGACACTGAAGAAGTCATCTTGCCTGTTCTTCCATTGTTAGTGACCCCCACAGGAATAATATGGTCGCAGGCTATGTTGAAATGTCACTTGCTTTGTGCAAGTGTGTCCAAGAGCAGCCATGGGACCACAAAACCTGAGTGGCTGCTGGGTTGAGGATGCTTTATAGGCACCCAGGAATGGGATTTTGGGGATGCATGTTTAATGTGGTGGCTCCAGTCTCTACGCCCCCACCCCCATAGGAATGAAGTCCCCAGTGCAGAGGCTGGATGGAGCTGATGGAGATTTGGGGGCTGCTGTGTCCCCTAAAATTAACTGGGATGCAACTTGCGGAGCAGAGAGATGCACTATTAGGCAAGTGGCCCTCCCCCAGGTATTGTCACCACCCTGCTTTGAAGCAATGAGATAATGGGAAAATCCTAAATCCTTCTCTCTTCCAGTGTGTCACTTTGGTGTCATGAGCCTGGGACTGTCAAAGGCGTGTATTGATCACAGTTCAGAGAGATGTGGCTGCAGAACATCTCCTGGCACTCCCTTACCCAGGAGATGAATGAACCACACAGCAAACAGAAATGACATCAGCCCATCTTTACTTCAAAGCAGTGAACACGGTATCGGTCGCACCATGAATACAGTGCTGGGAGCTCCACTGTTGCTCTTCCTCCATGGCTGGGCAGTTTCACAATCACTTTCCCTTTTTGGGTGGGGGGATGCAGCAGTACATCTTCCCGCAGGACTGGCTGAAAGTCCACTCATCCCTCTTGCCACACATGTGGGAACAGTACCCGCCACAGCTGCCCTTGAACTGCCCATACCCTGTGTTGTGAAGGAGAGAGAAATGGGTTGAAAGAGAAGGCATCAGATATTGTAGGAGAGCAGATCCCCAGAAGTTATCTCCTTGCTGGCTCCAGGGTAGTAAGGATGCACAGGGTACCTTAGTGTTTGGACCAACATAGAATATGGCTGATGCTTTCTGTCCCCATTGAGCTGGACTCCTAAAAGTCATCCCTCTAAACATGTCAGCACTGCAGCTTGCTGGCAAGATGAGCAGGACAGACAGGCTTTTGAAGTGTGGCATTCATCACACTCCAAATCGGTCGTGCAAGGCTGTTAATCATCGTCATCATCAGCCAGAGCCAGGGGCAGGTAGCTGAACTGCACTGCAAACCTGGGTGAGATGAACCACCTCCCACCACTCCAATGCAAAAAAGGCTGGAAAGGGGACAAGCACCCATTTCCCAGCCTCACTTTCTTCACCTCCATGCATTGCATCTTACCTGGGGTGGCCAAGGAGAAGAGCAGTAGCACAGCAAAGACCACGCACAGCACCTTCATGTCTGGAAGCTAGCAGAGATCTCAGCACACTGGGAGCAAAGCGGGTCTGAGATGGCCACAGTGGGGAACCTCAGAGGTTCTGGGTTTTATAGAGGGCTTCCTGCATGAGCGGTGCAGCAGGAGAAGAAGCTTGAGCAAACCCATCTCCAAGGAGGTGTTGTTTGCTGGCTCATGTCTGCAGTGTCACCCTGACCCACTGGTCCCGCTCACAAAGGCGCCTGGCAGCCAGGTCCATGCTCCAGTGGCTTCTCCTCACCTCTCACACAGGGACAATTCCCAGATCCGGCTGCCAGGACTCCACCACCAGCACACATGGAGCCGCAGGGCACACCTCTGCTTGACCCAGCACCAGCCGGGGCTGCCAACAGCAGAGTGGCTGCCCAGAGGTGCAGGAATTCAGTCTGGGCACCTTCCTGATAAGCCCTGGACACTGTCTGCCAGGCACAGACACAATGGACAATACCGGGAATAGATCCATCATGGGAGTAGTTTTCAGGGTGCATCCATCCCTGACCAGTGGCAGTGAGGTCCCTCAGGGGTCTCTGCCAAATGTGGTGCTCTGCAACATTTTCACAGAATCACAGACTGGTTTGTGTTGGAAGGGGCCTTAAAACTCATCCAGTTCCAACCCCCTGCCACAGGCAGGGACACCTTCCACTAGACCAGGTTGCTCCAAGCCCCATCCAACCTGGCCTTGAACACTGCCAGGGATGGGGCAGCCACAGCTTCTCTGGGCAACCTGTGCCTAGGGCCTCACCACTCTCATAGTAAAATAGTGCTTTGCTATATGTAGTCTGAATTTATCCTCTTTTAGTTAAAAACCATTACCCTTTTCCAGTCCCTACAGGTCCTACCAAAAAGTCTGTCCTCCTCTTTCTTCTAAGCCCTGTTTAAGCACTGAAAGCTTCTCTAAGGTCTCCCTGGAGCCTTCTCTTCTCCAGGCTGAACAAGCCCAGCTCTCTCAGCCTGTCTCCATAGCAGAGCTGCTCCAGCCCCCAGGGCATCTTTGTGGCCTCCTCTGGACTTCCAGCAGCTCCACATCCTTCTTATGTTGTTGCCCCAGAGCTCAATGCAAGACTGCAGGAGGGCTCTCACCAGAGTGGAGCAGAGGAAGAGAATCCCCTCCCTCTGCCTGCTGGTCACACTGCTGGTGATGCAGCCCAGGACACAGGGTGCTTTACATCACCAGCACCACCAGGTCCTTCTTCTCGGGGCTGCTCTCAATCCTTTCATCCCCCAGCCTGTATTGACATTGGGGGTTGCCGACCCAGGTGCAGGGTCTTGCTGTTGGCCCGACTATCATCACATTCATTTGGCCTGAGACATATTTAGGTATTTTGCCTGAAATCATGCAGAAAGGACTATGATGCTGATTAAAAGGGATGTAGGCAAATATGCAAATGAAGCTCAGGTAATGAATTGCCATAAGACATCTGATCAGAAATCTGTTGTGAGTCCAGTGCTATCCTGCTAATCATTTTCATGGCTGTTTAGAGAGTGTGCTTGCTAAATTCACAAATAAGAAGTCGAAAGGGGCTGCAAAGAGGATAGGATTAGCATTCTAGTGGATCATTTCATGCTAAAGAGACAGGAAAAAAATTAAATTAAGTAATAGGTAAAGCTACCTTGCCTATACAGACAAGAATACTTAGCTGCAGAACACAGAACAAGGAGTTTCTGGTTTTACGGCAGTTCAGCAGGGAAAACTAGGGTTGCAGTAGATCATAGGTAGGTACAAATGAGCAACGTCATGCTGTTGGGAAACCAGCACCAATTGTACTACGAGCATAAACAAAACCTAAGTTCATAAAACACAGGACGTACCCACTGCACCGCACAACCCTTGGAAAGTGCATCCATGCAGTTCTGTACACTGTGCTTCAGTGAAGCAGTGAAAGGGATGAAAAGAGCTCAGAAAAATGACAGGGGTCAGAAGACAAAAATAGAAAGACTCAAAAAACCCAGAAATAAAAACCCAGAAGTATGAGAAGAAAGCAACCAGCAGATCGAGGGAGGGGATTCTCCCCCTCTGCTCCACTCTCATAAGACCCCCCTGCAGTCCTGCGTCCAGCTCTGGGTGCCAACAGAAGAAGGATGTGGAGCTGATGGAGTGAGTCCAGAGGAGGCCACAAAGATGCTCCGAGGGCTGGAGCACCTCTGCTATGGAGACAGGCTGAGAGCTGGGCTTATTCAGCCTGGAGAAGAGAAGGGTCCAGGGAGACCTTAGAGCAGCTCCAGTGCCTAAAGGGGATGACAAGAAAGCTGGAGAGAGGCTATTGACATGGAACTGTAGGGACAGAAGGAGGGGGGAATGGCTTTAAACTGACAGAGGAGAGGTTGAGATGAGGTCTTAGAAATTCTTCAGTATGAGGATGGTGAGGCCCTGGCACAGGTTGCCCAGAGAAGCTGTGGCTGCCCCATCCCTGGCAGTGTTCAAGGCCAGGTTGGATGGGGCTTGGAGCAACCTGGTCTAGTGGAAGGTGTCCCTGCACTGTGGCAGGGGGCTGGAACTGGATGAGGTTTAAGGTCCCTTCCAACCCAAACCATTCTGTGATTCTATGAAAATGTGACCAACAAGAAAAGGCTGAATCAAGTGGAACAATGGTGATCAGGAAAGAGGAGACAGAAATCATCATGGTCCTGAAATCCAGAATAGGTAATGCACTGGAAGTGTATGTTCTACTCTTGGTGGCCAGAATAGGAATTCCATTACTTCAGTCACAGCAATAGGTGTTCACCTGAGGTTTTCACCTGAACTGTGGGAAAGCCTTTGTAATGAGAGGTCTGTACAGCAGAAAAGATTGAATAGGGTGAGTATGAAAACCCATCACTGAAGGTCTGAAAGAAAAAATGGATAAATCCTGAGAAGGACAGTTAGAAACACTGGTGATGAAGCAGAGGGGGGTGCACAGCCCCCTCACCCTTACTTTTACCCAGTTTCTGTATTCAAACAAGATCACAGAGAGGAGCATAAGGCAAGAGTGGAGAGCCTGGTTGGGCAGAAGCAAGAGCCTGGGAAGGAGATCAAGAGCATGTGTTTATAGTGAGGAAAACTCTGTCCAGTAACATAAGGTCTGGTGACTTCCTCAGAAGGTTTTATGTATATATTTTAATTTGTACCTGCTCATTAGTTTATAAATTGCTTTTTTAATATATGTGTCCTTCCTATGCATTTTGATTTCTTGAAATTCTTGAACGAGTTCCATGTTTCAGCTATGCTCAGTGTGAAGAGGACTTTCGTGGTTACTTTTTCAATAAACGCATTATTTACCATTGCATCTCCCCTATTTCTTAGGTCGTGAAAATTGAAGAACCATAGTTTATATCTTCCTGGGACCTCTAAAATTTGTATGGCTTCATGAAACACCTGAAGTAAGTGCTTCACCCCTTAGCTGGCAAGCACCACTGTATTTAATTTTATGACAACGAGTCCCCTGCTCTGCCACCTTTCTTTTAACCTCTTCTTGCCTACTGTAGGCCATCAGGGATGGGGAGATAGGCAGTGCACACACCACAGTGTGATACCCCACAGCCTGA
Source organism: Myiopsitta monachus (assembly GCA_017639245.1). Taxonomy (NCBI): domain Eukaryota; kingdom Metazoa; phylum Chordata; class Aves; order Psittaciformes; family Psittacidae; genus Myiopsitta; species Myiopsitta monachus. The sequence continues at coordinate 16,399,854 of CM029922.1, read as the reverse complement.
TTTCTTACTGTACAATTTCCCATCTTTTGGTTCTTACCTGCTCTTTTCAGAGCACTCTCTTCAAGGACTCCCAAACCTTTTCCTAATGTTTTAGGTGATTCAGACCCATCATTTGTACAAAGATTATCTATTTTTTCCCAATTCGCAACCTCAAATTAACTGACACTGATTTGGTATTTGACATTTCGCTGCCCTGCTACTCAGTGTTGTAAGATCCATCTGCTGCCCTTCGTGGATCTAGGCTTGATGGTATTCGGCAATTTTGCAGCAGCAGCAGCTTCTGCCCCGTCACCAGTCCCCTTTCTTTTTTTCTGGCTGTTTATTAAGCCATTAAACAGTCCAGTGAACTGGGGTTGGAAAAGCTTTGCAAAGCTCTGCTCATATTTGAAGCCCCAGGTCTGTATGGAGGGTTTATGAGGAAGAGGTCATGACCAAAGTGTCTGCAAGTGGTTAGCTCCCCCAGGCTCCTGGGAGCTCTCAGCCTCAGTGCTCCTGCCCACCATCCATCAGAGGGGCGAGAGGAGACAACAGAAGAGACTACATTGAATATGATGTTTGCTAAAGTTATCAGAGAGATGTTGCAGACATGGTTCCCTTCACAAGTGGAGATGGGAACATGGGGTCCTTGCCAAGCCAACAGCCCCGCATGGTGACCAGTCTGGACAATGGAGGGAGAGTTATCAGTGCATCATGGCCACAATTCGGCCCTATTCCATGCATTTGTATCCCTGCCAGAGGCTGAGAAAGGCCTAAATCCTGTGATATTCATCTTGTTCTCCCCTCATCATTATACCTGCAGATCTCCATCAGGTCCCTCTGACCCATTAGCACAGTCCTAACAACTCTGCTATTGACAGCCCCTATTCATTTGTGCTGTCATCGAAGTCAGCATGATGATATCTTACCTGATATTGGGTAACCAGGTCTGGGGGACAAAGGTGGCTGCCTTCACACTTGGGCACACATCAGCAATTCTGATGCTCATGCCATCACTGCACACCCAGCACGACTTGGATGGATTCCCATGTCTCCCAGCATCCTCCGCTCTGCAGGGAGATGCTCTATAAAATCCATCAGCCTCAGCCTCGCTGTACATCACCTCCTCCCTTCGAGCTCTCTCCAACCCTCCTCTCTCCAGCCTTGCTGACATCCCTGATCAACTCCAGCCATGAAGTTCCTCTACCTTGTCTTCGCTGTCTTCCTGCTGGTCTCCCTGGCCACTCCAGGTAAGATGACAAATAGGGAGAGATGAGCTCTATACTAGCTCTATACTACTTTTAAAGTAACTTTAGCTCTTGAAAACACAGTTATTGCTGTCTGAGGTGACTGCTATAACCTGACTGGGTACTTTAATGACTTCTTCCAAGGGACAATGAAGCAAAGACTACCTTACAGAGATTTGCGTAGGAATAACTGAGGTTAAAACTTCATCATCCAGTTTGGAAGTGAGCCCCAGGCTAGACAAGAGGCTGGATGTGGTCACTTCTCTTGGGGACTCAGGGAGTTTCATAGTACCAGAGGGACTCTTCTATGCAAATCAATTTCTCTGTCAATGCTTAATCCTGGGTACATTTGATTTACTGATGTGATACAGATATTACTGCTAATGCTTGTTTCTGAGACTGCAAGGCTGCTGTGGGGCCAGTTTCAAGACCTTTGCATCATCCTTTCAGCCATTTCTAAGTAAGAGGGCAATTTTTAAAAGCATGAGTACAGAGACCTGAGTGGACAGCTAAGACCTGAAAAATCCTCAATGCTGCTTTTGCTGCTTTGCTCTGAGAACACTGATCCTGTCTCTGAAAGACAGAGCAGACATTTGCAGTCTTGCACAGATGAGCGTCTTTATGAACTTTGCTTTTGGGCTGTCTCTCAGGATGGGAATGAATGCACTCTCCTTAAGAGCATCTCTTTCCAGAACCACACCTGTGTTGGTCCTTTAGTCACCAGCTGTGGGGAGAGGGATGCACGAGTGGTATCTCAGGCTTGTGCTCTTCAAGGTCCTTTCCTGCTTCGGGGCTGGGCTTGGGCACGAATGTGGATGTGTGGGAGAATGGATCAGGGCCTCCCCACAAGCAGGGTCTCATCCTTGTGACCACTTGTGCCAGACTTATACCAGAAGGTGATGGGAGGGCAAGACAGTGGCACAGAGGCACCTCTCTTGACCCAACCACTCTCCCTCTGTTTCCCCCTTGCAGGCTATGGGCAGATCAGGAAGCACTGCCCCAAGGTGGGCTACTGCTCCAGCAAGTGCTCCAAGGTGGACGTGTGGTCCTTCTCCTCCGACTGCAAGTACTACTGCTGCCTCCCACCCGGCTGGAAGGCGAAATAGGAGCTGCAAAGGAAGCCCCTGGGGAAGAGGAGGCACCGCGGTGGCTTTGGGAGCAGCTTCTCAAGTGTCCAACCCAATTGTCAGCCCTCCTCTCTATAAATAAAAGAGAAGAAAAGGAGATGGGACTTCTGTGTGTGGTGTGGTTACTGGTGTCCCATGACCCCATATCAAGCATTAGCACAGGTTCTCCAAGCACAGCCCAAAGTCTCATCAGCACTAAAAAAAGCCTGAACATCCACTGACAACAAGCTGCAGAGGTGCTGATGGTCTATGGGGTAGGGGTTTGGGAAGAAGGTGTCTTTTCCCTCTTGCCTTCTCTATTGCCCTGAACACAACCCTCTGGAGACAGGGGAGAATATCCCATTTCCTTACTGCTTTTTCAGGCTACAGGTCTTATGGGGATGTCTTGAAAAGTGTGGTTACTTCAGCAGTGCCTCCTTTAAGCACAAAACCGGCCACTTTCCATGAAAATCTCAGCAAATGCCCAGAATTGGTGAACAGAGAAGCAAACAGGCACTCACGGGCCTCATGCAATGGATTTTATTGAGTAGGCCTCCATGGGCTGTCAAAGCAGGGCAGACACCCAGAACAAAAGGAGACACCCACAGGAGAAATCAGAATAAAGGTGTATTCACCTCTGAACTAATCCTGCTCTGAGTGGATAGACTTGGAGCCCGTGCTTCTGCAATTTTTTTGCTCTCCAGGGCAGATAGCCCCAGCATGCTCACAGGCAGTTCTGGAGGGAAAGACTCAATCCACTGCCAATATTGTTCACTCTCAAACATTCACTCATTGCCAGGGAACACAGCCTGCAGTGTATTCTGCTTGAGCTCAGTCTCAGGCTGGAGATGCTGTGATATTTCTTTGCTTCTGTACAAGGGAGAAGGAAGTGAGGGAAGAAACTCATCAGTCACAATCTGATAGAAATGTAAATGCTAGGACTTCTTACCAGCTTGTGGTGAAGGAGGCTTTAGGTGGGCAATAGAGGCATAAGCTACTCACTACTCTTCTTTGGTCACCTCTGCACTTAGTGCTTTTCTATGTTTTATTCATTTATGTTTCCAAAGTCCAACACTCAGAGACTAGGACTGAGTTGCTATTTATGCTGTTTGCAGAAAGTATCTTCCAAATCTATTGGACATGGCTGATGTAGGAGAGCACGAGGAACTTGGGGCATTTCAGGAGTGCTGTCTGTGTTTAGGCAACTGAATTGAGCCCCAGATTATGAGGTTAGACACACCTTCAGGCAGCCAGAGCTTTTTTTCCAGGAAAGATAACAACTTGCATGTCCATTGCAGCCCTCTCAGGTCTGTTTTAGAAGGGAAGAAGGAGGGGTCACAAAGCTGTTGCTGTAACACTGTCCACCACAACCATTCCTACAAGTCAACTCCAGTCTCCTGACAAGGGACTGATGATCCCAATTGTCTGCTGGCAGCCAGATTGAGAGGAGTTCAGCCGCCAAGGGAGAGGTGCCTGCACACTTGAGGTGAGGCCACATGAGATGCCTTCAAAGAGTCAGTGACAAATGGGCACAGAATGGACGTCTCAGATGGCCACTGGGTTGGAGTGACATAATACCCTGCTAAGCAGCAAACAATGTGTCCTTGGACAGCAGTGAAGTCATGCTCCTCCTTAACACTGTCCTCTCTGTCAAGAAATGTCTATAAATATCAGGGTCTCCAGCCTTTCTCTTAGCAACTGCTGCAAGATCTCTCTGCAAAGCTGCATTCCAGACCTGCTGTGATCCATCCTGGTGGATATCCAGTCATGAAGATCATCTATGTGGTGTTTGCTGTTTTTCTAATGGCTTTGATGGCTACCCCAGGTAAGGTGGCAAATTATGTGGTGCAGAAATGAGATATAATAGTGAACCATAAAGGAATTCAGGTTAAAAAAAAGAGTTTCCCTAGGAAAGTAGGTGTGGGGGGTGAGTCTTGTATGAAGATTTTGATTGGGTTCAGCTCATGAGACTTCTGGAGTGGAATTCAGCTCTGGAATCACACAAGCCTACATTTAGAGCCCTCCTCTATATGGGGGTCTCCATGTGAACTGGGTCCCATCATGGTCATTGGATGGAGTCAGAGAAATTCAGTTCATCTCAAGCGAAATACCCAGGGTGTGACCATACCAAGAAATTCAGCAGTGCCAGGGCTGAGGACCTAGTTTGACACTCAAGTCTTCTATGCCATTTAATTGACAGCACTGTCACTGGCTCAGCTTTGCTCTTGGCCAAATAACATGGACTCAAGCCACTCTTAAGATAAGTGCTGACAGTGGCCAGGGTACATTCCCAAGTATCAGTGTGGGTATGGACATGTTTTAAGGAGAGATTTTACTGCATGGTGGTGGGATTTCTGTGCTGTTGACCATGATGAATTAGTCAATGCAGGTTTCCTCCTGCTTTCTTTCTTTCCTTCTACAGGCAAAAGCCAGCCAAAAAAGAGCTGCAGGGGGTATTGTTCCAGGACATGTGCTAAAGAAGAGAAGGAGGAGCACACTGAAGACTGCAGGAGGATGCACTGTTGCCTGGCACACAGGAAGAAGAAGTAGAGCAAAGATTTTCAGTGATGAGAGGAGGAGGGAAACAGTGATGTTTGTGTCATTGTTTGATGGAAATGAATCTTGCTCCTCTCATTAAAAGATAGCAGTTATCACCCTGAAATGTGCTGTGTGGTCCATTGACTTCCAAAAAGTTGTGTGCAGAGATTCAGGAAAGATCTGGTAAGTCTTGCCATACAGTTTCATGTTTATGGAGATGATATGGTCAAAAGCAGATACTGCACTTTCTCAAACCAGCCTCATCACAGCAAGGGTCATAAGTGAGTTTATTAGTAGTCTGTTCATGTGAAGTTGTGCCTTTGTGTGATTCAAATCCTGCAGACAGGGTGGGGAGGTATCAGAGAGAAATCCACTATGTGCCCGTCACTGTCCTCCTGAGGTCCATTCCACACTCAGACTGAGATGATCTATCAGCAGTGACCACCACCAAGGCTTTGCATGTTCTCTATATCTATCACCAAACATGCCCACGTTAGTGGCTCTGAGGTGTGGCTTCTAAGCTCATGCTTACTCACTGGCCAAGTTGCGGTACCATCCATCAGACCCCAGAAGGTCCCACAAAACCACTAATACTTGGAGTGGTTAGCCAGCACTGACTGAAAACTATGATTACCATGGTGTGTTCTCATTGCCAACACCGTCTTTACCTTGTAGGACCAGAGACCCCTATATAGGTTGCCATTACCTTTTTTTCTGGTTCAGACAATCTGAAACAGCAGTCCAGACATAATCCAATAAAGGTGTTGTTTTCAGTTTCCAAAGACCCTTTGGATTTCTTTAGAAGATGTCTTCAACATGTGAGTAACCTTACAGGCAACTGGGATGTCCTAGCTCTAGCCCTCGCCCCCCTGCACTGCCAGTACATTAGGAACCAATTCTCTAAAGCATTTGTATCCCATGATATTGACGTTTCCTCCTATTATTCCCGCACTGTTTGTCTGTAGGGAGCTCAGAAGGCAGCAAATTCCTGCTAAAGTCTTCGGTTTGGACTGTAGTAGGGCCTTGGTCCTGGAGTCAGTAATACATGAGCAAAGCTCTCACTGACTTAAATGGTATAAGATCAAGACTAAAATGAGAGGGGGAACATAGTAATGACCACTGCTTTGTGAGCAGCCCTGTGCTGTGCTGCAGAGGTATTCTGTAAGCACAGCCTCCTTGGAACTCAGTAGCTGGAGAATTAAGCAGAAGAGCGATGCAATCTGTCACATCTCACATAACAGATTGGACGTAGATAGGGCTGGTACAGCCTAAAAATGGTGCTGTGGCTTCTAAATATGCAAATTGCCACCAGCAATTAATTATTGTCCCCAGATGAACTTAGTTTTTTCCCTTCAGCAGTCCTGTGTTCATTAGCCCCTGTTTCCTCCAAAACTGGGTAACTCTCATAGTTTGCATGATGGGGTAAATAGCCCATGGCATCCACGCTAGATCACAAGGAGACTCTTCCCAAGGAAGCAGCATGAGAAATTTGCCCTTCAACACCTTATTCTTGGCCAAGGCAGCATCTCTTAGCATCACTGGGTCCACCTGAAAAATCTGGTGAATGTGAAAGTGATCTGTGACCACTGAAGGCAGAATGGGAGTCACCGACAGCAGCAAAGAACCTGACCTTGTGTGGTGCAGAGTTTAGAAAATATAAGGAATAGTCAGAGAAATACATCCTAAACCCCGGAAATTGCCCATTCAGACCCCATTTTGGAAGGTCTCACCATGGGTTAGGCATGCGTTACCAAGATGCTAAATAGCAGTCCTGAGGCACTTGTCTTCCTGACACTCATTTGTGTCTCACCCTGCTGAAGGAATCCAACCAGGAATGTGCAGGGAACACAACGTGCCTCCCGCAAGGCACATATGTGGCTGTTTCCACACAAGCTGGGCACCCTCTGCAATGTCTTGCAGCTTCTTTTTCCTATGTCAAAGCACATTCGCTGTGAATTACCCAGCCTTACTGCTGTGGGACAGTGCTGGATGAATCAGGCAGTCCTCCACATGGACTCTTTCCTTTCCCTTTGTGTCCTGTGCTTTTATGTAAACAAGAATTTGAAATGCCTGGATATGAAAGAAACATTTTGCCTGCTCTTGAACGAATTCTTTCTTCTTTTTTGGACAAACAGAAAAGGCAAAAAATCAATTCTTTTTTGGATCAAAGTCTATTTTCTTTCAGTTCTTGGGGCTTGCCAAGGAACCAGAAAATCTACTGTGTGCCCCTCTCTGGTTCGGAGAACAGGGCCATCCACCAGTGCTGCAGCAGGAAGCAGAGCACACAAGCTGGACAAGAAGGAACTATCTAGGGCTTTTCTTTTCTCATCATTCTCTTGGAAGACAAAGCATAAAGCAATCCAAATCAGCTTCATGCACTGCTGACCCTGGCTCTCATTCATCATGGTGATTTTCTCTCCTTTTCTAATAATGCCACTTAGAAACCCTGGCTGCATGGCATTGTGGATGCTGAGACTTCACTTTGGTTAAAAGGGAGACTGAGTGGGTTTCCTGGGGAGGAATTTACTGTGGCTCAGGGCATTGCCTTCTGTTGATGCTTAACACCACTTTTTCCTTTCACTCCCATCAATTTCTTTAGCTGTAGATGCTGGTGCTACCTCCTGCAAGCCTCAGGGGAGTTATCCCTAGCACAGGGGAAAAAAGGCTCCCCTGTCTCTCCTTGAGAGGAAGGAAATCATGGTCTTACTCAGTTTTGATGTACAGCAAAGGGAAAAGATTTGAAATCTCAAACCAAAAATGGATCTAACTTGGAGGTAGGTATTAGTGATGCACTTTCCTCCTCGTCTGAGATGTGCCAGTTCACTTTGCTGTTTGGACATACCTAAGGATGCTCATAAAGGTGATTTTCAGCACACCCTGTGCTGCTGCAAAGCACCCAGACAGGATTCCCCACATACCCTGACCACCACACAGGCCAAATGCTGCAGCTGACCATAGTACTTCTTTCTAGAGTTTTCATTATTAGCATCACTGTGGCCACCGCTTTTATCACTGTGGGAGCTCTTTGAAAGGATCCCCATCCCTGTGCCCTTGTTACACCAGATGCAGGGCAGACAGGGAGCAGAAGACAGCAGATGTCACCAAGAGCTGAAGACTTACGACCTTCATCACCAAAGCCAGCATAGCAGAAAGCCAGTGACTTTACCTTCAAAAGTTTTACTTATCTCCAAAAGTTTATGCCCACAGCTGCCTATTTACAGGAAGGAAACACTCACTGGTTTCTCAGCAGGAACACCTCTTGTCTGGCCCGGATGCTGTAAGGCCAGTTGGGGACAACAGCAAAGATGCCCACTGGTGAGGGACATGGATGTTGAAGGGATGGGGGCTTACTCACTCATCAGTCGCAGGACAGGTAATGCCAGCTGGCCTCAGCCAGAGAACAGATCCTTGCACTGTTTAATTGACTGGAAGAGGTGCCTCCAGAGTGTCCGAGGCCACAGGAACAGAGCCAGAAATGAGCTGTGTGACTTATTTCTCTCAGATGGGTAGACTCAGAGAAATAGAGGTGGGGGCAATAGAACAGAGGATGTTGTTTTGTATTTGTGTCTGTAGATTTCCATAGGTTGCAAATATAACTGTGGAGAGAAGGGTGACTTGATAAAAGGGTGCTTGGAAAAGAATGGATTTTACATTTGTGTTCCCATCTCCCACTTCCAAAGACAAAGCCTGGAGAATAGAGATACATGAGATGGGTACATGGAGGGCACCTTGTTTCTAGTCCTGAGGAGCTCCTGCAATAAAACCTGAGGCAGAGGAAAGCTCTGGGGTCAGAGGTGGTGAGGGTGGCGAAGGCCCTGGCACAGGTTGCCCAGAGAAGCTGTGGCTGCTCCATCCCTGGCAGTGTTCAAGGCCAGGTTGGATGGGGCTTGGAGCAACCTGGTTGAGTAGAAGATGTCCCTGCCCGTGGCAGGGGGTTGGAACTGGATGAGCTTTAATGTCCCTTCCAACCCAAACCATTCTGTGATTCTATGATGACACACTGGTCTGTTATGAGTGAGTGTCAGTAGCACAGCGTGCTCTGCCTCACAATGAAGTTACTGGGTGGTGAGCATCTTATTGTGTCCTTCTGCAAAGGACAGTTTGGGAATAGAGACCACAGAGAGCTGAGACTACAAGCTGGTGTATTCCTGGCTCCTACACCCTTTTCCCTCTCGAGTTCCCAATCCAACCACCCTTCCCAAAGGAGATGCTTTGGGCACCATGGATGGAGAAGAAACTGCTGCTGGGTCTGCCAGCAGGAAGGTAACTTGGCTTATGTACAACCAGGAGGAAATCCATATCCCTCTTCCAGGAGGAGGCAGGCGTGATCTCTTTTCTAGGCAGGAGCTAGCACTAGCCGAATGCCAACAGAAATGCCAGAGACATGGCTTTTAGCAGCTCTCTGCAGCTTTTCAGCTCCGTGTCTCACGGGCCGTGCCAGCGGTAGTGGCAGTAACCAAGGCGAGACGAGTGCCATGGTCAGGGTCCAGCCGGCTGGAGAGGAAGAAGGCTTGGGGAAGGCTGCCATCTTTTGGATAACTGCAAAATAACGGCACCTGCTTTGGAAACGCTGCTCTCGGACGTCAGCCCGAGCCTTTTTCTTTGGGAAAGAGGTGCATCCACATGCAACTGAAGTTATTCCTGCCCTGCTCTTGCCTCCCACAGACCAGCCCAGCTCTTTATTTAGAGCAAACCAGGATCAGATGTGGAATTGATCTGTCAGATTTTCTGTCTGGCCTTTGTGCCCTTCAGAAGCAGCTGTATCTGCGATGATGGAGCTGCACATCCGGAGAGCAGTATTCAAGCCGCCTTCAACCTGTCTGGCTCAGGTCCTACAGGCGACGTTTTGGATGCCCGTGGGAGAGATGCAACTAGGGTTGGTACATTAGGTTCGGGGCTGCCTCTGCCTATCCCTGCCTATCCCTGCTGCTGCTGTTTCAGGGGGTCCTTTTGCCTTTACACAGAAATCTCTCTGGCGTTGGCAATTCCTGTACCTTCTCTCTCAGCCCCTGAGGCGTAAGCTCCAACACTGGCCATCTTGGTTCTACACTCCTCTGATAACCTGTCCCATGGGTCCACTGCTCTGTCTTACAGCCCCAGCTGCCCCAAGACCTTAAATACACCAGAACACCTGCCTGGTGGCCCACTTTTCTGCAGATTAAACATTTGTCTAATGGCCATAAGCTGCTTAAATATGTCTTGGGCAAAGCCCCTTTGTGAGTGCACTAAGAACAAATTGTTCCCTGCTGGGACCATTGCTATGGCCCCACACCAAAGCATTACCTAAGGATGCACTGTCTGTTTTCTTTCCCTTTTGTGCATCCAGTCTGCTCATTCCCTTCCCCAGGCATGAAGGAGTGAAGAATTTGCTCCATACAAACAAAGGGAGATGACCTGCTTTATGTGGCCAAAGACAATCTGCAAGCCTGCATCCCTCTTCCATCTGCCCCATCTCTCCAGGATATCCCAATGTAAGCCTCTCCCCCCAGTCCCATACAGTCTTCATCTGGCAAGCCAGTACCACAGTGTTTAGGATCTATGGATGCATGAGCATACAGCACTTTTTAATTAGCCTGACAAAAGCCAAACAAAACCAGAGCCAAAATATCCTTTGCTTCCAGGATTTCCCACTAACACAAGCCTGACAACTCTACAACACCATTCCTTGACCTCCCCTGCCATCTCTGACCAAGCTGAAACCTTTAGCCAAGCTCCACCAAAGCATCAAATGCAAATAAAAGTGAGAGTCCCCCAAAGCCAGGTCAGCAGGCTTTTTTTGACAGTATTTGGCATGGGAGAAACCTTTTATCTTGATGATTTTAACTTGTTACTCAATTTTTGCCTCCAGATCACGTGTGATACAGACCACTCCCCTCTGCTGCATCCCTACTTTATTATCTATATTTAAAGCCACTGCCTCTAAAATCTAAACAATAACACATCTTAACATGCTCTGAATATCCGACAAACAAATAATAGAGAAGACCCAATAAGAACTGAAAGTACTGCAAACAAGGCAAGGAATTCCAATAAATATTCCATGCCCTAAAATCATGGGGATTTGTGCAGGGTTTATGCTATTAAAGGGGGACAATGGGACGCGTACCTCATGTGATGCTAAGCTGGGGATCCTAAGCCATAGCTCCTTGAGGATTAGAGAAAGAAAGCATGTGGGGGAGGTGGCTGGAGCAGAGGGAATGACTAATGTTGCCAGGTTTTAGAGTATCATGGTGGTTGGTGGCTGTGATCGCCTTGGGGAGAGAGTGGTCTGGTGGAAGGGAAGGAATCATGGGCTGCATAGAAGGGCCAAGGTGATGTTGTTGCCCAAAAATGTGTTCTGCTTTTCAGCTAGGACAGGGGGTGTAGGGTGTAGGGTGTCCCAAGGCAGGTGCTCTTCAGGCAGAAGCATTGGAGCCCAGTCCCTCAGCCCCCACCACTCTTGGTGCTGAAGAGCAGGTGGGCCCACAGGAAGGAGCACAGTGGCATAAGGGAGATGCAGAAGAGGGATGGTAAGAGGATGGCTGGCAAGGGCAGGGACAAATGGGGGTAGGAGTGGTTCCAGATGCCACTTCACAGCTGTGTTGCAGGCATTACTGTTGTTTCCAATATGCTTTTGTGATATTCGAACACCACACACCTTACGGCATCTTCCAGCCCAACACACAGCCAAACAGCTCTTCCATCATCCTTGGAAAGGCTCTTATTGTGTTTGCCTTGAGCTTGACCTGGACTGCCTGCCACCCGGTTCACCAGTCAGACACCCATGTCCTGCTATACCCTTGGAGGGTCGATTCAGGCCTCCAGTCCCTGTCTTGGAGATGAATCTCCCTTTGGAGGCATTTTTTGACTACAGAGGGAGTGAAGGACGTTGAGGTTCAGGGGAGGTGATCCCATACTCGTGGACCCCGCCATACAAGCTGTCTTGGGGGACAACAGCCTCAGCTATGCCAGTATCTCACAGCAAAGGGTGGTGAACAGGGATAAAGGGCTAAATCTCAGGGGTATCTGCTTTCCTCTCTGCTCCCCCTGGACCAGACCAACCTCCCTTTGGTCCCTTTGTCCCAGGTTTATTCTTGCTCACAGGTGTAGTTGTCTCTTCAGAGGTGACTCTGCTAGGAAGACCAAGTAGGCAGCATCCAAAGAGCAGCATGGTGGTGTCATGGCTCTGTGCTATGTTTGTCTTATTCCTAGACTCTTTGTGCAGCTCTGGTCTGTTAGGAATGATCCTTTGTCTATTCTAACTCCTGAGCTTCCCAGGGTTTTTTGGGTCAGTGCTTATTCATCTGGGCAGAAACTATCAATTTAGCAGTATGGGTGACTATCTGCACCCCAAATTGCCTAATTCACAGGGATAGGCATAGCCACAGGGAGTTTAGCTTCAAGTATGGTAGGGTAGGATGATGGCCATGTGGCCACTATGACCAGGACAAGAGCAAACCAGAAGGACTATACAGCAAAGACCTTCACCAATAGCGTCGGGCAAATATGCTGCAAAATTGCAGCCCATGCAAAAAAAAAAAAAGAAGCCTCCTTTCTGCTGTAAAAGTGAAAACACTGCAACTGAATAATTACTCCAGCCCTGGCTACCCAGTCAGAAAGCATCAGGCATTTCTGAGCCGTGCTGAATGAGGGACCGACGGGGCTGGCTGGCATTTCATTCCAGCTTCTGTTCACTTGAGCAATCCGCTCTGGAGACTCTTGCTTTAGTCACTTTTACAGCTCCTTGCACTCAAGGCTGCAGCCTTGCATGGGCTTGAAGAGATGCTAAATGTTTTTTGTGGCATTGTTTTACTTAAAACTCTCATTTTTCCCCTCTCCCTGAATAGCTGTTCCTCCTGTTGCTTCTGCCAGCTGGTATACTTTCCTTGAGAAATGTGACTTCTGACCAAGTTATACTCTGAATTACTGACACTTATTCCTGTTTATAGATTTGCCCTGAAAGTTTAACTGGGTGCACTCATCATCTTTCCTCTTCTGCTGGGTCTCAGATTGTGTCAGCCCCTAAAATGACCTTTCTTCTTGCATTTGTATAATAGCCATGCTCTTTTCCCAAACGTACCTGAGATCTTTATCCAGAGAAACCCAGGGATATGTCGGACTTTTCATGGATGATATTCACCTTTGCTCCAGGGTGCTGGAAAAGCCGGAAGAGCAGCATAAGTATAATCTTTTTTGAGGAAAGAAAATGGTCAAAAATCCAGAAATGGTTTGTAAAGATCAAGGGAGAGTTTGAGGATATTCAAAAAAGGAACAACAGGCCTGAAACTCTCTTTACATTTTACCCTGCCATGTATAATGTAAGTTGCTGGATGTCACTTGTTCAAGGTAAAGTTCGATGGAGGTGCAGCAAATCAGACATTCCTGCACTATATATAGCCAATTTATGGACTTAACTGCCAAGGAAGGTCACTGAGTCAACTGCTGTGACTGGATAATTGCATGGCCATGAACATTTGTAGCTCTGCATGTGAGGATCCTGTAATAAAGGTAATCAAATCTCATGCTTCAGCACATAAGTGGATCTTCCAGTAGCAGCCAGGAAAGGCATTTTCCACCCACACACCCAGAACTGTGTAGTTAGTTTAGTGTGCTGTGGAGGTAACCTCTGAAGCCCCAGGTTTTGGCTATTGCTGGAGGCAGGAAGCAGGATTTGATGAGCCAGTGGTCTAACTGGGTATGGCAATTCCTGTGCAAGAGCTGGGGAGATCAAGGAAGGGGAACTGTGCAATTAATGTGCTACAGTGAGCTGTTCTGCTGCCACATTTGGAAATGCATACGGTTCAGGAGATAGCCTGTAGATAGACTGTAGTCTGAAACACCAAGAAAGGACCAGAGGGCACTTATGCAATGGAGTCTAGAATAACCTCAGAGGCTGCAGGTGACACTTTGCCCAGCTCCAGAATGAGGGCTGATGAAGCCTTCAGTCCTCAGCGAAACACTTAAACACTGAACCTCCATCCCATGACAAGCCATTGCTGTTCACATTCATGGAAGAACCAGCAATGGTGCTACCACTGCTGCAAACCATGGAAGAAACGCAACATCCTGGTGGGTATCATGCTGGGAGTCAAAGACTGTGGGCTACAGGCATTTATGTCGATAAAACTTGGAAATTGGAATCTGTGCAGGCCTGCCCCAAATAAAAGTTCCACCACATAAAGAGAAATAAAAGCAATGTGTCAGTAAGGCAACTCTTTACATTGCGATGTGAACAAGCCAATACAGAGCAGGGATGTTTGGAGATAAGAAGGTGGAACAGACAAGCAGCAGTCTTGGAGAAAATGGCATCATCTGGTAGCATGAAAACTGGTCAGACAAAAATGCCCACTGTGGCTCGTATGTGGAATGATGAAACATAGCATCACAGAATCACAGAACAGATTGGGTTGGAAGGTACCTTAAAGCTCATCCAGTTCCAGCCCCCTGCCCTGCGCAGGGACACCTTCCACTAGACCAGGTTGCTTCCAAGCCCATGTCCAACCTGGCCTTGAACACTGCCAGGGATGGGGCAGCCACAGCTTCTCTGGGCAACCTGTGCCACGGCCTCACCACCCTCACAGGGAAGAACTTCTGCCTAAGATCTCATCTCAATCTCTCCCTCTGTCAGTTTAAAGCCATTCCCTTGTCCTGTCCCTATAGGCCCTTGTCAAAAGTCCCTCTCCAACTTTCATGCTGGCCCCTTTAGGCACTGGTAAGCTGCTCTTCAGGCAGTAGAAGCTGTTCTAAAGCCTCCCAAGAGCCTTCTGTCTCCAGCTTGTTCAGTATGAGGATCAGAAGGCTCTGGGGAGGCCTTACAGCAGCCTTTCAGTGGTCTTGAACCCTAAACATCCTATAACTGCTGGTCAGCACAGGCTGGAGCAGCAGTGGATGTTTCCCAGCAAGCAGAGAGCTGTGAAATATACTATTGAAAACCAGAACCAGGAAACTGTTCCCATCTGATACACAGTAATTTTGCACAGTGGTAAAGGTTTTCACACATAGCAATAAAGAGTGATTTTGGAAGGCAAATAGCTGAAAGAGCAGAAGCACCTGAAAATGAAGGTATCACCTCCAGTCATGACTGCAGCTCCCTGACGTAGGAAGCCAACACAAGCCAGGCACAGGATTTCCCACTGGGGTCCCAGCCGCCAGACTGTTACACTGCCTTCACACTGTCAAATGCACTCAGATTTGCAATTCACTGAGCACTGGGTTAACGTACACATGGCTTTAAAGAAAACAAGCTTTGCTGCAGTGCTGGCAGTCAGCGGTGGTATTCATCGATCATTTCTGTTCATAGAGCCCACGCAGCCTACTCAGTCCCAGCATCCTTCACTACTGCAAGTTTTCATGTTGACATGGCCAGGCTCTTCTGAAGAAAAAAACAAGATAAGGCCTGGAAAAATGGTTGGGAAGCCACAGACTGTTCGATGACCTTTTCTGACTATTGAACAGCAAATTGAATTCAATCAGAGAGGCATTAGATGGATCCATTGTGTACCAGAGAGAGTGAAGGGAAGATATTGTGATCATCAGGCATCAAGACTTTCCCACTGATGTTTACTTAGTTTCAACTGATTTTCCGTACCTGTTGCTCTGAAGAAGCTGCAAGCACTTACACTGTGATCTCTGCTTATTTAAAGCCTGCCCACAGCAGAGTTCTGTGCTCTTCACACCCTTTGTAAGAGGCCAGACTTCAGCAGGCACCACTAATGGGCTGGGTAGGAGAGGAGGAGAGGACTCATTCCTATTTCCCGGCACTGATGACCCTGAAGGAGTTTGTAGCGACGCTCACCTGGTGAGACAGAAGCTGTGGTTCACATGCTTTGGCCAGCAAAGTCAGAGATGAATACAGCCCCATCCATCAGAAAATATACAAAAAGGCACCTAGGCCAATGCAATCTGGATAAATGAACAGCAGGGATGGAAAATACATGTGTTCCAGGACTGAAAGCACTGAGACGTCTCGTCAAGTTGAATGTATATATGGCTTTCACTCGCCAGTGAGGTCTAACCACCAAGTCAGCCTTGAGCATAACCTCTACTAATCAGTTCAAGATAGACTTGAAGGCTCAGGAGGAACCTGTGAGGTCCTTCCACCCATATTTGCTCCTTCAAAGACAGTGTTAGTTTATGTCTCCTGCAACAAATGTGATGCCTTTTTGCACTGCACTTCTCTGTACCTAGAAGGTTGTCCTTTGCGGTGGGAAAGGCAAGGTCCTGTTTCAGCAAAGTGTTACACCCAGGATTACTCTGAAGTCTGACTGCTCTCCTTGAAGCAAGTGGCACTGAAATCTAGTGTTTAAGTATTCTGCCACATGGGCATCTCTCAGGTGTGTGCTTGAGCAAGGATAAGGATTTAAACATTTTGTTCAATCAAGACCTGATAAAAGAGCTGTCAGCAAAGAGGCAGAAACAGTGGTGTATGTTACATATGGAACCACGAGCAATGCGGTGGTACTGCATTCCCTGTGGCAAACGTGGCAAGGAGCAGTATGTGTGTGCTAGTCCTTGATGTGCCACAACACTACCGTGGCTCCTGAAAATAGGAGCTTGCTGCCTCACATCCAGCTGCCGTGTTCGCCGAATCCTCCTGGCAGCCGGGAGCTGCGGCACACCACGCAGAGAGCAACTTGCTCGCACAGGTGGAACCGGCGGCTGCTCTCTTGAATGTTAATTAATTAATAGACACAACAGACGCGCTGCATCTCCACAGCACCTCATAAAGCGGTAAGCAGCAGTTACTTGGAAACACAATGAATGCCGTTCCTTGTGAGGAAGGTGTTTTCTCTAATGCGGAAATTTCTTGGTGGGATTTTCTGACCCGTCCGCTGCAGGATCAGGAGGACTGCTCTTTGTGCTCAGGTCCGTGCATTAAGTCTCTATGTCTCAGAGAAACGGGAGCTCTTTCCTCCCTTCCAGGTGAAATCCTGGAGGAGCTGAGGAGCGTCTGCTCAAGGCTGCAGACTCTCTGCTGGAACTAGAAGGGCAGTCAAGAACTTTTTGGGTGAAGGTAAGTCTCACCCAACAGGTCCAGTTTTGCAGTCCTTCCCTGGATGGTTGCCCATTGGATTCACTGCTAATACAGTGATCTGTAAGATGTAGATCAGGAGTTATTGTTTGCTGCTGTTTCAGCTTCTTTTTCCTTTTCTTTTTTTCTAATCTGCCCTAAAAATGCCAGAGCTTGTTATCCTCTCAGAGATTCAACCTGAGCATTTGCGCTGCAGACTCCCCCGTGCCCCTTTTTATCAACCTAACAGGAATATAACTGAGTTCCTCATACTTCTGTTTGAGCAGTCCTTCATCTTTGCTTGACTTCCCCAACTTTCTCCCTGATTCATGGAATGGTTTGGGTTGGAAGGCACCTTAAAGCTCATCCAGTTCCAACCCCCTACCCTGCTCAGGGACACCTTCCACTAGACCCGGTTGCTCCAAGCCCCATCCAGCCTGGCCTTGAACACTGCCAGGGATGGGGCAGCCACAGCTTCTCTGGGCAACCTGTGCCAGGGCCTCAGCACCCTCACAAGGAACAACTTCTGCCTAAGACCTCATCTCAACCTCTCCTCTGTCAGTTTAAAGCCTTTTCCCCTTGTCCTGTCCCTACAGGCCCCTGTCTAAAGCTCCTCTCCAACTTTCATGTTGGCCCCTTTAGGCACTGGAAGCTGCTCCAAGGTCTCCCTGGAGCTTTCTCTTCTCCAGGCTGAACAAGTCCAGCTCTCTCAGCCCTTGGAGCACCTTCATGGCCTCCTCTGGACTCGTTCCAGCAGCTCCACATCTCTCATATGTTGGGGCCTCAGAGCTGGACACAGGACTGCAGGGGGGGGTCTCACCAGAGTGGAGCAGAGGGGAGAATCCCCTCCCTCGACCTGCTGGTCATGCTGCTGGTGATGCACCCCAGGACACAGCTGGTTTCTGAGCTCAAGCGCACACTGCTGGGTCATGGCGAGCTTCTCACTCACCAACACCCCCAAGTCCTTCTCCTCAGGGCTGCTCTCAATCCATTCTCCTCCCAGCCTGTGTCTGTGTTTGCAATCACCCTGACCCAGGTGCAGGACCTTGCACTTGGCCTTGTTGAACCCTATGAGGTTTGTGCTGGCCCACCTCTCCAGCCTGTTCAGGTCCCTTTGGGTTGTTTCAGCCCTCCAAAAATCAGATTTCTTGTGCAGTGCTCTGTACTCTCTCCACAGTCAGCAGGAAAAGGGTGGTCATCTCCAGAGCATGGTTCAACCTGTCCCATAAAGTATGTCTAAAACAGAGAGGGGAATTTTTTTACAGATGTGCTGGCATTCCTCTCCAAATCCTGAAGGACCAGCTTGAACAAGATGTCCAACTTTTAGATGGCTAAAACAATATAACCCTATAAGAAAAATAAGAGCAGGGGAAGCACATACAATACTTACCCTTACTAATTTCTGACTTTCCAGTCATTTTCAGTTCAGGGGACTCCTTGCCCCTATTTCTGTTTGCCTGCAATGAGCTCTTCTTCCTAGTTCTCATTCTGGAAGAGACAGTGAACAGCTGACCCTTATTCACAGTTCTCAAGTCCTCCAGGACTCTGCAGTCTCTGTAGAGCATGTCATGAGTCCCACTGGAGAGGTTTGTCACTGTCCAACCTCAGCAGCTGTGTGTCCCAGAGGTTCTCATGCTCTAGCGCTTGCTGTTTCCAAGCGCTGACATGACCAGTGTTCAGCCCCAGTGATGGCTGATCAGCTGACAAATGAAGCTTGTCCTGCAAAGAAATGTGCATCAACCCCAAGGTGAATCTGCAGGCTGTGCTGAGTCCCAGGTGAGCTCAGGATGGACAGTGAGGCTTGGGGATGGTGAGACATAAACCAGCTTGAAGCAGTGAAGCAGAAAAGAGCAAGGGGAATAAAGGTTTATGTCTTCCTGGTTTCTTGAGGAAACAAGGCTTAGAAGATCTAATCCCCAGAGTGCCCTTCTTGATTTTCTGTGTCCCCATCATTCCTACCCCCTCCAACAACTCCTTCATCCCTTGGCCAGTTTCTACTAGAACCCAAGATGAGAAGAGACACCCTATTAATGTCTTCTCGCAGTCAAGGCTACAGATGACAGGCACGGCTCCAAAGAAAGGGAATTCTTGAAACTATTCCTTGTTCAATGATGGTTAGTGTCACTTTATTTGGATTTTTTTTCTTTCAATTGGTAATTTTGTTTGATTTAAGACAAACAGCATCATGAATATACTTTCTAGTTATCACAATCAAGGCCAGGGCTTTGAGCAACCTGGCCTGGTGGAAGGTGTCCCTGCCCGTGGCAGGGGGTTGGAACTGGATGAGCGTTAAGGGCCCTTCCGACCCAAACCACTCTGTGATTCTGTGGTTCTATGATATAGTATTGTTCTGCTCATAGGTTCAGTGTAATTAACTTCATGACATTTCCAGTTTATTTGCCGTTTTTTGGTTAATGGTCATACCTAACCAGCTGGAGAAGGGAACATTGGAACAGGTTAGAGAAGGGACACATTCACATCTGAAAATGCTATTTGAAAATCAGTTTCAATGGCTACTCAGGTGTTCAAGCAAAAACCTCACTCTATAAATTCCAGATCTGAATGCAATGAAATTGAAATTGACTTTCAGCATGAAAGAAACATTACTGTAAATCCTACTGTGAACTTAAAGGCAGCAATAGCAGGTGTCTGTGTAGCATGCATCCTTGGGGGGCTTTCTAGACATTAAGTAATATGTGTATCATGAACAAGCCATGGAATAACTTTGTTGGCCCATTCTAGGACTGTCTAGGCTTGGTCTTTTCAGCTTCAGTATGGATTTGGAGTAGTACTTTTTTTCTCCTAAGATAAGCAGAAGATGCTTCTCTCAAGGGCATAAAACAAAGTCCAGTTTGTTTCCTGCTGCAGAATTTAACTCACCACTGGTACTTCAGAAATAGGTCTATAAACACAGCAACTAAGTCTGCTTGGCAAAGGTAAATTTCTCCCACCAGTGCATTACTGCTATGTGAGGGTGGCCTGACAAATCCATTGACATGACATAAGGAAAGATTTAGGAGTGGTTTGGGAGCATAATAAATGAATCCCCTATTGAGTCAAGTATACATTCCTTGAGTCTATCAAGCAATCAAAATAAACCCTTTGGATTACTCGAGACAAATGCCTGTCTGCACAAGAAATCACTGCAGATTGCTTATGACAGCCAAATGAGACATCCTTTCAGAACATCACCCAGCAACCCTCACACAGCTCTGGACCACATTATAAGGCAGGAGTTAAGAAATCTAAAAACCACATCATCACTTTTGTGTCATCTTTTGCAGGATAAGGGCAACTGACCTTAAGTGTGTGGGGGAATGCCTGCTCTTATGGGGCAGTTTGGTCAAACGTGCTACAAGGCATTAGAGCTTTTGTGTTGTCTTTGCCATTCCAGGTTACTAGAGGATTATATCTATAGACTGTGGTAATCCCTGAATATTTAGAAAATACATGCACGATTCTGCAGACATCAGACATCTGCCCCATGGTGCTGCACATCTGCCATTCCTGTGGAGTTTTGAACAATTTCCTTTGATGAGCAGGTTTATTTCAATGGAAATCTACAAATGAGAAAAGCTCCCATTCCCTCCATGGCTGTGCCGAGTCTGCAATTTTATAGCTTAACATTTTTATCCAAGACAAAACACACAGTCAGTCTCTTTGGACATCACACAAACACGCATAAATGCATGAAGATAAATAGGTTGAACACACACATGCACCCACATAGACACACTGAAATCTGCTTTGCTAAAAGATCTGGCTCTGAAACAAATATATATTTTTTAAATTAACATTTTTAGAGACACTAACTGCATTTTGAGTGCAGGGAACACATTATTTTGTACGTGTTTTCGGTAGCACAATAACAACCCCTATTTTTAACTATTGACTAATTACCAGTAGATCTTAATTACATGGTGTGTGGAGGCACTAATAAGTTTACAAATCTGCCAACAACACTAAACACATATGTCTTTTCAAGCATTCGCCTCCCTCTCTTTTAAAAAAAACCTTTCTCTTTTTTCCCCCCTCCAATTTGGCAGCAGAAGGTACTGGGAAAGGCTGTAATTGCAGCTCATTAGAAGGCAAGCATCTAAACATCTATCCTTGCGGAGAGAAGAATGGCTCAGAGAACAAGGAGGAATCAAAAGAGAAGTCAACAGAGCCTGCAGAACTTGTATTTTCAGCGGGGTAAGAGAAGGGTTGCCTTTGGAGTAGTTCGCTTTTGTCTTCCATGCCAGCTTCATGGAGCCATGGGCAGGTTTTATTTATTAGCTCTGTTAGGAAGCAGTGGCATGGTATGCAAAATTTTTGCGAAGGGCCAAAAGCAAGGAACTTTCCAGGAGTTCCCCTCTGTTCTGCTTTTCCTGGGTTATAGCACAATGCAGTGAAATCAGGGGTGATTTTCTGACCATTTTCTCTTTTTGTTGGAGGATTTTGACCAAGTTTTTACACTCTCAGCTCCCCATAGATGTTTCATGCACCAGCTAGGCCCAGGGTAAAGACTGCAGAGTCTAGCACCAGTCAGGATTTAAGATCTTGAAAGTGGTTTTCTGTGGCAGGTCAGGGATTTCTTTTTAATCAAATGTGAGATAAAAACCTCCTTTTTGCGTTCCCAAGAATGAATGCTCCCATGTTCTGCAAAAGTCACCCATGCATTTGTACCTGGTCCTTCCTTTTCTAACCACAAAGTTGATGACTGTGGTCCATGTTGGCACGTGAAGATATTCTTCCAGGAAAAGAGCATTGGCAGGAGATGCATTTTTGGCATCAGGCACAGAGGATATCCTGGAGTCATAAAAAAGGCCTTTGAGTACGTGCTTCCAAAGGGACAACTCAAGTACTGACAACTACTTACTGTGCAGTAAGTAATGTAAAAGTCTGATGGTTAAGGTTTCCATGTGCTCTTCCTAGCAGCTGAGTGTCTGACAGAAAGGACCATCACCCTGAGCCCACGCTCACCACAGGTCTGGGCACACCTTACAGCACGTATTACAAGAGGTTTTCAACTGTGGGAGGTTTAATGTTGCTTTAGAAGCTGTAATAACATCAGAGAGCTATCAAAAGCAGGAATTTATAGCAGAGTTGCTGGGATGATTTTTTAGTATAAATAATGTCAATGATTTAACAAGAACCAAAATTAATCTTCTATTTCCAAGCGCAAGTAAAACCAAAGAGTGAAGAATGTGCATATTCTTGGGAGAAACTCTGGGGACATTTGCAGTCTGCATCCACACTGGTGTTGGTCACCTGAAGTATTTGCCATGGAATCGCTGGATAAACTTGAGTTTTATGGCTATATAAATGAGAGCAGGTGTTGCCTTTCCCTATCCATATTTCTAAATGCAGAAGGATATTTCTGCCTAGGATGATTCAATGTTTATTTTTACATGGTGGAGGAGAGGAGATTATTGTCATTTGCATCAATGAAGGAGGTAGTTGTCACCTTCCCATTTTTCCATATTGAATCTTTGTTAGCAAATAGCATGTCTTGAGTAAGATGAAAGTAGGAGATAATTTAAATGGGTACCACACTTAGCCTCTGCAATGAAATTACAAAAGTGAATCAACATGAAAGGAGAATGATTTTTCTCAACAATTTGGGTAATTATGGACAAGGCAAGCATTAGTTTTTTGCTGCAAAGAAACTGAACCAGTTACTTTGGTATCTTAGGGAAAAACTCCAGTTCCTTAATTAACAGATTTGGAAATATTGTGTGCACTGGCAGATGGAAGAAATGAGAAGATCACTTGCCAAAGCTGGATCTGCTGGTGATACGCACGCATCTGAAAGCACAGTGTGCGCCTGAACCAAGGCTTCAGAATAGCAACACTTAATTTTTAAGCACTGTCTAAAATAGCCACATGAACATTTTCACCATACAGATGAAAACTTAACTGTCCGTTTCAAGCTGGGCAAATCTTGCTGTCCCCTGGGATATTAAATGACCTGTGTAAAGACAAATTAATTAAAAGCATTTAAAAAAATAGAGAAAGGAAAATGGTGATTCTTTTAATCCAACAAGACAATAAAAGGAAGTGAGAAAAAAAGTGTTTCTGATATCATACAAAAGAGATCTTTGCTCAGTTATAGAATAAACTATTTCTTCCCAATCTTCTTACATCACTTAATACCATGTGGCAAAGCTGGATGAATGGTTCTCTTCAAAACAGGTAAAAAGTCTGTTTTGCTGCCTGAAACCAGAGCCTGCTCCTGCCAAGAGAGGATGAGTCAGAAGGGACAGGGGCATAGGGTGGGAAGATCCCTGGAGAAGCCAGCTTGTTCTTCCTGCTGCTGTTGGGGAGAACAGATCTTATCTATGCCTAGAAACAACATCAGTAGTAGGTACATGTGGATGTGAACTGGGGGCCTAATCCTGCTCAAACCAAAACTAACAGCAGAATACTCCATCTAGATGCAGTTTCACAATGTCTTCTGCCATCTGAGATGGCCCAAGGTGCCAGGGACCTCCTCTCCAAGACTGACACATATGATGCAGGAGGTAGGAGAGACCAAAGACCTTTTGGAGCACTGGCAGGAGGTTAGGTGAGATTCCCCAGGGCTTTTCAAACAGCATTATATGTCTGCATGTGGGCAAATGAACAGACTCATTGGTGAGCTCCTTCTCAACTATGATGGGTACTTGAGCATCTAACTTATGCGTAGATGCAAACACTCAGACGTGTCTGTTTGAAGCTGAATCCAGCTCTCACTGACCTAGAACAGGGGTTCTACCAGAAAAAGACATTTTATTCAGGACCAAAGTGGTAGAAATTGCAACTGTAGTAGAGCCAAGGCAGGGGGCAAAAGATTTAGCAAGCGCAAAAGGACACATAAGTGAGAAATCCCATGTGGTTCATGGTGAGAAGAGAAGGGCTGCAAAGGTGGAATTGACATAAATAGGAATGGAAACTGTGTCCTCAGGATGAAGAAAGAGAATCAAGGAGACCTGGTGTGAACAGAGCTTTAGGAAAATGGCCCATGAAGGATCTCACAAGGTCAGTGGGAAATCAGGGGAAGGTGATCTACCTGCAGTACCTTCGCTAGAGAAAGGATCACAAAGAGGAAGTAGAGAAAATAAGGTGTAACAGCCCACATTAGAAACTGGCAATGCTTTGGCTGATGTTTCAGCTAAGGGGAGATAGAAGAAGCTACAGTCACCAGAGCAGTTACAACCAGCAGCCTTTTTCTTGTTGTTTTCCAAGGGGAAACCCAGGCAGGTTGGGATTAGTGCAACATTTTGTCTTTATTTGGTTTGATAGAAAAGGTCATGCATTGAATTAACAGCTCTGCAGTGACAGCATTAATTACAAGAAAATACTTTGTTCTATTGCATGCTTGGGTTTGGAGGAGGTTTACAGCATTTTCAGGTACTAAAATGAGCATCAAGGAGCATGTCTGGAAAGAGGGAGTCACATTAAAGTGAACATCGTCTACCTTAGTTAAGGTGTGAAATACAGCTCCGCTTCCTCCCTATGGTCCATGGCTATACATTGGCTAACCTAGAAGAACAGCAAAGCTATATGTTGCATGCAGTTCCTGTTGGCACAATGGCCAACCTCTACATGCACCCAGTTCAGAAGGGGAAGCATTGCCTGATAACTTCATTTTTCACTGAACTCATAAGAGCAGTGTGGCGCACTGGTGATAGCAGCCAGCTACTCTGTGAGACATGTCCCTGCCCTTCATAGCCAATTAAATCATTGGAGCCCCATGGGGAGAAATAGGAAATGCTGTGTAGTTGCTTTTCCTAAATCCCAGCTTGGAAAATCACCAACCAAATCCATCAAACCGGAGGTCTTAGCTGTTAATTCTTTTCCAAGGGGAGAAACATAGAGTTCCCTGCACCGCTCACCACCTTTTTTGGCTGATGAAGTCGTGTTGCTTCTTCCTGCTGGGTAACCAGTACCTCAGAGAGCACGGCTGAGGGGATTAAACCAAACTCTGCTTGGTTTAATGGGAAAGCTGCAAGTAGTGCCAGGCTTTGCAAAGAAATCACTGGTTCAGCTGATTGCATCCAAAGGTGTTCCACAAAGGCATGCTTCTGAAAGCAGAAAGACAGGTTCCTTTTGATGCACAGCAATAAATGAAAACAGATCCAGCTCTCAGGAGATTAAAGGAAGCCTGAAGAGAGCTGAATAAATCAAGTCACTGCAGGTATGATCTAGATAATAGGAACTATGAGGTTTGCTAATGCACACTTCTCAAGACCATGCTAACTTTTAAATTTGTCAGGAGGTGTAAAGTGATCTAAATGCAGTACTAGTGCCCAATAGAGAATAGTTTGGGACTTGTGTAATTACATATTCAGTAGAGAATTTTTATCCAGCCTTTATCACCTGAGGACCTGAACACATTTTATGGACTTCAATTAAGCTTCACAACCCCTGTAGGTTATACCAGTAGCTCCATTTTGCCAAAAATATAGCTAGAAAGAGGTATTTGTTTTTAAAGAATTGCCTCTTGTTTCAGATGCTTTCCTCTCGATAGCCTCCCCCTGCTAAAACCTCAGCAAGTGAAGCCAGGGTGGCTCAGAAGGATATTTGCTTTGAAAAGAACCTGCCCCTAATTACGCTACTGAAGCCTAAACATATTCTTTAATGTTAATGTATTTCCTGGAAAGTGTAAGTCATTCAAAACTACTCAGTTGCACTTGTAGTAATAGAGTTAGAAGGAACTGGAATTAGAAGTTGAGCACCTGGTCCATCTGTGAGAATACACCGCATTCAGCTATTTCAAGGTATTGGTAGAGACTAACACATGATTATTGACAATCACTGATAACACTTATCAGTTGATTGCATTGCTAAACTGACACCCCCAAAGCTAAGCCCTCAAATAAAAAAGAAGTGCTAGAACTGGAAAGCCTCAGCAAACATTCCTCACACTCTGTCTTAGAGGCAATTCTTAGGATGACCTTGAGCTGGCTTTTCCATACAGATGCCACATAACATTTGACGTCATCTGCACCTTCCCTAGAGAGAGCGTAATGTCACAAAGTGCTGTCACAGGGAGACAAGTAACAGCAGAAGCAGCATCATATCAATCCTGCCAATACATACATGTAGCATTCAGAAAGTAATAGAAAGTACAAAAGTTCATGGATAGGACTGACCTATGTGTGTCTTCTAAGTCAAGCTGACACAGTTACTAGAAAGTTTACCAGCACGTCCAACTTTTAATACCGCAAAGACTTCAATGTCATGGCAAAGGAAGCTGGAGTCTTTTCTGCCTCATGCATGAATAACAAAGCCACCTGCTATATTCCAGCAGTGGATGCTTTATTGTTAGTGATGATGCATGAGGCAGAAATAATGCAGTTTGATTTTCAGAGACAATACCAAGTTGAGCTTGCAAGGCTGTCAGCCCACACTCGTTTGACTTGGGAACTGAGCAAACAACATGGAAGTAATTGATGGAAACTAATGACACAATAAGATGTCATTTTTCTGACCTACTTTGCTTAAAGTAAATCCCCATTAAGTGTAATTATCTGTACTGGTAGCAGGGTATTCCACATGCACCAAACACTCAGCTGGATCCATCCCCCAGTTATTCAAATGAGGTAGTCCCAGACTTACACAACTCTGATTCTGGCTTACATACCTCTCTATATATAGTGTTTGTTCCCCTGATCTGAATAAATGCCTGGAAGATGGAAGACCACACAGCTCAATTAGTGTATTGATCAGGACAAAAAAAGCCTTTAACCAACCAGCACAAGGAGGTTGTGATCCCATGCCGTGGTTTGATGGGTACTGCTGGAGTACCAAGCACGCCTCCCCTTCCTGGTGTCTCACTGGTGTTTCAGAAGAACAGAAAAAGCATGAAATGCAAGGCACAAACAGATCAGCTCCAAGTGCTGCAAGGGAAAAACCCTTCCTAAACATGTTTTATAAATACTTGCAGATCTAAAGGTCACCAGAGGTTGGTTACCCGGACCTCCAGGCACTAGTGTCTCTAGTGTGATGGAAGCGCAGGTCACCACTTAGCGCAGAGAAAAGCTTTCTCCTCTCAAGCATATGAGTTAAGAGAGATCCCAACATGGATGTGATTGGTTCTCACAACTTCCAAAAAAATCTTTAAAAATACATAGTGTTTGCTAAGAAAAGAAACAGGCGCTGGCTGATGACTCTTCTAGCCAGTGCTACAACAAAGCAGAACTGCAGCTTTTGTCAGCTGAAACGGCAAAGCATCTTCCCCATGTCCTTGGCTGAAGTGACCCATGCCATGGTGGCTATGGGTACCAAGGAACTGAGGGGTACATGGGGTGCTTGAATGTGGCTTATCACACATCTCTGCTGTGTGATAAGTGAGAGAGCAGGAGCTGGAGAACATCATGGAATAATCAGGAATTAATATGTAAGTGGTGGAGATATCACTTCTGGCCACCCACGGAGTCATGTCTCTGTGACTCATCGCCTGATGCAGGAAGGAACATAGTGTACCACGCATCAAAATGGACAAGATCTTTCCAAGGAGAGATGATCAGGGCTGGAAAACCTTTCAAGGGCTTTCATCCCAACTGTTTGTTGTTTCACACTGGCATGCAATTTCCTTCATAAAATTCTGAAGCTATGTGCTAAAACTAGTTACTTTTCTTTTTTTAGTCTCTGTTACTCCTACTGGAAGGATCTTCCGTTTTCTCAGCTAAATATATTCATGGACAGTTCCTACTCATTTACTCTTCTGCCATTGCCCTTCAGTGTCACAACACCTTTCCCTCTGCTTGCATTTACTTTCCACGATGTATTTATAGGCGGAAAACATATTCCCTCCTCAGTCTCATTTTGCTAAATTAAACAAGCCAAATTCCTTCAGTCCACAGTAGAAAAAACAAACTGTCCTCACCTCTGATCACTGCCTAGCTCTTCCCTGCACATATTCCAGCCTGAATCCACCCTTTGTGGACACAGGTGGCCACAATTGCACTGAGAATTTCAGAGGGGGTCTCAACAATGTATTGTATCATGTCATATATTGCCCAAGCAACTGCTTTTCTTGCTTAGCGTGCCAACGCTAAAATCCTTAACTGCTGTCTTCTCCCACCCGTATGTCTCATCACAGAAGTTTGGGTTGTTTTTGTATCAAAACAGATGACGCTTCTGCCCCATTATTGGTTCATGAAGTGCAATGTGCACCTACACTTGTATTTAAATAAGAAGACCAAATAGTTACATTACTTCTGTGCTGTTTTGGGGTGGTTTTTTCATCCTTTTAAATCATATGTAGCAAATTTGCTACATAGAAAAGTTTGAAGAAATGAGGAATGCTTCCATTTATATCTCACTGTACTGCAAACCAGAAGTTTCAGCTTAGCATGGGTACCCCTCACCCAAGAATATGGGCTCCAGAAACCTTATTTCTTACTGCTATGAGAATTAACATCCATATTTACCAGTCAGATTTTAAAGTGACAAACAGGAGAAGAGTTTTTATATTAGATATGCATTATTATACATGCCTTATGCTCATGAATTCATTTTGATCAAGTTGAGGGCTGGCATTTATTTCCATATTCATATGTCTTGCCATAGCTTAAGTTGGCAGAAAATAAGGGACTATTCGGGGGAATTCAGTGTCATGGGGACTGGTGCAATTATGTCCTCTTCAATCCTATTATATCCACAATACCAGTTTTCTCCTTTTGAAGAACTTTGTGCCAGAGTTTCAGACACTACAAGTGACTTCAATTTGGCCACATACTGGCGCGCATCAGAGTGCATTCATCTGGACAATGCACAAAGCTTTGCTTTCTGTTTCCTTTCTCCTGTTTCTCCGTTATAGGAGGATCCAACCATTTCGAAACCAGTGGTGTCTTTCAGACTTTGCAAAACTTTTGAGCTCCTTTGATATCACTCAGAAAAGCCAAATACATGCTTCCCAGACAGCTGATTTAATATATGCAAGTCCTCCTACTCTTATCAAGATTAAATTCATTTTCTCTCCCTGGAAAAAGCGTTTCATCTGCACTTGTGCATCTTTACACCTGCTTGATTTAATTTTCCTCCCTGTTAAAAGTTAGAGTCTGCAAAGCAGCAACTTTGGTAGCAAGTTATAGAGCCCTGAACCTATCACTCCTGGTATTTTGCCACAGTTTAAAACAAACAAACAAAATAAAAATAAAAAAAATAAAAAAGAGAGGAAAAGATAGACTTCAAACTCCTACAGAAAGAGGAAGAAGCAGCAGCTGGAGAGAGAGTATATGGAAGGAGCACACTTAAAATGAGGGGGGAAACAAAGAGAAAAGAGGGAAGATTGTAACCTACAGAGGACAGCACAAGACAACACAGGAAAGATGGGTATGATGAATGAACAAATATGAATGGGTAGAAAGGGAAGCTGGGGGGGGGGGGGGGGAGGGGGCGGGGGAGGAGGACCTTGAATTCAATTTTCTGAGCCTGCCAGTGGGTCCTTCGGTGAAACACCTGCCCAGGGAGCAGCTCAGCCTCATGCAGATCCCAAAAGCAGAGCTCCCTCAGCTTGGCAGAGGTTTGTCTCCTACAGCAAGGAGCTGCAGATGGGTGATGCAGTGTCCCCCAGTGTGAGTTAGGAAGAGACAAGTGGAGAAGACAGAGGATGGGGGATCCTTGTGTTAGAAGGAGAGGGACAGGACTGTGGGGCATTTGGGAGGTGCTGAGGTGGGCTTAGACACTGCTGCTATGCAACAAGGGACCCATAAGATGGTGGTGGGACAGGACATCCCCTTCCCAGCAAAGCCATAGGAGGGGAAAAGGCAAAGAGAAACTCCTAGGGGAACCTGGACCTGGTGGGTACCAGGGAGCTGCTGGAGGTGGAAAGGGGGTGGCTGTCTGGCTGAGGGTGGGCTGAGGACAGCCTGGATGGCAAAGTGGTGGTCCTGGGATTTGATGGGGAGCAGTGATGACAGGATCAGGGAGGTTGCACTGCAGGACAGGGATACTGGACTGGGGACCTGATTTGGGAGGAGGATGGGGTCAGAAGAAGGAGGCCCAGCTGGGGATGGCCTGAGGAACGCTGGTGTCAGTGCACAGACGTTGGGACAAGATACACAATGGATCCTGTGCGTGCTAATACAGAGGGACAGGGAGAAAAGCAGTGGTTGTTGGTGCAAGGGGAATAGGGCAGCGGGTGCCAGCGCTATGGAAACGGGCAGAGGGCAGCAGTGGGCGCCAGTGCAATGGGAACTGATGCAGTGAGGACGGGCAGAGAGCAGCAGTGGGCGTCGGTGCAACGGGAGCAGGGCAGAAGGCAGGAGTGGGTGCCGGAAAAATGGAAACTGGTGCAATGGAAAACAGAGCAGACAGAGAGCAGCAGTGGGTGCTGATGCAATGGGAATAGGGCAGTGGGCAGCAGTGAGCGCCAATGCAATAGCAACTGGTGGAATGGGAACGAGCAGAGGGCAGCAGTGGGCGTCAATGCAATGTGAATGGGCCGGGGAGAGCGATGGGTACCAGTACAATGGGAGCAGTGTGGAGAGCAGCAATGGGTCCTACTGCAATGGGAATAGGGCAGTGGTCAGTGCTTGGTGCTGATGCAACGGGAGCAAGGTGGAGGACAGCAGTAGGTGCTAGACCAATGGGAACCGGCGCAATGGGAACAGGGCAGAGAGCAGCAGTGGGTGCTGGTGCAATTGGAACTGGCGCAATAGGAGTGGGCAGCAGGCAGCGCTGCGTGCCGGTGCAGTGGGAATGGGCAGAAGACAGCAGTGGGTGCTGGTGCGGTTGGAACTGGCGCAATGGGAACGGGCAGCGGTCAGCGCTGCGTGCTGGTGCAATGGGAACGGGGCTGAGGGCAGCTGCGGGTGCCGATGTGCAAGGGGTGCCGGCAGGGAGCAGCACCGAGCGCGGGGCCGGCGGGTGCCGAGGTAGCACCGGGGCCAGCTCCCTTGCCGCGGCCCGGACCGTCTGTGCCCGGCCGGCCCCGGCGCGGCGCGGCGCGGCGCTGCCCCGCTCGGTCGCTAGGCGGCCCGGGCCGGCCCGTCCTGCGCGGGCGCGGAAGCGCCGCCCCCGGAAGCGGCGGGCGGGCAGGCGGGCGGGCGGCGGGTGGGGGGGTGCCGGGAGCGGGGACGGGGGGGGCAGAGCGAGCGAGCGCGCCCGGCGAAGGGGCCGGAGACGCGGCGGCGGCAGCAAGATGGCGGCCAAGTCGGATGGCGGCGGCGGCGGCGGCGTGGGCTTCGCCCAGCTGCACAACCTGGACGAGGCGGCGGCAGCGGCGGCGGCGGCGGGCGTCTGCGGCGCCGGCGGCGTCGGGGCAGCGGCGGCCGAGGGCGCGGAGGAGCCGGGCGGCAGCAGCTCCTTGCACATCTGCCACTGCTGCAACACGTCGTCGTGCTACTGGGGCTGCCGGAGCGCCTGCTTGCGGAGCCTCTTCGGGCGGGCGGCCGCCGCCGCCGCCGCCGAGCCGCTGGCCCCGCGCCCCGCCGCCGAGGGGCCGCCGCAGGCGCCGGAGGTCGGCGAGGCGGCCGAGCGGCCGTGGCTGGACTGCTTGTGGATCGTGCTGGCGCTGCTGGTGCTGCTGGGGGACGTGGGCACGGACCTGTGGCTGGCGCTGCACCACTACGGCCGGCGGGACTACGTCTGGTGCGGCCTGACGCTGGCCTTCGTGCTGCTGCCCTCGGTGCTGGTGCAGATCCTCAGCTTCCGCTGGTTCGTGCAGGACTACACGGGCGGCGGGCTGGGCGCCGTGCAGGGCCTCAGCAGCCGCGGGCCGCCCATGATGGGGGCCGCCGGCCGCCGGGGGGGACCCGCCGGCGGGGTAGGAGGAGCTGGCGGCACCACCACCCCCGGGGCGCAGCGCCTCTGCAGGATCTCCGTCTGGGTCTGGCAGACCGTCATCCACCTGCTGCAGATGGGGCAGGTCTGGAGGTAAGGGGGCGGACGGGTCCCTCCGGGCCGGGCGGGGAGACGGGGGTGGCCGCCAGCTCGTTGCCCGACATGGCGGTGGGTCGGCGCGCCCCGGGAGCGGGTCTCTCTCCGCTGGCTGAGGTGGAGCGGATGGGGGTCGTTGTCAGCTCGCGGTCTGAGGTGGACGTGGGTCAGTGTCACCTCACGGTTTGAGGTAGGTCTCTGTGTTCTGGCTGAGGTGGAGCAGATGGTGGAAGCTGTCACTTCATGGTCCGAGGTGAACGTGTGTCGTTGTCACCTCACCGTCCAAGGTGGATGTGGGTCAGCATCACCTCATGGTTTGAGGTGGGATGTTGTCCCCTGGCCGAGGTGGGGCCGATGGGGGTCATTGTCATCTCATGGTCTGAGCTGGATGTGGGTCAGTGTCACCTCACTGTCCCCTAGCTGAGATGAAGGTGGATGGGCATCACTGTCACCTCACAGCCTGAGTTGGATATGGGTCAGCATCACCTAGTGCTGCGAGGTGGACGTGGGTCAGCATCACATCACGGTTTGAAGCAGAGGTGGCTCATTGTCCCCTGGCTGAGGTGGGGCAGATGAGGGTCGCTGTCAGCTCTTGGTCTGAAATGGACATGAGTCAGTTTCACCTCGTGGTCCGAGGTGGTCATGGTCAGTGTGGTGACCCCCGCAGGGAGAAGGAGGAGAGATTTAGGGGTTACTCATACTTTGGGGGAGGAGAGATTTAGGGGTTACTCATACTTTGGGTGAGGAGACACCCAAAGGGAGAAGAGATTTCCACAGAATGAGCCTGGGGAAGCTGAGGTGGGGGACATGGGGGTTGTTGTCACCTCATGGTCCAAGGCGGACATGGGTCAGTGCTCTCCCAGGTGGAGGAGGTGTGACAGCCCACCTTGAGCTGAGGAGACATCCAAGGGGAAGAGAAGTTCCCCTAAAAGGTGTCTGTGGGGCTGAGCTGAGAGGAGTGGGGTCCATTGGTCTAAGCAGGACGTGGGTCAGTGCCTGCCATGTGGAGATGTGGGGTGAGCCCTGCTTCACTGAGGAGAGCCCTGAAGGAAGAAGAGGTGCCCCCCAGCTGAACGTGTGGGGCTGGGGTGAGGGGAGTGGGGGCTGCTGTCCCCTTACAGCCTCGAGGGGACACAGGGTGATGTCCCCCCCAGCACGGGGGATGTACGGGGTTCTGGAAGGGATTCTGGCTCCGTGGGGCTGTAGATGATGCTTCAGGGGATGGACTGGGCTCTTGCTGCCCCACAGACATGGGGCAGGATGGGGAGGGGTGGATGGAGCTGCTCTTCCCGACAGGAGGCGGTGGTGGGGGCACCCCAGGGGTGACAGCATGGAGGCAGGCCCGGGGCTGGGGGTGACCCCCGCACGGCAGCAGCGCTGCAGAGGGGAGGTCCTATGGCCCTGGGGAAGGCTTGCCCCACCACTCCCTTTCTGTAGCAGTGGTGGGGGGCAAGGGAAAGGCCCCGCAGCAAGGTGGGGGGCTGCTCCAGGGAGGGTCTGCAGGGTGGCAGACGGCAGACTCCCAGCTGCTGAGCGCTGGGATGTGCTGTTTCCAGACGGTTGGTGTCCGCCTGCATGGATTGTGTTGTTCCCCCCTCCCCCCCCCCCCCCCCAGTAGATGACAAGGGGGTAAGGGTCACATCCGTCCCCAAGAGCCTCTCCCCACAGGGCGATGGGGGAGCCTCCGGCTCGTTGCTCCCCCCGCATCGAAGGAGCGGGTTGTGGGAGTGGAAAAATGCAGCGTGATGCCTCGGCTGTGGCTTTGGCGAGAGAAGAAACCTTCTCCTCGGCCAGGCGGCAGGGGAGCGGGCACGACGGTGGGGTTGCCGGTCTGAGGATGAAGGTCAGAGACAGGAATTGTTTCCCTCAGGCAGGAGATGCTGCCCGGAGGAAGGGACTCGGAGCTGACCCCATGATCAGTGGGAATAAAACAGCATCCTTCAGAGTAAGCTGGAAATTGCTTTATCCTCCCCCAAAAATGGGGTGTGGGAGGAGGCAGGGAGGGATTCTCCAGGATGAAAGCCTGTAGATGCAAACACTTCCACAGAGATGTGTGTTTGAAACGGGTGTTGTGAGGACAGCTGTAAAAACCCGGCATTGCCCAGTGTCCTCTGAGATGGGACACAGTGTAGTGAGGTGGAAGGGGTGTGAACTGTGTGGGGGTGGAGGGCAGAAGGAGGTCTCTGGGTTGTGGATGCACCCCTCCACCCCATGGATGGGCTAGACTGGAGAGAAGGGGCTGCAGATGGGGTTGGTTGGGTTTTGTAGCTTTAAAAATAATCCTCAAGGATCAAAGATTGCTGTTTTTTTATTTTGTATTAAAGAAGCCGAGGGGGTGGAGGGGAGGGGATCTTTGTGGGAAGGGTATGTGGAATGGATACCTAGGAAATAAGCCTATGAAATCATGCCGTGCAATAGCAATTACATATTTCTTTCTGCGTCTTCAATGTCATTTGTGTAGCATTCAAAGCACATTTGTTCTCAAATTCTGCTTGGGGGTTTATTCTGTTTCTTTAATTTCTTTATTGCATCCCATATCTGGTCTGGGGGATGGTGGGGGGGGGATGCCTGTGGGTGATGCATGCGAGGGTAATGAACTGGTACACAACCATTTCTTCTACTTTCCCTGATCCCATCAGCAAAAGCAGTTCTTGATGCAGATGCTACTCTGGCAAGTTGGATTTTTCTCCTCTTGAAGCCAGGGAAAGTAAATGATTGTGTATTAGCCGTGGTGAAAGCCGGTTTACAAAAACACCCTATGCCATCTCATGCCTGAGTGAACATGGTGGAGAGGGGGACACTGAAGAGATTCTGGCAGAGACAGAGGGGGTCCATTATAGAGGGGCTGTTTATTTGGTTTTGGTAATATAACCAACAAAGCTCAAGTTGCCCAGACTTTTCTCCTCTTTTGTTAATGCAGAGGAAAACCATTTGCTTCTGTGGGACTGGAACTGCCGAAAGGAGCTCCCAGACCAAATCACCTCACATGAAATAAGGGATCTTTCTCTCCTGTTGATCACTAATCCCACTAGCACACAGATCCTGCTCTGTAAGGCATGCTGTTTAGTGTGTCAGCATGAAGCTGACTCCCAGTATGTTTGAAGCAAAAATTTGTGGGGATCTTCAGGCTAGCCTCCACGAGGGTGTCTTTCTGCATTCGCACTACAGATCTTGCAAAGATCATTAAAATTAATCTTGAATGTGGTGGTGGGACTAATACTCGGAAACGCTGTTTTAGCCTGAAGCTAAATCACTTTGTGCTGGTAGGAAGTTTGTACGTGGAGCTGGAGGAGGAAGACCTCGGGCAATGTAAGTTCAGTGCCTACGCACCCAGCCTGATTTCCTGTGTGATCATGGGTTATGTGCTGAGACTGCTTGTAGTGTAATCGGGATCGTGCATTACGTAGAGGCTGGCGTGGCTGTTGCTCAGCAGCTGGAAGCGAAGTTGTAGAGAATGGGGGGGGGGAGGTTGGAGTTGTACCGGAATCCTCATCCTGAATACATTAGGTAATATGGGTTTTGATTTGGGGAAACACAGGTCCTGTAGGGATTTCCTTTTGTAAATTTTGGGAGGACTTGACAATAAGATGACGGATAAATAACATTTTATGACAGGAATATAAACATACATCAGGCTCTTACTTTAGCAAGGTTGTCTCCTTATTTTGTCCAGGATCGTGGGAGACATGGCTTCCTGGTTTTGAGCAGTCTGGGTGGGGCTTTGTATTCTGTTCATGTCCTCTGTTGTCCTATTCAAAGAGTGAATTGTGACAAGGTAGGAGTGCTGGGAGGGTTGGTCAGTGCACGTACTCTGAGTGTTAGTGATATTCCTGTTTATTTTTTTTGGTTGTGGTTGTTTTATCCTAAGAACCAAAGGCTGTGTTAATACTGCCTGCCTATAGTGGCTGCTGGAAAGAAAGCATACATGTAAAAAAAGTATACATATTGTATAAATGTGTGTGTACATATATATGTATGCATGTGTATATATATTCTTGCTTGAAGTTGTATGATCTCAAATGGCATTCCCACTGGTAAAGCTCAGGTCCTGATGTTTTTTCCTTTATAAATCTTCGGTTTTTGCCTTTCATCTCAAATCTTTTAGATTATTTTGAAGGCTAGAACAATCCAGCCAGTCTATCCAACAAGTGAAGTATGCTGGTTGGGGCATGTTAGGCTTGCTACTGAGCTGCTGCTCCACTACAAACTGCAGGAGGGCTCTTCATTGAGGAGGGATGCTGCAGTGCTGTGGTTTCGCTGGATATAGGCTGAAGGCGGGTCTGTCAGCAAAGCTTGCCAGGGCTGTTGCTTTCGCTGAAGTCATTCAGCTGTGTAAAATTCTTGAGAAATTGTTTTGGACTTGAAGTTTTTGTATCTTGGATAGTTGCACAAGTTGTATCAATGACAGGAGTATAACTCCTGTGTCTGATGTACCTTTCTTTAACCTCTGTTATAAGTGGGTTAGTGGGTCATGATTACAGTCCTGGAATACAAGGTTTAGAGTGTAAACTACAATCCTTCATGTTGCAGCATGCTATTAAAGAAAACATTATTG
The DNA here is from genome assembly GCA_017639245.1 of Myiopsitta monachus. Taxonomy (NCBI): domain Eukaryota; kingdom Metazoa; phylum Chordata; class Aves; order Psittaciformes; family Psittacidae; genus Myiopsitta; species Myiopsitta monachus. Next base: position 16,363,590 of record CM029922.1, on the reverse strand, counting down.
GATTCCATTGGATTAACAGTATGTGTAGTTTGAGCGAAATGAATGCTGATCAGCTGGAAATTGCTCTATGTCTGTTAAACTGTCAGTAATGGTGTCACAACTTGAATATAACATGTTTATGGGTTTTGTTTTGAAAACTTAATGAATGCATATTTAGAAGGAAAACAATCAAACCAGATCAGCCCCTGTCACTCTTTTGACATTAAAAACACCTCATGTATGTGTGCAGTTAAAAGAAAAATTCCCAAAATTTAGGCAAAGACTTGACATTTTGTTCATTAATGGAAAGACCAAATGTATGACTCGTTCATCTGTTGCCATGCCCGGAGGTGGAAGGATGAATCAATGGGTTTAAATGGAATATGTGGTATTTAATGACTGGATGGTGAGTGGGTTTAGGCTCTACTAAAATACTTTGTTCCGGGATGAACTGTGAGTTAGATACATGCTACTTCGGGTGGTTTAGAAATGCAGGCAGCTACGGCTTTTACTGTATCTGCCTTATATGCCTTTTAATGCCATATAAGGCTTATATGGCTTTTAATGTATCTGCCTATATGTCCCTTGAAGTGAGAGAACTCTGTTTGTCAAACGACAGATGAATGAGAAGCTGCTGACCTAATGCTGCCTCATTGTCTTGGTTTGGGATGTTCAGCTTTGTGGAGGCTTTCTGTAAATTTACTGCCTTTCCTGGCACACTCGAATATTTTTTTCAGCTTTTTCTGGTTAGCTTGTCTGGCAGCTAAGTTTTTCCCTTTAGCCAAGTTTTAACAGCTTGCTTTTATAATATGGAGTTTTGTCAGCTTTTGACAAGTTGGCAGAGGGAAGACATTCTGTGATAGATGATAAATATGTTCTCCCTACAAAATCAGGGCTGGGGTATAACTTTTTTACTGTGCGATGGCTCTTGCAAAAATCTTATCTGCTCTGCCCCCATTTCTTAGTGTTTTCTGTGGGATCTCCATAAGTAAGTGCTAGGCTGTGGCTAGAGGTCCAAAGACATTGAATCTGAAGTGCAAGGCAGGTAGGTTGTGTGTGGGGAAAATCATCATCATCATTATCGTAATGAGAAAAGGCTTTATGACTTGAGTAGGGTCTCCATTGGTTGTGGGGTGGCGGGAAGGCTCTGTGTCTTGTTGAGAGCTACCCACTAGAGGGGGTCAAACCACAGATGTTGAAGCAGATCTGCTGCGCCGGCCTTGGGAGGGCAGTTTCCTCCAGACCTTTTCTTGGAAGGAATAAATAACCTGCTGCCTTGACCTGGTGGGAGTTCTCTTTGCCATGAGATTCCATGTTTTTGCAGTGACAGCATGGTGTGGGTGAGTTGGATTCAGAGGAGAAACTGGAGTTGGTTTCCTCCTGGATGTGATGATGCTGTTGAGGAAGACCCCTGTGGGCACTAGGGACCGTTTGGGTAAGGGGGTCATGCAGTGACAACAGCTCATCACTTCTCTTCCATGCTGTTTGGGGAGGAGGAAGGGGAAGTAGAAGTACTTTGGTGACCTGACTTTGTTCTGACTGAACCAGCATAAAGTTTCCATGGCTTTCAAGGCGAAGACACTGGTGCTAGTTACTTTCAAGAGACCATCTCCAGGGGTCCGAAATCTATAAGGGAAGATGCCTCTTTGATGCTGGGTTGCAAGCTGCTTTTCTAAGTGGTGCTACCCGCAGGGTCTTTGACCAGAACTTTTTTTTTTTCAGTTGCTCAGACTTCACACTGAACTCTAGGAAAGACAGTCACGCCTTTTTTTCCCTGGTGCCCTACAGCTTTATCTCTAATGCCAGCGGCAACCTGAAAGTGCCTTTCCTGGTGGAGGAGAGGCAGGGTGCCAAGGGAAGGAGGAAGGATGGCTTACCTTTTTAGTATGTTAAAATTGCAAGCTCTCTACTTCCCACCTTTCTAGACACTTCCATTTTGCTTTTAGCTGCACTGAGCTAGCTTTATTCCTTGCAGTAGTTCTCAGTACAAATGTAGGTTATTCAGGGAGCATTTCTTTTAATGAAAAAGATGGAGGTAGAACTGATGGTGAGAAAGCATCTCTTTGGAGTAGAGCTGCTTTCACTGTCTTGAGACTGCAGGGAACAGAAATTGGACATCAAACATATAATTTTCCTTGGGGAATGAAGGTGAGCCTATGGAGAAGTCCAGATCCCTCGCATAACTTCTCCCTGTACTTTATATCTCTTGAATCCTGACTTGATTTTTAGGACCTGACTGTCATGAAAATCAGTGGTAGCAGAAGGCAGTGTTTTAACAACTGAAAGATTTTAGGGAGGAGGAACTATGAATCAGAGTAATGCTTTGCTATAGCTAGAGATAAATTTAAATTGTAATTAAAGGCGTAAGCAAAGAGCATGTGCCAAATATTGTTATTTCATTGACCCACCTTCTTCTGATGTGCTGGGATTCAGACTGATGCCCTAGTCTTCTATGACTGCTTTAAGGCACTGAGGTGCTTTTTCAAATGGGATCCTAAGAAAAATGGGAAAAGAGCTTTCCTGAGTGGAAGGATCTTTAGAAAATCCCCAAGCCTAGCAGCAGTCCAGCAGTGGGAGGAACAGCTCAGGTTTCTAACCCTGTGGAGTGGAAGAGAACAGCCTTTGCAGGGCAGATCAACAGGCACACCCTGTGTGGTGCCCACAGTGTCAAGGATGCTCCAGAAACCTCCTAGGTTGTGGGACTAAGCATTTGGCTGTGTTCCCGGGGCAGCTGGTAGCAGCCCACATCAGCTCCCCATGCCTGGATTTTTGTATTTATATTTTTTGCAACTCCCCCTACTCTGGGAATTTGTGTTGCCCACCACCCTGTATTCCAGTTTGAGCCTATGCTTGGTTGTATGTAACTGCTGGAGCATAGGAGCCACGTTTACATCACTTGGTATGAGTCCCAGGAGTTGCTTTTTGTCTGCCCCTGTGCAAGTGTGACTTGTGGACTCAGTGCTTCCATTACTTCAGTATAAATGGAGGTGTTATTCATTGCATCCGTGTCTCAAAGCCCTAGCTGAACCAGAGCAAAATGGGATCTTGGCCAAGAGACAAGAAATAGAGCAAAAGGCAGTCTTAAGTATGTCCCCAAAACTATAATGGGACCTGAAGACTGTGCTTCTCCTCACATCTTCTTTCTTCTGAAATCTGTGAGAGCTCAGGTTCACCTATGAAATATTCACATTCTGTCCTTAAGTGACTTCGGCTGCACAGAAGATCTGCAGAATTGGCAGCTTTGCTGAAACCTCCTGTATTCCAGGCCAGAGCCCTTATTGCAAGGACTTCCACTTCCTCTGCTCTGCCTGTGTGGTTCCACATTATGATGATTTGGTTTACCTGCTGCAGAGGCTGTTGAAGATTTTTGCATTTCAAATAAGTATCTGTGTATTGTATCCACTTTTGCACAGGATGGGTTGAGGGAATAGGCATGTTCTCACTCCTCCTAACATCCCACGCGAAACAGAACTAAGACAGGAGTGCATCATAAGTGCTGCTTTAGTGCCCTGCCGTAGAAGATCTGGGAATGAGGTCTAAGAAGAACAAGCCTGTTTGTGAACAGGCTTAAATTAACACTGCAGAGGTCCGCACTCATGCTGGAAAAACTCAATAGGCTATTGTGCTATATCATCTTTGCTACCTTTGCAGGTCATCTTGATGTGGGAAGAATGTGCCGTAAAACCCCCACCAATTTGGTGGAACTCTTATTAAAAACTTCAGGAGCCACAATGCAAAAGGCTCTGGCACCTGGAGCTGCCTTTATCACCTTTCTAATTAAACTTGCTGAAAAAGGCACGTCAAACCAAAGTGACAGGGAAGTGTGGCCGGCTGTTGGAGGCTCCTTTGGCTTGCAGGGTTTGCTGTACAGGGGTTTCTCGGGGGCAGGGTTGTGGGGCTATGCTTTTGTGTGCATGGTGAGCACTGGACTTAGGTCCCTACAAAAAATAAAAGAGCGGAGGGCTCCCCATCCTCTCAGTGGGGTGTCTTAGGCTTGCCTGCTAAAGTGTGAGGATGACAAGTATCCTTGTGAATTTGCAGAGAACTCCTGTATGTGGGAATAGCCACCGTTTCCCTGGTTTCTGCTGTAAAAGAAGAAGAGTTTACCTCTTCGAGCTTGCCCCCTCCCCCCCCCCCCCCAGGCAGTCCCGGATGACAGGACTGGCAGTAATGCATTGCTGGATGTACCAAACACAGAAGACAGCAGTAGAACACCAGGAGTGGTTTTGAGTTTGGGATTGGAATTCATCCCAGTTATGTCTAAGAGAGGGAAAAAAGAGCAATGGAGGCCGCTGTTGTTGAAGTAAAAATTGTAAAGAGTGGTATAAGCAGAAGGCATTTAAATAACGTAAACAGTCTGGCATGGGAGGAAGGATGGGAGGCATTCCAGAAACAAAGGGAAAATAGTTTTAAAACGTGGTTAAAAATACACCAACTCTTGAATTCCAGAGATTATCTCAATTAGTGTTTTTTCAATATATCTTTACAACAGAATTGTAGGAGTTCAAAAAAGATAGCAGAGGCTATGAGATACGGAGAAGTGATATTAATTCGTTTAATTAAAAGAATGAAGGGCTCCCTAAGATAAGATTCACTTATCTTCTGTCACAGGGAGAAACGAGGTTATATTGTGAAAACTGCAGCTCATAGCATTGTAGTGTGGAGAAAGCGTGGTGAGAGGCAGGGCTGGGAGTAAGAGCTCCGCCTTCTTCAGCCTCTGCTGTTGCTTGCTCAACGACTTCCAATAGCAAATCCCTTCCCGTGGGATTAATGTGTTGTTAGAGGAAAAAGATGTGATTTTACATTTCCAAGAGGATTTTGTTACATGTTCAGGGAGCAGAAATTGGACATTTTCTTCCAATATAAAAAAAAATACTCATACATCAGAGCTTTCAGGTGCAGGCAGACATACTCTGAACTGGGCTTCTGTGTGTGCAGAGCGATGTGTGTATGTGCTTGATGTCCTCATTGCTTTGGAGGCATGCTGGCCTGTGTCAGAATTTATGTCCAGCCTCAGCTCTGCATATCCATCCCTTGGTGTGGGGGAGAAGCATGCATTTATATCCAGTCATATTTTAAGAAGTGGAGGGGGAGACAGTAGGGGCCAGGGAGGAGAGAAGACCCTCACACAGATCTAAATTAAATTAGCCCCCCCAATGTATATTAAAATGTTAAGTAGTACTAAGCTCTGTATCCTAGCTCAGCAATATTTCGAGGCACTTTATTGCTTTAATGGAGGGATAAAATAGAACCTGCAATTATAGTAATTTTTTCTAATTGAATATTTTGCTTTATTCTTTCCCTTTCAAAGCATGACTGTAAGTACTAGCCTTCATAAAGCTTTGGCAATATTTATACTTTTCCTTTCTGGCAATGGGTGTAAATATGCTTTTCCCTGGGCAGACTATTTCAGTCCCTCGTGGCTGAGGAGCAGAACTGAGGAGGCTGAGGAGGAAAGCGGTGGGCAATAAACCTTTCTTTGCTGGTTTCAACTGTCTTGCCACTATCACTGGGAAATACTAGTGGAAGTAGAGGGGAAATTAACAGGCTAAAAGCTTTCCATTGCTGTTTGTGGGTTTAATGTGATTGTCAGGTGTCTCTTTAATTAATTTATTGTCTGTGCGGGGCTAGTGCTCCACAGATGCAACTACTCTCTTACGCCTAAGCCACTCTCTGCATGGGTGGATGAGATCCTTGATTTCCACCACCTAGTCTGAGTCTGGGGAGATGGGTGGGAGAAAACACCTTATGATCTTGCTTGAGCAAGATGTAAGTAGCAGGTAAAAGCAAAAGCTGAAGGGCAAAGCCCTTGCCCAAAACCACTGGAGAATGGTGGGGCAGCAATACTGACAATAGGGACAGGGAATTAAACTTGGTATAATTGAATGTCAATTGAGGGTTTTGAAGTGGCCGTTTTCGGTGATATAAAATGCCAGCTTTTCAAATGTAAGTTCCTACCTTCAGCTCAAGCCTTGAGCTGGCAGGAAAATGCAGATAAATTTACATAATAATTGCGCTGTGCTTTTTCTGTGCTGAATCTCTGGTTTAAAGAGGGAGATTTGCAGGTACTTCCTCCATGTGTACACCCATGATGGGATGCTATCAGTTTTACACTGTTGCAATAGCTGTCTTCTCGTCTAAAGGGGACTTTTGATCCAATAAACTGCTTATCTCATGCAGTTGTCCTTTCATCTAGTGTGGGTGGTGTGTGACGACTGACTGAAGGCGCAGTATTGTGGCTCATTTATGAATATTAATTAGGGATGGAAATAATTTGGAACAGCGTGCATCCACTGCTGTCGAAGCACTGACTGCAGGAATGCATCTGTTCCTCCCTTGTGGGAGACTTAGGGTGACAAGTCCAGGAAAGCTGTGAACTCACACTGGAGTGTGAAGTCATCATACACAGGCTGTCACATTGACGTGGTGATACAGCCTGAGGTTGCTTTAATGCTTTATTTCCCAGTGTTTGTTATGACTGAGCTGGGGAAGAAGTGGTTTCTTAGGGGAAAGCTGCTGCAGCACCTTGCCAAGTCATGTGCATCGGACCTAGAGCGGGAGCTGGAGGTTGAGGCTTTCGCATCAGCACGTGGCTGTGTCAAAAGGCAGTGCGATAGACTTCCGTGCCCTTGTTTTTGTGAAGGACATGCTTGTCTCCTGAACGCTTAATCTTACCTTAGTCCTTGTCAGTCCTATTCCTTTGTCACACTGACGTAAATGGATCATACCACTGACACCGGGAAAGGGTCCAGTTCCAAATCTCATTCAGCTCACTTATGGATGGTACAGGAGCCCCTCCGTGGGTCCATCTCATTCCTGTTCAAGTTGTTTCCTTGAATGAAAGACTTACAAAATCCTACCATGTGCACCCATCGAGTGTAGAGCCCTCTTCCTCTCACCTGCTGGGAACTCACCCTCAGTGGTCGTTTCTCCGCTTGCAAGCTAAGTAGTGGCAGGATTTGTCCTCTGGCCCTGGGATGGGCTGGCCTAGTGAGACCATTTCTGTCATGTTAACCTTTCTTGGCTTTCAGGAGAGGGTCATTGCCTCCAGGCTGCCAGCTGGGAATGGTTTCTGGGCTGTGCCTGAGCAGTGCTGAGGAGCTGCTGTGGTGAGGTCTGGTAGGTCCTACCAAAATTGTGCCGGAGATGTGCCTATAGTGGTTGAACCACACAGGCAACAGCATCCCTGCCTAATATTCAAGGAGGAGCCCAAAAGGATACAACACTTTTGGAAGGAAAATACTCCCCTTACTCTAGGGTTAATTTTTATTTTCTGAGGAGAATATGCGGGGGTTTTCTCCCAGCTGATAATTTATTTTATGACCCATGTGTGTGCCCCAGTAGTGGAGCCCAAATCCCTAAATTGGATCAGATTGTAAATATCACCTTTGGGAGACTGATATTCACTTGGTCACTTTAGTATTAATACTCAAGGGTGAAACCCAGGTGAGTGATGGAGAAGGGAGAAGTGCCTAGGCATGTCTGTCTAGCTGAGACCCAAATACTGGTGTCCTGGTGTCAGCATCTGAGCCCTCCCAGCTCAGATGCTGATGGGGAGGATGTGGTTCGTTGCTCATGAAGCTGTCTTTACCACGTTTTGCTCTGCAGTGAGGACTTGTGGGGTCAAGCTGGGACCATCCTGGGAGCACAGGACAGGCAGCAAGCAAGAAATGTGTGCTTCTGGTGCCAGCCATTTTCACCAGACCCGGCTGAGCTTAATTTCTGTTTTTTTAAGCCAGCTGAGTAATTATCTGATTAACTGTAAAACTCCTCAGAGCCCTTAAAAACAGTGGTTTTAAAATGGGCTGATTATTCCGCTTTCTTCAAAGCAGGGTATTGGGAAAAGTCGTCTCCTGCAGGCATGTTCCTCTGTCAGCCCACAGGCGCTCCAGGGGTGCTACAATGTGTCACAGATGCTCAGTGTCACAAATCACTCGCTCGTGTGTGTGACACTTGCTTTAAGTGGGGCATGATGGCTGTCAGAGGGCCGTCATCTTGATCTGGAGGTTCAGTTTGGTATTTGCTTCTGACCTGGCGTGGCTGGGTTAGGTCTTTGAACCAGCACGCTCTTTGCTTTTCGATTGTGTGCTTTAGATCTGGGATAATAACACATCAAAGTAAGCCATGCTGTTGTGGATACAGAAAAATCAGGACACTCAGTAGGACTTCAGGGAGTAATAAATTTGTTCTATATTTAATCTCATATTTATCGCAGTGTCAGTATGAGACCACTTCATTTTACTACTTTAACTGTTCCTAAGAATAACTTAATACTTGAAATATTGAGAATGTGGCTAATACCTGGTGGTAGCTGATGGGATCCAGCTTTAATAGTTATTGATTGGTTTCAGAAAGCTCCCAGTGATATCACATCTTAGCTATTGTGTGTTGGGAGTTAAAATCCTATTGGTTATTTAAGATTAGAAGTAATTGTAGACTTTCAACTTAATCATCCTTCAGCAGATGGATACAGCCGGGACTTCAGGTGTCATTTGCGATTTTGCAAAAAGTTATGGTTGATCTGCTACAGTTTTATTGTGTAAAAATCTTGGCATCCCTAAGTTCAGTGTTCTCAAGACCTCAGCTGCTCTAAAATTGGTGTGGCTTCTCTGATGGGGATGCAAGCTCCAATTTGAATTCTGCTTGTTAGACAGTGAACACAAGAGACATTGAACACAATGAACCCTGACGAGCTGGTCTTATTACTTGGTCTTTTCCGATAATGTCCCGTATCTCAGAATGTGCAGGAGAATCTGAAGAGGTGGGCTGAAACAACCCACATACTCTCAGAAGAAGGTAGAATTTAACCCTAAGTTAGGGAAATATTTTCCTTCCTAAAATTCAGGAGAGCAAAAAGTAGGATTAAACACCCCATTTTTGGTACAAAAACTCTGCCTGGGTAATCTAGCATTTACCTGAATAATCCCTCCACTTCAAAACACCACCTTAATTGATGCTTTATTGCTCCTTGTGCAGAGCATGGTTTTAGTCTTTATTTTGCTGCTCTGGAGTGTAATAATTCCATTTATAAAAACTTTTTTTCCTGGTCTGGCTTGTTGCACAATCAGGGCTTTGTTAAAGGCTCTCATTGTCTTTCCTTGTTGTGATCAAGGTCTGCCTGGAATGAACAGCTGACTTTTCTGTTTGAACACATGGATCTCACTCTAATTCACTGCTGGTCCTTTAACCAGGAACCAGCTCTTTGTGGTTGCTGGGAAGTGACCAGCTTTTTAGCAGCGGGAGCAAATTATTTCTGACCCTTACTTTTTTCTTGTTGGTATTTAACTGTGTCCTCAGAGCAAAAACCCCGCTACTACAATTACCGGGAGCTACATAACTGCAGCAGGGAGTTTGAATTCAGGGTTTAAGTTTAATTTCTGATGGCTTTGCTGACTTCTTTGCCTGGGACTGGATTATTTTCCCCTTTCTTTCACGGGATTAGGGGATTTGTAAACCAGCCCTCCTAACAAAGGTGTCTAAAAAACTGGGAAGGTCAAATCTCTTTTATTTGCTTTGAATGAATTGTTCTTATGGTCCTGAAACTGTGTTTTGGGGGAAATGGAAAGGATGGACGAGCATTGAAAATTCATTAATGCCATTTCCCACGTGGAAAATTGGGCTCAACTTGAACAGAAAGCTGTTGAAGCCTCCTACTGCTCAAGGAACTGGACCATAATCAGGACAGTGTTTCTGGTTGGGATGCTGCTCTGGGTTCTTGTGTGCTGCTGTGAAGATACTGCTTGTGAAGGACCACAGCCCACTGACAGCAAGCTCACTCCTCCATAATACAGAATTAACATGCACGTGTTTAGAGTGGATATTTTTCCTGGCAATGACCCTTACGGACTTCTTGCCTTGCTAACGCTTTCCACTGGGTATAGTATTAATTGGTTGTACAAATTAACCGAAGACTAAACTTCATTAGGCTGCCACTATTGTTGCATTCGTAATCTTCCTGTCTCAAATCCTCAGTGAAAACATCTGTTAGTCACTCAAAAGAGGAGTCTGCATTTTTAGGAGCAGTTTCACCATCATAAAACTGTGGAATTTTACTGATTTGGCTTAAAGTGAAGTTACTTTTAAAGAAACTTATTTTTCTTCCCCTCCCTTTTCCAAGAAAAAACCTTTCAGTGAGATGTTTAATCTGTGTTAACTATAGCTGCAAGTTTGCATTCATTTCTGCAGAGCGGGTGTGGTACTCTGGCATCTATCAAGAGCTCCAAGATGAGCAATGTCCTCCTCCCTTGGCATTGCCCATCTGCTGTTTTCTGTTCTTTACCCATTTGCCTTCTGTGGGAGCCTTCCAGTGAGGTGCTGGCACAGGTTGCCCAGGGCAGCTGTGGATTTCCTGTCCCTGACAGTGTTCAAGGCTAGGTTGGATGGGGCTTGGAACAACCTGATCTAGTGGAAGGTGTCCCTTCCCATGGCAGGGGAGTTGGAACTGGATGGTCTTTAAGGTCCCTCCCAACCTGAACCATTCTGGGATTCTATGATTCAACTTCTGTCTTGTAAGTTATTGTTGTTTTCATCAGCAGTACTTTTAAGGTAGGTCAGAGTGTTTTATTTGGAGCCTTACCTGTTCCCAAACCTGGAGTTTCTGTGTAATCAGTGCATTGAATTGCTGTGGTCATTTTTTTTAAACCAGGTTTCTCCAGGGTTGGGTTGTTTGCTATATTTATTAAATGGAGTGGCAGAAACCAGCGAACAACACCTTTTTGTTTGGTTGGTTTTGTTTTGTCAAGTTGCAGTATTTCCTTTGATGTTCTATGCAGACTTTGTTGGGTCACCTAAAAAATTTGCGAGGGATGCTTAGAGCTGTCCCAGGCTGACTCTGCCTGCTCTTGGAGCATCATCTGCTGGGATTACAACCAGCCATTGACCCTCATGAAGTTTCATGGTTTTAGAACTTGGGTACTTTCAACTTATCTGTCTCAAAAGCAGAGGCAGTGACAGGCAGCTGCCCCACACCTCTGTACCCCATCTGAGTCCAGCCAGCTTTGTAGCAGACAGCTAGCTGTAATGGGTGAGAAATAGTGGCGATCAAAGGAAAAAAAACAAAACCACCCTGTCATTGTAATTTCTTAGCCAGAGTCTTTCAACTCTCAAACGAAAGCTTCAGCACTGTTAGGCTGTGATGCAGCCTTGCTTGCCTGACTTTTCCACCCTCGCTAGTCCCAGCTTGGATCTTCAGCAGGCAACCTTCCTGCTTGAGGGAGCATAACTCTACAGGTGATAAGTTCCAAAAAGTGTTGGACGCTGAGAAGCTAATAGTGACTTAAGTTAAAGAGGCATTCATTGCAGGAGAAGTCATTTAGGGTCATCTTCCTGCTGACAATGAAGAGCTTAGCTGAGAAGATAGCAACAAAAGGGAAGGTTCATAATAGAAAGGCAACTTAAAAGCCTGACAAATTAGGACTGGTTTTACTGAAAGCACTGTTATGCACTATATTAGATTTCAGAAAAGCACATTCATAGGAGCAGGGAATGACCATGAAAATTTACCATCCCAAACGTAAAATTTGCTCATGCGTCCTTTGCTCAATGATTCTAATGATAATGCTGGAATGACTTTATTTGCCCATTAAAGGATATATATTACTCTCCTAATCATATGAGTAGAATTATAAAAAGAATTTTCTGCCTTAAATTAGGCTGCTTACCCAGCTCTGCGGAGTAGCTATTATTTTCCTATATACACCATTCCCCATTCTGTGTTATCTCTGCAGCTCCATACATCACAGTAATGGGGCTGATGTGCAGACATGAAGAGTTAGATACATCTAAACCCTCTGGATTCAGGCAGCAAAGGCAGCTTCTGTCAGTTTATGATCTCATGCCTTTTCACCTTCCTGCAGGAGTTAAGCTATCTGGTAGGATTATATTGGCTTGGGTCAGACCAGCGGGGTTATCGAAATGAGGCTGTTTGCTACCCTACCTGTCCTGACTTGGCACTGGGTTTTCTTGCTCTGTGCTGGCTTTGATGGGGGCTATTCCCAGGGTGTCCTGCAGTCTTTCAATCATGCCTTTGGTGAATTAAGTAACTCTATGTACTGAATGGGTCAGAGCTCTAGGTGACAGGTGTAACTAACTATTGTGCAGAGCTCCCTGTGATCTGTAATGACTGCCAGAGTCAGAATAAACCACAAAGAAGCATCAATGTTTGGTGTTTTTAATGGAGTTAAGATTTGAGCATAAAATGCTTTTTTATCCCTTTGAACCCAACCAGTTATTGAAAACAGTTTTCAGTGCTTGAAAGAGCTTTTCTGGGAGTAGGAAAGCGCAACTGAAGCATTTGTATCTTCAGAGATCTTGGGCCAAGCCACTGTGCAGCTCATTACCGGGTTTCTGATGGCGAACAGAAAGGAGCACAGGTGGCCTAAGAAAAGGCATTGGATCCGGCAGATGCATTGTGATTTTCCTCCAGGTTATCGTGTCGTCATCTGGCATTCGTGGCTTAGTACATTCCCGAGCAGGAGGTGGCGTGTGTTTAATAGCCTGTAATAAAGACTTCAGCCCTTTGAGGGGTTTTGAAGCTTGGCAAAATTTTATTCAGGTGCTTCTTTGAAGATTTTGCTTCACTTGGTGTCTCCTTGCTGGTTTCGTTCGGGAGATTCCTGCCTAAGAGTGTGAATTCTGAGGGCTTGCAACTGTCTGCCTGCAAAAATTGAGAGTGGGACAATTACAGCTGGTTTTTTTCCATGAATTCCTGTGTGGAATGGGAATCTCATTCAGTCACTTCAGCTTTAGACATGTTAAGTTATTCTGGAAACGCTGAATCTCAGCAGGGTGAGTTTCTGCCCCTTGCAGAGGAAGAAAATACCCATGCAAGAAGTACTTTTCCATATATTAATTGTGGGGACTCTCATTTTTGAGTGGAGCAAGATACTTAGTATTGCAAGGTTAGTTTTTCAGCTTCTCTGTGGTGTAGCTGTGGAGGACCAAGTTCTTCCTGGTGACATTATCAACAGAGTAATGTCAGTTGAGAATTTGTCATATACCAAAGAGACTTGAAGATCGTTGCAGTTTCTAGGGTTTGTATGTGTAATACCTTCTGGCTAAAGTTAGTACCTGGACTACAGTCGAATGAGGTCTTGGGTTGAACAGCAGAGTGAAGATTTGGAAAAGTTGTCTTTGTTCTTGATGTTTCTACTAGGTAATTATGTTTTGTGTGCATTAACTTTAGGAATATGTGTAGAGTATTTTCTCTTTTGCTGTTTGAGTTTTTAGCGTGAATGTGTTACTTACTTTGCAGTTTAAGTGTGTTTTAGTGTGAAAGAATTTATAGGTAAGAATGCCTTAAAAAATAACCTGTGCTGTCTACAACTGCTGCAAAGAGGTCTGAGTACCTTTCAGAGGGTGACAAACCCAGCTCTGAAAACAGTATATGGGTGTTGTAATACCCCCTTAGGATGAGATACCGTCTTCCACCTGGGATGCACGTGCTGATGAACAGGGTACTTGGGGTGATTATACACAGAGATGCTTTAGTATGAAACCAAGAATAACTTGAGGAGCAAAGATATGTTCTGAGAACTGCGTCTCCACTGTTCAGATTTTGATCTGAGCTGCAGGACATACTACTTGATATGAAGAAAAATCCTGGAAGAGGGCGAGCAGTGAGAAGGGAGCATGGGCATTGCGAGAAGATAATGTTGGCTAAATACTTCTGGGAGGCTACCAAGTTGGCGTAGTAGCTAATCTCAAAGGTGATAGCTGTCTTAAAAAGAAAAGCTGCTTTCTGATTTTAGCTTCCTTATAAAGTGGTTTGGCTCATTCCTTGGAGCTGTCCGTGCAGGAGCAGGTCAGGAAGAAAGTGGAGGGCTGGTGGATAAGTTGAGGAATGTCATTACTTTAGCAAATGACAACATGGAATGTTGTGTGGGGTTCTTCTGAATTCATAAGAGCAAGAAACAAAGTGAAAAAACAGCTTTCCATGAGCTTTTTCAGGAGCTTTCCGTGATCCTGCCTTATGGGAAGGAAAATTCTAAGTAGCTCCAGCCTGTTCATGTTGTGCAGTTAATAGTACTTCCCCATTAAAATAGTTTATTTTCTCAGAATAGAAACAAATCTGGGATTGTTTGCTGAGGTTTACTCAGTGCATAAACTTTTGATGTCTCTTCCTACCCCTCTTCTGTTTTCTTATTGTATTTTGTGGGAGCGAACTCCTCTTGCATTTCTTGCAGGGCATTGACAGTGTTAGTGCTGCTTTTTTAGGTTTGCTTGCAATGAGCACAAGCAAGCAAGCACCTATGCTTCATAGCCCTTCTGATACATAGAATAATCAGCTACACAGTGCCTTCCCAGCCCTGCGGAGAGCACAGTTGTCCCCTGGTACCCCAGCACACTGCTGCTAATTCACCTGCTCTTTCTGAGCGTTAAATAGATCTGGATCCCACAGAGACTTTTCATCTCCAGCAGGACTGCAGGCCACAGACCTTGAGTCCTCCGGGATGTGAGTGGAGTATAATATTGATTACAATGCTTACTGTAGTTATTTATTACATTCATTAGCAGGGAAGAGATGAGAGACTATTGTACTGTATTAAGTTGTCCCAGAGACACCTAGATAGTAAATAATAAATAAACAGTTGACAACGGAGTAGAACTGGTGGCAAGCTGGGATGGTCAATACAAGGTTCTACCAGCCAGCCTTTTTGAATTAATAATGTGCAGATTCAGTGTGGTTATTACTTTCTATGGCTGGTAATGCTGTATTAAGGGACCTAAGTGACTGGAAGCATACCTCAACTGAGCTAATTGAGGTCCATTTTGAGATGACTGACTTCCTCTCTATTTATTGCACAGCACTGTGACTTTGGATACGTGTCTCCACAGGATTTCACCCAGAGATGAACTCCTCAAAACTGCTATTTGGCTGTGAACATACACTTCTAGCAAAGCAAAGATATAGCTAAAATCATTCGTGTCCCTGACATGGTGATTTGGTAGAAGAGGGAGGTAAGAAACAGAGCAGAGCATTGTGCTGTTCATTTAATTTCCTTATAGTTAACCACCAAACAGACCTTTTGTTATCGCAGAGAGAGACATGAATGTCTCTGCACAGGCATCAGATTGTAGCATTTTCTAACTTTACTGGTTCTCGTGGACGTTTATCCAACACTCAGTTTCACTGGAGGCATTTGAACCCAGAACCAGCCCAGAGCCCAGTACTGCAGCTGTGGTGCCCTATTTCGTAGGGAAAATAAAACTTATCATTTGGCCGAAGTGGCCTCAGAAGGAGGTCAGTGACAGGAGGAGTTGCTGAATTCAAAGCATTGAAGAGTGGCCAAACTTTTTTGGCTGCTTTTAGTTGATATTAGCTATTAAAAAAATGCCAAACAAACTTAGATTTATGCTTTCTTTACTTTAAGCAGCCATGACTCGTAAATAAAGGCATTCAGCTCTGTATTCACAGTGTAAACCAATAGAGATGTATTTAAAGCAATAAACCATGCAGTTGCAGTTATGTTTTTGTGTTAAGTCCTGTTTATGTAAGACTGTTAATTTACACAGGGCTTTAGAAACACAGGTAAGACATGCTTTCCCTGCCCAGGTAACTCAGAGGCACGGGCTTTCCAAATCAGTACTTTGTCTAGTTATTGGGGCATCCCTTCACCTCCTTGTGTACCCTCTGCCTGATATCTGTAAGCAGTCTTTGAGCTGGAGCATGTTTTTTATATACAGCTGTTTCTTTACCCAGGGGGAGCTCTGATTCCCAGTTGGACAATGGGCTCTGTTCTGATGCTGGCAATAATATTTTAGGGATAGTGAGTATTGCACCCAGAAGATGAGCTGCCAGCTCAGATAGCTTGTAGGAGCAGCCCCAGCTTTACTTTAATACCAGACGCTATATGTGTGTGTATAAATAATACTGCTGTTGTGACAAACGCTAGTTAGAACATCATTCATCTCATAATTAGTGGTTCTTGGTATTGTTGTTTAGATCAATCCTACTCCTTGACTCGGGAAGGATCCCCTTTATGTTCGAGGCATAGGGAGTTCAGCCCATCGTAGTGCAGGTTGCATCTCCAGCATGCTGTCATGCTCTGATGTAGAGCGGGCTTGTTCTCATGAGGTTTTCCTCTTGCTTGAGCTTGCTTGTGGCATCAAGCACCTCAGACAGGCTGAAAAGCATGAGTATTTCCTGGAGGAGTATATTGCATTCTCCTGGTGCCAAATGGGTCAAAATCTCTGATGTGGTTGTGGCAAACCGGGGAGCTGGCAAAGGAGTGAATAAATCTGAGACTGTACCAGCATTATGGGGAGATGATCGTTAACCAGCATTCATGTGTAAAAAGCGGCGTCTAGACATTCAAACACTGCTAATAGCCTTTGATTAACCATTTTTGTTTTGTTCTTGCTCAGTGTGTTAATCACTGTGATTAAAATGCTTAGCCACCATGGAGCTAGATGTTGTATAAATTAGTAAGTAAGCAAATCCAAACAGATGGGGCAGGGAAAATTAGTGTCTCTGGCAGGGCCAGCATTAGACAAGGCAGGGCCAAGGAAGATTTAGGGGGAGACCCTAAATAATCTAAGAAAAGTAAATTTGCCTGTCCAACGGGCCTGCCAGATCTCTTCACCCTCCTACTTCTATAAAGCTTTGCCTCCTTAAGCCTTTTTTCTCTGCCTCTAGAACACACTGCTGTCCTTACCTGGTCTGCCAGGTCCTGGGATGAGCTGGGTCTCTGTCCAGGATGCTACAGACAGGCCTGGAAACAGCTCTTCCCCTTGCACAGGACAAGTTATTAACATGCCAGCTTCTCTGTGGTATGGACGGTGTCCCCCATACTGCAGGTCCTTGCAGACGGAGGAGCTGGGGAGAAGGGTCAGCCACTCAGTTCTGGCTCAAGAACAGTCCAGATTTCTAGGTTTTGTTTTTTCTTTTTGATAGCAATAGCAAAGGAGTACTACTGATGTTCAGCCACTCCACCACCAATGTGCGTTGATACCATCCTTCACCAGGAGGACTGACTAATTTAAGCTGTTTGGCTTAGGGCTAAGTCCTTGTCTGATGCAGATTTTCAAGGAAGAAGCAGAGCTGGAAAGGATGGGAGAGACACCTTGCACTGCTTGTGATATCAGGAGCCTTAATAGGTATTGAGATGCGTCAAAATCAGAACCCAGTTGTGTCACCTCTAAAGAGAAATCACAGTTAAAATAGGTAAGAGCGGTTATTTCTCTGTGGTAGGCTTAGACAAAGATAGAATTACCTGAAGCAGGGAGTGTCTGCAAAGGTGATGGTGAGACCATGCTAGCAGCCCTTTCTGTTCTTCCTTTTCCTTAATGTGGTTTTGTTTGTAACTCATTTTCTGGTAGAGCTGTGTGAAAAAATTAAATGGGTAGTTTTGGTGACAGCAGGTTTTTTGCCTGTTATGCGCTAGGATCTGTAGCTAGGAATTCCAATTTCCCTTCTAATCAAAAGGCTTCCTAAACCTTTCAGAAGTGCCCTCCTGGGATGACTGCATTCACAGAAACACAAGTGCTTTGTTTCTGCTGGTGTCCGTCTCTTTTCAAAGGTAGCTGAAACACGGCACAGCCACCAACCCAGTCCTGCTCTTCCTTCTCCATTTGCTTCCAGCCCAGGTCTGTGTATGCAATGGTCCTAGGATATCACAGTGTAAAAAGTTGGGAATTCTTGCAGTTGCACGATATACTGAATTTAAACTGAACCAGTGTCAAATCACTGCCTTTGTGGTCCTTTTCATGTTAAGTTTAATTTTTTGCCATGCCAGAGGGATTTTTACTGATAATGCAGCAACATCGCCATTGGGCATGGGGCTAATGGTCAGCAGAAGCTTTTGGACTGTGAGATGAGCGAGGCTAGAATGGGGACCTATCTGGGGGAGAAGGTTTCTGCTCAACACTCAGCAATGAGGTGTCAACACCTCTGTGGGGTTCAGCATGAGCTAGTGCAGCTCAGACCCTTAAGTGGCAGTAGGTAAAATCCTGGCCCCATTGGAGTCAAAATGGCAGTGCTGGTCTTAAATGGAATCTGTTGCATAGGCTTGCATAACAGGAAGCCACCTCTGTTGGTCTGTGCTTGGGTTTAGTTGGAGGATTTCTCCATCCTCCCAAGAGCTGAAAGCAGCTTCTGTTGGATGAAAGCGTGCTGTGGAGATGTGTTGCTGGTGGGTGTGTGTGCCTGGCAGTCAGCAGCGGATGGATTCAGGAAGTCTCAGACAGCAACAGGAGCTCCAACTGAACAGCTTTCCAGGCGTAAATCACACACTTGATGAACTCTGATGGTATGTTCTTGGCTCCTGGTACTCTTCTCTAACCCCAGGCAATACTATATCATTTGAAAGTCAGTCCTTCTCTGCTTGTTTATTTGGGTTTGGTTTGGTTTTATTTCTCTGTCCCTTTCCTATAGTGCTTCCCCTCCTGTCCTTAGATGAACCATTCATCTTTTTCATAATCTTTCAGATTTCTTTCTTAGCTTGCCTAATCCCAGGAATTGTTAAGCCTCACAAAAAGCTTTGTTGGCTGTGTCTTCTTCCTTATGCTGGCATTCTTTCCTTGCTTCTCCTCTTATTTTTTTTTCCTAGGAGCACATGCCTATATGCAGGAATGCATAAATAGAGCTAAATAAAAATATGTTTCATTTATGCCTGAAATATATGAGGACCTAAGACTCAGCACTGTGTACATACCTTAAAAAGGTGGACTTAATTCAGCACTCTTTTCTAAGGCGATTGAGACATGTGAGTATACAGCTGTGTTAAGCTGCACAGTGACCACAATTCCAAGCGCATTGCAAATATTTTATTTGCAGTGTGTTAAGGTTTTCAGAAACTGCTGTATTGTTATTGCCAGAAAAACGCTGACATATATTTTATGTAACACATCAGATGTGATACAGACTCACTTTGCAGAACTGAGTAGCATTGCTACGGCCAATTGTTCAACACAGCATTTTGCTACGTTTTCTGACATGCTTAATAAAGATATTTTCATGATTCTAGATTCAGTCTGAATGCCATTAACTGCTGGCTTTCTGAGAAAGCAGAAAAGCAGCTCATAGTGCCAGACTCTGCAGGTTTTGCTCAGCAGCCATTTGGTACAACTTCAGAGCATCTAAACCCTGGAAGTGAAAAGCACCTGCACTGACTGGCATAACCTGGGCCGCTTCTTTCTGTCCATCGGTGTTCTGCAAACTGACTTCACCCATCAGTCAGGGTAAGGTAGAGCTGGGGGTATTTTCTCAGGAATGGGGATGGTTGAATATTCTGGCACATAGGAGACCTGGCAGAGAATATAAGGAAAAAGCATCTGCTGTCAGGCTTTGTTAGGGTCCCCATGATATCCAGGCATTGGCACAGTCTGGAGTCCATAGACTTGTGTGCCTTGCAGACAGAATATGAAAACATTGTGTCAGTAGAATGGGAGCTGGGTCTCACTGTTTAGCTTGGATTTAGTATTTTTTTCACTTACAATCTTCTGCAGAGGTTACACAGGATGGGAGGAAAGCAGGAAACCTGATGTCGTGATTTGGAATTGTACCCGTTTGCATGGGTTTTGATGTGCTGGAGAGAATTGTCTGCTTGTTTGCATTTCAAAGGTGTTGATTGATGTAGTGTTATTCCCTATACACATGGCAGAGTACTCTTACGGGAGTGCTGCATCACTGAGCATCCCTGTGGAGAAGGGATCATTCTCATAGCACATCCCTTCCCAAGGAGGGCATATCTGTTCCTCAGGCACAACCAATTTTCTCCAACTTCTGTGATTTTGTGTTTGGCGTGTAAAGCAGAGGAATTTTCACCAGAAGGAAACAAAAAGGTGCATGTTTGACTTTTGCCACTGTGAGGACTGCAGGAGAGGGAAGAAGACTGTGCTCTTGTGATGCAGGTGTCCTGTGATGCAGAGAGCTTTTAAGAAGCCTAGCAGTGCAGGAGAAGGATGGAGGCCAGGAAGAGTGTGAAGGAGAGGGTGGGATCTTCAATCTGCCTCTCACAGATCCCAAAGATGCCCCAGTTTGTTGCAGAAACTGAAGCAAGCACTGACAGAGAGTTGACTTGTTCTTTTGCATGGATCTGAACAGCTTCTGAGTTGCTTAAAATAAGCACTTCAAAGGTATCACATTTCTGAGGATAGAAATGGTAAAGTGCACACGAGTTGGAGCTCTGGGGAAGGATGTGTTACAGAGCTAAGACTGAGATGTGGGGCAGTAGCGAAGCTGGGCTGTGGGAGTCCAGACACTGCCTATACTGAGCAATATGTGGCAGAGGGGCCAGAAGAAAATGGTGCTGTGGTCAAGTGAAAAAAAGACACATAAAGTTGACTGCAGTGTGAACCCTGGTGAGAGCCAGTGGGAGCTTTGTTACTGCTGTGACAATGTCACCCCGTTGTCGGAAAGCTTTAGTACACCCAGATTTTCCTCCAGTATGAGAAGTGTGGCTAGCCCTTGCCAACTTTTAGTTTTCCTCGAATGTTTGTAAAGTGACTGATGTTTAGAAGAAATAATGGTTGGATTATTCTACTTAGAAAACTGAGGAGAAAACCTGATTAGCATTTTCCATAATGATATTTAGCTTCATTTTTTTAATATCCTGTTACTTTTTTTTTTTTCCCAAGGAAAACACATCTGAATCGTGACAAAGCATAGCATAAAGCACATGATCACTAACTGATGCTTACTGTGGTGATCAACGTGTGCAGGAGACACAAGTGGTAGTAACTTTTGGGTTTTATTAGTTTCAAACAGATTTTCCAGTGTAGATTCTGAAGATGCCAAATTGTTGCAGACTCCATGAAAGTGGAGGGAAGAGAAAAACCTGCTACTGTCCCCATGGACTAAAAGCTGCCACATGTTGTGTTTGGAGTATCTATACATGAGTTCATCAGGAGATACCAATCCATGACACACAGAGCTTCATCACCCCCTGTGCTGATAGATGTGGCTGTCTCAGAGGAGCATAGCTCTTTTACAAGTAAGTTTTTGGCAGAAATGGTGCCATGTTCTGTGTCCAGGGCTCTGGTTTTCCTCCTGCTGCATCAGCTGATCCCAGCTCAGCTGTGTGGCATCCGAGGCATTGCAGCACATGGCACTAGGGCAGGGTGTGTGACAGATCTCAACATGCTTTATAGGTTTATGCGAGCTCCGTATTTTGGCCTGGTTACTGAGATTCTGTTTGATTGTGTTGATTTGACTCAGTGGGAGGTTGTTTGAGAAGGAAATGAAAGGCTCAACTGAACAGTGAAGGCTTGCAGAGGTGTTTAGAGGAAACACCTGATGTATAAGCTTTATGTTCTTTGTTTTAAAATTTTTTGTCTCTTCAGCCAGCCTGGTTTTGAGCAGCACAGGAGTGAGCCTGCAAGCACAGGGGAATGCATAACTTCTGTAGGAGTGAGAGAAACCCTGTTCAAGGAAAGTAGAGTTTGTGCAGAGAGGACCTGGGTGTCAAAAGAGATAAGGATATAAGGAAAGTAGATTAAAGGAAGAAATTGTTCAGGATGAGGGTGGTAAAGCAGGTTGCTTGGAAAGATGGTAGATACCCGATCCTTGGTAACATTCAAGGTTAGTTTGGATGGGGCTCTGAGACACTGATTTAGTTGAAGATGTCCCTGCCTATTCCTGGGGGTTTGGAACTAGATGGTCTTTAAAGGTCCCTTCCAACCGAAACTATTCTGTGATTCTATGAAGTTTTATCTGCCTCTGTTGCTGGCAGAGGATGGTGAAGCTTTATGCCAGAACTGGTTGTTAGTGGGACAGGATTTTACTAGCAAGCAGCCTTGTTCTCACCACTGTGAGAAATACTTGTTTGAAAGTTGTTTCATCACTGGGAAGGGTTTCTGGAGGCCAGAATTCAGTCTGACTGGCAGGATGGGTCACAGCCTGGGCTGTCATGTGCCTGACCTGTGGTCAAGAGAGGAGAACTGCAGGATTTCCCTGCAGGATGGTAGGAGTGGCCAGGTGTGAATGAGAACATTCAGAGGGGTACTATGCAGTCCTCTGTCACTAGGTTGGGAACAAGCTCTTTGTATATGGAAATAATCAGGAAGCCCGGTCCTTTTAGGTGAAAAAGCAAGAGTTTTTGTGCTTTTATAAATTCTTTTTGTGGTTTTTTTCACTACTTATATTCCTAATTACTAGAGAATTAGAACTATTTCGAATTTATTTTCCTGAAAAGTAATATTTATATGGAAAAAAAAGCTGATTGTATAAATGGATGTCTAAAGTACTACAGAAAAAGAGGGCAAGATTGGCTGTTCTAAACCCAAAACTTTCCCGACCATTACAAGTGATCATGTCAATTATATCAGCAGCCTAGTAGCAGTGAGGTGATGAGAGGGAGATTTGATTGCTGAAACAAATGTCATTTCGGCAGCATTAAGATCTGGCCAGAACTGCACTCTGATGCAGTGGATTGTATTCTTATTAGATGACTGTGGGCTTCCCTGTTTTGCTGTAGGTGCACACAGGCTTATTACTATTTAAGCTAAGTAGTCAGGGGTACAGTAATATCTCACCTACTGCTTACTGACGTGTAATTTCTGACCAAGTTACAACAAAAAGTCTGCTTCCCAAAACTGTAATAATTATGGCTGCTGATTTTTGTGTACTTGGGATCAATATACTGGAAATAGGGTAAGCCTGGAGAGCTCTGCTTTGCTTTAAAAGATTTGAGAGCTTGATTTATGCTTAGGAGGAAAGCTCCGTGTCTGAGTAATCTGTTTTCCCTTTGGCCTGAACTTTAGAGCAAAAGGATTTTCTTTTCCAATATACTCAATTTTGCCTTCTTTCTGAGAAACCTATTAACAAACATAAGGCTTCTGGGTCTGAAATTGAAAGGCTGTTTATCTTTGCCATTTAGGTTACATCACTGGTGACTCTCACTGTTGGCCTAGCATAAGTACAGGTCTGTGAGCACCAATGGGGGAAATACTTGCATGAATATGCAAGAAGAGCTCTTGCATGTTTTTGCAATCATTTCAATTAGTTTTCATTGCTGCCAGGTGGAAGGTAGCAACAACATGGCAGAGGCTGCAAGTGGAAGGCTTTGTTGAAGGAAATATTAAGTGTTCCCAAGCTTCTTTTACATTAGTGAAAGATGGTTGCATGTTCCTACATTCTGTTCTAAACAAGCTACTGTAATGCTCTTAGACCTAGCATCCATCTGTATCCCTCACCGTTATCTGCACATCATTCTCCACTTCTCGAGCATTCGCTGTTTAACATTTCTGCCTGGATACATGTGAATTTGTACAGTTAATATTATAGCTGAAATATACTGTGAGATCAAATGATTTATGAAAAGGAGAATTAAAGTCTCATTTCATGAAAATAAATCTTGTGAAACCACATCTAACCTTTAAAGGGAGCAAAAGTACTTCTGGAGAGATGTATCCTTGAAATTACACTGTTAAGAAACAGGGGGTAGTCTCTGTCTTGACTCCAGGGCATTAAAACTCAATCCCTGATCTAGATGCTGACTAAGAGATGACCTGATGGGTCAAGAACTGGCACATAATTTGAAACCTGTGGTGTGTGCAGTGACAACATTGTTCCAGGTTTAATACAGGTTTGGTTTGCCAGGGACTGATTTGGTGCGCTTGGATGGACCGTGAGGGTGGGCAACAGTCCAGCATCTAGTGACAACCCCTGATGTGGTGGCATATAACTTGTAAACCAACAAAAGCAGCTAGACCATCTCCAGAGGAGAAAACAGACCCTGCTGCAGCTCTTTCAGTGTAGTTAATGCTGCAGACAGTGTCTGGAGTGGTTTTGGCAGCAGTGCAGCCTCACCTGGTAGTGCTTTTGCTTGATTAAACGTTGACATGGCCCATCTGCACTAGCTGCTGACTTAGATCCTGCCCCTAGAAGTTCCTGATCTAGGACAAGTGGCAGTGAGTGAGGCTGTACTATGACGGGGCTGCTCTGTCAGCAGCAGTGGATTTGGGTGAAGCTCAGCAATAGCAGCTTTTCCAAGGCAGAGCAGGTAGAAAGTGCAAAACCTTGCATCGCTTGAGAAAGGATGCTCTTGTTCTGCTCACCAGAGGGTATATCAGGTAGTTGCAGAGGCGAGGTCAGTATGTGATTTGATGGTTCTAAATGGATGGAGTTTAAAAATCTTTCATTTTAAAATCAGGGTTAGGATTGTAGCCCTTTGGGACTTAATGTCCTCAAAGAGGAAGAAATGAAGGTTTTCTTAGTAATTTTCTTCCTTCTTTAGATCTGTTACAGTCTTGAAGGTGGGTATTGATGGTTTATGAGTGACTTAATGTCAAAATAAAAATTAAAAAAGCCCTTTGATACCAAGTAACTTCAGAGTTTGGGGATAAGTTTTATTCTTATCATTTCTTTATCTCACATGGATTAGTGCACTGAGAAAATGCATCAATTACAGTGAAAAGTCTGCCCATATCACCTCATCTCCAGGCCAACCCAACTCACCAGCTGGTTGTCCAGTTTCTGCTTTTATTCTTACAATTAGCCATGGGGGATTACAGAGGTTCATTTCTCCCTGGGAGAGAAAACC
Organism: Myiopsitta monachus; assembly: GCA_017639245.1. Taxonomy (NCBI): domain Eukaryota; kingdom Metazoa; phylum Chordata; class Aves; order Psittaciformes; family Psittacidae; genus Myiopsitta; species Myiopsitta monachus. Next base: position 16,339,129 of record CM029922.1, on the reverse strand, counting down.
AAAGCAAGGCAGCTCTGTGCCAGTGAGAACAAGAATGTGCTCATTGAAAGCATTATTTTATGTGTATAAAACATCAGGGATTGGAGAGATGTTGTTAACTTCAACATTTAGTGATTCTTTTTTTTTTTCCTTTTAATGCAGTTAATGCACATTGAGCTGCTGAAACAGTGAAGCAAACATTTGTAAGTTTGTAGGAAATCTGTGTCATGCTTCTGAAGTTTATAGCTGTGGTAGGAGGAGAAGTGTCATCTTATCTCCAGGAACTAAAACATCCTGATTGTATCACATAGAATCAACCTCCAGAATGCATTCCTGCACAGAGAAAGCCAGTCAAATAAAATTGCTCTGTTTCGAAGCTGAGTGACCACTGGCATTTGTGTCAAGCCAGGGTTATTTACAGACTGCTGTGAAGGGGCTTAACTAATCAGCATTAGCCTAATCACCTCTTGGGTAGAAAACCTGTCAAATCCTTGAGTTTAGAATGGGGTCAAAGAGGTTTTTCACTTTGAGGGATTGTGTCACAACCTCTGCTGGGGGCACAACTGGAGGTGTGGTTGATACTGCTTTCATTGTGCAAAAAAAGCAGTATGCAGGAGATGGAAGCAGTAAAGGAAGCCACCAGAATCTCAGGCTCTTTAAACAGGAGCACAGCCCATAGACTGAGGGCAGTCATTTGACTCCCTTTCCAGCATCCAGTTTTGTGCCCCATAATAAAAGAAAAACTTCCACAAACTGGAGTGAGTTATCAGCAGGCCACCAGCATGGTTTTCTTTTGAGACAGAAAGCACTTACCTGTAATGTGTATATAATTTGTGTAAGATCTCAGATGCAGTGATAAAAAATGATGTAGATAAGCTGTATCAGTCTGTCTGTATCACGTTATCATGAGCAGTGCATGTGCAAGCTGCAAAGCCAGATTAAAAGCAAAGCAAGTGGACCACTCACCGTTTCCAGGATGATCTGAGGGTTTTTTTGCTGTTGTCTTAAGGCTGAGAAGAGGAAGCATGTGTTCTCCCTGAACATAGCTGGGTTTGTTGGCAAAACTGTTGCAAAACATCTAACAAAACTACGAAGTGGGTTGAACTTCCCAGGTTTTACATTTGTCGGAGAGGCAGGCAAGATTTTTCTCCCCACCAGAAGCAGATTGCATTGAATCCGAATTAGGTGGTTACCATCTGCTTTCACACAGGCTTTGAAAACACGGGCCAACCCTCCGTGGCATGGGTGAGGAAGACACAGGAGAGTGTTTACAAGTCTGCGTTTATGGGATTTGAGATCAACGTGCTGTTTTCTCATTTTGAGTCAGAGTCAAATTGAATTAGGCTTTGGCTGAAATGCTGAGTGCCACTTGCTTTCAGCACCACGGTGGAGTTTAAATGGCGACCTTCTAAAATCTCTACCAAAATATTTTGACCCCTCCCAATCCAGTTTGACAGTATAATCCTGGAATGTGCATTTTGACATTTTTCTGCTGTCAGCCCACTGTAACACTCTCAGGTGATATATTCTGGAGTCTCAGTGGTGAAGTAGAATCCCTTCAAACTTTTTGCAAGAAATGGAGAGTAAGGTTTTACAGCCTGTGGGACTGTAAAAAATCTAGTGTCTGGGTAACTGTGATTTCTGGAATAGGATGTCCTGACCCAGACAGAAGGGAGACATTCCAGAGCCAATAAATCCCAGGGTGACTTGAACTTCCCACACTGCTGCTGGAGCATGTTGTGTTTGATCTGCACAGGTCCTCCTATTCTAAAGTCTTCTATTTTTAGTCTTACGTGTTTAATGAAATAAATGAAACCTTTGGTATTGGCAGTGCAGTTAAGGTCAGCCAGGTGCTGGAGGGAGCACCAGTGGGAAGACATCAGGGCAAGGTGCTTGTACCAGGCTTCTCCTTCTGCCCCGCTTTCGTGCATCCCCATGAGCCCATCATAGCAAGGCCACCTCTTGTTCGGGGCTTTTGAGGATGACATGTTGCTGCAAGGGATGAGCTGTCAGGTGGTGACCCTGCTCAGTGCAAAGCAATCCACAGAGTGCCTTGTGAAGCCAGAGGAGTAACATGCCTGAAATCAAGAGGTATGACCCGCAATGAATAAAATGCACCAGTGAGGAGCAGAGTTCCTCACACACAGTGCAAGACCTGGTTACTTAACTGGACTTGGCCAATTCAGCTGATTTCACCTGATTTCACATGGAGGTATTTGACTTAAACTTTTCCTGTCAGTGTGGGTGAATCTGAGAGCTTTACGGCAGTAGGTGGGCTGTGAGAGAGGTTTTCGTATCAGTGAAGGTGACAGTAAAAGGAGGTTTTGGATAGTTCGTTTATTGGGCATTTCCATGCCTAATTTTTACCGTGTCTCAGGTGATGCTGCAGTTCCTAGGTGCTGTTCAGAGAAGACGTGAACAACTGCACCATATGTGGAAAGCAGCATTTGCACAAGACAACAAAACATCTGGCTTCCATGTTTCCCTTAGTTCTTATCTTGAAATCTTCAGCTGTATCATCGTTTACATTACAGCTCATTTACACCACTGTTAGGGGAGGTGTGGGTATAATTTATCCTGGCATTTACACTGCTGGAGTGGTTTAAAGTGGTGAGTGTGAATCAGACCCTCAGTTTTCCAATGGTTTCTTTTTGTTCTAATGAAGGATGTGCAGGTGGATGCAGTAGCCTTTAACCAAGCCCTGGAGCATCTTTTCATCACTCTAATTCAGGGTAGTGCCTGGGAGACCTGTTGCAAATACGTGAATGGAGGATAAAGGAAAGTAAGGCTCATTACATCTCAGAGCTGTTCTTTTACTTTGATAATTATAGTTTTGGGTTTAATTATCTAGACTATTATGTGTTCTGTCATCCTGGTTTTGTGCACCGGTGTCGATGGGACAGCTCAGGTGGAGAGAAGGGTTTCATGCTCAAAACGCTTGCTAGAAAGTGCACTTGGATTTACTCATGTGACCTTTCAACACAGGGCTGGGTTGATAAATCTTTGCTGACAGGCGAAGAGGCATTACCACTTGTAATTTGCAAATGTGAAACAGTGGCAATTAGGGAAGAGCGACTCTGTAGCACTGGCTCTAGGAATTTATTTAAAGGAAGATGGATTTGGTGTGAGGTGTTGATGAAGAACATTTTGGCTTTGCCAGGTTCCTGAAAAGCTCTTTTTAATAAACTGCTTATCTTTGGAGGCCTGTAAGAAATACCACTGATTGCTTTTACCAGTTTATAATGCGCTTTCATCACTCCGGAGGAGTATGTGATAGTGATATCGAGTTGGTCCCTGGAGAAAACTGAGGAGACACTGCTAAGGGCTCCAGAGATACGGCTGCAGCAAGTCTGTGTTAAAATGGAGCTTATGTTTCCTCATTAGTACATCTCTCTGTCCTTATCAACAAAGTGCTGCTGCTTGTTTCTCACATGCAGAATTACTTTTCCATAATGGCGGGAGTAATTTAGCTCAGGAATACTGGAGTCAAAACCAACTCCTTTTTGAAATGTCATGATGTATTGCTTCTTGAGGCTCTAATCATTGAAATGGCTTTCCAGTCTTGAAACTCAAAGCGTCTAAATATTACTCTGCATTTACTAAGAGGCAAAATCTATTTGATGTTGATGGCATTGAGATAATAAAGATGGGATCTCAAACGGCTGTTTTGCGGACATTTTCTGAGAGTAGCATCCAAAAGTAACCAGGTGTTAAAATGTAACCCTGCTGTATTTCATAAGCAGTTTTCCCAGGAATTTGGGTTTTCAAACTCAACCCCATACTTGTTGAATCCTGTGCAAGATGCACCAGTGCTTGAGGGGAAAAAGAGTAGACAATGATTTCTTGGTTTGATCTTCCATGTGGAAAAAGTAAAAACGGTAACAGCAGAGTTCTTAGATTGTTCATCTGCTGTCATTGCATGGAGCTATATAATATGTTGGTCCATGAAATATGCACTTGGGCAGTAAGAAAATGAAGGTCGGAGAACTGTCTCTGTATCCCTGCCAGTGATTATATTAAAATGAACAAAGTCCTTGATGCATTGTTGATGGCACATGTACAGATGCTCTCTGGGCTTCTGAGCAGAATGAACACATCACATGCTTCTGCATGCCTGCTTCTGCTGACACTTTGCAGCTCTGTTGCACATTTGCATTGTTACCTTGCTCTGGCAGAATATTTCCTGTCTTTGAAGACTTTTAATGATTGCATCCAGTTCTGTGATGCCTGCTGGTGTTCTTACAGGTGAGGATCTGCCTGTAAGGGGTTGTGTCTCGGCTCCTGAACCTTTATGGGTTGGGGTCACAGCTGGGCAAGGTGATTGCTACTGATTCAGATGCAGCATTGTGTCCTGTAATGAGAAAACACATCATTTTCTTCTTTCTCCCCGGGTGACAGGAGGTCAAAGCAGGCTTTTGACAGCTCCTGCTTTCCTCCCATGAAACACTTGCAGACCTTCTGTCTTGCTCTGTCCACTGTACAGTGAGAGGATGTATTGCAGCCGTCTGTCTGCAAGCAACCCCTGAGCTTCTCCATCCTCTGACATGCCAGCTCTTAGGTTTACCAATATGCACCCATATTTTTATGTACATGTGTATCTTTTACTTTCTATGGCTAAGTGGAGCTGAACTGGAGCGTGCCCCTCAGGCGAGTTTGTTCCCCTTCTCCTTCCAGTGTACTACTTAGAGGGTTTTAAAAACTGCTGACAGTTGTTTTAAGAGCTGATTTTCAGGTCGGGCCTTTTGTAACTCTGCAGCAGGAGGAAGATATTGTTAGAAACCAAAGGAACGGAAAGGTTGCTGTTGCTCGAGGCAGGAGGGAAGGGTGCTTCACTGCTGGAGAATAATACTTTCACTTTGAAGTGCTTCTCCTGCCCCTCCTGCTAAAGGCACTCAAGAGTTCTCTTCAGCAGTGCTCCAGCTGTCAGTCTGAGATGTATTATTGGTAGCACCGTAGCAAAACAGGAGAAGGCTTGAAACAAGGGCTGATGTCCAGAAGTGACTTGCTTAAATGGACACCGAGAAACTGAAGATGCTAGGGGAGAAAATCAATTGCAGAGCTTTTTCCAGGGGCTTAGGGAAGATCGAATGGGAGCTGTACAGGAGAGTATTCCCATGTGTAGTGTGCTGCAGCAGGGGTTTTTTTTGTTTCTCAAGGTGTAAAAGCAGGTGGTGTGTGAGCACTGATTACTTAGTGAATGTTTCAAACACTCCCCTAATTAGCACATACTAAAATAGCACTGCGTCTGTTAAACCATGGTGTTGCTTAGAGTCTTTATGTTTGAGCACACTGGAAAAGCAGTAGGTTCTCTTGTTGGCATGTATGCTGAAGAGCGTGAACAATGGAGGGCAGTTACATGCTCCGAGTTGCTCCAAGCAGTGAACAAAAATATGTTACAGGCCAGAAGAAGTAGCAATTAATGGCATGTGTTTATGGGAAAACAGGGCAAGTGCTCTTGCTTTGTGGTTTGAAGTGCTGTCCTTATGAGGTCATGTCAGGCAAAATCTGCTGGCGGATAGGAGCACCTCAGGTACAGCTTTTTACAAGAGGACATGGTGAAAAATGAGCAAGAAGAATGCTTTGCGTGTTTCTCCACCTGCAAACAGCAGAGGAATAAAGCAGGACCAGGACTGTCACTGTAAGAGGACTGAGGCAGGCTTTGGTTTTGATCTTGGCAATCACAGTAATGTGAAACAGCATCTGGCTTGTGGCTTTGGCACTTGCAGGTCAAACCCAGTGCGCTCAAGCGCGGAGCTTGCTCTGTATCCTATGCTGTGTAGACTCTATGTGTGTGTGTTGTGACGGGGTTTCCACTACACTCTGTGCAAAACTTGGTTGAGTATTCTAAGACCCTGGACCATTTCCATCCCTTGGCATCATAACATTTCAGCAAGCGCCAATTTTCTTGTTTTTTTTTTCTGTGAAATTGGAGAGTCGAAATCTGCGCTGAATATATTAACATACATTGAATTATAGAACAGATATTTAGTGTTTTTCCTGAAGGATCCTAAAATGCTTTACAGACACTTTAATGTGTCACTACATAAATGCAGCTGCTTTTGCTTCATGCTTAGATTTAATTCAAGGTAGATGGAGAGAATTTGCCCAGGAAGATCAGGTAAATCTGTATATGCCCCCAAATCAATTGCTACAGACAGTCCTAGCTAGCTGTATGGTATGCCTTACTGGTGTGCCCTACTACCCTGCAGGGAGAGCTGTCAGTAAAAATCCGTACTAGTGGGCATACAAAGGAGCATGTTGAGCCATTACTACTACATCCTTCTGCAGAAATGGGTGGATGCTCTGTTATATCACAAGGTTTCTTCACAGGAGGACAGATTACGAGTATGAGCAGAGAATGGAGAGGTAGCAGGAGATGGCTATAGCTGCACTCAATCCCCCTCTGTGGCATCCTTCCCAAAAGAGAGCATCTCAAGAATTGCAGCTGGCCTTATACTGCTGGTGGCAGAGAGTGGACTCTGGCGGAGGGGTGGCATGTCCCATGGCTTGCTGTGTCCATGTCCAGCTGTATTATCGGGTGCAAGCTGAGGTCCACAGCTCTTTTTGAACCACCTGGGTGCCCCACCATGCCATTGCTGTGAATTTGCATCCTCCCTTTCTGCTGAAATGAATAACCCTCCAAATATTCAGGGTGGAAAATGATAAAATATTCATCTATTCTTAGACTCATTAAGGCGGTGTAATTGGATGTAGGCGCTTCCTCCACTCTAACAGTGCTGTCTCGCTCCTGAGCCAAGATACATTTCCACGGGCAAGAGGATGCTCCTGCATGCTCTCCTCATGGACAGCAGATGTGTGAAGTCCCTATAGCTCACCTCTCTTGGAAAGCAGCAAACTGTTGCAGCACCTACCTTGCTTCAGCTCTTCGCAGAGAAGGCTTTGCTCATGGATTCTCCAGCCCTGAGCAGTGATTGCTAATCAAGGCCATAATCAGCCTCTTGCAGGTCTTTTGTTTACCCAATTGGTGTTAGCTGGTTTCTTCTTCCTGTGATTTTTTTTTTCCCCTGTTTCGAACAAAGCCTGTATCCATTTGAAGGCTCTTCCCCTTTCTTTAAGATGTATTTGTGCATTTTTCCCCTTTTGTAATTGAAACAATCTCCAGCCCCTGCTGGGATCAGGATTTCTCTGGGTGCTTTCCTCCTAAAGAGACCTAACTTGTGACTTGCGCTCAGCAGAAGGCCTTCAAATGCAAAAGCTGATTACAGTGTCCATTAACATGGACCTTAAATGGCATGCATACCAGGCTGGCAACAGTGAAACACGGGTTTTAGAGACTGGGAACAGCTGAAATTTCTCTGAGTCTACAGCCATCAGGAGGGTGGCTGCATCTGGAGAGTCTGCAATGTGTGGCACACACAGAATCGTGTTAGGCATTGGCACCCAGCTCCCAACAAATGTAACAGTGAAAAATAAGCTTATCATTATAAAAAGCATTGACTTGTTTACACTGCCATTTCCTCTTACATGTTTGGTGGCAGAATGAACTCCTGGCTGGCAGGTAAAAGTGTGTGAGCCTTAAAGATGGCCTGGGACAGAAAGGCAAAAATACAAATCTGTGGTTTGAGATAACCCATAAGGTTTTTTTGGCTGGACAGCGTGCTGGGGCATACAGTTTAGGTCATGCTTTGCCTAGGAAGGTTGGACCATAGTGGTCCTCCAGATCCCTTCCAACCTGGTATTCTATGATTCTATGAAGTTTGCTGATGAATGATAGGTACCACTTCTTCTGCAGCCCACATGCTACGGACAGACTAGTTACAAGGTTGTCAAGGATGGAGGAAGACATGAGCGAGCTGGAGGAGGATGCCAGCACCTTTGCCTCTGGAGGAGCCATCAGGCAAGCAGTTTACTAATTTTTACTGTAAAATTAGTCACTTGTTTTGCAGGCTGCTGTACTTAATGAAAGCTGCCACGGAGAGATTCCAGTTTTATTCACAACTCCCAAATTTTGTAAACATTGTCACTACAAAAGGCAGAGTTACTGAAGAGGTTTCTTCTTAAAGTCATCATGTGGGATCTTATTAGCATTTAAAGATTTGAGCTCATCTCATTTCATTTAGACTAAACTTGTGCAAGTGCAGGCACACCGTGGGGGCAGTGCTCATTTATCAATGTGGTGCTTAAGAGCAAAAGCGCTGCTTAGATGTCATACCTGGGGACTCCGTGGCTTTCAGGAGAGGTCTAGCATTCATGGCCCTCACTGAGCTTTTGGGGGGCAGTTTGGATGCTTTCATGTCATTAGTTCGTTTAAGGCATTGAATAGCATTGTAATTGTTACCTTCCAACTATACCACCTTAAAGAAGTGTTACTTTGAGGCTGAAATTTGTGCACTGGAGATGGACAGGTAAAATGCTGAAGATAATTAGAGGTCAGCTGGTTAAGTCTTGTTTTTTAGACAGCCTTGTTGGGGTTAGAGAGTGCTTTCTTAAAGCATATTTACTGTATAATCTGTGGAAACATGTAAGAGAGCCTTTGAAGGAATTAGTGAAATTCAGTTGAGACTACTTTACATTCAGGCAATAGAGAGCTGCTGGAGAACTTCAGGCACTGCCTGAGCATGTCATGGTTCCTCTCCTGCTCTCCCAGTGTTGTTGACCGTTAAAGCACATTTAGAAGCTGCTTTTCAGACTTAACCATGGCCTGACGAAGTGGAGTTCTTGTGCAATGTTCTCCTGCTTTTGGGAAAAGGGAGTTAAATAATCCACCAGCACCATGCCTGGGGTGAAGGATGGGACTGTATTTTGATCCTGTGTGGGCTCAACGAAACTATCCAGTGCATCTTGCTTTTAAGCATGATGCCAACTAAGGCTACTTGAGGATATGGTGAAGTGTTTTGCTGGCTTCTTTGGTTCTCAGTGGGGCAAGGGAGGTGAATTCTGTCTCCATGTAAAAACAAACTGCTGGTTTTTAATAGGAAAGGCTTAAGCAGTAACACAGGATAAAGTTTTGGGTGCTTGGAGGATGTTGTTCTGGCTGTCAGAGCAGCTGCTGCATGGGGTGGCTGTGCTGCATGGCAGCATCTCTTCATCTCAGGCACCAATGGCACTGCTTTTGCTCTGGAAGAGGGATATAAAACCACTGACATTCCTAATTTTTTGAAGGAAAAATCTGTATGTAACAGTCTTATGTGAACAAATGTAGTGTCTGGGCTGGATGGACAAAGTTAGCTGGGCAGTGATGAGTTTGGTCACTGTAAGAATCTGCATAAAAACGGGAAATGATGGGAGCCGGAGAAATCAGGCTTGAAAAATAGCTATTTATCAGTAGGGCTCACACAGCTAATGCTGGGATCGAGATCCTCTTAATGTGCTATTGACATGGAGTGCAGTGTCCCAGCAGGGCAGCACTTAACAGTCTGTCTGTCTAGAAAATCCTGTGGCATCTGTGACAGAACTACAGAGCTGCTGATTTACTCCTTACCTCTGCTGGATATGAGCAAATGGCAAATTAGTAAGGGCTTGGTGGAGTAGCTTGTGCTCTGTCTGGCTGCATAGAGGAAAATCTTCCTTTAGGAAATGGTTTCAGGGTCAGATAGCTGGGTATCTGGCGCAGGCTTAGGAGGAATATTTTAAGCAGCCTCTGGCACTCATTAGGTGCAGTGGCCTCTGAGGTTCTGTCCTCTGTATGATGTGGGAGAGGGCCTTTGCTGTCACACCCACGTTTTTTCATCCTTCACCCACTGAATACTCATAGAACTTACTGCTCTGTAGTGCTGGGAGAAGTGGCTTCAACTTAAGGAAGAAAGGAAACCATCCTGATTCCATTTGGGTAGCTGTGTGGATTTGTACAGTGGGATGAAGTGACAGGACAAGGGGGAATGGCTTTAAACTGACAGGGGGGATTTAGATGACATATGAGGAAGAAGTTCTTCTCTGTGAGGGTGGTGAGGCCCTGGCACAGGTTCCCCAGAGGAGCTGTGGCTGCCCCATCTCTGTCAGTGTTGAAGGCCAGGTTGGACAGGGCTTGGAGCAAACTGGTCTAGTGGAAGGTGTCCCTGCGCAGGGCAGGGGTTGGAACTGGATGAGTTTTAAGATCCCTTCCAACCCAAACCACTCTGTGATTCTATGACTGATTCTACGTAATCTTCTCCTGAAGAAGCATGGTGATTATGTTGCTGCAGATGGGCAGGAAGGATTTAACTTTGCTTTCCTTTGAAACTCTAAAAGCGATGCTGTCAGAGGTGCTCAGAAGTGATAAATGCAGCAGGTGTCTGAAGCAGACAGATCCACAGACTAGCTCTCCAAAGGTGGAGGTTGAAGCTGCACAGTCACCCCCACCACTAACTTCAGAACAAATCTGGCAGTCCTGCTGAGTTTTATTCTCCCACCATAGGACTAGCCACCTCCGTACATGACAGAAATGGTGTGAGCATTGGTTCATGAACATTTGTTTAACTTCTAAGAGTGTTACCACTGCTAAGCACTAATATAAAGTTTCAGAAAGCAGATGCAGAGGCTTGCAGCTCATCCAGAGGAAGACCGTGCAGTCTGCATTCCTCATCTCTGTGTTTTGTACGTGGCTCAGGGTTTCTGGGCCATTTCTGGCCCTTCTTGTTTTCCCCTGCTGCCACATTTCAGTTTCCCCTGTCCTGAGCAGCCAGCCACTGGAGCAGTGGATAATCCACTTTGTGCACTGAGTTACGAGGACAGTGAGAAATCAGAGCTGTCAGCATGACTTGTGTAGCTTTTAGCCACGTATGCTACAGATTCTCTGACATCAGTGTGCTGCCCTGTTGCAGAAGATGTGTTGCTGTTCGCCCTGACATCCTTTACTGTCCCCTTCAGCAACACAAACCTGAGCAGGAGTGATGAGTTGGTGGCATTTGCAGACACATTTGCCCTGTTTAATAGGTGGGTTTCCATGGAAGTTCTTAGAACAGATTTCCTTATTCTGAATCCTCATAATATGAGTGACCAAAAAAACCCTACAAAACTGTGAGGTGCTATTTTGTTATTACTGTTTGTTATCCTGCAGTTCTTTGCTGGGATGCTGGCTTGACCTTGGCAGCAAGGTAATGCCTGTGAAATGGAGAAAAATTTTGTTAAGAATTCAGGAGTTCAGCAACCAGCAATATCTGAAAGGTCCTTTTGCTCCTCTTGTTAATTTTGTGTATCCAAAGAACCTGATTTGAGATACAGATTTGATTTAGAAGATTCTCATGTGCTGGATTCCCCATGCCTTTCCTCAAATGTCTTTCCTACACACTTGAGCACCACTCAGCTGCCACATCACCCTCCAGAAGATGCTGTAATACTGACACTGAACAGCTAATTTTGTCCTTTGTAAATTTAGTTAAAGACTTTCAGAGTGTTCTCCCTTGACCTCATGAGTTTAGGGGAAGCTCTGTAGATGACTCTGTTTTCCCTGACATGCTTTGTTTCTGACCCAGGTTTGTGAAGAGTCTTTCCCAGATTTTCATTAGCAGCCCAGTGCCTTAGTGTGTAATACTGTGGTTAAGTCCAGCTATATTAATATCTGATTTCTCATGCAACATTTTTCCTACCTAGAAGAAAGCAGAATGACTTCTCTCTAATGTGAGTATTCATACAACCAGAAGAAAGAAGAGTATGGATTACATTTAAAATCTTACTTTTGAAGTAACAAACTGGGTTGATGGAATTGGTCTGTTACTGCTCCCCAAGGCGTAATATAAACTTGTAATGGAGGCACTGGACATAAATAAATGCTTTAAGTGGTTTAGCTGGAAGTCTGGATCTTAACCTTTCCCCCTTTCCCTCTTCAGTCTCCGTTTGTCCCTCCTGTCTGGCACTGTAATGATTTGAAGGGGTTTGTATCTATTTTCACGTGGCTGCTCTTTCCAGCCAACTTCCCACTGGACTATCTACAAACATTAAAAGATGTTTGAAATTACTCAACCTCGACAGTGCTTGTAATTGAGCCATGTTCTGTTGTGTCAACAGAGTGCTCCAAGTGCTGATTGTAGAGGCCAGAATAAAGGTTTCCAGCTCTGGTGCTGCCCACAGAACTGCCTTATTAAGTGATGTTCCTCTGCCTGATATCTTAGTCATGCTGCTTTGGTTGATTATTTGTCCATCTTCCTTCCTCTGTTTTATTTTTCTGCAGAATCATAGAATTATAGAATGATTTGGGTTGGAAGGGACCTTAAAGCTCATCCATTTCCAGCCGCCTGCCATAGGCAGGGATGCCTTCCCCTAGACCAGGTTGCTCCGAGCCTTGTCCAACCTGGCCTTCAACACTTCAGACATAGAGCATATATATATGAACATAATCAATGACCATATATATATATATATACACGCATATATGTGATATAACCAAAGAAAGGGTTGAAATGGTTCCTTCAAGACCTCCTACAAGACTTGTTACTGCTTGTTTTCCTTTGTGTACTTGGATCTTTTGAATTGGGGTGATTTGAGAAAGAGTCAGGGGCTTCGTGGATATCGGAAATCTGTGTTATGACTTGGAGCCTGAAGAATTTCTCAGTGCCCTCCTTGGCTATACTGTGCTTCTGTCCTGGGGCAGACTGGTTCAGGAAGCTGCCACCTCTTCCTCATGCTTGGGCTGCCCAGGACATGCATGGAAGAGGAAGGGCGATGACACCAAGCTGTGTGGTTTAGTTGATATGCTGGAGGGAAGGAATGCCATCCAGAGGGACCTTGACATGCTTGTAAGGTAGGCTGATGCCAACCTGATGAAGTCTAACCATGCCAAGTGCAAGGTCCTACACCTGGGTTGGAGCAATCCCAGGCACAGCTACAGGTTGGGCAAAGAAGAGATTCAGAGCAGCCCTGCAGAGAAGGACTTGGGGTGTTGGTTGATGAGAAAATGAACATGAGCCAGCAGTGTGTGCTCGCAGCCCGGAAAGCCAACCGTATGCTGGGCTGCATCAAAAGGAGTGTGACCAGCAGGTCGAGGGAGGTGATCCTGCTCCTCTACTCTGTTCTTGTGAGACCTCACTTGGAGTACTGTGTGCAGTTCTGGTGTCCTCAATCATAAAAAGGACATGGAAGTGTTGGAGCAAGTCCAGAGGAGGGCCACGAGGATGATCAGGGGACTAGAGCACCTCCCATATGAAGATAGGCTGAGAAAGTTGGGGCTGTTGAGCCTGGAGAAGAGAAGGCGTCGTGGAGACTTCATAGCAGCCTTCCAATATCTGAAGGGGGCCTATAGGGATGCTGGGGAGGGAGTCTTCATTAGAGAATGTAGTGAGAGGACAAGGGGTATTGGGTTCAAACTTAAACAGGGGAAGTTTAGATTGGATATGAAGAAGAAGTTCTTTACTGTGAGGGTGGTGAGGCACTGGAATGTGTTTCCCGGGGAAGTTGTGAATGCTCCATTCGTGGTGGTGTTCAAGGCCAGGTTGGACAGAGTGTTGGGTGACATGGTTTAGTGTGAGGTGTCCCTGCCTGTGGGAGGAGGGTTGGAACTGGATGATCTTAAGGTCCTTTCCAACCCTAACTATTCTATGATTCTATGACTTATTCAAGACTCGGTATCTTTACTGTGTAGTTCTGCTGACACATAGACAGGTTGCCCTCTGGGTTATGAGGACAGTCAAATTTACAATCTTTATTTTTCATGCAGTGCAGTCTGTGGGTCTTTCCTGGCTCAGGTTTTCTTCTTTCTTGCAGCAACTTTGGTGTTTTGAAGTAAGTATCTTGGAAGAGGACACTATATCTGGTGTGTGAAGGCATCCTTTAAGTGAAAGATGAGGAATGAGTTTCTGTTTTTAGTTCAGAAAGTGAGCTACTCTGTGTTGAGTGAGTGGGGAGCTCTCTGATGCTGTATCAGATGCTGAAAAAATCCTCTGTCTGTTGGTCTCCCTCAAAGTGAAAGCAGTGAAATACCTTCTGTGTCTGAGGTCAAAATAAGCAGGATATTTGAAGGGCCAGTGATTTCATAGTGAAGTCATACAACAGCGTTGTACCTGAGGATTCTAGCGGAAGGAGGTTGGTAGAGGCCTGTTTTGCTGCCTTCCTGTTTGGATGTCTCATGAGCAGTGCTGTGAGTGCCAGACCTAATGAAGCCTGGTGTCCTGGGAGCTTGTGCCTCATGGTTGGCTGCCGTGGACCCCTGGAGGGTATAGCAGAACTTGTGCAAGGGTTTTCTGTCATTTATAGGGCTCTTGTCTGGGCAGATCCTTTGGAGCCCAAGGAGGAGGAGGTTCACGCTGTAGTCTTTCTCCAAGAATGAGAGCAGAAAAGGGTCCACCACCCCCACTCAGCATCAGTTTGATCTTTTGTGGACTCCAACTGATTTTATGCCTGACTTACATTGGAACTCAATATCCCTTCCCTCTGTCTCTATAAAACCTCTAGAAACACCAATTATATTTAAGATTGCTTATGCTGTGTTATGTGTGGCATGCATGCAATATGATCAGGTAACTTACCTATCCATAAAAAAGCAACTGAAAATATTGAAAGAACTTGTGTGACAACTAAACAGTAAAAACCTTGTAACTCTGCAGCTGCCTCCAAGCTGTAGTGTGGCAAATGCCAACTATTACAGGAAAAACAGATTGTGCGCTTCAAACTGCAGTTGCAGTGTTGGATTAAACTTTACACGAATAAATAAAAAATGATAAAAACATAGATGTGTGTAAAATATGTGTAAATACGTACACATATGAATATATAAAAATAATATATAAAGCATACAAGCAAAAGAAATACATCTGTTGGGATTTTCTAAAGGGAATACCCATGTAGCAGCCCTAGAAATCTTCTGTGCTCATCATGCTCTTCATTGAACAAGGCAAAAGAAAACAGTGCAGGTGACTCTTGTGGAGTGTGGGATTGCTGATTCAGCAGCCGTACAGGAAGATAGTGCTACTAACCATGTATGTTGTTATTTGGGAGAACATTTGTTACTCCTTTTAGGGCTTCAGCTGCCGATATGTGATGATCACCTGAGGAAAAAAACTCAGTTCAGTACACAAGAAGTGTGTATGTGCATTCCTGACTCTATCTGCAAAAAAGCAGCTGGAGAGTATGAGCCTGAAATGCTGAAAATCAAGAAGTAAAAAGTACCCCTCCCCCCATATATGTTTATATATTTGTAAATCCTGTGGTTAAGGCATTTGTGTAATGCTCTCAGTTTAGATTATAAGGAAGCTGCATTTCTGGAAGAGGTGGGAGCAAAAGCCTCTTGCTCAAGGATTCACGCTGACCGCTCATCTTGGTGGCAGGTGAAAAGGCCACCATCCAGCTGGAGCAGAGCAGTTATGATTTGCTATTTCTGAAGTGCCTTTGAAATTGTGGAGGTATGAGAAGAAACATGCTCCTGAAGGTGTTTCTGATAAACTCAGAAAGGACTTTGCCGTGACAATAATTTGTGTTTGGCGTATTAAGACAGCAGGTAAATTTGGACCACTTCATGGATAGATGTGAAGGCTGAAGGCAAAGGGGAAGATGTCACCTTGAAGAACACTTAAAGATGAATGGGAAGAGTCTCAGCTGGACAGAGGACACGAGGTCATGTCGTCCCTGAGTGTCTCTGATAGGGGATGTTGGGCCTGAGCTTTGAATTGGGTGTTGGAGAGCAGAGGGAGAAGGCACCCTGAAGGTCCATGCATCTCCTAAGGGGTTGTTGTAAAGGGAGAGAGGCTGGAAATTGGACGGGAGATGTGTTGATGTGGGAAGCTGAATGAAACAGATGCCTAAGCAGGAATGAAAAAAGTGGGTTTCAAGTGAGAATGTGGGAAGGGATGCTGCAGACAGGGGTGGCTTTGCTTGGTGACCAAGTTGCAAGTCTTAAAAATCTGAGTTTGAAGAAGATGATTGAGGATAATAGAAAGGGGGAAGAGAAGAGCGTGCAAAAGCATGGTGACTCAAGGTTGTTATAATAGCTAGTATTGCTTGCTTCTGAGCGTGTGCCTGTTGTCCTGGAGGAGATGATACCTGCTGAAAGGGGGGATGTTGGCAAAAGCTTTGTTGGAGGACTGCAAGACTTAATAATTGCAGAAATTTGAGAGAAACTTCCAGATACAAATTTGAAATGTCACCGGAAGTATTTAGGGGCAGTAAGTCCCAGTCCACGGGAGGCCTGAGCATTTAAGATTGTCTTGTATGTGCCCTGTGCCCTTCAGGGGCCAGGTTCAGATCCCACACATGCGTGTGGATCCCTGCATGTTTTGAAAATGATGCACTTTTTCAACGTGGCTTTGACATGATTGCCACTTTCTAAAACCAGGACTTAAAGAGCTTAAAGACCTTGGCTATCTTCTGCTGCCTGACAGCATCATTTCAGGCAGGTAGGGGTGGATGGATGCTCCGTGGTACCGGCAGTTGTAACCTCATGGCTTCAAAAGAGCTTTGAAACCTCACAGCAGCTGAGCTGCCGTGTTTCCTCCTTCACTGCGAGCTTTCAGCGTGCAATCTCCGTTTTGAACGTTGCATTCATCTGAAGTATTCATTAAGATGGGGAATTATTTGCATATTATTAGCATTATTACATGGAAATAAAGCTGCTGCTGGTTCTTCCCTCCCTCCATGTATCTTTCATCACCCGCCTTTATGACTGCTCTGAATCCTGTTTGTTGTGTGACAAACTGGGCTGATAAATCTCGTTACTCACTTGAATGGCTGGGAGACTCACTGCACATTACTGAATTTTGTGAATTATGTAATAAATGCATAATTAAAATTAAACTCGGAGCCTCTCGTGGAGCCTTATAAAATTCTGTTCATGATGAATTAGGGAGAAATGTACATGGGTATTAAAAATTAAGCCTAATTATTTGGATTTATTTCTAATCAATATTTAATAAGATACCTATACCTTCCTGCATCCCCACAGCCAAACTGCTATCGCAGCTTCGCTGGAAAGCATGGGAAATGTTTGTGTGTGTGCGTGTAGAGTAAGATGTTTGTTTTCATTGTGCTTCATATCTTTATATTTGATTACCGAAAGGAAAACTCCCCTGAGCGCAACATGCTCCAAAATTTCTTCAGCCAAGGGAAGTGACTGCGGGGAGGCTGTTTCGCCCAGGTCTTTTCCCACTTGATCACCTTTGAATGTTGTGGTTTATTGGGGGAGAATTGCAATCGTAGGAAATAATTTACTGTAATGGAGCTCTGCTTGGTTGTTCGCTCATCAAATTGTCATTCACATCATTCGGAAAAATTCCTCCGCGATGTATTCCTGCAGTCCTGATTCTTATTTAAAGGCAGCTGCCCAAACTGCTGTCAGGTTTAAATTTGAGATGTTCTAAAAACTTATTTTCTGTGTGCTAAAATAAGACTTTAGAGATATTTTCCCATGCCTTGTAAAGTGAAGTGATGTTTTGAAGGCAAACAGTCTGCAAGCCCATGTTTAATTTTGAAAGGTTTGTCTCTTAAGTATGAAATTCAATAGAAGGGATTTTATTCCCCTAAATCCCCGATTCTAGAGAAAGCAGCTTGAGATCTCAGTAAGAGAATTAACACATGGGTTAAACTTACAATAAGAAGCAGTACTTGGAAAATGCCTATTCAGATGCCGTTAAGGAAATAATAGGATTAGTTCTTGTCGTGTCAGTGTGGATTCCTCAAACTGCGGGCTGCGTGCTGACATGCATGCGTTATATGTTGCTGGCCTGGGCATGAAATTGAGGACAATGAAAATAAAGATGACTTTTCTTGGAGGCGAGTTGTTTGAGTGTTTAAGTCATACTTCTGCGTACACATATGACAGGTAATTCAGAATGACAAATAAGCCGCTAATAATCCCTCCCCCCCCCTGTTGTTTGGGGCTGAGATGATCTTAATTGCAGCTGTGTAACTGCTAAAATGCCTTTATCCTGCATCAGGAACACACCATGGAAAACACGTTTTCCTTTCCTGCAAGCAGATTTCATTTCTGTCGTCGGTTAGAGGCATTTTCTTTACCTGTTATTTCCATTATGTGTTTTTGATGAGTTTCAGTGCATATATATTTTAATGTGTATGTATTAAATCCATCATTTAAGATGAAGCATTCTTGTATCTTTTTATTTCTTTCCGCAATTCATGGTAATCCAGAATCCTGGAATAAAGCATTCTTTTCAGTTTCTTGTGTCTGCCATTTCATAATCATCCATGTGTGTCTTTATTTTTAGCTTAAGAGAAAGACACAAGAGCGTTAAGGCTGAACTGGGGTTGCTTTGACGTCATCTGATTTCATCATAGAAGGTGCTGTGGCAGATCATTGCGCTGAAAAACTCCCAACAAAATGGTAATGAGTAGGACAAAGGCTTGTATTGTGCTGTCATTCCTCTGCTTCTTTGTCTTCAGAGACAACTACTGCTACTTTATGCAGCTTTTCTTCTCTTTTCTGCAGGATTTGCATTTGCGTATAGTCCCACCTGCCTTGTAACTCCCCCAAAAGTCAGTGCTTTGGGGGCAGAGGGGAGGTCAAGCAGCATGTTAGCAAGCAAACCCTTTCATGACTAAGAATGATATAGTTTTGTGTAGCTAGATAATTGGCAAATGAAGCAAAATTTTGTCTGTAAATCCACTACAGTGGAGGAAACAACACAGGCACGTGATTCGGTTGAAATGTCACTTAGTAGTTGAGTGCATGTCTGAGAGGATAACCAAGTACTCCTTGAAGCTGGAACTTAAGAAGGAAGTAAAAAAGAAGAAAATCTTTACAGACTGGTTTATTACAGAGAATATTTGCTGTGTTTTGGCACAAGCTATATTTAGGGTGCATGTGTGAAGCTTTTGAAAGAACATTCTTCACATTTTGAAGTGATAGACGTGCAGCTAACGGTGTCTGGTTTGAGTTGCAGCTAAAGCCGCTCTCATTTCAGAATGTATGTTTTAGCGTAGTGTTACTCGAGTCTCATTAGAGTAATCTTTTCAAATTGAATAATCTTACACTTCTGGAAGACAGCAATATATCACGTGAAGTAACTTGCATTTCAAGATTAAGGAAGTCCTTTAAAAGGAATTTACAAGACCCACACTGAATGCACACGAGAATTTTATTGTCCATACCAGAAAATTGCATGTATTAGGTTACTGCGCCACGTATTTTTCTCATTCTTGGACTACTCTTTGTACGAAATGCCTCTTTCTGCTCTCCTTTGTAGCTGTTCCTTTCTTACTAATGAGAGTTGCTCTCTTCTAACAAAATGTGCTTATCCATACTGTCTGTCTTTTTAAATATGTCAATTTAAATTAATATTTAACACAACACAGATGCATGTATGATCCAGTGTATCCACGAATGGCTAATTGTTATCTGATGTGATCTAGCCTCTTTGTACTTACTTTTTCTTGCCTTTTATGCGGCAGGATATTTTTTAGATGGCAGTGTAGCACTCGATTTACACTTGAAAGTAGACTGTTTTTTCTAGAGTGCTTCTGGGTTTCTCAGTTGGCACTATCCTTTATGGTGCTCCTACATGGCGGAAGGATGTTTGATCCTGGACCAGGTAGCCGTATTCCTGTTCCAGTGTAAGGTATAGTTACTAACATATTTGCACCTACCTTAACAATATTTTTTTTAAAGGCTTTGGGGTGGTTACTTTACCCTGATGGGATTTTGGGGTTTTTTTTATTGTTTTTTTTCCAAGCTGACTTCATTTATCTAGAAGTTAGTTGTCCAGTCAGAGTTACTTGTCTTGGCTCCCTCTCTGTCAAAAGTGTTGACACCACAATATGTCCTCTCCTAGTCATCCTGTCCTTCTATTGACTCCAGCTTTGACTGGATACCCACCTCTGACAGCTGATGTTTGGTAGGATGGACTCTGCCACCCCATCAGCAGGAGCTGATCTCTGAATATGCTCTGGTGCCTTGGAATTTTTTACCCTGGGTGTGTAAGCTGCAGTAACCCACTCAGCGCTGTAGAAATGCCCCTGCTGCAGCAGGAGAGTGTTGGTCATGAAGCAGGGAAGCTGGTATGCTGATTCCCATGCAGTGCCTTGTCCTGGATCTGAGCCTTGTGGCCAGTAGTTCTAGAAGGGGAATGTATGTCAATATTTAATTAAATAATGTAAATATTTAATTAAAAAACGGCTTAATCAAAGCCATCAGCTGGAATTCTGCCTTTCCTGAGGGAGGCCTTTGCTAGACACAGTGTGGGATTGGATTTTTCTCTTCTCTACAATGCCATCTCCACAAAACCCATGGTCGCAGACATCCTTAAACAGCCTGGGCTTTCCCTGCTCTGGGAGCCATACACGACAATGATGGGAGTGCACTATGGTTTGGGATGGGAGTCCTGGAAGGCTGCAGTCATACTGTATAGCATTGAATAGCCACAAGTAGAAACCAATAGCCATACTTGAAACCGGCTAATGGTTCAAAATGCTGTGTCCAGTCATCCAGAAACCCCAGGAGAGCACTCTGTTGCAGTAGCTTTAGAGAAGGGAAAAAATAATATTCTCTTTTTAGGGTGGCATTTTCTCTTCATTGAAATTAATGGAGATTACTTTTATCAGTGGCTTCACTTCTGGATTATAGATCTTCTTGATTAAATGCTGTAAACTGTAGAGAGAGGAGGTATGTATCATGGGAATGCCACATATGGTGGGGTATGGATTCCCCAAGCTGCCACTCACCAAACCCCAAAGCAGCAGTCAGTCCTGGGCACAAATAAGCTCAATTTGCAGAGGGGACTGTTCCTTATGGTTGTGCTTCTTGCTCGCAAGTCTGAACCTCATATCTTCTTGGCTATATTCCACTCAAAAATAATGCATGAAAATCTGAAGCTGGTTCCCTACAAGTAGTGTTGGAATGCTAAGAATTCTCCTAGTTTTATTTTGTCAAGAAAATAGTATATTTTCAGTTCTGTAGTTCTGCTCAGTTATTTTCCTCCAATAAATGAGAGCATGAGATTACACCAAGTGAAAAAAAAAATCCCTGTTATACTTAGAAGCAGGTTTTTGTTGAGTGGTTCAGTTCCTGTACATCTGAAGTATTATTTTAATCTTTATTTCACCATTTAAGTTTTAATTGATGATGGATTACTTCAAGTTTGAGCATTACTATTTATTTAATTTTCTTTTTTTTTTTTTTTCAGGTCTGAAAGGTTTTTATGGGTGGTGACATGTTCAGTGCCTGGATCAATGTGTTTCATTTAATATTGGGAAGGAGTTATTTTTCTGTTGTTTGGCTGGGTCTTTTTAAGTTGACAGTAAGTAATTAATAATTGATAATAAGTTGATAATAAGTAACTGTAAGTCGTTATAAGTCAGCATAGCAGATCCAGGTGACATGTATGTATGCATATAAACACATTATAACACTGTATGTGTGCAGAGCAAATTGAACCATACCAGGGCAGAAAAAGGCTCAGAGGAGCTGCCACAGAGGACGGTAGAGGGAAGGGGGAAACATTGGCTCAGGAGTTGTTCAAACTCAGTTGTTATCAGAAGAGCAGTGAAAGCCGTGATGCCCACATGGACCAAACACAGCTTCTTTTAGGAGAGAAGCCAACTTCCATGAAGAAAACTGGGAAGGAAACTGGAGGAAACAGTGCCATATCAGCTGGAACTTACCTCAGCCTGAGGTTTAGCAAGGTTTCTGCTATGGTGTGAATGACATGGAAGAGGAAAAACCCTCACCTGTGCTAAACAGGTGAGGCTGAAGCAGCATCTGCTGGGACAGCATGATCTCACAATGCTAAAGGTTGTGAAGCCTCAGGTGAGGTCCCAGACACCCCGCAGCATGGTGGGGAGCTTTGCTGCTGGCTTCGGTGTCACTGGGATTTTACCCCGTGGCCAGAGAACTGAAGTGTGCTTTCATTTTCTCCTGTGCTCAGGTCTGTTCAGCAAAGCACTAAATCCTCTTTCTGAGCACTTGCAGTCCTCCACCAGGACAATGCGAGAGTTGTCGGGAGCAAAGGCATCTGGAAATTTCTGTACTGAGATCAGATGTGATGTGGTTTGGATGATGATATCCTGCCAGTGACCAGAAGTGGAAAAAGATGTGTAGCGATGCTTTTCCTGCTGCAGACCTGCTTTTCCCAGCCGTAGGATTCCATTATAAAAGCTTGTTAAAAATGACACTGCTCTCTGGAGTTTTTAACTTGCTCTGTTTCCAGTTAGCCACTGCTAAACCTTACAAAACAAAGGGGTTTTTAACTTGCTGGCTGGTGTGTATCCAGAGTTCAGTAACCTCCACAGAAGATTAAGCAAGTTAGAGAAATTAGCTTTGATACCTTTCTGCCAGCATAGGATTATTTTGTATCACACTGGTTTTGAAGTTCATGCCTAATCCAGTTTTACGCATCCTGGGGGACTGGGCTTCTTATGACTTCTTCTGCAAAATAGTTGGATGGTGTTGCCTCTGATTTAGAGGTACTTAATACCATTGATTCAATTTGCATTTCCATTACTGCATCCCATTTCATCCTGTGCCTTACACATAGTGTTGCTACTCCATGGTGTATGGCTTTCAAAAGCATATGGATCATTACTGTACTCACTGTACACTTAATTGAACTATATATATTTAAACCCCACTGCAAACAACTGTGTGTGACTTGTGTGTAGGTCTCCAAACTGTTGAACATATTTACGCATAAAAGGGCTTGTAGTATGCAGTGTGGATCTCAGTGCACGAAAACAGCTTCGTATGAAATGAGCTAAAGAGCCATGAGTGTAGAAATACTGCTAATCAAGGCAAAGGGGAGGGTTGTGTCAGTTTTCCAGCAAACTAGAAGGTTTAAAATTGTCAGTCCTGAGTTTGTTTTTTAATGCACCACATTTTATACATGAAGAGTTTGTAAAAACATGTTTTCTTTCTAATAAATGTGTATTTTCAGGTGTAAAAAATTCATTGTCTGTGATCCTTTGAAGTGCCTCTTTACAGGCATTCGGTGTTGTCAGCACACTCAGAACGTTTCCTCCTTACACACACCGAGCATCGTGGCAGCAGACCAGCAGGGCATTTAAGCACATGATCTATTTTGAGTACACCAGTGATGCATTTAAAAATGACAGTGTGTTTTGCTGGACTGACAAAAGCTTGTTCAGAGCCATGTTAGGTTAGAACCCAGATCAGTCCCAGGGACCCTTCAGGAACTGCCTTCTGGAGTAGAAAGTACTGGGCAGGTCAGAAATATGATTTATACACAAAAAATGTGGTTTATAGGTCAAGAATTTAAATTCCAAGCTGCTAAGGGTATCTGTATTTTAGTGGGAAGCCCAGGAGATCCCAGAATTGAACCCTCATCTCTGTTCCTGCCCTCTGCCTTCACCCTTTATACACACCTTGTAATATTATTTCATTTTTCTTGAGGAGTGCAGACAGCGCCGCAAGTAAGAAATTCTGCAGCATTTTTGGAAGGGAGAGAGGGCAAGAAGGAAGATGGTAAAGAATTGATACAATAGATACCCTAAATCCTGCTCCGTGTACATTGAGATGGGCTTTTTTCTCCAGATCGTCTATAGAATTAATTATATTACATTATAAGTTAGTGTGTAGACACTTGTGCATTTCAGACAGGTTTTTTTAGCAGTGTGAAGGATGCCTCTTGCAGTCTGGATGGCAAAGAATCATAGAACTACAGAACGGTTTAGGTTGGAAGGGACCTTAAACCTCATCCAGTTCCAACCCCTGCCCTGCGCAGGGACACCTTCCACTAGACCAGGTTGCTCCAAGCCCCATCCAACCTGGCCTTGAGCACTGCCAGGAATGGGGCAGTCACAGCTTCTCTGGGCAACCTGTGCCACGGCCTCACCGCCTTCACAGGGAAGAACTTCTGCCTAAGTTCTCATATAAATCCCTCCTCTCAGTTTAAAGCCATTCCACCTTGTCCTATCTCTACAGGCCCTTGTCAAAAGCCCCTATCCAGATTTCTTGTGGACCCCTTTAGGCACTGGAAGCTGCTGTAAGGTCTCCCCAGAGCCTTCTCTTCTCCAGGCTGAACAAGTCCAGGTCTCTCAGCCTGTCTCCAAAGCAGAGGTGCTCCAGGCCTCAGAGCATCTTTGTGACCTCCCCTGGACTCGCTCCAGCAGCTCCGTATCCTTCTTATGTTGTTGCCCCAGAGCTGGACACAGGACTGCAGGGGGAGTCTCACCAGGGTGGAGCAGAGGAAGAGAATCCCCTCCCTCTACCTGCTGGTCATGCTGCTGGTGATGCAGCTCAGGACACGGTTGGTTTCTGGGCGCAAGCGCACACTGCTGAGTCATGGGGAGCTTCTCACTGAACAACACCCCCAAGTCCTTCTCGTCAGGGCTGCTCTCAATCCATTCTCCTCCCAGCCTGTGTTTGTATTTGAGATTGCCCTGACCCAGATGCAGGACCTTGCACTTGGCCTTGGTGAACTTCATGAGGTCCACCTCTCCAGCCTGTCCAGGTCCCTCTGCATCCCATCCCATCCCTTCCCTCCAGTGTGTCTACCGCACCACACAGCTTAGTGTCATTGGCACACTTGCTGTGGGTGCACTTGATCGCATTATCCATGTCACCAACAAAGGTGTTAAGCAGCACCAGTCCCAACACTAAACCCTGAGGAACGCCACTTGTCAGCTGGTCTCCAATTTGTCTGAGCTGAGTTGTTGACCTGTGCTCTTGCCTTTTTCTTCACTGTCAACTGCTTGCTCAGCACAGCTGTATGGTAGAACCCAAATCCATCCCAATGGCATTTAATGAACTGTCTTCTTCCCCCAAAGCTTTTCTTGGCAGAGAAGTGCCA
This sequence comes from Myiopsitta monachus, assembly GCA_017639245.1. NCBI lineage: Eukaryota > Metazoa > Chordata > Aves > Psittaciformes > Psittacidae > Myiopsitta > Myiopsitta monachus. The sequence goes on along the minus strand of CM029922.1, from coordinate 16,314,533 downwards.
TTAATCTCGATGGACACCAGCATTTTCAGGGATTTCACATCGCCTGTGCAGAAAAGGAAGCCTCCTCTTCCATTCTAACATGGCTATGACCAGACCATCACACGCTTCTGCCACCAGGAGCACCTTCTATGAAAAATTAAGATGTTTTTAAGTAAATCAGCATTGAAAGGTTGCAAGGCTGTCAGAGTGACTTACCTCTTCTCTCTTGGAGGTAGCATTTCTGGAAGGTTGTGGCGGATGCTGCTTTAGCAGGATGCTGCCTGCGCATCCCCAGTGAGCAGTCTGGTCTGAATCCTGCGGAAGGTCTTCAAGAGATCTATCGGATGCCCTACTTAATTCATGATTTTTAGGTTGTTTTTCTGTTGGTTTGTTCTCATCACTAGAGTAAAATTATTTTTATAACCCTTTGGGTATTACCTGTTTTTATAATCTTTCTATAATTAAATTTACAAATCTGCTTTTGAGCTGGTGATGTATAAAACATTGCAAACGGGATCCTTTGTGCGCTAACCTATATTTATGGTACTTTTATTCCTTATGGCAGTAATTAGCCTGGCTCTAGGCCTAGGATTAATCCTTCAGATGCTGAACATGCTTGTTTTTTTTTTCCCCTTCTCTGTGGCAAACTCTCTCATCTCATGCAGAACAGAGCAGGGCATTTTTAAAACCACTTCCTGTGAAGCAGCTTAACTGTTACTCCTCTTAAGTGATTCACAAGAGGAGGTACAGCAAAGGTTAATTGATCCTGTGCCATGGATAGAGGAAATGAAAGGAGAAATGATTCAGCCTCCGTCACAGAGGTGCCTGGCTGTTTCCAAGCCTGATGACGCAGCTTTTGCTGCACGGCCAAGAGACCATCACCGATGTGCTCTGTAGGACTTCGGCGTGTCAAGCTGTGAATGGTTGGGTATGTTGTAAAAGCAGTTTAGGGGCTCCTGTGCTGGTCTGATGCAGCTAGGTACATGTGTGCGGGAGGTAGCTGCCAGCTCAGTGTGAGCCAGCAGTATAGCCAGGTGACCAAGAGGACCAACAGCATCCAGGCTTGTGTCAATAATAGTGTGGCCAGCAGGACCAAGGCAGTGACTGCCCCCCTGTACTGGGTGCTGATGAAGCTGCACATTGAATCCTGTGTTCAGTTCTGGGCCCCTCAGTACAAGAGTGGCATTGATGTGCAAAGGTTGTTACTTGCCTGGTGCATCTCATGTGTCTTGCAAATTACTGTGTGGCTGCCCCATCCCTGGCAGTGTTCAAGGCCATGTTGGATGGGGCTTGGAACAACCTGCTCTACTGGAAGGTGTCCCTGCTGGTGGCAGGGGTTGGAACTGGATGAGCTTTAAGGTCCCTTCCAACCCAAACCCAAATTCTGTGATTCTCGAAATCATGACTTTTGCAAGTCCTTTCAGGTTTACTGAACTTAGAGTAAACTGGGTTTTGTTTTCCTAATGAAACACTGCTGAATCCTGATTCTTGTGTTATCATATGAAAAAATAAGTAGCATTTCTGGCACCTTCCAGAGATCATCAGAAACACTGAGACATTTTTTTTTCCTGGGTGACATTGAGTAGAAATTAGTCTTACAAGAATGGGAGTTTTGCATTCGACCTTAGCCATGCTGGAAGATATATTACTGTGTGAAGCCAAGAACACCTCAGAGGACACAGAGAACGCAGCACTTGGGGTTTGATTTTTTATTCCCTCATGAAGCTGACTATGAGCTGTGACTCCTGGGCCAGCTAGTACTGACCCATGTGGTTCCTGGATCTGGTTCAGGAGTTGGCCTGCTTGGTTTGGTTTGTTTGTTGTGGGTTTATTTGGGTAACTTCATACAGCAGGGAGGAGAACTTATATATGTCTCAAGTTTTAGTGTGAAAATCCACTATCTGCAGCATGCTGTGGGATCCTGAAAGAAATCATGGAGGGTACTCACCCACTGTAAAATACCTGGCTGGAACATTTATTCACTGCCTTACCACAGAAGATTTAAGGGACGTCAAAGATTGATACCAATGGCTTTAGGGAAACAGGAGAGCGTGTTACGTGAAAACTGAGCACAGCCCTTGGTGTGGGCAATCTACAAATTGCAGAGAGTTGGGGAAAGACAGTTTTGGAAAAGGTTGCCCAGAGAGGTGGTCAGTGCCCCATCACTAGAAACATGGGGCTTTGAGCAACCTGGTTCTAGTTGAAGATGTCCCTGCTCATTGCAGGGGTCTTGGAACCAGATGACCTTTAAGGGTTCCTTCCAACCCAAACCATTCTATGTTTCAGTGATTCTATGACATGTCCTGCTGCTCTGATGTTGGGCAGGTATTGATCAGACCTGCTGTAGCCCTTTCCAATGGTAACCTTCTTCCCCTCTGTGGGTGGACTAGAAAGGAGGAGGAATTGTGAAAGACTTGGTGCTGTTTCTGGGCTGCTGGTGGAGCATCAGCATTTGGAGATGTTCCTCATGTCTGAGCTCTCTTTGGAGACTGTCCCCTTGGTTGACACACAGCCATCTCTAAATAATGGTCAAGGTGGCCTCAACAAGTTTGTAGCTTGAAGCTTCAGCCTTCCTGGAGCCCCAGATAGATGCAGCATTGTACTCCTTGCTGCTGTGTCGGAAGAGGTACCACATGTTGTAGCAAACGTTGCCCATCAGGAATTTTTCCTCAGCAAACCTTTCTGGAGGCATTGATTTGCAGCATGTCTGAGCCAAATTTAAGCACAGAGCCACATGTATCTGAATTTAGCTGTGCTGGCTGTTTTCCTAGGAGGAGGGATCAGGGGGATGGATTTGATTGCTTCAGAAAATTAGTGTTGATTTCAGTGAAGAATATTTTATTACTGTGTTTGCACTGGCATTGTCTTCATAGGATAATGGCTAAGAGTTTCCAGTGTTTCCTGTGCTTGCATGTATTTAATGACTTAATCTATTCCTTCTAAATACTGGCTTGGAAAAAAAGTAGAAAAAAGGGCTGGCTGCCTACTCTTAATATCCCATCATAAAATGAAATCACTAATCCCCAAGGTGGAGTTGCAATTGAAAAGAAAGAAAACCAGTCTTGAAAAGTATTAAAACAGAATACCATGCTCTGAAGTAGACACTGGCCATGGTGTTTACTTCAGTGATGGAAGACAGGTTAGTGTTTTCGAAAGTTGGGATGCTGTTATTTCCATCCCTTATTGTAGTGTTAGGACAAGGGGTAATGGGTGTAAACTTAAACAGAGGAAGTTCAGGTTAGATATAAGGAAGAAGTTCTTTGCTGTGAGGGTGGTGAGGTACTGGAATGAGTTGTCCAAAGAAGTGGTAAGTGCTTCATCCCTGTCAGTGTTCAAGGCCAGGTTGGACAGAGCCTTGGGTGACATGGTCTTGTGTGTACTTGGATTTAGGCTCACTAGTTTGGAGCTGGTTGCTGCTGGGGGAATGCTCACTATTTCATCTGTCACATTTAGTGCATTGAACAGCCCACAGTCACCTGCCTGGGGAAGAAAAGCCAAAATTTGGCCTGCATAGAGCCCTTTTTAAGCTGAGGCTTCTGCCATGACTCCTAGAGTACAAGCACACACAGCCTTTGCTTGTCCAAGAGCAGTTTTACAGATCAGAAACAGTGAAGTGTTGTCCAATAGCTGCCCTACCATTATTCCCCAAAATGAGCCTTAGTAATAACTGATGCACTCCGGAGAGCTGCCACAGCCTCATTAGGCACCAGCAGATAATGAAGCAGCAGGTCCTGTCTGCCCGTGATTTGCAGAAGCGAGCATGGAGATCCCTTTTGCTCTTCTGCTTTACAAATGTATAATAATGAGTTGACCAAGCTGCTTTCCTTTAAACCATTTTTCCCCTCTTAAAACCCTTTTAACACTCTGCCTTAGGCACCAGCAAAGCACTATTAAAGTTTCCCTGCCTTGAGGACATAACTGTATGCTGTACTTGGGACTTGCCTGAGCTGGGGAGGTTGGTTAATAGCATCAGGCAGTTCAGTCCAGTTCAATTTGGGCTCTGACTTGCAAAGATCAAGGCTGATAGGGGTTCCTGCTGCAAGTTGTGTCCTCAGGCATCTCCTGTGTTCCTGCTGGCTGTTTCTAGCAAAGGACGGCTTGCAACAAAGGGAGAGCCCTCCAAGATGGGGCAAGCATGCAGCGAGCTCACCAGCTGTGCATTCTAACCTGCCTGCATTTACGACTTGGAGCCTGAAGATTTCCCTTGTCTCCCTTCTCCGGCATCACTCCAGGCTGTGGGAAGTTTCAGACCAACAGGAATTATCTTCAGACAGCTCCAACAAGTGAGACCAGTAATGAAAAAGGCTGCATGGTGCTGAGGCTGTCGTTGGCTGCTCATAAATTCAGTGCTGTACCTGTTAAACCAGGCTGCTCCATCTGGCACTGCCAGTACAAGTGTAACCATGTAAAGGTGTTTCAGGCATGCAAGTTTGGCCAATTAAAATAATAACGATATGCTGGAGCCTATCAAGACCGAGGCCGTGCTTTACGGGGACCAAAGCATGTATCCAAGTCTGTTTGCAGAGCTTCTGGTCAAGGATGTTGCTCCTTCTGCTAAGGACTAGGAAGAGGAATAGGAGCCAGGAGCTAAACATCACTTAATGGTTACTGGATGTTTTGTGTAATACCTGGGCCTCAGTTCATGGCATCACTGTGCTGGCAAGGAGCCCTTTCTAGGTTTTACAGCAGCATATTTCTGGATCAAGAGTTCAGCCGCGCATCTTTCCCTCTGAGCATCTCCCTTTTATGAGAGGAGCAGGGTGCTCGAGAGGCATGAGCAGAGGAGGCCAGATGACCGATCTCTATCATCTACTGACTTCAGAGCCTCTCCGTGGGCAGCAGAAGGACTCCTTTATGGCATTATGTTTACCAAAGCTGCCTATAGGGGGTTATTTAAACAACAGTGGTTTGAACCATGCTCTTGACATAATTTTTCTCCATCTGCAGCCTAAATACCAGCCTCTTCTCTGAACTCAATGACTCTCATGGTTAGTAGCATGCTTTTAAGGTGCAATTGTTCCCTTCATAAGCGCCTGTGCTGTTTAGAGCTGCCTAGCCTGATTTCTACAGCAAGACTCCAGTGTATACCAAACCCTCTGTGAGAAATACAGCATTTGTAGAAGCATATGTAGGCATTGGGTTCTAGGCAAATCTGCTGCGTGAAATGAAGACACGCAGAGCAGAACAGGGGTGCTGTGAGATCAGGGTGCTGAGATTGTGGCTATTTCCCCATTGATTCTGCTAAATACGTATATTTTTCTTATGTACAGTCTTGAGCTGTGTGGGGGGGTCAGGAGAATGAAAATCTAAGGTGCAGTAAAAGTGATAGCTTCCAGTACTGAACAAAATTTGGCTGTTTGGGAAATGTTCATCAGAAGGAACTCATCCATCTACATGCTGGTTTCTTTGACTCTTGTGAGGAAGACGCATCCAGATGTGGTGGCATAAAGTGTTAGCGTCCCATTGCTGAGCCCAGTCCCTTTGCCAGAGGAGTTGAGACTCCTTGGCTTTAATAGGTGGAGAGGTGGGTCTCTGAACATGCTGCATGAGGAATTTGAGAGGAGGCTGACAACACTGATTCCTGAGAGCTGCAAGAGGTTCAGTTCAGCGTGTGGCTTTTGGAGCCCTCCTGAGCACTTCCTGAGATTGTGTCTCAACCCAAAAGCTTGCTCCAGTTTGGGAAGAATCTGCCAAAAATGCATCATTCTATCAGTCCATGGTGGTGGTGGCACTTGAATCTCAGAAACTGAGGCTGGGAGCATCTTCCTGGAGGGGACAGAACTGATCTCACTTGGTCAGTTTGATATCTCTTGGCTTTTCCTGCAGAGCTTTTTGGGTCTTCTGTGCTTGAGCTGCCATTCTCTGCTTGGCCAACCTCAAGAGATGGTGGTCAGTGTAAACATGTCAGATTAGCCAAGCGTGCAGTAGCTTTGTCAACGCTGTGTATCTGTGGGAGGACAGTGACCTCGACATAAAGCTGTGCTAGTTTTAATCTAAACCATCAGGTTGAGTTTGTGCTGGGTCAGGGCTTTGGCTCAAGGAGTTGCAGAAATGTTGATAAAGGTAACTTCAAACTGGGTTTGTATGTTAGAGTAGAGCAGTTCCAGTTGTAAGGGATCTACAATGACCATCTAGTCCAACTGCAGGATGCCATGGCTTGGGCAGCTGTTGTCAGCTGAGGCACAGTGCAGATAACTGGGAGATGGATTATGAAATGGTCATGTAGGGTGATATTTCCCTTTTCCACAGCCCAGAGCACACCTTGTAGCAGTGATGAGCTGTTTCCCTCCTGTTCCTGGGCAAGCTTCAGCACTGCCAGTCAAATCAGTCTAAAAACACCTTCACTTCTGACTAAAGAGATTATTTGTGCAAGGCAGCTCTTGAGTTAACAGCACCAGGAGCTTAAGATAAGTTTACAGCAATAACTTGCACTTCACGTAGGCGGTGCGTCTTTTCCAGCTAGGCAAGCCTACTCTCACCTTATCCTTAACAGCACAGAGTAGGTGGTTCAGGAGACAAGTAGGTTTTGTGGCAGGAAGAGCAACAAAGACTTTGCAGAGAAGGACTGGAGCTGGTTGCTCAGGATGAAGACTGTAAGGCCTGTGGAGGGTGAGCTGCTGCTCCCATGTTGGGTACACACATGGTACATCATGATGGAGTTTGGTATAGGGCCTGTAAAAAGCTGGTTTTGTCGTTGGGGTGTTGTGAAAGGGAGAGGTGAGACAGCCCAGCTCATGTTAAATGTCAGGGGTAGAAGCTTGTTCTCCTGTGGCTGTCTCCTGCTTTGTGTGAAGTGTTCATCCTTCCTTCACTATAAATGAGTTGCTTTGCAAGCTGCAAATGTGATTATTAAATGAAGCTTCCTTTTTAAGTGAGTCCTTGAAACCTTTTGATGTGTGAACAGTCCCGTCTTGTGATTGCATGGCCACAGACATCTGCTTTTTATTTTCAAAAGGAAAAGCTCAAAACAGGAGAAATTCCCAGGAGGGAAGTTTAGCAGTTTTCAAAGAGTTCTGCAGCACTTTTTCTTTGTGTGTGGGCAGAAAGAGTTCTCTCCTGTCAAAACAGGCAGGCTTCTTTCTGTAAAATCCCTGTAGGCTTTGTGATAGCCTCCAGACCTGTGGTCCCTTCTGATGGTGCCGTGTAACGGGAAGCCACAGCGCTGTGATCCAGCTTGACAAAGAAGTTCATGTTACTTCCTTAGCTCTGGTGATAGCTTGGTTCTTCTGGGTGTTCAGCGATCCCAAATATACCATGATCAGAGCCCATGTGGCTGTGCCCAAGAGCTTCAAAGGGTGTAGAGCAGCTTGGGGAGCTGCTTGAAGCACCTCTTGCAATGCGAGGCCCCAGCTGGCGGACTTCCCGAGCCTGGTCTCAATAGCCATTCCCCACTGCTTCCCTTTCCATTTACTGCCTTTTCAAGTAAGTAAGTATGTATTCCTATGGTGAAACTCTCAAAGGTTTCTTGCATCTGCGAGAGCTAACAAGTACTGCCCAGGGTGGCAGAGCATGAACCTTCCCGATGTCATTGTGTGCAGCCACTTCAGTTGCAGTCCCATTGCTGTAGTCAAGCAGGTTAAGATGTGGGAACATGTTGGACTTGCAGCCAGTGATGAAACCAATGTGGTTTCTTGCTGCCAACAGAAGGGGCCTGATAGCTGTCCAGATGTACATCAAACCCAGCTGTGCTGCCCTTGGTAAACCTCAAACACTTCTCGTCTGGCAAAGAACAGGACAAGCCATGACAGGCAGGCTCCTGTCTGCCTGGTAGAGTTGAATTGGGACACTCATGCTCCTTGGAGGAGAGCAGTAGCAGCCCCTAAGTCCTGCTTGCAGCTTGGAGACATCTCTGATTCCTTTGTTAGATGTTGGGCTTAGCAGTCTCCAGCTGAGATTGTAAGAGATAACAGACTGTGCCCCTGGAAGAGCTTGCAGTTGAATGGGAGGCAATGACCAGATTTTGCCAGCAGCGCCACGCTTGCACATTTTTGCCTTCTGGAGTGAGAATACAGCATGGAGATGTTCATCAGTGGTGTCCAAGAAAGCACATGCTTTATCACAACGTGGTTCAGAGCATCAACACAAGCAGGCGCAGGCAGAGCCCAGGCTCCAGCAGCACTTCCAGGAGCATGAGATAGCCGGATCCAATGCCAGAGCAAGCGTTGCTGTCAGTGAGCTGCCAGGTGGACTTTGGTCCCTGTGGTCCCTTCAGCTTCAGGATTTTCTGATTCTGAGGCCTCCAGGGAGAATATCACTAACTAATGCAATTTGAGACCCATCACTCAGTGAAACCCCATGGGAGAATTCAGCACCAACTCGCTCCCACCTCTGCGGAGCCCATTGCTTTTGCCACAAGAACTGCTGTGCTCAGGTGTTTGTTCCCATCTTTTCCTTACACTAAAATGTTTGTTTTCAGTGAAGAAATATCGTCATGCCTGACAAAGCCCTGGCTGCCCTCACAACCAGCATGGCATGCATTTGCCCCAGCTGCAAGCCCAGATAGTGGGTCCTGAATGAGGCATCTCCAGGGCAGAGAGCAGACAGGCAGATGAGGAGCAGATCAGCTGGGAAACCTCCTGTAGATTGAGCTGTGTGTGAATTTAGGGGGCAGGTAAGGATATAAAGGAGGCACTCAGCCAGCCAGGCTGGGTTTGTGTTCATCTCCTCCTACGCCTACATGTAGGAGTCTGCTCCAGGGAAGGAAACCTCTGCAGCCTGTGCTGGCTGCATGAAGATATCTCCATTAGCTGCAGTGGGAGCCTGGAGGGAGGACTTGGACATGGGCACCTGTGGTTCAGTGGGCTGCGACCCTTCCTGGGAATTCACAAAGCCTGCTTGCTTTGTGAAGCTCCATCCACAAAGCATCTCTGATGGATTTAGGTGGCAGGGTGATGTGCTACCACTGTAACGTGATTTTCAGTGCAAAGCCAGGAGCATCCTGTGAGAACCACATGCAGTCCATTCTCTGCACACAGGACAGACTTGCTGGGACCCTGGGAACTGCTGCTGAGCCTCACAACAAGGACAAGATGTGAAAGAAGCAAGCCCCGAGTGGAACTCTGGTTTTCTACCAACTCTACATTCAAAAGGAGCCATGAGTGTAGAGGCAGCTGAGCGATGGCACAGCCTCCCCTTTGCTTCTGCACCAGGAATTATTTCTGCTAAAAGGGCTAGTTTGCTTCTTATTTTTAATATTAGTTTTCCATGTCTCACATGACATCCTTGTCTCTAAATTGGAGAGACGTCAATTTGATAGGTTGACCACTCGGTGGATAAAGAACTGGCTGGATGGCCGCACACAAAGAGTTGTGCTCAATGGCTCAATGTCCACCTGGAGACCAGTAACGAGTGGTGTCCCTCAGGGATCGGTGTTGGGACCGGTCTTGTTCAACATCTTTGTCAGTGACATGGACAGTGGGATTGAGTGCACCCTCAGCAAGTTTGACAATGGCACCAAGCTGTGTGGTTCGGTTGATACGTTGGAGGGAAGGAATGCCATCCAGAGGGACCTTGACACGCTTGTGAGGTGGGCTGATGCCAACCTGATGAAGTACAACCATGCCAAGTGCAAGGTCCTGCACCTGGGTGGGAGCAATCCCAGGCACAGCTACAGGTTGGGCAAAGAAGAGATTCAGAGCAGCCCTGCAGAGAAGGACCTGGGGGTGTTGGTTGATGAGAAAATGAACATGAGCCAGCTGCAGTGTGTGCTTGCAGCCCAGAAAGCCAACCGTATGCTGGGCTGCATCAAAAGGAGTGTGAGCAGCAGGTCAAAGGAAGGTGATCCTGCCCCTGTCCTCTGATCTCTGAGACCTCACTTGGAGTATTGTGTGCAGTTCTGGTGTCCTCAACATAAAAAGGACATGGAAGTGTTGGAACAAGTCCAGAGGAGGGCCACGAGGATGATCAGGGGACTAGGAGCACCTCCCATATGAAGATAGGCTGAGAAAGTTGGGGCTGTTGAGCCTGGAGAAGAGATGGCTGCGTGGAGACCTTCATAGCAGCCTTCCAGTATCTGAAGGGGGCCTATAGGGATGCTGGGGAGGGACTCTTCATTAGAGAATGTAGTGAGAGGACAAGGGGTAACGGGTTCAAACTTAAACAGGGGAAGTTTAGATTGGATATGAAGAAGAAGTTCTTTACTGTGAGGGTGGTGAGGCACTGGAATGGGTTGCCCAAGGAAGTTGTGAATGCTCCATTCGTGGTGGTGTTCAAGGCCAGGTTGGACAGAGTGTTGGGTGACATGGTTTAGTGTGAGGTGTCCCTGCCCATGGGAGGGGGGTTGGAACTGGATGATCTTAAGGTCCTTTCCAACCCTAACTATTCTGTGATTCTATGATTTAACAGTGGAAGCTCAGGTATAGTACGTGATTATTCACATATGACTGCAAAATGCCAGGCTTGGCGTTACGCTTCCAGTGCTAGTTCCTGCCGTAGTAGTCTGTGGGCAGGAATATCTTCTTCCATGTTGCCAGGAGAATCGGCATCGCATAGAGGGTAAAGTACTTCACTGGATCCTGGGACATATGGATGTGGCATTCAGCTATCCTGCAGCCTCCTGCTAAGTTTTTGGGGACAAGATCTGTTGCCTGTTAGATGTTTGTGCTCTGTCTGGCACAGCAGGGCAGTCTGGGTGTTATTTTTATAGCAGTGTTAAGTAACTCTGTCTACAGGATTTTGGATGTAGGAGGGAAAGGGCTAGCACTTGGCCCTCTTAAGTGTGACTTTGTGGATTAAGTGTGACCCTGTGTTCAGGGGTATGTAATACAGGAGATGTTGTGTGGCTCTGCAGCCTCATGTGTGGCTTCACCAACCCCAGCACTGCCTCTCTGTGATATCCTGGTGTTGAGCAGATCTCCTCAGACATTTTCAGTGATGGATGTCTTCACTGGAAGCGTTCACATGTGGTTTAGATGAATCCTACCCAAAAGCTGTGATAGCAACTACTTCCTGTGCTCTCAGGAAGGGTCATAATGGTGTCTTAATGCTTTACACCAAGGGACCTTCTCTTTATAACGAGGAGTTGGCTGCCCAAATGTGTGTCCTGGTTTCAGCTGGCATAGAGTTAATTTGAGAGTGAATGTCCAAAAGCACTTGAAGTGCTGACTGTACAGGCTGCGGTTCTGTTTCTGCTGTGAGATGTCCTGTCACACAGGCTTGGAAAACAAAGCAAAGGCACCCAGGTGGTAGAACGGCTCAGGAGCCTCTTTTGTTTGCTTTTGCCCTTGAAAGGCAAAATGGTGTCACAGAGGAAAGGTTAAGGCACAAGAAAGTTCCTTGTGATAGTGACACCTAAGTTCAGGGAGTTAATTGCATAACCTGCCTTGCCACACTCCCAAACCCTGCGACTTGGTAGCTCTGTTTCCAGAAGGAGAATGTGAAGAGTCCACAGCATCCTTCAGAGGTTTTCTAGCTCGACTTGGCAGTATCCGTGTTTGTGCATCACACTGGTCTCTATCGTGCAGTGTCCAGGGTTCACAACACTCGTGTGGATGAATTATAATGACTTGAAAAACAAGAAGACCTGCACCAGGAGTGCTGCGGCAAGTTTTGAGGCCAGGTCGGCAAGGAAGCAGTTAGCTTCCAGCCTTAATCAAGGAGAAAATTCTAATCGGACGTTGTGTCTTCTGGCTGCTAATAGTAGTGGAGATGCAGCCACAAATGGAGAAATGCATCACACATTTTAAACCCCCTATATGAGACTTTCTGCTGGGAGGATAATAATGACACAAGCTCAGCGAAGTACAAGGAGGTACTCTGAGGCAAATGAACTCCCGCGGATAGCAGAGAACAAGGAAAGAAAAAGAAGGGGAAAAAAAAACCCCAGCTGGGTTGGAGCAGAACTGACTCCTGGAAATACTCCAGGTTTTGGAAATCAGTAGGCTTCTGGTTGTTGATGGATCCCTCGTGGAGCTTAACAAAGACCGGAATATAAAGATATGTTAATGGCTTTTTTTTGGGAGCTGTTTGCCTCTGTTGTGGATGACGGGACTTTACCCTTAAATCTAAAAATAGGGATAATTGATGTAATCCTAAACCAAGGGAACACGCCAGTTGACTGCACAGATTATAAGCCTGTCTCCTCAACACCTGGAGGTTCATGAGGCAACATGCGAAGAGGGTGTGTTTTGAATGCTGCTCCCCTGATCATCATGTGATGAAATAACAGCGGGTGATGTGAGTGAGGGTGGAAGGACCAATTTGGAAACTCACTGCCCTTCATGAGAGGCACTCTGGGGAGGGAGTTGAGGAAGCTGATACCTTCCCTGGAGGTCATCTTATAACTGTGGGCTTCTGTGGAAGACAGCATTTGCAAGGGAAGGAGGTAGCAACTCTTTACGTGTCTTAAGCTATCTACTGCCATCTTCTTGCTATAGATGCAGCCAATGCAGAGCCCTGACTCAAGCTGAAATGCCCTTTTAGTTTTGAAAAAGGAAGGCTGGCAGCACGCTCTTTGCAAGAGCTGGAACTCTGAGGCACGCCTCCATGTTAGTCTGAGAAGGGGACGTCTCCACCAGTGTCCTCACAGTAGGGGTGGCTTTCTTGCCTGCTGCGAGCCATTGGGATGATCTAGAAACCATCAGGCTTTTACCCATAATGGCAGGATTAATTTCTCTCTCAAATCAGTGCCAGTGAGATCAGAACAAGGATTTTGTGGTGTAGAAAAGACTGTTTGCAAAGAGCCTTCATCAAGGAAGAGTAGCTCTGCAGGCTCCTGCTGACCACCAGCACCTGGCTTCAACTGGGATCTTTAGGTACCATTCAGGATGTGTTGAGATCTATCATGGAATCCAGAAGACAATATATAATTTCCTTACCACACCTATACAAGCACTGCCATCCCAAAGAAATCCTAGGTACATCCAGACTACCGGTTTGATGCACAATGGGAGCAGGGACCATTCCCAGCAGGCAATTTGGATGTGACTACACTGTTCTGGATGCCAGGATAGTTTAACAGCAGGGGCTGTAGAAAGGTCCCTGGCTCTAGTTTTCTCCTGGAGCTGCAAATCCTTGGCTGCAAAAAAGGTCAAAAATGAAAACCATATAGTGAAGAGTCCAGACTGGGAGAGGCAAGATGAATGGTGGCTGTCTGATTCATTCCATGTCCCATCCTATGCTGGCAGGGGCAGCCAGTTTGGGAACACAAAAATGGGCAGGAGCAGGACTCAGGGGCTGCAAGAGAGATACTGGTCTATGCCCTTACTACCCTGAAGCTGGCATGCAGATCAGCAGCGACCCTAACCAGCCATGAGACTGGAGATTTTAAGGCTGGGTGGAGTTGTCATGTATAACATAACTGTGTCTTCATTAGGTCTGCTAGATGCTACTGAAAAATTAATAATGCACTTACGGGTCTTGGTTAAGGAGCATGCTCTGGGCAGTGAGTGAATGTCCCTGTTGACGGTGCCTGAAAACCTGGAGAGCTAAGTGTTGGTTGCTATTTATTCCCTTTTATTTAGCATCTGTATTTAAAATGCTTCGCCTCTTTCAATGGCTTTGCAAATATGAACTAATTAATTGGAAAGTTACTGCAGTGCACATAACAAGTAGAGCCCTGCTAATTAGTCCGGGGGTTGACATATCTCTATTCAACAGGCTACTTCAAGTGCTTGTGTTTACTCTTTCTTCCTTCCAGTCCAAGTGCTGCTTTCAGCTACACTTCACTGATGGGGGAAATCCAAGGTACAGCAAACCTGCCTTCTGAAGGGCTTGTCTTAGAAAGGAAAAACAGAATCCCTGAGCTCTAGAAAGAGAGTTACACTGATGCATTTAATTTCCTGATTTAAAATGAGTTAAACTTGTCATTCTTTCTTCTTTTCTTTTGCTCTTTTGTTTGAATACTGATCAGATAGCCTTAAAACCATACCTGGCTGGGAATGTAGCTCTAATTAATTGCATTGCAGCAAATGAGACCATTTCAATAAATCCTCCATGCACATTTTAGACCTTAATCAAGTGGTAGCCTATTTGACAGTACATTCAGTGAGCAAGGTAATTTCACCCCTGTTGGCATAAGACTTATTCCACAGAAGTGATTAATGAATTAGGAGATGTAGGTCATTCTGTTATTACAGTCGCTGTGAGGTGTGTTTCTCTTTTGCATCCGTGCCCAAGAGATAGTTTTCCAAGTGTCTTTTTCTGCTGGATAACTTCTTCTCCCCCCTCAACCTTATCCATCCCAAATCTCCCCCATAATATATTAGATTGTTTTGGGGGGTTTTTCCTGAATTTGTGGCCAATATCACCCTCCATTCATGCAAAAAAGGATTTGAACTGGGCTTGCTTTCTCCATCATTATGGCTTCAACTTGCATGCTGCTTCTGCACTGGTGACCTGTGGATGATTCAGTAAGTTAGCCCTTGAAACAACTGGAGATGGTCAGAGCAGTCTGTGTCTCTTTTTACCTCTCTGAATGAACACCTCCAACTTTCCTTAGTGACCTGGATGGGAACCTTACAGCATCTCCCCAAGGAGTTTTCAAAGATGTGGGGCTGCAAATAGCCCTAGCTCTTCCTTGCTTTGTAACTCAGTAGATCATCCATGGCTTGAGGATGGCATTGTATAAATTAGCATTGGTGGTGCAGTCTTCAATATTATTCCATTGCTGTAAGAGTCCTCTAATCTTTCCTTTACTGCAGTCCTTTAGTTTCATATGATATGTTGCCTTCAACTCCATGTAGCTCCAGAAATAGGATCGAGATGCATGGTAGCAAAAATGCACCAAACCAGCCAAAAGTAGCCCAAGTAAGAAATGAAAGGAAATGCAGAAGTTAAAATGACCCAAATCCTAGTGATTGTCAAGGGTAGGGATTGAATGGGTGGAGGGGGATGTTGGTTGGTGTGCTGGTTGATTGTACTTCTCCATGAGAGTCTGGAGTGGAGCTATTCTTTAGACCTCACATTTCTTCATTTTGCTCTTGCCTAGCTCGAAGAGCAACTTTCCATGATCTTTCTGTATAGTCAGATATTCAACGCACCACTCCTGCTCACTTCTGAACCTGCTTACAAGTCCAAGAGGTTGTGAGTGTTGTCTGACAATACAGACATCTGCATTTTTCCTGCTTTGCTGACAGAGCCAGACAGTAGTCTGCCTCACTTGTGGTGTGTTGTTCATGTCCTAAATCTAAAAAGCCTTTAAGCTCAGGTGAAACAGGTCTCTGGTCCCATCCTTCTTCCTGCTTCATCTTCTCTCCTGCCATTCTGGCAGCAGGATTTCCCCTCTGACTCCACCCTTATTGCTGTGCTGGGACCACCAAGCTCCTTCCTGGGTGTTTCCCATCTGAAACCCTGCTCTGACCCCTCAGATGCTCCTTTCCCAGCTCTCCTGGTCCTTCCACCCCTCTAAGACACCACGTCCAGGATGATGATGATGATGCTGCTTTGTAGCCTCCCGGGGCCATCCCCAGCACCAAGATGTTCTAAGGCAGTTGTTACAGAGGCTGGGGAGATGCTCTGCTGGAGATAAACATGTCCAGCACACATCAGCTGATACACAGCCACTGCTTTATCCAGCATCAGGCTTGGATAATCCCCTGTGCCTTTAAACGTGATGCACATCAAAGCCAAACAGTGCAGAGGAATTCCCCCTTCCCACTCCCGCCTCCCAGCCCTCACTCCCTCCTTTTACGTTTAAATTTTAGGAATTGCAGAGTGGATTGCATCTGGCACAGATTTGTAGCCGTCTCCATGGCTACAGAGGCAGGCAAGTTGTATGTGAAGCGTGTTCATTGTTAGTTTCTAATTTCAGTGAGGTTGCTGAATGGGTTTTCTCCTTTCTTTCCCCCCAGCTCTGAGATACCGTGGAGAGGGATGGGAGCTCTTGGTGCCCCTGCCTCGCACTGCTTCACCAGGCATGCTCCCTTGCTGTATCTCTGCTGTCCTTGGAGTGAAATCACAGGGAAGCAGCCTGAGTTTTTGAAGCTTTGCTGTTTTCTTCCTTATCTTCCCATTCCTGTAGGTATTCAGCTTGTGTCCGCCTTGGCAATTCCCACTGCTCCTTAAGTTTCCTTGGATTTCTCTGAGATCTCATCTCCCCTCCCTGCTGCCTCCTTCTCTTGCAGCCTTGCAAGCACAGACATCCCTGGGCATCGACCATTGGTGCACAGCCAGTGGGACACTGTGCACAGGTTAAGGTGCACAACAGGCATTGCTGGCCACTCACACATGCACACCATAAGGCACACCCCTTACATGGCTGTGTTGGCAAATTCTACTGAGGAGAAAGGATGCAGCATTACCTGTGTGTTGCATGGAGGAGGAGTGGGACACAGACACCTGTTTCATGGAGTTTGTGCTGTCACTGATGTTTCAAAAGTTCTTGGCCTTCCAGTTTGACTTAAAAATGAATTTAAAATGAGGTGGAATTTGGTGTTCCAAATAAGGATTAATGCTGCCTCCTCTACCCCTCAAGTCATCCTCTCATGAGTTGGAGGGAGAAAAATACTCTCCCTTATGCAGATGCTCCGGTGCTCAAGTGACTTTGCTTATATTTCCCCATGCCTGTGAGATCTCCTTCCCTCTTCCCAGAAGACGTGCAGAAATTCAGTGTGCAAACTTGACCATATCTGTACATGACAGGGCTGGTCCTAGGTCTCCTTCATGACAAATAGTAGCCATGATGTGCAGTGTCCATCATCTCTGTGGTCTTTTCTATTCAGTGTTTGGAGTAATATGAGAGCTGTGTTGTAGCCTGCCAAGTGACTTAACTGTAGGGTGAAGCTGAAGGGCTGGGTTGCATCTCCCAGGAAACATGTTTGGGCTGGTGGTAGAAGACTGTGCTGGATGAGAGGAGGCAGCCTGCTGCAATTTGTCTATGCCGTCTATTGGGAATTGTCACTGCCTGGGAATTGTTTGAGTCAATATGAGTTTCCATCAAACCCTATGTCACAAACCCTGCTGACTATTAGCAATGTGGATCATTAGTTTCCCAGAGGTGAAGCCTGTGCTTTGACCCTATTTTGGCTGGCTGTAGGAACACTTATGCAGTCAAGAAGAACTTGAGATAGCTGGTGACGGAGCGGGATGTCAGGATGCTGGCCATAATTTGCCTAGTTTGGCCAAAGTGCATGAACAAGGTCAGATGCTATCAGGGAGTGGGTGTGCTCAGGCTGTTCTCCTTAGTGGCTTGGGTTAAACTGGTCTTACAGTAAAGGCTCGAGACACGGCATTGGAGCTCCAGAAACAGTGAAAAACGGACAACTGGTATGGTCAAGGTCATGAGTGGCCCCATGGACATTGCCTTGTCCAACACTTGATGTTTGTCCTGTACAAAACCCTTATCCCTCTAAGAAGAAAAACCAGCACCTGTGCTTGACCCATGTGCGAACAAGTTTGATACAACCTGCAAAGCAGCTTCTCCAGTGGGATGTCAGGGAAAGAAGAGGCCATCTGGCCTCCTGTTGTCTTTTGATCCCAATACAAGACTCTTCCATTGGGTACTTGATGGAGTTTACTTCCTCCTTGTTTTATGGATGACATGCATGTCTGCTTGAATATACTTTGAAAACCTGAAGAATAGCAACCATGATCTCTTGCCTTTTAAACTGCAAAGCCAAACAGGATAGTTTTGCAACAAACACCACCTCTGCAATCATTGACAGAGGTCATTCTTCAGAACCAGAAAAAAAATCATTCTTTTCTAGTTTTGACTGCCAATGGAAAGCAGGGCAAGATGGAACATTTGAACTTCAGTGCCCTTTGCTACCTTTAAATGTTCTACATCAGCGGGTCTGTTAGTAGCCTGGCTGAAAACCCCATGGGTGTGCTAATTGAATTAAACTCCTTCCTATAAAGCATTGGACTCTTAAGGTCAATGTGCAATGAAACACATAGCCATAATTGAGGGATTTGTTCAGTCATGTGCATGCTGGAAGAAAGTCTTGTCTGATTGATGTACCTACTGATGAGCTCCTTGAGTAAGGATTTGCCTGACATTTCAGGACCAGCTGGTTTGTTTGGGAAGGTTTTCATGCTTCCTATGCCAAAATACTATTCCCTCTCCCAGTAGCTTAATTGAAAAGGTATCATCAGATGTGTTTGAAAACAAAATGCAAGGTTTCTTCTCATTAGTGATGGGGCTGTTCAGCCTAGAGAAGAGAAGGCTGCGTGGAGACCTCATAGCAGCCTTCCAGTATCTGAAGGAGGCTTATAGGGATGCTGGGGAGGGACTCTTCATTAGGGACTGTAGTGATAGGACAAGGGGTAATGGGTTCAAACTTAAACAGGGGAAGTTTAGATTGGATATGAGGAATAAATTCTCTACTGTGAGGGTGGTGAGGCACTGGAATGGGTTGCCCAGGTGTTATGGTTTAAGCCTCTCAGCCACGCAGTTTTCACACTCACTCACTCCTCTTTTTTTCTTCCCGCCAGCTCCCAGAGGGATGGGAAGGAGAATCGGAAGAATGCAACTCCCACAGGTTGAGATAAGAGCAATTTAGTAACTAATGTTTAACACAAATCACTACTGCTACCACCAATAATACAAGAGAAATACAAGGAAAGAGAATACAAATGCTCACCACCCGATACCCCCACCCTTCCGGGTCTCTGCCCTCCATTTTTTTTCACATCCTGGACATGACGTGCTGTGGTATGGAATACCTCTTTGGTCAGTTTAGGTCAGGTGTCCTGTCTCTGCTTCCTCCCGGCTTCCCCTCCTCCCCGGCAGAGCATGAGGCTCAGAAAGTCCTTGATCAGACCAAGACATTACCAAGCAGTAACTGAAAACACTGCTGTTATCAGCACTGTTCCCAGGCCCAAAATCAAAAACACAGCACTGCACCAGCTACCAAGAAGGAGAAAAATGACTGCTGCTGCTGAACCCAGGACACCAGGGAAGTTGTGAATGCTCCATCGCTGACGGTGTTCAAGGCCGGGTTGGACAGAGCCTTGGTTTAGTGGGAGGTGTCCCTGCCCATGGCAGGGGGGTTGGAACTGGATGATCTTAAGGTCCTTTCCAACTCTGTTCTATGATTCTATGATCCTATGTTAAGTGATGAGCGAGTCCCTCCAGTGTAGCCTCGCATCAGTTCCTCAGCTTTATCACTGCTTGGAGGGGTGGGTTTTGTGGTAACCAGCCTTCACTAACCTGCTCTGATTTACCCAAAGAAGCAATTTATCCCTCCATTTGCAGTACTTGGACATTTTCAAAACAGACAGTGAGGAGTTCCCAGGGCATTTTTTAGGGGAGACAAAGGAGCAGTTGACTAGAGGAGAGAATAAATCCCATCGGGGAGTGAGCAAGAAAGCCCCTTGCTGGAGACTGATGTTCTGAAGCTCTAGAAATGTTAGATGACAGCAGATGACAGCAGATAAGTGGGGATCACCACACTGTTGTCTCCAGAGCAGCTGGGAGCTGAGCATGGATAAAACATGACTTCCCACCAGCAGAAAGTCAGAAATCTTGTCCATTTTCTTCCAGGGCTTGTCCATTTCCTACTACTGATAGGCTACAAAAAGGTCATATTATAAGGACAAATCCAGTCCCCAGACTTAGAGAAGGGCTGTTATTACACTGAAGCGAAAACAAATCAAATAACACCAGTAGTCCCTCTGTACAGAGAGCTCTAGAGGCTTTGCTGTCTCCCTAGGAAAGAAATTACAGTCCGGGGGTTAACTCTTCTGCTTTAGTAATTTTTCAGAGCTGATTCTGGCTTTGGTGAGGAATACCTCTTCAGATTTTTTGTTTGCTTGCTGGCATTTTAATAAAAATATTTTATTTCATGCCTATAGTACTTAAAAAGTAATTGGGAGGGAAGGCAAGGGGATAGGTCTTCATCAAGTATTTCTTTTTCCTAGGGATCTTTGCTTGGAAAGCATATTTTTTCTGAGAAAGCCTGTGCGCTCCAGGAGCTTAAAATGAACACTCCTGCTTCACCCGGAGAGAGAAGTGGAAAGGCAAAGGGTTTGAACGAGTTTAGACTCCCCAAATCAAACAGCAGGAGGCCCCAGCCCTACTCCATTGTGGAGGCACCAGCATGTGCCCCATCCTGGGAGAGATGCTGAAACCAGGCACTTCCCATAGAGGCTGCTGCCGCTCTTACTGCTCTTTGGCATCTTATTGCAGACACTGGCGCTGCCACCATGCTGTGCTGCAAAAAGCATTTGTATTAAAAGCTAAATAGGATGTTCTGGCTACAGAGGGGAGCTCCTCACACAAAGGCCTGATCTGTTGTGTATTCATGTTAATTAAATAATTTCTGTTAGCTCCACAAACCTTAGGTTGGCCTCCAGAGCTGGTCTTGGTGCTGCCATGATGTGGATGTAGAGAGAGGAGCAGACAGCCATCAGGTAAGCCTAGCTACTCCCAAGTGAGTAATGTGTGGAGCAGACTAGAGTTGGGCAGTAATTCCTGCCAAGATGCAGGGATTTGTCTTACAAACAGTAGAAGAAGGAAACTCAAGTGTAAACTGATTACAGGGTGGTGAATGTATCATGGAAGTGGAAGAAGGAGGACAAATCAGAAGGATCTCTAGTAGAGACCAGCTTGATCCTGCTGGAATATGGCACCTATTTCTGATCTTCGTGGTACATCAAGGCTGAGTCCAGGCTGGAATGGGGTAGAGTTAAGAGGCAGGGTCCAGAGGAAGGGGCTGGACTAGATGATCTTTAAAGGTCCCTTCCAACCCAAACTGTTTTATGATTCTGTGACAAAACAGGGTGAGACAGGATGTCCAGATCATCCTAAAATCATCAGCAGGAGGTATAGCAGAAGGGGTTGGGGTACCAGCTGGAAACACCCCACTGTTTCCCCATACATTTGAAGCTACCAGCAAGGAAACTGCTGTGCCTTGAGCCACAGGGTCGAGTTCTTGCTTTGCTGGGTTATTGCAAGGAGACCTGGGGTCGGTTGAACCCAAGGGATTGAATTTGGTGCTCCCCTTGCTCCAGATCTAGTGCACTGTCTACTGCACAGTCTTGTGCACCCCAGACAGGCTCTGTCCATGGTTCTGCCTTCCTGGCAGTGGCTGTTTTCATCACAGCCTGCGATGGCTAAAACCACACCAGGACAGCTACCACCTCCAAGCAGCTGAAAGAGAGGAGGGACTAATTAACCTCCCTTATTAGCAGCACAGTAATAAAAATGTTAGCATCCCCTAAAGATTTGCAGAATTAATCACAGCTAGAGCAACAACCTGCACAACAAAAGGAAACCATATCCCACACACTGTCTTGATGCTCCCCAGCATGTGCAGATCCAGTCTTTGCCTGCCTTCCCTCCCAGAAGTGGTGTTGCAGTGGTATCCAGAGGCCCCAGATGAAACTACCCAGGTGCTGAAGTTGCGGCACATTCTTACTGGGTATTGCTGCTCTGAAGGAATATTGCAGCCAGATAGAAGGATTATTCTTCTATAGAAAGATGTACAGGATGACTATGGGACTGCAGCAGTTCTCTGAAACAGAAGGTAAAGGTTAGGAGCAATACCTTGGGGCATCACAGCTGTGACTGGATCACTCCCTGTGGGCAAGAGACTTGAGCACAAAGAAGCTTGGAGAGCACACTCAAGCTGTGCTGGAAGAGACATCTGTTGTAGGGAGAGCTGAACTTCTTTCCCAACCTTGCTGACTGTATGGGCTAGGACTCCCATGATTTTGTGGAAATAGGGACACCAATATATAGGAACTGTGCTTAGATACCTTAACCTGGAGCTGAAACCCAGGCTGGTGATCTTGGCTGCTTGGTGGCATGTATGAGTAGTTTCTGCACCAAAATCAATTTCAAAGTTAAGAAGAGCCTTTGGAAAGGGAGGATTTTGCTCTCTGTTTGGAAGAGTTCAGACCCAAAAGCTACAGTGTAGCACTCAAATGCCAAAGTGTGGTGAATGGCTCTGTTGTCAGCAAGTTGTGGATCTGCCTAGGGAGGAGGACCTGAGAAGGAAATTATTATACTGGGTGATACGAAACATCTTCCCCCTTTCACCTGGATATAACCTCTCTGTCCCACTGCCAGCTAGGTTGGAGGGAAACAGAGGAAATTTTACAGTAGGTTGTAATGTAGCTTGGCTGGGGCTGTTTCTTCCTATCACTTCTATGTCCATCAGTTTATATTGCTCGTGAGGTATTGTCCTCTGATTTAGAAGTGCCTGGTGGAGTGCACGAAATTCCCTGTTCGGTGCCAGACCTCCTCAGTGTCTCTGGGGATACTTCTCACCTCCTTTCAACCTCCTGAGCACTTCAGGGTTGATAGCGCTTCCCTGCCAGAAGAAATATTGCGTGCAAAAAGCACCCATCACCTTTCTGCATGGGCTGTTTGTCTCCCCCTGATGCAAGTGGATGTTATTGCAAGCCTGGGTTGCTAATGTTTTGCCAGCATGCACTGGAGCTTTTCTAGCAGCACTGCTCATAATTTAGCTAATACTAAATTATGTGATTGAGCTCTTGTAGTGTGTGTGTGTGTGTGTTCACTTAACACAGGGGTTGGGCACATAGTCCTGGCTCTTAAAAACATCGTCTGAAACCACAGCCTGGAACTGCGGGCTGACATTTGATTTGGGAGGAGGATGCTGTTCAGCTGCTGTGCAAGGAAATCCAACCCTTTCCAGCCTGAGGATCAGATCAAACACTTGCCATTCCACTAAATGCACTAAGTGCTAATTTTGTGGATTTTTTTCATCTTCTTCATGCACTTAAAATAGTATCCCTCCTCTGGCTATCCTTGGGAACTCTTCAAGGAGGTTAAAAATACAAATGTGAAAACTGTAATAATTAATATCCCCCCAGGATTGATTTGAAGCCTTTCAGACGTGTTGCGTAGCCAGGGCAGAAGACCTCAGAGCTACAGCTATGACGTTCACACAGCTAAAGCCTTAGTTGCTGAGCCACAGAAGATGTGAACAAGAAGTTGCATGATGAATCATGCAGAATAATGCTTTGTTTCCTAGGAGCCATTCTGCTCCTGGCCTCATAGAACAAGGTGCAGCATTTGTGTACTTGGCATGCACAGTGCTATTCAGTGGCAAGGAAAGCAATGAACTCACAGCATTAGGTTGACTCAGACCAGCTAGCACAGTTCCCAGCCACAGTCAGGGGGCTAGGAAAAGCCATGGGCCATTCCCAAAAGGATGGTTTGGGGTGTACAAATCCTCTCTTGGGCAAGAGAGTTTAACTGCAGCAAGCTCTCAGGACCAGGGAGTAGTTTATGTACAACAGTGCACATCACCACCAGGATGACAACCATGTGTTGGAGTGAGAGAGTTTTGTGTGAATTGCAATTCTTGTGATTGACTGATCTAGTGTGAGGTGTCCCTGCACATGGCAAGGGGTTTGGAAATGGGTGATCTTAAGGTCCTTTCCAACCCTAACTATTCTATGTTGCCTTTCTCTGCGTGTAAATGTTTTCCTTCAGAGTTGGCCGTCTGTGGTTTTTGCCTTAAGGCTTGTGCCCAAGTCTGCTCCCCGTGGGACTGGCCACCAAAGCACCAAGAGGGGTGAAAACTGCTGAAAACTGCTAAAAACTGTCTGAAATGCGCAAGTGTCTACACACAGCATGCTTACTGTAATATAATTCTATATATCAATTATGTAATATCAATTCTATAGATGATCTGGAAAAAAGGTCCATCTCAGTGTACACAGCACAGGATTTAGTGTATCTATTGCATTAACTCTTTACCATCTTCCTTCTTGCCTTCTCTCCCTTCCGAAAATGCTGCAGAATTTCTCACTTGTGGCACTGTCTGCACTCTTTAAGAAAAATGAAATAATATTACAAGGTGTGTATAAAGGGTGAAGGCAGAGGGCAGGAACAGAGATGAGGGTTCAATTCTGGGATCTCCTGGGCTTCCCACTAAAATACAGATACCCTTAGCAGCTTTCCAGACTATTCTATGATTCTATGTGTGCATCATATATATATGTATATGTATGTGTGTATATATGTTATATCTGTGATCAGGTTGCTCTGAAGTTTTAAGTCAAAAGAAGGCACTAACTACCTTCAGCCAGGCCCAAGAAGGGTGGTTGCAGAAGGACATCCAATCTTTATTTAAATACATCAGGAAACAAGGCATTTGCTATATGCCTGGGCAAATCACACCAGTGGCTAATTCTTCTCTCTGCAGAAAATATGTATCCTTTTCACCTGTGAATTGGCAAAGTCTTTGATTTCTGGGCAGTGGTGGTTGTTCCGCTGGGTGCACTGGCCTTGGAGCCCTTTGCCCGTCTTCCTTTGCTGGCTTCAGACCTCCAGGAACCCGAATCTTCACTACGCCTCTAAATCTCTTGGCATTAATTGTCTTCAGTCTGAAAGGACCCGAAGCAAAGTGGGCCCTTCTGCAGACAAATTATCTTTTCTCTAGTTGCATTTCTCTGGGATCAAATCACTTATCCCTGCAGGCATGTCTTCATGGTGCAAGCCAAAGTCAGGTGAAGCCTGTTCTAAAGCAGCTACACTAAGAGTCTTCAGCCAGCGTGAACAGAACCAGAGAAAGTCTCACCACAGTACCACATCTTACAATGCCTGTTCTGCTTCTTGAAATGACTGGGGCTTGACCATAGCAGGGTTTTCCTTTGGAGGCTGGCAGGGTTTCTGGTTTGGCCAGACTTACTTATGAATCGGAGCTATCGAAAGGCCATTTCCGAAGTCGATGCATCAGCTTGATGGCTGCTATTTCCCTCCTCTCTTACCCCAAATAGTTTTTTTCTCTCCAGAAGTTTGGCTGTGTGGAGGGGTTCCTACTGTCAAAACTATTGAAGGAAAAATCTCTTCTTCTTACTAGCTGACTGCTCCTAGTTTACAAATTAATATAGTGCTGTAGGTAATGGTCAATAGCTTGATGATGAGGGCTAAAAGTCAGGCCAGTGTTCAAGGCGAGGTGGGACAGAGTCTTGGGTGACATGGTCTAATGGAAGTCATCCCTGCCCATGGCAGGGGATTGGAACTGGATGATCCTTTGGATGGAAAGGATGGTCTTTTCCAACACAAACCATTGTGTGATTCTGTGATTCTATTTTTAACTGCTTGCGGCAACACAAGAAGGAGGGATGTGTTCTTGACTCAGATGGAAATCCAGGTTGGATGGGGCTTTGGGCAACCTACTCTAGTGGAATGTGTCCTGCAGGTGGCAGGGGGGTGGAACTAGATGAGCTTAAGATGCGCTTTCCAACCCAAACCATTCTGTTCTGTGATTTTGGATCTCTCCCCTCTCCCTGCTCTTTAGTAATCTGTGCCTATGAGATAATTGGGCTTTGCAATGGAGAGGCAGAGACTGGGACTTCTGTGCCGCATCCAGCTTTGGGGGCATTCTAACAGAGACAGGCTTTCAAAGAGGGTCCAGCTTTGCCATGTATTCCATTCTGGTGGATTCCCCCTATTTTGCCATACTTGTGTCTGTCATTTCTTGGGATTAGGATAGCTTGGAGCAGGAATGCCTCTGCCCACAGGTATGGATTGCATGGCTACTTTTGCCTTCAGCATCTTCTAGGATATAAGAGTGTCTGTTCCTCTGATGTTTTCTGCCAAACAGTGGGCAGGGAGGTGGGAACAAGAAGTATGTACCTAGGTGGTGAGCGTATGTCTGTACTAGCAAATTGAACACTGTCAGGACCTGTACACTGAAGGTCAGTTATCTGTAAGGCTAAATTTTAGGTGTCTCTGCCATCTGGTGTGCATGGACATAGCCATTTCCTTGCAGACATGGTCTGTGTGTACAATGTGGAAGCTTACCAGGACCATGTCTCTATATTTGCACTAGCCAACCAACCAGAGGAAAAGCACAAGGCTGAGCACTGCTCCGGGATCATCCATAACACTACAGTACTACCATGGTCCCAAGCACAGTTTTAGTCCAGATCAGCTATCCTTCTCCCAGACAATATCTGGGCATGCTTGAGGGTTTAGCATGGATGCTTTCCAGCCGGCACGATGCCAGCCTGTTTTGGAGGACGGGTGAGTTTAGCCATATGGATGTGAGTTGTGCCATGCTGCTTGCCCTCAGAGAACTGGCTGTGACCCATTTTATTTCCTAGCAGGGATGTGGGACATGTGTCCCGGAGGTGTTGGATTTGTGCATTGCATTGTCAGACTGTGCAAGCAAAGCTGCCCTTTGCCAGGTGTCTGAAAGTTTTAGTGACTGTTAATGAGAAAACCAAGCCCCGCTGGCTGCCGCCACTCCGTGGGAAACCCGGGATGTACTCCAACATCCAGTGTTTTCTGTGAATACACCCAAGCAGACATAGCCCCAGATCTAGAGAATTTGCAGTCAAAACACAGGAGAAACTGAGGTACGGGACTCCTTTAACCTTCTGGGATCCCACAGGATCCAGATACTGGATCCACCTACTCTTGAAACCAGCACCAAGGAGCTCCTGTTCGGATGTCAGTGACTGGTTTGTGCTGAGCAGATCAAGGTAAAGCCAATGTGAGGAACTGGTTTCTGCATCAATCATTATGTGTCAGGGCTCTGAAGGGTTAATCCCGTCCAGCTCCTCTCATGTAGGAACTCATGAGGGCCTGCAGGGTGGATGGAGATCTGCCTACCAGTGTTGGACTTACCAGATGCAACCTACCCTGCATCTGGGAGCTGGTCAGCAGCATTAATATGCCTGTGTTTTAGCTCAGACACTTGCCTTCAGCATCCTGCTGTGCACCACACTGTCCTCACATGGCATGAAGTTAAGCTGTGGCACTCATTGCTGAAGGCGGCTGTGGATGCTAGAGGTTTACGTAGCCTGAAAAGTCATTAGGATTAGAAAATCTGAAGAAAAAATGCCTCTGTAGGTAGTACCTGATATGAAGATTGCAGGTGATTGGGTGTGTTGTCTCCTTGGGAATCTGTTACTGACTATTGTTGGAGGCAGAAAATGGATGAATTTGTTCTTGCACAGCAGTTTCCTGAGATCTTATGCATTTTGATCCAGCTTGAGCAATTCAAGGGAGTTTGGATTTGTGACCCCACTTTGGACATCTCTTGAATGTTTAAATTATGTGATAGCAATTTATAATGCACAACAGCGTACGAAAGGCTATACACAGCCATGGGAGAAGTGTTCAGGCTCCAAGGGGCTGGTAATATCCCAGAGACAGCATCACAACTGCTGTGTGACTTCAGAGCCATGGTGGAAACCACCTTGCGACCAAGGTGACATGCTTCATCTCTGAGGATGCATCCATGTAAACCCAGCCTTCATTATAGGGAGCCTGGCTGATACCTAATGTGTTGCAGATGGCATAGCTCCTAAAATTATCCCTTTTTTCCAGATTTTTAAGCTTTCTGTGTTAACCAAAATGGCTTCTTTTAGTGGGGGACTGATTCCCAGTGCTTCTCACAGAATGTACTTGGTGTTCATCTGCATAGGGTGGGTGAACAGCCCTGTTGAATTAATAAAGAGCAGAGCTTTGCTGCTCTAAGTGGCATTGATGCTAATGTAAAATGGCACAAAGTGGAGCGGGAGGAGTGTGCTGGCTTTTTTGGAGCAGTTTCACCTGGTGGGAGCAGAGGCAGGAACTGACCTTGAAGAATACTCAGCTCAGATTTGGACATCTGTGAACAACTTAGAACGGCTGCATTGCTGTTCAGCAGTGGTGATGGCTGTGCATTCAGCACCAGTATTGCAATGGTGTTGTACCATGTGCACCTATACACAAAACTGGATGATGCTGGTTTGGTTGTGGAACTGCCCTCTGAAGAGGCAGATGCCCCTGAGCACAAGCTAGTCTCATGCCACCGAGCACGAGTCTCCTGCCTAACATTTCTTCCTGTAAAGAGAAAGGCTGTGTAGCACAGAGCTTCACTATAGTAGGAGGCAGTTAGGCTATTTCTTTATGCATGTATGTATCTTCAGTTGGAGAAGACAATGCACAAGACTGTCTCTTCCCTCTGAATGGAAGGTGACAATTCTTTGTTCCTATCAGCATCCTCTGCTGCCCTGCACCACCCTCAGAGACCCTGTCTCTTGCCCAAATTATCTGAACCCTCCCTGTGGGTATCTCTATTGTGCCAAAGTACAGAGATAACCAGTGCAGGGAGATGCTCTTCCTCTCTCCATCAGTCCAAGAGTGGAGTTCCCTCTGCCCATCAAAGGAGTGTAGCCTATTCCCTTTCTCTTGTCACTTCTGAGCTGCTCCTAGCCAGACACTCATTGCTTGAAGCCGTGTTTGATTTAACCAGAAGCAACTTAACACTGTAGTCATCAGTCAGTTCTTGACACTATCAAGGCCTAGGAGATAAAGGAGCGAATTAAAAGGGAAGGGAATAAAAAAGAGAGAGTAATAATAATAAAAAAATCCTATCCCCTAAGATCTGATTTCATGTTAAATGTTTTCATCTTTGGAGTGAGCATTAACAGCTGATCGGCAGTGTCTGCTCTTTTAACTCCCTCGTAAAATGCAGTTGTTCAAAGAGACGGGGAATATTGTCTCCTGCAGGAGATGAATAGCTGGTAGCTGCCTGGATCTGGCTGTCTTGCAGGCTTGCTAGCATACCGCAGGCTGCAGGAGAGGGCTGTCCTCCTTGCTGCTGTTGTTAGAGATTAAAAACCAGTGTGCCTGTACAGGCTCTTCTTCCTTGGCTCTTCAGCAAGAGAAGACTACTGTATAGGAGAGTATAAGGGAGGGAAGCCAGGCAGGGCTCACACCAGAAGAGAAATGACAGGCTACTGGTGTGACTGACTGTCAGGGAGAAGATCCTGGCAGTCTGAATAGGCAGTAGCTGTAGACAGGTCAGCCAAAACTTCAGTGTTTTCCAGGGCTTTCTGAGGGCAGGAGTTAGGATGGAGCTGTGCTATCTGCCTTAACGTTTCTAAGTATCCCTACTGATATTTCCATAGTCCCACTTTGATCCTTTCTTATGCCTAAGCTGGAACACCAACCAGATCTTCTGTGGATGTAAAGAAATGTAAATTGGCTGACCTTGACTGAGCAGCTTTGATTTACAACAGGTGTGGTTGACTTGAACATCAATAACGTGGCCACTTGTGATCCACAATTATGGAAGTACTCAGATTGATGTTACGTTTGCAACCCTTTGCTGATGAGCTAGAGTGAGATTGCAACCAAAGCACTGTCTTGATGCCAGTGCATAGGAAGCAAAGGTGTCTGTAGCACTCAGACACTTCAGGAGAAGGCAGATGCCTCCTGTTTGCATCATTAGGCATTATTAGTGATGACCTGGCATCTTAGGGGTCAGAATGCTTCATTATCCCTGCTGTGATTAAACACACCTTTAGAAAGTATTTGGGGGCGCTTTTTTTTAACATTTCTGTATAAAATGGATATAAAATTCCAAGCAATGCTGTCTGATGGGATTTTGGGCTTCTCTGCAGTGAGGGTATAGCAGTACCTGTCCAAGGGGGGAAGAATGGCAGAGAATGTCAGTTTCAGAACCCAGACCCTGACTTCCATCACTGGGGATTGGTTTGGTTGCCCACCATTAAGTATCTTGTGAGGTTTGAAATGCCACCAGGGTCCATCTGGCCAATGGGTGTTGCTCCAGAAAGGCACAGCATGCATGAGTGTGAGAGATCCCTCAGGACATCTGAAATGGCAGGAGGTGGCTATGCACAAAAAAGTGAACTATGCTGTGGGTGCCCACAGTTGTTTCCATCTGAGAACCTCTTTGCTCTATAAGCAGCAAGCGTGAATGGGCAGTGCATGAACTCAGTTCATCTGATTTATTTTAGGTGTCTACATTAAATGGGTGATCATGTGCCGAATCTACAGGCTGCAATTTCTGATCTCCATTGCCATGCGTCTTCCAGGTGCCCATGCAGCCCCATATACTTGACTTTATTTGCAGGTTTTCAGTGATCCTAAAACATAGGTTCAATTCCGCATAAAGGTGTTGTGGGAGGTTCGAAGTCACATGCTACCATTGGTCTCCACCGAAGTGTTTTGAAAGCAGGGCTCTTAATGGAAACTGTGGAAAGGGGGGTTGTGCTTATCACCAGCACCTGTGGAGAAAGGATCCAGCATCCGAGGCAAATTATCTGCATGATGTGTTTCTACCTGCAACTACACGAGACTCAACATTTGGGGATGGGAGGATGTCAGACAGCCCAGTTGAACATTTTCAGTGTGAACACAAGAGTCTTCAGATCACCATCCGATCTTCTGAAGAAAGAAGAGAACAGGTTCTTATTTGCTGGGCTTGTTAACCTGGGAGCATTCAGGCTCATGGTTTCAGAGACCTTTCTGCCCACTTGCTGGGACTGAATCAAGACTGCCGGTCTGGTTTGGTGCTATCAGGTATCAGACCATGTCTTATGGTAACAGTCGCAAAATGTCACAAATACGGTAATGTAATAATAGTTCATAGGAGGTTTCTTAAGATAAACACTCGAATGGTACATAACCCGTTCCCGAGGGATGCTGAGCACTCCAGGAATTCAGTGAGTAAAGAAATACTAAACCAACTGGGAACTTCATTTTGTTAAAGGAATAACAGTTTTGCTAATAATATTATGAGCCAGCCATGAGATGTGTCAGTGGTGGTACAGCATCCCTGGACACAGTCCTTGGAAAACAAGAGAGACAAAGATGGAGCTGAGTGTTTGTTATTCATTTATATATTTGCAGTGTACACCTTGTGTTTCGGAAAGCGTAGGATTCCTCTAGCAATGGCAACTGGCTCAGGGGTGGGCACGCGTTGCGGCTCCTCGCAGGCGCTGTTTTTTCTAACGTGTGCCTCTCAGTATTTCCTTGTTAAGAACAGCTTTTGGTTTTATTCCTCCTACCACTCGTTTTCACAAAGACCCAGTCTGCTACCTAATAAACTCAGCGTGTTGGCAGCCAATCGTCTGATACTTCTGAAGCAAGTGCCTCTGTTTCTACTAACACAGGCAACTTGATTTGTAAACAGATACTTAAGTGGGTGTTTTTAGCGGTATAGCAGATGGTCAATACAGCTGCCTTCTCTCCCTTCTCTGCATTCACTCCCTTCCTCTACAATTACAGTTTCTTGCCATTTTTCTCTGCAATGTGGATTTGGTTTAAAAAAAAAGAGAAAAAAAAGCAAAGCGTTACAAGAGGGAGAAAATTGCTCAGTGAATTTCAAGAGGAGAAATTGGATAGCAACCTCAAATGTTACCTTAAAAGCTCTGTGAAAGCTACCCACACATCCTCACTTCGCTTGACTTTCCCCGCTTGAGTAACTCTGGATCTCAATGGGACTGCTTGTGTGGGTAGAGCACAACACAGGGATCGACTCTCCTCACGCACAGAAACTCGTGACTACTGCTACAATACGCAGCTGAAGTATTAATTTTCCTCTCTGCTGGATGTAGTTATTCACTAGTACTTTGGCAGGAGCTTCCCTGAATTCTGCATCCAGGCTTGGAAGTAATGTGAGGATGTGAGGGGATGATGTAGATCACTCTCTAAGGGTTTGCTTGCTTTGGTTCAGTAGCAGGATCAGGGTCTCTGTAGGTGTTTTACTCTTGCTGTTGCATGTTTGCTTGTGTTAGATTCAAGTCTTCTAAAGTTGCCTTGCTGTCTCCTGTGGGATTGATGATTTGGCAAAATCAGCCCCAAGTGGGTAGTGGCGCTGAGCCCCCTTCCCTCCTAGGCACTGTGCCACAGATCATCTCTCTCTTCAGAAGGCTCTTCATAAGCACTTTACATTTTCCTTTTGCTTGCTTTTAAGCTGTGATTTCTATATTCCTTTCCAGCACAGCCCCACTGCATGGTTTACACCTTCAGGAATCAGCAGTTAACCTTTACAGACACATTAAAGCGATGGAGTGAGACTAATCCAACAGTAGTCTGCAGGCTGGGCTGACTTAAGCCACTGCTGCAGCTTTTAAAGCAAACCAGCCATCATCTCCCTCTTACAACAGGTTTGGCTAGGGATCAAATTCCAGGTGAGGTCATATTGTCTGTGACAGGTTGTCAATCTCTGCAGTTTATCCATGAGACCTGGAGATGCTGTCAGTGAAAACAGGATGTGTTCAACCTATCCAAGCCTGGGTTCCCTATACATTGCCTTCTGAGAGAGGCTTGTGGTTCAATTCTTATCGCAACAGCTTAAAATACTATAGGGTTGGCTGTCAGGTCTTATGACCTGACACTTGAAAAGAAACCCATTGAGAAGTTCCTGTGCTATCTACATAAGATGTTGCATTTAACCCCTATGACATGACATGATCTCTTTCTGGTTGCACCTGAGATGTGAGAAATGTTCCCTTTGGCAAAGGTTGCCCTACCCTGCTTGGACTGATTGTTTCCTCAGGTCTGTGAGCATCACTGGGTGTGATCAGCCTCTTGGACCAGTCTATCAAAATGTCATGGGTTTAAAAACAACCCCACACCTTTGCGTAAGGAGCCATGCTTGTCTTTTCAGCAGAGTAGTTTGAGAGCAGCTGTGCATGGAGCTGCATGGGTAGATCTCTGCCTGGAGCAGTAATGCCTTAGCTCCTTGCTGATGGGTCGGAGCACCATGTGCAGCACCACCTGAGGCAACTGGGAGGCTTTCTTTCCTCTTCAGCCCTTTTACAAGCAGATTGCACCAAGGCATAAGTCATTCCTTCAGTGATCCCGTTCATGTTGCTTCACGAATATCCCGAGAAAGCTGACCAGGAATTTCTCTTTGATTTCCCTGCTGGAAAACACCAAAAACTACAATGTTATGGGAGTGTGCATGTTTCAGTAAAGTCTGCAGCAGAATGACCTCTCCGAACTAAGTCTGGTGGCCTGGGGACTTCCTAGAATTTACTATTTACAGGTTTGCCCGTTGTGACGGGTCCCCCCATGGGTGTGATGTACTGCAGTAGCCGATGACATGGTTCATCTGCCTACACCACCCATTGGCAAGAGACTTCTTTCTGTAATGCACTGTATGTGCCTGCAAGGGCAGGGCTTGGAGGATTCATTTGTAAGGGTGGATAGGCTGGCTGCTTCAGGTGACTTCTTCTCCAGATGCAGTTAGGAAAAGCTGCAAAGAACATATAATTTCTGACACTGGAGACATCTAGAAGAGCTTGGGGACACTGTGAATGCACAAAGGATTGCATGAGAGATATTTGCAGCCTGGGCATCCTGCAACAACCGTTGTCTGCCCCTTCCTTTTTCTTACCTATCTCACTGATGGGGTCTCACATGCTTCTGGCATGTAGAACTGGAACTTGATTCTAAATCAGTCGGATTTAGAGCCAAGCAAACAGCACTGGTTGGGTTAATGGCACCAGCAGAGGGATTTGCACGAGGGCAGAAGGACAGGACCTTTCCCAGGGACAGGGCTTTGCGGAAGGGTCTGCTCCTTTTTCCCCTACACGCAAATTTCTGGCCCAGGGCACCGCTGCCTTGCTGTTTTCTGGCTGCAGCCTTGATGCATGGGGATATCTATGGCTCCCGGCTTCTGCCCATGCCTCTGGCTTCCATCCATGGCTATCGGAGGACTCTGTGCAATAGCCAGCTATGCTTGTTCTTCTGGACCTGAGCCCAGCCGATTTCCCTCCCCAGCCCTCCTTTCCATGAATGAAGTGGAGGGATTTGGCTAAGTGCCCGAACCCTCTGGGCTTTTATCAATGGGATCAACAGTTTGTCAGATCCATGATGATGAGTCACAGCGAGATCCCATTACTGCTCATTAATACCTCGTGCAGTGCGATCCAGGGAAGAGGGTTGCTTGGACCCTCTTGAACACGTGTGCACACAGCTCTGCATCCCCTTGCACTCACTACACCCTGAAGGGCAAACAAACAGCCCCTTCATGCTCAGAGCACACATATAAGGCGGTGTACGCAAACACTCCTCCTATTTATCTGCATGTGTACAGTGTACTCATATACATAACGAGTGCGCTATGCACATACTTACAAAAACCAGCTTGCACGGGTGCAGAAACAGGCACACACACTTGCAGAAACACATATGCATGGGTGCAAAACCAGGCATGCACACATCTGTGCATGTGCACAAACATGCGTGCATAAACACACTTAATGCAAGCATACACCCGAGCACGTGTGCATATACTCAAGTGTACGTGAACATAAAGGTTATCATGTGTGTGCTCAGACAAGGTGGCATCCTGCTTGTCCCCTTTTCCAAGGACATCCATGCACGGCTGTGGTCCCTTCTTGGAGCAGGAAACAAGAAGGTGGCTCAAACACTCGGAGGAAGTCCAAAAAGCAGGTGCAGCTGAGGTCTGCACCGTGATGCAGCACATGTCAGCTTTTCCATGGTGGTCTCAGAGATGGGTTGGGGTGACTGGCACAGCAGCCGGAGGACTTGGTCACCCCCATCCGGCGGATGAGTGGTGAGCTGCCCGGCAGAGTCCCTGTCCCATCAGTAGCTCACACTAGTGTGATCAGCCAGCTTTTTTCCCCATGTTTTGAAATCCACTGGCTTTACCTATGGCATTGCCGATCTCAGGCTCTCCAGAATGGATGTTCTGCCCTCAGAAACTGACTAACATGATGATCTTTAAAGTTCTTTTCCAACCTACATGATTCTGTGATTCTAAAACCAGGTAAGTAGAGAAAAAGTCATCAGCATTCAATTTTTTAATAATTATTTTTTTCTCTTAAGCATTAGAGACTAGAGGAAAGTCTCAAAGCCACATCTCACCTCAGAGATATTTTAAATGCTCGTCTTTGTGTGAGAGGTGCAAAAATCTGTTTCCAGAGCTTTCATGTTTGGTTTTATGCAGCTTTCACCACAGCAACTATCACAACTTTTCTTTGATTTCCTAAGGAAATCACACCTATGTAGGGATGGAGGGTGGTTGTCAGCAGCCACCTCAGGACCCCTCGTGTATTTCAATACTAATTTGTTAAGGTTAAATCCTACTAGTTTCACACAACCAGATGTGGAAAGAGGAGAGGTACAAGTTAGTATCCTCAGTGAGGAAAAAAGCAGCTCAGGAGCATATCCTGCATTAAATTCCAGCCAAACCCCCCATTAGAGAGACTTCATGGATCTCACAGCTTTGGGTAGATACCTCATTGGAGTTTGTGCTCTACTGGACACCAGAGAATCCACCATCCCTTGGAAATCAACCTTGCTTTGCTCTTTTACTCACAAAACCATTTGTTTTCTTAGCTGCATTGTAGTATAGGGAATGTTCTGGTAGTGATTTCATATTAGAGCATGTAAAGAAACACTTTGGGGGGCAAATGGGAAAAAACAAATTTTTTTTGAGCCCTAGGTAGTGCAAGAACATGGGAATTTCATAACAGCCATAGTAATAGCAAAACTGATGTTGCCTTGATTGTTTATGCTTTCATTTTCAATCATCTCTTGTGGATGACAGAGTGAAACTTAAAGTGAATTTATGCACAGCGCTGAAAGTACAGTTATACGTGTTGCAATGGAAGGGAGATTCATTGGGAAGGATCATGGGCCTTAGTTCTGCATATCCTAACAAAAATACTTGCACCTAGTAAGGGCAGGTTTTCAGGGGCTGAGGGAGCTTAGGTAGAGCATTTTGGATCAGGAGGAGTCACACTGGGAAAGCCTTTGTTTTAGCAGGGGTTTCAGGAGAGCTACAAGGACTGTAACTGTTGTGTGGGCTTCTGAAGGCCTGTCTTGCCACCAGACCTTGCTCATCCCTGGTCTGAAAATCATTCCCAAATGGCTTTCAAAGGAAAAAGAAATAAATGAGTTAGAAATTCAGCTTGTTGGCCCAGAAAATAGTCCATTTTCGAACAGTAATCATAGAGCTCTGAAGTTGTGAGGTGGCTGAGACCGCTGGGGGCTCTTGGATATGCTTGGAATATGGCACTCCTCTCCACAGGGCTTTTGGAGCACATTGCTTCCCGGAATTCACATAAAAAACATGGATGCTGAATATTGAATCACTGATGGTAAAAGGTAGGTGGAGATTGGTGCATAAAATGGCTCTTCTGTGGCAAGATCATGATGTGCCAAAACCCAGAGGTGCTCCTTCTTTTTGCCTGGAGCAGACTTTCTGGAAGGTTCTACCTAGCAGGATCGTCTGCACCATAGGGAAGTAAATGCAGCAGGGATTTGAGCTGCAGTGTTCCATGCCTGAGGCACATATCTCACCCACCAGGCTCATCCTGGGCTAGCCTATCCTCCTTTTTTATGGGGAGAACTGAGGGGGTTGTTTTCCATGAGCAGATCTCCACTTTGTCCCAGGAACATTTACATGGGACTGGAAACCCTTTTTCTCCTCCATATGCATAGCTTCCCATCATCCCTAAAATAGCCTCCATCAGTCTGTACCCCATCTTACCCAAACCCGTGTGGGGACAACACAAGGTATGGCATGGTGGAGGTCATGAACCTTATCTTGCACACAGCTCCCTCCAGATTTCCTCTGTGCGACCCAGCCCCGTGCAGGATCAGCTGCATGTCAGGGAGAGAAATTGCATTTCCAGCTCCCACTCCCTGAGCATCCGGTTCCCTTCCCCTGAGTGCAGTGGGGTTGCTTGATCTTCCCACAGCCCTTTCCGCCTGTCAGACAACCCCCCTCCCTCTCATCCTGTTTCCTCTCACTCCTGCTTTCCCCCTGGTGCCTGCTTAGACCCATTAAGTTTGTAATCTGACTCGTGTTTACAATCTACATTTACCATTGCTCCATTCTTATTTCTTCTGTTTAATTCCTGCTGCCCGCATAGCTGGTGATTCAGCGGCAGGAAGGCAAAGAGTCCCACTGGGCTTTAGGGTTGTTGGCTTTGCGGGCTTTTATGAGCATTTCCTGAAAGGATCATCAAGGCTGAGGCCTCATCTGTTACCTTTGGGGCTGTGACAGTGTTGCTGCAGCTGAAATGGGCTGATGAATGGTGCGTGAAGCCTCTCCTGGGAAGGTCTCATTGCAGTCATCCCACTGGCAGGTTCTCTCGCCTGTACATCCATGGGAAGAGTTTGGTTAGCTTCCAAAAGCAACGTGCTGATACTAGCCAGCAATGCTAGGAGGTCCTCTTTATGCCCAAGTCTGAGGGGCCAATGCCAAGTTGTGGAGTGGACAGAAGTACCCCATCTCCCGCAGGGGTGCAGGAGGCATCATGGGTGCTGCAAGATCCTTACATGTACTGCTGGATGGAGGACTGGAAGAGTGTTTGTACTTCGGGCAACCCAAGCAGAAAACTTCAGGACCTCAAAGAAGAGGCTCTGGTTAATTTACGTATACAGATGTTGTCTTCATATGGAGGCTTTCACTAGTAATTCTCCTGTCCCTGAGATGCCCTTTCGGCTATGCCCTGGCTGTCACTCCAGAGGTCATATGTTCTCAGTTCAGGGTGGAACCAAATAAATGGCTCTCCATGTTTTCATTTCAGTGAAAGAAATCTCTTCCACCCAACCCAAATTGCTTTGCTTTCCACCACCTCCAGTTTAGCAGCCACACTGGAAAAACCATGTGTTCCACAGCCACATCATCCACATGGACAGGACATCCAACGGACACGTTATTGTCCATGGCTGCTGCCATGGGAGACAAAAGGCACAGACAGGTCACAGCAGAGACAAGGATCCAACAGGCCTGTTTTGCTGGATTAAAACTGTGCAAGGGGCTGTGCTGACAGGTGTCATGGTTTAAGCCAGTTCACTCACTCACTCCCCCTCTTTCTTCCCCCAGTCCTGGGGGAATGGGGAAGAGAATCAAAAGAATGCAACTCACACAGGTTGAGATAAGAGCAGTTTAGTAACTAAGGTATAACACAAATCACTACTGCTGCCACCAGTAATAAAACAAGAGAAATACAAGGAAAGAGAATACAACTGCTCACCGCCCAATATCAAGCCTGACCCCTCAGCGAGCCCCCCAGCAGCGAGCCTCCCCCCTCCCCCCCCTTCAGGGTCTCTGCCCTCCGGTTTACATCCTGGACATGACGTGCTGTGGTATGGAATACCTCTTTGGTCAGTTTGGGTCAGGTGTCCTGTCTCTGCTTCCTCCCGGCTTCCCCTCCTCCCTGGCAAAGCATGAGACTCAGAAAGTCCTTGGCCAGACAAAATAGTGCCAAGCAGTAACTATAAACACTGGTGTTATCAGTGCAGTTCCCAGGCCCAAAATCAAAACCACAGAGCTGCACCAGCTACTAAGAAGGAGAAAAATGACTGCTGCTGCTGAACCCGGGACAACAGGTTACAGCAGGGATGGTGCAATCCCTGTTTCTTTCACTGGTACAGAGAAAGCCTTTCTGCCCCGTCTCTACCTTTGCTGAATCCTCTGTGTTTTCAGGCATCATTCTGTCCAACAACTCTCAGCCCTGCCCAGGCATTTACCCAGCAGAAAGACGACTTTTAATTACTATTTTTTATGACTTCCTTTTCATAATTGCACTGGGGGCTCTCTGCTGTTCTGCTTTAATCTCCATCCTGAGAAATCACTTTCTCAGG
This sequence comes from Myiopsitta monachus, assembly GCA_017639245.1. NCBI lineage: Eukaryota > Metazoa > Chordata > Aves > Psittaciformes > Psittacidae > Myiopsitta > Myiopsitta monachus. The sequence goes on along the minus strand of CM029922.1, from coordinate 16,276,318 downwards.
CGTGATCTACTGAATGGGAAAGGGAAATAGGGCTTTCAAATTGCAGCAGTGGGCTTGTTGGCAGCAGAGAAATGTGGGACACACTTTAGTACTAGCCTAGATAATGTCCATGGTACTGATGTCTCTTCCCCGTCGCTTTTGTCTCCCACCCATCAGAGTGGCCAGATCCATTCTGCTTCTTGGCAATGATCTCTGTCTTATCCTATCTCCTGAACTGGGCTTGTCCTTACTCTACTGTCTTACTTACTCTACTTACAGCCTAGTGACCCCCTAACCTGCCCCAAAATTAATAAACCATGTTTTCTAAGACTTCTTTTCCATGTGAACCACTGGACAAGGTCTAGCTGGCTCTCCAGTTTAATTTCCTTCCCTTCAGCCCCATCTTCCCCCCAGTCATTGAAGGGATGGACAAAGTCCTGCAGACCCTCCTAACCTGACTGTTACCCATCCATCTGCCTTCACACTGAGGTTTCCACAAGAGCTGCTGCCTTGGTATGCACAGGGGCACTAATTGGATTAAAACATCAACATTAAGACTTTAGCACTTCAGCCCCTCCCTCTGTCCCACTGTGGCTTAGCATCCCAATCATTGTCTTTTATTAGACAGCATCTATCAGGACCCTGGGGTTGTCCACTGACTCCCATCCACAGAGGAGGATCTGCAGATCATTTAACTGGAAAGCCTTTGGGCAATGCAGATATTTATTCTTCAACATGAAGATGTGGAAGCCAGCTGGTGTTTTGAATAGGGCCAGGTCAAGGGCTACTTGGGGCTGAATGGCAGGAGACAGGAGCGGGGATGAGGAGCACACTGAGAATGGAGGAGGTTATCTCTTCTTGATTTGGTTTTTAAAAGCTGCTCAGCCTTCAGGGGTGGTACACTGAGGGAAAGAGGAGCAAACTCTGGAGGGAGGGATGTCATCACTTTCAGAGGGAAATGGCATGAGACAACTCACAGACACACTGCAGATCTTGGTAGGATGTGGGTCCTGTCTCATGCTTAGACCAAAGTATCTAAAGGAGGAGATTGTGGTCACCAAGGAGACTTCTGTCAGCAGTGGAGATACCTGCAGTTACCCCACCTACAAGAGGTGTCCAAGTCAGACAGGAACAATCACCTTTGGAGGTGCCCATAGCGGTAGATGGCATCTCAGGTGACTCATGTGAGTCTCTGGTACCAATACAAAGATAAACTGAGAGCAAAGCTGTCCATGAAGGCCAGGGTGCAAAATGACCATATGGAAGGAGCAGTAAGGCTGGAGACCCATGGTACAGTGGCATTATCTAGGCAGAGAATTGAGAGCTTTACAGAATAACCCCTCTGAAAGCCCTAAGATCCAGTCCTCAGCCCCTGTCCTGTCCTGGGCACCTCACAGAGGGATCGGTAATCCAGCATTACCTGTATGAAGCCAAGGGAAACAGTCAGTGGGGCACCTCTTGCCTAGGTAACCCCACTATACCAATATGGGGTGGGTTGTGTGGTGAATCACAAAGCTGCTCAGCACAACCAGCTTGAAACCTTGCAAGAGAGAATCCTTCTCACAGCAGAACCCCAGAGCCATTAAATTTTTTTAGGCTAAGGCAGCGTATAATATATAATTGATAATGGTTATTCCTGGTACACTCCTTGTAATGAAATTTTAATGCTAGGGACAATTTTGTGTGTGCATGTATGTATGTAATATATAGCTGTACTGGTCCTCAGTGTTCGTTCTGGCTACCAAGTGAATCTGAGCTTTGTTCTTAGTGTTAATGAGGTCAGCCTATATTCTACTGGTGCTGGTATTTCCACCAAGGCCAAAGGTCCAGGTCTTGAAGTAAACTCTGTTCCCAACCCATGTTAAAACATGACTCTACATGATACAGATTACCTGTGCCAGCCCCTTCCTACATGCACTGGGAATTTGGCTGCCCATAAGTAACATCTCCATTGCCTTTGGACCCCTTTAGGAAGAGCCTAAGCTGCCAGGAACAGGCTTTCACCCCCCAGCAAGCTGCCTTTTACTAAGCTGAGCTCTGTGGACCCCTGTGGTGTAAACCAGCCTGCCTTTCTCTTGACACTGATAAAGTAGTCTTGCAAACAAATTCCAGCAGTGACAGTATGATGGGGTTTTTTTTCCCTTTTTCTTTTGCCCCTCCCATCTCTTTGTCATCCCATTGAATGGCTGGCATTCTCCAAACAGTACAAACCACTTGATCTCATGGCAATAATTAGCTGCAGGGGGGCCAATTAACTCCCTCTCCAGTGGTCCAAGGTTCACACTGAGCTGTGTTTTCCCCTCCATTGAGTAATTTCTATAGGCCAGGGCAGGCAGCAGTATATATAATTCCCTCATTGCGGGTGTCCAGCCCTGAGCCCTAACTGGAAAGCAGAAGGATCTTGCCTCTCCACCCCACTTGGATTCACTGATGTCTTTCACAGGACTGAGACAGTCTTTTCCTTGGAACAGCCTTTTCCTTCGGAAAAGAAGGATGAAATGTGTGCCCTCTATCTACCTTTGTCTGTCTCCCTTTCTCTTTTCTACCCAGGTGCCTATTTTTGTGGCGTTTCTGGGGATGTAAGGCTAGGGTAAATGGGAGAACCTATCGCTGTTCTCTGTGTGGCAGCTGGTCCTGGGTCCTCTTTAGGATCCATATGGTGGGACAATTTTGGGCAGTGCTTTTTGGTCTGGGTCAAGACTGTGCCGGGGACTCCGCTGGCAAACAAAAAGTTCTCTGTACACCTTGCTTGTGCCAAGGACTGGGAGAGGGCGAAGACCTGCAAGAGTTGGACATCACTTCCACTGCTTTCTTGTGATCCAGGTTACAGGGCTGCCATGTTTGCTGATCATTAGCAGTACAACTAAACCAGTCATGCTTATATTGGGGTGTGCTTTCCCTACTTTCTTCTGCCCTCACTCCTGGTTCACAACTGCTCAGCAGGGATGTGCAGGGTCAGTGACTGCTCCGGCCAAATTGCATGTCCCCTCTCTATCCCTGGGCGCTTCTTAACAGTCCCTTTTCCACCTGCAGTAACTGAAATGCTCCCTGCTCTTTTGTCCCACCATGTGGCTACTTTCCTAAGCATAGCTCTTGCTCACTGCAGACATTCCTATCAGTGTAGGTAGAGGTGGCTTCATGTCCTTGGTGGCTGTTTAGCCAAAGTGGCCGGCATTTGAATCTATCCCCTGGAGCAGAGGGCAAGTGACTGAAAGGGTGTTAAGTGAGTCACCATCTGGTTCCATTCATTGTTGAAAGTCACTCCTGTGGCTTCTGGCACCTGCTCTGACATCAGCCATGGCACTGATGAATTAAAAGAGCTGCCAGCAGCCAGTGATGTGCTCCGGTTTGCCCAGGCCCTGACCTGGCTGAGTGATTGGTTATTGGAAGTTGTAAATGAAGCAGAGTCAGGACACAAGGGCTGGGGTTCAACTTGCTCTGCCCTTACGCTCCCACTGCCATCCCTGGTGTTGTTTCAGCCCTGACCAATTTAGGCTTACCCAAACCATCCCTGGCATGGCTCATGAGCTGAGATGGATGAAGGACCATCCCCAACAGGTGGTTGGGATGCAGCCACCATGCTTAGGAGGGTGAGGAAGATTAATGGTGTGGGCATGGCCAAGCCTCAGGGCTGGAGACCAGGCTCCAGCATGGGTTTGTGCCCTTGTGGAGGTGTAACCTCAACACCAGCTCTGGCCCTGAGCACTGCAAGGCTCTGCCACTTTTCCTTTCCTGCATCTCAACTGCTCTCAGCATCCATCTCCTTTCCTAGGAGCAAGGTAAAAGAGGTGATCCCCATCCTACCAGGCTTCTTTCCATTCCAAAACTCACCTGCAGTCTGGAGCTTCCTCCAAGCACCCAGCCCAAGGGCGCTGGCTTGAGGCAGCCCCGCAAACCCGTGTAGGATGCAGAGGCACCACAAGCTGTGCTTTGCGCTGGGGTGGGTGAGTGCTGCATCGGGAGAGCCTCATGTGAGCCAACCGTTGTCATGGTGACCAGAGAGTTGGTGTGGAGCTGGAGAGGAGATGCCGAGAGTGCGGAGGATTTTGGGGGGGTGGGGGCGCTGAGGGGCTCTCCCGTCATCTGTCAATGCGGAGGTTCCCCCAAGGTACAGACATCTCGCTATGCTGGGGCTCGCAGCTTGCCGGCTCGGCTCCTCCCAGTTGGCAAGGATGAAGTTGATGGATTTGTCTGCACTGTTCCTTCCCTGAGTCAACCCATTCCTCCCTGTAGCACCAAAAAGAAAATGAAAGAAAGAAAAAGAGCAGCTTGTTGGTGAGGAAAGAATAAGGATCTAGAGGTGTGTGGAGCAGTAACACTAAATGCCCATACCCACGGTTCCTGTGTTGCAGTGTGGCACTGGAAGGCACCAACGTAACAGTACCATCCATCAACACCTGAATGCTTCAAAGCAAACACAGTCACCCCTTCCCCTGCCTTCACCAGAAAATACCCTGCTCTCCACCTTGCTCCTCATCAGGGAGCTCTGAGGATTGGCACACCATGGAGGTGATGCAGGACCATTGCCATGGGGGGCAGGACATGGCCCTAGTGCAGGGGACTCCATCACTTTTCTATCCTTTCCTGCAACTCTGTTGGCCATCCAAATGCTTGCTGGCTTCTCCCAGGGATACTGCAGAGGGGTCACCAAAGGCCATGTCATGCAGTTGAAGGGTGACAATGACAGGGAGCAGAGGTTCACATGCGGACATCAGGATGCATGGGGAGGTAACTCTCTGGTGCAGCCATGGGAACAAGACTTTGGGGAGTCCTATGGGCTGTGTTTACCCCCTGGTTGAGCCCTGGCTAGGTCTAGGTCAGTATGAGTTGTGCCAAAGACCACATTAGCAGTTTTGGTGGGGATGGTCAAGTACCAGCAGCATGGCAGTGTTTATTTAAGTCATGATTCTAGATGAAGCCATGGTGGCCATGGCTCTTGCCAAATGGCTGAGGTGGAGGAGCAGGCACCTAAAGGGAGTTGCAACACTCCTCAGTGAGATCCCAGCACTAAGGCCAGCTTCTCCAGAGCTTCCCGTACCTACACTGCCTTACTGAGCATGCTCCCATTGCTCTCTGTGAGCTTTTGTGTCAGGGTGCTGAAATCTGGGCCTTTGACTACCAAAAGGCAAAGTGAGGGAATTGCATTTATGAGGAGCTTTGATGAGACCAAGTGAAGTTGTATGATCCTACTGTATCACTGTGGGTTTGAAAGTCCCCATGACAGGGGCTGGCTGGAGAAGAAGGTGCCTGAGCAGTGGGAGATTTACTGCTGCCTTTTCTGGCTGCTCCACAAAGAGCTGCGCAAGGTCTTACTTGTGGGCTCAACTCAAAATCCTGCCAACTCAAAGAATGAATGAGTTGGGATGAGTATTCCGCCAGCACCAGAATGAGCCCTGGTTGATCCTACTAAATATTAGGTGCTAACCTGAGCCCTCAGTAGTGTGGCTGTATTTTGGCAGGGTAAACCCAAGCCGAAGCCGTGGGGGTCACTAGCACAGGATAAAGTCCTTTGTTTTGTTAATGAATGAGACCACTGGCTTTGTCACTCTAGTGTGGTCTACAGCCCAGCACGACCCCAGCTACAGCCAAAGCACAACTCAAGTGAGAGGTGAGGAAGAGGAGCACGGTTAGATGCTGGGAGAGACAAGAGCGTGGGCAGCAGAGAGTCACAGCAGCCCCAGCTTGGAAAGGCGGATGAAAACATGCCTCCGCTGGGATTTCCAATCAGTCTCTGAATGCAATGGAAGTAACAGGCATATTTATTCTCTTCCAGCTCTTAGTCCTGCATTGAACCTGATGGTGGTGATGGATATTAGGCCTGATTGGACATGGCTTATTATTATTATTACTATTATTATTATTTTGCCAGCTGCAGGGTATATAACTGACTCGTTCAGAGCTCTGTCTCTTCTCTGCTGCTCAAGAGACTCCTGGGGACATGCTCTAATTTAGTCCTGAGGACCTGGAATGACTTCATAGCAGGATCATATTCTGTTGTTTTGTTAGAGGTTTGCTTTTGTCCTGCCCCTTTTTTCTCCCCCATCACCTTTTTTAGAGGCAGGGAAAAGCCCCCAAAAATTCTAGGTTTGAGTGTTTCTGGGTATATATCTGTATATATACTCCGCTAGGGCACTGAAATCCTGCCCTGTCACAGGCAGTTTGTCAAGGAAGGAAGAGTGGAACTGTCTGGATATAGCCTAATGAGGCTATGTGGGCTCAAGGAAGGGACCCTGGAATTGATTTTACCGATAGACCTATAACCTCTGTGCCTCTCCCACATGGGTGCAGCCATCCTTACCCATCCTTACCCGTCCTTTCCTCCTCCTCCTCAGCTTCATTCATTCAAACTCACCTGCTGAGTGTATAAATAAATATTTATTTATAAATATATTTAAAGAGCATCACCTTGCTCATTGCTGCTCTGAGCCAGAGACAAAATGCATGGGAAGGGGGGAAAAAGGTGCTAATAGGGTAATGAATGTAAAGACCAAATCCAAATCACCTGTTGTCTGCAAAGGCTTTGGTGAAGGAACTTAATTAATGTCCCTATTTCAGCTGGTCCACAGCTTTGGGAAGAATTTGGAGGTCCTGTTTTTAAACGTTAGGTCTTTTCTGACTGATTTTTGGCTGATTTTTGGATCATGTTAAATGTATTTTTTTCAGGAAATTCTTAAAAAAAAGAAAATAAATTCTTCCCCCCCCCCCCCCCCCCAATTTTCCTGCCCTGAGCATTTTCTCAACTTTGATTTTTGATTTGCAGTTGATTTCTTTCAGCAGAAATGGGTCTTGGACATGTCCCTGGCAGTGCTCAAGGCCAGGCTGGACAAAACCTTGGGTGAGATGGTCTAGGGTGAGATGCCCTGCCCATGGCAAGGAGTTTGGAACTGGATGATCTTAAGGTCCTTTCCAACCCAAACCATTCTATGATTTTATGATTCTATGTCTCAAACTTCAGTGTTGTCTGACTTCAGCCCTTGAGGCACCTTGAAAGGAAACTGAGGCATGGAGGGAGGCAGGTCTCAGACCTCAGGGCTTTTGGCCACTTTGATGGGAAAAAAATGGAGTTCAGATCCTTGTGTCTGAGAGCAAAGGGCACTGAAATTGCCTGGGTGGATCAGGCTTTCCGATGCACTGTATTTTTTATTGCATGTTTATCGTTTAGGTATTGTCTGGGTAGATAGGAAACACACAGCCCCTGGGAAAGTTTCCTTCCAGAGCATAAATAGAGGTTAATTTGTGTCCGGGAGGGTCCTTCTTGTAAGCATGTATGTGTGTGTACTCCTATTTAAAGTCCAGATCCTTTTGTGCTCCATATAAACATCAGTCAGGTGGGCTTTTAATCTCTTGGGCTTCTGAAGAAACATTATATTTAGGAAACAATACAAAAACCCCGAGCTCCTGACCGGTTGTTAGTGCTAAGCAGAGGGAAACCTTGTGCCCTGGGGCTTTGGGGACTTGGACTTTTGAAGGTGAAGTTTGCAGGGAAATCCGTGCAGCATGAAGTGCAGCTCCTGCCTGATTCTGCAGGCAGTGTGCTCACACTGCTGATAAAGAGAGAGGACGAGCTTTTTGTGATGCTGTGGTCTGGTTGGGGCTGGTTGCCCTGAGTGCATTGAGAGGGGAATGGGGAGGGATGTGGTGCTTATGGTGGGGATGAAGGAGTTTTTGTGCTGTGCATGTGTGTCTGTTCCAAACAGACATTCAGGCTGTGCACATAGCTTTTGGATGGCAGCCTGAGCTTTTTGCCCCCATGAGATAGGGGACACAGCATGCAAATAGCCAGGCATGGCTCTGGGGTGCCAGCAAGGAGGGATGCAGGTGCATAACTTGGGTGAAGCATCCTGGCATCTCCTCGGCTCCCTGTGGTCCTACCGCTGAATGCTGCAGCAGGGACAGGATCTTTGTGCATGCAAACATTTACCATTCCAGCGATAGCAGTTCCCAAAATGACCCTGTCGCCGCAGGACCGATCTCTTTATCTGTAGTGGTGGTGCACTAGAGGAGGGGATGGAGGGAGGAAAGCAATGGAGGGGGGAAGGAGGAGGAGAAAAGGGAGGCTGGGAGCTGATTACGTGAGAGGCATTTTGTCCCGCACCAACAGCAGCAGCAGTGAGGATGCAGATGAAAGAAGCATCTCTCCTGAGGGAAAAGGCAATGGTGAGAATGGTCTGGTGTGCCCGAGGGCAGGCTGGCATGGATGGACCCAGCTCAGCACCGTCTGTGCCCAGGCACCCCTCCACCCCAGTGAGGCTGTGTGGCTGCTGGAGCTCAGATTAAGATGGATAGATTGGTGAGAAGTGTTTGGTGTGACTGGAATAGAAAGCACGGTGGCTTCGTGCTGACTTGAGGGCACAGATCCAGAAAATAGCATTGCTCGGGAGGTGATTACTTTACTATTGGAGCTTGTCCTTAAAATAGCAAGCTCGCTCCTCACTGCCCCTCCTTTCCCTTTGCCTGTGCATATTCCTAGTGATGGCTGTAAGATTCCTGGGGTGTCCCCTCCTTAATTTATTCCTTGTTTATTTCCTTATTATCCATGTCTCACCATACTTTGTAAGGATGTCCTTGAAGTACTCCTGGCTGGCGCTTAGCTCACTGGGCTCTGCTCTCAGCTCTGACCATTGCATACATTCCCATGTAGCAGGGAAAGGTTTGGAAGGAGCTGGTGGTCCCCTGGAGAAAATCAGTCAGGGCAGCCACAGAGTGAAAAATGCAGCGCAGGAGTTCTCATGGCTGAGGTGATGCTGGGACTCCACTCAGGAGCATCATTGGGAGATACCTAAGCCCTCCCCTGATGCGAAGGGAGTCCTAGGATCCTACAAGAACATATTTCAAGCCTTGGTAGGCAATGCTAGGCAAAACCCCAGCCCCAAGCTGTCCATGCTGTCTGGCTCCAGCCACTGGGGCTATTTTCACATGAGGAGCAGCAATGAGAAAAACAAAGCCAAAAAAGGAGTGCAGAGCAACCTGGGGCAGTTTCCAATCCCTTGGAGCCAAAGCTTTCAGCACAGGCGGAGCCTTGTGCTGTCACCATGGAGGGGGCATGAAGTCCATGACACATCCCATGGGTGCATTTGCGTCTTCTGTTATGGCGCAGAGAAGCCACCCATGGAAAAGGAGTCATCAGCGCCAAAGGCTGGAAAGGGAAGCAGCAAACCTCTTCCATCGGCTCAGCTGGGAGATCACGAGTCAGAGACCTCAGCAAGGGCTCTGAGCTCATTTCAGGTCTAAACTTAGTTCAGAGAGTCCCAGCAGCCACTCGGGAGCGTTGCCACGTTGGGATGGATGCCCTGTAGCAGCATTTTGTAGGCCAGGCCATACGGTTATTATTGCTAATGTTAAAAATATTCTCTGCTGAGTTATAGAGGCTTTTGCTTTGCTAGGCTGTCTCCATGTAGATGTCTCACATCTTCCTATGTCCTGGGTTTATATAAAATGCTGAGTCCTCACAAAGGGAAAGGGAATGAGATTTCTAGAACTGGGAGAGAAAAACTGGGATCACAAGGAGAGAGGGGAAAGGCTGTGGGTCATCCAGAAGAAAGCAGGCAGAGCCATTGGGTTTCTGTGCCAATTAATGCAGCAGTGCTGAGTCCCTGAAACAGGGTCTGCTGTTAGACGGTCTATATTGCTCATTTGTCATGGTTCTGGTTGGCCAGATCAATGAGCACTGACTCACATAATGCCCAGGTATGGGTCAGGGACCATGACTGTTCCCTGGAAGTGGTCTGCATACCTCCAGCCCCCTTGAGAAGACATGAGAGTTATGGACCTGCAACTAAAGGATGAGATTTCCTCTCCCATTTTTCCAGCCTTGAGCATCCTCAATCTAACTGGGGCTATGAAATTCCAGGCGTGTCATTTCCAGCATGGGAGACACCAACCTGTGCAATCATACAGGACTTTAACTGGGTCCAAGCTGCTTAGATGTGGTTTCCACTGTGACAACATGGGCTATAGTGTTCTGAAGAGCTTCTGGCATCTCCTGCCCTACCTGAAAGACAGAGATCAGCTTCAGTCTCACCTACATGAGCAAATTAGAAGGGAACTCAGTCATCCACACTACTTAAATGATGTCATGGTTGTTGACACAACTTGGACCTGGCTGAAGAGGACCAACCCAAGGAGTTGCTGGGTTCAGTTTTGGAGTTATCCCAGCCCAAGGGCCATCCCCAACAGGCAGCTCAGGTACAACCACCCTATTTGTGAGGATTTGGTGCTGTGGAAGTGGTTTTAGGGCCAGAGCTGGATAAGGAGCTCTGAAATATACACATGGATTTATTTACTTATTTATTTATTTAAAATAAAGCAAGCAGCTGCATGGACATGATCATGTTGGCTTCAGCTGGCCTTTTTTTCTGCTTAATTAATGATGACGAGTCTTGACGCATGCTTGGCATTCACTTAACAAAGTGCATAAAGGAGCTGATTATTTCTTCTGCTTCTTCTTAGTAATACTGCTAAACCAGTTTTCAGTGAGCTTAAGAAAAACTTAGAGGATCCCTTTGGACACCAGGGTAAGATCTCTTGCAGGCAGCCATGGGAAGGGTTTGTGTTTGGTTTGAAGGGTGACTTGAAGAATGTGTGGACAACTCCACGCAGAAATATCCTTGTTCTCCCTGAAAAAAACCAAAACAACCAACAAACCAACAAAAAACCCAAAAACCAAAACCAGAAAAGATCTTTGTCCTTAGAGAAATGTTTTGTCTGATCCTGAGATGTTGGGGATGAGGCTGGTTTGGAGTTTGGGGCCCTGTTTGTCACCAGTATGAGGACAGGATGAGGGACAGAGAAATAACCTTTTCCAACCATGTAGGGATATCCATGGAAAAGAGAGGGGAACATGGAAGAGAAAGCAATGAGCCAGACAGTCCAGAGCCAACATTTAACTAATCCCCTTAAAAGAGATTTCTGGGGCCACTCTGGTAATTTAGGGATTTAATTTTTTTTAAGGCTGCTCCTTCTGGGATTAGCTCTCAGGAGAGCAAGGACTGGAAGTATTTTTCAGGCTATTTGTGACTCAGCAGCTGGGAAGCGCTGATTACTGGCAGCAGCTGACGTCCGAAAAGCATCTAAGGCTTTATTATATTATCCAAAAAGGCCACAGACTTTTTTTATCGCCCCAGCTCCAGAACAAGGAGTACCCAAACCTTCCAGGAGGACAGGGAGCACAGGGCAGAAGAAGGTGCTGTAGGAAAATTTTAATCTCTTCCTCAAATGCTCTTCACATTTTCCTTTCCCAGGTGCCTCCAAACAGTTGCCTTTCCTTTTAATAATCCCTTTGAATTTAGGCAAGAAGAGCAACCCAAAATCAGGCATTTTGGTGTCTGGCTGCTCCCAACTGCAGTTGGTAGATGTTTCTAGGCAGCATCACGTCTGTGTTTCCATGGGAGCGTACCACCCTTTCTGATATATCTCTAGAAGGCTGATTTCCTTGAGGATAGCATCATCCAGGCCAGAGGAGCACTGAGTAAGTTGGGTCACTGATCTGTGGCTTTCCCAGAGCTTATAGACTCAATAGACAGCATCCAAGCAAGCGTATCTCCTCTCTGGCCCATTCTTGGTCAGCAGCTCTAAGCACAACTTTAACATTGCTTTACTGATCATTTATCAGTGCCAAAGCAATCCATCATGGTGCTCTGGCCTTGGCAAGATCTTCTTCAGTAACAGTTCAAGTCCAGGTCTGATTTGCAGGGCCAGGTCCAGTGAGTGGCTGGCCACAGTGAAATGCTTTGGTTCTGCTGTGTCGTATCAGGGGCAAGGAGTGAGACCCGCTTCTCTCTTCTCCCGGGCATTTGGCTGTGCAATGAAGCAGGTCAAGCCACGCTCGCTGTTGTTTATCCCTTTTCCCTCAGCCTCTTCTTACCTTTACACCTTCTGTTTGTCATTCAGAGACAAACTCCCCTGCAGCTTTCCCCTCTGTCGCAATTACAGACTTGCTTCCTCTGTTTGTCTCCAAACTCAGCCGGCCCAGTAAAGCTGATAGCCAGGAAGTTCGAAGGATGCTGTGCATCCAAGCAGCCAATGTGCATTAGCAAATGAGAGACAGGAGTGAGCCAGGCACACGGCCGGGTGGCCTCAGCCAAATGGAGGCAGCAGCAAGTCAGCATCATGCCCCCTGGGTGTAAACCTCCATATGGATGACAGCATCCCTTTGAGTTCTATCACAAGGGCTGAGCATGCTGCTGTCTGCTGGAGAAAGGGTCCTGCCAGAGCTGTGGTGGGTAACAATAGCATCCCAGCTATTGCATCTGATGGGCACAAAAGAGGCATAATTTTGGGTAGAGTCTCCAGAGCACCATTGTTCCTTCTCTGTTGTCCTCAGCAATGAACAGGAGTGAGGATAAAATGAGGGGAGCAGGAGGGGAAAAGGTTTCTGGGTACAGAAGGGCACTTTGTAGTGAGAGTGATCAGAAGTGGAGGGGTCCATTTTGTCCCAAGGGTACATGATGTTTTGCACAGATGGGTGGAGAGAGCAGGCAAGTCACCACATGAGTTACTGACAATGAGAAGTGGTTGGTGGAGAATATCAGGACTGAAGCTACTTCAAAGTGCCTGTCTTAATGAGGGCATAGGTGTCCTCCTCATTACAAGGGATGGTAGGCTGCAGTGGCATCTGCTAGGGTTTGGTTTGCATGGCAGGAGCTTGCAGAGGGTAAGGCTGGAGCCCTACTGCGCTGTGCTTTTCGAGACAGAAGCGCGTATTATAATGCCTGTCCTGAGGGATACAGTTCACACAAGGAAAACAATACTATTTAGGTCAGTAGCTAATTTGGGACTAGGAGTCATGTCTGACTGGGGGCTCAGAGTGCGGGGCTGTGGACCACATGCCTCTTGAAGACTCCATTCCCTTTAGGATGAATTACTTCAAGGAACAATGGGAACCGAGTTACCTGAGGCTGTTACCGAAAACATGAAGGTTGACAGTGAAAGGACCAGAGGCAATCAGTGAAGTGATCAGGAGCAAGCCTCAAAAAAACATGTGGTAGGGCAGGCTGTTGTTGCATGGTGACACTTGGTGCTGTGGAGACTGGGACTGGAAGTCTGTTTGAACAGGGAGCAGACGTTCATGGAGGGCACATCCATCAGTGGACAACAATGCAGCCTGTATGATGTACAGGCCCTGAGGGTCCCTGAGCTGCTGATCTGCAGTGTGGTGGGCACAGAAGGTTATCTTATAAAGCTTCCCAAGGCACCTGCTCCTGGTCACCACTAGCGAGAAGAGACCTCTGGACAGACCTTTGGTTTGATGCCTGTATCTTCTATGAGTCTCTCAGAGTAGAGTGGGAACAAGAAGAGGCGTATGGATTATAGTACCATAACTCCAAACTCCTGTTTGTCCTGGAGCCTGTGCTGTGAATCAGGCCTGCTATGGTTTCTTTCCAGACTTGATCTCATATGTTTCTCTGCAGAGGCTCTTTGTGTCTTAAACATTCTCAGATCTTTCTTATGCAAAAAAAAAGGAAGCAACTGTTGGGTGCAAATCCAGCTAGTACTTTGTGCCTCCCTAGGCATGCTCACTCATTGGGGAAGTCCTTGAGGGACCATGGGCATGTCCCTGCTGGTGTATCTGTGGGAAGATCCTGACCTACATTAACAGCCATCACATGGGTTTTTTTGAGGGGCCTCTGCTCTGATTTTTGTGCTGTTTTGATTCTACTACAGGGTGGTTATGACTAAGAAAAGGCAACACCAATCCTCTATCAAACCTGCAGTGGCTGCGTGTGCCCCTGTGGTTCGTTCTCTATCCCCATCAACTAAGAGCAGCCAATGAGCCCTGTGGTATGACATGCTCATCCCTTGTAGAGCGGCCCTTGTGAAGTCAGGAACAGCATTTCAGTGACCTTCCCCCAAGATTTATACATCCAATATGTTGTAGGAGTGGGATGAGTGATCTTGACTAGAAGGTAGGTGAGATGCATGGGAGAATCAATAACTCCCTGAACAAGCCACAGCAAAGGCTCGTTGTCCTCTCTAAACTGATTGGTTTTACGGTCCTTCTTGTCTTTCTTCTGACATAAGCATGGGAAGTTGTTTTAGGCCAAATCCTAGCCCATTCATATGGGTGTCTTGCCCATAAGGACGAGTTATGTTCACTTTCCTTCCCCTGCTCTGCTTTCAGCTCTGACCCTTCCTTTTCTCTGTGCAAAGAGCTTCTCCAAAGTATGTAATTACCCAAAGGTATGGGGGGAATTGAAATATCCAGGCTTTGTGTTCATACCAAATGGAGGTAAGAAGTTGACCTTTAGGATATACTTGTGGAATTGGATTTCTGAAATAGTTTGCCTCGGAAATAGTAGTAGCAAAATACATGTATTTTTGTGTGCTTGTGTGTGTGTGGATAGGGATACAAATACAGACTAGATGTATACAGAAGCGTAGATGTATATAGAGACATATATGTATTTTAATTGAAATCCAGGCCTCATTTTGCAGCTATTTGCTGCTGTTTTGTTGCTATTATTGCAGTCTTCTTATTCAAAGAAGATCAAAACATCATCCTGTAAAATACAAAGTGTTTTAGAAGCTGATAGTCCCAATTCAAAAAAAGGAAGTCTCCTATTTTGAATACAAAAGATTTCAAATATTCCTCAAGATGGGAACATTCCAGTGAAATAGCCAATTTTAAACAGGCGATCCTTGCCTGTGGACAGCCACCCGCTTGGAAAATGAAATCTCACCATCCATAGCGACGTGCAGCGCTCAGTGAGGAGCAGCATCCTCAAGGCCGAGGCACCATGCTGGGACATGGGAGTTGGGTTTTTCTTCTGGGATTTGACACTGTTTCACGTGATTCACTGCTTCCCCATAGTGCAGTGCACTACTCCTCCTTGGAGGTGGAAGACATCCCTTTTGTAAGACCTAGGCTGAGACATCCAGTGAGCCTGTGCTATAGGAGGATGTAAATGTAACTCTTCTGTTAATAACCATAAATCATCTGGGGAGGACTGGCTCCAGCTGTGTTCTATCCCTTTTCTAAGGAGGGGAATGCAACTACTATCATATTACAAATAATTAAGTTCACACTAGTAAATGAGACATAAGGAGGCCATCTTCTGAACTAGTAGCATTTCCAGAAATGGCAGAAAATCAGACTCTGTCCAAGAGTAAATGCTAATAGCTCTTGTTTTCTTCTGGACTGGGAGAAGGAAGCTGAGATCCTGTGCTTGTTTGTTCTGCAGAACAACCTTTCTCTTTGTAGAAAATCATTTGACAAGTGGGATTTTCACCTTTGGGAGGTCACCTTAGTCTTGATCTGTGTCCACTCTGGCCCCATGGCCTCCTAGAATGCAGTTTGACCATTGCAGGTCTTTCCTTGAGGATGAACCTCTGTTTTAGACTGCTTCCCCCCACCCACATTAAAAGGGTTGAACCCAGATTCTTCACAGGCATGCTTGCTCAGCCTGTGGCTCGCTCGGTCTGTGAGCTCCCCATCCCTCATTGCATCAAGAGTTCTTCCACAGAACTGCTCAAAGATTCAATCAAGCAACATAATAAAATGCTGAAGAGATTTAATATGTCTATTTCCCGTTAAATCAAGACTTAATAAATTGTCTCTTCTCTCCCTCACCCTTTTTCTTCCTTCCTTCCTTCTTCCTTCCTTCCTCTTACAATTGCATACAGTATTGGATTTGTTGGAGATGGAGCGTGTTTCAGGCACTGTATAAATCAGGAGGAATTCATCAAGCCCCACTGAATTTATTGAAAGTTACAAAGTTTTTAAATCTACAAATGTTTGACATCTTTAAAGACTTATTAATTAATGCAAACCATTAAATACTGTTAAAACTCATGTCTCATTTGTGAAGTATTTGAGCTTCATTGAATATGCAGATCAGGTAATTCATCTTTTTAAGCTCTATCAATCTTTTTGTTCTTAAAAAGACAGGGGGTTCGTGGGAAGGAGAAGCCGGAAAGTTCTTAGGATGGGAGAATTCACAGCCAAAATCAGGATTTCTCTATTTCCAGGAATTTTCAGCTAAGACTGATGAATGCCCTCCAGATTTCTGGTGTTTTCATCTTTGTGCTAGCACAGTGCCTGGTGGTGTTGCTTAGGATCATGATCTTGTCCTGGGTTATTGAGCTTCAATTACTAGGGTCCAGTAGGTTGCATTGAGGTGGGATGGTGACACAGGCTTGAGAAAAGTCCATACCTGTTAAAGTCCATGTATGCTAGGCTGTCATCTGGGGGTGTGGAGTTTCACAAGGAGACCGGGAGGTGTTTGAATCCATGGGTGGAAAGCGACTTTTAGGTTGAGCAGATGGCTGCTCTGTATGGACATCAATGAGGATGCTAAGGAAAATGAGGGGAAACTCACATGGAGAGTGCGGTGACTTTGCACAGAAATGTCCTCTGTCTGCTCATACATGACCTGCAAGGAGGGACTGAGGAATCCAAGCGAGCTCAGCCCAGGGAGGAGGAGGTGACGGGCAATTGGATTTCTGTTGTCTAATATGAAGTGGGGGGTGTGGAGATCAAAACATGCTTTTCTCAGAGACAGATAGCCAACGAAAGGATGACAGGCAATGGGCACAGGCTGCAGCATGGGGAATCCTCAGCTAACTTCATCCAGTGTCCAAGCGGGACATCCTGTATGTTGGTGGCTGTGGCTGTCGCGAAAGAAATCTGGATGTCCCTGAGTATGTGTGTGTGCAGGAGAGCTGCAGCTGAAAAGCTGATATCACAGCCCCCTCCTCCCTGAAGTGCTACCACCACAACCCAGCCCTCAGAGAGAGCACATGGACATCCTTGGAACAGGAGCTGGGCACTTGTGGGACTATCCTTGCAGCCCTGCCACAGTGAGGGTTTTGGAGCCAAGCAGACAGTCCCCAGGCATACTTAGTGTATGTCTGATTTGCACCCAGAGTTGTATATAGAGAGGCAGATAGACAAATACAGAAAATGCAGTCTGTGTGCCTGAAGATGGCTTGTTTTTTTTATGAGCCCCAGGAAAATGAGTGGTATTTACTCTGGAAAAAAGGGAAAATCCTCTTTTGAGATCTTCAAACTATCACCCACTGTTTGAGTTGTAAAACTGAGGCTTATGCTGAGCAAAGCCTGTTCACCCGCTTCCCAAGGGGATGTGCACAATCCCCAGGGTTAATCCCAAAAGCTCTGGCAGGCAAGGAGACACATCTAGCAGGAGGGTTGTGGATGAGATGCATCCTGAACCTTCTCCCTGCAGAGATGACAGTCCTGGAGGAGACCATCTCCTTAGCCCCTTCCCATTAGAGATGGGTGGCACTTGCCATGTCGCAGCTCTGCGGTGAGTACTGCCAAATCTGTCATTGCTGTGAGGCTTCAGGAGCTCCAAGCTGCACCAGTAAGTTAGTGGAGAGTCATCCCAGCCCAGTCCAGTGTGGGGCAGAGCTCTCGTTGATACTGGCCAGAGATTTTCAGTTTTTCAGTTGTTCGGTTGTTCTTCTCCAGACAATTGCATCCACCCCAAATCTTCCCCATTTTCCCTATTATCTGGCTCTTCCCACCTCAGAAGCAGATGCATCTCTTGAGCAAACAGCAGTCCAAGGGAGCTGGTTGTCCACTGCCTGGATAGGATGTCTTAAGAGATGGGCGCTGCTATTGGCAATCCATTGCTGCAATATCAGAGCACCTTTCTCAGCCTCCCTATCTTGTGACACATCCATCATGTCTAGGGGGTGTCAAATATCCGGAAGTGGTGAGGGAATGTCTTCTTTCCATAAGCTCAGAACAGCATCTTGCCCAATTGCACTTCAGAGCATTGTGACTACCTGAGGAGGTAGACGTTGGCCATCAGATCTCATTAAGGCCCAATTAACTGTTACTTTTGTTAGGTTTATTTATGACTAGTCACACCAGAACCATTAAAGGGAGTCACAGGTTTACTCAAGCAGCAACCAAGACACAGAATTACCCTTCCTTACTGCTAAAATCAAAGCAATAATTCACTCCGTTGGCTTTACCAGAGACTGCGCAGTCTGACAGAGAGGGCAGAAACCTCACCTGACCTCTGGGAGATCTCCAAAGGATCTATCCAATATGGTCCTTTTATTTTATCTACTGTCCACAGGGATTTTTCTAAGGACATCTTTATCGTATTTGTAATTTACAGCATCATTCTTGGTGGCTCTACAAGCTGCTCCAGTCAAAGTAAGTTTAGTGTTTATCCTCACTTTGTCATGGCTATATTGGAATTAGGAATTGCCCATGCACTTCATCTCTAACTGAAAACAATCTGAGCAAATAAATGACAAACCGAATAGAATTACCATGTCTCTTATCATGGTCTCTAACAAGGTTGCTGAAACATTCCAGGATAAAAGGGTTTCTGTAAGCCAGCATACACACAATCCTCTGTCCTCATTACAAGAAAGCTTCTCAGGTTTAAATTTCACCTGCTTACACTGCTGCAAGGCTAAAACTCTTCAGTAGGATCAGCACAAGAGGTTGCTGTAACAAGGCAGTGTTTGCAGTCCAGAGCCAAGCAAGGCTTATAGCTAATGAGGGACTTCTGTTTGCTGTTGGGAGGATGAGTGAGGAGGAGATCATAGAATCCCAAGTTGGAAGTGACCTCAAGGATCACCTGGTCCAACCTTTCTAGGCAAAGCGTGACCTAGACTCCATGGCCCAGCACCCTGTCCAGCCGAATATTATCTGTGTCCAGCACTGAGGAGTCACCACTTCCCTGGGGAGATTATTCCAGTGGCTGATTGTTTTCATTGTGAAAGATTTTCCTCTTGTGTCCAGTTGGAATCTTCCCAGGAGTGCCCATCACCCCTTGTCTTTTCCATGTGACTCCTTGTCGAAAGGGAGTCTCTGTCTCCCTTGTGGTCACCCTTAAAGGAGGGGAGAGGGCTCAGACAGTGGCTGTGCTTTGAAACAAGTGATTAGTTCACCAATCTTCCCAAGATGTTCTGGTCACCTGGGGATGCCCCCATGCTGGGGAAGGAAGCTACAATCCCAGGGGTCCCCATTCCCTCTGGTGGGATCATTAGTGTATCTGTGGCTGAAGTTGGAGAACACTGATACTTTACATCCTTGGCGTAATCCCACTTGAGGGTTTTCATGGGTGGAGAGCCTGTATCACATAAATTAAACCAGAGTAATTAAAGACACTTGAACTTCAGTGCAGGCTTTAAAGGTTGAATTTACATGGGGACACAGCAGAAAGTCTTCTAAGATTGGTGAGTTGAAAGCCCAGATGTGCATATTCTGAACAAATGGCACCTGTGCCTTGGCAGAGGGGTTGGACTAGATGATCTCCAGAGGTAACTTCCAACCCTAATGATTCTGTGATTCTGCAATTAGATGTGAAATGAAATTAAATAAACAAAAAGAATACTGCGAGAGGGTGTGTGCATGAGGTGTTGTAAACAGAGTAATTCACTGGCGTTGAAAATCGCACTTTCTGGTTCAGTTTTTCAGGGTACTCCCATAGAGTCAGTCTTTAGAAAAGCGTGAGGAGGTCTGTATCTCTTTGGCTGAACTCTGGTTAGGTGGGGACTGTGATCTGAATAACTTATTTCAGACAAAATAAGCCTAGTGACTTTAAGGGCAAAATCAAGCCCTACGTGGATGAAGGACTTCGCACACTGAGCATCCCATTCACAGAGCTGGAGTGATCAGGGCTTGAAATGGGGTGAAGGCAAAATATCTGTGTGAGTATTTTCTGACAGATCAAGAGACAGACCAAGAAAAAGAAATCTGCTTTTGAGAAAAATCAGAGATGGCCTTAAGCCTCATCTCTCCAAGGACTTATTCTGGACTACGTACTTGACATTAGTGTTCGCAATTAATTCCCTGTGTTGATGCTCTTATTCCAGAATCAGACACACCTTATTTCAAATTAGTTCAATCCACTCGGGACCCTGCCACAAAACCAGGTTAAGAAATTAGCACAAATCAGTCGAGCTTTGGTAGCTAACTGAATAGGCAGGCAAGCCCTTAGAAAATGCAAAGGGATTCAGCTTAATTTTACATATCAGAGAGGAGGATAAAATCACATAGCAGTACCTCTTCTGAGTAAAAACAACCACGTGATGAGCAATAACCAAGTCTCAGCTGATGTACAGTAATATTTTAAGTTTCAGTGATGTGATACTGTGTAAAACCCCCAACACCACTGGGAAATAGCTCTTCTACTCCAAGCTCTCTTCCTGCTGATTCTGTGCTGTAATCAGAGGGATTTCTTTCTCCTGAAAATAAATCTGCAGACAAAATTTTATGGATTGGTGGCCTGCCTAGGAGAAGAGGTTGGGAGAGCTCAGTTCTGGGTGTAGTGCTGATTGTTTAACAGTTCTACCCCTTGGTGCGCAGGTTAACAAATTGTTAATTTAGGGTTTCTGCATTTCTGCTGATTTGCAGAACTTCTACATTTGAAACAAATATGGAATTTCATCCCAGCTGCCATGGACAAATCTACTTATCCTAAGAACCAATATAGGTGAAAAATGCAAAAATCTGATGGGGATGGTCAGATTCTGGAGACTTGTTTGGTCAGTGATAATTCACCTGTTGCGTGTAGGAATCATTCCAGAAAATCAAAGCATCACGTTCACAGAATGCATATTCAAGGGGTAACTGCACATTTACTGAAGAATATTTAGCTTGCGGAACCAGAAGTGACAGTGCTGAAGCCCTCTTTTCTCTGACCATTCATCAGATGTTGTCCTCATGAGTGAGGCAACAGCTTGGACCTTGGCGGAGAGACCTTGCGGTCTCCATCATCTACCACAGGAGTGTGCCAAACCACTATGGGGAATGGGTCTTCCCTTTCATGTTGCTTTCTTCAGCTTGATGGGATTGTGATATTGTTTGTTGGAAAAAGTCCTCACTGGCACAAATTAAACAAATTCCTGATGGAGTGCAGGAAGGGGCTTTTTGAGCAGTCCCAAAGGAGGCTGCAAGCAGAGTCCTGTTTTATTAATGGAGAAAGAAGAGGTCCCATCAGTAATTAATCTGGAGTGCTTGGGCACAGAATCCCTGCTCTACCACAGAGGTTTCCAGCTTCAGGGCAGCATAAAGAAAATCACTCTGCTATTAGAAGAAGATAGGAAAAACAGAGAGAGGTGAAAATTTCTCTGAGAGAGGGACTGTGGGGCACTGATAATAGGAAGACAAGCGGACACAAAGCAACCCACCTCTGGTTTTGAGCCCAGTAGCAAGGGATCTTCATAAGTTATTGGAACTTGCTTTTGCTTCCTCAAAACTCCTGCAAGCTTTCCAGGTAGTATGAAATATGGTTTCTATGCTGTAACAGCACTTTAAGGTACTTCACTTTGACACCGTTGAAGTTCCGTCTTCAGACCTCCTGGCCTAGACCTCTTTTGGACCTCCTGGCTTCCAGTGACCATGGTATAAAACCAATGAGTCCAGGGTTGTACACCAACAGTCATGTAACCAAGACGTATGAGACCCAAGTCTTAAAAGTGTTTGAAAGCAGCTTGAGTTATCAACTGCTCCATCATTTCAGTGAGCAGACTACAGCTGTATGAATTAGGCAGTGCCAAGACATGACTTGGGGCCAATAGCATTGGCCCCAGTGGTTCCTAAGTGCACTTTTGGAGTTAGCACAGGGCAGGGATAGTGCTGGGGTGCTACTTTAAAGGTAGAGGATCAAATGGCAGGAGCTGTGGTGCACAGGGAGCTCCGAGGCAGTGGGAATGCAACACGATTAGTAAAATACAAACTATATGAAGTCAGGAAGGGGAAAATCTCTGTGAGATCATCTGCCTCCTGCCCCCGTGATGTAACCCACTGAGACAGCTTAGCTCCTCAGGGAGGCCAGCACTAACAAAGCCTTGGGTGAACTTCTCAAGTGCAGCAAGGTCAGACCTTCTGCATAGTTGCCCTTTGGCTGTGGAACTCAATCCTCTAGAGATTAGGATGACCAGATATCTTTGTCACTTTTGGAACAGATGATGGTGAGGCCCATCTCTTCACATTAACTTTCTCTCGCTGAGCTGCCTGAGGGAACGATTATGGTGATGATGCTAATGTGTAGATGCTAGCCAGGCTTTCTCAGCCAGGTCTGCAGCAGGAAGAGGAGCTGTGCCTGCTGAAGGAAGGAGTGGCAGTTTGGGGATGGAGCATGCTGAGGTGGTGGAGAGGCCACAGCTCTTCTCCCAGGACCCAAGCTGCAAAACTAGCTTCTTGTGATGGGAACCCACCTCTCATGGATGCTTCTCCTTAGGGACCTTGGCATTTTGCAGAGCAAGGTGCTTGTGGGCAGGAAGGATGGTCTAACTCTGCTACCCCACTCACAACACACTGTTTTTTTCCTTGTATTTTTCATTGTAGCTTTATTTGCTTGCTCAGATGATTTCAAGATTTGAGCTATGTGTCAGAGAGACCATGGGGTAAGTCACAAAGATGGTGAACTAGCCTTGCCAAAGTTGCTTTACATCAAGCTTTAGTCAGAACTATCAAATTTTTATGCATCTGTAGAGTTTAGCATCTTATATGGGTTTTTACATATGTTGGTCTATCCTGGTACTTCCTCTGCACTGAAGTTCTGTACTCCACACCTCTGCAACCCACAACCTCATCTTTGCTGCTGTCCCATAGCTGATATGAGACTGGCCAAATTTAAGCTGGTGGCTTCAGTGTGGGGAAGTTGTAGTGCAGCTGGTAGCTGAGGAGCCTGTTGCTGTGGCCCCTCTGCCAGCATATGTCCTGAAGTGCAGACACATCTGGCATGTGACTTGGCAAGACCTTGTCTTAGTGGACAAAAGGTGGACAGCATCGCCATTTCACCATCCTGAGTCAGGGCAACTTCCAGGAGAAGTGGCATGTTGAACATCCTGAGTGGTTCAGTCTGTGGGCGCTGCAGGCAAAAGTTTAGCCCAAAGCCTGGGTTCAAACACTTGAAGTGTCCCTTTGTTTTAGAGTATGTGCAGGAGCTTTTTTAGATGGCAGTCAATGGTTCATGATCAGACCACCTATGGTGTGAGACTAACTTGGGAGTCCTGCATCACCTGGCCACTAGGTCAAGAGAATGCCCATTGATCCAGATGGTTTGTGCTTCACACTGGCCAGATCTCATTTCTCATATGGGCAAGGGTGAGATGCCACTGCAGCAGCACAATAACATGCTCCAGGATGTCATCTGTCTGCAGGTCTCACTGTTTCGTGTTCTTACCTGGATGACCAAGAAAGTGTTGCTCATCCAATGGGAGAGATGCCTACTGCAATAAGTCTGAGGCATCCCCCCATCTCTCATCAGTTTGACTAGGAGAGCAGGATAAGTGCCGGAAAGATGTGTTCAGCAATATTCCTAAAGACTACCTCTTGTTCTGATAGGGTCTACCCGCCCTTGTAGTTTGCTCAGCAATTTCTGCCCAAGTGTCCAGGGAAAACTCAACAGAAGGAAAAACAATATGACAACCCATGGGAGAGGGAAAATGTCATTAGCTCTCTAATTCTAATTTTCACTCCTTGTGTCTACCATCTTCTTAGCAGCAGACCAGCAAACCAGCCAGAACACAGTTAGCCACAATAATGTGAGAAGCGGGATGGTCAGGGCTGATTAAATGAGAGCACATGGTAGTTGTAAATAAAGGACCTTAAATGAAATCTGTCGCAACTGTTAGGCTGCAGCCACAACTAAAGGACAAAGAAATATCTACAAGAGCTCAATAACACAGACTGTAGGTTCTTTACGGCTGCCTCGCAAGATGCGGTGCAAATGTGTCTGGCTTTGTGGGAGCTGTGCAGAAAGCCTGTGATAATGTGCACGGTGATGGTTTTTATAAAAATCTTAAAAAAAAAAGAATTAATAGAATTTATGCTTTTAGGGCCGGATTTGTCAAAGCAGTTCAGTGCTGGGTTGTCTCAACTCCCATTGAAGTCAACAGAGGTTGTACCTCCAAAATCAATGAAGGAGCAGAGTGTTGCTGATCCCGAGAGCTTTTGAAAAGCTCATCCCTTGTATATTTATGGCTAAGCAGGCACATAAATAAATACCCCCACCAAAAAAAAAGAGCCTTTTCCCCAAAAGCCCAGCTCCTCCCATCCTTCCTTGTGGGGAAAGAGGAGAGGATGAATTCAATAAGATGATCCAGAGGGCTGGAGCACCCATAGGCTGGGAGAGTTGGACTTTTTCAGCCTGGAGAAGAGTCAGGAGAGACCTTATAACACTTCCAATTACTAAAAGCGGCCTACAAGAAATCTGGAGAGGGGCTTTTGACAAGGTGCCATGGGTTCAGCAGCAGGAGTCATTTTTCTCCTTGGTAGCTGGTGCAGCGCTGTGGTTTTGATCTCGGGCCTGGGAGCAGCGCTGATAACAGCAGTGTTTTCAGTTACTGCTTGGTAATGTTTTGGTCTGACCAAGGACTTTCTGAGTCTCATGCTATGCCAGGGAGGAGGGGGAGCCGGGAGGAAGCAGAGACAGGACATCTGACCCAAACTGACCAAAGAGGTTATTCCATACCACAGCACGTCATGTCCAGGATGTGAAAACGGAGAGCAGAGACCCGGAAGGGTGCGGTGGTGAACTGGGGGGTTGGCTGCTGGGGGGTGCACTGGCTGGGTCGGGCTTGGTGAGCAGCTGTATTCTCTTTCCTTGTATTTCTCTTGTATTATTATTGGTGGTAGCAGCAGTGATTTGTGTTATGCCTTAGTTACTAAACTGTTCTTATCTCAACCTGTGCGAGTTGCATTCTTTTAATTCTCCTCCTCATGCTCCCGGGACTGGGGGAAGAAAAAGGGGGGAGTGAGTGAGTGAACTGGCTTAAACCACGACACAAGGGTTTGTAGTGATAGGACAAGGGGGAATGGCTTTAAACTGAAAGACATTTAGATTAGACATTAGGAACAAGTTGTTCCCTGTGAGGGTGGTGAGGCCCTGGCACAGGTTGCCCGAGAAGCTGTGGCTGCCCCATCCCTGGCAGTGTTCAAGGCCAGGTTGGATGGGGCTTGGAGCAACCTGGTCTAGTGGAAGGTGTCCATTGCATGACAAAGCTTGGGCTTGTGAGCAGTCCAGCTGCTGTCTGTTCCCATTGAATCTCTCGATGTGCTTTTGCAGCCTCTCTAACCTCAGGTGAGCCAAGGGGATGAGTGCAGGACAGGAAGGAATGGAAGAGGAGAGCAGTGCAGTCCTTTCAGACAGTGCAAATAGAACAGGAGCACTGGCAAGAGCGGTGCTTGGAGGTGCGTTGGCTTGAGCAAGAAGGGACACTCAGGGCATAACACCAGTAAGTCGTTCTGCCTGTTTCATTACAGGAGGCAGAGTGGAGAGGCAAGGGATCATCCACATTCTCCAGCCCACAAGGCTGATGGAGATGCCACTTCCACCTGCTTTCACTAGCATGCATAGACAAAGGGCCACCACCTGGTCTGCCCTGAGCACCAGCAGGAAGAAGGCTTAATGCCTCTAAAATTAAATGGTTTCATCTCTAAATCAATCCTTTTCTCCAGCCTCAGGCCGGCAAACAGCCCTAGGATGCCTCCTCCTTCTACAACTTGACTTCCTCTGTGACCATAGGGGCTGTTATGCCTTCCTTTTTTCATATTTTTCTTATTTTTAACCTTCCATTTGCAAATAATCACTGACTTGCAGGGGCCAGAGGTTACTAATACAAACCTGGCTGGTTTGGCTTTCTTCCCTGCCCATGCAGACTGTCCATGCTTTGTAGCCAGGTTGCAAGGAGCCAACCTTGACGGGAAGAAGAGTCTTGTTTCTTGGGCTGCCTTTGTGCCGTTATCTAATTCCCTGTGGGAAGCAAGTTTGTGGAATTTCTCTGCATTTTGTCTTTGCTGTCAGACTTTTGGCTGTCTTTCCAAACAAGCCTGCCTGCCTGTTGCTTTGCAAGTGATTCCTTGAGCCCATGTTCCCCTTTGGCTTTGGATGGACTAGAAGGGTTTGTCTGCAGCCACGGACACAACCTTCCCCACTACAGACATTTCACAGAATCACAGCATGTTTGAGGTTGCAAAGGACCTTGGGGGGTTGTCTAGTGAACTCCCCCAGTTATCCTTTGGGTCTCAAAAGCATCAGATAGCTGTGTTTTGAGGAGTTGTCATCAGCACCACTCTTGTATGATTCTGTCTCCAACAATGCAGTGATAAAACTATTTTTTTTCTAACATATTGTTACCATCCGTGTTCACCCCTGCAGCTGGCTTCATTTCTTCTTCCCATGCCTGTATGTGGGCTCTTCTCCCTAGCAAGCTTGTACTCCTGGCTGCCTTAAGCTCTCCATGCTTCCTGTTCTCATTCACTTTCTGTATGCTGTGTTCTTCGCCTGTTAATTAGTCTTTCTCGTGCTGCCAGTCTGGTGATGCTGTGTCCTGCCACCGTGTTTCATGTACTACCTGCTGGAATACGCTATGAAGGGACTCTATGTTAGCAAAACCAAACGCCCTATTTATTAGAGGAACTATTTATAGAAATGCTGAAGCCTGGGAGGCAGCACAAAAGCCTGAGTATCCAGTTAACCTTTGTGTCCTGCTTGACATGATGCTTGCTACAACCACGGTAATTCCTCTCCTGTCCAGTCAGCCTTGCAGTCCAAAGCACTGCCACATTTATTTTGCTAGCATCTAAGTACTTTGCATCCTTAATATATTTATCCTCCTGACGCTTAGGGACTTGCTGATGGTGGGACCTCAATGTTGTTGGCCATTACTACATCTTCTCACCCAGTGGATGCCGTGGAGAGAAATGGCCACAGCACATCCTTGTTTTGCAAACAGTTAATTCATTTTGTGCTCAATTCAATCAAATGAGAAGTTTGACAGTACTTATTTTCTGTGATGGGTTTTCCTGGGTTTTAAACAGATGGTTTAACCCATTCTTTCCCTACCACCACCATGTTTGTGTGCTTCTCTGTCTGGTGAAACCATGCCTCTCACTAGGGGGGAATCCCAATGCAAGCAGAGACAGCAATATGTCCCCACTGGGCTGTCAGGCTGCACTCTTGTCTGTGTACAATGCTATGGACTGATTTAATCTGGCTCACTAAGTAAACACCAGGGAGATCCCTGTACTAAAAGGCTCCTTAATTTATCAAGTTAAATCATGACAAGGTTCTAGCTACTGAATTGGCAAAATTCAGACTGGAAGTCAATGCAGGACCAGATACTTGCAAGCAACACAGAGCAGGGAGCACAAACATGATCAGTTGTTTCTCTGCTAAAAGGACAAGATATTTTCCAGTTTGCCTCTAAAGGCATCTGGAAATTAGGTCCCCAAGGGTGTAACTTGGACTCTGAGGACAGCAGATGGTCTGTGAATTTGGAATTAATGAAGGAAGAGGAAGATGTTTTGAACCAGGGAGTATTAAAGAAGTGGTTGAGTGTGACTATTCTTGGATATAATATCAGAAGGTGTCTGTGCGGCTTCGTGCAATATCTGATAACCTTGGGACATCTGAAGCTCATACATGCGGCCAGGGTACACAGCAAAGCTGAATTCAGACTACTGTTTTGGGGATGGAAGAGATTTGCCTCAGATATGAATGGCCATGTGCTGAGTTAAGCTTCCCTTCCTAGTTGGTCTCAATGAAAACAGTACATATTTGTGTTACTAGTGTAGGTATCAATCAACCATTGGCCAGTTGCACTGAGCAATATCCTTTCTAAATTCACTCTTTTGTAAAGTAATATATTAAATCTTTAGGACACTGTCCAGACAACTCAAATGAGCTTTATTAACTAACTGCCAATAATCCCATGTTTTTCACAGAAAGAGGAAATCCAGGCAGGTCTTTCCAATTCTCATTGAGTTTCTTAGACCAGCGTATCTTAGGTGACTGTATGTGACCTGCCCTGAAAATGAGATCCTGACTGGATGCTTATAGATTTAATTTTACCACTGTTTTCCATGGGGAGATCTACACAAAACAATAAGCCATCTTCCATCCATCTACCCATGCTTAATCCTGTCTGTGCCATCAGCTGACCCAAAGACTTTGTCTCAAAGACTGAGGCTTAGACATCTCTTTGCAGACATCATGTTTCTATGAAGTTATGGTCCAGTAGCCAGGCATGACATCGTATATGAGCCACTGACGCCACTCACTGAGTATTATCAGCAGACTTAAAATGGCACGCTTTGTACACCATTGTGGTCAATGGTGACTGTTGGTGACTGCCACCCATTCTCTGTTTCCAGCTCTCCAGGTACTGCTGTGGCTTGTGTTGTGATCCTGTTGGCCTTTCCTGGACATTCCTTGGACATACCACTTATTGGCTCCCTTCTGAGCCTTAACTGGAGTTACTCAGGATGCCTAATCATGTGAACACCATAATTGCTATATATGTCAATCACATCACATGCACGGTCAGCTGTCACAACTCCGCTCCTGCTTCCTAATGCTGTTTGCTTTCAGCCCCATTAATGACCATAATTATTTTCCTAAGCATAAATTGTTCCTAATGACCGTAGTCATTTTTAGCATGATAACACAGCAAATGATGCATCCATGGGACAGGATAAAGCCAAGGAACAGACCTTTCAAACCCGCTAAATGTCAGGCTCACATATTATTTACAGGGTGGTTTAGACTGTGCTGTGTTGTTCCCACTGTTGATTTGGAAGTTCAAACAGATCGTCCCTTCTCCTTGGCCTTTTTTGACTGTGATCAAGGGCAGTCTTGGTAGTGTGTTTCATTTGCACACAGCTCAAAACTAGGTACTTCGCTCAGGCAAAGGGAGAGACTTAATAGGTCTCTTTTGATTGCTGGTCACTGAGTGATTTGCAAAATTATTAGATATTTCAAGGGAATCTGTCAAATCAAATTTGTCTCAAATATTTCAGCACTCAAAGTTGCAGGTTGTAGGTAGCCTTCTTTTATGAAACCTGTGCAGTTTTGCTTTTTCATACCCATCACTCCATCTAATCTTCACTATTTTAGTCTCTGCTTTGGGGCTTTGTCAAAAGCATCTGCAGCTCAGGCAAAATTTAAGTCTTGGGTGTAATTTGCTTAGAAGACTTCATCACACATGATTAACTCATTCACAGTCTTAATTAGATCTTGATCCTGGATGACTATTGAAAGATCTATAAGCTGTTATTTGATTATTGGAGTAGTTAATCGTGCCCTGGGCACAGGCACCAAGGATTGACTCTGCCCTGTAAGCAGAAGCACACAAGGTAATGTTGTAGCATCCAGGTTAGGGGCAGGGCTCAGTGAGAGCTGAAAACTTCTGCTTTTGGACCTTCAGTGCCGCTCAGGATTTGCAGCACTTTCCCTCAAGCTCCAATATCCTAAAATCATACTGTTGTTGGAGAGTCTTCACTTCCTTAAAGAGATGTTTCTGTCTGTCACACTTGTTAAGCAATTCAAGTGCTGCCCATGAGCTTGAAACTTAAATAAGAAGTCTGTGGTATTATCAGTAATGCCATGCATTCGGAGAGGGAAAGATACGTATTTCTGAAGAGCTAACAGTTAAAATACAGTAAACTGTATTTTCTGTATGGGGCTGAAAATCCCAGGGAAGCGGGAGGCTGTGTGTAAGAGGAGGTTTGTGTCCCTGAGTGACTTACAGACAGCGCAGCCTGCCCTGAGGCTCCTGGTGCTGTCACAAGTGGTTTCAGATGCCATTTGTGAAAGCAGGTACCCTCTGAGCACTGCTGTTGATTGTGGATGTTGTGACCATGGTGACTCTCAACCACAAACTGAGCTCAGCCTAGCTCGAGAGCAGGCAGAGGTGGTTGGCGTGTGTGTGTGCAGACATGTAGATGGATGCCTGTGCCTGGGATGGCACTTACCAAGTGGTTGTGCACCTCAGGAATAGATTTCCAGATGTGTTTTCCAGCCCTGAGGCCAGTGAGTGCAATCTGGCCATGCTCTTACTCTCCTGTCTCCCAGTCCTGTTGTCCGTGCACCCTTCTCAGAGTGTTTCCATCCGTACTACCAACAGGGAGCTGTTTCCATCCAGGCCACCTCCCAAACCAGCATCAGGAATTGCTTTTGGTCTTTGTTCTTGGTGTGGGCCGAAACAGCCGAGGAGCAGTTTAACAAGATAGACCACTGAGCTGTACTGCTGATGTCTTGACACTCTTTTAGGGAGATTTGCTGGCTTTGTAACTGACACAGCTACGTGAGGAATGGGCTGGAGAAAGGGTTCAAAGTTAGCAGACTTCTTAGGAGTGGCTTAGGAAAAGCAGGGACTGCATGAAGGAGGGCAACAGGCTGCTGTCCTTATTCCCACTTCTGCCTGGCACAGCTCTCCGGAGCTTTGGGTTGAAGGGATGTCTTCGGGAAAACTTCAGGGACTGCTAGGTGTAGTCATGCCAGTGGGCTCAGACTAACCCTCCATTTGCTGACAGTGTGGATATATCCTAAAGGGTGTCCAAATGTCCTAAAATGGAGAATCCCTGATCATCTTTACCCACCAATACCTACGTCGGTTGGGATGTGCGCTGCGTCATTTCTGCCTGGAGGGAGCTCCAGCTGCTCGGCATTGCATTGCAATACAGCGAGGCAAGGAGGCTGCAACCAGCTGCACCACCTGCTTTCCAAATAGGGCTCATTTTGTGCACTGATTCATTGTAAGCAGGACTAAACCCAAATGTTAGGCAGGAGGTAGGACTGATCCTGTGGATTTCCTCAGCCTGATGAGCGTTAATTTGATCCATGCTGCCGTGGCAGGGGGAAAACATGGGGAAGGCACGGCTGAACATTGAGATTCTGAAAAGGGTGATGGAGAATTTAATGGATCTTGGCGGCTTAATGCTCCATTTTTCTCATGATTCCCCTCGTTTCTTATCTCTCATATTTACATAAATGATGTGGACTCCAGGGAAGCTGCTAGGCATAGAAATTTAATCAACCTGGTTCTCAGGAGCCTGGTCACTGTGCAGCAAAAAGAGGAAAGAGGAGTGGAAAAGAAAAAATAAGAAAGAAAGAAAAAAGAAAGAAAAAACATCAGAGCACAGGATGTGTCAAAAGGGACTGTTAATAACACCAGCCTCGAGCCCTGTTTGGCAAGGAGCTGGATTCCAGGAGCGGGGAAAGGATGACATCACCTTTTGCTGCACACAGGTTTTCTTGCAGGCGAGAGCGAGCTGGCATTTATGTGCAGCAGGTGAACAGCAGCCAGGGAGGCAGTTTAACTGCTCTCAACGCTGCACCGCAGCACTTTCAATTTGGGGATGGTGGTCGGGAGATCCTGGTGTGGGATCTCCTCCTGTAAAACCCTTCCCCTGCGGACAGGCTCCTTTTTTTAACCCAGTTCTTTAGCGATGCTCTTAGAGGAGGGACGGAATAAAAAGGGCTAGGAAAGAAGTCATTGCAGAGTTGCCCAGCTCCTCCTCGCAGGATGACATAATGCGTGGTGTGGTTTCTGAACTCATGGTTTGCAGAGGAGGGGTCTGCTGGGATGCAGCGTGGTTAGAGGTATACCCACATACTGATTAAGGGTTCTGGGTGGGTTGAAGCAGGAATTTCGGGAGGAAAACTGAATGAAGGGGGATCCACCCCTGTTTTTACTATCGGATTTTGAGCACTCCTGCCCTCTCCATGTTACACGGGCAGACCCTCCACTTCCCAATGCAGCTTACTCTTTGCTTCTGGATATTAAAAAAGAAGTTCCTTTGTTTCAGGGTGATTTTTCCTATTTTATTTTGCACTAACTGCTGGCAAGGGAGATTAAAGCTCTTGATTTTAAAATGTCAGTCTAGAATTCTTATACTTTCCTGTTCCGTCTTTGATGCCTTTTTACTTCTAATGCAAAACTGTTACTCAGACTCACGCATCACTTCCCTTGGCTCTAGCCTTTTCTCAGCTAAGTATTGTTTCTTCAAGATGATGGAATGTTCAGACCGAACACCAGGAAAGGCTTTTTCACAGTAGATTGTGCAGCACCGGAAGATGTACTCAGGGAAGTGGGGAAATCTCTGTCTGTGGAGGTTGTCAAGGGCTGGTTACCCAGACCATGGCTGACCTGATGAGGTGTTGGCATAGTCCTGCTTCGAGCAGATGGTCAGGGACCTCCAGATTTCTCTTCCACCCAGTGTTTCTCTGATTCTCTGCAACCTCAACCAGACGTGAGATCTGTTGGGCTGATTTTCCACCTAAATATTGCATGACACAAAGCCAAGTACATGACAGAAGTCCTTTGCAGTTACCCTTATCAACCAAACCTGGTGTCTGAGCAAAGACAGATGGGAGGATTTTGTTGTGGGGATTTCAGGCTGCCGTTGCGCACGTGCTGTGCCCTGTTAGTGATCTGGTCTTCACCTGCCTGCTTTCCCCCATTGGTGGCAGGATCAGCAAGCCCAAGAAATAAATACTTTGGAAAAGTCCCATTAAATGTCTTTATATTCCTTTGCTCCCGACAGTCTGGGAAATTACACTAGCTGTCAGTGTTGAAGACAGCTTTATCGGATGCTGGGCTTATCACAGCTCACCTTATGCATGGTGACAAGCTGCATTGACTGCATTATTAATGTGACAGGCAAATGCTCCTGTGCAAGGGGGAGCAGGCCACAGTATGAACCATTAGATCCAAGGATCTTCTTTGCCAGGATGTTGAGGGAGAGCATTCCTCCCTGTCTTGCCTATTAGCCGCACTGCCGTCTATGCTGCCACTGCCAAACTGCTCAGGAGAATTTGGTCTGATGACCAAAATGCTGCTCCAAAGTCCATGGCAGCATGATGAGACTCTTGTAGGCACCAGTGAAGAAGTGTTTTGTCAGTTCATTGTGTTCAGCAGTATTTAATGAGCCAACTGAGGAGGGTTTGAGGAAGTCTTTTATCATTAGTCCATTAGTCTAGAGCAGAGGGCTTATTTTCCCCTGTGTTTTATCTTGAAAAAGCCACTCATTGAGGTCTTTATAGCTCTCTACCCAGCTCTGGGGTAGCATTGATTCAGCCCGTACAGGGTTGGCCCATCTTGACAGCAGAGCAGAAGCAGTAGGAGCTCCACAGTGACACTCTGTAGTGGGAGGTGTGATAAAGAGTGAGGTATTATTAACAGCTGATGCCTTTTCATCTGGTGAAGTAACCCATCCCTTCCACTATGAACAAGAACAAGGCTTCATTTTTAAGGGTGTTTTAAAAAAATTCAGGGCATTCATGGTTTTGATCTACAGGCAGTGGTGGCTACAACATACAGCAAGTGGGGTTCTTGGATAAACAGCATGGACAGAGCAGAGGGCTGTCTACCTTTGGGAAAATATCAGACAATATAAACAGTGGGAGTCATCAAACCAGAAGAAACCCTCCACAATTGTAGACACTTCTTTCTGAGCTGTTACCTCGAACCCCGTTGTGGTTAACGGAAGGAAACATGTCTAAAGTAGCACAAATGCATTTTTATCAGCTGATTACAGAAAGGACCTAGGGCAACTATTTCAGAAGTGGACACTTGTATTTTAGTCATCTAAGGTTCGGTTCAGCTTGTTGCCCTATTTGTTACTTACTGGTTTTTCAGATTCAGCATTTTGCCTAAATTCAGCTGCCTAGCATCTCTTAAGATGCCCAGAGACATCCATATGGGAATTGTTGTTTGGATATAGGATGTATAGGAGCCCCAAGCCCTTCTGGACCAGCATCAAGAGGGTGTATGGCATCCTTAAAGCTATCTATCTCAAGGGGTGCAGCACATGCTACTCAGGGAGATGCCTCCTTGCAGGTGTATAGGCAGGAGGGTGTTTTGAAGCCCACCAACAGGGCAAGTTTCTGCAATGTTGGGCCCATCAAACCTTCCTTCTTGTTGGCAGTGGCTCATGGTAAAAATGTAGCTCAGCTCCAGCCCCACACCAGTGCTCTGCCTTCACATCTTCCCCTGAAGGGATTATTGCAGGGTCCCTTTATTTTTCCTTTTATTTCCTCTTGGGCTACAACATGGGGTTGTGCTTAGAGGTAGACCATGGCCTTTGTTCCACCTGCTTGCATGAGGAGCCATGCCAAGGCCAGCATTTTACCCATGAGGGTTTCAGTCAGCTCCAAAATGCCTATCCTGGAAGTTGCTTCTGGAGACACAAAGACTGAGACAGCAAAGCCTGGGTGGCCTAGGAGCAGAAGCACATGCTAGCTGTCTGCACTCTTTGAAATGTTTGCAGTGATTTATCTCCTGCAATATAAAGAACAGCTTTGAACTATAGTTTTCTTCTAAAGTTTAATTAAAAAGTTCTCTTTCTTTCCTTTTGTCCTCTGAAAATACGAGGAGGAAGGAGTTGGATAAAAATAAAATAGAAGTGATGTTAAAGCATGCAAATGTTGATTAAAAAATATCAACCCACTCTACTGTGAAATGCTAACAATGGTTCCCATGGCTCCTGTCTCCTGAGTCAGAATAGCCCCAGTGGGTGAACTTCTGATTTCTATAAGCACAGCCACTTCTTGAATGAGCACCATTAGTTACTCACACTCAGAAAGGCAATATCTGCTGTAGGAGGTAAAATCACCTAGTGAGCTCCCATGTTTGGAAAGTGATGTCAGTCAAATTCCAACTTGAAACAAGTTTCACATCATTGAACAGAGTGGGTAGGTAGTAATGGGGACAAATCACCAACAGGGATTTTATTTTCTTTGCCATTATTTGCATGGATAAGTCAAACCTGGGTAGCTTTCTACCAGGTAGTTTGGAAGCCAAAACCCTTTATAGGGATCTGATGACATTCTCAAGTGACATTCCCTACCTCAGGTAATCACTCTAGAAGCTCATTACTGTCCTGCTACACCACCTCTGTGCATCTGTGAAGAAAAAGAAATGCAAACAGTCATTTATTAAGTATTTAATTGTCACTTTCACTTTGACCACTTCACAGCAATATTTAGCACTAACACAGCACTTCAACCAACCTGTGGAAATGTCATAATATTTATTTTGCCTGGTGACTCAAGATAATGGTAACCTCAGTGTGGTTTTCCAGGGCTTGCTCTTTTACCTCCTACTTTTCATCCAACAGGTCAGCAGATTTCCACTCACAATCAGTATGATTGTTAGAAAACATTAGCCTCTGATAAAGATCCCATAATCCATTCAGTACCCAGCATGAAAGGCAGGGATCAATGATCCAGCAAGTGGAAAGAGTTACAGGTTGTTTACAAGACCTTGGACCAGCTCCACCGGTCCGTGATGAAGACACCATAGTAGATGGCTTTCACAGAATCATATAACAGTTTGAGTTGGAAGGGACGTTAAAGCTCATCCAGTTCCAACCCCTGCCACGGGCAGGAACATCTTCCACTAGACCAGGTTGCTCCAAGCCCGTCCAAACTGGTCTTGAACACTGCCAGGGATGGGGCAGCCACAGCTTCTCTGGGCAACCTGTGCCAGGGCCTCAGCCACCCTCACGGGGAACAACTTCTTCCTCATCTCAGTCTAAATCTCTCCTCTGTCAGGTTAAAGCCATTCCACCTTCCTGTGTGCCATATTGCTACATGCCCTTTAAAAAGCCCCTCTCCAGCTTTCTTGTCAGCCCCTTTAGGCACTGGAAGCTGCTCTAAGGTCTCCTTGAAGCATTCTCTTCTCCAGGCTGAACAAGTCCAGCTCTCTCAGCCTGTCTCCATAGCAGAGCTGCTCCAGGCCTCAGAGCATCTTTGTGACCTCCCCTGGACTCGCTCCAGCAGCTCCACATCCTTCTTATGTTGTTGCCGCAGAGCTGGACACAGAACTGCAGGGGAGGTCTCACCAGGGTGGAGCAGAGGAAGAGAATCCCCTCCCTCTACCTGCTGGTCATGCTGCTGGTGATGCAGCTCAGGACACGGTTGGTTTCTGGGTGCAAGCGCACACTGCTGAGTCATGGGGAGCTTCTCATTGACCATCACCCCCAAGTCTTACTCCTCAGGGCTACTCTCAATCCAGTCTCCCAAGCCTGTGTTTGTATTTGAGATTGCCCTGACCCAGATGCAGGACCTTGCACTTGGCCTTGTTGAACTTCATGGCTTTGATGCCCCCGACCACCTTCCTCCCATTATGTGGCCCCAACAAGCAGTGTGTGATGAGATTTGCAAGTAAAAGACAGAATGTGGAAAAATCACAGTTCAGCCCACACAGCTTCTCCCTGACCGACTCTGGGTCTTAAGGTGCTTCAACTGGGGAAGCTTTTGACGGAGCCCTGGAAAAGCGAGGTCAAAGTCATCCCTGTGCAAGAGTTTTGGGTACCTTTGCTGCAGCCACAAGCAGCGGGCTCAGCAGAAGCTGCCCTGCAGATGCTGACTCAACTTTTGGGTGGAATTTGCTGAGAAATTTAAAATGAGCCAAGGCATTGAAAAAAAGAACAGTTGTGCTGGGCCAGCCAGCTTTAAAGTCTACCAAGTGCAGCTTGAGCAACAACAAGATAGTGTAAGAACAAGGCAAGAATAAGTTCTGCATCCCCGAATGCTCCTGAAGGGCCATCCTGAGCTAGATATGGTGCTGTCAATTTAATAACAGAATATTCCTCAGCTGTTTAATTATTGGTC
The DNA here is from genome assembly GCA_017639245.1 of Myiopsitta monachus. Lineage (NCBI taxonomy): Eukaryota > Metazoa > Chordata > Aves > Psittaciformes > Psittacidae > Myiopsitta > Myiopsitta monachus. The sequence goes on along the minus strand of CM029922.1, from coordinate 16,240,004 downwards.
TGTGTGTTTTTTTGCTAAATGCTTAGCAGCATGAGAAAGAGTCTCCCCATTATAACTATGCTCCATAGAAGAAAACAGAGCCTTCCTTTTGCTAGGTTTGAACTGTCACCAAACTATTTCATACGGTGCTCCAAGATCTTGCTAGGCAAATCTTTCATTGCAGGGCACTCATGATTTTACAGCTGCGTATCTTTTATCACATCAGTTGTGCCTTTTCTGGAGTGAAGATTCTTGATCTCTATGAAATATTTTCGTATACGAGCTGCTTTATCCCTCTGATCAACTTCACCACCTTTCACCAAACCTCTTCTAGTTCTATCCTTTTGGAGATGAGTGGGGACCACAAACATGCACCATCCCAGAAAGTGAAGCAGTAGCCTGGTTTCTTGTTTGTTTCTTCCTTTCTCAGTTCTCCCTTTTATCTGATTTTGCTCTTCTGACCCATTCCCAGGCTGTGCTGGTTGCACAAGCCGCGGTGCAGGGCTGGCAGAAGCACATTGTAGCTGTCTGGCTGGAGAGGACATGAGGATGTGGTGCAGTGAGAAGGTTTCCAGCCCTCCCTTTACAGCCTGCAATGCTTTTCCCCCTCTCCACTCTGCCTAGCTGCGATTGCTCTGCCTTCTCCCGCTTTCTCTGCCTGGCACAGATGGTTGGAGGTTTATCTGAAGCTGAAAACACAGTGTAAAGCCACTGAGGCCATGGTATTCCTGCATGAGGCTCAGTCTTACAGAGGGAGCAGTTGGCCACTGCATCCATAAGGCAGTGGCATCTTCTTGTCCCACTCTCTTCCCATTGACCTGGAGTGGTTTTCTTGCAAATATGTTGGTGGATTTAATTAGAAGCAGAAAAATATTTTGATTTATGATTCTACCCACTTTACCTCCTCCCCTTCTTCTCTGCTCTCAAGCTTCACGCTTGTCAGAGCAGATATTTTTAATATATATATATTTATCACAGACCACTCCTTCAGTGCTACAGGCAAAGCTTATAGTAGGGGAGAAAATGCCCAGCTTATGAGTAGCTCTCCAATTACCATTGCTTGATTTAGTGATTTTCCAAGAGAGGCAAAGGGCTGTATCCTGGCTGTTTTTCTTTCCTCCACAGCTAGATGCTCACCTCTTCTCATAGCATCACCCCCTGACTCCTGTATGGTATTCCTTTGCCATGGAATCATAGAAATATAGAATTATAGAACCGTTTAGGTTGGAAAAGACCTTTGAGATAATTTGAGTCCAACTGTTAACCTTACACTGCCAAGTGCACCGCTAAACCATGTCCCTAAGCTCCACACATACACGTACAGTGGAGAGCTGTTCCTCTTTCCCCTGGCTTGCACTCAGTCCAGGGCTGTGTTACGTGTCTGCTTTCCCCTCTTACCAGACATCAATAAGTTGCCTTACAAGGCATTAATAAATTAGCCCTTCTGACCATCTACTCCTGAGATTATGAAAAGCTGAACCAAATCCCAGGGCAGGGGTTACAGGAGCAGAACACCTCTGCAACCACTGAGTTTGACAGATCAGTGTCTGAGCTTAGATTTTCTTCATGAATTAATATGGAAGAGGTTCCTTTTTATATACATTGGGCTGGGATACATGTGCATATGTGTATAATCAAATGAGTCATTCCACACTCGTTTGTAGATCAAATGAGCGTGGGAACATCTCCCAGAACAAAGACTGGGAGATGGGAGTTGTGGTGAAGGGGATGCAGCTTGGGGATGCGGGGATGCGGCAGGCTGAGCACCAGTCCCCATCACACAGCCACGGCCAGAGAGGCTTCTCCATCCCTCCTGAGCAGCCAGGGGCAGTGATACGATCTCTGCTGCCGGCGTTGCTGCAGTGGCTCTGGGGAGATGTTGTCCAGACCCATTGTCTGCAGCTCAGGAGGGAAACCAGAGAAAGGCAGGGGAGTAATCGAAGTCATGTAGCGCCTCAGAGAGTGTGGGGATGGGGGAAGGACAGCAAGAGCTTGGCCATGGTCTCTTGATGCCTCCATGTGGAGCAGGAAGCCAGTATCACATCTTTTCCCTTTATCCTTATCTGCAGCAAGGGGTCCCAAGACTTAGTTGCTTCCTTGGATTACCAGTGAGAAACTTCGCTTTTCTGAAGACAAGTGATCCAATGTGTATGAAGTTACAGATTATTTTATTTATTTTATTTTATTTTATTTTATTTTATTTTATTTAATTTTTGTTTTGCCATAATAATGCATTACATGGTAATGGATTATCCCACAAGCACTAAGGATGGCATGTGCTGAATAGGAAGTATAAAAAGTGAAATAAAACTTGGAAGAACAATTATGCCGAGAAGTGACATTTCCTCAGTTTCTGAAAAGAGCTTTCCTACATCATTCCAAAGGTCTTTTACACAAAATCTTCAAAATACTCATCTATTTGTCCCAGCTTGACCTCAAAGCTGATTTCCCATATTTACACCAGGCAGCAGTTCCTAGTTTGACTTACTCCACTAGGAGGAGATTGTCTTTATAGATGTATAAATGAATAAATAAACCATATATATGGTCATATGTATGATAAATAGAAACACATGTTGTTTATTGATATAACTATATAGATCATAAATCAGTTTTTTATCTGTTTATTTATAAATGCTGTATACCTCTATGTATACATATATATACATATATGCCTATAATGAATAAATAAGCCATAGATATGTATGGATGTATGTTTGTACATATATACGTGAACCTATATCTATGTTTAAGGATATGTATAAGGGTTTGTATATGTGTATGTGGTTTATTTATCCATTGCACTTTTTTCCTTGGGATGCGTTGTCCTGTGTGTTGCTCATAAATTTAAAAAGAAAAAAAATCAAAACTGCTTAAAAATTCATTCCAGAGTCATTACATAGAGACTTGTGGGCAAAATCCTGGGAAAGATTAAACTAGGGCAACAGTCTAGTGTCAGAAAGCAGATGTAGGTGAATATGTAGATGATTTCTAAATAGAAGGACTGGCTGGACAGGATGGTATATACCTCATCTGACTCGGTGCTTTGGCAATATAGATATTTCCAAATGAGGTATATAATATATAATTAAACTCATAATTCATCTCAGCCTAAAACAGACCTCTGAAACACGTCAGACGGCTCTCATTATGAAAAACCACAACTTCTTTTTCCTGTTGAATATAGAGGGCACTCAGTCTCACAGTGCAGATGGATGTGGGGGTCATGGGTCCCTGAATGCCACCTGGAAGGAGCCCCATCCCCTGCAGCCACTGGAAGCGCTGACAGCCATTACACTGCTCCTCTGCCCATGAGTTTTGTGTACCACCTCATCTTCATCTCTCCATCTGCGAGAAAGATACCTCTGGAGGATGACTCAGTGCAGGAGGCTGCTGTCATGGGATGAGTCACCCTCTGCAGTTGCCCCTTGCCCTCCCTTGGCCCTGGTTGACATCAGACATCCAATGTTAGAGACACAAATAACCTGGTGCCCTGATTACACACTGCACATCCGCTTGCCACAAACCCCAAGGTGCTGCCAATGTCTCGTGTCAAGCTGGAGTACTGCAGTACCTAATCCATGAGAAGCCAAGGATAAGCCAAGGGCATTGCCCCATCCCAATGCACCAGGGCTGCATTGCCACCATCTGCCTAATAAGAGCTTTCCAGACAGGCTTCCTCATCCTTGCCTGACTCCTCACCCAACCTCTCTGCCTGCCTCTTTGACACAACCCTTGCCTTAAGGATGGTAGAACCAACCTGCAGCAGTGTTGAGTTGCAGGATCCAGGAGTTAAGCCACGCCGTCTGCAGGTTGCACTCCCAGCATGTCTATAATGGGACTCTTTCCCATGAAGTCAGTCATGAAATCTTCCCTCCCCGACAGATGAGCCTAAAGCTCTTTGACAGTGTCCCTCGAGGGCACTGTCAACCGTGATTGTCTTGGACATGGCACCCTAGACGCAGGCAGCCTCTCACTGATTTGGGATGATAGAGGATGGGGCAGGGAACGTTCTTTTCTTACTGTACTTCTCCATGTGCCTGCCCATGCAACATCTTAGTCATGTGGCCCTGCATGAGTAATCCCCTGGGACTTACTGTACACCAGGAAGCCAGTGAGACACCCTGCCAGCTCCCAAGAGGCTTTGCAGAGCCCAGACCTCTTAGTTGTGCCACGTGGCAGGGGAGGGGGTCCCTGCGTGTCTGTGTCTGAACAAAATACTCATGAACACAAGCAAACCATTTCACAGTGGGGCTGCTTACTGTCCCCCGAATGAAGATGCCCATTTGTCAAAAGTAAATGTTTTAGGTGGCAAAGCACCGCTGTCGGGAAAGCTTTCATGGGAAGGTTTTTATTTTTGGATCCAAAGTGGACTTCTAGCTCCATGTACCATCTTCTGAAGTAGCTAGGTGCTTCTCCCATACCCTGGCATGCATGGGGAAGGGGGAGACTAAAAGGTAGAAGGAAGTTTTGCCAGTGTAGACATAGACTTTCTGCCCATCTGTCACAACTTTACCTACTTGCCCCTGTTTTACAAATGCCACCAAGGTGGGGAAGGCGAAACAGATTTTAGTCCTGTCCAGGCTCTCCATACCATTGAGGAGGTTCTTATTAAGTCCATGCTAAATGCCCACCCTAGTCCATTCGCCAGTTGTGCGAACTGGCTTTAATCCCGGAGTTACCTTGCATTTAAAATTCACACACACACACCTATAATACACCCCTGAGGAAATGAGGGGCTGATCAGAGGGGCTTTCTGCAACTGGGCTCTACCCTCCTCCATCCTTTGGATCAGGCTGCGCCCCCCTGCATGTACCAATTTTGATGAGGTTCTTTCGGAGCCTGGGAGGGGAGTGATTTTCCTGTGAAAGCACTGAATGGTAGGTTTCATCTCCCGAGCTGCCTCTCAAACACAGAGCAAAGCCATCCTCAGCTCTCCCTCCGCTCATTAATGTGCAACTGGGAGAAAGGCAGGAACTTCCTAATGACTCGTGGTTCAGGAGAGAGAATCCGGTGCTTTTGTTATTTGTCATGTTGGAGACGGTTTCACCTTTGATTCCTCTGATAGTAGGAGGGGACTGCTGACAGCAAGGGCTGAAAGCAGGCATCGTCAGGAGAGGAGATGAAGGCCCAGCCTAATGCCTTCTTTTATTTATTTCTGTCTTGTGCATATAAAGAGCTGGGCTGTATAATCTGGAGATTTGGACAGCATGAAACACATAGCTTTTGAATGACTGTAGTAATTTAAATGGGGGACCTCAGAGACGGGTGAATTTCTTTTTTCTCTGGTTTAACATGCTTTTTATTGAAGTGATAGTCAGGGAAAGGGATGGAGGTAACTGGTATTTCTGCTCACCAGTGGGAAAGCAGGCAGAAAACAAGCCCCATAAGTCCAAAGTGGTGGAGCAGTCCATTTGCCGTGGAAGATACAGCTCTGACTTTCACACCAGCATCACCAGAGGGTTTGAGCATCATTTCCCGATTGCAGGAAGGTGAATAGGGCCCTCCACTGCACCTTATAATCAGTTGGTGAAGCCAGCTGACAGCTAGCAGAAGACCTGGGTTCAAATCATATCCAACGTGATTTTGCAGGGCAACAAGTTGAAGTGACTTTTATTTATCACCTCCACAGTACTGGTTATGGGGCTGACAACCATCAACCACACAGCAAGGTGGTGCTTTGGCCATTCGGGCTCCTCCAAAAGGCACATATGAGCAGATGGCATCTGTCCTCCCAGAGCCCCGTTACCTGACCCACATGTGCAGGCTAGACACAATCTCTTTTGGGGACAAGCCACCCATGGTTTTCCCCAGCCCTAAGTCCACCCCTGCTGCATTGGTCTGATTTTTGGGCAAGGATCTGAACTCCAGCCCTTACCCACCACAGGCTACCGAGTGAAGATCTGCTCTCACTGGCTGCCTCCAGCATCACTGCTCTTTCAGTTTCTTCTGTGGTTCTTCAGTGGACAAAAAAAAAGTTATGTGCATTGCTTCACTAGATCTCCACTTAGTAGAAAAAAATGCCATAATGATTTTAGTGGAGTTTTGAATCTACCTAATCGGCACAATATTGTCTGTCACTACAGTCTCTGATCACCTTATCGTATAAGCACCTGGAAGATTGAAAGAGAATTTAATTTTTAACCCAAAGATACACTTTCATCCGCTATGTGCTTTCTTTGGTTTATGGAGAAAGGTCTGCTAGACCCATACATGGAGCTTCCATGTAATAAACCTCACACCTTAGAAAAAGGAGCTCTCTCTGTTGTATTCCAGGCGAAAAATAGGTAACATGGGACTTGAAGCCCAGACTTTGTGGCTACTTTTAAACCAAGGAAGTAATCAGTGGCTTTTCTCTCACCTTGAGACTGACCTGTGTGGTCTGCTCGCATTTGCACAATCAAATCTACCAACAATCAAAATGATGCTGCAACACCCCAGATGTTTTATTGTAAATGGTCCCTGGCTTCAGCTAATTCTTCAGCCATGCCTGGGAATTGTCTGGGAAAAGGCTAATTTTCCTGGTGCAAAGCTGTTCCAGGACCACACTAACAACTAAAGTGTGGACTTTAAGGCTTCGGCCATTTTCCACATTCCTACATGCTGCTGAGTTCTCTAGCATGGATGTAGTCATACTGTTCCTGCATAATGCTGAATGAAAGCTATTAAGAGTGATAACTGAGATGTGAGAAGTCCCAGTTGTACAATCACTTTGTTTTCTACAATCCAAGAAGATACCTCAAAGGATGCCTTTTGTTTTTAAGTGGCTGGGCATGTTCCTCTCCATTACCAAGCAGATGCCGTGGTCCATTCCAGATTCACCTACTCTCCTTATGTTTCTCTTAGCTGATGTGCTACAAAAGTAGTTAAATTATAATACATATATCCACTGGGTTTTATCCATTGGGGTTTTCTTTTCATTGCAAACCAACCAAACCTTGCAGTACATTTAATGTGCTTTGTTGTTTTTGCAGACATTATATGATTTACTAAAGTGTTAATTTCCTGTAGCAAAAGTTATAATGGGATGCAAAAGTAAAATTGATTTTAAATTACCATGGCAAGCTTGCAGAAACACTTCCATTATTCAGTAGAATGGGTGAAGGCACTGCAGTTTTCACCACTGTGAAGGAAAATACGTTATTAAATATCACTGGCTCTTCAATGGCATTGCTGGGCTTTGAAGACACCGTTATGGTGCAGTAATACTATAAGGGAACATGCTGTTAAAAGACCTTGATTGAGAATAATGTGGTCCATGAAGAAAAGCTTTGTTACTACTATACCTTGGCTTGCTTTGTGTTATTTAAATGATCATGGTGAGAATGGTGCTATGGCAGTCACCTGGAAGCTCTCTGCCTTTGATAGGTGTAACAGCAGGGATTTCAGACATGGCTTTGCCTCCTGGCAACTTGTCCTTGATATTCTTAAAAGCAAGGAATACCTCTTCCTTGCATCCATCTCCCTTCATGGACAGCTGACCTCAGTCTGGAGCTTCCCAGGCAAACACCATTTTTCATTTGAAGTATGGCATCCTAAATTAACTTTCACCGTGGGTGGCTGAAGCCAAAGGAGGGGGAGTGGGGCAGATTGCAAAGCCCAAGGGCACTAGCTCAAACACAAAGTCTGCTTGAGGGTGAGCTTTTTTAATGCTGGGATTCTCAGGGAGTGCAATGCACAAATAAGCAGTCTGTGTTATGAAGAAAATTACAGAATCATGGAATCACAAAGCAGTTTGGGTTGGAAGGGACCTTAAAACTCATCTTGTTCCAGCCCCCTGCGAGAGGCAGGGACACCTTCCACTAGACCAGGTTGCTCCAAGCCCCTGTGTCCAACCTGGCCTTGAACACTGCCCGGGATGGGGCAGCCGCAGCTTCTCTGGGCAACCTGTGCCAGGGCCTCCCCACCCTCACAGGGAAGAACTTTGTAATATCTAATCCAAATCTCCTCTCTGTCAGTTTAAAGCCATTCCTTCGCATTCTGTCACCACATGCCCTTGTAAAAGACCCACTCCAGATTTCTTGTAGACCCCCTTTAAGTAGCGGAAGGCTGCTATAAGGTCTCCCTGGAACCATAGTAATGAATTACTGGGTCCTGTCCTGAAGACTTTACCCTTCTTCAGGGGTCTGCCTGGGAATAAGCAGGCTCTCAGTTCTCTGGGACAGGACCCTGTGGAAGATTAAGGCTATGCAGAGGCAACGGCTATCTCCAACTGGCCTACACTCCCAGAGTCAGACATGCTTTCCCGTGGGAGAAGAGTGACAATATTAAATGTTTACAATAAATCGACATAAGGCATTATTAAATCCTGTCCTTCCTGGTTTGTGAGAACACACTGCGTGATTGCAGCTATGGCAGAGCTGCACTGCTGCCTGAAGCCCCCAGTCTCATCCCATTCCCTGCAAGTGCAAGATGTGCCCACCCTGTTTTGAAGGCTCAGAGAGTCCAGTAGCATGGATGTGCCTCTTGGTCTCAGGGCAACAAAAGGACCCTGAAATGTTTAGTTAATTACTTGATATGAGACCCCAGACACCAGAGAAAAGGTCCATGTTAAAAATAATTCCTTTTCTTGGCCCAATAAATTACATGAGCCCTAAAACTGCTCATTCCTCACCTAATACTGCGGCTCCACAAACATCATGTAAGGAGAGTGCTTGTTTGCACTCAGGAGCACGCAGGGACTCTTATGATTTGGCACAAATAATTCATGGGAATGTTTGCTCTGGTGATGGCATGCTGCAAGAAGATGAAATGAGACAGATCATTTGAATTCCTCATGTCATGGCTGCATACAAGGGCTTACATGCAGATGTTGAGAGCACCCACAGCAGTAAGCTGTTTATTGGTATCATAACCATTTATAATCCAGTGTGGATTCTAGAGCAGCAGGGAAAGGAAAACAGTTCCACAATAGAATCATAGAAGCATAGAATCATAGAATTATAGAATCACAGAATGGCTTGGGTTGGAAGGGACCTTAACGATCCTCCAGTTCCAATCCCCTGCCACAAGCAGGGACACCTTCCACTAGACCAGGTTGCTATTGGAGCTATGACCAAATGGAGGCAGGGTGATCTCAGAAATATGGATTTTTCTGTTTAAGACTGTGAGCAAATTACCCTGACATCCTACATTAGTGCTATGCTTGTCTGAGGGCTAGACCTCTGATGGTTATGGATTAAGAATAGAAACCAGTGTAATGAACACAAAATGTCTAGTATGGGCCAGCGATGCTGGGGCATAGCCATGGGGCTGCAGATACAGTCATCTGTATTTCTCTGTTACCGTTTCCTTTCCTATGCAGAGTTGCTCAGCAATAAAAATGCTAAGTTGTCTCAATAGGACTTGACATTTATTTTTGTTAAAACACAGCTTTAACTGCTAAACCCACTATTTTATTTTTTGACTGCCGTTTTTATTGGTGTTTGTCGCTTCTGAAGAGTCCAAACCTCAGCCCCACCATGCTTCATCCGTGTCTCTTTTTTCCCTGCAGATCAGACCATTACAACTTCTGAACAGTTGGAGATGTTAAAATTGACAACAAGTAGCTAAATGAAACCCAGAACTGGATGTGACAAGGCAAGAACCTAAATTTATGGGTGTTTATCAACTGAAATCAAATACTTCTATTCCTATTTTCAAATTCTTTGGATTTAGGAGTTACACTGCGTAGTATAAATCTCCTTTGCATCCCTGCTATGGTTCAGATCCATCCCTGAGAATCAAGGGGCTTTAGTAGGCTAATGGAAAATGGATTGATGTCAAAGGCCAAATCTCCATAAAGCAGTACCAGCCCCTGCTTAAGTAAATAGAGTAAATTTATTTGTGTTCATGTGCTTTCTCACATGCAGGTAGACGTGAAGTGTTGTAGGCCATGTGTACACAGACAGGTGGGATAATCTCATCATCACATAAGATGTCCTGACAAGACTCAGAAATGATCAACAAGCCTCACTGGAGTCTTAGCACGGTGTTGTGCCCAACACAGCACACTTGCTGAGGATCACTCTTTCATCCAGATGCCCCTGAGAGCTACCATTTCAGGCAGGTTTCTCCTAAGGAAACATGATTTCAGCTTCACTTTCCTTTCTTGCCAGTCTATAGAACTACCTGGAGTGGTTTATCAGCCTCAGACCTGACCCCTTTAACAGGGCTTGGAGGGGACCCAGCTGTGTGAACCAAACGCAGCTGACAGGCAATGACAATGGCACCAGGGGTAATGGTGTTAGAGGCAGCTTTCATCCTCCTAGTCATGTGCAAATAAGTATGGGTCAGGGGCAATAATGCATTTGTGCTGTGCTGTGCTTTTTGGTGGGGATCTTGGCCTCACCTGAACTGTCAAAAGTTCCTGACTCACCCAGATACCTGGCATGCACCTTCCTGATGGCTGAGAGACAAGACAGCGCGGTGGGAAATCAAGGGTCGGGTTTTTGCTCTTCCACAAGCTCCCTCTGTGACCACAGGCAATTTATTGTATCTCTCAAGGCCTTGGTCCCCTGCTGTTAATAACACAACCTTTCCTTTGCTGTGTTTCTGTCCTCGTCAGTTTAGATTGTAAATCCTTTAGGGCAAGAACTGTCTCTTACTGTGTGTATGCACTCGACTCAGTACAGCCAAACTCTGATCTCAGCAGAAGCCTTTTAACATTGCTGTAATACGAATAAGAGTGTGTCATGGTTTAAGCCACTATAATTCAACCAGTTCGCTCACTCACTCCCCCCTCTTTCTTCCCCCCAGCTCCCGGGGGAATGGGGAGGAGAATCGAAAGAATGCAATTCCCACAGGTTGAGATAAGAACAGTTTAGTAACTAAGGTATAACACAAATCACTGCTGCTACCACCAATGATAATAAGAAGAGAAATACAAGGGAAAAGAATACAATTGCTCACCACCTATACCCAGCCCGACCAAGCAATGCATCCCCCACCTTCAGGGTCTCTGCTCTCCAGTTTTACATCCTGGACATGATGTGCTGTGGTGTGGAATACCTCTTTGGTCAGTTTGGGTCAGGTGTCCTGTCTCCACTTCCTCCTGGCTTCCCCTCCTCCCTGGCAGAGCATGAGACTCAGAAAGTCCTTGGTCAAACCAAAACACTACCAAGCAGTAACTGAAAACATTGGTATTATCAGCGCAGTTCCCAGGCCCGAAGTTGAAAACACAGCGCTGCACCAGCTACCAAGAAGAAGAAAAATGACTGCTACTGCTGAACCCATAACAGAGTGATACCTGGGAGCCAGGACTCCTGGGTTCTTTGTCCAGGTCTCTCAACCCTGTATTGTAGTCAGGGACAAGTTACTTTACCCTTTGCTAAAATAAAGCATGTCTAGAATAGTGGTCAGAAGGGTTGGCTGAATTGGAGAGGAAAACAGGATTTATTTATGAATAACTTTAATGTAGGGTTGATGGGCTCTAAGCATTGAATAGCCTGTTGCAAATAACTAATAGATTTATAACTAAATCGATCAATAACTAAAACATTTGGCTTTCTACAGAACTGATCACTAGTTCTAAGGGAAAAAAATGAGAGGGATTGCACTTACTCATATTGCTGATCCAATACTGGAGCAAAGGCTTTGTGTGCAGTGTCTTGTCTCTACTGCATGACTTCTGTCCTGCTCCCTCACGTCTCCCAACCTTCCTTGTTTACTGCTTTAATAAACAAAGCTGTTCACAGAGATGTATTCTGCCCATATACCAGTCTGCTGCTGACAAGCCTACCGAGCGATCTCCCAAACTTCCTTTATATGCTGCTTCTCTTTTCTAAGCACTGAAGAGTGACATCTTTGTCAAAGGACATAGCTGGTGACAGGAGGACTGGCAGCCCTGGGGGTTGCAAGGACAGAGGGTCTCAGTAGTTGTGGCTTGCAGGGTTGTGCAGACTATGCTGTCAGTCTCACAGCGAGGGATTCTTACAGCTGCTGCCCGCAATGGGCAGCAGGGGCCAGGGAAGGGCAAGATCTCCAGGCGTGAGGCGAATACACTGGGTGGTTCCCCACAGGCAGTGTGCAGATAGAGGAATTAATAGCATGTGGAGGAGGAGAGCCTACTTTCTTGTCTGTGGCAGGGTGGAGTTAGCCTGCATGGCTTGTTGTCGTGAAGATTCTCCTGGGCTGAGACCCAGGAGTTCCATTCGGTTGTCCAAACCAGGCACCCAGCATCATTCAAGGTGCTATGGGTGTCCCCGTGCACCCCCAGCTATGGGTCTAGAAAGGCACAGGTCTTCTACAACCCAAGTAACCTACTTGCCAGCAGTCTGTGGATATCTTTAATACCCTCTGAAACAGTTCAAGACACCTATGAGTTTTGCCTCTGGTCTCCAGCTTCTTCAGGGATGCCTTGGAGAATCCAGCTGGAGGGTTACGAAGAAGAGTAGATTTAGATAAGATCCTATGAATAAGCTGTTCCCTGTGAAGGTGGTGAGGCACTGGCACAGGTTACCCAGAGAAGCTGTGGCTGCCCCGTCCCTGGCAGTGTTCAAGTCCAGGGTGGATGGGGCTTGCAGCAATCTGATCCAGTGGAAGGTGTTTGCACTCAGGAGCATGCAGGGACTTGGGGGTTGCAGGAGGTTGGGACTGAATGAGCTTTAAGGCCCCTTGTAATGCAAACTGTAATTCTGATTAGGCACAGGATTGTCCTTTATGGAGACTTTCAGTGAAAGGCAAGACTACTCCTCCACATGGGGAGGATGTGGAAGCTGCGGGACAGGGTCTATTCTTGATAAGAGCTATTCGTGGCATGTGCCATCTTCCCAGGGCTGTGTATCTGCTCTATGAAATAAAAGAAGGCCAAATGAAGAGATGGCTGGAACAAAAATATCCCAGCCGGTTCTGGGAGCTCCTACTCCAGCTGTCAGACAGGAATGCATTCAGTTTCAGTGTGAACTTTACTTCCCACAGGAAAAATCCTTTCCTACCTGTTAGCATGGTCTCTGGCACTGCCACAGTCTCCCTGTTCCCCAAATCTTTTCCATGGGGAAGTACGTGCATCCAGCGCAAGGAAGTCCTCAAAATGGCATACCAGAATCATGACAAGGAGGTGAGAGGCATCTGACAGGAAAGTGATGCCAAGGAGATGGGAGACATCTGGTATCAGCCATCAGATCTCAGCGACTTGTTTGGACCCTTCTGTAGTCAAGGGGAGGAGACAGGAAATCTGTGGGAGGTGTTGTAGACACTTATCTTATGATGGGATGAATGGCTTTCTGGAAATATCTTTCTCACTCTCCGCTGATGGAAGACGGGGGGCAACAATGAGTTTAAATTAGCTTTTCCACTTTTGGACAGCTGAAGTAGGAAAGGAAATCCCATTCAAGGAGGCTTGCGTCTACTTCTGTGGCTCCAGAAAATATTTTTGGACACATGAATTTGAGCATCAACAAAAAGCTGCAAACAGCTGAAGCAAACAACTACTGAACCTAGGGCTACCCCAGAGGCTTGGGGGTATCGGAGGGGGGAAACATTTGACACAAAACATCCCTTGCAGCCCAGAGAAAAAGTTTGTGTGAGAAAAGCAAGGGAAATGGGATTCATTCACAAAGCTACCTTAAAAGGCATGGGACTGGTGTCCCAGTTTTAGCTGTCACCTCAAGAGGCAGGGCATGCAGGCAGGGGGTAGAAGGTGGAGGCTTAGTTCCCTCTATAGCCTGGAGATGACTCAAGCCGGCAGCATCCTCTTTCCAACAGGGTGTCCACATGGAACCATGTTCATAACTGAGCCCGCTGGCACCCGGCCACCCCGTGTGGCTGAGGAAGCATTTCCGACTGCAGGGAATCGAGTCTTGGTATTATCCTCTTCAGTCCAGCCTCCAAGCCAGCAGACGGGTATCTTCCTGACATGCTGTTGTGAATCGGGAGATGTTTAAGTGTTGCATATCCTGCACAGTAGCCCCAACACAGGAATCTAAGAGCTTGTCTCTTCAGATGGCTCAGGGTAGTTAATGGGTTTGCCTGTTACGTTTGCTGGCCCTTCCCTCATGTCTAGCAAAGAAGGGATGTGAGCCCACAAGAAGGGATTTGAACCCGCAAGAAGGGGGTTGAACCTACAAGGAGGGATCTGAGCCTACCTGAGCACTCCCCTGGGTGGCAGGAGAGGGCACAGGGACTGTTCCTAGTTGGGTGTTGAGGTCTGGACCAACATGTTGGATGGTGTGTTGGAAGCAGGGGGGGATAGAAGAGGAAATTATGACTCTTGGTGGCCTAGATGTGCCGCTGGTGTTGGGTGGGCCCTTCTGTGTCTGCCTGCTGTAGCTTGCCTGATAAGGGGACTCATATTTGAAGTTTAGACTGGGATTTGAGGGATTTACTTCCTGGGATAAGATGCTTGGAGTTAGCTGCAATTTTTTCGCCAGACACAGCTTAGCTTTGGAGGCAAAGGGCAACCTGAGTGAGATTGAGAGTTTGTAATGGCAGGGTTATGTTAGGTCCCAGTTCCCAAAGGTGGCAGGTAGGACCCTGAGCTCTGCAATCTCAGGTTTATGGGCAGGACATAATTCAGAGCTTGTTCAGCTGGTTGCTGATAGCAGGTCTCTCCAACATCTCTGCAAATCTAGGAGGTGACATATGCTGTGTCCCATGATGTTTGAGGTCTTGACTCCTGTGAAGGGCAAGAGAGGACTTGTAGGGGCAAGAAGGCTAACAGAGTCAGGCAGCATCTGGGCACTGTGCCTGCAAAAGGGCTCTTTTAAACATGTACACAGGTAGCTGGCACATCTCTCCACTGCAGAGCAATTCCCCTAGGCTGTGGCCAACAGCCGCAGGGCAGCAGTTTGCAGGGAGGACAGGTCACTGGAACGTGGGGCGATGCGAAGAGCAGGGTCTCAAAAGCAGGAGACCTGCTGTAGCACTTCAGATAGGCTATGGAGACGCTGGGAGGTGGTTCCAATGGAGGCAGGGAGAAAGGACATTTTAAGCTAGAAGTGAGACGTCTTGTAGCCACGAGACATCCCTTTGCTTCTCAGCTGACCACAGTTTTTGCTTCATCCCATTAACTGCAAAATCCCCAGCTGTATTTCCTTCAGCTCCTCAACGACCATGACATCTGCTCTGCTCCTGTTTGAGAGCAGATCCCCGGAGTGCAGGAATCTCTTCCAGGCTCATCCCAACAGGTAGCTGCATCCCCTTTCCCAGTCAGTTCTGCAGCATCTGACACACAGCCTGACCTTACACAACCACTGGCCACATGCCTCTCTCCTTGGGAGGAAAACTTCCATGTTCCCCCTTGCATGGGATCCTTGCCTCACTGCATGAGGCTAAGTCTTCCCTTCAGGAGACAATGCTGTGTGAGATCAGAGAAGGCAGGGGGAAACAGAGGAGACAGACAAGGGTTTTGGAGAGAGCGCACAATGCCATTAGGGAGAGATTGCATGTTTGCACTTCAGAGAGGCATTTGGGCAGTAAATGACAGAAGTGCTGAATTATTCCACAGGAGGAATGGGGAGTGTGAGCACAGGAGGGAAAATCCATTCATTCATTACGGAAATCAATAGCCCCCACATGTCATTTAAGCTGGCCTTCCCCTGGAGAAGTGCAAGATGGAAAAGACCTCTACTGCTTTGCTGATGAGAGCAGAAACTCCGCATGGGCTCAGCCAGAGGAAGGTGCCTGAAGAGATTATTCAGTGGTGACTCCTGAGTCATGTCTAGATCAATGCATTCAGCAATTTATTGGTGCTTCTGGGATATATCTCGTCTAAGCATTTACGATAGTCAGTGTTAATGCGAACATCCTTCGTGCAGTGCAGGGCAACTGCGTTGGCTGTATCAGGCATGCAAAAGGCATTCGTTTGGGCTGGGGAAGCATTTTGAGTAGCAGGAGGTCAAAAGGACGTGTGTGAAAATGAAAGGCTTGCTTTTCTTTTGTATTAGGCACGCACCTTGCACTTCCTTAAGGAGACAAGGAACCCATCCAGCTGGGGGATGAGGACCTCCCAGATTGTCAGTTGGACAGATGGCTTAAGCTAAGCTCTATCCTATCCTATTCTATTCTATCCCATTCTATTCTAGTGTGTTCTATTCTATTTGTCATATATCGTATCTTAAATTAAAACCCACCGACCCTGACACTAATTTCCCTCATTAGCTTGGGAAAAGTCACTTTCTGCCTCCATTTCTGCACCTAACTGTGCGTGAACATCCAACCCTCAGGCTGGGCTGCAGGATCCTGCATCTCACAGCTCAGATGCTGTTCACTGGTAGAAAGCTCCTGTGACTGCATTTGTGACACTTGGGTAAAGTTCCATGGCATGAAAAGATTCAGCTGTACCTGAAGGGTGGTGGGAGTGAGGACATGGTCATGTGGCTTCACTTTTATGAAGCTCCAAGCAGAAACTCCTTTCAAACTAGTAGAAGAAGAGGAAGAATTACTGTAGTACTGGTGAATACTGTACTTGGGCTGTTTCTTCTCCTGAACATAACCACTAGAAAGTAGTCTCCTTGTCATGTTATATAGAATGAGTCTTAATTAGGAGGTACCTATTAAATGAAACAGCTGCAAATGCAGCCACCCATAGGCTCCTGTGTAGTTTGACTTGCCTCATTATAATATATCCTTAGTGGGAGCCCCAGAGCTCCCAGGACCTGGAATAAATGGTCTAAGTAGGGAAAGCTGCTGGCAGGCTCATAGTTAATCAAAGGGCTGGGAGGAGATTTGTAAAATAACTGCAAGTAAAGCACGGAAGGATACTCATGTGAGCTCCCTAAGTGTGCTGAGGGGAAAAGGGGGGTTTCTGCAGGGTTCAGGGCAAATGTGCTGAGGTAAGGGCTCCTATACCTTCCCAAAGTGCTGTATCTCCTCTCCTGATGGCTTCCTACGTCCTTGTGGCCTTTGAAAAGTCACTGTGGGCGGATGGATAGGCTCATTTGACTCTCTTGTACCGAGCACCTCAAAAGCCCCAGGAGACTGTGATGCCCAAATGCAGTGCAGTGTGTGCGTGTTTGCAAGACTGTTGTTGTACTTATAGCCCCCTTAAAGAGCAGAGTACATACACGCTTCAGAACCCGCCAGTACATTTCCTCTGGCCAGGAATAGCTGATGAGTAATACAAAGCAGCAGAGGTAATAAATATTAAAGAGCTGGAAAATGTTAAAGTGCATGGCCAACGGAGCTGACACGCACTGTGGGTGTGAAGTGCGGAGGTCGTCTGCATGCAGCTCATGCAGACACTGCTTTCCGTCCTTTCCTGGGGGAAGAAACGTAGAAATAAACTTTGCAATTATTTTCTGTTAATGGTGTATTGAAAGGCATTGTGCATTCCAGTGAGCTTGTCATCTCACGCCCCATTCCTGGCCTGATACCCTTTATGGGCACTTTATGGGTCCAAAACATGTTTTTCCTTGGGTGATGTGTCTGGACAGGGGAAACACAGCCAGTGGGAGGAAGGAGATGTGACACCAAGCACCTGAGGAGCCTGTGAGGTGGTGGTGAGGTCTTATTTTGCAGGAGGTTGCATAGCTAAAAGATTGCAAGTTTAGATTAAACATCTCATGGTGGGTGCACTGGTGGTGACACGTGGTGGTTGATGAATTGCGTCCATCTCAGCCATCACAAAAGGTCATTGGATTTGAGGCATTAGCTCTTTGGTCTTGCAAACGCACTGAACTCCTCCCTGCTCTTCTCACCCTGTAGCATGGCTGTTTCCCAGCAAGAGCTGATGGTGATGCAAGTCAGAAGCCATTTCCATGCTGGAGTGGCCTTCCAGTCCCCAGCTGGTTACCTAAGATCCATGCTCCTCCCGCCAGATATAATGATGAAGAGCTATCGCTGGAGGTGTTCAAGGCCGGGTTGGACATAGCCTTGGATGGCGTGGTTTAGTGGGAGGTGTCCCTGCCCATGGCAGGGGGGTTGGAACTAGATGACCTTAAGGTCCTTTCCAACCCTAACTATTCTATGATTCTATGGCTCAAGACCCCCCTCAATTCTTCCTCCATCTGTGTAGAGCCAAAATGGCCATGAAAACCTCTCTACCCCCTTTTCTGGTCCCCGTCAAAGTGCAGCTGGATGGGGCTGACTGTGATGACACGACAAGGGTTAAACTCTTTTCTGGCAGGCTGTGAGGATGCCATGAGAGTTCTCAGAGCCGTGTGCACCCAGAGAGGAAGGCAGGGCCTTGCTAATGTATGCACAGCTTCCGTGAGACTAAAAATAGCCAGGATCTGAGGCTGCTCTTCCAGGATTTCACAAGCGTTCGCCCAGTTTTTAGCTCCTTCTTCTCAAATGGATGGCAAAATGAAGGTGACAGTTTCAACCCTCGTGCAAAGCCATCACATCAGGACCCTTGCTCCAGGCATGCCTTTGACCCCTGCAGCATAAATGAGATGGGGACTTGCTGCTGAATGTGTAGTCCCAGGTTCCTGATGGTGTCTTGCAAGGCTGGGGTGGACCCAGCGTTCGTGATCGCTGCTGAGCAGTGCTCGGAAGGTTTGCTGGCGCTAGGGAGCCCTAGTGCTTTGGTCTGCAGCAGTGTGTGCCAGCAAGGGGACGTAAACAGCAGGGAGAGCATGATGCAGCCGGCAGCAAACCTACAGCTCTGACCCTGGCAGCTCTGCAGCAGGCAGGGACTTTTTTTCAGGTTCGCCATGTCCTCAAGAATTAGCTCCCCTTTTCCTAAGCAGGGTCCTCTCCCCCTGAACTTCTGTTGGCTGGTGTTTTTCTGGCATGCTGTTAAACATCCACCTCCTCAGCTCTACGAAGACATGGGGGTTAGGAGAGACTTTGCTGTATGGGAAGGTCTTGTCATCTCAGGTCCTGCTTCAGCATCAGTGACCTCAATGGCCATGGAGAAAGTAAATACTGTAAATTCAGTGATTAATATCCTAGAATCCAAATCAGTTCCTGTATCAGCTCCCTGATCTCCCCGTAGAAGATGTGACCCTCTCATTTCCTCAGCAGCCAGAATAGGAAATGTTTCCCTCTGAGTGAGTGGTCAAACTCCCAGTTGTGTTCCTCTTTGGGTCTGGGATTCTCGTAAGTTTTTGAGGGTTTAGACCCCAAGCAAGCTGCAGTCTCTGTTCAGATCTTTGGGTCAAAGTGGTTTGTGAAATTGCTCCGGAAGTAGAAAACTCTTAGAAGAGAAAACCACCCTGTTATGTCTCCATTTACAAGGAATTCACTGCTGGTAAATGCCATGGCTTTCCCTTTTGCTGCTCAGCATCTTCCACTGAGGGATCTTGGAGGCTTGCAGAGAGCTATGAGGAAATGAAGATTCGGCATTGTCTTTGGCAGCCCAGAGCAATGCAGACTTCTCCTCTCCTGAGATATCCTGTGTCTACATTGAGTCCAAGTGATGCCAGATCACTTCTTAAGACCAGCAGGGTTAAGTCTGTAATGTTGCCCATCCTATAGAAAGGGCAAGGTGACTATTGCCATGTGTCCCTGTAGCATCATGCCTTGGATTTTAGGAGCCCTCAGGCATTTCTCTGAATTTGCCCTGAAACTTCCATTGGTTGGAGCCAAGTCAATTGAAAGACCACCACTTACTGTCAAAGGCTTTGGCTGCATCTGTTCCTGTAGGCCTCAGACCAGATTTATTTCCAAATGGAGGGCCCTGACATTAAACCCTGTTAGCTCAAACACACTTCAAGCAAAAATTCAGTCTGAATTCAACTTCCTTCTTTCTGTGTAAAGCTATTTAACAGCTTTGATTTAAAACAGAAGGCTTTGCCGGAGGCGATGGCACTAGGTGTCGGAGTATACTTCAAGTAAACAAGTATGTGCAAAATAGGAAAGGGAGTGGGGCTTAAGTATTCATAACTAATTTTGGGAGGGGAGAATCTGTGATAAAAAAAGAGCATCTGCCTCAATGCTCGGACGTGAGACAGTGTGATAGATGCTGTGATATGTCTCTGCTGCACCCATCACTTTGATACCCTCTCCAGCAGCCCCTGCTATACTGCCTGCTCCTTTATACAGCACAGAGATGCTTCCCACATTAAAATCAAAAAAAAGGCATTCATACCCTGGTGCTGAAGAGGTCTTTGGGGTTTTTCTTTTCTGTTTTAGGTCTCTATGTCTCACAAAGTAATTGACGAGTAAACACATAGACATGATTCCTAGGAGCCTGGCTCAAAACTGTGGTAGCTTCTGCACTGATTTAGTGGGCAAAGATCTGGAAATAGGGATTCTGCAACCTGGATATCCATGGAAGCTCCACAGTCCATGGGGATGTGGCAAGGAGAGGCTGCGTGGGCAAACCTACTTCCAAAACTAGGGTTATAATAAACATGCCAATAACACATTCATGACTGGTTTTGCAAATAAAGCAATGCTGGCCAGGCTCTGGCTAAGCATGGGTATCTCAGTAACAGCCAGATCTGGGGAAGTTTGACAAATTAGTGCCAGAATGTGGGCTAGTGCTTTCTTATGATTTGTTTCTCGTCTTCTGGATGTGATCTTTCAGTCTGGTTGTCAGAGGAAACTACTCTGAAACTAGGAAAGGAGAATAGTCACAAAGATAAATCCCAGAAACATCCCCCAGATTGAGCTCACACAGTTTTGGTCTCCAGAGCTTTAGCTGCAGTGATGCCCTTGCCGCAGTTTTCTGCCCCATGCATCTGCTGGAGGTGAAGACCCTGGTATCTGTCAGCAAGATGAAGTGCACACCTGCAGCTCTGCCATGTGGTCTTGCAGTCCCAAATATCTGCTTAAACCATCAGTAAAAGGGAGTTGAACACAGACTATGAACGATGCCTCAGAGGACATGATATGTGTATATGTTCCATTCAGATAGCATTGCAACCAGAGGAATTATTTCAGAGGAGCTGGGAACACTGCTCAGAAATTATCAATCACAGCTCTCTGTTTTGTGTACCAGAGCACCTGAATTATCAGCAACAAATTAAATCAGCCTGCAGGTATCGAAGCTGCAGGAATAAGATCCTAAAAATCTTACAGCATTATGATTGTATTGTCTCCAACTATTTGATGGAATTGACTCTTTTCAAGGAGGGGTTGATTTGTAGACTTTCTTTAAATAGTGCAAATGATTTTGGGCTGGAAATTATTGCTGCAATGATTATGGCTAAGTGCTGGCATAGGTTGCCCAGAAAACTTGTGGAGTGTCCATTCTTGGAGATTTTCAAAACTCAACTGCATAAGATCATGACCGTTCTTCTCTAACTTCAGAGTTATCCCCACTTGGAGGGGAGGCTTGGTCCATAGTCCTCTAGAGATTCCTTCCAACCCAAGTTATGTTATCACTCTATGATATGAACCTCCCCAACGTATGTTTTATAAATCAGATGCCTCTTTCATGGTTGGTGTACAGTAAAGCCATCTGTGCTTTAAAATAGCTTTACACTGGCTTAGAATAGAAAATTATTACAGCTTCTCCTGTGCAGCAGAAGATTCGTACTGTCATTCTTTCTAGCATACTTTAGTTGCAAATAGTATTTTGCAAAAGCAAAACTTTCTAATATAAATGAATGTTCAAGCATCATCCCCTCTCAACTACATGCATTTAAAGAATAGAGGTTTGAATTCCATAAAGACCAGTGTTTTCCCTGAAGAGATGGCTATCATGCCTATGAATTAGCGGTATTCAGATAGTCTGACTTGATCCTTGGGCTCGAAAGGGAACAGATCTTTGCTTTTGAGAATCTCGCTCACTGACAGAGAAAATTTCGAGCAGGATAAGGGAATAATGATCCAACAGGAACATGTGAATGCTAGAAAATATGAAAATAGATTGATGCAGTAAACTGTGGTACCATTTTACTCAAAAATGTTAATATAGGCCAAATAATCCATTTTTCTCCCCTTGATGAAATCACTTTGTGTAATCTTGCTGCAGGTGACTCCTAAGCCTGATGCTGAATCAGTGATGTTGTGATAAGTGAGGAGGTGGAAGAAGTCTCATATTGGTGTTCCAGGTTCAGCGCCAAGATGACAAGCAGCTATATACAAAGGAGGACAGTGTCCTCTGTGACCTGCTGGTTTACACAACTCATGGATGATGTCATGACATGCATTTAAGCTTTATAAGTATCTCTAAGGGATGGAATAAACTTGTTTTGTGTTCAGCGACATTATCTTCCAATAAGCAAGACAAGGCATGGAATAGAGATTATTCATTGTTTAATAGGAGCCAATAGAAGCAATTAACTAGATAAGGGGTAGTTTTACACTGAAACATATTTACCAGACAGAAGAGGGTAGAAACTGCAAGGGAGAAGAACTGAAATGCTTATGAACTCACTTTTTATTGCATTTTATTAATTCTTAGGTGTAAACATTATGAAGAAATGCCAAAAGCAAGATTTCAGAAAGCTCTGAGAATCCCAGTACTGAAAATCAGGGTCCTGATGGAGGCCATCAAAATGATGAGATATTTAATCAAATGTTGTTGGGATGACCTCTGAGGCTGCTGGATTAAAGGAAGGGTACACTGCTTGCTTAGTCCTATGAGAAGAATTAAAGTGTTCCTTCTTGTTTTGGAGATAGCAAGTGACCTTTCCCAGTTTAGCAGTGGTTCCCAGCATGAGTTTGGCCCAGCACGAGTTTGGCCCAGCACAACTAGCAGTGGTGTCAATATGTCCTGCACACCCTTCAAGGATGCGCCCAGGCCAGCAGCCATTCCCTAGAGGTGATCTTGATGCAGCCACTTCTTATGGAAGAATCTGATGCCTTAGAAGCAGCCAGGCAAAGCTGCGGTATATCAACACCTGTATGGGCCCCATAGATACTACTTTAATACTCGAACTAGGAACAATAATCATCCATCTGTGAATCCTTATTGCTAACTGGTAACATTATAACAGAGAAAAAAATCCCTAACAAATGTTGATATTGAGCACATTAATTGTGATGGCAACTCTAAGTTTGATTTTGATTCTTTTCAACCGACAGCATTTTACTTCTGTGCTCCCCTGTTGCTCAAGCGCTGCATCTTGTGTTCCTTTTATATCTGCTAGGATGAAAATAATTCATTAGAATTAAAAAAGCGGGCCAAAGCCGCAGCTGGTGTAAATGGCGAGAGCCCTGTGGATGCCAGCTTGCTCCAGCTGAGATCTGGCCTTACATAACCTCATTTTAAGGGTACCTTCAGGCAGCCTCCGCTGCAAGCCTTCCAGCCGAGCAGTCACACATGTCCTCATTTCCTCCCTTGCAAGGAGTGGGCTGTAAACACCCTCTGGTGCATGAGGATAATGGCCCCTTGCAAGAGTGAGCAGGAATGCAGGCAGAGGAGGCAGCAGGAGGGTGAGCCGTCAGATGAATAACATGCCTCATCCCACCCCTCTTCTTCTAGGAGGGAGCCCCAGGGAGAAGGCTGGTGCAATGGAATGGGGAGGGAGATGATGCCCATCCATATGGTGTGCATTGCTACCATGACACCTAGGACATAACCATGGTCCTGTTGGGCCATGGCAAAGTAGGGTTCTCTGGAGAGAAGTGGAGGAAATTAAGGAGATGCTAGGAAGGGTGCTGTACCTGTCCCTCCTGGTCTTGGTAAGTCCTGCTAAGCCTACTAAGGTGCTGCAGGTGTAAATTGCAGCCTACCCAGCAGAGATAATTTTCTGAGCTCCTCCTTTCCCTAGAGGTCTGTTTCTGGCTCATCAAGCATGCTCTCCCATTTGTCAAGCCAGGGTATGCTTCTCTGAAAGCAAGTGTTGGTTGTGGTTGGTAAAGAAGAGTTTTCCAATATGGAATTGTTGGGACTGGACTGAGTACCTCAAATGCTATTCCTTTTTGTCTTTCCATATACCTATACTAGTAAACTGGTCAATTTCAAGACCTGCTTGTGGGCATTGTAAATTCATCATGATGCTTAACTTAGTAGAATCACTAGATTGGTCAAGGCTCACTAGTACTCCCCCTGACCTGGGCAGGGTTCAGGACTCTAGGGGCTAGGGATCATTCCCAATACTTCAGGAAGCTACCTGGTTTTGAAGGATGACATGAGCTCATTTCTGTGGTCAGTCTTGGCCCTTTGGCCTTAGAAAAAGCAATCAGGCCCCTGTCCTTTGTTGACTATTGTAGATATAGTCTGAGATTCTGTACCTTGGTCAGCTTGTGGTTGTGTGGGACAGGCCATCAGGACTCTTCCTTCCTGAAAACATAGCCCAGGGCCTGTGTTTCTCTGCCTTTCTGTGTTCCTGCACCCCTCTTACACATCAGCATCCTCTTCATTTCAAACCAGCCTGTTGCCTGAGGCATCCTCCTACCCTTTCTGCTGGTGATATTCAAAGCCACCTCTGTAAATTGAACAGTGCCAAGGCACAGGCACAGTCTTTTGATAGTTCACCCTGTTAAAGTGTCAGCACAGACTGTGGCAATTTTGGCCAAAGCCAACTAGCATAGCCATAGCCACATGGAGTCGAGTCATGCCAGCTGGCCAAGGACAAAGGCTGGTCTTCGGTCTGCTTTGTGTGTGGGGTGTCCCTGACCATGGCAGGGGGTTGGAACTAGATGATCTTAAGGTCCTTTCCAACCCTAACCGTTCTATGATTCTATGATACAGGCAGGCCCTCTGACTTCATAATCCTATCCCTGGACATTTCTGTTACAGTCCTTGCTGAGACAGCGAGCAGCCTCTGTCATCCACATGAAGCGTCCTTTTCCATAGAATGAATGAATGAATGCATAGAAGCTGATGGCTTTGGCTCCTTAAAAGCATGCTTTGGCGCAGGGACAGCAGAGACTTTGCCCCGTGCAGTTTGTGTGCTACTGCGACATACGTAGTAAATAAGCATGAGGGTAATTATACCAACAGGGATTCTGGGAGCCCTGCCAGAATGGAGGAGACAGACAACCCTTTGTACATTTAAAGAAAATCACCCCGAATCCCCCTCCCAACCCCAAATTAGTTCTATCTCTTGAAGCCATGATGAGACTTAGAACTAAAAATACACGCACACACACACTCGGATATAAATATAGCCAGCATTCGAAAAATAAAAAGCCCAAAGTAAGGCTTCTGTATCCAAAATTAAGCTCTTAAATAAATAAATTAGCCTGATTTGCTAAAGCACGGAGCAGTGAATGGCTTTCACTGATATAAGAGGAGGCATCGTGTTGCTAAAGATTGAAGATCAGGCCTGAGTATGGATTTGAAAGTCTAATTATAGACTCCTGTTTGCTACCAGCTTGACCAAGAACAACAAATTTCAGGTGAAATGACGCTGATTTCTTTTTTTCTTCAGAGTTTGTGTGCACTTAACCAGTGTTAATACAGGCAGGAAACAGCCCTCTGACAAGTAAATGAAATAGCACAGAGAAGCAGATATATTGGAGTAAAACTGCTTACACCAGTGCTGTATGCTGGTGTTTGGAAATAGAGTTAAGAGTTACTAGTGATACAGCTGGGTGGAATTTTATATTGTTTAATTAGACAGATGTTTATTAATTGTTGAAAGCCTACCAGGTAGAAATATTGCTTTTCCCAGTTACTCTTGTACTTCCTCTGCTGAAAATTCACAGTCAACTGGCATGAAAGAGGAATTGGATTTTAGTTCTCCTTTTCCTCTCTTTGTCAGATTTGGGTCTAAGGGATGCTGAAGAGAGAGCACCATATTTTTATATGGACCAAAAAGAGTGCAAAGAGAAATTCTTTTCCCTTTAGCTACAAATGGAGATTTTTTGCTCACACGCTGTTCATTTGGGAGACTGTGACCTTTTGCTGGCCAGTATTATGCCAAGGGATCCCTGAGGCCACAGTCCCATGTGGCATTTGGATAGGAACAGATTTGTCCTTCTGAATCTTCCAGCGCAGATCAGATTGGGCAGGGCTGGTTTCATGGTGTCGAGGAAGTATGTCCACCCTGGATGGAGGACCATCAGCAGGCAGAGCAAAACTCCACTCATCTGTTTGTGCTGTGGTGTTTCGATCTGGGTTCTGATGCCAGAAGACTTTGGAGAGCTCTTTGGTGCTCCATGACTCAGTTTTCCCATCTATGGAAGGGGAAGAAATGCAGTTAGACTTCGCAAAGGTCCATGGACTCAACAGTTGAGAGAGAGTTTGGTGTTACTGTTATTGCCATAGATCTGGCCATTGATGGAGATAGGATCAGGGCATTATATTTAATCCAATGCATTTTAATGTACTTTTGTGCATGCTGCCCCCATGAATAGGCGGCATGTCCTCTCACTGTAGCCAGTTAAAAACATTCATGCTTTAACTCTGTGGATGGTGGTGAATCTCTGGAGATCAAGGAGGAAACACTGCAGGATGTGGTGTCTCTGTTAGTTTCTTCTTGATCTTTTCGAGTGACTCAGTGGCATTGTTACAGTTCGGTTCTGCAACCTGGAGTGCTTGGAAAAGTAAAGACGGTCTTAAAAATAACCAAAACCTAGAGACAGGTGATGAGGACAGCAATGCAGAAGAGAAAAGGTCTAGAAAATGTGAGCTGTGAGAAGGGACTGAGGGAAATGGTGGGGTTTTTTAGTCTGGAATAAAGGGTTTACCTGGTAACTATGTGCAGACAGTTAAAAGACTGCTGCAGGGTGAAAATGAATAAATTCTCCTTGTCCATGGCTGGGGGAGATGATAAATTAGTGGCTTAACCCTCAGCAGAGGCATTTGGGTTTCATGTACTAGCAGGAATGGGAGTTCCTGCAAAGGGGAGGCCACGCAGGACTGCAGGACAGATTCGGGGAATATCCCCTGGAAAGAGTTTGGCAGAGGTGATGCTGTGTTGCCCATGGGCAGCGCCTTATGTGCAGCACCACCTTGGTTTTCAGTGGCGCTGTGTTGCTGATGCTATGAACACCAGCTGCCTGCTCCTTTTCTCTACTTTTAGCTTGAGTCATTACAGCTCCCACTCCCCAGTACTGCCTTTCCAGCTAAACTGCGACTAGTTTCCTGCATGCAGGGAGGGAAGGCAGGATCCCTGTGTCATCCTGCAGCAGGCTCTTTCATGGAAACGCCAAGTACAGGCGGTGGCTTTGTGCCCGTTGAGGAGTGGGAGGAGGACTGATGTCCACGGAAGAGCCGTGGTCCACGGCCATTCCCACCCCACTCGGGCTGTGCTGGGGGTGTCACACCAGTGCCAGCAGCGTCGTCTGTGACTGGCGTGGCGTTTACTCGAGTGTCGAGCCCCATCTGGTGGCTTTCCTGTGTCATTTATTGTGTCCTTGCGTCGTTCGGATTGCTTCATCTTCTGTGCTTGTGCGCTGCGACCGGGCAGGAAGGACAAGGTGCTGGAGAAAGGGCAGGGCTTGCAGACCTACCTCTGCTCTCCCAGCTCCCTGTCCCTGCGTGTGATTTGGAGACACGGGGGGCTGCCGAGGCTTACGTCCTTTCCTCCTGCTCTTCCTTGCTGTGCAGTCTCCCCCCTGAGTGGCAAGGAATGATCTAGTCGTTTTGGCAAAACCCCAGTTTGTGCTGTGAGCCCCTCCCAGAGCCTCCAGAAGGCTCTTCATCCCACTGTCGTGCTGGCATCTGAGGTGGGACAGATGAACAGTCCCGGGAGGGGACATTTCTATCTGCAGACAAGCTCAGATGACCAACTTCAGGGTCAGCGTTAGGTGAAACAATTCCTATCCCAAACGAGTTTATAGCCACCATTCAGGATGAGAAGGAATAAGACCCAATATTAGACCATTAATATCAGCACGCATTAGAAAGAATCATGTTAGGAGATGCTTCCTTTCTTAAATGTCATGAGTCCTGTGACATCTAATTCTATGATCCTGTGATATCTGGATACCTTATGCTACCCTGACTTGATCAGCTCCATTCACAAATGCTGGTCAGATGTTCCTTGGAGGGATGTTGTATCCCCAGGGTGAGGTTTGCAGGTCTCTTTGCATATCTGATATGGAAACAGAGGCAATGATAGAGCAGTGTTTGTCCATACGTGAGACATCTCCTTCTAGCCCAACACTGCCCAAAGTCTCAATGGCTGACCAGTGGCAAGCTGTGGCCTTGTGCAGTTGTGGGTCACACATGTACTGAAGGTGAAGGTGATGCCCCATTTGAGGATGGTGCCAGACACTTTTCAGTGGTGCTCAGTGACAGGACAATGAGCAATGGCCATAAACTAAAGCACAAAAAGTTTCACCTCAACATGAGGAAGAACTTTACCTTGAGGGTGGCAGAGCAGTGAACAGGCTGTCCGGGGAGGTTGTGCAGTCTCCCTCTCTCAGACATTCAAACCCTGCCTGGATGTGTTCCTGTGTAACGTGCTTTAGGTGGCTCTGCCTTGGCAGTGGGTTGGACTAGATGGTCTCCAGAGGTCCTTTCCAACCCTAATGAATATGTGGTTCTGTGATTCTGTATTTGTCAGGTAGCTTCTCCTCATCTTGGAGAAAAAGTGCGTGAGTTGTTTTCTTTGCAAGTGTTTTGTGAGCACTTCCTACCCTCACATTCGGGTGGTGCAAGTCAGAGGTTTCCCGCTTTTGCAACACAAAAGTGGTCCTTGAGTCTTGCAGAAGATAGTGTTAGAACTGCATTGACCCCTGCTTCTACTTGAGATTCCCTTTCCGCCAAACAACCTCCCTCACCCAAACAGCTGCCCACAGTCCCATCCTCCTCAGACACTGTTGCATGCCAACGTCTCATGCTTAGCTTTTCCTCCTGTTTCCTGCAGGTATATCCGAACTATGTACCTGGGGATCCAGAGCCAGAGGCGGAAGGAACACCAGCGGCGTTTCTACTGGGCTATGATGTACGAATATGCAGACGTAAATATGTTGCGCCTCCTGGAAACTTTCCTCGAGAGCGCCCCTCAACTGGTGCTACAGCTCTGCATAATGATCCAAAAGAACCGTGCAGAAACATTACCATGTAAGTGGCCCCCTCATCCTCCTCCCCCTCCTCCCAGCCTCCCCCCTCTGATCCCATGCTCAGCACCTGATGGATGTTTTGCTAACTGTCCACCCTACACAACCTGGTGTGTAAGGGGCTGCCACTTTAGACAAATCTCATTCCAGCTCTGCGCTGCGTTCGCTGGGTAAAATCTCTGCTCGTTCTGCTGATTAAAACAGAATCGGTGAAAAGATGAGATTCAGCTTTTCCACACCGAGTCCAGTCTAAAGAAATGATGGTGGTATTAGGAGGAGGCAGGAAGTCTCTGCTGCTATGGAAAGTGTCACCGTTTGTTTGCTGCCTGGCACTGGCAAATCATTCCCTGCCTCAGTTTCCCTCCTTACATAAGTAGGATGATAAAACTGTCCAGATTTGTATTGAGAGGACAAACAGTTCAATGCCTGTGCAATGCTCTGATGGTGTGAAGTGTAGTTTAAGAGGGTTTTTCAACAGCTAAATGCTGAAGGACCTTCTGAAGAATGCCCAAGAATCAAGGTTTAGTCATTGGTACCACGGTTCACTGCAAAGCAAAGGAAAGCGGGGGGAGGTAGGCAGTGGAAGGAATTGCATAGGGAGAGACAGGTTGTAGTGCAGGTATCATTGCAAAAGTAGATGAACAGAGGCTTGGAAGCAACCACAGAGAGTTTGCCAATTCTGATGTCCTCTGCTGCAGTGATGTCCTGAGCATGGGGCATCCACCCCTGGAGAAGCATAGGCCTCTGTTCCTGCCCTGGGGTGAACAGATCAACCAACCTCTCCCTACACATGGGCTGGCTGCCTAAGGTTCACCAGCTTATGGGAGAATTGTCCTTTCCAAGAACCAACAGTAGTATCAGCTAATGAGCTGCTGGTTTATTCAGCCGCTGCTCAATTCACACACCAGGGATGACAGTTGGTTTCCCAAAGACGGACTGTTTGTAGCATGCCCTTTCTGACAAACCTGAGGAGTTTCTTGGAGCTGAGACTGGAACAGGGCAGTTTATCAGGGTTAAATTTTGCTGGTTGGACCAAGGTCACTGCTATCTACAGCCTCAGTAAGTCAGACTGCTCTCCCCTACTCCATACTTTAAGCATGTCCATCACAGTTGCTTCTAGAGGCCTCCCTTCTCCTACTTATGCAGTCTTTCTCTGAAACCTCTCATCACAAACTCTCCAGGACTCCAAAGTGCTGACATGATAAACATTCATTTCTACAACTACTGCTAGAGCTACACACATTTGGCAGCACCCTTTTCTTACTGCTTCCAATATTATTAATCCTACTAAAAATATATAAATCTCAACCTAAGAGGCTTGCCAGGGCGTTATGCAGATTGTTGGACTCCTTACAGAAAGCACTGGGTGAAGTTTGCTGGCCTCTGTTGTGCTGCAAGTCAGATGATACGGCCGAATAACCCCTCCATGCTTTCAGATCTGGGGCTCTTTCAGTTTGCCACTTCCAGGCATGGCTGCCTAATCCACTGAACAAGCTGCATCATTTTCCAACCCCCTCACTTCCTCGGCTGTGCAGTTCCTCCGTTCCTCCACCACACCGAGCAGGCTGCGCTCTCTTCCAAGGCAGCGCACGTCCCCGCCTGCCTCCCCAAGCCCCGGAGGGCTCTTCGCCTGCGGCGCTCCAACAGCCGAGCTCTCAGCATCCCCTGTGTGCCCTCTCCCTTCCTCCCTCACTCTGCCTGTGCCAGGCATGCGGTCGCGCATCTCAGGGCTGCATGCTTCGCGGCGGTCATTGCTGATGGATGTGAGCAGCAGAGCTTGCTCAGCACTCCTGACTCAGGTACAAGGTTTCCTAGAGCTCCTTTGGTGCTTCTGCCTTCCTCCTCCTCCTGGCCAGCACATAATTATATAAAAGGAAATTAAATGCAGAGAGGAGCTGTTATGAAAGGGGCATCAAAGATTTCCCTTAAAGCAGGCAGAAAGCAAAGGAAGATGGATATTGTTAGGAAGACAGTGTGTTTAAAAATCAAATCAAGTCTCTCTTAGCTCATTGTGGCTGTGTGAGCATGAGCTTGTAACAGGAAGAGGCCAGTTCTGTCTCTAAACAGGGATGGTATCAGCCGTGTCATTGAAGGATGCACACTGGCAAAATATCCTTATATATATATTATATATATATATATCCTTATATATATATTATATATATCCTTGGCTTATAAACCCAAGCACAGCCAGTGCTGATATGTCCAGACTCCATATGGTTCACACAGGCTCTTATGAATTCATTCAGTGCCAGAACAAAGTCAGTTTACCATTTTATATGGAATACATCCCTCCTCCAAGCCCAAGTCCTCCCTGCTCTTAAGACTGCAATGCCAAGTCCGATGCAGGAAGCCAAGGCAGGCTCCAGTCTTCTACAGATGGGTCAGATAACATCTGCTTCTCCTATTAAAGGAGCTTTAGAAAGAAAGTTACTGGAATGGCTATCAGGAAGTATTGGGATTTTTCTCCTAGTCAGTATGCTAAGATAGCTGTTAAGGTAAGAAAAGTGAATACACTGGACGTCTTTACTGAAACCCAGAGCATCTCCTCCAGAGATGCTTAGGAGCACAGTGACAGAAAGGGCTGTTCTTGCCTGTTGTGGTTGTAGTAAGAGAGCACTGGAAGGGCTACTAGAAGAGGTTGCAGTCAGGCTAATGCATAGTTTCCTCTTTTCCATATCTATTGGGTTGGTGGAAGAAAGAAGAGCCTCACCATACCTTTCAAGAACCATTTTACCCTGAAGTGGTACCTGTTTGACATGATTGGGTGGAACCTGTGTTTATTGCTCCTTCAGTGTTCAAAGAACAGACCAGTTTCACTAGTGGGTCCCTGCTCACCCTAGAGTTAGCATCTTCTGCATGGTCTGACACCACCAGCAGCAGAAGTGCTGGAGCTGGAATTTCAGGTCAAGTCCCAGCTTCAGTAAACCTTGGGACAGCACCCCTGGGATTTCACAAAGGTCAGGATTCATTCCTCCATCATGCCCCTAGCACAAGGCAGACCAAATCCCAGCTTAGCTGCTGTTGCTTGATGACTTGGGAAGAGCAGAAAATAGCGCACAGAGAAAAGAGGTGAGAACTTGATGTACTTCATCGGGTGAGCAGGTTGACCTGGAAGGTGCATGCTGAGAGCCTGAGGTGAGAAGGATTCCAGTTTCTCAGCATAAAACTCCTCTTAAGGAGGTTTCCTTTTACTTAATTTTTTATGTGGCTGCTTTAAGACTTAATGAGATTTAGCAGAACCTCTAACGCCCTTCCACTCATGTCACGAGTTCCTTATGCAAAGCTTTTGCTGGGAATTTGCCTCCATGAGGCTGCAGTTTACAGTACAGGGTTTCCCCCACACAAAAAGTCCTGTGTATCCACTGATGCTCTCTGCCCATCTCCTCTGTAACTCTGCTGCTGATCTGAAAGAGATTTGCAGCATTAGCCTTCATTTTGCAAAGTCCTTTGGAAATCTCTGGGATTCTGGGAGGTGTCAGCCCACAGTAAGTAGTCTGAAGCTGCTTGTATATTTAAGAAAAAGCAACATTAGCTTCAGTTTTTCTGGGGGGTGACTCTTTTAAGCAGAGTAACATAAGTTAGGAACTTAAAGGGATTTTAGACATCTCAGCTATGGATGTGTGTTGCCTGCGGAGTTATCCTGGCAGAGTTTGCAAATCTTCTTGCCCCTTCCAAAGCAAAGCCATATCTTTTATAATGTCACCACTCTTTCTGTATCATGTCTGAAGGCCATTTATGATCAGGGCTTGTCCTTTTCTGCAGGGGCACATTAAGATGCTTTTCCCTGTCACTTAGCTTAGAAGACTTAACTGGTCTTTGCAGGGCATTGATGTACAAGTGGCAGGGGGGCGTTAGCCATTGTCCTCACTTCCCAGACAAGGCATCCCCCATCAAGCTGAATGGGTTCAGGATGAACCAACCTCAAGTAAAACACTCCTGCACCTGAGTGAGAAGATTCCTGTGTGGGTGATAATGATTAAGTCTAATGTGGAGGCACTTTTCTCACTTAATTTTCCCCCAGTGACAGGCTGACAGTTAACCACTAATATGCTGTGAATAATGGATATGCTATGAAATACATACTGTCTGAAATGTCCTGTTGGATATATTCATCGGATAGTACATATCTTAAGGCACCATGGCATGTTGAGGAACGGTTTGAGATCTAAAACCAAGGCCACATCTAAAGGACAACACATGAATGGATCACTTCTTACTCAGTCCTCTTCCCACTGAGGCCCCAAAGACAAAAGTGAACTTCTTAACTGGAGAAACCAAGTTAGAAAAAGATCCTTAAGCCTTCTGTTGCCCAAGGTATGATTTTCAAATGTGATCAGCACTGGCCTGAATATAACTGAAGAGGCTAAAGTGCCCATATCTCCACTGAAAGTGGGGAAGAGACTCATTAGATTTGAAAGTTCATCCTACAAATAGCACTGCTAACCTTGAAGGAACACTAGAAGTTAGTGCAAGATCCCCCATGCTGGCCTGAGCTGTCAAGAGAGCCCAGCAGAAATGACATCAGCAATAGACATGCATCATCACCACTGTTGCCATGTTAGCATGGGCCTGCCACGGTTCTGGCTTGGACCAGCTAACTTTAAGCCAAACAATCCCAAGGGCTGCTTGAGAGTATACATAGACCAGGGACCATTCCCAGTGGGCAGTTGGACATGGGCACGTTTGTATGACAGGAGATGGGATATGGATGGGGCAAGAGCGTGCCTACTGGCTGCTGGGCTGGAGAATAATCCCTACAAATCCTTGATTCTTAGTAGCTGTGCAGCCAAAGAGGACCATAGAAGGAGATGCTGTGCTGGACAGAAAAGTATGCCTGGGGCTTGCTGTGGGGTGTTGCTGCCTGTTTTCCATAGGTGTCTTTCAACTTGGGTGTATCTAAGTATATACATTCCAGCAGTGCTCAACTGTGAATCTAAAACCCCAAATTCAGATCTCTGTAAACCTTACTACACAAAATTATTCCCATTTGTACAGCATCCCATAACGAGAGTTACCCATTGGAACTAAACTGAGGTTTACCCTTTCTACACAAGCATCAGATTCTACAGGGCTCAGTACAAAAAGAGCAGCATGTCATCTACAGACTGTTTGGGATGGCTAAGACATACATGCAGGGCCAAGCAAAATCCTTTTCCTCCAGAAGTAGAACCCTTTTCCCTTTTCTGACCCAAGATCCAGCAAGATAGCTGCAATGTAGGCCTAAAAACGTCTTTGCCTCATAGAGTCCTCTAACAAGAGATGGGGTGAAGATATGATCTACCAGAATCACACTTCGGGCTTTGGCTTGGACTGTGAGACAGATCATGAGGAAATAAAGATGCTAAAACTTTGCCCATGGGGTTGAAGGCGTATTTTTCTTTCTCTCATTCCATTTCTTGGGGAGTAAAAGAAATGGGAAACATCCATCACCCAGCCCTGTTTCCCTGTGAAAGAAGAGATATGAGCAGGAAAGCAGTTGCTCATTGCCATGTGGGCAAGGGATCCCACCATTTGTGTGCTTGCTGAAGGGGCTTGGCAGGGAGGAACTGGGGTTATCTGCATTGAAAGTTTGTCCTGATTCAACCACAGTTTCCCTTTAAGTGTTCATCAGCAGACCAAGGAGGCACCTCACAAAATACCCATATAGCTCCAAAGACATAAGCAGCTCACCTGGGAGGCCACTCATATGACTCAAGTGCTTTGCCAGACTGGGGCATATGGCTCTGTTCCTGCTTCCCCTCCTTCTCACCAAAGCCAGATGACAGATAGCAATTTGGTGCTCTGCTTGAAACGAGTCGCTGGTCCCAGGCCAATTCCCAGCAGCATCAAAAAGCCATCTCCACAGTTGGCTGTGGGCACTGAGGATGTCTTGCTCCGGCATGCTGAGAGCAGGCCAAGCCTGAGGCATGCTGGCATTGAGCAGCACAGGGAGAGCTTGCCCTGTCATCAGCCGTATTGTCCCAGCACAGTGGGGAAGGACTGGGTCCAGGAGCCTTTGAAGCCAATGACAGCTTTTTTTTTCCAATGGGCTTTGGAGCAAGCCCAAAGAGACACGTCAGCCCTCAGCCCATCCCCACCTGCAGCTCGTCCATCCACCACCTTGCCATAGCCCTCACTCTGTTATTTTAGGGTGCTGATAAAAAACCTTCTGTTCCGTACCATGTGCCACCATCACGCATATGACATGCCACAGCCAATAAGATGAGTCACCATTCACGGGACAGTGCTGGCAGGTAGCCAGTGCTGCCAATTTTAGGCTTTTTAAGACTGTGGTAATCGCTGGGAGGGGGTTACATCATCAGAGCACTACACAGGCATTAGCACATGCTGTTCCTAGGAGCTGCAGGACAGCCGGGAAACTGAGGCATAGAGAAAGAGGTCTTGGAAAAGATTTCTACCTTGCAGGCTCCTGGGGAGCAAGTTCATGCCAAGCGGATTCCAGGCAGGAAATTAAGGCTTTTTTCAGGTAAATTTATACCACAGACTTTCCTGGAGACATACCTCTCATGGAAAATTTGTGATTAGAGTATATGAGAAGGTGGCTGCACACCACTGTGCAACTGGCTAGTAAAACCCACCGAAATTCAAGTCTTTTCATCTTCAGGTTGCTCTAGTGTGCAATTCCAGCATTCAGATCAGGTGTCTAAGAGAGCATGCTAACTCTGGGTAAACAGAGAACACATAGGAACTGAGATGTGCAAAAGTAAATGGGGAAGATGATAGGGGGTGCCGGGCAGGAACTTCTCTGTGCTTCTATCCCTGATGTAGGTGGAGCAGTTTTGGTTGATGCAACTGGCTCAAAATCACTGAGTACTGAAGGAAAAAACTTTCTTGTTTCAGAAACTGTCACTTGTTTTATATGATCAGCTTGGGGTGATAGTCCTGAGTCTGAGGGTGCAGCAGATTTACTGAGGCAGGAGAAATCTCCTGAAATGACTTTTGTCCTAAGTGGCGTTTGACCAACCTCATGCTTTCAGTGCCCTCAGCACTTTCAACTCTTCACATGAACCAACACTGATGGGGGATATCCACCAGGCACGGCCCTTTCCCTATCACCAGACCCCATATTTGGTATACCCTAAGATGCAAACACATGTTTGTGGCAGGGGAATAGATGTATGGTTTGATCTCAGCCTGTCCTTGGGAAATGTGATGTTCATTAATCCGTTGAAGAGGCAATCTCACCTTCATCTTGTACACATTTGAACTTCTCGAAGGCAAAAAGAGAGAGAAGGCAACATGAGCATGACTTAACATGTGGACATTAGCATGCCATTGAGTTCTGGCCTGCTTCACATTACTTAGACCTTTGCAGAGCGTACAGAGCATGGGAAGCAGAGGAAGAAACAGGTTCCTGCCATTATCCTTGGAAATCAGTGTCCCTGGTGCCTTGAGCGAGACAGCACCAGCTGCACCACATCCGTTCTTGTCACTTCGTCACTCCCCCTCACAGAACTGCTCTGCCAGACTCACTTTAAGGATGCCAGCCCTGTGTACTCTCCAGAAGTTCTGAGGTGTTCCTTTTCAGGAGAGCAGTCCTCTCACCTGTAATTATGCTGAGACAATTCCACCAATGGCCTCCTACACAATAACAAAGACTTATAAACCATAAGGTTAGTGAAGTGTGTACCGCTGAAACATCTCTAAGCACACTGAATGAAGACCTCTTACCTTTGCCAATGAGTGTGAACCAAGTTGGATTTCCTTCCTCTTCCCCATCAGGTCAAAAGCATTTCTGGAGCTGGGATGAAGTTATTTCTCTAATAGCCTGCATACTTTCTGTGCCTAGGCCAAACTATGAACCAGAGGTGCTTTGAAGGACCCATGTCTGGTACTATGAGAGACTGAAACATTGCCTTGATCTTGCCTCATCTCCAAAGAACAGGCCGTGGGAGCTGTATTTATAGCAGGAAGTTCCTTCACTAAGTCTTGGCAGAAGATGTTGCTTCCCCAATCTGGTGACCAGTCTGTTGCGTTTCATCTATACTAATAAACTGAAACATCAGAACATGAGCACAGCCACCAGATCTCCGTCACCCATGTGGTTCAGCTATCAGCACAGTCCTTGGCACATTTTTAGCTCTTGGCAACTAGCACCAACTCAGACAATTCCCAGGCTTGGCTCAGGTGTTAGCACAGGCCAAGAACAATTCCCAGCAAGGAGTCTGCATTGCGACACCCTGTTTTGGAGGCTGAGTCAGAATAATGACATGGATATAGCAGTCAACAGAATTAGGCTTTGCTCAGTTACTGATATCTAGGCACAGGGTCCCAAGTTCAAAGTTGCCCCAGACCTGTGCTAGGAAAAAGAGATTCTCATGGCTACTTTCAGAAACAGACAGCAGAACTCCTAATGCTTTCCTTCCCAGTGGTGATGTGCTCCCCTATTTTTCAGAGTATTTTAGTCCCATTTGCAAGACTACAACATCCTTTCAACTTGTGCTAGGCAGATTTAAATTCTTCTGGCTGCAGTTCTCATCTTAATTGAAACAGAACGCCAGGATAAAGATGCTTTGACAAGTATCAAATGTATGATGTTAAAATGCAAGTATATTCTGTGCGTTTACGGAGTTGTTTTGTTTCATGCCAACTATCCCTACTCAGAACAGAAGTGGGTGGGGAAAGATTTTACACTAAATCAAGCAATGTCTTGTTTAGCAAGGTAGGGGCTTTTTTCTCCCATTTAAGTGCATTCTAGTAGTATCATAAGATGTATTTCTCTTCTAAAAGTTTCTAGCAATAGAGTTCAAATATCATTATGTTTGAAAAATCTCAATATAGGAGGCTCATTCTGATCTTTGCAGAATGTAAACTGGGAGCAACTCTGCCGGAGTCAATATACTCAAGTATCTGAGCAAAGAATTGGCCAATAAACACTGTGTCTTAAGTGTCCTTCACAAAGAACAAGCTGTTGAGTGAATGTGCAATAAGATTTTTCCTCCAAGAGTAACTGTTCTTGCATTTTCCCATCTTGGTCTTCCCAGTTAAGGTAATCACATCTTTGGGGTATTTTCCCCTGCTGCTGTAGACAAGGCTGTTTTAAATAGCAGAGGAAAAAACCTAGATCTCAGCAGTCAGTGACCACACAATGTTGTACATCTAACCAAGAATCTGCAAGAGCAGTGCAGTCATACTTGTGTGTCTTTAGTCTCTAGAGATCCATGGTAGATCCATGCTAATGGTGGTGCTTAGATCTTTGTATTAACTTTAAAGTTAGCTTAGGTTGACTTTTTTTCTATCTCAGGTGCTTGGTAAAGTCTGGATGCCTCCAGGTCATGCTGATGGCCCTTGTAGATTCAAAGCTCAGCACAGCCTACTCTCATTTCTGAACTGAGTTCAGAAGCAAGTGAGCACAAAAGTAACCAGAAACTACACCAAGAAAAAGCAGTGGAAGTCCATAGAGATGACTTGTAACACTTCTCCTGGCTGTTTGAGCTTCAATGAGGTTGCTGTGATAGACTCTGCTGCCTGTAACATTGCCTACAAAGAAGGATTTTGCTCTGCATGCGCAAATTTAAATCCTGTCCTTCCTGGAGCTGTTGTCAGGACATCCTGATAGACCATTTCAAGTGAAATCACCTTGGGTCTCTCTCTCGAGGAGCTTCAAACCTCTTGTCTGTGGCTGTTCACTTTTGGGGATTCAGGTGGGGTTCTTTTTCAGTGTGATTCTGAGACAGTGGTTAAAGGCATTCAGATTAAAAAGAACTTAACTAAAACTCTTTATAATTGCAGTGATGACTCCGCAGAGACTATCTTGCCCTGACCAGAGTGACAATTCATTCAGCTTTTGACAAGAAGAGACATATATGAAAGTTCTCATGCTTTGTTTCAAACAACCTAAACTGTGCCCAGGCAATCCTGGCTTCTGCTTTCCCAGCATATTTCCAGCTTAGAATTAATTAATACCTGCATAAATTTAGACCAGACTGTCTCTCATTCCTGTTTGTGTGACATTAAGAAAGAGAACATGAACATGAACCGCAGTTTATGTGATAACAGCAGCTATTCTAGTTGGAAACACCATCAAATGTAGCCCTACACCAACATCAAAAACACCTTCAGTAAGTTTAATGAGATTTTTGGTTTACTAGCCAAAAATTACAAAGGAAAGAACTGTTCGATATTAACACCCTCAAAATAGCATCCACTGAACTGGAACTATCTGCTTTTGGTGAGAGGGGGACAGTGATTTCTTTTCTTTACATTTTCTTAACATTTGGACTCTATTTCAAAATAGAAGAGATATTTCAAAATAATTAATTTCACATCATAAATAATGTCATAAGAATTAATGTAACATCAAAAGGGACTCTGAAGGCAAAATCATTCTATGGGCTATAATTCTATGACTTACATGCCTATGAGGACTGTGTACGTACATGCCCACTGAGATCAGACCTCTTCTAATTGATGAAGGAGGGGAATACTGTATTTCTGCTACTACTTTCTTGAGGATGGTGATAACTCTGTCTGGCTATTCAAGGAAATGCAACTTGAATCTGTCCTTCTCTTATCAGGATTGTGCTGGGGGGTTGTTTTGCATGCTTGGCCCTCAGTGGTATAAAATCATTGTGTGGCAGTCACTTGAGTTTGCTCACGTTTCGTTGGGTCTATCAACTTCTGCTCTGCAGGAGCCTATGCTAGCTATTTTGCTCATCTTGGAGCCGGAAGGAGGTTTCTCCAACCCTCCTTTCTTCTCACCTTTCTGGGACTCAGGGCTCTCCTCTGAACTCTTAAAGAGAGTTGATAGATGCCAAACCACTGCTACCTAGGGTACTTTTCTTCTTAGCTGCTTCTTGTTTGGTCATTTCAGTTTGATCACTCCCACTGCTGTTAATGGAGAAACAGAGAGGCATTTCCAGAGGGCAGCTCATCCCATGTCTCAGACAGCATTCCTTGGGGTGAGATAAACACTGAAATACATGATGAAAGGAAGATCTTAATTAAGAGTGTTTTAAAATGGGGGAGAAGGGAGAGGGAGGAGAGAAGTTTTGCCAGTCCTTATGTGGTGGGTGATGGCCTACATTTTCAGCAGGAGATCTGACACTCCTCTGAGGGTATTCAAGGACAGTCCAAAACAGAGGGCAGATTATCCCATTTCTGCTTGGAGGATCAGTCACTGGCTAACATACAAGAGAAGGCACAAGACTGGATGGCCCCAGGGCCTGAGCTGGTTTGGCAGCTCTGGAGTTCATGGAGGAGATGAATAGGAGGAGACACAACAGAAGCAGCTGAGATAATGAGAGCACAGATCAGACAAATGTGGCTGGTCACCTCTTCTAGCAGTAGCGAAAAAGGGGCATTTGGGAGAACTGAAAGGAAGCAGGATGAAAGGGGAGAAAAGCAAGTCCTTTTGAAACACAGTCCATCGTGAACCTGTGGACTACAGTTCCTCAAGGCAGTGCTAAGGTGATGGCTGGCTGGGAACTAAACAGAGATCCAACCTTTCTGGGGCCAGCAATGACATCTGTATATTAGCAAAAAAAGAAAAGTTTTTAGGAAATATTCACATTTCAGGGCAAGACTCAGCCTTTAACTGGCAAGGGATGGGAGAGCAGCTCTCCATGTAGGCCACTGAAGTTGCCTTGCTATGGGTTTCATCACTCTCATAAAAAAAGGTATGGGAACATGGTTGTTCCTCTGGTCTAATGTGGTTGAGCCCTCCTTGGGCTCACTTGGACATGAGATATCCTGTATAGAAACTCAATGCAAGCCTCATGTCAGGAAATCCCAGTGGGATTCAGTGGTAAAAGACCCTCTTCTTGCTGTCCCGACCTTGGAGATTGGTCCCTGAATTGAGTTCTTTGCCTTTGTTTGCCTTCTGCAGTCACCAACAACAGTTTCATATTTCTTAGGGACTGGTGACACTGTGTTCTGTGGAGAATGGGGCTGTGATGCTCCTTGGAAGAAGGTCGCAGAAGAGCTCCGTAGGAGCAGATATTAAGGGTCTGAAACTCACCCCTTGCCCAATGAAACCAAAACATTTTTCACAGGAAAAGAGTGTAGAACAGGACACTGGTGTAACAGCTCTTCCCAGTGTCAGCCTCTGTTTTTCATCACTGGTCACTGCAACTCAAAGCAGAATACAGAGGTGTCACATAGATGTGAGGAGGCCATTCCTGGGTCAAACATAGGGGTGATGTTCACCATAGGAGGAATGGTGCTCGTCTGCCATGATGGACCGGTGGCACACTGGGGAAACTGGTTAAAGAACTGTCCTGAAATCCTCAGAGGAAAAGAAATGGCAAAATGGTCTATGCAACCCTGTATTATTCATATACAGATAATGATCCATATTTTTCCATGTTCAAAGTGAAAAAAAAAAAAAAGGTGGGGGGAATTAAGAAAACAAAAGTCATTCCCTCCTCTGAAAGGAAATAAAAAAGAAAGCTCAAGCATTGAACTCCAGCAGAAACAAATAAAAGCAGACCCAGGGTCTGATTCTGACCCCTTTTATTCTGGCACAAATAAATAAACCGGAGTAAAAAGTAAGGGGGAGCTCCTTTCCAGCAATTTTGTCACAAAAGCAGAATCTAGCTTGATCTCTTTTGTGTATAAATGCATTTTCACTCTCTGTGCATCAAAATGAAAACCTGTTCCTTGACTCATACAGAGCTTCAGGGAGGAATGTGCCACCCAAAGGGGAAAACACAATAACAGGGTTCACAGCACAGAGGCCTGAGCAGCCAGCAAGCGATGAAAGGAACTGAGGCATGGCACTTGGCATTAAGCAAGCACTACCTTTGCACAGAGGTTGACGGAAGGTTTCATGTCGCACTAAATATTTGCTGTCCAGATCACCCAGGAGAAATGTTGGTATCTTCCCATTTTGTTTTAGTAGAGTCTTCAGGAGAATTAGTGTCAAAAAGAAATAGAGCAGCATTTAGGCATCATTTTCAGCTTTAAAGGTACAGGCACCACAGTAAATACTTGGGGAATATGCTACAGTAAGTGTATTAAAATTACTTAGAACTAGCAACCTGCAGCTGGATTCTGGTGAGAACTGTACATACCTCTAGCAAAAAACCTCTCTCCTCAGCTGAACACTGCAAATAAGGGAAAATTTGATATATTGTTCATTTTAGGTATTCATATTTTTGTGTGTATGATTTGTCTATTGCTTTTATTAGACTAGTTGTAAAATTACATGTGTAATTGCATAGCATGAATAGGCCAGATAGACTGGGATGGCTTTCTATGTGCTGGTTTTGTTCCTGCACATACATGGGCTTTAAAAACAGCAACATCAACTTAAGGAGAGTCATTGCTTGTTGATGTGGATTTTTCCAAGACCCTCGTTACATTTCTAAGACAGCCTTTTCTTTTTCTGGATCATCAGTAGGAATTAGACAATGAAAACCAAAACAGGCTGAAATTCAGCCTGCTTCTGTGAGCTTCAGCAGGGCTCCAGGTCCTTCCCTTGAACTTGTGTGGTTCATACTCCTCTACTCTGGTATCAGGTCACTACCTTCATTATACTCTAATCCACTTATGTCTTCATGATCCAAAGCAACAGTTCTTGTTTACCCTTCTCAGAGACTCTATTCCTTGGTCCGACACTTGTCAGAAACTCTAGCCTTTTATATAGCTGCCTTACTTTTTACTGCTTTCTCATTTCTCTTCACCATTTACTGTTCCTTAGTCTGTGTGTCACATGTTTATCACTGAAGACTGTTCATTAGCTCCCCCTGAGAAAGGCAAAATTACCAAGGCAAGAAGTCAGCATCAAGGCAGTTCAAGATGATGGGTAAGTTCAGCTCCAGATTCAGGCACCTGAAGGTGTCTCCATGTGAGACCTTGAGTAAATCTTTCAAATATTAGTGCTTTATCTGTCAAATGGGGACATTACAGAGCTCTGCCTCACCGTGCTGAATGTAGCTTAGATGTCTCACTGTAAGGATTTCAGGATACATTACTAAAGCGATGTGGGGGACTAAGTCTTGTGATGTGTCATTCAAAACGCATGGGCTTGACTCCTCACTAGTGCTGACTATGGCCCATGAGTCACGTACTGCTTCTTAGCAGGTGACAGGAGTTCAGGGGTGGTTGTAAACCCTGGTGCAGAGAGTTTGTAGATAACCCCAGTCTACGCCAGTCTTGTTATGGGAACGTGGGAAACAGATCCCGCAGATGCAGCCACAGGGCTTCTAGC
This sequence comes from Myiopsitta monachus, assembly GCA_017639245.1. Classification (NCBI taxonomy): domain Eukaryota; kingdom Metazoa; phylum Chordata; class Aves; order Psittaciformes; family Psittacidae; genus Myiopsitta; species Myiopsitta monachus. The sequence goes on along the minus strand of CM029922.1, from coordinate 16,197,157 downwards.
CCCATCGTACATGATGTCCTCCTGGCTTGAGAATGCCCACAGAGATGTGGCCGTGCATGTCAGGTATTTTCCACTCCCAAAGCTAAGCACAGAGTGGGAGGAGTGGGAATGGGATTATGAAGTGACTTCAGTTTTAAAACAGCCCCAACACTTCGATAAACAAACCTTGGAAGGGAGTCGAAACCCACTTATGGTAGATGAAGGTGCGTCAGTCACCACGTGCAAAAGTCAAGATCCAAGTTAAAAAATAATTCCCATGTGATCCAACTTACAGAACTTTTGTTCTATTTGTAATTGAAGAGATCTCTATAGTTGCTTAGAACTAAGGTCTGGAGAAGTAGAAAAGACAATTTATCCCCCAGTCTGTGAGAACTGTACATTGTATGAAGATGTCACAGGCTACAAGTAACAAGGAAGGATGGGAATGAGAAACTCATGGTCAATATGACAAAAACCAAGGCATGCTTTGTCATTTCATAGAATAATAGAATCATACAATCATAGAACAGTTAGGGTTGGAAAGGACCTTAAGATCATCTAGTTCCAACCCCCCTGCCATGGGCATTGACACCTCCCACTAAACCATGTCACTCAAAATTCCATCCAACCTGACCTTGAGCCCTGCCAGGGATGGGACATTCACAACTTCCTTGGGCAGCCCATTCCAGTGCCTCACCACCCTCACAGTAAAGAACTTCATCCTTATATCTAACCTAAACTTCCCCTCTTTAAGTTTGAACCCACTGACTTTTGTCCTGTCAGTACAGTCCCTGATGAAGAGTCCCTCCCCAGCATCCTTATAGGCCCCACTTCACATACTGCAAGGCTGCTATGAGGTCTCCGCTCAGCTTCTCTTCTCCAGGCTGAACAACCCCCACTTTCTCAGACTGTCTTCATACAGGAGGTGCTCCAGCGCCTTATCATCTGGACTTGCTCCAACAGCTCCATGTCCTTTTTATGTTGAGGACACCAGAACTGTACACAATACTGTGTGAAGTCTGTATGAAATAGCCATAGAATGATTTCTGTGTCAAAGCAGTAAAAAGGACTGGAAAAGTCTTTCTATCACTCTGTGGTTCCTGTTGACATCCACCCACTGATTGCACGCCCTTACACCCAGGTCCAGATCCTGTTCATCCCTAGGATGCGATGAAATTCGCAGTCAACACAGTCATGAATTTTTAAACAAAACAGGATTATGTCAAAATGTCTAGTGGTACTTCATGCCCTGCCTCAGATCTTAGTGCAGATGAGGAAGCAAAGAATTGTTTTGTAAGGGTAGGACTCTTCCCACCTGACTGCTGGTGTTCACAAGTCCACGCACTTCCCTGTCAAGGGATGGAGTCAGACACTTCAGGAGCATGAGTCAACCCCTCCCTGTCCCACACATGGATCTTAGGACAGGGTGAATCACTTTCTGGGGGTGTCTGCCTCTCTCTGTTGACTTGAGGGGATGTTCAGATGACTATCAGCAGGCAAGGTACCATGCACTGTGAGTGATTCAACAAACATACTCTTAGACAGCTCTGTGCAATTTACAACAAAGACTATGATTAGTGTAGGTTTCTGCATTGAAAACATTACAGTTGGAAAAGCCTTTAGGTTTTTGTTTCTGATGTATTTTATTCCTCTTTCTTTTCTGGAGTAAATGAACCCAACAGAAACATTTTTAAGGCAGTGTGACACATCTGTCTCCTGTGGGTTGGCATTGCTTGAGTTTCAGTATAATAGGTGCATCTAATGCCATACAAGTTTCTAGTATAACAGCACTAAAACAAGAAAATACCTGACTTTCTTTTTTCTTTGCTGCTAACCATGGGAAGTTTTTTGTAACTGAATAGCTAGAAGATACTGCAACAAACAGTACTTATGCACATAGAATCACTTACTTTAGGAATAGTGTGGCATTGTTCAGCCTTTCAAAACTGTTAACTGTGTCTGCCAAAAATGTAATTCATCTGGTAAGTTAAAAATAAACTTATTCTACATCTGTTTGGGGGTGAGGCTATTCACTTTCAGACGTTTTCATCCATTAAGGTCCCCAAGTCCTATATAAAAGTGTTTCGTATTGAGGACTTCAAACTTCAGGAAAATTGCAGTTTCGATGGTGGCCTAAAGCTAGCCTCTTTGATAAGGCCACTGATCTTACTGGTTTGTGGTTTGCTGTTTTTAGAAGTTCAGTCTGAAATGCTGAAGCATGGGTGAGCCCAAAGGCAAGGTATTCAGAGAGAAATGCCAGAGCTGATGAGAAGGTGTAGTTTTGATGGACCTGCAGGCTGGAAGTATTTCAGTGAGGGCAGAGATGGAGGTCTGCCATCCTTCCTGGCCACCTTGTCCATCGCCTGTCCTCCAGATATAGCTAGGCTGGAAGTGGAAAATTAACCCCACCACACTGTGGGGTGGGCTCCTCAGAAAGAAGATGAAGTTTCTAGAGTGAGGTCTGAAGAGCCAGTGGATCTTCTTTCCATCCCCAGGGGAGCCAGGTTCTTGTGGGTAGGAGAAAAGTGAGAAGACAACAAGAGAAAAAGAAATATAGGGTTTCAAATGTTTTAGCTTTTCAACCCAGAGCTGCTGCAGCAAGCTGCTCATTGGTTTTTCTTAAAGCAATGAAGGCAAAAAAGAGACAGACCTATCTTCCAGTGCATTACACATCAGAGATGGAGGGGTGTTTGTTATTGTTTGTTTTGGTTGAAACTGTTAGCAGTTTTCCTGTAGTTTTTATAGGTGATGCTCCAAGACAAATCTTTGGCCAAGGCCTAGCCAAAGAATAACCACCAAACTACTGAGCTTCCCAGACATGGGTCTTAGTCCATCATCTGTTCCCTCACCTGCAGAGCAGCTTTCCAGTGAGCAGCGGTGGGGGTGAAGGAGTAAGATGCCAGTGGCTCTTTCTTTTCCCAAGAACCTTTCAATTATTTTTCATTATGATGCTTTGCTAGATGAGTTGTTCAATTTACCCTTGCAATAATTAACAGTATTTTATTTCTAAAAGCTCTGAAGTGTGATGGGGCACTGTTTTATCCTTTGGAGCAAATAAATAGTTTCAGCATTGACTGTGATGGAGAATTAGATCTGGCCCCTTTGGAATATCATGGAATATTTTCCCCATGCCAGGGTACAGGGGATGAGTTGGAAACTGAGGGTGAACCTGGTGCAGGCAATGCACTCACTGATGGGAGCAGTCCCACAGAGGCTGAGTGCGTGTTGGTAATGGCTCCCTCAGTGGTCCCAGACAAGGCAAGGGGCTGGACCAGATCCAAGGACTCTTCAAGGGGTCCCACCAGGAGCAAAATGAGACAGGGCTGGGGACATGACTGCGACTTAGATCTGTGGTCCACCCGGGAGATAAGGCTGGAGATAAGCTACCTCCAATATCGGTCTTAAGTCCATCATAGAAACAGCAGGGGGTTTCTGGAGGGATCAGAGTATTTGGATTGAGACCATTGGAGGATATTGATGAGTCTTGATGTGTCTTGTGCTTCATCTACATGGGACTATAGGGTGACAAAATCCTGTGTATTTTTCCCTAAAGATTCCTGATTAAGGCAGAATCAAGTGCAAGTCAACGTGCATGTTGCTCGCATGAAAGTATTTTAGAAAAAATAAAAGAATCCATGCAGTTACAGGGAATACGAATGTCCTGCACTTGCCATGGTGCACTCCAAGGTAGACCCCTTTCTACTGGAAGATGAGATTTGGATATCAAATTGTCAAGTGTGAAGAAGGGAAGAGCTGGGGTGATAGCAGAGCCAATGGCTCATGAAAACGGGGTGCGTAATGTGCTGTGTGAGAGAACTCATGCATACAGCATCCTTTCCAATTCCTACACTGATATTTCTGTATTTCTCTCCTCCAGACTATAAGGACAACCTGACGTGAGTTGAACCTTTGGGCTACTGAGCCTGCCCCAGATGCAAAAATTTAGTGAGCAGATGATGTTTTCAACCAAACCTCCTGTCTAACTCAGTGGATCTGTGTGTCTTCCGGCAGGTGTGTCCTCTGTGGCCTCCCTGATGTCCCTGGCTTGGGTGCTAGCCTCCTATCACAAGCTTCTTCGGGACTCTAGGGACGACAAGAAGAGTATGAGCTACAGAGGGGCCCTCATCCATGTCTTCTGGCGCCTCTTCACCATCTCATCTCGAGTTATTTCTTTTGCTCTCTTTGCTTCCATTTTCCAGCTCTACTTTGGGATCTTTGTAGTGGTCCATTGGTGTGCCATGGCTTTCTGGATCATCCATGGTGGGACAGATTTCTGCATGTCTAAGTGGGAGGAGATCCTCTTCAACATGGTGGTAGGGATTGTGTACATTTTCTGCTGGTTTAATGTCAAGGAAGGGCGGACTCGATACAGAATGTTTGCGTATTACACGGTAGTCCTGACGGAGAACGCTGCCTTGACGCTCCTTTGGTATTTTTACAGAGATCCTGACACTACTGACTCATATGCCGTGCCAGCACTGTGTTGTGTCTTTCTTAGCTTTGCTGCTGGGATAGCTATGATGCTGTTATATTATGGTGTGCTGCATCCCATGGGGCCAAGAGCTAAGATCTTTGCCAGCTCCTGTTGCGCCGAGCTGCTCTGGGGCATTCCTTTGCCCCCCGATGTTGAGCCCATGGCACCCCAAACCCCTGGGTACCGGGGGGCCCAGGCTACGCCCACCAGAGCGGTCACGGAGCAACAGGAGGAACTCACGGCTGACACTTGCTTGCCCGTTTTCCAGGTGAGAGCAATGGTACCATCTACTCCATCTGGGCGACCCTACCCCCCCGAGGGGCCTCTCATTAAGATTGACATCCCAAGAAAAAGATACCCTGCATGGGATGCTCATTTTGTAGACAGGAGGTTAAGAAGAACTATCAACATCCTCCAATATGTCACCCCCACAGCTGTAGGTATTAGGTATAGAGATGGACCTCTCTTATATGAGTTGCTACAATATGAATCTTCACTTTAAAGCTCCTTAAAGCAAAAGTAAAAGAGGGGACCTTATTTTTGTTTACGGTAAACACAGATCATGAAACAAACACAAACCTTCAGATAAGCTTTCTTTCTGGTTGCTGTATGTATAAAAAAAAAGATATTCTCTATGTTTTGTAAGTAAAAACAAAAAGAAAAACTTTTCTTTTGTTTTTTACACACAAGAAACAGTATTTCAACTTCCACACCTAGGATTCACAGGTGGAGAAGGAGGCATCTCCACATCAGTTTTATACCGTACACCAAGTGTAGAACATTATCTATGGGATTGGTGCTGATTGAAAAATAAAAAAACAAACAAACAAACCTACAACTGCCTTATGCCCTTAGGTGCTGAGTTTCATTAAGTACTGTCACCTTTCTCATGCAAAACTCTTTGATGATTATATGTCAGGAAAAAAAAAAACAAAAAGGAAACAAAAAAATCAACGAACCAACTGAAATGCAAACCTTAAAATTAAAAAAAAAAAAGAGAAAAGAAAAAGAAAAAATAAACAACAAAAAGAGAGAAATGTACGATTAAAAAATATCTTGTTGCTCTGATTGGATTTAACAGAAAAAAAAACCAAATGTCTAAAGACAAGAAAGCAAAGCCAAGACACCCCCAATGGAGTTTGATTTTTCCAACTGAAAGACAAAATCAGGTCTGTAACTCAATTTGGCAATGCATTTATAACACCATTTGGCCAAGCATGTGAACCTTGACCAAGTCATGTTATAAACATGATCCCACCATGTAACTGTTTTCCTCGTGTAAATGGGCCATGTGAGATGGTCGGTTTGCACCCCTTTAATGTAGTAGTACAGTATCTGATCTTGTTTCAAACAATTGCACAAGCTAAAGTGCCACTGCCTTCAGTGGAGTAAATAAGAACCATCTGAGCCCAGAATAAGGCCTGCCACCTCGATCTCTGGAAAATAAGAAATCTGCAAACATTGAAATTATATGCCAAAAGCATTATTCTAAATTACATTTACACATATCTAATGACTATTTCAGTAATAATAAAACTCAGCATAGTAGCAAAAAGCGAGTCAATTTAAAGGCACAATACTTGATCAGTGACTGGCAAAATAATTTGACCTACTGTATCATTTTAAGGCTGTGAAAGGCATACATGTATTATTTGTAATCTTGTGTAAGACCTGTCATGTCTCATTCAGTGCGAGCCTTAAAGTGATTGTAAAGCATCCTTCGTTCCATTTTGGGGTTTTGATTTCTGTTTTGTTTTGTTTTTAAGGAAAACAAAACATGAAAATTGGGACAAAAAACAAAATCAAAAAAGCAAACAACAACAAAACAACCAACAAACTTCTTCAAATGATAATAACCTGTAAACTGACTCACATCTAGAGATTATTTGGTGCTTTGTATTTTTGTTGATGTTGTTGTGATTTAGCTGAGAATTCTTCAACCCGGTTCATGTGGGGAACTGCTGATAAAAACTGTCTCGTGTCACCCTCTACTGTAAGTACATGGCGAGAAACACCACCAGAGGACATTCAGGAGCGTAGCGAGAGCATCGTGGTTTAGCTTAGCCTTCTCACCGCAAGGAGATGCTGCCACCTCCGTTGATGGCAAAGCCTAGATGGTCACCTGCCAAGAGTTGTGTGGTTGTCTTGACATTTCCAAATAACCCGCTCAGTGTCTGAACATTCACATCTCTCAAATGCTATTTCTGTGCTGGAATCTCTTTTTTCAAGTTAAATCATGGGTTTGCATCTATCTAACACCTTTTTCCGTTTTGAGAGTATTGCTCCTTTAAAAGAATATTCCCGTTTCAGGGCATCTTTTCAATCCCACCATCCCTGTACTTGGGAGGGGAAAAACAACAACAACATGAGATATTTTTAAGTGAATGCTGTAGTATTTTCTGTGTGTAATTGCAATTTTTTATTCCAGAAATACTGTAACTGTCTAGGGTGCAAAACTCCCATGCTGACCTATTCTGAAGAGGAGATCAGCATGGGGGGATATTTTTTAATTATGATTATGATTTTTTTGTTTAATTTGAGGAATCAGTTGGTTTTTTAATTACAGAAGTATTTAAAGAAACTAGTACCAATTTTATATAACAGTTTAAAGAAGCTGAATGCTTTCTTCGCCTGAATATACCTGAAAAGAAACATTTTTTTCAATCAGTGATCCTTTGCAGTGTTCTGAGAAAATGTTGGGGTTTCTTCAGTTGTTTTTTTTGTTTTGTTTTGTTTTGTTTTGTAAAGAAAACTTTTAACTGGTGTCTGTCCCTTTCAGGGAGGGCAGGACTCATTTGCGCCAAACTACAGACAAATGGCAAAGTTTATAAGAAGCCAAATTGTCACTGGTACTGTAATTCCCAGTCAAACTCCATTTCAGGCAAATGTTTCTGGGCTCTGATTACAACCAGTATGATGATCACATTTTCATGCAAACGGAGGGATTTTGTCTTGTCTTCGCCTATCTAAATTCCCAGTCCCTTGTTACTGTGCACGTAAACACGTGTATATATATATATATGCACACTTACATGTATTTGTGAAAAGCTTTCATTTCCCTTCTCCATTGTCTGTGTCCCATAACCAGTCTTTTCTCAAGTGTCCTATTCACATTTCTCCCTGTTTCTTCCTTAATCAGTATACTGTCTCCATAAAAACAGGTATTTTGTGAAGTGAACTTGCTATCCCCAGATACTGAGACATAAAATAATAGAGGTGCCCATCCTCCAGCAACAGGCCTGCATTTTCTTCCCAGGACTTTCTTCTGACTTAAATGAAATACTAGGGTAGACTTAGTTTCCCTGAGAATCATTCCCTGTGTAAAGACTCTCCTTGGTCCTTCCATGAAGAGCTCTCCTCTACACATAGAATCATAGAATGGTTACATCTGCATTTCATTGGCATAAGCATGAGAAAAGAATGGATGACAGACAACCCTGCTGTTCCTTGAGGGCCTTTCCTCCAGGAAATAGCATCTTCATTTTCAAAAGCATCATGAGAAGGTCCCCTTCCCCAGACTGGTCAACCTTGAGGTCTCGTTTGGAGATGTGAACCCACTCCCTAGCCCTACTGAACAGATGGACCCTGCCACTTTGCACCAGGACAGTGAAATGAGCCAACGAGCCAAGGCACACTCATCAGGAGTCAAGGAAGAGACCCTTCAGTGTTGCCTCTCATGAACATCCGCAGCCTGCCTTCCCTCAGGAACGGGACCCTTGCTCCAGAACGCCACAGCAACAGCTGTCCTCTCCAACCCGTTATGGGTGTAGAGGGCCAAAACACTCTAGAAGTGACCTTACCTCTCAATACAGTGCTACTTTTCACAGCCAAACCAGCTTGACAAAGGGCTTGACACACCTCTCCAAAGTCCTTTTTCTTCGTGGCTCGTAGTATGGATAACAATGAAGGCAGGTGCCTCCACTGCATATTAAGACTGTTTCATTGCGGTTAGTTGCATAAACTTTCTGCCTCAGCTATTAGTCCTTTCTTTGTGAGATCCACTGGCATCCTGATTTAGCAAAAGATTTTCAGTGAGAGCCTGTGTCAACCCTGAAGAACTATTTCTCTTTGAAGGACTTCATTACAGCCTTAACGTAAAGCACATGCTCTACCACTACACCCAACGAGTTCAAGGTGGACAGTTTGGTGTGGTGATCATTTCCTCTTGGGGTTATCTGTGATCTTGTTGCCAAACAGCGCCTTTTGCCAAGCCAAAAGCTCAGGAGGAAAATTACCCCTAGCTCTTTATTGGTACTAACCGTAGTGCTAAAAGTCTGGTCTTTTCCTGTTTATTTTCCCTAGGGTCTCTTTGATTTTTGGTGTGCACTTTGGCAGGATGTTTAGTGACTTGTTTTGGTTTCACTTGGTTCTTAACTCCTCAGCTTCTCCCTGGTAGCTTACTTACACCATGTCCCACCTTCTTGCCAGAAGATACTGTGTGATGGGTTTTTCAAACTGTCATGGAGAAGGTTGAGTCCATATTTATTCACATCACAAGAGCAGTGAGCAACTTCTCTGGCACGTTTGTGCTGCTGGATTCATCCTGGAATCATCTAAACCAGCCAACTGTGCCATGCCAGGGCAAAGCTTGGGAAGAGGACTCCACCATCCCCACTGTTATATTTTTCAAACCTTCACTGGCATGGTTTTGGCCCATTCCAATGAGCCCTGGGCTTGGGTACAGCTTGCACAGACATTGACGCTGGCCAGAGTCCGTCGCCAATCAGCAGTTTGGATGCAGATGCTCTGTATTGGTGGACAAAGAGTTTAGTAGTATGGATGTGGCCAGCACTTGTCAGTTGGCTCATGGCCGAATGGATCCTGGCAGTGCTTAATTTACTAATAAAGATGCAACTATATGCCACAGACCAGGATTCAGGACTTGGTGGAATAAATCAGCTCCAACTTGTCATTCTTCTGGTTTTCTGCCCAGTTCAATGGACAAGGTGTTTTTTGGTTCACTTTGTTCTTTTTGCTGACGTTATTTTACAGACATCACTTTTATGGTGCTGTCAACCCATCCATCCTTCCATCCATGTCAGATGGCTGGCATGCTTAGTGTGATAACATTATACATCTGTAGGCAGCTAATTTGGAGACAGGAAGGATTCAGACCAGACCAAATCAGCAATGGAAATATGGGAATTACAAGGTCCCTGCCCATGCCCTTGTCATGTTTTGCCACCCACACAAGGCATTTTTCATCTACAGCATATCCAACCTGAACTACAGAAGAGGAGCCAAAATATAATTACCAGTGGAAAGTGCAAGTGAGCCACTTATTTTGAGTACAAATATATATATATATATATTTTCAGTGTTTTGGATTGGAGCTAATTGTCTGCTTCATCCTGTCCTTCTCTGCACCTGCCAAAAGTCAGTAGTCTTCTGCATGTATTTTTATTTAAAGCTGAATATATAAAACAGGATAAAATTAATTTCAAGCTTTAGCCAGTGGTCTGCTAAAACCTGGCTGATGCTACTCACAAGGGTATTGACTATCAGAGAGCAATTATCCTGTGCTCTTCTGATATATTTCTGTGCACACAAGATTCACTTCACAATTTATCTCTACTCCTTGTCCCTACAGAGAAATGTATGACACACTTGTCACCCACATACCTGCAGCATGACTAAACCTCCTGAAGAAAATGTGGTCTGAGGTTCGTCCAGCATGATTTCATTGAAGCTCAGAGGTGCTTTGAAAAGGAAAACTTACTACTGTGCATTTGCAAAACCTTTTAGTGCCTGCTTGCTGGGCAGCTTGGGCAAGAGACAATTTGGAAGCTGCCAGAGTCAGCGGAAAATAGTGGAGACAGGCTTTTCTAGGATATTTTCTCCTTTTACTGGGCTAGCTTTTCTCTGGATTCTGTTCAGATTGAAAGTGGTCGTGCAAAAAAAACCGCTTAAAACAAAAACCTGAATAACCACAACAAAATAAGGTCTATGCCAGTCCCAGAGAAGCTGAGGTAGCTGATGATAGGGATGATGTGAACTCCGTTGCGTTCCCTTTTCTTCCTGAAGCTTGCATGCTGTTATTTTGGCAGTTGTCTAAAGCCCTGGGGCTTTAGGAATGGTAGTTTCCCAGGGTTATGATTTCTGGTTTTATCTTTCCTTGGAGCTCAGGTGTATTCTGGTGCAGAGAATCTCAGCCTTGTTTGAATTAGAAGATTCAAGGCTATCCCAAATAGACGTGGGCAAACCTTTCACTGTGTGCAGAATGAGTTTCCAGGCCTTTGGGTACTGCTAGAGATTGTTGCAATCCACTTATTTCTCCATGAGCACGTTCAGAATTGCTTCATTATTCTGTTGTGTTTAAACTTGGAAATAATGGCGTGATGGCTCTTTTCTGTTGAGGTGTGATGTGAAGAAAGGTAGGAACCTTCCTGCTGTGCTAGGTGTTGCCTGTGTTCAACCCTTGTTCTTTACTTGAAGCTCAGACATTAGAATAATGGGAAAACATGATAAAATGAGATGACAGGTAGCTGCATATGTTCCATTGGCTCTTCACTGATGAGGAGGGAAGCAATTAGTGACAATTGAAAAAATCTGCATAAACCATCTGGACCTTAAGATATATTCAGACACACACACAACCCAATTGGAAAGTGATGTTGATAAAATAATATGGAGTATCATTTCCTGTTGTATATTAAAAAACTAAAAAAAACCAAACAAAACACAAACCACAGTAAAACAAAGCATGGCAAACAGACAAAAATTATTTGAGAGCAGAAACTTTCCTTCCCCCCTCCTTTGGTACACATGCAGCAAGGCCACTGTTTGAAAACCAGGCACTTTGAAATACGCGGAGTTATTTGGATTTGTGCAATGCTGTGTTTGTCAGATGGTCTTTTACAGCAAGCGTAGAAAGTGGCCACGGTCTAAAACTCATTGCAGATTTCTGGGTGACAGTCCTCCCGGGTTTCAACCCCAGCTCTGCCGCAAAGTTGCTGTGTAACCTTGGGCAAGTGATTTAACCTTTCTGTGCCTACAGTTTACCCATCTGTACATGGGTATAATAATATTTACCTACCTCACAGGGGTGTTGTGAGGCTTAAGTAAACACATGTGAGAGGTGCTGGAAGTGCGCCGTAAAAATTTCATTCTTGTTGGGTACATGCTGTTATCAGGAATGAGCAGTAAAGGGGTTTGTTACAACATGCAGAAGGAAAACCTGCTAGTGCGTGCATGTGTCGAGAAAGTGATCTTAAGTCTTTTCTCTCCCCAAAAGCAAGCAATGGAGAATATTGTTGTGTGCTGACTGAATAGCCTTGCTTTCCTGGTCAAATGTAGTAGCACTGTTTGCAATATCGTTTTCTTACGCAACAGGTGACCTTTCCCTTTCCCTTTCAGTTTCTGGAAACTTGAACTAAAGATCGCAGAAGTATTTCTGAACCTAACAGCTTACTGATGAATACTTGAATTTCTTTAAAAGTTGCTCTCATCAGCCACGGTTAATGTGCAACTAATCATTCAGTCATCGGCTTCCATCTGAGTACAGTGAAAAATTTGCTCACGCTGTTTTGGAATAGCCTGGACCTTATTTGGGAGGCTGGTATACTGTTTGCTGAGGACTCTTGTAGGCATGGGAAAACTAGAGTCTCAACTGATAAGCATGTGAAAAATCTTTTCTTTTTTGTTTTTGCCTTGTAAGTTTCCTGCCTGCCTAAGACAGCAAAACAATTGCAGTTTACTTGGTTGTACAGTAGCTTTTTCTTTTAACTGTTTCCTAATGTAAAGGGTGAAGGTGGGTTGTGAAGGGATAAGCTAGACTCAGTGCTGCTCACATGCAACTCTTCTCAAAGTACCCACTTCCCTGGAGAAAAATCCGTGCCACATCCAGAGAGACTAGACCAGGTCTGCCTTCCCCATCCTTCCACAGGCAAAACTTCCCTTGCCGTCCACGGAAGTTTTGACTGTCAGTTATGTGTCCATTGAGGTGAATTCATCCATGGTTGAACCCCAAGGCACTTGGGTGAAACCCAGGATAACTTTCTTTAGAACAAGGGGAGGGATCCAGTTCATTGCTTCAAGTATCACAACTGGTTGGATAACTCAGAAGGGAAAAAAAAGCATGTGATAGAAAGCCTGGGGGACTTTTGTGGTTTTGAGCCAAGTGTTTTTATTGTCTAAGTATGCTGACCATTATATAATGTCTCTTTTGGAAATGCAATGCAAGGCAAGACTCCCTGCTCCCTTTTAGATAAGCTTTTTGAAGTCTACCCACGCACTCCTTACTCAGGCAAAACTCCTGGGTTTTATTATTGGGTCTCATTTTCTCTCCTGAGTAAGGGCTGTGGAATCTGGCCTGTTCTGGATAACTGGGTGGTGTTTCAGGTGGCTGTTGTCTTCTTAACCCAAGATTTGCCTTGCATGAAGCAAGAACAAAGCTCTGTCTTGGTCTGCCACGTACCTTCCGTGACCCTTTTCTGTATCCACCATGGGGAGGTAGTTCAAAATCTTCTGGCTGCATGGGCCAGGCTCTTCCACATGACTAACCAGGCAGCTGCATATCTTCCCACTGGGGTAGAGCAAATTCAGAAGCCCTACTTTTGCAGATGGGCCACTGCTCATCTGCATCAGCTTTGGGTCTGCTCCTTCCCCGTTCTTCTCCCCAGCCGTTTATTTGCCCTGTTTTAAGCACTCAGCTCAGTGCTTCTGGGTTCTTTTTACTACTTATGTTCCAAAAAGATTGATGTTGGGACAAAAACAGCAATGTAACTCCTTCGGTGCTATGCTAACTGCTTTGTTTGACCCAACCAAATGCTGGCCAACATGCAGATTTTCCCTCTTTGTCCTAAGAAGCACCACACATCTGTGTCTTGAACAGGGATGGACTGAGAGGGGTGAAAGAGGGCAAGTGCAGTTTTGAAAGCAATTACAGTTTCACTGTGTATCTAGTAGAGAAAAAATAAGGTGTAAATGCAGAGTGCTTTCAAAGCTAGGTATCGCCCACCTCGTGGAATTAAATAGGATATAGCCTTTAAGGTATTGAGGGCATTATATATGTATATATATATTTTAAAAAAGACAAAAAGTTCATCTGATCAATAAATCACCCTTTAACTTTCCTGAAAATGTACTGTTCAACAGTAAATACATCTGGCTGTGTTTGCACCTGATTGTTTTGCTTTGACCCACTTCAGCAGCAATGGCTACTTTAACTGCAAAGGTAGAAAAGTGGGAGGAGAGTGAAAACTCCACCTAGTATGTATCAGGCCTCATGTGAAGTGGGTGGCTATGAATTTTCAGGATTGAAGGGACTAATCAACATGTATGTCTGTGTCTATATGCACAGTCCTGTGGAAATATAGAAAAGCATACATGCCATGTTACTGCAACAGTATATATGTTTTAATATGTGTGAACACATTGTGAATTCCAAAGGGCTTTTTGAGGTGACGAAGGTAGTTTCTGGTATGAGGTGCTAGTAATTTGGGATTTGCAAGCAGGGCTGAAAATAAACATTCCTTGTATGTATTTTAAGTAAAAATAGGGAAAAAATACCATCAAAATCTTAAGGTCCTTCTGAGGAAATGCTGTACCACCTGATCTTCTTCTTCTTAAGAAATTTGGAAGCCAACATCAGACCAAAAGTGAGGGCCAAATGCAGTTATCAGTATAAATCGGTAAAGCTCCATTGATGTCCAGGTGCCTCCTTATACTCCCTGTCCTGAAAATAGTAACTTCTACTGGTGCTGGCTTTGTTTCCTTTTTCGTAACCTGTGATGATAGTTTTCCTGTTTGAGCTTGTAGATTTTGTGAAAACTAAGGCAAAACTTGGAAAAAATCAGCAGTTTCTTTCCAAGTGGAGTCATCTGAGTGTTGCATACCCCTGACCTACAAAGGGGCTTTGTAGTCTCTGAGTTTAGTTGAGGAAGAGAGGGTTTCCCCTTCCACCAGTATCGCCATTGCAAGGAGAGGAGCCCTGTTAATATACACAGCAAACTGGGCTCTCCTTTACAGGGATTAATCCCTGTCCAGATCTAGTTTCAAGCCTTTAGAATTCAAATGCCAAATGCCACTAAAAGGGAAAATGATTATTGTATTCTCTCCAGATGTCACTCATCTTCATCAGTCACAAGCAGCTCATATTTTCCCTTTCTAGCTGTATTTACCAATAAAACTTGCTGCCAGAGCCAGAGCCTCCTTCCCTCAGACCCAGCTGAACACCCCCTCACACTGGCCCTATCTTTTCTCCCCTTCTTCCACCTTAAAAGCAAACACTGTTCCTTCCCAAGTAGCAAAGATCCAGGGCAAATCCCAGCTGATTACACCTGCAATATGTTCACTTTAGGATTTTATTTCAGCTTCTGAGGGCGTGTGAGTACACACAGGGACATGCACCTATAGAAATTTCAATAGCCTGAAGTTGAAGCTACTTGACTTCAAGGGGCTTGCTCTGAGCTGACACTGCTGCAAGAGAAACTATACACCAAATTTTCCCCCGGTGACCCCCTCAAACTACTACAGTTTTACATCATTCCCATTTAACCTGTTTTGTTTCAGTAGTTACTGAAGCCTGGGTATCAGTTAACAAATTTATAAAGGCTAAGTAGTAGGAAGTGGACTGGTTTGCACCGTAGATCTAGTACTACTCGAGCAATTAAACGAGCCTTAAATCATATGTAACTGCAGTCCTTTGGAGGAGAGCTATGATGCATGTTTTCTAAAAATACAGCCAAATCCCTGGGCCCCCATCCTCTCCATGTAGGGAGAGTGAGAAGGAAAAGATTTTACATTGGATATCAAAGTTTGCCATTAGCTACAAAAAATATGCCCCCTCCCAAAATGGATCTGAAACTTCTTCTTTTGTTGGAAAACATTTTTCTATCAGGAGAATAAGTGGTTTGGCTAATGTTTCCATTCTGCAAACTGCTTTACCATTTCAGCCTCTTGTTCCAGTGAGGAATAGGAAGTAATTTAAGTGTTTAAATTACTCAGGGAAGGACTATTTCACATTTAGGTCTGGTGATTTCCACTCATGCCACTGGGAGAAGTTCAGACCATTCCGCTAAAGATGATGTGATTACCCGGTATGAAACCAGTCTAAGATAATAGCTGGGTTGAGGCCCTTCCATGGTCTTCTGTGTGTTCCCTACCACAGATTAATGGCGATGTGCTTGGGAACCTGAAATAGCATGCCACGTCATAGAGCTGTTCCCCTAAACCCAGGATTTCACAGCAAGGCTTTATATTTTGGAGGCTTTGAATAACTCTTTGATTGCAAGGAAATACCATCCCTTCAGTGTGTATATTTTTGGATGCACTGTTGTATACAGAAGGCAAAATCATGGTGCCTGAAGATACACGTTCTCTGTCCATCTCTGCCATGGGCTGTTGGTTGGGAAAGCCAAGGGGATTTTGGGTTTTTCTCTGCTGGCAAGTATAGTATATTCCCCAGTACCACTGGCCTGTGCTCCAGAGCATTCAACAGGGGAATGGTCAGGTTCTTGCTTGACTCCCGTCACCTATCCCACCTCCAGCCCCTGATCTCTGCCATACTTGACCCAAGTTTTGCAATGTGGGTTTAAAGATCCTTTCATGTGGGTTTAAAGATCCTTAGCCTACAGAAGTGCTGGGAACTCAAACTTGTTATATACTTCTTGAGAAGCTCTTGAGCACCTTCCAGTTGGAAGGAATCCTGAAAGTCCACAGTCTTTCTGAATTTAGCTTTCATCCTAGGAGCATTTTTGATTAGTGAATTTTGACAGTACTGGGAAATTGACACAGCCATAGAGAATAGCACAATTTAAATACTTATACTTCAGAAGTGCCACTTTTCCCATAAACACTGAAAATTGACTAATCACTGCTGGAACTTTTTAACATTCAAAACCTGGAAAATACTTTTGCGCTTAATTTTTCAGATAAAGCTTATTCAAGGAGAACAAATTCCCCAGTCACTACAGAATGGTAAAAAGAAGGTATAAAATCAGACACCTGGGTTTTTCCTAATGTTTTTGAATGCAATAAACTGTAACCACTGAATACTGTCCATTTACCTTGGAGTAGGCACAATAGGACTGCAGCCAGGCTTAGGAGCCTCTTGTGCTCTTTACCAAAACACAGACTCATGGACCTGCCCCAAACTAGCCTTCAGTTTCACTGTGGCTGTTTCTGTGACCTTGGGCAAGTCGTGTAACTGCTGTGTGCCTCAGTTTCCTCATCTGTCAAATGGGAGGCACAAAGCCTGCCTCACAAGGATGATGTGAGGATTATTTAGTCAATGTTGGTGAAGTGCTTTGTGACCTTAACATCAAAGAGCTGCAGGACTGTGGTTGTGGTGGGCACAGCAGGACAAAGCAATGCATGGTCACCTTCCCCTTGTCTCCATGTAGCTCAGCAGAGACAGATAGGCTGATGTGAAATTTGGTTTCTCAAGGAGGACTAGCAGAACCCATTCAAAATGCCACACTAAGCTTTTGGGGAATGCTTTTCTCCGTCCCCTGAGATGCTCCACTCTCCCTTTGGAAAGCATTTGGGGAAGTCAAGTGAGAATCCAGGGATTTCACGGTCATGGAGATGGAGAAAACAGAGATGGAAAGGGCATATGGGTCATCAGGTGCATTCCCGAGAGTTCATGCCACAGGCATCCCTGTGTCTTATTCTCCCACTCGAAATCCTATCTGGTTGAAAATCTTCCAAAGCAAGGGTCTGCTCACCCCCGGCCCTCTCGATCAGGAACATCAGACAGAAATAATTGTCTAAGCTTTCCTAGTAAAAAGTACATTTTTGGTTAACTAAGTTGAAACTCGGTCATGCCCATGCCTTCAATCTTGCCTTATTAACCAAACTCAGCCCATCTTGGACCCAGGTCATTCATCTGAAGTTGTCCTTCCAGTGCCATTCTAACTCAGTGTATGGCTTGCAGGTAAAGATGCCCATCCATCCAAGTTAGGATCGAGGATCTTCCAATTCAGCTGAGAGAGACTGATTCCTTCCTAGGTCCCTTCTGCACCTGAGCCATCCTTATGTGGGGTCTAGCAAGACTGCGATCCAAATTAGACCCCCAGAAGTAGATCTGAATGAACAAGGAAAACTACTTCAAGTCCTGACACAGGCAACTATTTTTCTTTCCCACAGTGGTGTTTCAACACCATTTCTAGCTTCTGCCAGCAAGCCACGCATGTCATGCTTGGGAGATATGAAGACTGCCAGCAACCCCAGCTCTGACCTGGCCAGGAGAAGTGGCCAAGGGCAGGCCTGACCTGCCTCTATGTCCAGCAAGCGCATTTCTGCTGGTCTTGGTGGCACTGCCCTTGATTTGGTGCTATGCTGCTGAGGGCAGAGACTGGCTGCTTGTCAGCAGCTGTCTGAAGAGCTAGGGTGGTTTAGATGGGATGGTCTGACAGGTGTCAACACGATGTAAAACTGGTGCTATTTACTTGGCATAGAGTGCCTGCGTGTCTCTTCTTTTTCAATCACCAAGCAATTACCTTACGCATGGGAAGCCCCTTGTTTATAGACAGCGTCTGTAACGAGTACTCCTTTCACAGGAGGGCTCTGAGCATGTACTCGTATTCCCCAACTCTCCCTCTGATTTCCATGTATTCGAGGGCATGCCTGAGCAGGAATTTATGAACAAAATAAATAAAGCAAGGGACAGCCGAAAGGTTTAGTGCCATGGGAGTTTTGACCAACCAAGAAGTAAGTGAGAAGCATGGTTTAAGATCTCAGAAAACCAGATGTTCAGATGTTTTTCTCCATCTCAGTCCAGGGGGACTTCTGCAAACCAATCAAAGTTATTATCTATGTCCAGGACAATTTCTTCTTTGGGCACCTGGGGAGTTGACAGATTGAGATATTCAAGGCAGGACTCTACAGAGAGATGAGATGTGACTTGCTGATCACCTTCAACTTCCCCTGGTTTAGTGGACGCTGAAGGGATCCAGCACATCCCAGGAGACATTTCACATCAGGTTGTTCCCTATTTAAGTTAGATTATGCTTTAGCTTTTGAAGTTCAATTCTGCTTATATCAGTGCAAACATGTTGAACATGGCAAGATGTGGCAATTTTAATTTAGGAAGGCTGTTAAAAAGTGTCCAAAGTACTAGATAAGAGCTTGCAAAATCAATGCGCCCCTTAAAAGGCCAAATTCTGGTCTAAACTTCACCAAGGCACCAGCCACCCTGCACAAATCCCACTCTTTTTTATGGGAACATCCTTTTTTTCTGCCTTCAGTAAGGCCAGAATTTGGCCTGGAACCTCCTGCCCTCATTAACTGCAGAAAGCTCTTTTATGTTTGTTGATGATGGCTATGTTAGGGCAGTGACATTTCAATTCTCAAAACCTTGTGGTGCCTTTTCTTGTGGTGCTTAACCTTCACAGGACTTCAGCCGAGGCTACCACTTGCATCAAACAGCAACGCCAGTACTTTTCCTCTATATTATGTGCCAGTGCAGTAACAGACTTTAACATATACATATATAAATATAGATAGATATATTGCTATAGTTATAATTATATATATATATAATTGAGGTTCTGATGCCGCTGTATGGGGAATGGACCATTCCTCTGCAGGATTATACACTGCTTGAGTGAAACCAACAGCTCAACGTCCTGTAAAGTATTACAACCTTGGCAAGGAGCTCTCTTTCCCACCTTCATTTTTCTAGCTCCTTTCTCTCCTCCTGCCCTTCTCCTCCCTGCACTTCGTGAAAGCTGCTGTTTTGCTCCATAGCAATTTCTCCAAATAGCTCTCCCCATCACCAGCATATGCTGCAAGCCAACACAAGGCGACATCTTCCTCCTGCCATCGTATAGGGAAGTCTCCCCTTGCCATGAAAGGAGGACGATGGGGCCAGCAGGGCAGTATCCCAGGGCAGCATCCTTGCCTTTTCTTTGTGATGCAACCCGTCAAGTGGCAAGGGCGTTATTCCCTGGCTTGCAAAACCATCCGCTGCCAAGCCTCTCCATCTCAGCTTCCCTAGTGAGACACAAACTTGGTGTATTTTTTCTTTCCCTCTTTGGATGCTCGGCTTCCCATGCTGCTCCAAGCAAGCCAAGCAATGAAGCCCTCACTGGGGAGGAAGAGGGAAGCTGGTGAAGGCGGTTTGCTTTGCTCATGTGAGTAGTTCTGCCTGACTTCATGGGGAGGACTTTTTAATGTCAAAGGACTGCTGGGTTGGGTCGATCATCACCTTATCGTTACCTTTGAAGTATTGCTGAAACTACAGATAGGTGATAGAACAGATGTTGAGTGAAGGTATCTACTAAAGGGAACAACACCAATAATACTGTAAAAGGTGCTAGAATCAAACCTCATTTTATATATGGTTCTTAGAGAAAAAAAACAAAATACACAGAATTCTTCCTGTGCAGCCTTACTGTAGATTGTTATAACCAACTCTTTATCCAAAAAAAAAAAACAAAAAAAAAGTGAAAAGGTTAAAAAGGACAAAAATGAAGTGATCCTGTATAAAGTTGTAACAAATATGACTTTCCTATATAAATGTAAATGATCAGACATATATTAACATGCACTTGTGGCAGGCAGCAATCATGAAAAGCTTTTGAAGCATCCTTTTTAATGTGCTACAACACCTGTCATTTTTCATTTGACTGGTGCAAAAGGTAATGTGCCGAGTCACTTTTATCCCTTTTAATTCTGTTTGTGATTCGGAGGAAAAGAGGGATGGAAAGAGGGTGGGGGGGTTAGCTTGCACAGAAGCATGGAATATTCATCTCAATTTTATTTTTTATTGTGTTTTGTTGTTAGCTTATGACGTTGGTGACAGTGTTTGGATTCACACTTTATTTCTCAAATGCTTTTGAAAGCTTTGTTGCCTGCCCCAGGTGCTGAGTATAACTCTTACCTCAAGAATGCTTACAAAAAAAGTCAATTGTTTTTTCCCATCTCTGGAAAATTAAAGCAAACAAATGACCAGAATAGCAAGAAAAAAAAAAAAAAGAAGAAAAAAATATAAAAAAAAGTGAAAAAGCAAACAACCAGCAGTGAATGAAGGAATGAAAACTAAAAAATAAACGAAAGAAGTCAAAGCAGAGGTTTGGTGATCAAACCGAGCCATTCTGGTGCTTTTCCCCTTTTTGTGTTGCTAATGATCAAAATTACATGAGATGGGCTTAGACAAGTTTGTGGTCTTAGGATTGTAGCAAAAAATGTATTTAAAAAGAATACAAATTTGCATGGAAAAAAAACTCTGATGGAACATGTAAAGAATGGCTGTTTCAGTGTCAGACGTTTAATGTTAGCATGTGTGTGTGCTGTATATACCTTTTCATGTGTGACATGTACAGTTGACTGAGGAAAAAAAACATATGGAATCGAACAAAAAAATAATAATCAAATGCTATTTTATCAGATGATGCACTTTTTCACCTTGATGAGAAGCCACTGTTCACAACTATGCAATCTTCCAGTTTCTCTCTCTATCTCCTCTCTCCAACCTCAAATTTCCCAACTATTTTCCATAACCTAAACTGTTTTTTCTTTTGTACAAAGAAACACAAAAAGTTCCAAACTCTGGTTCAAGGTGAGAGTGCTACTGTGACTTTTCTCAAACGATAAGAGCTAACAAACAGACAAACAAAAGGGGTTTGGTTTGGTTTTGTTTTTAAGAAAAAGGAGGTTCGGAAATGACCCTCTCTATGTTCTCTAAGTGAATCGATGTTTTCTACATGTGCCAGGCTTTTGTTGACTGGTTTTGGTTTGGTTTTGTTTCTTGTTTCATTTTTCTCTCTCTTGGTTTTTAGGATTTATTTTATATTTGTTTCCTTATGTATTTCTTTTCTTTTTTTAATTCTGGTTTTGTAGGTATTGGGGATGTGAAGATGAAGGTGATATTTGGCTTAACTTCAAGTGTTTTAGTACATGTGTGTGCTATATGTATATAGTTTTCTACATAGAAAATTTTACGCGCTTTTTAACGCACTTTATGACTTATATGTACAAAGTTGTCTATATAGAAAATGTAGTGAGTGTTACATGACCTTCAAAGAAGAGCATTTTGAGTATGAGGAGTTAAGATGTTTGAGTATCTCATGTGTGTGTGTGTATAATATTATATATTATAGAAATATATAATAGCGTATGTCCATGTTAGGGTGTGTATAATATATACACACATATCCAAACACATGATTGTGCCCATCTATATCATTAAAGTAGATGTTTTATATTTCATTAAGCTATAATAAATAGCCTGACTCTACTGGGTAGACTTCCCTGTCCTTAGACAAAAGGTAGAATATTGTCCTCCTGTGTTACTAGCAGAGAATATTCCTGGGGGGATTTAGCCTTTATAACATTTTTTTCACCACCCCAGTTTACCAATGGGTGCCAAGGAAAGAGTGTTGGTGAGGAAACCGGGTCATCCAGCGATGAGCTCAGGAAACCATGAGACCATGAGATGTGGCTGCCATGTCCCCTGCCCACCACTGACTCACCATGCAACTTAGATTGCATCACTCCCACTTCTCTGTGCCTGTCAAACTGGGTTTGCTAATGCTTATCAAGCCTTTAAGCACTTTGCACTCATGGTCCCCCTCTGCAAATACCACAGGGTCCCTCCCGCTACCAGTGGGAGATGATTCGGGCCAGTTTACAATGAGATCTTCACCAATCTACCCCTTGTCCTCCATCTCTCTTCTGTTCAGGAAGCCTACTACTGCCTCCTTGGGCCATGCTTTGACCTTCATCCCCTAACCATGACATTTTAAATTAGCATCATTGTGCTTCTTCCTTCCACTCAAAGCTTCTCAATCCTTGAGAGCCGTGGCTCACCGTGCTAACACTCAGTTCCCTTTATAAGGACCCCAGACACTAAAATGACTAGGCAAAGGGAAAACCCCTGGGTTGCTGCCATTAGCCCATGCTTGCACTACATACTACATGCAGACCTGATGGTCTTGATCCTTATAGATCCCTTCCAACTTGAGATAATCCATGATTCTATCACCTCAAGTTTATTGGGGTAAGACAGATGAAACCCCATTTCTGAATCATTGGACAATTGTTAGACAGCTGATTTACCGCACACAGCTGTGGATACAGAAAGGGTCCTTACAGAAGCCAGTAAAAGTGGGAAGGAGAGGGGAATGGATCTGTGACATCCCTTCCATATGTCAGTGGGAACACAAGTGTCCACATCAGCCTGTGGCAGCATGGTGCTTCTTTCAGTCTTTTGTGCTTGAGTCCGTAACAAGAACTTCATGTCAGCCTTGTGACGTGTGTTAAAGCCACATTTGTATTGCAGTGACTGTAGTGGAAAAGCTTGGGGCAGTCTTCCTGTCTTTCACAACCTCATGGCTTCAGTTGTTGATCTGTAAATTCCGGTGGCCTTAGAAACCTCCTGTGAGTGCTTCATGTAATTCAGTTCTATAGAAGGCAGAATTCACGCCGAAAAAATTATTGCAGGACATCTCACCCAGCCTTACATGTTACCCACAGTCTGTTTAATGGTATACGTAACACAGCTGTATCGCCTCAAGTGTCTATATATCTGCTCTTCCTGCACAACATGGGCTCTTTCATCTACCAGCACTGGCAGGTTTTAGGCTCTGCTTGTGGCTGGTGTTGCAAGGAGCTGTAGCTTAAACCACACCACCATGTTTCCAAAGCATTTCCCACCATGGCTTACCATGAGACTTGTCCTCTTTCTGCTCTGCCAAGATTCAAAGTTACCTCCTACAGCATAGTTCCATGCTTGCTCAGCAGCCCATGCTAAACTGGCACATCCATGTCAGACTTTCTTCTCCCAGGACTAAGGCTATAAGGCAGCACCTGAGAGAGGGACCCTTTCAAGAGACAGGGGAATTTGATTTTCTTAAGTGATGCACATTTTCTGTGACAGTCTTCTGGTCATGCTAGGGATTCACAAAAATTCCTTGAAAATTAATGAACAAGCAGTAACCTTCTGTGTGTTTTTCTGAAGGATAAGGTCATTCTTTAACTAAGTGAAAAGCAAAATCTGAGTTACAACGGTAGCAGATTCACACAGCAAACTGGTAACAATCTCATTGGCATGTTCTCCTGCTCATTAGCAATCTGTTCTGGTCCATTCTCCTCATTTTCTTTAATTCAGCCATGACATTGTAAATGACATGAGAATAAAGTTCAGATTGCCACTATTTGCAGAACAGCTGGGGAATCATACTCTTTCCAGGGCACCACTTCCTCCCTTTGCAAAAAGATTAGATGTTTGAGCAGCAGCAATGGAGCTGCCTTGTCCAACTTGTTTGTGTTTCACACACCTGAGAGCTTCTTACATCCCTGATAATATGTGGCTCCTGAATCCTGGGATGCGAGGGTGACATGCCATTCTTTTGCTGTACATGCCACCTCATGGATAAGGATGGTCCAATGGCCCAAGGAGCTTTTACCAACCTTCCCTATGCTCAGTCTTATTCAAAAGGCTTTTCTGTATCCAACCTGGCTTCTCCTTGCTGTAGTTAACCCCACTGCTTCTTGTCCCCATGTCTTTCCTCCTGTGGAAGCACTACGTACATACTGTCCTGGATTGATAGACTAAATTTAAAAGCCAGGAAGACCAAGGCTATTCCAAATCCCTCGCAGATTATTGTGATGTGAATTAACTGAAAAGCCCCAGTTATCCAGGTGCCTTAACAAGTCTTCTTGTGGGAGTGCAGACCAAGCAGCCAAATCCCACCAGGTACCAGCACTGGTCCAACCAATGCCCGGTCACCTCACTGGTACCGTCCTTCTTGCCACGTACCTGCTGTTGCCTGAAAAGAGCAACAGAATCCATCAAGGGGCCGCTTTTGTACGGGAGCCTTCTTTCATTGGCCACCATCAAATCCAAGCCGACATTCGTAAGCATGTGTTGGTGAACGTAGCCTCAAGTGTTCCCAGGGTGTGCTGCTTCCTCTTGACCATCAGAAAGAAAGGGGAAATGGCTTATCTTTCTTTCACTTATGTTCAAATCCATTAGATTCCCCTACCGTAGGGTGCTCCCTCTTCATATGCCCTCATACACTACTAGTACCCCTAGAACACAGGCTGTTTCTCAGAGCTGTTTTATCAACAGTAAAAGTTATGAAAAATCAATGGAAATTTTTCCCTTGGAGATTACTAGTTTGTAGGACATGCTTCTGATATACATTCCCCTTCCCCCCTCCCTTTCCAAATGGCATTATTTCTAAATGGGCTTTAATATCAGTCTTAGTAGGATCCATTGATTAAGCTGTGAATCAAAGCTCACTGCTACGTTGGATATACATATGTTAATGACAGTTGTGTTAAGCCAAATTTAGCAGCTGGATTCTTCAACATCCCTTTGTTTTGTATCTACCTCACTATGATTTCTTTGATTTCTTGTGATTTAGTGTTGTATACAATGTCAGAGGTGATATGTAGATAAAAATATATATATATATACAAATATATATTTTTTGCTTTGCAATAAAGCTCAAAGCTATAACACAAATATTCATAAAATGTCATAATCTTTATTGTGATGTTCCCTTCTTAATTGTAAAATCCTGTCTGGATCCTATTTTCCTGTACACTAGAATCGATATCATGTTCACGAGTGAATGGTTATTATTTCTGTCACTTTTCCATGTAAGTGATATTTTTGAGATGTGAGATAGACACCAGAATTGTCAAACATGAATTGGTTTACTTTCCCCCCAAAAAACAAGCTACAGTCTGTTTCTAACTGGAATCAAACAGTGAAATTGAAAGAAAACAATTTGCAGTCCTGATCTTCTGATCTGGTTTGTGTGATCTTAACACAGAATTTGGCAGGGGGCAGAGAGGAGGCAAACAAAGAAGGGCTGTTAGGACTGACTGAAGGCAAAATACGTTCATCTGTTTCCATTGGGTGACAGGGGATTCATTCCTTGAAATAATTGAAATATGGCACTTCCCTGAGCATGAGGACCACACTC
Source organism: Myiopsitta monachus (assembly GCA_017639245.1). NCBI lineage: Eukaryota > Metazoa > Chordata > Aves > Psittaciformes > Psittacidae > Myiopsitta > Myiopsitta monachus. The sequence continues at coordinate 16,171,822 of CM029922.1, read as the reverse complement.
ATTGAAATTAACTCCAGCCATTGAGAAGTTGACTGTCTGATGTCAGTCACTGCCCGAGAGTCACCAATCCAGGTCCTTTCTGTGGAAATAGAAAGAAACAAAAAGTTCTCTAGGATGATTCCCCTGAGGGATGCATGTCCGTCAGGATGGCTGTCTCTCCCCATCTCTGTGGATGGAACTGGGAAGATGAGCTCACATTAGATACCCCAAATTGATGGGCTAAAATGAAGTTCAAGGACTTCCATTACCAGTGCACAAATATCACCCTGCCAAGTGCAAGCTCTCAAGTTTTTGGTTGTGCATTATTCCAATCCACATGGTACCTTGTGCTCTGGCAACAGAAGGGGTGAGGAAGATGGGAGCTTCTGGTAAAGTGATCTTTGTCTATTCGTAAAGTGAGAACTTTGCCTATTGCTTCTATGTTCATATTGAGATGGATGGGACATCTGTCTGTTTATTCACATTATAACCTTTCCAAGAGCCTCACAACTGGATCCTGCTGCCAGAAATGTGAGGGGACAAAGCCCACATCTGCCCAGTGCTACCCTCTGTCAACCCCCATGCTTCTCCCACAGGCAGGAATTGGGAAAAAAAGCATCAAGCCCCAAATGCTGAGACTCTTTGCTTGATTAGAAAATGCTTCCATGGATCTCACACATTTACTTCACAGAATGAAGGAAATTCTCTTAATTTCCTTTTGACCAGACTGTGGGGAAAATAATATTTTTCCTGCCACTGCTTTGTCAAAGCAAACAAAAATATTAGTTACCAGAAATGGACACAAATGGAGTATGACATGCATTTTTCAAAACAAAGAGAAAAAATACTACTGAACTTAAATCCAGCTGTTCCATCAGAAAAATAAATAAATACAGGAAACTGAGGCCCAACATGAATAAATCTCAGTGAAGAAAATGCTATTGAGTTTCACCTAAAGCACAAGACAGGACTGCAAAACATATATTTGGAGTTGGATTCACAAGACCCCTTCTGCCGAGCCTTCTCTCTAAAATTGGCAACATTGTTCAGTACAAACAGCATTTTTTTTTCCTCATTCTGATCTGGTGTCTGTACAAATCTGGCTTGGTTTTTGGTTTGGTTTTATTTTTCTGTTGCCTGTTCCCAGCTAATTCTATTTTTATGGTGTAGTATTTTGTCTACATGGAATGAAATACAGATGTGTTCATGAAATTGTGTAGCAGATGGAATTACAGGTTGGAGTTGATTTGGAAAAAAAAATCTAATGATGAGGAAAATACCTATATGAAAAGTATGCTTCCAAAGTGTGTGTTTGAATTTGAGCATTTTGTCATTCTACTGAGCTTTTTGAAAGGTTTATTTTGAAATAATGACACTTTCTGAGGTTTGAAGATTTTGAGACACCAAAAAGCACAATTATAGTTAAATTGGTATACTTTGATTGAGGTTCTATTCCATTATTTCTTTCTTTGCCTATCTGAACATTATAATCCCAAAATTTTGACAAGAAATATATAATCCTCTACATCTGTTCACTAATCATCTTGTATTAGGCAAAAGGGAGAGATACAGATGCTTCATTTCTGCTCAGAAATCATGTGGAATTCCTGGCCTTATTTGTTCTTTGGTCTAAAAATAGGCTTGAATTTTGTACTTAGCATTTATTCTCTTTGAGACCTAATGTAAAGTCAGAAAGGTTTCCTTTTAACTGAGTGACAAAGAGCCTATACAGTAAATGGAAGAGACAGCCTGGTTTTTATCTCATGTGCAGTGAAATGTGGTCTGCGAAGGACAAGCTCATGCAAATCACTTGTGGATCTGATTTGGTCATGCTGGTAAATGTTAACGAGGGGACAGGTTTATCCTTGTTGCACTCCACAGCTGCAGGCATAGGTGCTGGTTGAAGGAAATGTCTGAAGTAGCATTAGGTGTGTACTCAGGTGTTCAGAGCACCAGTACATTGTGAAATACTGAAGTCTTAATCATTTCTTTTTCTTCATTTCTTTGTCTGAAAGGAGCCTAGATTTTCTTTCACTGATGCTAATGGGATGCCTTTGGTTTTGGTCATGAAAACATTTTCTTGTTGCTTTGCTACTCAGGTTGTATCATGGTGATCTGCTAATGCTGACTTCAAGGTTTTATGTCTTTCTGTAGCATTGGTTATGCTTTACAGGAAGCTCTATGTGCCTCTTCCATCATGTTTAATATCTCTGTGGAGGAAAGAGTGGTTCTTCTAGCTTCATGCTTACTGCCATGCTGTCTGCTCTTTTGCAGGTTGTCAGACTGTTCATTTTGTAAAGGTCCCATTTATTGTGGCAGCTGTATTGTGAGCAAAATTTTCCTCTTACTCCAACTCTGTAAATGTGGGGGATCTTTCGCAGCTTCAGTGGAGCTGATTCAACATTTATCCTGGCATAGAACAGCAGCATGCATTGGTGAGAAGGGTGCGCTATCTGTGAGGGAGTTGCCTCTCTGTTGACTGTTGTATAACAGATGGGTTATAACAAGTGGATATAACAGCACTGTCTCACTAAAGAGAAGATTTGGATAAAGGGTTGAGCAGGTTCTGGCAATGGAGCTCTTACAGAAACCAGGAACTCATTTGGTTTGGATTAAGAATCTCCTGAGATACTTTAGATGAGCACTGACTGAGGCTTTCACCCACAGGGCTCTGTTTATTTCTCTTGGTTATCTTCTGAGGTTTGGAGGCATAGAGCCCTGCACAGAGTCAGAGTTGTCCTTACTCACTGTTGAGGTCAAGTTGGGATAGTTGGGAACAAGTGAGAGAGATATCCATGCTGTTAAGAAGCAGGCTTATGACCAAGTTATGGTGGTGAAACCGTGGTTTGAGACATCCTGGGTCTCTTAATGGCTGTATGGTTGAATATCAGGACATGCCCAGGGTCATGTGCTGAAAGGGAGATCAGTGCACCATCAGAAGATCTTACAAAGGATACCAGAGCTTGAAATATATAGAACAAGTGCTGCAATGGTAATTTAAATTACAAATTGTAATTGAAATCCTTCTCTGAAATACAGACACAGCAAAGGGGGCTAAGGACTTACTGCCTAAGGTGGCAACTGTGAAGCTTTGTTATGCCTATTACACTGTCAGAAAAAGGTGGTTGTTCAAACAAGCAGTGGATCATCTTAAACCTGAAGATAATTAGCCTGGAATCACCAAAGTAGTCATGCCATGCAGCCCACGGGCCTGCCTGACTGTAACTTTGATTAGATATCAAGGAGGTGTAAGGCTGGTAGATGCTGGAAGGATAATCTTCCCCCTACTCAGTGAGCCTATCCCGTCTTTGAGGCTGGCTTGACATTCAAACTTCCAACTTGAATTACTTTTGTGGAGTGATAATGTCATTAGCAGTGAGGACACTCAGCTCATCTTGGTGCCAGTCCCTCTTTGCATCATTAGCTCAACACCAGTGACATCACATGGCAGTGAATTTCTTACAGATCTGCCTGAGTGGAGAAGCATTGTACTTCCAGCCAATTTCAGTCTTCAAGATAAACAACCAAACTACCTTGCTGGTGGACATGCTTGGGGTCTCATCTCACAATCTAGCACGCTCTTTATATACCACTGAGAGGTAGGTTGAGGGGCTGAGTAACATTTGGGTATGCTCTGAAGATGTGAAAGCTCTAGACTTGGTAAGAGCCACAGATATTATCCCATTCCTGTTGCGTTCCTTGTCTACATCCACATTAATAAATTAAATAGACCAGGACCTTGCTCCAGGCACTGCCACTCAGTTGTCAAGGTTCTTCAGTTGTAATCTTTGGCACTGTTTTGGTTGGGGGCAGCAAGCATTGGTCCGAACAATCCCCTGCTTGAGGGTTTAGGGAGTCTGGAGACAACAGCCACTTTGGTCTTGGAGGCTAAGGGAGACTGTCACAGGGAGAAAGAATGGGCCCTGACACTGTTTTGTTTGCTGTAGATATGATGATCCTCACCAGCTGCTAGCTAAATGACATGACAACCTTTGGTGTGATAGTCAAGAGAAGGTTAATATTGACTAGATCTGCAACCAAATCCCTGCTTAATAACAGATACAAGTTTTGAGGGAAGATCATATCTTTTACTAGAAATATATATTTTATCATTAAAATACCTTCCCCTGTAAACCATGCCTCTCGTATTACCTTAGACTATGCCCGATGCCAAAATGTGACTAGGAAGAGTTTAGAAATGTCTTGCAATGGATTTTGTGTCCGCGTTGTCATTCTAGTGTTAACAAACCTTTGTGGCCCCTTTAATCCTTATGGCCTGTACCCTGTTCTTATCACAGGGTACACACCAAAGCAAGAGATTTCATCTTTACAAGGTGCCAAAGGTCTCTTATTAAGTCCAAAATACCATCCTTCCTTTCCACAGGAGCTGAGGGGATCAGTATGTTCCAGGAAGAGCCCAGAATTCTTTTGCTCCATGCCTTCCCTTTGTTATGCTGCCAGCAGAGCCTCAAGGACAGCATATGGCCCTATTACACTTGCTTTTCTTAAAAAAAACAGACTCCACAGAGCTGCATTAGTTTTAATGGTGTAAAATGTGCTGTATTTATGTGCATTTCCCTCTGACAAGCAAGATACTTCCACAGAATTCAACAGTTTCAGAGCTGGCTAATTTTTCCTTCGATTATTCCTTATTTTTCAGGCTAGGGGAATGATCACTTCTCCCCAGCCCAAGCCTGATTTAAAATGTAATTCTTTACCTTCTTCCTGAAGTACTTCCCCAGCTCCAATGCTCAGTAGGAACTCAGCCTTAGGCTTTCTCAAAACTCATCACCAAGAGCACCAAAAGAATTTGCATCACATGAGCCGTGGGGAGGTTTTTGGCATGGCAACTTAAGACTGGGTTGAGACTTCACAGATTTGGTAAAGCAGATGGCTGCACAACTCTCTGGATCACTTGTGTTCGCTCACTGTCAGGTTCATTCAGTGTATAGGTGCTTTTGTGTCATTACTTTTTTCCTATAAATATGAAACTTTTTTATTGGAGAAAACAAATGCATTTCCTCTTCTTATATCTTGATACAAGCAATCTTTATCCACATCAGCCAAATACAAGTAACTGAAAGAGCAGAGATCATCCATAACACTTTTTTTGATGAATACTGTCCCTTTCTCATTGAAAGAAGTGCCTGGTAACCGGGAACAAGAAGATAGCAGAAATGTTTCTGGTATTAAAAATTATACAAAATGATATTTTAAAAATGGAGAATTTCAAGCCAATTTCAAACCAAATTTCAAGCAGGAATGAGATTGGCATCTGTGAATAATATAGATTAACGCAGATAACAGCAGTGCAGTTATCTCTACGTTGCTGATGTGCAACATTGCTACTCTGACACAACCCTTTCAGTCATGACTTTCCTTGCATCAAACTATTTGGCAGGAATTGCCAATGAAGATATTCCTTGGAGCGCACTGTTGCCTCAGTCTTCATGATGGGATATTGGGACATTGGGCAAAAATTCTTTAGTTCTGCTGTTCCATCCATTAGCACTGCCATTTCTAGCCTACATGCTGTGATACATTTGATGTAAGTTATTGAAGAAACTGTTCTCTGCTCACTTCTCATTAGGTCTATTCTGAAAAAAATGTTAAAGCAAAGATTAAAGTATAGTATGGCTACATCTATAGTCCGTTTAGCTACTTGAGGAGTTCCAGAAGATATATCCTCTAAACGTGAAAACTTTAGCTCCCCTGTGTGCAGTCAGATGTTCTTCCCCTATGCGTGTCTAGACTGCGTTATCTTGGCAGGATCTCAGGCTTGTTGCTTTTACAGGCACTAAGAAGAACACTAAAAATACCTTGCCAATTGTTACAAATTTTTCTTAGCAGCAATAACATAAGCTTTTGGTACATGGCTTATTCACTGCGCTTTATTAAGGAATCTCTCATCTACATCACCATGACAATTAGTCACCCCTCTACGTGCATATGTGTGAGGCAAGATAGTGGTACTCTGCCATTCTCCCAAAGCGATTTTGCTTCTTCCCCTTGATCTTTAGCAAGAACTGAAAAGGTCTCCCATATAGCCCCAGTAGGAATCTCTGAAGCTTTAAGATTTTGACTGAGTCTCCACTAGAAATAATATCTCTTCCATATAAATGATTCTTGGTCCCTTGAGCTTTCTGTTTGCTCCATAACATCCTGGATCCTTTGGAGTCAAAAAGATGCAAAATGAATAACTTTTCAATCAAAGGTGAGATTCAGCTCACCTGACTTTAGACATCTATATGTGCTTCTGGGATGCAATTCCTGTCATTGTAAAGCATCTGCCTGCACTTTGTCAGATGAATCATGTCCTAGAAATGTCTATGTCTGTCTTCACTTTACAAGATGTCCAAGATACTAACTAAAATACAAGCATCAATCTCTGTTTGTTCAGATAATGAGTCTCCCAGTGTCTCAAGATCAAAATCACTTTTTAAAGTGTACTCTGCAGACCGCTTACCTGTCAAGTGATCTTGTGTTCATTGCACTCTATGGGTGTGGAAGGAAAAGAACTCATGTTCAACATTATGAGTCAAGTTGATTACATTACAATTTCTATTTCTGCTAAAAACATCTCATTGGAAACTTAATGGCCAGTTTACACTTATTTGTACACGAGCACTTCTAAACAATCTAGTTTTCATCTTCTTTCACTAGAGAACTGTCACCTGCTGGAACTCCAGAGTCGCTTTTAGTGTTGGTCTTCTATCCAGACTTGTAGTCAATTTTGGTTAGCTTTTGAATTCAGGTAAGCTTGCAGTACAATGTAGCACAGCCTTAAACAAGTAAGATCCTCCAAAGCACCTCCAAAGGGGCATTGTATGGCCCTTCAGCACCTCTTCTGAATTTTTACTGCAACATATAAAAACAATTAAAAGGCTTGAACTGCAGTGTCTGCTACTTTACAATTGGAGAGGAAATCTTTCAGTGTACCCATTTTTCTTACACAATACTGCCATCTTTTTCTGCACAACAAATGAGTTCAACATTTGTTCTCATCTTCCAAAGAGGGTTTGGTGGACTAATATCAAGCATTCAGGGCTGAGAGTTTCCCTGTGTTCCATAAAGCACAGATCTTGCAGATTTTTTTGGGAACATCTTGCTGGAATCTGTATGCTTTTTTGCTGCTCCAGCAATCAATGTCCTTGCATGACCCAGTGAACAAGCCATGGCTAAGATTACACTCAAAGGCTGTACACTAGTGACCCAACTGGGAAAACAAACTATAGGTACATTTAGATGATACGAACTGTTCTGACAGCCTCTGTGTAAAAGAAGCTGTGATGCCTTTGCATGAAATGAAGGAAGAAAAAATCAAGATAGCTGTTATTCCAAGATAAAATGGAATAAGCCAGCACTGAAATGTGTCAGTACTTCAGCAAATCCAAAGCTCCACAAATTTTTAAGAGCTTGGACAGTATAAGTATTGCTGGTAAGATTCACTTTAAATGACTTAGATAACTAAAAGTTAACTCCAAACCCAAGCTACTGCTGCTTAACTTTCTCTTTGGTTCTTGGAGAATAATATCTCTCCTACCAGATATATCTGCAGTATAAGAGATAAATCACTCTCTGGAAATGCCTGTTTCTTTCCACTGACTACAAAAGAAGCCAAGGGTGATCTTTTAACACAATGTGGAGATCACAGGCCGCTTTCACTAGTCATGCAGCAAATTCCTTTGTATATGAATGAGGCAACATTCCTGGTGTCCATCTTCCATCCACAATTCATCAGAGAAGTTCAGACATTGACATCCAAGCGGAGAAAATCACTGTACAATGCAGAGGTCTTCATTGTTTCCTAGAATAACAAACCCACCCCTCTCAAATAGCCTCACAATCTCACATGCCAAAGCTTGACATAGTCTAATTTTAAGCAACTTAGCTTGTCAGATGTTGACCACTTGTCTTCTATCTTGAGAGCTTGTGCTTTAAGTATCTGGGTATTTTCTGGGTAGGCATTACAGAAGTCTTTGTGTATAACCTGACTTTTCACCCTTTTTGGGTTAGGCTTACGGTTCACTGTCTTGTTATTGCTTAGAGTTTGGGAGGAGCAGTGCTTTTCCTTTTACAAGTGTTTTGTTGTTGTTGCTGTTGAATTTACCTCTGTCTTTTAAGTTGGTTTGGTTTTGTGTTGGTTTTGTTTTTCTTTAGAACAATGGTCATAGCTAAATGAATGCCCCTTTCAGTGAGGAAGCACACCTAGCTTATACCTCCATACTTTGCTTTTCCACTGGCTCATCACGGTTTGAGATGATTGCCTCTTTAATGAAAACCCGGGGTAGAGGAGCACTGGGCTCCTGTGATGAGAGCGTGTCTAATCCTTGAACCTTTCCTCTTTAAACGGATAAACATTCTTCCTGACCAGTGATTTTGCCAAGTTCTTTACTTCAGTTTGAGCCAGACTGATAGGAGCTCCCACCATGTTAGGCAGAACGCAGCAGCAAAAGAAGGCTCTTCTCAAGAAAGGGTAGTTTTTAAAAATAAGTTAACTGAGGTGCAATGTCAGGTTTGCCACGTGGGGTTGCCCCACAGACCAAAATCAAGGCGTGCTGTGAGAGAGGTGTGGGTTCCTGCATGGAGGGGCTTTGCAATGAGGAGCTGAGGAACAGCAGTAGAGCTGACTGCAGGAGTCAAGCCTGGTGGGAGGATAGTGTCTGACAGAACAAATGTGTGTTTGCTGAGACAATCAAGAGCATCCCACTCTTGTGCTGGACTCCTGCTGTTTCTTACAGTCTCACAAGTGTTCAGAATAAAATCTAAGTGGAGGCAGAGATGGAAGTCCTTTGAAAAAACATCTGTCTTTATCTCCCTTGAGCTCATAGTGTTCATCCAATCTCCTCTAGTCCCCCTATCTCCCCCCAGGCTGGGACTACATTTAGCTGAGGATTGCAGATGGGATTTTCAAAATATGAGGGGCTTTTTTTAGTATAAGGTATTCCATCTCAGTGATTCTGTAGCCTTTCCCACTTGAGTACTGTCTATTTCCTTCCCTAGCCATTTGGAGTGGGGGCAGAAGTTGACACAGGGATTAATCCCACTTAAACTCTTAAATCTTTAATCCCACTTCACTCTCTAAAAGTTCAAGTGTCTGGTCTAACCTCTTTGCATCTTCTTCCCATATCATCAGTGGAAGGAGATGGGCACCTTTGGAGAGGAACTCATCTCACACCACTTTCTGGGGTCTAACTTTCAATAACGAAGTCAGATGAAACTCATCCTATCTACCTGAGTGAAGGCAATTGAGGAGGTAGAGATTGCAGAATCAAGCGCTAAATCAATCCTTGAAATACTCTTCAAGGGACAGGGACATTTCTTCTGTAAGCCTGTATTTTAGGTGGTTGTGGAGTCAACTGGTTACCTCTTCTTGGGGCTGTGATTATTCTACAGCCTCAGATCTTCCCTGTCTAGTTTCTGATTATTTTGTTTTCTTGATTAGATGAAAGTCTAGTTGGTTATGGAGTAAAATCGATGTGTTCAGCTAAATTAGCAAGTTACCATGATGCTGCTTCTATTTTAAAGCTTGCTTTAAAAGTCAAAGTTTGCTGCAGTAAGCCATTAAGTGACATTGAATTACAGAATCATAGTTGGAAGGAACCTCAAGGATCATCTGCTCCAACCTTTCTTGGCAAAGCATGACCTAGACTAGATGGCCCAGCACCCTGTCCAGCCAAATCTTAACAGTGTCCAACACTAGGGAGCCAACTACTTTCCTGGGAAGATTATTCCAATGGCTGATTGTTCTCATTGTGAAAAACTGTCCTCTTGTGTGCAACCAGAATCTTCATGTGAGTAACCTCTACCCATTACCCCTCATTTTTAGCAGGTAGAAAGGGAGTCTCCTTTGCAGTTACCCTTTAAATACCAGAACATGGTGATAAGGTCTCCCCTAACCCTTCTTTTGTCAAGACTGAAAAAACACAGTTCTATCAGCCTTTTCTCATAGGGCAGGCTTCCTAGTCCCTGGATCATCTTAGCTGTCCTTTTCCAGCCCATCCACATCTTTACTGTATAGCAGAGATCAAAACTGCACCCAAGTATTCCAGGTGTGGCCTGACAAGAGACAAGTAGGGAGGGACAATGACATTTTTATCCCTGTTAGTGGTGCCCCTGTTGATGCAATGCATATGTGTGTGTCTAGGGCATGTGATAGGCTAGATAGAGAGATGCACAGACAGGTAAGGTGTATATCAGCAGCATATCACTGAGCGACAGGCAAGCAGCAGAGCAATGGTTCCTCTCTTAGCTCTGGGATGTTTTGCTGTCCTTTCAAAGTAGATGCAAGTATAGAGTTATGGGACCTCAGCTGCTCTCATCCAGCCCACAGAGACAGGGCAGTCAGTTGCACTAAGGTAATTATGGATTATCTGCATTGATTCAAGGGGTTGAATTAGATTTCACTGAGAAATTTCCTGAATTGCCTCCTTTGTGGTATGTTCTGTGTGTCTGCTTGCTTAGCTGTGAAGTTGGCTTCTTAGGGTAGGAGCTAAGCATCTTCCTAGAGTTAGTTCCACACAGTGGGTTATTGCCAGGGCTGCAGCCATTTGCATCTCATCCTGAAAATTTCAAAGAAGAAAGAGCCCCTTTCAAATACATCTGTGGCTTGGAGTCACAGGGCCGGTATGGACTGATGCATCTTTAGGGATGTCATCCACATAAAAAGTAGATAATTTATAATGTGAAATGCACAAACTCAAATCCCAGCTGTGGGAAGCTGAAGACCAGTTTGCCTCGCCAGAGACCGGTGAGTGAGCAAGAAGCAGCAGTTTGACAGTACACAATCATTTGTGAACTCCAGGAGCTCAGTGGTGGCAGAATGCAGTGACTCAAACACACAGCCACATCCCTCATTGAACTGTTTTTACATTTCTTTAGATGTCGGGGTTCCGATAACTGTTTTCATGCTTTTTCTAAAGGCAAAAGTATGTGCTTGTGAAATTGTGAAACTGATGTGTTATTTTGTATCTGTTAAAAACAAATGTATTTAAAGCTAAAGAGCCGTTATTGTGCGGGGTTTTCTCTCAAACTGGTGCATACACTTTACATCAGGGACCTACTTTACATAACAAATATCAGTGATACAGTTACTGTAAAACCAGATACACACCTTTTACTGTAATAATAACTTTAAAAACCTTGCACTGTAATGGTTACTATTAAAAAAAAAAAAAAAAACAAACAAAAAAACCCACAAAAAAAAAAAACAACACAAAAAAACCCTCTTGTCAGAACCAATTTTGTATCTTTGATTATATCTGAAATTTTAGCATTTTTGTATATTTACCATGTCAACAATAGCATCCTCCATGGTTAATTTCCGAGTTCTGCTTCCTTTCTGTCTAGTCAAACACGTGCATTGCTACATGTTGATGGGCAGGGCATGGCCATGGGAATCGAGTAGGTCACCCGCAGCTCTTGTTCAGAGACATGCACCTGAACAAGCTGAGTAGAAGGAAAAGTAAAGACCCCAAACCACTTGGATGGTTTCAGATGCTGCTCAGAGTTCCAGCTACCCCTATCGTATGACCAACAGAACCAGTGAGCGACTCCCAAGTCATTTCTTTATCCTGACGTTGTTCTGGCCACCGCGGCTGTCCAGCTCCATCACACAGCAATGCATTGCGAGTAGGTAGGAAATCCAAACCAACGAGATAACTTTGCAATCTCTAAGTTTATTGATGTTTTGTTTTCTTCCCCTTTTTAAGCATTTTTTTAAATGAGATGTATTTGGAATCAGCATGGTGTTGCAGTTCTTTCTATTTTTAAATACTGATACATTCTGTGTGTAAAGTCTTGTTTCTTAGCTAAGAGAATCTTAAATGTGGAGCTGAGTTTGAATCATTTTTTTTCCTTGTTGTACTGTGATTTGGGAATTATTTTGATATAATCCTTTAATTTGGTAGAAGATTTCCCACACCTTCTCCCTCCTTCCTATCATCATTTCATGTTTTTTACAAAACTGAAAAAAAACCAAACAAACAAAGGAACAAATAATCTTTTTTTCTCTATTTAGGCTGTGTAATGTTGTGTTGTCCAGATTCTGTATAAAAATATGTATATGATGTATCTGATATTTGGCAGTGAACAGCTGCAACTTTAACCAATATAATTAACAAAGAAATGCATAATGTTGGTGTTTTAAAAAGTAAAAAAAAAAAAAACCTAGTTAAGATGTTTGTGTAAACTTGCATGGTTTAAAATGTACTTAGTGCATTGAGAAATGTTGTTAGGGTCCTAAGTGAAAGGCTGGTTTACTTTTTGATTCTAATGGTGATTGGTTTGTTGATCAGAATATCCCCTATACTGTATGTCTTAGTTTATTTAGCATATTTATTTATTTTTCTCTCAAGATCTAGCATAGTGTTATCTATTTATATGTAATACTGTTCCTTAAAACCAGGTTGTGGAAACTGCGTTTCGTCCAGCAAAATGATGTTTTGCGTCATGTTGTGCTTCAGCTGTGATTCAGTTGCTTTCCATTTGATTTGCTGTGAAGTCCAGGTCTGACTTTCCTTTGGGATCTTACTTGACGGCAGGGAGATGCTTGAGGCCAGGCTGTGAGTGCCACTGGGACAAGGAGGACCCGAGTGGCTTGCTCCAGCTGGAAACCAGGACATCAGTGTCAGGCCTGGCAGTCTCTAACAATGGAGGGTTATGAGGGCAGGATTTGGTCCCTCCTTAACAAATGAAGGCTGGGCTTTTCCTCTCAGCAGTACGTGTTTTATCAGGATCACAGTAAGCATCCCCTAGGTTTCTCCCAGCTCTTTAATGGATGAATTTGGCTTTTAGTGGCAGGCCACCTAACACTACTGAAATAACAGGGTACCGGCAGCAGAGTGTGGACAACCAGCCCTTGCCACCATGAGAAACATAATGAATCTTCAGCATTCGCAATAAGCTCCATGCTCCCTTCCAGAAGCACAAATCTGCCATCTTTAAGAGGAGCTGGGCTCTGCTCCCTGCAGATCTGAATCTGGCTGATGGATGTGATGAGAGCTAGGACCAAACATACAAACGGGACCGCACAGGCAGTGGTCACGGTTCATTTTCACATCTCCTGCCCCACCACACCTCTTACCAGTCTTCCCCAAGCTTTGCTTCTGCTGAACCACCAGAATGGGGACATTTCTAAGCCTCCACCAGGAACTGCACCAACAGCATCAGAAGTTACTGGATTTAGTGACCATTAATGGCTCCTGAGATTCTCCTGTGCTACTCAATGCAGATACATTCTTGTCTCAATGCCTGAAAAGTCTCCAGTGGCCTTTCCAAAAATAAGAGAGAGCTAGACTTAGATATGTAGAGCTATCCAATTTCTTCATTTTCTTCATCCCAGAGGGTCTTAAAGGGCTTTTCCAGCATAACACGATCTTATTCGTACAGCCTGTAAAGTGGCAAAGCACTGTTACTAACCTGCAGCCACCTCTGGGGTGAACCTGCCTGACATGCGTCAGCTCACAACACCTATATGCAACAGTCTAGTGCAAGAAGTGTGGATTGCGCCATTGGGGGAGCTTAGCAAAAGTACAACATTTTGTTTTCCTTTTTGGGGCAGTTCACCTCTTCTCTTTTGTCTTCACACAATGTTGGGCAGTGATCTGTCCAAGTAACCTGAATTTTTCCAGTTTGCTTTCATCAGCTTTTTCTTTCTTAAAAGCTTTTAAAATGCTCTTTTTGCACAGAATAGGGAACAAACCTGACCCTCCTCTGCTCCAGAAATAAGACAACTCCATCCCTCTCTCTTTCCTTGCCTCCTTTCTTGACGCAAAGCTATTGGCTAATTAACTTTCCGTTTTCTCTGATCTCCACTACTTCCTTTAAGACACGGTTACAGCCTGATTTTGCTGCTTGATGTTCTAACTGATTTTAATCCAGACAAAAATAAACAGCCTGACGTTAGGCTCTGGCAGGAATCCTTTCTTGGCATGCAGATATAGGCACTGTCCTGTGGCCAAATTACACAGCTTGGTAGATGCCGGCTTGTGGCCTTGGTGCTGACTACAAATCCTGTGATTTGTTGCAGGATTGGCTGCATCTCTGAAAAGCTGCTCGTGGTGGTCGTCTCCCCAGCTTGGTAAGCTTTATTCTTACTCTGTTCCAGATCCAGAGTTTCTCCAGTAAAACAGTGGAAATGCCCAAATCACCTATGGTGTGTCATGGCGTGATGCTCAGTGGATCTTTCTCTTTAAGAGGGATTCATTCAATTCTGAGTCCTAATTCTTTATATAGAAAAGCTGTTGCTGAAATCAAGTTTTGCTTTCAAAGGCTGTGAGATCAGTACTTCAGAGTCCACAAGGCTGTGTGTGGAGCATCCTCACATGGAGTACATCAGTATTCCAGTCCCTTGCAAGAGTCTTTCCTAATAGCCAAGATTTGCTTCCGCGAAGCTGGCATTCTGTTTCTCCAACATGTCTGGGAGAAGGAGCGCCCTATTAGAAAAGAGCTTATTCTTTGACAGATGCAATCTGGACATATGCTCATGTCCTTGGTCTATCTGCCTCTTTGCGGCTCCGCATACATCAAGAGGAAGCCGGCTTTTAGCGCAGCATCTTGTAGAGTCTCAGCCTCCAGTGGACAATCCTCCTCCCCTGTCTCAAAGCCAGCATGAAAATGTTTTCATTTGGGCAATTAACCATACATCTGATGTAAATTACCAGAGTCCCACAGAAATAACTGGAGCTATGCACCAGCCAGCAGCATAGCACAAGTCTCTTCCAGCTGCCAGAAAGACGTTTATCTTCTAGTTGTCTACCAAGCTTTGATTTGCTCAATGGGAGCATGTTCTGGGGTTAGATAAAAATCCTCTTAAAAGCATTACACTGGATTGCAAGATGGGCACACTGCTTTGCTCACCCTCTAACCACATCATCACTACAGTCCCTCTGTCTAGAGAGACTTTCCCCTTCCTGCCCCTAAGAAGAACAAATCCCATGACCAGCTTTAATTTCCATCCTTGAAACCAAATAAAATAAGATAAAAAGGCTCAAGCTCTAAACCCTGAAAGTATTCAGCAAAGTAAAGGTGAGGCTGAGATTTTGCAAGCCAGAACTGTGGATTTATGCAGGACTTCACATGACTGTTTTATTTCCAACGCAATAAAGAATAACCAACTTATTGTAGCAAACAATGCACCAGGTGCTATCTCCCAAAACCTTCTGCATGGGACAGTCTGCCCTGTATTTTCTCTGCCTAGTAGCACTTTGCAGAATGTTGGAAGGGAAAATATTCCCTTTGCCTCTGTCCCAGCAGGGGCAGATTGCAAGCAGGGAACAGTATTTGGCTTTATGTATGTTTTTTCTTTCTCTTTTTCTTTATTCTTTCTTTTTTCATCATTCTTTCTTTTTTCTTCCTTTTACCTTAATTTTTCCTTCCTTTTTTCCTTCTTTTCACCCTTCCACCATTCCTTCCCTCAATTTGCCTTTCTCTTTCTTTACGTTTATCTCTTTCTCTTCTCAGTCTTTCTCTCTCACATCCTCCTTCTTTGTCTTTCTCCCTTTCCTTCTTTCCTTCCTTCCCTCTTTCTTTCTTGTGGGATGATGTGGTAGAGGGTTCACTGGAAGTCACTGGATATGTGACAGCAAATCCCTTTGGTGTTTCCATCATAGTTTCAAGTTCAGTTGAGGATGTTCTTGTGAAAAGCTCACATATGTCCCTTTGAAGCTATCTTTTAGTTGTGCTATTGTTCATGTCCCCCTCCCAGTTTGGTTTCTTACCTCTTCTGGATTACGTCTTTAATAGGTGTTATGCCCAGTGTCCCTTTTTGACCTTTAACAAGCTGAACCCTGGATTTCACCCAGAAAAATAAATGTTGATATGCCATCCCAGGAGCAAACTGGTCTGTCTCACCTTCCAGCAAACAGCCATGTGTCTTCTTCTTCAGAGAGGAAATGCTATTCAGAGCAACACACTAGCATCAAGGATCCCTGGATCCTCATTGTAGCTTTTCCTCGCACTTGATCTCTACTTCATCTATGCGTGCCTCAGTTTACTCACCCAGGTATAATAATATCTACCTCACAGGGGTGTTGTGAGGCTCTGTTGCTGAGACCCTTGTCTGGAAGGTGGGGTAGAAATGCCCACCATTCATAGATTAGCTCATCAGCATTCCCTGTACAAACTCTTTCTTGAGACATCAGTGTTGACAGAAGTCAATGAATTTTATTCATTGCTTTTATTGGATGCCAAGGTTTAGGGCAGGAAAGGCTGGATATGACATGTGGAGGAGATCAGATATGGGAAATTCTGCTCTTACTCCTGAGAAAGATGAAATTACATACACAACCATGGACAAAGGGGGTTTTGCCCTACTGTCCCAAGTCTCCAGCAACCACTTAATCAGTCTCTTTGCCATCATGAACTGTCAGTCTTTGGATGGGGAAATCTCACTGGAGAATTATGCAAGCACACATTTTGGCTGTGCATGAGATGCCAGTGCTTTCTGTGACATAGTCCAGGCTGTCCTACAGGAACACCCAAGGAAATGTTTGCTGGTTGCTATTTGAAAGGATATGCAAAGAAAAGTAATTTTTAAATCATTTATCTGCTTTGCTGCGAGTTTAGCACCTAAATATACAGAGACAGACTCTCCTTGACCATACACACTTCCATCAATGGATTTGGGCCCTAGCAGACAGAATTTATGACATGAATCCTGGTAACTGGCACTGGAGAAGGAAAATGTAGCCTACCCCATAGTCAGTGAAGGATGCTATTTTATCCCAAGCTTCATCTTAACCAGGATGAATGGTTAACAGAATGAAAAACATTCTGTCCAAGTGCAGGAATCTCTGCTACTTCCTTCAAGAAAGTCATCTAAGGACCTTCATTGAGGTGGGCTTTTGAAAGCAAAACCACAAAAAAGTGAAAATTACACTCCCAGAGGTGGAAATGGAGACCACAAAAAACCCTTCTGGTCTACCACATGGATTTGGTTAAGGCAAAACAGTAAGATGAATTAAGTTCTTTCACCCACAATTGTACATGGAAATTCTTGGAGCAACTTCAAGTGGATCCCTGTCACTGGCAAGCAGAACTCAGAGAACTTCTGCTTCATTTGCCTTTGAAAACTGAGTCACAAACTCAAAAACACAGAAGGGGAGAGATTTAGGATGCGGTGAATCAAGTTTTCTGCACAAGGAAGTTGGATAGGAAAGAACTATTCCATCCCTTAAGGATTTTTGTGAATTTGTTTTTCCATCCCGCATGGAAACCTCAAGGCTAACAGCAAACGTGAAACAAAAATATGCAAACCAATGCATATGCCAACAAAATCGGTTTTGGTGTCTTGGAGGGAGATCATTTTGATCCTTTCCCTGTTTGCAGCCTCCTTTTTTTTTTCTTCTATAAGTTACCCTGGATTTTGAACTTAAATAGAAAGAAATTGTTCTCAAATGGAAAAAAAATGACTGAAAAGACATCGAGAGCCTCACATCACATCCTTCATTTCCCCGTGGCTGTGGTATTTTTCAATGGGAAACTTCCTGAAGCTGGCATTTTCCAAGTTCTAACTATGACACTGGCTTTTTGTAGGGGCAAGGGAAAGCCATTTTTCCAAACAAAACCCTTGACCCTCGTGCCTACACATCCCAAACCTCACAGGGTTCTCATTGCAATGGGATTGCCTTTGACATGGAGCCTGCTCCTGCAGCAATGTTCAGCACATTGCAAACATTTTGTGCCATGAGATCCTCCCTCACAGGATGGGAATAACCAGGAAGCCAAGAAAAGTTAAATCCCCATCAGCCTGCAGAGCCCCAAGAAGAGCACAGGCAGCACTGGTTCAAGTTCTGCCTCCAACCAAGCCAGGATGGGGCTGTACTTCCTTTCTGAAGGGATAAAATCTTCTACTGCCTTATAAACAAACAAAGAAAATCCACTCTTCAATTTATGCAGTTTAAGTTGTTTGCAGCAATACAACCCAGGAACTATACCAGGCATTAAGAAATTTTACCTAGAGGTTGGCAGGAAGATTCTCTTTAATACTATTTTGAATGTAACCGTGTTTTTTTCCCATTTTCGGTTGAATCTTGAAAAGTTCCTGGAATACTGAAATTCTGGAAAAGTCAACGTTTTCCAACATGGAAGTCCACCATTCTATGATTCTATGATATGATTCTGTGCTCTCCCATCATGCCCTAAGCAGCACCCTGTCCATTGCCCCAGAATGATAAGCACATGGTAGAGGTTAGAGGGACCATAACAGCCCATGGCTACAGTGACAAAGAAATAAGCACACTGGTGAGACTAAAGCACATGGCGAGACTAAAGCAAGCACATGGCGAGACTAAAGCACATGAACCAGCCTGCTCTGTGATCCTGATAAAACTCGCTGCCTGTGAGTGAATTCCCCACTGCCTATTCTCAAAGGTCCCAAACCCACATTCACACTGCATCTTCCTTCCTTCCTTCCTTCCCACTCTGCAAGTTCTTGCCTAGACATCACCCCCCTCTCCCAGGCCAGGTTTACACCCGTATACACTGCTTAGCACAGCTCTTGCCTTCACCACAAATGAGATTCTCTGCAGAAGGTTCCTACGTACCAAGGAGTGATTTTCCCAGGAACATGAATACCCCTGGGAGCTCCAGCAGAGCCTGGAATGGCCTGTGTCAGCAAACAGGCTGATCTGCAAGCCCATGTTTGGCAGATCTTTGCAGGAGGAGCTAACCAGCTTGGCTTATCACGGCAAAAGCTGTTTAGTTAGACCTGGCCAGCACGCCAAGAGCTTTGCATCAGATCTGGGCTCGTGCACTTGCCTCTTCCTTGTCCCATTTGTACACTTTGATTTCTGAGCTGGTTTTTGCACTGTTGGGAATTTTTTAAACCATGTTCATTGTAGTCAGCTGCATAATGTTTGTTAGGCCTCTCCACCAAGCTCTTTAAATGAACGTCAGTGGCTGTCTTCCCTTGGACAATAATGAATGTATATATCGTAAGTGCAGACTATACAGAAAAGTGGCTAAGTCAAGGATCAGAGGGTTTTGTAAAGCCTGTTTATTTTTTTAAATAAGTTTGAGCATTTATATTTTACCACCATTTACGTGGTTTTGGGGAACCCAGATTGTGTCAAGATCTCATGCCAAAACAAGCCAAAAGTTGTTTGATTTCAACCTTTTCTTCCATGAACCATGTTTTAAATGATACTTTGTCATTTTAAATGTTTTATTGAAACATGTACTGATGAAAAAAACAAACAAAATGTCATCTTGACAAAAGATTTATACATGAATCAGAAAGTATTTATTTCAATTTTGTACCTTTCCATTTTAATACATTATAATGTATTGACTCAACTGAGATAATATAAACAGTTCATTTTAATAACATGTTTGCAGTGTGCTGTGTCTTTATTCTTTCCTTTCCACTCCATGCTGGACACAGAACCTACAAAACCAAAAGCAGATCTGCAACATTTCAGATCCTGGCAACCCTGAGTTTGTTTAAACAAGAGCAAGAGTATGCCTTTAGCAGAATGCTCCAGGAAAGCCAAATGGGTACTGGATAAAACCACAGGATGATGTAGCCTGAGAGAGCAGAAGACCTGGGGGTAAGGATGGTCCAGGGTTAGAGTAACTACCATGCAGCTGAAAATCTAATTGTCTGCTGCTGGCTCCAGGCGATATGACCTCCCTGCGGAGTGTCCAGATAGGGGATGGCACAACCACACCATGTCTTCCATGTGCACCCCTGCAAGGGAAGCAGTTTGTATCCTCTGGCAGTGGTTTGGTTCCTGCATTGAGGCTCCCAGGTGAGCCTACTCACACAGGGACCAAGTGCCTCATACCTGTACTGTCCCTCCTCATCCCCACTCACTCAATCTGTATGAAAGGATTGACTGTCTCCTTCCCCAAACCCACAAATTCAACATCTGTTTTCCACATTCGCCTCCTTTGTCACCTCCTGCTCCTCCACCCCCTGTCCAGGATGGTGCATAAACCCACCACACACATGGAGGGACACATCTCTATTGCTGCTGATAAGCTGTGCTTTGGCTTATCCGCTCCAGTTTTCTGGCTTCAGTTTGTGCCTCCTATTGAGTCCCTCTCCCAAACCCATGCTGAACCCAAATACATGTTCAAGACCAGTTAAAGATAACTGACCCCTTGATCCACCAATTCATAGAGGAAGCCTGAGCATGAAGTGGCTATGCAAGCCACCCTTCAGATGCAGTCCATCATGCAATGGTAACTCTTGCCTAGGGGCACCGAGGATATGTCACCTGTGAGGAGAGAAACTTGGTCGTGAAGACTCTGTATTGGTGCTGGAAGTTAGTATTGCATAGAGAGCAAATCTGTTTGTGACCATGAGGTAAATGCTGACTCCATCCTTGGCTGTAAGGCCAGGTCCGTGCTACCAAACTCCTTCATCCTCCAGAACAGGGTGGTCACATCCAAATCACCTATTGGGAATGGTCTGCTCTAACTCCTGAGCCAGGTCCAAGGATTATGTGGGACATTTCCAGATGACCTGCTCTAAAACTGTACTCAGGATTGTGCTCATAAATCTGTCCAGATCAGGTTGCTCAGTTGGAGCACACACTCATCATGACTCTAAGACAGAAGAATGAGACTTACAGATTGCTCTCCCAAAAGGGGATTTTTGTCTCTGCTGGAGTCCCTTAGCATCAGAGAAACTAGGTCATGGCAAGAAAAGCTATGTTCCAGGAGAGGCTGACTTCTAAGGAGAGGCATACAGGGAAACCATTTCTTCTGGGGTTGTTGTAACTCAGTGCAGGATACGCTGGCTGTTGTGGGGCATCTTCCTCTGCTTCCCACCAGGAGGGAGATGGGATTTTCAGCACAAGAGGACTTGTGCTGGTGATGGAATCCATGACAAATTTTTACGACATTGCCCTAAGTTTGTGCTCTTGGGAATAATTCCTGACCTCTGCTGACTCCTGAACTGTGCTCAGGAAGATCAGTGCTGGTTGGTCTGGACCAAAACCAGGGCAAGGTCCATGCTGACAATTGACAAGTGGGAACAAAAGCTTCCCAGAACGTGGGCCCAGGTTACTATAGTAGCATTGGTGCAGTTAGTAAGTCTAAATGATGTTGCAGGACACATCCTACACACATCCTCTGCCTCACCCAGTCCACAATCCACGGGTCCACGATTATGGAATATGTTACATACATGTTATTTAGCAATACCTGTTGAATTGGTTTTCAGACTAAAGTTGTCCCTGGTAATGTGGGCACTGCTGTAACCTAAGCTTTATGGATATCAGTCTAGATGGCCTCATGGTTGCTTCAACACATGTCTCCTATTGAAGACACACTTGTATTTCATGTACTGGAATAGGCTCTGAGCACTTCAGAGGCTGTTACTGTCACTTCTCACCCTGTTTTCCCCATGTTTTCCTTGATGCTTGTCTTATCAGGGGCTTCATGGGGGAATCCCATCCTTCCAACCTGTGGAAAACAGACAGATAGTAAGATGGACCGGCAGTGAATCATAGCAGTGTCCATGAGACCAAGACAGCTCCTGGCATTCCCCAGTCAATGTCAGTAGTGAGATCACAGGACAAAGTTACAAGTGTAAATGAAAGAAAAGAAAACCGATGTGTAATTAAAGAGCTAATGAGCCTGTGTTGGCTATTTTTAGTGTTCTTTTATTTTCCAGTGGTTGTTCAGTCTCAAAATGACAGTACTGGGTCAGCCTTGAAAGTGCAGCTACACTTTGAAAACTGAGCAACGTCCTTGTGGGTTTCCCTCTTTATTTCTGTTCAAAAGCCCTAAATCTAATCTGCTGTGTTTACAAAGCTGAACCCTGCTGAGTCTGTGAGCAATGCTAGTTCTGAAATCTTCAGAAGTAACCTCAATCCTGGCACAAGAACATCCAAGAAAACCAGGACTAATGAATAAAATGGGCTATAAACTGGATGCATTAAAACAGTTAAAACCAGTTTATTGCAGATCTATTTGTTTTTTACTGACCCCTGTTTGCTGCTGCTGGATTTTGACTTGTCTTCAGTATATAATTTCATATGAATAATACATCAAATGTGCTCTACTGGGCCTGACATTTTCTCCTCCTCATGGGAAGTGACAAACTTTCCTTGCAACCATGTGCAAATCCAAAAGTGTTTGCTCTCTGGGGCAGGAATGCTTGTTTCAGCAGTTTCATCATGGATATTTTTTGTGGGTCCTGTTGAACTGAGCCATTGACATTGCTTATGTGGTGCTCAGCTACTTCTTTTCCTGCTTCCTGACCAGAGGAGCGATTCTCATATCTACAAAAGTATCATTTGCTTATCTCGTGTGTGGTAAATAACACTTGAACCTGTCCAGCAACAAAAGTCTTGTGTAAATGAAATTTGCTGCCCAGCTGCTTCTCAGAAAAATAAACACTATGATGGTGGAAGAGAATTAATTCTGAAATCTGAATGAGAATCTGCAGGAAATCCTTTTTTTATTTCCCTTCCCCATATCGGTTTGAACAAAGCAAGTGAGGGTTTCATAGGATTAAATGGGACACTTCAATTCGCAGAAAAGCAAACTGCGCTTTACAGAAGAGTAAATAGCACAGGATTGGTTTTGTGATTAAGACATTGCATTGGACTAGAGGAAAGATAAGTCCTGAGACAGCTTCCTAGATTTATTATAAAATGACAGATATGGAGAACTGGATGAACTGGAGGAGCCTTTGGGAAGCCCCCTAGCTCCTTTCCCCGTTCTGTGGTCAGGTTAAACAGCCCGTCCATGACAAGTTTGACCATCAGAAAGACAATCCCACCACCCTTAAGCCAGTCCCGGGTGTTCTGGTACCCTGCATATTCTCCAAAATGCTAAATTATGTTGGTTTCTGCTTTTCCAGGTGGCAGTGGACAAAAGAAACCAATTGCTCGCACTCATCCCTAGCAGCCTTCACTGGAGTTCCTTTATGCTTTTTGTTTCTGGACCAAACAATTCCAATTCGTCCAAGCTCTTCTCGAACTGTTTTTTCTAACCATCTGGTTATGTCACTCCCTCTCCTCTCTGCTTCATATCTGGTTCATCCCTGATTTCCTTAAGTGCAGAGGCCAGATATGGGCATAGCATTACAGCTGTGGCTTTTTCATCACTGAGACAGGGAGTAATTATCCTCTTTCATCATAGATAATATAGTCCAGAAAGAACCTGGGTATGGGAGGATGTCAACAGCTCCATGTCCCCCTGTCATACATCTGGGACTTCAGCCTGGACCCATCCCACCATGGGGCCAGGGAACCATGAAGAGCTCCAGTCCTCTGCCATCTGTGGAAGATTCCCAAAGTTTCCCATGCCCTCAGCACTGAGGGTGTGGACCATGTGTCTGTGGCTCTATGACAAATGGCTAGATGACAAATCTTGATACCTCAGTCACCAAAGCCAGCTTCCTGTTGAGAGACAAAAATTAGGTTGGTTTGTTGAGAACTATGCCCAGTGAGTCAGGTAGGTGTTTTTTCATCACTTTGTTGTTCTCCAGTTGCCAAATATTGAACCAATTATCTAAGAACTCCTGCAGTTTTCCCAGGGACTGGAGTCAATTCACCCATGATTCCCTGACTCCACCACTGTCTTCTTTCTCCCACTACAAGGATTAGCAATACAAAGACTGTTTCATGACATTCTTCAAGATTTCCAAGCTGAGCTTTACTCAAGTTACAAACCTCCAAGCAGACACATCAGCTCTCTTTTAACCTTCAAACCTGCACTGTTAAATTGCACTGAATATTTGCCCAGGATCTGGGGGAAGACTAAACAAGAAACATGCCGATCCTACTTCCTCCTGACAACACTTCCTTATGGGCTTGTTACCATCTCGTCTACATTAAGTACTGGCCCAGACTGGCCTGCTTTCCTCTTACCTCTCCTGCAATGTATTTATACATTTATACTGTTTGCTGAGTTGCACTCTTTGCTTGCTGATTTTATCTGTAGCTGATGTTTTCTGAGAGTGCACCTGTGCAAAGACACTCGGCCAGTTTATAGATCTTGTAGTTCTGCTCCATGTCTTGGTCTCCAGTCCCCTCCAAAATCTCCTCTCAGGTCTGCCTGCTCTTTAATGATTTCTTACCCTGCCTCACTTATCTCTTTTAAATCAACCTGCCCAAGGCTGCTCCTGAGCTGCTGTCCATGTCCTTGGGATCCTCATCCTCATCCTACCCATAGATTACACTCTGGCTTGCCCTTGAGGCCTGCTGCCTCCAACTCTTCAGCTTTCTGACCCTCTTTAGACTGGTCCATTTGGGACCCTCTGGTGCCTGGCGTCACGCTGCCATGACTGCAGCTCAGAGCAATGCTTCCAACCCAGGTTCAACATAGCCCAGCCAGGAAATCTGATCACCAAAATACCAATCGTAACGAAAAATCCACCCACTCTGTGCCCATTGACATGAGTCTAATCTCTCAGTAGCATCCAACTGTTTAGCACTCCTTCATATTTCAAAACACCTCTCTACAAGAAATGCAAGGTTCTGGCTTTCACATCAAGTCTGTGCCTCACGTTTCCTCTCTACAAATCATTGCTGCTCTTTCTCCTGCTCCGTTTCCTCTCCCTCTCTGGATAACAAACTGCTTACAACAGGACATCAGTCTCACATCCTGTAAATCCCAGGCTGATGAAATAACAAGAACAATAACAGCAGTAATAAAATGCACTGTTCTCATGATGCACTGTTCTCATGGAATAGAAGGAAAAGTGTGGATTTCTATCTGCTGCCTCTTTTGCACACTCTCCCTCCGGTGTTCCCTGCCAGGCACTGCACGCCTCTGCTGAGCTCTTTGCTGGCAGCATTTCTAGGAACATCAGCCCCTTGCCTTGAGCCCTTTTCTGCTCCTCGGCTGCCCCAGTAGATGTTCTTTGAACCCCTCATCTCCTGGCTGCAGGCACTCGTTCTGACATCTTTTGCTCCATGGGTCAGACGTTGTTAATCTCTTGCTCCCTGCCTGGCACTTGATGGGCGGCTTCTCTGCTCAGCTAATACAGCTTTATACCAGAGCTCACCTCTAATCCGCATGTTCCCTCAAATCATTGTCCTAAATCAAACCTGTCTTTTCGTTTTAAGGTCTCCAGGCAGTCCTTGTCCCTAGTGCTTCCATCACACCCCTCCCAGGACTCACTCAATAAGCATTTCTAGTCTGGCCTCAGGCCATTTATTCCACAGCAGAGGCTGATTTGCCTCGCAAATGACCTGTTGCACAGCCAGGATTCACATCCTATTTCTTTACTTGCTTTTCTCCTTTTTCTCCCACTTCTCCTCTCTTTCTTTTCCTAGCCGCATCTTCTCTCCCTCCTCACAATTCCCTTGTTGATGGAACATTTGAATAAAGCATAGAGAGAAAAAAATGAGTGATTTCACTGATGCTGTTTCTTCTCTATTTAAGCTCAGGGCAATGCATTCAGATCTAGGCATCTCTTGTAGGAATCTAGTGTTAACCCTGCCAGCAAGTACCAGTCTCACCATCAGCTCCAAGGGATTTGAATCATGGATCCCACCCCCGTGTCCTCAGGTAGCAGAAGTCTGGTGTAGTGCTCTTAGGGGCATTATCCCATCAGTGGTTCCTGTGGCTGCCCTTCTTCAGGGCACAGGAGCTGCTCATTAGATGGGAAATCTAACTCTCTCCTTCCTCCCTTCCATGGGTCTCCTGTGGATGGAATGGGGCTAGCAAGGTGGGCGTCAGGCTCAGACACACTTGCAACCCTCTTCCATTTACCTGCCACTTCAGTTTCTCTGTATTGTTGGCTCTGCTCACCCCAGCTGGATCTCCTTCTAAGACCCAGATGCTTCAACCTGTGAGTGGCATCAAAGGAATTCCCCAAAGCCTGTGTGAACTCTGGAGCTGATGCTGACAGCACAGCACAGGCTGCAACCACCACAAGATCGATAACGATGTGCCAGGAGGAAAATACCCAGCTCAAATCTCTGAACCCTAAATGATCTTTGCAGTGCTGGCTGTTGGGAAACACCTCTTTTTAAGTAAGACCCATGGGAGGAATCGCAGGAGAACTCTGAACGAAATGCCCATGAGACATCTTTATTCCTTTATTTTTCAGACAAGAGCTACATTTCACCCACTCCAAGCACACTAGAAACAGGAATTCCAGCTATTTTCCTAGAGGGTTATAATCAGCCTTATCAGCTCTTCTTTCTCTTTGAAGAAAAAATATATACAAACATACATATATACGTATACAAGTATTTTTGTTTCCTGTGACACCAGCTTTTACTCAGGTATGTAATTGTGAAATACAAGTAATTGACCCTGGATGGAACATTCCCCTTTTGTGCATATGTCCCTGCCTGCGGCACAGGGCTGGAACTGAATGAGCTTTAAGGTCCCTTCCAACGCAAACCATTCTGTGATTATACTATAATGCCTAATTTCACTGCCCCTCTGCATATCCATTTTCTTGAATGCTTTTAGGACTGACACTTTAAACTACTA
This sequence comes from Myiopsitta monachus, assembly GCA_017639245.1. Lineage (NCBI taxonomy): Eukaryota > Metazoa > Chordata > Aves > Psittaciformes > Psittacidae > Myiopsitta > Myiopsitta monachus. Next base: position 16,145,431 of record CM029922.1, on the reverse strand, counting down.
ATTTGCAATAACTGTGTCTACATCTATGTCAAATAGTTTGGACCTTGACCCTCAATCCTGCTGTAAAGCAACTACACTCAGCAATAATAAAAACAGGTATAATCCATTTGTGTTTTGAGTTGTGATTCTTTGCAAGCAGGGGAGTAAGAAAGCTTTGGAAGTAGAATTTCTTTGATGCACTCGAATATTAAGTTTCAAAACCAAATAAGAAACAAACCTCAACCTCAAGGCATCCTTTAACAGAAATTACTTCCAATCTTCACTGATGTCTTTATAGCACAGTGAAGCTGATTCAAACGCATGTAATGCTGCAACCTATTGGAGCAATCAAATATTACACTCAGTTCTCAGAAGACTTAAGCCTCTCCAGAATCAAAACTGGAAGTGGAATCTGGCCAGTGTGAAATGGCTCACATGAGTAAGTGACCATTCAAACACTTACTGCATGGATGATGTGAGAATTTAGTTGATGTAATAGAGACCTTGGAGGGATAATTCACAGAAATGGCTATTACTACCAGGAGGACTTTGTTCAGGAAAGACAGGTAGGATGACAGAGGGGAGGATAAATCACCTTACTTTTCAGATACAGATGACAGCAAACAGTGGCCAGTGCTAAGAGCCCCTGGGTGGTGATGAAAGGGAATGAGGATCCTGGTGGGTGACCTGCAAGCACTAGAAAGCACGAGGGGTCAGGCTGAGAACTACCAGAATTGCAGAGCAGAGCTGATGGTGACACGAGGGTTAATCCTGCCTTACCTTAAGAAGAGAGCATGGCTGATGGGATTAGCTAGAGCTATCCAAACATTAAGCTGGTTATCTAAACACCCTCTGGTTAGAAGACAGGTGGGCACCTGTCTTCTAACCTGTCTTCTGCCTGTAATTCAAATTACAGGCCTGCTTTATACAAAAAGATGTGGATGGGCTGGAGAGGGTCCAGAGAAGAGCCATAAGGATGATCCAAGCACGATGCAATCATGGGAGGAAAGGCTGAGAGAGCTGGGCTTGTTCAGCCTGGAGACAAGAAGGCTCAGGGGAGATCTTATCCCAGTGTTACAGTACTTAAAAGGTGGCTACAGAGAAAATGGAGAGTCTCTTTTTACAAGGAGTCACATTGAAAAGACAAGAGGTGATGGGCATAAGTTACTAACAGGGAGATTACGACTGGATACAAGAGGAAAATTTCTCACCCTGAGAACAACCAGCCTCTGGAATAATCTCCTCAGTGAAACTGGTGGACTCCTCAGCACTGGACACATTTAAGATTCAGCTGGACAGGTTGCTGGGACATATGGTCTAGGTCATTCTTTGCCAATGCAGGTTGGAGCAGATGATCCTTGAGGTCCCTTCCAACCTGGGATTCTACGATTCTATCTGCGGGTAGGGAAGGTGAGACAGATCCTGTGCTAGGCTGTCCAAGCAGGTCTCTGATGTATAGGAATTTTGTTAGGACAGGAAAAAAGTAAACTGGAAGAAAGGTGTTCTAGGGTTGATTCTGATCTTCAGGGATTTCCTCCTGGAGGAAAACACTAAGCTAAAGCTTGAAAGCTGCCACATCCTGGTTATTTCCAGATGCAACTTATAGTTCCTCTTCCTAAGGCAGAAGAGTAGAGGAACAAAAAAGACAGAATTTCAGGCAGACCTCAGTAAGCTCATGGAATTCCAGGCAGTCTCTTGAAAGCCTGGTTTATGAATTAAAGGATCATTCCTTAACCTAACACTTATGAGTGCAGCACCCAGCTGCAAGCCAAAGACACAAGAACAAGATGTAAGGCCATCTTATGCAGGACACAGACATCTAGTATGAGCATAAGAGATAGAATGAACAAAGTCAAGGCACTGAGTGAGGTAAAACCCGCAGTTGCAAAGCTTTATATATATCACAGCATAAGAGAAAGATCAATGGCAAGGCTGATCCACTACACAGTAGATAGCTGGCAAAGATTTAGGACAGTGTGACCTTCCAGCAATATTTATTGCAAGATGGGCAGACAAGGAGTATCCAAAGCCAGCAGATATTCTGGAGACAGTCTCTAAAGCAACTGATCAGTAGAAGGATGGTGTGAAATAACTCATTCACGTTTAGTGGGGCCACTAAATCCTGTTATCTCACCACAGACTTACAACACAAACATTGTTCTTTATCTTTGACCTAAGTTAAGCTAAAAGTACTTTAACTCTACATTTTCCAGGCACTACCTTTTCTCATACCAAGCCCCCCTTTATCTTTGCAAATTCTTTTGCTATATAACTCCATTTTACTCAGGAGCTATGGCAAAGTATTTACCACTTTCAACTAGTTGTCTAACCTTGTGTCTTTAGCAAGCTTTGTTTTTGTTATCACAAACTCATACAGTTATACCCACATAGCAACACCTATGACTTGTGAAAGCCAATACATTTATGTGTTTATCACACTACGAAACTGGCTGCTCTGACAAATAAAACAAGAAACAATTTAAAAGTGGTTAAAACCCCCCAAATCAAAACAACAGAAAACACAAATGATCAAGGGCTCAAAAACATGATCTGTAAGAGAAAATCAAACAGTGATGGTTTGATTCAGCAAGCAAACATTGAGGGATTGTGTTCAGTCTTTAAACGCACAAAGTTCGAAGCAGAAAGAGTATTTTTTTCCTTTCTTCCACATACAAGGTGGGTAAGACAAGAAACATGAGCTGACATTACAGGACCACAGAATCTTTAAAAACCTTGAAAAGGAAAATAATATGCCCGAGGAGGCTTCACGTTGCTGCTGTCAAAACCCATTTTGACTATATACCAAAGGCTGTCCTGGGACACGGTTACAAGTTCAGCTGCATCACAAGCGGTCAGGCAGAGGACGCTGTACAAAGCATCCGAGGTCCCCCCCCCCCATCACAGGAGGGGATTTGGGAAGACTCAACAACATTTACCCCCACCCCCGAGCATTCGTGGTGCCCATCCCCGTCCCTTCTAACCACACAGCGAGCACTGCACAGCTCCTTCCCCAGCCACGAGCCCCAACAACGGGCTCCACTACAGAGGCCGTGCAGCTCCCTGCAGGCCCGGCCGGGCACCCTCCGAAGCCCCGCTTCAGCGGCGGCTTCAACACCGCCGCGGCAGCCGCAGCGCGCCCGCGACGCCAAGGGAGCGGCCCGCCTCCTCTGCGGAGCTGCGCGCTAAAGGTGCCTGTCCAATATCCGCCGTGAAACGCGCGATACCAGCCGCTACACAGCCCAACGAGTCTTTTGACATTTTGGTAGTATTTCAGTAGATTTCCACTCTCTATTTCCCCTAGGAGAGCCGCTTCGTTCTCTTGGTCCGAGACCTTTTCAGTCAGGCATTTCTTTTCGCCTGACTTTCCTGCGCGCGAGGTGACAAAAGCCCCCTCTTCGGGGTGGGCGAGAGGCGGCGTTCCCTGGCTAAGCGCCTTGCCGGCGGGAGGCCCCCAAGATGGCGATGCTGGCGGAGCGTGAGTGGCGCTCCCGCGGGCCGGGGGGCGGGGGCGGGCCCGCACGGGCCCCTGGCGGGTGGCGCCCGGGCCGCGCTGTCCCTCCCGGGGGCGCGGGCGGGTGCCCGGAGGGCCCTCGGTGCGGGTTTGCGGGGCTCGGTCGCTTCCGGGCTCCGCGGCGGTGGGGATGTCTGTAGGACGCCCTTGGGGCCGGCGTTTGTCCCATCCTTGAAGCGTTCAAGGAGGGGTTGGAGGGGGCTTGGAGCAACCTGCTCTAGTGGAAGGTGTCCCTGCCCGTGGCAGGGGGTTGGAGCTGGATGAGCTTTAGGGTCCCTTCCCATCTAAACCAGTCCGTGATTCTATGATACTCTTTCAGCGTCTCGGTGCTGTTTGTACAGCGGTGTGTTAAGAGCGCAGGTATGTCGAAGCCTGTGGGCTGGGGTTGTGTGGCAGCAGGAGAGCTCAGCTGAACTGTGTGTATGTATGTAGGTGCTGGTCTTTTGGTTTCACCCAGGGTTAGAATTTGAGCGGTGTGTACAGGGAACTACAGAGGTCAGTTAGGTTCTGGGCTGGGAAAAGTGAGCATGGGATGTAAGGGATTTTAGGCAGGAGCTTCAAAAAAGGCGAGTAAATGCATGGAACTCATTAGATGTCAGGATAAGGCCATGTGGTTATTTTATGCTTTTTCGGTAAGAGTGTTGATGAGTGAATCATTTATGAAGGCATTGTTGTGTGCAGCTTGGTAATTTTGCTTAACTTTTCCCTGATATTAGAATCAAACCTTCACTTTTACCACTGAAGTTATTGAGGGCTTGGGTTCCCATATCTGAAAGGACTGATTAAAATGTTGGGTAAATATCCTGTCCAATAGCTGGGGTTTGGGTAAAGCTTTTCATTCAGGAAACGTAGCTGTCTCGGGGCTGGCCGGAGTGCGAACTAAAAACTTTTGTTGCCTTCTCTTCTGAGTTAAAAATGCATTCTTGTTAAGCAGCCTGTTCTAGTAAATGTAAAGCTATATATGAGTAGAAAGAGTAAGCTTCTCAGCTGTAAATTTTTACGTGACAACACAATACACTTCTGTCTGAGTATTGTTAGTGTGGTTTTGGTAAGCTTACTGGTGTCGGGACACTCTTAATGGGAAAGCGCAGGATGTAATGAATTTGACTCCTTAACTGCAGGATAGGTGGTCTTAAGTGTAATGATTAATTAGAAAATAAGATTTCCAGTGGAAAATACAGGTAAGAATTGAGGAAAGCAGAGCTGCGTTTACATATGTAGTTTGGTGATTATTTTTTTAGATGTAAACTTTGTTGGTGATATTTTGGGTTTTTTTTGCGCTTTTTTCTTTTCTTTTTTCAGAATTTGATAACTATTTTAATTGGGCACTGCACATATCCGCAATCGTAGAATGATTTGGGTTGGAAAGGACCTTAAAGCTCATCCAGTTCCAATCCCCTGCCGCAGGCAAGGACACCTTCCATTAGACCAGGTTGCTCCAAGCCCCATCCAACCTGGCCTTGAACACTGCCAGGGATGGGGCAGCCACAGCTTCTCGGTGCAACCCATGCCAGTGTATTAATGCAGCTTCTGTATATAGTGAATTCTAAAATCAGTTGCCCTAAGAAACAAGTTTAGTTGGCTGAGAGCCATCTTTGCAGACTTATCTGCCTGTGTTCATCACCTTCAGCTGCAGTTATAATTGTGAAGGCATGTTGCAGGTGTGCAATTTTCTTTGCAGTTCTGGATTAAACTCTGATGCTGTCATTCATCTTAAAAAAAAATTGGTGGTGAGGTATGTGGTTAATTGATTTTACTATAGCTGCAAAAGCACATGCATTCCAGGGGCTTAAAGGCACTTCAGCAGTACCTAGGGACGCGACAAAAAGCAGTAAATGCAAATGGAAAACTCAAGGAAATTCCTGACAACCTGCTTAAGCAGGGGGTTGAAGGAAATGATCCTGAGAGCTCCTTCCAACTTTTGTCACTAGTGTGTGCTAAACTGAGAAGGGACAAAATCATTCTGTGTTTACGTAGTCTGAATTTAAATGGCAGAAATGGCCGAAGAGGTAGCTTTTATTTTTCACTTTTAATTCGTTTTAACTTTTAATGAATTTTATTGACTATGTTATTGGTGCTTCTCAGAAAAAGAATAAAAAAGAGCTTACATTAATGATAGGCTTCATATCTTTGATTAAAATAAAATCTCTTCTGTAGGCAGTATGGGTTCTTTTTTCTCCTGTTCATTAGAGAAATTTAACTTGTTTGCTATCACGATGTGTGGGCACACAGCAGGGGTTCGGATGGGAACTTTCAGAAGTGATAAACATATGCTCCAGACCCAGAATTAGCCTTGATAAAAGGGTTTAGTAATTGATCTTTTTCAAATCTTAGGGTGTCTTGAGTGAAGTATCTAAAGAAATTATGCTTTTCTCCACTGGGTGGTGCTGCTTGCTCGGAGTTGCATTACTAGATCTAGACTCATTCTATGAGCCGCCCTGATGATTGGTGTTAACTTCTGAGTTGAGTGTTTTAGCTGGAAGACAGTGTGTTTCCTTTCTCGCTCTTATCAGTGGACAAACATTTTTGATAAATTGTTGACTAAGCAGTCTTTTTTTGTTGTTTGTTTGGAGAAGGGAGGCGATTTTTTTGTTGCTCTGTGTTGCATTAAGTTGTTCCCAGATTTCTTAAATACTTTAAAGATATAAGCAAGCTTTATTTTCCTGCCTCTAGCTTGCCATATTTGAAAATAAGAGTGTGTTAACCTGAGAGAAATGTGAGGATTAATGCCATAGGGGTAGTGAAGAGGTTTGAAATACTTGGATTGCAAGTTGTGGGAGAGAGAAGGTCTCTTAAAATTCCAATCTTGAGACACCTCTATTAGGTGTCCTTGTGTTTTGTTACCATTGCCCTCCTGGAAGTAAAATACCTTCGTCGGAGAGGGATTCAGAAAAATAGAAAGTAACTTTTAAAGTGGATTAGTTGAATTACGTCAAGCATCTCAGTTTGGAAGTTAATTTAAATTCACACTCAGTTGACATTGGATTACCTCTGCTATAATTTGTCTCTGTATAGACAAATCCTGAGGTACATGCAGTGGCTTTACAGCAGCAAGAATTGAATTTCTTGCTATTTGCAAAGTCGCCACCTGGGGAGCTAGTTGCAGAGAGCAGGGCAGAATATGGGTGTACTTAAAATGTTGTTATTGTTAGGTTTAAAAAGAGGCATTGAACAGTTTTTGGTGACTGATTGAGGGAAAGTTGATGTTAATTGAGAGATTTTAAATAAAGAGACAAATTAAGATGTATGATTAAAAAAGAGGGGCTGCTGCTCAGCTGGGCAGCATGGTCTCTATTAAATTACTTATTTTTATTGTCTGTCTGTTTATGCTGTTTGTCTCACTGTCAGCTACAGACACAAGCAACAGCCAAGATGTTCCCTGTCTTTTTAGGATTTAGCTTTTGCTTCCAGCTCGATAACATTTTGATTCCCAATAACCCCCCAAATAAAGAACTGGAAACCTGGGTCCTTAGAGTTTGTTTGCATCTTGTGTCAGAGAAGATGACAAAGCACGTTCATTGTCCCAGATTCCTAGCTTGATGTTTCCACCACCACAATAAACCAGTGAAGTGAGTTACCTCACTAAGGGAGTGAGTTTCACAGTTTTTCTTCTCCGTGGGGCAGCAGGGAACCCTAATTTGCTTGGGCGTTGAAAATCACAGTCTACAGTGGCATTTTACCAGCTGTTGTTAGCAGCACAGGTAGGGCTTGTAGTAGATGCTTCTCTGAAGGCTGCCTGTTGGAAGCAAGCTGTTGTTTTCCTGCAGAGAAGTGAACCAAGTGAAAGCTATGTCAATTCTTCTCACAGCGCTGAGTCATTTAACCTACTGTAAAATCTTTTTTTATGGACTGCTGGGGTTTAATGAAACCTTATCAGACTATTACTTTTTATGGGGCTACCATACAGCACCTATTTTGAGCTTCAAAGTTTCAGCAGTATGTTTAAAAAAGCCACAGTTTTGTATTCTAACTATTAGTTCTTCTTTGAGAATGAAACAAAACTGTGCAAAAAAAATGAGTCGGACATCCCTGTAATATTCTGTTCCCCTGGCCCAAATCCTAACTGTTGCATTTTAGGGAAAGATGACTTCCTGATTATGTTGCAAGCACCTCGGTGGACTTGGCTTCTCACTGACTTTGTATGGCCTTGGGTTAATCGGTCATTTTTGATCTGCCGTTTCCCATCATGTTTAATGAAGTTTGTAATCTTCCTGTCTCCCATTCTTTGTTTGTCTTGTTTATTTAGGTTGTCTTCCTGCTTGTGTTTAGGTGCGCAGTTGAAGTGGTTGGTAAACTGGGCTAGCTTTTCTTTCTTGATTTCATTGAAGCTATTCCTGATGATAGAGGGAAACGCACGCATGTGGGCCTGGGGGATGGTAGTTTCTTTAGTAATCTGCAAAGGAGCCATGATTCTTGTTTGGGTTTTTTAACACCTGCAGTGATTTCCGGTGACTTTTCAGTTTCTGAATAAACCATTCTGTGGCAAATCCAAAAGCTGAAATCTCACTGGTTTCTGGCCTGTAATTTAATTTCTCTGGTCACTTACTTTTGTTTTTTGATTTGGCTTTTATTATGAAGGCAAATACTGAAACTTCTGTGTTCTAGTTAAAAGGAAGACTGGCTAGTGGGTATTGTCCAGAAGTGGGAAAGCCAGCACCGTAGTTTCATCCACTGTAGATCTCATGTTAAAGTCAGATGTAGAGCAAAGTTGGAATAAGTACCGAATTTAGGCCTGTACACCTAAATAGTGATCCTTAAAACCTTCCCCGAGTTGCAGCTCATCCTTAGGGATGACAACTTCCATAACAAATTTACTCTGGCATTTTTCACATCAATTATTAACATTTTCACTGGCCTTTTTTTTTTTCCTCAGTATAAGGTTTAGTAAAATTAATCCCCAGACTGTGTTTAGTCTGGCATAAATTCTGGGTTTGTTTGAGTTGTTTTTGGTTTTGTTTTTTTTTCCCAATAATGAGCTTTTGTGGGATTGATTGAATACTACGAACACCATGGGAATATCAGTAGAGCCTGTTTGAATTTTTCCTTCCTGCTCTAGCCCGTAGAAGGCAGAAGTGGTCTGTGGATCCACGAAATAGCGCTTGGAGTAAAGATGAATCTAAATTTGGCCAGAAGATGCTGGAAAAGATGGGCTGGTCCAAAGGAAAGGTATGATCTAAAGAAGAATTGTCTAGCTGAAGGATGGAAGACTGCCGGGGAATTCTCAGTCTCTGTGTTTAAAACAGCTATGTTCTTTCTATTTGATTTATTCTCTGAAGTGCACAAAGAATTTGATCAATGTTAGATATCTACAGGTTCCTTACAAAGGTGCTTTCTTGCTTGTGCCTGTCCTGCTTTCCTCCCCTCCTGTTGACTTTGCACCTAAGTAAGAGCAGGCGTTGACCCCTTAGATAAGGTGATGGCTAAAGGCTTTTGAGTTACCTTTACACCCCTCAGTCCTCTCCCTGGCTTTTGGTACTGTGCAGAGCAACTCCAGGACCTGCTCTAATCTTTCACCTATTTGTAAAGATTACCTCTGATCTATTCCTTGAGTGACCAAAATGCAGTGTGTTAAGTGAGGTTTATTCCTTCCCACCTCCAGCCTGTACCTGTGGGCTGAGGTGACTGGTTTTTGGGGCTAAGAATAATCTCTACGCCAGTGCAGACAGCTGCAGACTTCTCAGCTGCCCCATAAAAGCAGTTTAACTTCCACAAAGGTGCCTCAGCAAAGCTGAGATTTTGGCCTGCACGTCAGTGTGTTTAATGCACACAAACCCCCATGATGTTAATTTTCCTGGACTTGTTCTCCCAACCTTTTTAGAAGGAATAAAATTAAGTTCATTCTTAATTCCGTGAATGCATTAAAACTTAGCAACAAAATGGGCGTGCTCATGGATTTCTCAGTATAACTTGCTGTTGCCTCAGTTATCTCACAATTAGCACGCGTAAATCTGGCTTCTAACTACCTTTCATTTGAACAAGCAGTGGTACCTGATTCAAAGGTTGCTGAAGTCAAGGAACTGGCACCAGCTTCACTGGGCTTTAGACCAGCCTCTTAAGAGTATGGTGCTGGAGTACTGTCTTTTAATGTAAATTGCATGCATAGGTGTTTCATGTGTGTAAGATTAAAATAGATATGTAAACCAGAGTAGAAAAAGATGCTGTTAAATGTCCTAAATGTATTTTAGGCCATAAGCTTCTCTGACCACAGATAATACCTTTGCTGTTATAAACACTGTCAGGGTGTTAGAGGAGGGCCTCATGTTTTCTTTTCTGTCTGTTCCCTCCCAGTCTTCTTCACAAAAATAAGTTTCCTACTTGAGCTGCCGGATCTTCCTTTACAAGTTATAGCTGCACAAGGATTCATGCCTCCATTCCGCTGCAAACTCAGACAAATGGAACTTAAGCTTGATCATACATATGGGCAACAGCCCATCTGTGTAGTGAAATTAAGCTGCTTACACTAGTCCTGTTATTAGTTGTATTGGAATTGGGTCACAGCAGGATGTGCAGCCAAGTATCCTGCTTGCTTCCATACTTTTCCGTTAGCAGAATTTTCAAGGTAAATTTTCCTCCCCACTGACCAAATAAGCTCTACTGGTTTTTTAACAGCAACAGCCTTCTTCAAATATGCCTCATTCCTCCAAATATTACATATGCCCAGGATTGATCCACAGGGCTTCTCTCTACTGCTCCACCACATACTGTTTATTATAGCCGTGCACGTAGCTGATGATTTGTTACTGGTGACAAATTAGGGAAAAAGTGGGTAATAGGTGCAAGGAATAAAGTTTCAAACCAAATGCTTTGTCTTTTTATCTTTTTGGGGTTCCTCTTCCTCCACCCCCTCCACACCACCACCCCACTACCACCCCCCGATTGTATAGTTAAGAACGATAATACTGGGCCTGAAGATTGCTTCCCAGATTTGAGTGATGGTTTTTAGGATGGACAAACCCAACATTTATTTGCTCCAATTATCTTCATCAAATTATGAGTAGTGAATGGGATGGAAGTTTTTAATGTTCCGCTAGCTCCAGTCTGATTCTCTCCCCCACTTCCGTCCTGTATAACTTCTTTCTGTATTGCATGTTGTATGTGGCATCTGTCTTACAGCCCATTGCGCTTCTGCTTCCCAATGACAGAGGCATTTTTCATGAGAGGCAAATTCTTTTTATGTAGTATCTTGTTTTAAAATTGTAAACACTTTGGACTTGCTTAGGAATGTCAGGTGGCTTTCTGATTAATCACTCAGCTACTTAATGTTGTTGCTATTTTAGTGTTTGTAATACTTGCTGGAGGGTTAAGTAGTAAATTAAAAAAACTTAATATCTCGTGTGCGCTAATGCCTGTGAATTCAGTTACAGGCAAGCAAATAAATAGCAAGTTGAGATTTCTTGCTGTATTTCATTGCAAACTACCTTACAGATCAAAAGCTTTAATTGCTGGTATAAAATCCTTACATTTTTATGCTTAAATTCTCCTTAGGGTCTTGGGGCTCAAGAGCAAGGAAATACAGAACATATCAAGGTTCAAGTGAAAAACAACACATTGGGGTTAGGAGCAACCATCAATTATGAGGTGAGCACTAGAGCCAGGTAAGGAAATGGCTCCTATTTCAGCTAAAGCACAATCGTAACAGGATGTTTGTGAAATCAGTTGTCACATATGATGGCAGCATGTACGTATGCCAGTGTCTCTGCAGAAACTCTTGACCTGGAGTTTCTGCTTTGTTGGGTGTTCTTGGAGAAAATACCTGCTTGGAAAGATTACAGTGAATTCTTCAGGCCAGCCGTTCCGAGGTTTGTTTTTTTTTTTTTGCTTTCTAGCAAATCACTGAAGTATTTGCCTTTTCTTTCTGTCTTATGCCGTGCTTTATGCCTTCTGTTCCTCTTCGTGATACAGCCACCATTCTGACTGGAGTTCAGGTACATAGGTAGAGCAGAACATGGTCCTAAAAGTGCCTGTCTCATAGTTAACATCTTAAGTACCTTTGCTGGAAAAAAATCACAGTGCTATTTCCTCCCTGTTTTTGAAAACATCTTGCACAGATGGGGAACATGCAGAGCCAACAGTAGCTCAGTATTAAGAATTTACAAACACAACCCTTACGATTTCTACTCTTTAGAGTGACTGTAGCAAGCACCTGTGTTGCTTCTGAGGGTTCCTTCCACTGACCAGCATCGAGTATCTACAATTAAATTACTTCTTAGTGTGCAAAGTCTTAATATCTGGTTTGGCAAAACTTTTGTTAGTTCTGAAGACTTTTGCCTTGTATTCATGTGGGTGATGTTTACAGGACAACTGGATTGCTCATCAGGATGACTTCAACCAGCTTCTGGCTGAACTGAATGATTGCCATGGACAGGGTGAAACAGGTAGGTTCATGCTTTGCTCAATCAGATGCTGGAAGCTTAGCACAGTTTCCATTCTCTGTCTTAAAGGCTAGCTGAGGCCCAGTACTTTGGGGTGGTGATAGTCTTGCTGAGGTTGGCAACTCCCCCTTCTCCCCTGAAATCAGTGGGAGCTGAAGGACGTCTTGTCATCCCATTACCATGCTGAAGTTTGTCTGTATATGTAAATCTCAGTGGATCAGTTTTGCTCTCAGTCAGGTCTCTATTAAAGGCTTTTTGCTGGGGAAAGCAGACATAAAATTTTAAACTTGTTTATTTTATCCAGGGCCACAACATGTGGAATCTTTTGCTGGGGTGTTCTACTGTAGCACTTGCTTCTTTTTACAGCAACCACAGCCAGTGCAAAAGCTCATGATACAATCACTCACCATTGCAATGTGTTTGCCTTCCTTTTACTAATGAACTGTCATGCCTGGCTTCCATGCTCTGGTGGCTTCTTAAATACCTACTTTTCCTGTCCTCAGAGAGCTGCTTCTTAGCTTTTGAGTCAGAGTTATGCATCTGTTTTGAGTGATACAAGTGTGATTTTAGATTATGATAGAGCACACCTGATGTAGAGCATACAAGTAGGGGAAACCACACAAATTTCCCAAAAGAGCTATTTATAAGTCTTTTCCTTTTGAAAAGCTTTGTTCAGTTAGTCTTTGGTTTTTAAAAATTAAGCTATGCACAACTGGTGGATGCAACCTTACAGAATTGTGCACATCAAATGGTTTATTATCTCTAGTTAGACTCAAGTTTAAACTCTGATCATATATGTAAACAGCTGCGTGTAGAGTGTTGTTAAACCAAGGGCTTCTGCTGGGACAGAGTAGTCTATCCACATGCTACTAGTGGCGGAATTGCTGGCATAAGGAATCTAGAAACTGATTTCATTCGCTCTTAATGTTTGAGCACAGAAGGTTTTCTCTAGGAGAGGAGGAAAATCAGTTAGCAAGAAAGATCAAACTTGGCTTCTAATCCTAGAGAACTAGGATTAAAATTCTGAACCTGATGCTTTTAAACCACTTTAAAATTGCTGTGTTAATTATCCTTGTGCATTGGAGCCCTGACCATGGTCTTGAGGTCCACACAGTGCTAGGTCCTGTAGTTGAAGTCCTCAAGAGGTAGAATAGCGTATCATAAGGAAATTCCAGAAGTTCCTTTCTACCTTTATAGCTAAATCCTACCCAAGTTCCAACTTGAGCCATGGGAAGATCAGTTAGGTGTAACTGGTGGGAAACCTGCAAACTGATGAGTGGAGAGCTGAAATGACTTGTCCAAGGACACAGTGAGTCAGCACAGAGGCAGGTTCATTGAGCAAGGCTGTCTTGTTCCTAAATTTGTGCAGTATTCCCTGGGTCATCTCTGCTGGTTCAGAGTGGCCCCTGACAGCTGTGTTTCTCCCTGGTTCACCCAGTTAATTTTCCTTTGTCATTTTAGGAACTGGGACAAGAGTTTTCAATCAGAGGACAAATTTGGGTGCACATTGAAAATTCCCTGCCAGAGTCACATTTAGTGATTTACAGACTGCAGGCATTGCTCTGAAACTTGTTTTTTTGGCAATTGCTTAAGCTGGCAAAATTCATACAGATAGTTCTGCCTGCAGCTGTGCTGCAGGATCAAATGTTACATTATTGGCCATCATCCAGTTTCAAGTTGCATTAAAAGTCAGCTGAAAAACTTCATTGTTCTTAACTAGCGTGTAGTTGCCAGAGTTGGATTGCAATTAGGGATCGGGAAGGAAGGGCCCTGTGGTGGTTAGTATGCCAACATTCTAATACCCTTGGTGCATAGTTTTAGCTTCCTCTTCTTTCTTCTTTTTTTCCTAGCCGATCACCCAATGTAGAGTTTTGATTCCTGGCTCTTCTGCTGGAATACTAAGTGGTTATGACTATGTCCCTTTTCTGTGCATAAAATGGGGCAACATGCTGTTCATGTCTGTACTATGCTTTGGAATATTCATCTACATCAGATTTACTACATAAATGACACATTGCTATGACTAAATTGCTTTAAAAAGCACATTAATATTCCTGCAGTGCTTTTTCAGGATTTGCCAGTCACTGGAAGACACTGGGATGTACCTATCTGTCCATTGCAAGTGCCAGCACGTTCCAGGAGTGAAATTCCTCCTTGAAGGCACAAGGCGGTGCTGCTGTCCCTTTCGCTTTAAGAATAAAGAGGAGGAGGAAGCTCTGTGGAAATCCTTTGCTGTGTAATGTTCCCTTCTGTACAAGTGAATCAGAGAGCAGGTTTAAAGTGCATCATCTCTGGTCAGGGTATTTTAGTTGTGATGCATACATTCCCCCCAGACCCCATTTATAGAGGATTTTCAAGTTGACTGCGAACTCTTGTCTAAAACTGGGTTTGCTAAGTCCTTTGTCTTCTTAGGGCTGGAAGAACAGATCTCAAAGTGCTTTCTGGTAATCGGCTCTCTTACTGCAGGCTGCGGATTTCATTTGCCTTGTCACTACCTACCAAACAGTGAAGTGCTGTAATTCCAATGTCAGAAAAGCTTGGTCTGCAGAACTTTCAGGGGTGGGATCGTATGAGAAAAGTGACTCACCTTGGCCCTCTAGGTATTGGTTGATTTCCCTATCATCCCAGTTGTCACTGGGAGGGGAAAAAACATCTCACCAGAGTAGTCTTTTCTAGAGTTACAGAGCAGATAATCCTCTGGTGATTACTAGTGAAGTAGTTATTAACCAGAGAGCAGGTTACCTGCTTCTGAGAACTTCTTATAAATTAACAGGCTCTGTGGATTCAAATTGTGCATCTGTACCGGTAAAATAACCTGCCGCAGCACAAGAACTTGATATTTTTACTGTTAAATAGTCAGATTAATCCTTTACATAGTTTTGACCTGCACAAGCTAACATTCTCCCAAATGACTGCTGAGTGAATTTGGGACTTGGCCAGCCCAGAGACCGTCCCAGTGGACAGTTTAGATGCAGCCCCTCTTCTGCAGGTTAGGAAAATTAAATCATATGGATGTGGCAGTTTGTTCTAGCTGGCTGCAGGGACGGAAAAGCTCTGCCACACTTTAATTTCCTACACAGATGTATCAGACTTTGTCCAGAAAGAGATACTTTGTATAGTGTTAGAAGTGAAAGGCCTGTGTTGTTGTTGGGTTTTTTTCCCCCTTCTTTCTGTCCTGTCAGGTTCAGTATTTTATTTTGTCCAGTTTTGTACATCTTTCTCAGACTGTGGCACTGGAGATATTTTGTAAACAAACAGCACAATAAACCCTGACTTACTATTCTTTTCTTACTTTAGAAGTGGATTTGCTTTTGACCTGGAGTACCTCTGTCTGCCTTTTCAAATTACATTAGATTGGAAATGAGAAGGGAAGGGGATGCGACAAAAACAGAAAATCAAGCAGTAACATGTCTTGGACGAAAATTACCATACTTCCTTCAGTAATACATGTAATATGTTGAGGCTTGGTTTAGAGAGAGAAAGTTAAATATACTGATGTTTGGTGGTTAGAATGTCTCTGATAGGATTGAAACCTGTTTGGTTTTTTTTGCAGAGTCCTCAGTGAGTAATCAGAAGAAGACATTTAGTCTGGAAGAAAAATCCAAATCTTCCAAGAAACGTGTCCATTATATGAAGTTTGCAAAAGGTAAGGGGAGTTCCATTGTTTCCTAAGCTCTAGCCAAGATTAGGAGAAAAATAGTGTTAAGGTGATCTGTTGCCTTCTGGGGTCTAAATTTGGCAAGGAAAACCTTAGTTTAGAAATGCTGCCTGCAGCAACTTAAAGTTAGAATATGCTGTTCATCTATTTTGGACAATTTTGAGTGGCTTTAAGCTGACACTGTTGAATAAACCAGTTTCTGTCTGAAGGAATAATCAGCTGAATAAAGGAACAGTAAATACTCTGAGTGATCAGCGTGTGGGCAGGGGATGGGAAGGGGAGGCAAAAGTGATAAGAGTTACTTGGGCATCTGCACAGTACTATCCTCTGCAATCTCCGATAACCCCTGCTAAGAGATCACATGGATAAGATCAGTGGTCAGATTAAAGCTGAATGCAGGAAGTGAGAAAACCCTCTTACATCTACTAGTTACTTGATGGCTAAATTAGGACAGTAGTTGGTGGCCACAAAAACTGTATCAAGAACTTGTGGAGTTTTGCAGTTTCTTTCTTAGAGTGATTACATTATTTCAGCTATCCCTCATTTTGGTTCTTGACAGTTGTTTAGTCCCTTGGTCTCTTTCTTTAGTGGTTGCCTTCCCCTTTCACGTACCCATGTGCATGTAGTGTGTGTATACATGTTTCATGTGTATATGGGATAGGATCATTTTCTACTAATGGCTAATTTGTTGAACTTAAAGCTCTGTGTAATGGTTTCAGGTAGAAAATGCCTCTGCTAAAGCAGAAGTAATTGATGTCTGAACGGAGGCAGAATTCTGATATTGGGGTTTGGTATTTTTGAATAAATAATCGGGCCTTGAAGTCAACATGTTAACATGACCCGTTCACTTTACGACATTTAACAATTGAATTGGTTCAGGGCTTGCAAGTACAGAGGCCATGGCCTGTTTGAGGTAGCAGCAAAGAGGATTTATTTTGATTTAACCTTTTACTAAATATAGAGGGGAAAAAAGCATCTTTTGAACAAGTAAAATGTGGAGGAGGCTTTCATATTAACAGTATCCCTCGTTTGTTTGGCTGCAGTGTTTCTATAAGGTAGGCTTCTGTTTGATTGTGTTATACCCTCTGTGATCTAAAACAGGGAAATTGTCCTTTTTCAGGGAAAGAGGAAAAGTTATTTGAGAAAGGCCAATGTTGTTGTGGCCCTTGTTTTTCAAGTCCAATCCTGCTTCCTTTTAGACTAAACAAGACAAGCTCACACAAAAGCGGGAGAAGGGAGCAGCGATGGCAGAAAATGCAGCTTCCGTTTTTGTGGTTTTGTAGCTTCACTGCTGGAGGAACACAGTCCCCACACATAGCCTTAGCAGCCATGCTCAAGTCTGGGAAAGACACACCAATATGAGATTAAGACAGTAATTTCAATTGCTTTTCTAGTAGCTGTTCCACTGTAATGCTGAAAAAGGTTTGAACTGTCAGCTAAGTTGGTTTTGTAGTAGAGAATGCAAAAAGAGGAGAGGGACACATTCAAGGAGGGAAGGCATGGAAAGAAAGCATTGGGTAAGAGGAGAAGCAGAATGATTGGAAGTGTTATCTTCCAATCCTTGGCCAAGGTAAAACTGAAAACAGCCACCACTCTTCACCCAGCTTGCTTGGGTAAGGATGTCTAGGGGCTGGGCAGTGAGGCACCAGAAAGTGGGGCAGCACTTTCTTGTCTAGGTTGATATGTCTGCTTACCCTCTGTGGGCAGTTATGGATCCTAGAAGAAGAAACAGGTGGAATAGCCAGATTTTCTTTTTATTTTGTCTGTTCCAAGTGCTTAAACTTATTTTGAGGCCAGTGGTTTTGGAATCAGAAAATCAAGTGGATTAAGACCCCAGTAGACTCCTAAGCCATTGGTTTGTCTGAGCTAATTTTGTTTCTTAAACTTTCAATGACTTATATTTTTTAAGACTTTTCTGGTATAAGTTGCTGGATAACTCAATATAAAGGCTTTTGCACTCTGGAATCAGCTAGACTTTTGCCCATATCTCAGGATATCACATCACACCCTTTTGCTTCCCCTGCCATGCTCCATGTCTGATATTCAGCTGCCCAAACAGCAGTCAGATGGGAATAATGTTCCTACTGGAATGCAGAGAAATTTTTGCTTCACCCTTAAGATTGTTTTAAGTTGGAATAAACCAATGTGTTGCAGAGATGGAGGTTTTGCTTTTCGGAAGCAATTTCGTGAATCCAAGAAAAGTCTTACTGAGTAAAGATGAATGTTTTTTTTCACTCTATGGAGGAGCTATAACTCTGTAACTCTGTCAGAGATGGGAAATTCTCATGACAGTCTGAAGATGTGCATTTTCTCTTTGAACTTTTCTCATGTACAGGAGGTTACAGCTCTTCTTTCTCTTTAGCATAGTGCAGACTGCATCCTCATCTTGCTGTACCAATTGCAGCACCAACTCAGGGGAAACAAGTTGCTGTTAAAGGTTTCCGTGTGGACATACACCAGCAGGTCATGGATGTCTTCTTGCCAACCTTTCTCACTACACACACACACACACACAGATTTTCTACTGTATGTGGGAGTCATGGTCAGCCTTCATTTAGTGTTTTTGACATTCTTCCCTTGATATTTGTTCCCCTCCAAAAAGAATTTCTACCTCAGCGGGTTACAGTTTGTGTTATCAAAATGTACCTGTAATCACCAGATGTGAAGGTTGTGAGATTTTCGTCTTCCTCTTACCCCTTTAAGGTAAGGATCTGTCTTCGCGCAGTGAAGATGATCTGTCCTGCATATTTGGGAAGCGACAGAAGAGTTTGAAGGGACAGGTAAGCAAGAGGCTTCACCTTTCTCGTTTCCTTCTGTATTATTCCTCATAATAAAACTGTATTTAAATGTCTTTCTGCTGATGAGATCACCACATGACCATTAAAAGCAAGGAGTCTTCTGCCAGTAAAATTGCTGTTGTTTCTATGTGAAGGCTGCAGTTGGAGGGCTGTGATCTGAACCATTAGGAATGAGTGAATTTAATACATCACTTTGTGAATTATTATGATATAACTTCTGTAGAGTGAGGAAACTTGACTGTTTAAATTTTACACTTGTTATGCAGCGTACATGGCAAAGTACGTAAATTTTGCTTGATCTGAAAGATCCATAAATATCCAAAGTAAAATTTGACATTCAGAAGCAGCTGGCAGATCTCAGCAAACTGTCCTTATTTCACAACAATTCGGAAAGGCTGAGCAGCTCCAAACAAAAGATTCAAAGATGGCTTGAACACTGATAAATATTTAATGAGAAGACCATTTTCCCAACATTGTGTAATGAGATCAAGGTTTGTGCTAGCATTTATTTTACTTTATTTATGTATTCATTAGCATTTTTGCACTTGCAGAGAATAGACTTACTATTTCAAGCAACATGGATGCCCCATCCCTGGAGGTGTTCGAGACCAGGTTGGACAGGGCTTTGAGCAACCTTGTCTAGTGAAAGGTGTCCCTGCCCATAGCAAGGGGGGTTGGAACTCGATGAGCTTTAAGATCCCTTCCAAACTGTTCTATGATGATTCTGATTGGCATGTAAAATAGCAGATTTATATTGTGACATGGCTAACATCCAGAAAAATGCTTTGGAAAAAATAACATCTGGAAAAGCACAAATGCATGTGTTGCAAGAACTGCTCTGTTGTTCCAGAGTTCTGTGTCTTGACCAAAGAGAAAGATGAGGCCTGAAATTCAGAATCAGTGGACATTTCTGAATATATGTGTTTGACACCTTGCTCTTTGTACAGTGCTCTTGAAAATTCTGTAACTTCGCAGTAATCCACTGTGAACTTTGGGAGGAGTAGAGGAAGAATGTGCTAAGAGATCCTGGATAGTAGTGAAATGGATGGCTCTGTAAATGCTAGGCAGAATGACAAGGGAGCTAGTGAAGAACAAACAGCAACCCACTGGGGATTCTTCCCTGGATAAAACTCTGACTATAAAATAAAAAATACTTTAGTGGGGTGTTTTGAATTGAACAGTTTGAAGGATTTGGTCTTGCCGTTATCCCATATAGTGTTATAATTTCAGTGAATTTGCTGTAGGTTTTAAAGTTATTGATAGCTTTATTGGTGACAGAGAAAAATGTCAAGTGTGTTTTCTGAGTACTCTTCTCTATAAACTGCAAAAATACTGTTGCAGCTGATTAAACCAGGAAGCTAGAAGAAACTGAAGAACTGTCCTGTCTTGTCTGCCACTATGAAAAACAGTATGAGCCTTTGTCACAAGACACGTGGTTTGGTTTGAAAGGCAGGAGCTTTGGAGTAGACCATCAGTCTACTGATGACCATCTTCGTAGACCATCTTAGCTTATTACTGTCTTGAAATAAGCATTTGAGGACTTCAAGTCCATGAGAGTTATCAGAAGTCTCAAATGCTGTAGGTAAGCTTGCACCATCAGAGCCCCTTTTATTAACGCTTCTAATCACTTGAATATATCATGGATCTACTTCTTAACTCCTTTGCTGTCAGATCAATGTGAAGCAAGACAAACTGGGATTTAATGCAAATCAACAGTGCTATGGTTAAGGGAGCAGGTTTTGCCCACCCATGAGTTGTTCCGGATAGTTGGTCTTGATTCCTCTTCAAGTTCCACATCTTTTGAAACTAAAAAGATAAGTTTGGAAAGTGCTGTTGCTTTTCCTGGGACCTTACCCTGTAGAGCATTTGTTCTTTTGTTGATAGGCACTGCGGATCACATGCATTTATGGCTGCTTATAAAGGCTGTGTATGTTTGTGCATGTTTCTGCTAATCCCTTTACTGATGCAGTGGTTAGCTGATGGCTACTATGCAGATTTCCATTTTCCTCTCACTGAACTAATGGTTCAGGGTTCTGGCAAAAAGTCATACACTGTTCCCTGTTAAGCACCCACATCTCCACATGCAAATACAGGCAGGAGGTAATGTAATTTGGAGCTGTATTGTCCTCTTATGGCTACTGGCTGCTGCTAGGCAGCAACAGGGAGAGAAAGCCAGAGGCAGCACTATTACTTCCCCCACCCCCTTTTCTTCACGGATCAGAGATCTGTGGAGTTTGCACAGAAGAAAAATGCATTGCTGAGGCTCTCCAGCTCTGAGCAATTTCATTTCATCGCACCCATGAACTCTCATGATCCTTTTCCATCACGTTCCAGAGCCTGGTCCTTAAGGTGGTACAAATGGAACCGCCCTGTGAGGATTTGCAGTACTGTTCTCTGCGTGTGTTTGCATTCTGGTTTGAAATCCCTAGGCTCTGGGCAGTTCCCTGATGTGGCAGAAAGTGCACTAGTGGAGCAGGAAAGTGCTGTCATTCCCCTGGAAGTGAGTTGATCATTTCTGTTCCTGTGTAGAGATAATGTAGGAAGAGTCCTGGTGTCCCTCAGAGCCCTGTGGTATGCATTCAGGCTGTGGAAGGTTGTAGTCCCTTTTAATTGCAGCTTCTGCAACCGTTAGTAGCAGTTGTATGCTGCTGACCCTGTTCAAAGTAGATGAGGACAGTTGTCATACTTACGTATGTACTGGAACTTCTACTGTCAATCTGATTGCAGGTTCCCAGCTGTAGGAGGTATAGTTTGAGAAGCATTCAGTGTGGACTTGATTTGGACTGAATGGCTTATCTTGGAGTAGAGTTGTCATTCCACTCGACCTTTTGACAAAGATGTTCACCATAATTCTTTTTCCCGTATTTCTAGTTGTTTCAGTCCAGGATCTGAAACATCTTGGGTGTAACTTCATGGAATAGCTTCATAAAATCGTGATTACTGATATGGGAGAAGACCTGGAGGTCTCTATATCAGTCACCCTGCTGAGAGCAGGATCAGCTATGTCAAGTTGCCTCAGGACCTTGTCCAGCTGAGTTTTGACTATCTGTCTTCCCCTCCAGTTTAAGCCTGTGACAAAGTGCAGTATGGGTAAAAGAGATCACTTAAGGAGCAGAAGATGGGAACATTCTGGAGTAACAAAACGCTTATGCGGTAAATGGGCTGAATTAGGTGGTCATTTGCAGTTCCGTAGGCATCAGAGACATGATGAAAGTTATGTAAAGGTTTAAGGATGTATGCTTCTGATGGCATTATGGGCAGGCTTTTCATCTTGAGTGTGTTGCAGGGCTTTTCTTATGCCTAAGAGCTGTTGTACCCACAACCTCTGAGCTTTTCTATTTCTACAGATAGCCTAAGGTGCAGTAGATCCTCAGTGATGTTGCATAGATGCTTATCAGCAGTGTCATTGTACTAGGTCTGTCTGGTTGGCTGGTATTATACCAAACAGTTCTTAAAGATTAGGAAAAGGGGATGAGGGAGAAGCGAAATCCAGGAAACTCCATCTGTGCTTGTGATCGAATGGAAAACAGTGGAAGGGCTCAAGGCTGAGTGAATTGGTCTCTGGACTAGGGAGATAATCCTGGCTCTTCTGAAGTGCTTGTCAAAAATATATCACCTCTGAATGGCTGCTGTGATAAATGTTATCTCAACAAATCAGTATGTCACAGAGATGCTGTTCCAAATTAGTTGTGTTCAGTCTTTTCTAGTATGATCATTAGCAATCATTTTATGACCTTGTCCTGTGGAGTTCTTTTGTCCTGGCTTGATCTGAGCTGTCTTAACTGTAGAGCTGATCTCAGACTCACTTTTTAACTGTCGCAGTAACCTAGGACTGATCTGGCTGATGGATCTTTTCTCGTTTCACACTGACACTACTGCAGTAAGTGGGGATGTTGAAATTTGGATTATCTACCTTATCAAAGGAAGAGGGAGGTGGCTAGAGGATTGTAAAGATTGCAAAAGAGTGGAATTGCAAAGGAAATTGAAGGAAATGCTCTTTGCCCCTAAGGGTTGGAAGGAGTTTGTCTAGAAGTACTAAGACCGAGATACTAGTTAAAGCTGTTGTTTTGATAGTTCTGGGGTATGTGTTACTAATCATAGACACTTGCAGCCTTTAATTCTCCTGAATGTTAAACATAACGGGACTTTTAAAATTATTATTATTTTTGCTAAATCTTGTGTCCAGCTAAAGCCCCCTTAATAAACTGTACTGGGACCTTTGTTTAAAAAATGAAAAATAAATAAAAACAAGTAAAAAAATAGAACAGTGAGACAGAAAACAATGGCTGGTCTTGAGAGTGGGCCTAAATTGAAAACGTCTGCAGTTTTTCCCAGGGAGAGTAAGTGATCGAAAATATTGAATTGTAATTATGATGCTCTCTGGAGACCTCCAGTGAGGACCTGTTTTGCAGGGTGAGATCTGCCAGACTTTTTTCGCCCCTACTTTCCCTCTGATTTTCTCACTTGCTTATGAACACTTGGGAGCTGGGGAGACAGAAAAACAAATTCCATTAGTTCCTATCTGGTTGAACTTCCTGGAACCCCCACTATTTTTTTTGCTTCTCAGAATTTCCTTCCTCCATCCAGCTGTGTTTCCTGATGAAGCCTTATCGCTGGAGAAAATGCTCCTGAGTGAGACTGAGGATTTGGGAATGAGTTACAGACAGTCCCAACTTGGTTGCTGAACAACATGATTCTGGCACTGATTTTGCTTTGGGGGCTGGGAGAGTAGTTCTGATTTGCTTGTGCATTTGTAATAACTCTGTTTCAGACGCATAGAAAACTGAATGTTTTGTGTCCATCTCACTTCCATGTCTCAGGCCATTTGATGAGTAATCTGCTTCCTCCAAATTTTTGTAACTTGGACGTAAACCTGCGTATGTTCCCTTAAACCACTTAATCCAAGTAGCCCGAAAGTCTCAAATTTGTGGTGATTTCTTCCGTGTTAGTAATTAGAAATATAACTATCCACCCTGTTGCTTGTTCACTTACTTTTTTTTTCTTAATCAGGAAATTGTCTTCTGACACATTTTGCAGAACTTCCTCAACTGACTTATATTTCCCAGCACTTATCAGAAAAGCATGTTGGCTAATCTTACGGGACATAACTGAAAATCCATTAAAGTCTGGCTCTGCCATGGGCTTACTGAAGTTATGGGTAAACTGAAATAATTCCCTATGCCTCAACTCTGCAAAATACCAGTCATGATACTGATGTTTGTGGGGTTTCACCATTGTGACTTTTCGTCAAGTTGCAAGTTAGTCTGCTGGGGTTTTTTGCCTGTGACAAAAGTCCTTTTGCAGAGGTAGCATATAAATTAATTTGCTGTTCCTTTTTTCCAGCAATGTCAGGGAACAAAAAGCTGCAGAAAGAAAAAAAAATAGTTAAAAATTAACTTAGGTTTTTCACCGTTCTGCTTTGGAGACCACAGCTAGCATGAGGTATTTGGGACTGAGAAGAACAGAGAAAGGACATCAAAAACCTGGAGAAAGTCCAAAAAGATTTAGTGTAAAATGGGTGATGGGGTTAGAGGGCATGTCCTAGAAGGAGAGAGTGGAGGAACTGGATATGTTCATCTCAGAAAAAAAGGCAGAAAAAGATGACCTCTCTGCCTATAAATATCTGGAGGTCGGGAAGGGAGGAACAGAGGAAGGGAAGGGATAGTAATCAGAGTAGGCAAAAGCCAAGAATGGTACTGGGGGTGAGAACTTCAATTAGAAAAAGGAAGACACAAGCTTACTCTTCAGCAGGCTTCCTTGCAGTGATGTCAGCAGGGCAGTAGAAGTCTCCTAAGGGAAATCCCAGCTCCTTAGTAAGTGATGCCAAGAAAAAAAGTTGAATTTAACACTTTTAGGCCCCTGGAATGGGCACAGATGAATTGGTTTAGGTAAAACATCTCCTAACAAGTCATTCTGTGACCGGCTCCAGCACTGAAGCTTGGCTTCCTGTGGTTATGTTGTACTTGGATTCTGTGCGACTAAAGCTCATGCTGAAATCCCTGTGCATGTGCACTTTGATATGTTGGCCTTCTCTGTCCAGCTGCCTGTTGGCATAAAATATTTGAGTCTTAATATCTTTGAAATACTTTGAGCTTCTGCTATGTTGGATTTAGAAGTTGCTAAAGTGAAAAGGAGTGCATGATGTACACAAATGTCTGGGCAAAATGATTATGGAAACTTTGCTTCCTTAAGAAATCAGAGTAAAAATGTAATTGCTGTCAGTGTGTTCCGGAGGAAGACAGTAGGAAAACACTGAGATTGTGTCTTTAACATATTTTCTTCTTTTTTTATTATACATTTATTGTCGGAAAGAAAAATTCCATTTTAAGAGCAAATTAATTTATATGCTACTTCTGCAATAGACTTTTGTCACAGGTGAAAAAACCCAGCAGACTACACTTGCAACTTGCGCAAAAGTCACAATGGTGAAAGCCCACAAACATCAATATCATGATGGGTATTATTTTATAATTAGAGATTTGGGGATAAAATTCAGAATGCACAGTGCTTGTTCCTATATATGACTTGATCATTTAAGCACAGAACTGTGTAATGTGTTGCATGCCATTGGGAAGAATGAATATAATGTTTTGCCAAGAGCAATGAAAACATAGGTAACAAAAGGTAGAATGGGGCTTTGAGCAGCCTGGTCAAGTGGAAGTTGTCCTTGCCTGTAACAGAGAGGTTGGAACCAGATAAGTTTTAAGGGTCCTTCCAACCCAAACCATTCTAGGAGGCACAGGTGCCCAAACAAATGCATTCACCATCTTCAAAGATGGGGAAGATGTATGAAGCCAAACTGTTTCTAGAGATACATGCCTCTTCAGTGATTGTAGGGGACATCTAAGCGAGGTACATCCTGTTCAAGAGTGAACATTCTGAATATATTCTGTTTCAGTGTAAAAACATTCCTGTAGGCATGTGATTACTGCTTAACCCTCTTGACCTATTCAGTTCTTGTCAAGGCTGTATTTTTAAATACTTTTTTTAATGCTGGTTAATGGGAAGAGGCAGGTGACCTAGTGGCAGAATCTGCAAAGCAACATAATGATGGTTTTACATGTTTGATATCCTCAGGAACCTGCTTCTGATTAGAAAGGTTTCTGTCAGCCTCTTGTTCACTGCTACTTTGACAAGCATGTCTTATTACAGATTTTTAGTGTCAATATCTAGAAAATGGTAACACTCTTAGTTCTCTTTGGCTTGGATGGGAGCTCACTGTGTTCTGCAGCATCAGTGTTGCAGGAAATCATTAGGTTTTGTCTGCTTTGCTTTCTCTTCTTCACCAAAAAAAGCCCCAGAGTCAGCAGTTAGCAGTGGAAGGTCTTTTCCCATGCTTGAAGGACAGCCAGGAAAATCTGGTGACACAAACTCACCAGGAGAACAGCATGACAATACAGCTGAAGGGCTAAATACATTTTCAGTGTACACAAGTGGTACAGGTAGAGTAAATCTGGCTGCACTTTGAGCTGGTAACTTGTATCACCATATATAGCAAGTCAGAAAAAACAATGAATTAGGCTCCAGGTGTTAATTTGGGCCATATTTTTAATACTTTTGCATGCAGATGAGATTGTTGCAGGAGCAGTGGTAAAAATTACTTTACCCAGCATGGTGTCCTAGCAGTACTTTTGATAAAAGAAGGAAGAGCAAAGTATTGATGTTTTGTTGCCTATTCTGTAAGCACCTTGTTAATCAACTGAGGATAAATTATTGCTGTTCAGGTAGCAGCAGAGAGGGAAAAAAGGAGGTATCTCCCCATCTTGAAGAAATGGTGTTTTTTGTTTTTTCATTGGAGAAGAGCCTTGTCTCTTGTGTTAGTTCCTTGGGGGGGTTGTTAGGAACAGAAACAAAACTGCGGGGAGCTCTTTTGATTTATCTTCTCTCCTTCCCTTTTGGTCACTGCAATAGGCTTAAAGAGCCGAGTTGGCTTTAATGTGTTACCATTAGAGACCATGCATTAGCTGGAATAAACCATCATGCCTCACAGTGAAAAATATCCCTTGATTGGCTAATTAATCAGTCAAAGGGGAATGACATGGCCCTCAGCTTGAGGGACCCTGCTGCACAGGTAAACAGGTCATTGATAAATGGTTTACCCACAAATTCATATATCAAGAAAACCTAGTCATTTTTTAACTACACTTTGTGTGAAAGCTGGACTGCATTTTTGGAGGCGTATTTTTGCTGTCCTTGCTTTTTGCATTGCGGGAAATTTTAGGTTGTGAAAGTTTTCAAGAGGAAAAGCCCAAACAGAACTTTGTTTTGATTTTAGTTTGTGTGTCTTCTGAATTGTAAAAAAACCCCTCAAGGTATATTTTCCCCCAAAGCCAGGGGGTCATTGGCATGGCTTTGTATTGAGATAGAGTAAGTATCTAATCAGAACAGCTCACAGCCTTTTTTCATGTAAATATACCGAGACTGTACAGTGGGTTGTATCTAGTCCTCAGGCACTGCATGAACAAAGCTGACATGCATAAATAGGTCTAATGAAGTAATTGGGGAAAATACATGAAGTGAGATGCAGGCCTATGTTGGTAAAAGACTTCATCTTACCCAGTTCAGTTAGTACTGGATTTTGACATTTATATGCTGGATCTTGTCATCTGCATATTTTATAGCACCTTATCCTGAAAAGATGGTTCCCCAGTGGGATTCTTCACTAGAGAATTTAAAAAGAAAAAAGGGAAGGTTGAAATAAAGTTCTAAATTAAATTGCATAAAAATGTGATCCAGAACTGCTCGTATACTGCTCGTTTAAATAGGGTTAAAGCAGTGTAATCATGTAAGGAACCACAAAACAATAATGTTTGGCAAAGCTGCTTAACTGGGTGCACAAACCAAATCCTAACTGTGCTCTTTTCTCTTTTCTCTCTTTTCTCTCTTTTCTCTCTTTTCTCTCTTTTCTCTCTTTTCTCTCTTTTCTCTCTTTTCTCTCTTTTCTCTCTTTTCTCTCTTTTCTCTCTTTTCTCTCTTTTCTCTCTTTTCTCTCTTTTCTCTCTTTTCTCTCTTTTCTCTCTTTTCTCTCTTTTCTCTCTTTTCTCTCTTTTCTCTCTTTTCTCTCTTTTCTCTCTTTTCTCTCTTTTCTCCCCTCTTCTTTTCATAAACTGTGGGAAAGCAACATACCAAAACCTAAGAACATGGGCTTGGCTACTGGGGAATCAAGTTAATCTTATATTTGTCATGTGTGATCCCTTCCTCCCAAACAGCCCTTGTCATTAGCCTGAGCTTTATAGGACAGCTTTATTTTGTTTTTCCTTTTAAAAATATTTGCCTGATCAAAGAGCTTTCTTTAAAAAAAAAAAAAAAAAAAATAGAATTCCAGTGCAGTAGTTCAAAACAAGGAAAAGTACATTTTTTTTTGATCCTATCATAACAGGATTTGTATATGGAAGTGTGAACTAAGCAGGTGGCTTCCTGTTGATTTTAAAGGCAGGTGGGCTTGACAACAAGTTGATCTCGCAGGCTGCTACCTGCCCTGCTTTCCCTAGTGTCCTTGTGCAGGAGTATGCTGCATGCTTTTTCCTTCTGCTGGTGTAGCACAGAGCCAAGGTGATGTTCCTTTGCCCAAAGGAGCTTATTCTTCCATGTGCAAGGAATAGGGGTAGTGCGAGACGGCATTTGGAATTGATGTCTTGGAATAATACTACTATGGGAATGAGAGGAAAATAGCAGCATGTGTTCTTTCTCAGAAATCAGGGAATAGAATACATTTTATTACTAAGGCGGCTCCTGGATCCACTTAGCCTGCAGAAGGACTGGATGTTCATAGCATAGGATTAGCTTTGCTAACTTTGAGTTATTAAAGGGTATCTAACCTTTCTCCAAGGTTATCTTCTGATTTTGCCTCATCAAACTGATTATGAAGTTGCTAGTTGGTTCGGATGGATTTAACAAACCAGAAGTTGGAGCAAAGTAAATGATTCAGCCTGAGAAAGTGCTTAAAATCAAATAAACCAGCTTTTCCACTTCCAGTCCTATATTGACTTCTCTACTGAATAGTTCTTTCTTCAGCTGTGAGCAGTTACTTTTTTTTCCCTCCAGTCAGGAGAAATATCTAGTGCTGAAGTGTACCTAAATGGTAAACTTCCCCATCAGGGTAACCTTGAGAATGTATGAAGTACTGCCTCCTCTCTCTGACTTGACTTCAGCTGCCTAATATGTTTGAAAAGTTTGGCAATTTGAAGTTAATTTGGGTACATTTGAATTTTGTGAAAGTAATAAGGCAGTCCAGAAATCCATTGTCTATGTTCTTCTCTACATTTACAACCTCACTCTGCAAACTATCATCAATTCCAGTGAGTTTCCTTTCAGTAACTATGGCATTGCTTTATACATATATAGCCAAATGTGGCCTTCTGACTAATCTCGCTATTTCAACCATCTGCTAATAACTGCATGTACCCCTCAGCTGAGAAAATAAGACGACTATGATGGAGAAGATGATCATGCTGTGGGATAGTAGCTACTTTCTCAGCATGCTCTGTTTGCTTTAGCATCATCTTTAAAATGATACATTTGTTGCCTATCTTGGCGATGATGGCTTACTGTTCTCCATCACAGAATACTTTGGGGGTAGGACCTCAGATTTGACGTTCAGGATGAATATTGCCCAATTTTGATTGCTAGGCCAGAATGTGTGTTGCTGAGAGGAGGGAGCAAGGAAGCAAGGGCTTTAACAGCTGTAGTAAGCAACAGAAAAGGCAACAAAGGGGAACTCAAGCAAACCTGAGTTTTGCTGAGTTGGAAAGCATTTGGGTGCTGTACTGTACAGATTCTGAAAATTCTGTGCACGTAACAGTGTCTGAACTCTTCTCTGCACTGGATTAAGGGATGTGGCATCTGTCTACTGTGTGTAGTTTGTTCTTTCTTTCCTTGGGGAAAATTGGTTGTGCATTCAAGTGTTTTGATTTGGCAGACTCTCAGTAATGTGAGCCCAGTGGGTATTAGTGAAGACAAGTTGAAGTGTGCTCTGGCATTGGAGCAGAAGATGATGCTGTCTATGGTAATTAATTTCTGTGAAAGTTTGTTGTAGTCTGTGATGGACCTCTAGAAGGTTCTGTAGGTTGTAACCTGCATTCATGTCCCTCAGGATCCAGAATCAC
This sequence comes from Myiopsitta monachus, assembly GCA_017639245.1. NCBI lineage: Eukaryota > Metazoa > Chordata > Aves > Psittaciformes > Psittacidae > Myiopsitta > Myiopsitta monachus. The sequence goes on along the minus strand of CM029922.1, from coordinate 16,116,008 downwards.
CAGGTTGTTTTGATGACCGCTCACTCTTACTTCAGCTGAAGTTAAGCACTAATACTTTGTTGTATGGCTCTTACACTGAATTTTAAGCTTCCATGAGAAGTGCAGGACCAGGGATAGTAGATGGGACAGAGGGTGAGAAATGTGGCTGTCCTCAGGCTTGAAGAGTTCTGATAATTCAGTTCATTCTTATTATTTCTCTTTTGCTGGAGTTTATTTTAAATCTTCTCTGCTCTCACCAGAAGCTGATGTCTTCTGGGTGCTGGGACATGCTGACAGCAGCAGCATTGAACCCAACTCAGGCTAACTAGATCCTGTGTCACCTGTGTTACAGGTTCTTTTTCAACAAACGAAGAGAAGATCAAAAATATTGTCTGCCCTAAAATCCTGGTTTCCAGAATATTGAAGGATTTAAATGTCACTCAGTACTTCAGTACTTGAAAGAAAATTATTTATTCTCACTAAGCTTGGGAGTAGAGGAAAGTTACTTCAGTACAACGAGTTAGTCAAAGGCTAATGCTAATTAGGAAATGCTTTCTAGTTCACAGAAAATACGATCAATTTTCTTTGGAAAATTTCTAAAAAAAAACGTTTTCATTTCAGGTAGTCACCTTGTGTGTTTTGTAGTGAACATGTGCAGTTAGAGAAATAGGAATTACCACAAATGCATTGTTGTGGACAAGTGCAAGCTTGCGGGTGCTTTTTTATTACTATTCATTAGACCACTATATCTCATAATGGGATAAAAACCTTAGATAAGTAAAAAGTAATCCCATTTTACTTACTTATTATTTCAGGTAAACCATTGTATATATATATTTGTTTGATGTCTCATTAATATGAATATGGTTCATATATTTCTTGGAGAAAAAGAGGAACGATGCAAGTGATTAAGCAGGAGTTTTTTATTGATCCTTCCCACCTCTTATCTCCTCCTCTAACTCTTTAACTCTCTTCAGAAAACACCTTAGTCTGTAACAAACACTCCAGAGTGCCTGGAACACTTCCTTCGTTTAGCTGTTACTGAGTAAAATAACTATAAAGTCCTCTTGATAGCAGTAGATTTGGAATTTCTCTACAACTAGTAATGTTTTAAGGCACTAAGAAATTTGGTATGAAAAATGTCATAGCAAGCAGTAAAGTCAACGTCCTGAATTCTGTTTTGATGCACAGTATTTCAGGACCTATTAATTCTATATGCCGCTGCTGTCAGATTCAAGCAAAGGCTGTTTCCTCCAACAGTCCTCAAATTAGGGCTTCAAGTCTTTATTTACTTGCCTGTCTCAGCTTGTCCCAATATCAGCTCCTTAATCAGTCAGTAAACAGCACATTTAGCCCAGTGGGTTATGAAGTTTTCTAAGATATCTTCCTTTTCTATGTTCTCAATCTGTCTAGTAATAGCAGCAGTTCAAAACTCATATTGTCCCACGAAGACTACCGTAATAGTCTGCTTATATAAACCTTTTGGTGCTACTCACCTTGGGTCTGGAACAGTGATATAATCAAACACATGCCAATTGGCTTATCCAGTTCTGAAATTTGCTTCTACCTTAAACGTTTCTTCTCCTGAACTGAAGAATAAATGTTTCATGGGGAGCAATTCAGTTTTGGCCAAAGTGACCTAATTTCAGCCTCTTGGTGTCTGTAACTGCTAGTGCTGAAAGCTTAGGCATTCATTTACATTTCTTCTTAAAAGCAGTGAGAATGCTGGGCCAAACTTTGAGGTGATGAGAGAATATTGTGTAATCTTACACGTCAGCAAGCGACTGGAAGAGGAAGTTTTTTGTTGTAACTTGCACACCAAGAATTTAGAAGGCAAAATGGCCCTATTTTAACTTATGCCTTGTTAAGCCTTCTATTAATCTCTGCTTTTAAACTCCTCTCTCCCAGCCTCTTTGGATTTGAGCATGACTGATCTGTAGAGGACATCACCTCACAGTGGATCCTGGGAATATGGCTCAGGTGAGGCACAGCCAGCCTGTAGGCAGGGCTCTTTGGTGCTTTCCTACTCACATGCTGTGCAACCTTGGGTCAAGTTATTTATCTGCATCCCAATTGCACAGTCCCTAAATCTGGGGATGATTTATGTACCCCATGTAGGTGGCATTAGCCTGATTTGTGTTAAGAGTGTAATTCTTCATGAATTGCATTGAAATATTCAAATGGTGAGAATGTTTACGTGCAAATTATATCAGACTTGTTAAGTTTTTCCTGATGGCTATTTCTGGAGAACTAGAAGAAATGTGTTTGAAGTGTACTGTATGTGCTTACCTGTTTACCTTTTGAACTTTACAGCCATAGTGCCTATAAAAGCTATATTGTGGTTTTAGGACATTGTAACTTAGTTAAACTTTCAGAGATTCCTGAAGCGTGACTGGCTCCAGCTTTTCTGAAATCCCTACAAAAAGCAAGGCTGTTTACATAAAACCTGGATGGGAGGGTAGTTGTGCTGCAGAGCATCACGTTACTTGCACAACTTGAGAGAATGGGTGTGTAACCCTGAAGATCTGTGAATCTTGGAAAGTTGAGGTCAAGCAAGAAGTGTCTACCTGCAGGAGTGTTTGTACAAATGGGCACTTCTGGTCAAGCAGCCCTTGTTTTGACAGTTAGTACTTAATGTATCATTTGGGCTGCTGATTCTGACATCCATTCATTACAGCAGACCTCCTCTGACCAGCACTTACCAACCAGAGCACTGTGGGTTGTTTTCTTTTTCCTTTTCAATAAGCCTAGTGTTTCTCAGTTACCAAATGTCAAAGGAATGCTGTGTGTAGCAACTGTTATGGATCGCATCCAAATGCACGAAATATGGCCTGTTCCTTTTTCCTCCGTTGTCGTAGGGAAATGGGTGTCTCCAAGAGACGCCCATCGGTATAGCCCTTGCTCTTCAGCAACAAAAGTCTGGGTGTTCTGATTTTAACACTCGCTACTAGAAAACAGAGGTTTGTCACTCCTGGCAACTGACTTTACAAAAACACTGATAACAATAAAGGGCTTAATGCCCAGTCCTGCCTTGTGCTTGCTTTCTGGGAATCCTCCAGTATAGTGGTGATGCTGCCCCTCTGTTTTAAGCCACAGAGCTTCCCTGCATGGCAGAACTCACAGTGTGGTTTGTAGAGCCTGTCTCGTCGCAGATGCCTTCTGTACCTCAAAGTCTGGCAACTCCATAGGCTTGGTATTATCTAAAGCCTTGCAGGGCTATTGCAAATACTGTTCAAATCATAGGATTAAAATTCATTTAGTCTTGAAGCTTCTTTCTTTCCTGTAAGTATTAGTGGAACAAAACGTTCTTCACCTGAGTGCAGAAGAGCTTGGGTAAGTTTATGGGGATGTAAAGATGCTTCTGCTCCCTGCTGCAGTCTGCTGGATTAAAACAACATATGTATGCCTCAGCCACTAGTACGCAGCATGGCTTCTTGGCTTAATGTATCATCGAGGTGGCTTTGCACTATATTAATTGATTTACAGGCAGATCATTTTCAGTGCTGATTTTGCTGTATTGGGATGACAGTAACCTTCAGCAAAGAGATGTGCGGAGCTGGGCTGGTTGACATCTTCAACTGCAAGATTTGCCAGGGTTCACCTGTCGAACACCTTAGACTAGCACTGAACTTAGACCACTGTGGGGCAAAGTTGAAAAATACAGGTGATATTCTTGAAAGAGCATGAGAGCATGGCAAGAATGGCTGAATGGCTGGGAACTGGTAGCCCTCTCAGAGGAAACTTGCAAGGTTCTTTTGTCCTAATTAGTAACCAGTTTTTCTGGAACCTCTACTGTCACACTGGTAGGAAAATTCTGTCTTCCTTCTGCTCTGAAGGCCTTGAAAGAAAATATGAGATTGCTGTCAAGGGAGAGTCATGGGGTTTAATACCACTTAAGGGCCCTGATACACACTCATCTTCAGGGTGTCATGCAAGAGGTACCCACTTAGCTTTCTTGTTTTGTCCTTCAGGATATCTTGTTGCTGTGGAGATTGCCTGATAATGATGGATTCAAGACAATATTTTCCAGTTGTTTCAGAGTTAAGCTAGATGCCTTAAGTAGAAAGAGATAAGTCTTAGCTGAAACGGTTAAATATAGTAACGTAACATCTAAGAAGCAAGGGAAAGAAGAGCACTAGTGACAGGCCATTGAACCCACTTACGGTATGACCTGTGTATTTGAGGGTCACGTCTCTCCATTGAAAATGATGATTTTGGACTCTGGATTTAAAGTTTCCGCTAAATATAAATATTTGGAATTGCTTGAGTTTAGGGTCCAAAGCTCTTGGAATACATACCTGTAGTACAAATATATAAAAGTTTTATATTATTTTCCTTTCCATATTGATGCTTAGGTAAGACACTGTTTGTGACAGTTTCTATCTTACAGATTTGGTACTACTAAAATGATTCAGTACACAGAATGTGCATGGGGTGTCAAGGAACCTTGGAAGGGCCCACATGTATGCAAATTTTTATTTCCTAACTTTACCATAAGCAAATGATCCTTCTCTCCCTCTTTCGGAATCACTTTCCTTAATCACTCCTTGCAAATAAAAATAGCTTTATGTAGGAGATCAAGCACAAAGCCTTGCTAAGGCAGTAGGTTTATATATGTAGTAATTTATAGGCCCCTTTTTTCCCAGTGTTCATCTCTGAATGCAGAGTACCAGCTCTTACTTAGGAGGGCATATTATTCACTTTTCTCTAATGTTTGGGAAAGCGGGACATGCTACTCTTTTGAAAATCATACCAGCTCCTTTATCACTACCAGTCACAGTCAGCAATACTACATTCCCAGCTTGACACGAAGGAGGAGGTTTGGCCTGAATAAATATAGTAGATAAATGGTCTTTCTGCTCCTCAGAAGAATTTGGGCCACTTCTCAATGCTGGTGCCAGAAGTACAGTAGCAGAGTGGCATGGTTAAAGTTAATTGCGCTCAGATTTTAGTTAAAAGTCTAACTAGCTTGTCAGCTTTGAATTTATATTTTTACAGTTCACTAGGGAGTGATAATAGGGAGGCTTTGATGTAGCTTGCTGTTTTTTGCTTGGTAGCAAATGCTCCAAAGTTTAGTAAATAAACTTTAAGGGCTGGGGGGGATGAATGACAGCTTAAAGCCAGCCAGAAGAATCCTGTTATACCCTCCCTGAGGGGCAGCAGGGGCATCCTAGCTGCATGGCTAACATGGCTAATGTGTTAAAGATTTGCGTGAAGCACCAGTGCTGAGCTCTCTAAGAAACAGCTCACTGGGGGTTTGTTAATTAGGTGTTGCTGGAGACTTGCTGAAACTGGGAACTTTCGATGTATGAAGCACTACCTAATTAACTCTTTAATATCCGTATTGCTAGTTCTCTCAAACCAAGGAAACTGAGGCATGCTATTTCAGTGGCCTATCAGGCTATCCTGAACAGAGAATATAGGTGTGAGACTGATTCAGAGCACGTAACATGAGGCTGTGGCTTCTAAACTAAGAATAACCTCTCAAAAAGGTTTGAAAGATAATAGTTCTAGCTATAGCTGGAACTAAAAAAAGATACTAAAAAAGATACTAAAGTATCTTTTCCATATTATTTTTTTTAATTACTGAAGAGAAAGGTTTGTGATGAATAGAGCTGTGTACTCTACCCCCACCCTATATCTTCAATCATCTTTCAAATCCATAACCGAAAAAGGCACATTTAAACATGTTAGTAGGGTTTGCTGGATCTTGTTCTAATACTGTTGGGTAACTTTCTACTCAAGAGTTTACTAGAGCTGATGCCTTCCAGGCACCTGTTCTCTGGTTGGAAGCCACATCTACAAGTTGGAGGGCTCCTAATTCCTGTTAAAACCATTCTTGAACACTTTTAAAGCATTTTAGTAAAGTTTTAATTCTTTTTTCTCATTAAATGAAAAGGAAGATAAACCATATTCCAGTATTTAAAGAGTGGCTATGAAGAAGATGGAGACTTCTATTTTACTAGGAGTTACATGGAAAAGATGAGGGGTGATGGGCACAAGTTAATTCTGGGGAGGTTCCAACTGAGCACAAGGGGAAAGTTTTTCACAGTGAGAACAATCAGCTGCTGGAATAATCTCCCCAGGGAAGAGGTGGGCACCCTGATGTTGGACACTGTTAAGCTTTGGCTGGACAGGGTCCTGGGCCATCTAGTCGAGGTCATGCTTTGCCTTGAAAAGTTGGACCAGATGATCCTTGACGTCCCTTCTGATGTGGTATTCTGTGAATAACTTATTCTCCTGTTTTACCTAGTAATATGTTTGAAGTTGCAAGTGATTTTCTTGCATTTATAGCCAGTACCATTTTCCTGGATGGAAGAATTCTATTGCCAGGATCTTATTGCAGTGAATACCTTGTCTCGCAGAAGCTTCCTTCTAGTAGCTATGAGTTTCCCTGCTTTGATAGAGACTAACTGCCACAAATGCTTGATAGTAGAATCATCTATAAAAACTTTGTCCAATGCGAACGAAGGCTAGTACCAGGCTGATGACCTTGAACTCTCTTCAGTGGGATGCCATTCTTTGGAGATCCATTCACTAAACTGCTCTTTTCACTGCAGGTGGCTTTACAGAGCAAGTGGCGATAAACTTCTGCCTTTGTACCTGAGGTTACACAAGCATAGATTACCACGGCCAGAGTTGGCTAACAGGAATGTGGTCTAATCTTGTTCTGGCTAACCCCAGTGAAAATGGGAACGTGCATTGCCAAAACTATTGGAGCATCCAGTTGCTCCAAGGAGTCCAACAGGCTACAGACAGGTTTTAACCATCTGAGTGGGAAGTGTCTTTCTGTTTTGCAAGCCCTGCAACATCGATTTCAGCGCCTGTCTGGATGGTTCAGAGGTAATGTCATCGCCTGGAGGAATAGGCTAGATTTATTTGAAAGAAAAGTTGGGGTTTGTCCATTCTGAAGTAGAAACCATAAGACTAAAAATTTCACTGCCTTTAAAAGATAATTAAAGGGACATTAGACAAAAAGAATCCATTCATAAGGCAAACAGTGAAATATTTACTTGTAAAACCTATTACTGCTCTAACATAGCATATATAGGGTGGCTTCCTAAATTTCAGTTCAGGCTGAAGTGTTGTGTTGATGTTTCACAGAGGTCTCTTAACTTCTGTGCATTTGAAATCAGCAAGCTTCACTGTGGAAAGAGCCAAGCATTCCAGTCTAAGTCCTTCATTAGGCAGCCGTGACAATACTTGAATTAAAAAAAAATATGTGTATCAAAATCTTTTGATTTTCCTTCCATAGGGACACGTGTGGATATCACCTAAGGAATGTCAGTAGAATTTCACACTTGTGGTTACACCAGGTTGGGGTGTTATGTTCTCACAGACAGCTTGGGCTGGCTGCTGAGCGTGGTTGTGAGTTGGCTGTGCCTGTAGCCTGTGTGGGTTGAAGTGGATCAGACTGTCTCCTAAGGACCTTTATGTAGTGCCCTTCTTGTTTAGTTTAATGTTTATTTCATCCTTTTTCTGCACTATAACATCACTTCTCAATACAGAATGTATTACACAGAACATAGTTCAAACACCAATTTGTGTAAGTACTACAAAAACTAGAAATGCTGAATCCTGAGATTGGTCATGTAACTTGACTCGCTTCAATTGTGTGACGAGATTGTTTAGACAATCATAATTGTTAATTACATAATTATGTATTGTTAATTGCATAATTATGTATTGTTAATTTCTCTGGAAATAGCACTCACATAATGAACAGTTATTCAGTATTTTGTTTTCATTTAAGGTGTAGCTTTAAGGTTTAAGGTCTCTTTCACATATTCAGTTCAAATGCTGCTCAGAAGACAGAATTATGAATATTCTTGCTGGCTTTCTACAGTTGTTTGCTACATCCTTTCTTTTCAGCATTTTCTCTATGGTCTGCGGAAGAGACCAGGTGCTTGTAGAGGACAGTTTGTTATAGTCTAAATTAGGATGAGTCAAAATCTGGAGGAGCTTGTGAGCAAGAATTTCCCCTCGCCTGTCCTAGTCCTCACAATGTGCTGTGAGATGGAGAGTATACAATCCAAACTTTTTGATGGGCATTGAAGCTCAAAAATGTATTTTCCAATAGTAAAGTTTAAAGGCTAGGGTGCCTGCCTGTTTGCTGGGTCCATCCTCCATGCTATTAATCTGGAAGCACAGTCCCTGCCTGGCCAAATAGCAGTTGCGTGCAGTGCCCTGGCCTGTTCTAGGAAACTAGCACATACCAGAGTCTCATCTTAAGAAGTAATCTGGGTGCATCTGCCCCATTTTGTACAGTGCAGTATAGATGCCTGCTGATTTTAAGTTTGCAGGTAGAGATTCCTGAGACCTCAGCTTTTTTTGTTTTGATACTGATTCAAATCATGGATTTGCATGTATTCACATTACTGCTACTCTTGACTTAAAGCTCTGACTGGTTTTCAGGTTTCAGTTTTTTGACGGGTACTTATAAAAAGAAATGGAAATTAAGGGTATGACTTCTTATCAGTGGGCTCTGTGGCTAAGGCCAAAGAATTTCTTAGGTCAGCATTCAGCTAATTTAGCTACAAGACTCTTGTTCATTTGTCTTTTTGCATTTTACTCCAGATGAGATGTGGTCCTGTAGAGCGCTACCTCCTTCACGGCAAACCTCTGATACGTATTTGAAGAAGTCTATCCTGCTCGCTGCAGGAGGGGAGGTCCTCTGCAAAGTATAACTGGTAGCTACCTAGTTAAAATTGTATCAGTATGCAGCAGCACAAAAGCGCTGAAAGAGTTGGGACACCTAAATAATCTTATGGATCTCAGTTACATAGTCCGTCCAGTGCCCATAGATGCCTGTGACTGTTTAGATCTGAAAATTGTCTCTCTGTGTAAGACGGGTTTCAAAACTCAGGTTCACACACCTGAGCTGAAAGATTTTAGTCTTTCACTCTTAGTCTCTGGCTTGAGTAACTCTTAAGTACTAAAGGAGAGATAGTTTTTGATATCAGCCCTGCTGCTTTGTTGTTCATTCGTTCTACATGGGAATGTTTTTTTTTCATCTTTCCATGTATTCCTGGATTAAAGAAATATGCGTTATTTCAGGTGATATTATTCATGACTGCACAGTGGGAAGTTATTGGTTTAGTAGAAAAGCAAATTATGCCTCAGGGAAATATGCTGGTCAAATCACCTTTCATTTAGAAGGCTATTCCATATCCAACATGTCTGCATACAAAACAGACTAATTTGGATTTTTTTTCCTGTTTGATTTCATTTTTTGATGCATTGACACATCTGCTTTTTTTGGGTTACAGTTTCTTATGCTGCACAGGCAGCTCGCTCACAATGGGAGGTGATATAAATACCTGACTAGAAACTCGTACTCTGAAGTTGCTCTATTAATCCATGCCATCAGGGATTCTTCTTATGTATGTCACCTTGTGAACAGTGCAGGTGAGAAAATGGAACATGAGAGCTTTCCATTCAAATAATGTGTTCTATAAAAATACTGGGTGATATTTTTAGATGCCTTAGGCCATCTAACCCTTTATATGTGATGTCCTTGTGTTTAATGTACACATGCCTGGTGCTTGCCTACTGCCACGTTGTGTGTGTATGTGCCTAGAAGTGGTTCTGAGCACAAATATAGACAGACTATGTCTTGCTAGCATGGTTTATAAATTAGATCTAATTCATTGTACTCATTGGGAATTCCCTATGAACACTTCAAAGCACTAGATGCAGATACTTGCTTGCTAGCATGTGATTCCTGGTGCGATAGTTACTGTCATGTGGCTAGAAGACTTCTTGAATCTGCAAAGTACCTCATTTGTGATGAATAAAGCTACACAGATACTAGAGTCTTCAGACACTGATAGCTGTTTGAGAACTGTGTTAATTGCTGTGTTACACTGGGGAAGGCAGTGCTTCTCAAGCTCTTAATCAAAGGACCATAGCCCCTTTGAGAGAAACATCCTGCAGACTATCTTACCTCTACATGTTTGGCTGGGAGTGAGAGAGGTACCAAAGTAGTTTATATTGAAGTAAGCAAAAACATACCATCTTACAAAACCCTCATTTTACTGTTTCAGTTAGCTTTTTAATTAGGTACTGACTGCTGTGGGGAATTGGTTCTTGCCTGTGTCAGCCTACGTGCAGTGACTTGTCCCTGTCAGCTGTGTGAACTGGATTGAACATGGGAGTTTTGCAATCATCCAGTGGCCCACCTTGCAAACTAGGGTGCTCACATCTTCATTGCAGAGCAAGTAAGAAGTCAAGCTTGTTTTTTCATTCTGTTTTCATGAAAAGAGCTTTTTGAAGAACAAAAAGGAATATTGTTTGAAAGGCAAGGCTGACTGGGAAGGCAACAGCTTTCTTGGTACACTTGGGTTGCAAAGGGAAGTGTACGTGTTTACGCAGATAGCTGTCTCTTTACATTCCAGTTTACGTGGTTGCAGCCAGAAACTTTTCCCAGTCTCTGGCCTTTCCCACAAGTCAAATGTTCCAATAGTTTGACTTTTGCTTTTAATGTAAAACAAGTCACATTTGTAAAGGAGCGATAAAATACAGTTTGGACAACTCTGAAATACCTCAAAATGTCCATGCTTGTGTATGCAGAAACCATTTATCTATTATTACTGTGAGGTATTTTAAGAGTAACAATAGGAGGAGTACTTTCACAGGTCAGGTAAAAAACTTCTTGTGTCAGAGTGTAAAAGCATCAATAGTATGTCAGCACCTCTATTACAAGATGATTCTCCATCATGTCACATTCCTATGACATACCTTATGCTTTCAACCTTAATGCTTCTGACCTTACAGTATGAACTGTGTTTTGGGGGTGGATCAGGGAAGAAAAGGAAAGCTTTGTATTTCTTGGAGAGCTGTTGAAGTTCATCCTGGAGAGCCAGAAGCCGCTCAGGTTTTCTTCCTTTCAGAGCACTTCAGATACATGTTATCACGCATTAACTTATCTTGATTAATTCTGTAGAAGATATGGGAGCAGTTCCCTCGAGTTCTTGTGAAAATGAGAGGGACGTACTATCTCACCATCATCCTCTCTTGGCGTCAGAGTGTCTGTCTACTGGCATTACAGTAAGCCAAGGGAAATTGCTTGACATCACTTAAATTTCTGAATATCTAGACAGCCGGAGTTTGGCACTCTGAGGGTGAATTCTGAAGCCAGTTTTATCCATTGGATGATATAGGTCATGTTGACACACATATTTTATTGCTTTTAATAAATCCCCAGGTGAAGTAGCAATTTCAAGTCATGCTATTAACCAAGTTTGGGATTTTCCTTTTTCTTTTTTTTCCCCCCTTTTTTTTTTGGCGGAGATGGGCAGATGCCACACTCCTATCTGAGTGCATACTGTTTCTGAGCATAAGTCTGTGATTACGGTTATGGTGAGAGAAGAGATCCAGATGATTTTCAGAGGCTGAGATAAATTGTCTTCTGTGTAATGTAAGCAAATTAATCTATGCTGTATAGAAAGTCATACAGTTTCTAATCATGATTTCACTATGCTGGTGTCATATCCAGGCAATGGGTATAGGTCTGTCTAAATTGCATGTGTTTAAGACAAAAGTTATTCAAGCGTGCTGCTTTTGGCACATTTTATTTGTTGGAAACCTCCTTTTAAAAAAAAAAAATCAAGTAGCCTAGTTTCTGCTTGGGAAACTTTCTTCTGAATTTAGCATGAAATGTATTTTTTTTTTTTCCAGACAATAATTTTCAGCTGTGTTTCAGATTTTTGCTTTGATCAAGAAACAAGTTGCCAGTCAGACTACTGAAATTTGCAGAACGCTCTATGCAGCTTGTTCTAGGAAGTACATTCCGAGTTTTGTTTCTTCAGACAGCAGCTCAAAACCAGGCTTTGCCAGGCAGATTCCCCTTGAAATGTCTGTTGTCTGTCTTTTTTTAATTTGCTTTTCATTTTTGTTGTTCTTTGACAAGGCTATCTTGGCAGTGTCAAAAAGGACCTCACTTAACCAAAACAGCAGCAGTTAACAATATCCAGTCTCTGATCAGTGTTTTCCGCCTGAGACTTGTGTAAGTTTATTTTGCCATTCTTGAGAGGTGGCTGCTTTTACAGTCAACTCTGCCTTTGATATTACAGCTAAGTGAAGCTTCTAAATTTGTCCTGGCTGTGTTTTCTTTTTGAGTATTTTCTGGACAAGTGTTTCAGCTCTTCCTTTCCTGTTCTGTCTGATATCTAGGGATAAACATACCGGGACACATGCACATACACACACGCTGGTTTATCCAGCATGCTGTGCACAATGCAGTTGCTGGTTTCATGTGATTAAGGTCGTAAAATACTTGTTTCATTCCAGCTGGTTCTGAAAGAATATTTGACATTTTTGATGCCATCACCATAATTCTTGTCTTGCACAAGGATCATTTCATCATCATTCTTTTCCATATTTTCTTATTATTGCAGGGATTCAAGTGAGTGATTTTTTTTATTTATTGCAATGGAAATGGCAGAGTGGCTTTGAGAAATGCTAATATATCAAAGGCCTATTTTTGAATACTTAATAGCAGGAAGAGTAACAAACTAAGTTTTGGTATTTCCCCACGTATGTTGGGGGATTTACACTTTAATAGGAATACTGGGTGAGATATAAGGGTAAACTGTGTTAGGAGCACATTCATTTTAAAAGTAAAATCTGAGAAGCAGGTTTTTTAACATAACGGTAAAGTTCTGCTTAGACTAAAGAACCAATACATGGATTACAGCTTCAGTGACTTGTGTTCATTTTGGATCTCCAGATGTTCCTCTGTGTAGATACATAGGTAGGTCTTAAGTCACCTGGGAAGTTAATATGCTTGAGGATCTTGTGTGCTTTTAAAAATGAAATTGGACTGCTCTTTTAAACTTTTCCCAAAGTACTTGTCCTAGGAGAAATTAGTAGCAGAAGTGACTCTGGAATTCCCGAGTCTTGAACTACTTAATGCCTTCCCTGTGTCAAGCCTTTCAGTGATACCTTGCATATCAATGAAGTTCTCCCTCATTTTTATGGCACCCTATGAATTCTATGATGCGTTTCTAATAGCTGCTGCAATTAAATTTTTTAAAATCAATTAAATTTTCTAAAATCATTTAAATGTATAAAACCACTAGGCTGTTTTATTTTTTCTGTGGGTAAGAATGTATTGGGGTTTGGTACTTCAGAAAGGCAGTAATAGATGGTCAGCAGTTATAATTTTAATAATTATGTATTTTGAGGGCTTAGGAGAAGCTTAAGAGCAATTGATGATGTTTCTGAAATACGCCATTTGGCAATGATATCTGGGTAGATGCTAAATGGTATTTGGTTTTATATATGTTGGTAGGTCAAAGCAGGCTTTGTAGAGAGACTGGAAACTTGATTTCTATCTGGAAGGTTTATTTATCACCTCTGTGTTCAGGTCTTAGTTAAGGATGCCTCCTGAAGTGGTGTTAGTGTGTTAAAGGGGTATTTCGGATGTTTTATCTTCTCATTGAGGTGATGAATGTCAATGCCACTCACTGTCACCTGCATGACTGGTGTGAAGGCAGGGTTGGTGGGGTCCGATTCCTAGGTCTGCACTGCACAGGCAATGTGCACCATCTCTAGAGGGTGAAGCTGATTGTGTCAGTAGATGTCAAAACTCAACATACATATATAGACGTGGATATATGATCCTGGTAGTGCTGCTCATCCTCCAGAGCAGTATTTGAGGAGAATTTGGGAAGCACAACCACATGTTCCACAAGATTAGAAAGAAACCTTTAACTCTGTAAAATCCCTTTATTGGACCAGTGTGCTTCTGTGATGTTATTCCATCTCACATGTGGATGACAGTGTTTTAACTAGAAGTTTTATACAGGGTGGAGACTGATGTACCCATAAATTAAATCATATGTAGGCAGGCGATGGAAAGATAAGAGATATACCAAGGTCCTTGGAGCCTCTGTCTAGCCTGTCCTCTGCACGCTAAGAAACTGAGGTGGAAGGATAGAAGTAACATAAAGAGAAGGAGGGAGCACCAGAAAGAGAATGAAAAGCATGGAAGAAAAATTTTAATTTATCACCATAATTTCCCTGTGCAAGGAATGTCCTTTTGGCAGCGAATTGGTTTTATTTGCAAGAGAAGTATTTCATGTATTAAAGGCTGCTATTTAACTAGTGAGATATGTTTTATAATGTAAGTCTTCCTGGGTGTGTTAGAGGAGATCAGTTTATTCTGAGGATACAGAAGATTTTAGGTATTGTTCAGTGCTCCCAAAAAATCCTAACATTTTTTTTTTCCAAAACTTCAACCTTTTGGATTATACTTATGAGAAAAACTTGAGGGTTTTTTTGGTTGGGTTTTTTTTTTTTTCCTTTTGCTTAAGCAAGTTTAATTTTTACTGCCAGTTTTGGTGGTGTCTGTTCTGGAGAGTAGCAGGAAAAGCTGATAAGGGCATAGGACAGAAATCTGTGGGCTTATCTCACTGCAACACATGGAGCTGAGAGTGCATCCTTTTCCTGTCCTAGGACAGGAGACGTAAACTGACCGTCTCCTGACAGCAGTGACTTCAAACAGAGCCTCTAACATCTAGAGGGTATGAATCTTCTCTCAACTTCAGAAGCCAGCTAGGTGAAAGTGGGTCACTGGCTGTTTAGAAAGCTGTTTTTGTGCCAGCAAAATTAAAAAAGCCCCATGTTTCTGACAACTGCTGGGTCAATAGAAATCTCTGTTAGACACTGAAGAGTTTGGGAGTTTGGGGGTTTTGGGTTTTTTTGTAGAGAAAGATTTAACTTTTTTTTTTTTAAGAGAGTTTTATAAAAATCAGGTTTGCTGTCAGATTTGGAAGACAGGTCAGACAAAAAATGTTCTCAAAGAAGGGGGTATTTGGACAGTGAGTGTCACATTGGAGGTTTTCTTTTATGTATTGTGTTTATGTGACCTAGAAATGAAGGGTTTAAGTCAAAGGGTATGTGAATTGAAGCGAAGAGAACCTTCCACCAGGACTGCCCAAGCCTTGGTGTGACTGGACCTCAGGATCTTAGCCATGGTCTGTGCTGTGTCTCCAGGTTAGTAACCAATTCCTGGAAAAATATAAACACAGTTATGAATCGGTCAGACCGGCTCATTTCTGTTACACTTAATAGTTAGATTTCATTCCTAATTTTCACCATTAAGATAGGCACAAGAAGTTCCAGCTTGCAGCTTTTCTTCTGGCCTCATATGCAAATATATCTCAGTGGCCAAAGCCCAAGGAGAGAAATCCAGGAACAAAACCAGAACACCCACATCAAATATTGATGCTGTACAACTTAGGGTAAACCGCTTCACTGCTTTCTGGGCCTTGATGTCCCTCTTGGTAGGACAGCCCAAGAACTCCACAATAGTGCCAAGTTCAACATGGAAGATCACAGTGGGAAGCAGGCTTTGGAAATGCACAGTATTTCTCTTCTAATTAACTGCCTGCCTGGCAACCTAGCACTTTATATGGTGGATGTGCTCTGAAGTCTACCTTCAGGTAAATGTGGCGCCAGATCTTCAATTACCCAAGGATCCTGGACTAATGCAGTTTGCCCAGGTTTGACAGGATCTGCCACATCAGCTGAAGGTGCAGCCTTATTATTTGAACATTTATTTATTGCTGTGACATTGGCATGCTTTGCTAATGTGAGTCTCCTCATCTGTTTCGTATGTTAACTTTAAGACCTCACCAAAGCTGAAGAAATAGGTATGATCTCATCCTTTCCCTTTGTTTCAGGATGCAGAACGGTTCCTCCAGATTGATTGATACTTTTTATATATATATATGGGGTTTTTTAACAGTCACTCCTAGTAAATGCAAGAGCCACATGAATTATTAGCATTTAATCTCGAAGCTTTTCAGCTGTAGTCTGGAATTTGAGGTCTACTACAGTCCTTAATCTCAGCTTGTGGTCACATAACTGATAAGGGCTGGCTTTGACTGGAAAACCAGCAAACTTTTATCTCTTCCCTCCTTCAAGTCAGATATTTTTTTTCCCAGTGAACCCCAAATAATTTCCTAAATGCAGCTCAGATACTGGATCCCTAGAATTGTATGATTAATCTTATTATAATCTCAACTTCCTAGTTCTCTTCCAGTCCCCATGAGTCAGATGCAAATTGTACCCTGTACATTTGGCTCCTCTGTCATCTGCAGCAGACTGGCTGCTACCTGCCCAGACCTTCTCTTCTGGTGTTCAAAAAAATCATCTTGGAACCTTTCACATTGTCCTTCTCACATGGCTGTGAGCTTTTCAGGATTCATAGTATTATCAGCCCTGCTTTAGCAACAAGCACAACTGCTTGGGAAAGTTGTGAAATCTGCATGCTACAAATCTGGGACCAGATTAAATTTGTTGAAACTGAGGTGGTTCTTCTGCTTTCAAACTAGCAATGTACTGAAGGCATAAATTTTGACAGTTTCAGATTCAAGCTCCAAATACAGGGATGCTGATGATGGTCTTCTGAGAAGCAGAGCAGCTCAAGCTGGGAGTTCGGCTGCAAGCTTACACCCGCATCCCCTTTTCTTCAAGACAGGAAAACTGGAAACTGGTCTGAGCACTGGGTGTGAAGATCCCAGTCTGCGAGGGAACATACCGCACTGTGCACAGCTCACCCTTCCCCTAGACTCTGCAGGATTAGCTCAGCTTCCTCTCCCTGAATCAATTTTATCTTCTGCACTAGCACACTATGTCTGCTTAGATGGCGTGCTGTGAACCAGGGTGTAAAATGCAGAGCTAGAAATTTGGGTGGTAATTCTACCCACCATTTGTTATTCATACCTTTGTTACTTGTAGTTCTTTGCAGGGTTACTTTTTTTACAACTTGGTCCTGGTTAATTCTAACACTGCTAAAGCATTTTGGGGCTTTGCCATAGAAGGGATACCATTTATTGCTGTGAGTTCTAACAGCAGGTCAGTAACTCTTGTGTAAGGAACTTGTAGTTTGCTTTCGAGTCTAAAGAAAATTTCAACTAGCTGTTGGTTCCGCAAAATCTGTCCTCTCATGAGGAGCCTGACCTGTAAATGTGATTTATCACCCATCCTCCACATCACTTGACCGCTGTCTGGACAGACACATTACCAAGTTTCAGTAATTCCTGTTGCATACTGCACAACTTGGGGAGGCTGTCACTCATCTCTCAAACTACCCAGGCTTCGGCAGCATGATAGGAACCGTTGTTACGTGAGTCGCATCAGCTTTTCCGTGCCGCAGGACATTTGGGAAGCTAACCCCACTGCTTTCCGCCCTCCTGCCAGAGATTTCATGACTGTCAGTAAATTCCTTAGTTACTCGAGAAGCCGTTGCTATAGAAAATGTCCTTTTAAGCGTGTTTGTACTAGCTTGTCTGAATGAGTGTCAATACCGGCATCTGACTGGGCAAAAAAGACCTGTCAGTATCTGCCTTCTGATGTTAACATTGGCAGCAGCCTCTCATAACTGTTGCAGGGAAGTAGCTCTGGTGGCCAAAGTCTTTCAAAATTCAGATATTACCTGTTTGAATATTTAACTCTTTCTTGAGATCTCTGAATCTCACCTTTTTCTGTTACCAAGCTGCTGTCTACAAGAGCTTCTCAGGACAAGGTGCGAGATGATCCAGAACCATTATTCACTCACAGGATGCAGTTATTAACTCCTTTCTTCTGTGAAAAGCAGAACACAGAGATAATATAACGATTTGCTTCCAATCTGTGACATTAACATCAAGAGCCTGCAGGAAAGCTGGAGAGGGACTTTTTACAAGGGCATGTAATGACAAGGGGGAATGGCTTTAAACTGACGGGGGAGATTTAGATGAAATCTTAGGAGGAAGTTCTTCCCTGTGAGGGTGGTGAGGCCCTGGCACAGGTTGCCCAGAGAAGCTGTGGCTGCCCATCCCTGGCAGTATTCAAGGCCAGGTTGGTCGGGGCTTGGAGCAACCTGGTCTAGTGGAAGGTGTCCCTTGACAGTGGGTTGGAACTGGAGGAGCCTTAAGGTCCTTTCCAACCCAGAGCATTCTGTGATTCTGCTATTAACATTGCTCTAGGAATCGTAAACCCCAAATATTCCTGCTAGTAGCCTTCGTTAGAATATTAATAGTTTCAGGCATGCCAGACAGAGATTTGGCTGGCATATTTTCAGGTTTTTTCAATCCTTAGTTTAAATTGCCATTTTTCTACTTATAGCAAGTATGGTGTGACCAGCCATTACCATGACTTAGGGGCTCTTCAGGCTCTAAATCTGTAGTCTGGTATCATAACCATTACTGTGATCCTAAATCAACAGATTTTTGCTGCATCTGGCATTTGCTTTGAAAGTACTTTAGGGTTAAACAATATTAAATGGCATTTCTGATTTAGAAACTGTGTGTGGGAAGTGGGGGAGGATGCTGTATTTGCTAGGGCAGGTTGAAAGTGGATTTGGATTAGGTTCTCTTGAGTTAATGTGTATGCCTTTGCTGGTTTAACTTAGTCCTCCTTTTCCCTCCTGGATATTGGTGACCAATCATCCACGAGTAAATTTCCTTCCAAACTCTGCTTCAAAGTGAACAAGCTGTTTCTGTCCATAACAAACCCTCTTTGCACTTCTGGAGATAGTTTGCCAGGAGCCCTTCCCAGTCACAGAATCATAGAATGGTTTGGGTTGGAAGGGACCTTACAGCTCATCCAGTTCCAGCCCCTGCCATGGGCAGGGACACCTTCCACTAGACCAGATTGCTCCGAATCCCGTTCAGCCTGGCCTTGAACGCTGCCAGGGTGGTGCAGCCACAGCTTCTCTGGGCAACCTGTGCCAGGGCCTCACCACTCTTACAGGGAAGAACTTCTGCCTAAGATCTCATCTCAGTCTCCCCTCTGTCAGTTTAAAGCCAGTTCCCCCTTGCCCTGTCCCTACAGACCCTTGTCAAAAGCCCCTCTCCAGCTTTCTTGTAGCCCCTTTAGGCACTGGAAGCTGCTCTAAGGTCTCCCTGGAACCTTCTCTTCTCCAGATTGAACAAGCCCAGCTCTCTCAGCCTGACTGCATAGCAGAGGTGCTCCAGCCCTCAGAGCATCTTCATGGCCTCTGAACTCACTCCAACAGCTCCATGTGCTTCTTATGTTGGGGTCCCAGCGCTGGATGCAGGACTGCAGGGGTGTTCTCACCAGAGTGGAGTAGAGGGGAAGAATCCCTTCCCTCGATCACAGTTGGTTTCTGGGCTCAAGCACACACTGCTGGGTCTTGTTGAACTTCTCATCAGACAACACCCCCAAGTCCTCCTCAGGGCTGCTCTCAATACACAGTTCAACCATATGAACAAGGCTGAGCCAAATCTGACTCCTTCCACCCTATATAGTCCTCCAGTACCATTTCAGCAGTCTTTCTACTCCCAAGCATGCCCATAGCCCGTCAGAC